>CAVLGL010000137.1:35044782-36334782 GCA_963668995.1 Parnassius mnemosyne | reverse complement strand
CTTGGCTAATCTTCGGAATGGCTAAACCGATAGTGATGAAACTTTACGAACAGATAGATAGCAATGTTAAACGGGATGAAGATCGTAGTAGGCCCCTACGACACAGGTATGTCTGATTATAATTACATACTAGAGATATAGGACTACCTTACTTCCATTTTATTGTTTTATATTGTATATATAATCTATAATCTGTACTTGACATATTTTTTTATCGAATCTATATTTTATCCAACATACCCCAACATTCTTTCTAAAAAAAATCATTTTTATATAAAATAAAACGGTCTTTGATGATATTAAATCTAAATATCGTCAAATTAATAGATTCTATACAGGCGAAGCCGGGAGTGGCGTTTCGCTAGTTTCATATATAATAACATCACGATCCGGTTTCGCAAATTACAACTTTCCATAAAAATAACAAAATGTACAACTTATATTTTGTTATTTATAAATCCTATTCAAAACTGTAGGCCTGCGTAATTCAAATCCGAAAAAATTCGAAAGTAAACATTACACATGCTCGTAGATGTTGGTAAGATCATTTTTTGGCAGCTTGACATTCGTCTCGTACATTTATTTTTCGTAAATTGTTAAACATCCTGATCACGGTAGTTCCTACACCAGATAACGATAAGAATTCAAGACTGCCACAATTATGGCAGTATAGGGGTCACCCATATACAGCCATAATATTTTTTTCGACGTTGTAAAACCATACTTAGCTATATTATATTGTAGTAGGTATGCGTCGGCTCGACTGGGGAACGAACACGCTCTCACAGAATAACAGCGTAAAATAGCAGCTTGATATTGTGTTTAGTATGGTGAGTGTAGAGAACTGAAGTCCCTTTTTACTGGATACGAAGCATTCCATCCAAGTCCTCATAAGTTACAACGCATCTGCATTTTGATTCGTAATTGAGGATACCTATATATATAGGCCACAGCATCCACTTACCATCAGGTAGACTGTATGCTCGTTTGTCATGTTTATTCTAGAAAAAAAAAAACAGTGATGGTTATTGTTATTCTAAAAAAAAACAGTGTTGGGTATAGTGGCGAAGGTGACTTAAATCATTAAAGTTAGAAAGCACGCGATGTATTTGTAATTCTTTTATAGTTTTTTTTTCCTTCCCAACAATGAAAAAGAAATAATAATTCTTTGAACTTTGATTTTCTTTGATTAATTTCTTTTACAAATACTGGCTAAACACTGGCTTTTGCTTTCCCTTATTTTTATTAATTCCGATTTATATTTATGTTTACTTTATTATTTGTGTACGTTAGACATTTTATTTCAAAAGGATTATATGTCAGCACAAATGTTCCTTTTATAGCAATTAGAATGGTATTCATTTTAATGAATTAAACTTTCAAGGGTTGCGAAAGTAAATTAGAACGCGCCCTCAAAATTTCGTAATTATTGTAGCAAACGATTACTATAAATAAATTAAATGTTTAGCTACAATTCCCCCATATAGCTGGAGAAAATCACATAATAAATTTTAATGAATATCAGTGCTTTGTATCGAATAATAGTTACAAGCGGGCACGGATTAGATGATGGTGTGACCCATTAAACCTGATAGGTTGTGACTCCCTCCTCCGATGTTGGCCCCACAAATTTGGTTCAAGGGACCAACTAAAACGGTAGGTAGTCCATGGGTCTTGCGCGCCCGATCAAGGAGCAACCAATTATTGACCTTCTATTCACAGACCAAAACTACACCACACTGGGTTCGTGACAACAAGGTGGGCGTGACCCTAGATGAAGATTAGATGAAGATGTTCGATTCCGTACACAACCTCGTTTCTTAAAAGAAAGGGTGAACGACTAAGATGACGTGCCCCTACTGGAATGGTTCCGGTCTAGACGCAACGCGCGATTATGACGCCTGTCGTATGTGTCTACGTATACTGTATCTTCTTACCCTACTGTTAAAGTTAACACTGAAAGATCTTGAATAAAACAACAATTATTCATAAACTTCCCCCTTGAGAAATGCGATACTGATGCACTATTACTTTACTAAATACACTATTACTGTTTACTATTTCACTTATTTTCTTTCTTCTTAATAGTTCCCGCAACTGTCGCTAATCCTACCTCGGTAGATTTACCGTAAGAAGAACCGCGCGCCTAAAGCCATTTTGACCTAATTTACGTATCAATTTTCGTTATCGAATTTCCCCTTATTACCCAATATCTTTATTGCTCAAAAACAATAAAGATATTAGGTAATTACTTGCATAATTAACTAACATTACACAATTAATAACATTACAAAATTATGTTTACATGAAATACAAAAAAGACACATTACAATAATACTTGTACAATATTCTACTGGGTTTGGCGACTTACCGCTACAATCTCCATGCAAACATGAATCCAGGGGCTGTCGGTGCAATGATAGTAATATCAAAGTTCAGCAGCAGAGTGTTTTACACAAGTAGTATTCTGTGAAAGCACTGTGCCTTCAAGGTCGAGCCGAACCATTTGTTCTGCAACCAAAAAAAATCTGCAGTGTAGCTCTACCACATATAAGTTTTTTCTTAAAAGTTTAAGCAAGACTTAGTTTACAATTCAAAACTTTCATTGGTCGGGTCCGTTGCCACTTCAGCTTACTGAACTAAACGGATTTTTGTCTTCTCTGTAAATAATGGTTATAATTCAAATAATCGTTCAAATTCGTTCTCGTGGTTACGTACGCACAGATACTCCCAAGCAAGTGTTTATAAATCTAAATATATCGATTTGCTAACCTTTTTTTAATAATACAGAACACAACTCGCTTGCAACTACATTATTAAAAAGTCCTGAGCCATATGCTTTTACCATGTACCCTGTATCATCCTAAGCCTAGTAGGAAAGTCCCTCGCATAAGCAATACCGCGACCCTTACCTTTTTTCTGGATAATTCCCCTCTTCCCGCTGAACAGTTATTGAAGTGAAACTTCTTTATCGACGTAATGGAGAAATTTAGTATGGTATTAAAAATAAAAATGTCACGTTTTCTTAAAGTTTCACCGCCGGGGCTGCATAAGTATTCTTTTATTTAACCTACTTATGTAAGATATAAAATAAAAGAATATTGATATTTTGTAAAAAAAGTTTCACTTCGTACGTGTACACAATTACATACACAATTTTTTTTCAGCAGTAAGTCAGAGCCTCTTTCGCCAGTCAGTATACCGTGGGCAGGATGATTGACGAGTTAGAACAGAATTTAATGAAATGATCCACATACCTAGACCCCTAAATTTAATAAAAACTTTATTCTAAAATGTGTATTTTTATAAAATATTTTCTTAGAAACGAAGAAAATTACTAACTCAAATCATCTACTTTAATTCTGAATGTGAACATTATTTTAGACAATAAAAAGTATCCTAGACTTTTGTGATTTATAATAGCATTCTAACTTGCTCTGGTATTACAATGCACAGGATTCCTCTACGCAAATGCTCTCTTTAAAAGTAGCAACCTCGTTTGCTTTCCTGGTTACAATAGCAGCTTTTTATATACACAATTTATACAAATTCATTTTTATCATAATTTACATTATGAAACACAAAACAGGTAATTTATTTAACACAAGGTGTAATATCACATCTAAATAACTTACAAGAAAACAACTGCCTTTCATCGAGCTGAAGGGATTATTTGCATGTCATTAAGACATGAATTTTAAAATGTTTATCAGTCGGTCTATCTGTCTGTCTGTCTGTCTATCCCGGATAATCTTCCGAATGACCAAACCGATTGTAATGAAACTTAATGAACAGATAGAGAACAATGCCAGGTGTGATCGGGACTATATTTTATCCGAAATATAGTCCCGATCACTTGTATTTGATGATTATCTTGAATTTATTAAAAACACGACATTCCTACCCAGGCGAAGCCAGGGTCACCTACTTGCTAGTACAACATAAAAATACAAAAATTTAAACTTTCTTGAAGTAATTTATTCTTTCACTAACAATGTTTGAAAACAATTTCGATTAATGGACTATTACAACTCAAGTTTAGCAAAATTCTTTTTATTAAAATTTGATTTATGTAGCCAGCAAGTAAATATCTAAAAACATTTACGCTGCATGATAACGGTTTATATAATAAAGGGATTCTATATTAAGTAATTAGCATAAAGTTTTCATAAAATAATATTTATTGTAATTATATTTAGTCGGGTCATAAGTTCTGTCAAAACTTTACTATTTAAAAATGTTGAATACTGTCTAGATGAACTTCACCAATTTTAAAAATATAACGTTTTCGCTTGACGAAAATAAAAAAAGATATTAATTTTCATTTATTTTCAAATATGGAGTGCTCGAAGAAAGAAGATAGAGTAGCGGTTATCGCGTTACACTGCAGTGGTTTCGCACCAAAATAGATATTTAATACTCTACAAAAATTGAAAATAAACCTACGATTTGTTTATCGCACTATCAAACGATTCACTGAGGATTCAAGCTTCGAAGACCGTAAGAGGACCGGCCAACCTCGTACAGTTAGGGCACCCGCGAACATCAAAACAGTGAAGGCGCGAATCCAACGAAATCCTGTTCGTAAAGAAAAAATCTTAACTCTTCAGATGGACCTAAGCAGAACCACGGTCAAAAGAGTGATCAATGAAGACCTAGGACTACGAGCTTATCGTAAGAAGATCGCACATTTTTTTAACGAGCGTTTGAAAAAAATTAGGCTGGATAAATCCCGCGCTTTGTTACGGCGGCACGCGGGTAAAAAATGCCGCGAAATTTAGTTTTCGGATGAAAAAATTTTTAACATCGAAGAAAGTAATAATAAACAAAATGATAATGTGTATATGGCCACATCAGTGAAGAAACCAGCACGCGTATTCCAAGGGTTCAACGAGGACATTATCCTTCGTCACTCATGGTTTGGCTTGGAGTCTCATAATAAGGCTTAACTGAGGTGATTTTCTGTGAAAAAGGTGTAAAAACCAGTACTGAGGTGTACCAAAATACCGTCCTAACAAACATAGTGGAATCTTTTTCTTAAACAATGTTCAAAAACAGACATTGGACTCTCCACCAGCTCATAGGACACGAAGCACGCAAAACTGGTTGACCGCCCGTGGAATTGACTTTATCGGACATGAAGACTGGCCCTCTTCTAGTCCAGATTTAAACCCACCAGATGACAAGATATGGCAACAATTGGAGGACAAAGTTTGCGCTAAACTAAACCTCATCAGAATTTGGAATCTCTCCGAGCATTTTTGGGTAAAGCAGCGGCAGGAATAGATATGAATGTGGTGCGTGCTGCGATTGATGATTGGCCGCGTCGATTAAAGGCATGTATTCAAAAGAGGGGAGGGCATTTTGAATAATGTAAATAAAATTGTATTCTAAATTAAATTACCTTTTATATCATATATAGTTTCTATATAATTATCAAAAAGTGTATCGTTAATTTTATAAAAAGTTTTTGACAGAACTTATGACCCGATTAAGTATAAAAATATTCAACTACAATATCACTTGTAGTGAACATTTAATTCTGAAATTTAAATTTAAATTTTTAAAGCTAGCACGGCGCTTTAAATTTTAATTCGCTGAATCTACTCGGCTGAATATATATATACAGATACTTTTGCAAGGATTTGGTCACAACTTCAATGGCACTCAGGATTTACAGACCTAAAAAGCATTATTAATTTGTACTTTATTTGTATGCACTACGGCTTAAATTGCAATCCACAATCCACATCGCAAAAGGCACTCGTCCTAATATTTTAAAAGTGTTTTAAGCTTGACTCTTACTTTAAAACTTATAAAAGAAATGAAAACCTCTGTCTGTTATAAAAAAGACAAAACTCAACCATCGCAGAGTCTACTTCACCTGAGGACACCTCGGGTAGAGGCGAAAAACGTCGTATTGTCTTCGATGGTGTTTCTTTCCTGGTGTAGTGGTGTTGGGAGTAGTGGCGCTGGGATAGTGGTGACGGGGATAGTGCACGCAATTGAGGGAGGGCGGGAGATGCTCTTCAAACTAGGTAAGACACATTATTTTATTTTATTGAGCGGATATAGGCGAAGTAATTTTACTAACTTTAATTTAATGTATTTCCGCAAAGTAACGCCTGATTCTATTAATTATATATTAAAGTAATGATTTCTTACATTTACGCCAAGACCACACATTAAATGAAACAAATTTTTATGGATTCTATCGCGATTAACTTGAAATTTTTAATTCCCTTTTTTGTTTTAGTTAATATATATTAAAGTGTTTTACGCGAAGACATAATCTGCATCAAAAATCCATTTACTGATTATTTTCTAAGGGATCAAGACTTTAATAAAATAGTGGCTTAGGGTTTTTTTGCATTCATATGACACTATTTTAATATTTGATATTGCGTTTTACTTTATTGTATCATTACTTTAGGAACAAATTAACAAAAAAACATGAAATAAAAATCAAAAAACTGTTGGTAAATCCAATTGTGCATGCCCTAAGCCCATTAAAAAATTACGTATAACATGATTATACGTAAATTTTTAAAGTAGTTTAAATACACACAAGTTTTCACTAATTATTATACTTACCTTTCCTCGTTACTATACTTATTATTATACATACATACTAACTTCAGTAGATTTGATAGCATACATGCAACTGAACAGACAGATCTCCAAATGCATGCGGCGGGACTTACGCAACTTTAATACTGCTCGTATTGAAGAAGCGAGCGATCGAACGCAACCAGGACTCCATAGTCTTTGCTAGAGATCTGTCTGCCAGAAGGAGCTAACTGTCGAAGCAAAAGACCGAGTGTGGCAGCGTCGTTTCCGGGACACCTAATAATTGAGTGAGATTGAGAGGTTCTATGGGCAGCTGTACACATCGTCGTTGGAGCCACACGTAAGTGTGAGCAACGATCCAAGAGCAAGTCTTATACGAAACTGTTCCGATGATATCCCGGACGTCAGTCTGAGCAAGATTAGAATAGCTCTTCAGCACCTTAAAACGGCAAGGCCCCAGACGAAGATGTAATTACAGCGGAGCTTCTGAAAGCGGGTGAAAAACCGGAGAAAACTGGAGACCGATTTCCCTTCTGAGCCACTACGAATCATCTCGCGCGCAGACTTGACGACTTCCAGTCTCCCGAACAAGCCGGTTTCCGAAAAGGCTTTAGCACCATAGACCACATACATACCTTTCGGCAAATTGTACAGAAGTTGGAGGAGTGCAATTTGCCACTATGTCTGGCGTATGTGGATTATAAGAAAACCATTGATTCCGTCGAAATTTGGACGGTGCTGCAGTCACTTCAGCGGTACCAAGTTGGCTGTGGGTATATAGAAGTGCTGAAGTGTTTGTACAGTAGGGCTACGATGGCTAACCGAGTACAGAAGCAGAGTACGAAACCTATCCAACTGCAGAGAGGTGACATTGGAAGACGTTTTCAAGTTACTGGACTAGAAAGGATACGGTATTAGCATCAACAGCGAGTACATCACTCACCTTTGATTTGTTGACGATATAGTCCTTATGGCAGAATCGCTGGAGGACCTAAGCACTATGCTCAATGACCTCAATAGTGTCTTCCAACTCACAGGTCTTATGATAAACATGGACAAAACGAAAATCATGTATAACGTCCATGTCACACGTATGCCGGTAGTTGTTGGGAGCACTAACCTCGAAATTGTTAAAAATAGTCCGATTAGGTAAGTCCAACATCGACCGAGAGGTCAATCGACTGATTCAACTCGGCTGGGCAGCGTTCGGGAAATTACAGCAAATCGTTAGTTATACCTCAAAACTTGAATACTAGACCAGTGCGTGTTGCCAGTGATGAGCTATGGAACTGAGACGTGGTCCTTCAATGCTGGTGGTATGAGGAAGCTCAAGGTCCCTCAGCGAGCTATGGGGGAGGGCTATGCTCGGCGTAATAAACTTAGAAATGAGGATATCCGCAATAGAACCAGAGTGATCGACATAGCCCAATGGATTAGTAAGCTGAAGTGGCAATGGGTCGGCCATATAGCTCGAAGAACCGACAACCGATGGGGAAAAAATGATCTTGAGTGGCGGCTTCGTACCAGCAAACCAAGTGTAGGGCGTCCCCATACTAGATGGAGTGAAGACCTGATAAGACACGCAGGAAGTCGATGGATGCAGGTGGCTCAGGATCGTGCTTTGTGGCATTCCTTGGAGGAGACCTATGTTCAGGAGTAGACTTGTGATGGGCTGTAATGATGATGATGATGATGAGAATTTAATTCAAGTAAGTTTCACAGTGGTAGAGCCACGCGGCAGCTTTTGCTGTCGCACGGATGGCCCGGCTCGAACCGGGGTAGTACCACAACCTCACAGAAAACCAGCGTGAAGTAGAGGTTTACCTCTGCGTTTCGCTTGGTGAGTGCAGGTGGCCGGAGGCCCTTTTTACTGGAAATGAGGCATTCCATCTTAGTCCTCACGGGTGACAACGCATCTACATTTTGATTTCTAATAGAGGATAGATGTAGATGTCTATGGGTCACAGTAACCACTTACCATCAGGTGGACTGTGTGCTCGTTTGTCACCCTTATCATATAAAAAAAAAAAAAAAGTATCTCTAATTTAATTCAAATTTAAATGGGCAGTTCGCCTCTGGAATATTTTAGATTTAAAATTGGACCCAGTAGGTAGTGCTACCAGGGGGATGAGTCACCCGCGTCCAAAGGCTGCGACCACCTAACCCTAGGCCCACCCTACACGTGTCCCCGGGTGGTGCTAAACGAGCGACAAAGCCGAAAGGAAAGACTCGGCTCCTCGCCGTATTGTAGCGTCGTAAAATCCACGAGCCCTTAGTTTGCACCATGAGCCAACAAATAAAAGAAATAGCCTCGAGTTCCCGGCGCCCCTTTAATGGGGCAGGGGTGCAAAGAATTTCCGGGGAAAAACCCGAGACGAGGACGATTTCTTATTTTTGCTTGTCGCGACTTTTTGTCAATTTTCACGACCAACTAAATCAAACTTTGCTTCCGTCGTGCTTCGGAAAATGTCTTATGCTTGCCCAAGTGTTTAAATTGATCATTAAGCTGCTTGAGCAAGTAAAACGAAATAACGTGCTTGCTGTCAAGCTACTTGATCATCTCGGAATCCCTTAACGAATACTTAGTTCGCATTAAAGGACAAATCTTTGCAGTGGAAATAATGTTTTTCCGTACATGAGTCTACATCATGGTCGATGCTATAACTGCAAATGTAAGTTTATAATCGGAAAAAAAACATGACTTAACTTCAAATTGAAGATTTTAGGATTTTATCATTTACTTATGGTGAGACCTTGCTTCTTTCCAACTTGATCAGATTTATATGTGACCACATGTGAAGCACCATCTTTCAAATAAAAAAAGAATCATCGAAATCGGTTCACCCAGTAAAAGTTATGAGGTAACACACATACAAAAACATACAGTCGAATTGAGTACCGGCTCCTTTTTGAAGTCGGTAGAAAATTAGGTCTGGAAATAAAACAAACAACTTTTTAGAATACTTAAGTCGTCCTTTGTAAGATCGTAAAACTAGATGCGCTTTGAAGGAAAATTTTTGAATTATGTAAGGAATAATTTGAAATTAATTTAATTAATAATTTAATTGACGTGACAACGTCTTATAATTCGATTAAGCTGGCTGCACGCACGAAAAAACATGACTCATGCGGCGTTACCTCGCTCTGAGGCGTTCTATTTAAGGCTTGAAGTGCAAGCGACAGCGCGGAACGAGCGACAACGAGGCACAATCGGCCTCCGCGCTCGGCAGCGTTCGACATCTGTCTCTCTCCTACTTGAATGAGCGATGTGTCCGCATGGCCAGCTGCTATACAATAATACATTTACATGTTTTCGTCAAGTATGCAGTGCAGTGAAAAGTGAATGTGGTGTCAATTTTTTATAGCAACATTTTCTTATGACGTTGTCACGTTCAACTATCGCCAGTAAACCGACTTTACAGACCCGAGATGAGGTTCGCCATCCGACACGTTCTGTCTCCCGGAGGGGCGAAAAGTGGATTGCGGATGCCCATCTGGATACGCTGAATGTATGTGGAGCAATCAATGATAAGATGGATGAAGTATGCGAAATGATGAATGATAGAAAAATAGATGTGTTGTCACTGAACTGTGTTATCACTGAACTGAACACCATATTATCCCACACCCCCAAGATTACCGATTTTAGTGCTAAATTAAATAATCTCCCCCCACCTCCCCCACCCCTCCCCCCATTTTTATAGCTCGCGGCCTGAAAAACTCTGAATACGATGAAGCTGTAAGAGCCGCATAGGCTAACAGCATTAACATCACAGAAACTAGGCTAGCTCATTTCGAATACGAATATAACTTCCGATTAGTTTTACTTCTATTGGAAATTGTCGTGTTTTCAGCGATAAATAGCTCGGTAGCGCATATTTTTTTATAGAATAAGGATGACAAACGAGCACATAGTCCACCTGATAGTAAGTAGGTGTTGTGGCCCATAGACATACACACATTTATCCTCAATTAAGAATCAAAATGCTGATGCGTGTTCGCCCTTGAGAACTAAGATGGAATGCTTTATTTCAGTAAAAAAGGTATGCGGTTCTCTACCCTCACCATATGAAACAGCAGCATTAAGCTGCTACTTTACGCTGGTATTCTGTGAAAGCGTTGTCTTTACTCGGTCAAGTTAACCGATGGTAAAGGATGACTCCAACATGTGTATATTTCGTTGATAATATCATTGCCGACCTATGTGCCCAATTCAGATCAGACAGGGTGTTTTTATATTAGTTTAAATTTGCTGCTCTACTTGTACTACTACCAATGATTCTCCTCTAACATATACTACATTTGTAAAAGTTTATACAAATATGCGTGTAAATTTTATGAATATACAATAACTTGTTCTGAAATAATTTATATAATTTAATTTGAAATATCTAATCTATACATATAAACAAAATTGAAATGTTTGTCTCTAATATTCAAAGAACTGGTTTCTATTAAGCTCAGGGGGTTTTATGTTATTTCTAAAAAAAATATTTGTCTGTCGGTCTGTCTGTTTGAGATAGAGAGCAATGCCAGATGTGATCTAAGCTATATTTTATACGAAAAACATGCAGTTTTTTTTTTTTGAAAATACGAAAAATTGATAAATCTATATGATAAAGCCGGGTTGGGTAGCAAGTTTCCATTAAAAATAAATTAAACGGCTTATGGTTTCATTGTTGTCTTTTTTTTTTCAATATTCCAACGTCAAAACAATTTTTTTTAATTTTCGAACTTTTGTTCGCTAGCAAAGAAATTGTTATTTCGCTATTTCACCCTTAATTATTTGTACCCTGATATAAAATATACAGTTATATGTAATAAATAACTCCTATTCCATCTTAAAGAATTGCCTAACATTTGCGATAGCTACGAGCTTTTCCATTTTCACGGAGCTTGTATATTTTTCACTTTCATTGGCTATAATAAAGGCTTTTAGCTCAACCAAATAGATATTTGAATTTTTCCCAACAATAGGTAATGGAACGTACATAGTTCGCTGAAATTTTAGAAGGCATGATAGAAATCTCTTGATACAGAACTTATCTTACTTATATTATTAATAATGTAAAAGTTTGTCATTGAATAACGCCTAAAGTGCTGAACGGTTTGAATTAAAATTTCGCATAGAGGGAGATTTTTAAAGATAGAAGAAGACTTTTTTGCCATTGCTATTCAATAAGTTTTTCGGTTTACCTCATCCCTTACCTGGGTGAATTCTAAGCAAGTGAAGCTTGTAAAGAAACTTATCTATGCATAAAATTAAATCTGTAGAAAAGTTGTATCTGTAATTCTAATATTGCCTGGAAAAAGCAAGTACATGGGACTAATGGGAAATTTGAGGCTTTTAGAATTAGTGTATTCGATTCACATAAAAAATTCTTACGTGTTTATAGTCAGTGGCCTTGAGCAGCTCGTAGGCTACTTTTTATCCGAATATGGAATTAAAAAAAGGGAGACAAATTTTCTTTCAAAGTTTATTTTAAAGCTGCTAATGGTTCTATTAGTCAAATGGGGATAACGTACAGTTATAAAACTGTATACTAATCATGAATAAAGTTTAAAATGTAACATATTTTGAAACTACACCGGCGACATACTTTTTACACACTTTAGCATAAAAAAGGTGTCAACCTCGGAATGAAAGATAATAAGCTGAATTTTCGTATAAACCTTCAGTTTGGCATTTTGGAGTTCTTAAAGTTGTCTCAAAAGTCTCATAAAATTTCGTGTCTGCGTCGTAAGTTATTCAAGGTGAAAGGTTAAAAAAAACAGATTTTGCAAATATTTCGGTTTCTATTGCGTCAATGATGTTAACTTATGTTATAAAATTGTAGAGCATAAAATTTGCAACAAATTTTATTTGAAACATTTTTTCATGGGCTCAACCGTTTTTGTGATAAAGAACGGTGAGCGCGCAGAACTCAGTCATACGTACTGTAATGCAAGATCAACTGTGAATATCTGTTAATACTACCTTGAATTTTGAATAACTTGTATTATTTATCAGTTAATACATTGTATTTAAAAACATTCAACATTTTTTTTATTCTACTAAGCCAGCGCTTATCTTTTTTTTTTATATTCTACTAAGCCAGCGCTTATCTACGATCCCACCTGATGGTAAGTGGTGATGTAGCCTAAGATGGTTCAGCGCACTGACTTAACAAAAGCCTATTCACTCTTGCCTTGAAGACACCCACACTGTAATCGGATGGAAAGACAGATGCTGGCAACTTATTCCACTCCTTTGCTGTACGCATGATGAGCGACATAGCGAACCGTTTGGTTCGAATGCGTGGTAAGTCAACAACGAAAGGGTGGAGACTGGCCGAACGTTTGGTTGTCCGATGGTGGAAGGGAGAGGGTGGAATTAAATTATGTAATTCCTGCACACACTCTCCGAAATGTATCCTGTAGAAAACCGAAAGGCTGGCTACTTTACGTCTATGTTCGAGGCTGGTAAGATTGGTTTTAACCAAATTCGGGTCACCAATAAGCCTCTTAGCACGCCTTTCCACTGAGTCCAAAGCTGCTAGGTGGCATTTTGCAGCACCAGCCCATATATGGCAGCAATACTCCATGCACGACCGGACTTGCGCTTTATATAAAGTAAGCAGCTGTCCCGGCGTGAAGCATCGCCGCACCTTTGCAAGGATTCCCAGCTTCCTTGCAGCTGCTTTGGCCTTGGACTCAATGAACCGCCCGAAGTCCAAATTTGAGGATATTTCAACATATTTTTGAAATATGAATATTTTTTTAATAATACTTACCTACTGTTTGTAATTAAAATGAAATACTTACTGTGTATCTTAATTTATTGAAGGTAGATTTTAAGTAGAAAACTAATTATTTAATCATTGAAATGTGTAAGTTTTAAAATACTTATTTTTCTATCATGCAGGTTTCCTCACGATATTTTTGTGCCCACGGGAACGGACCCGGGATGCTCGCGTACTGTAAAAATGACAGTGAGCGAACAGCCCCTAAGCTACTACGGCTCATATGGACGATTTTGAAAAATGTAAAATAAAATAAACATAAAATTTATATGTATGTATTTGAATTGGCGCTTCATGGGGCACGCACCCTCATTTATGACACCCCACATGATTTTGAAAAATATATACTTTTAGATTACTAATAGGTTAAATGATAAAAAAATTAATTTACCTCAGACATAATCCATTAAGTAAAACATCAAATACGAATCTCACGTCTGTATTTAAGTAACTGTCTTTTAACTATGAGGAATTTCATCGGAATAATCGTAACAGACAGAGAGATGAACGAAATATTTTTTTTTATTTTCACAAAAGACAAGGAATTTTGTTATATGTCTATTAGGTTGACATCACACGTACATACTGGGAACCGCAATTCATTGGTTCAGAAACATCGAGTGAGAGCTTCGCAAACAACTCAATTATGTCATTCCGTAAACAGCTTTGCAGAAAATAGACTGTAAAATTCATTTAGGAAATATTAAATGTTCACATGAAAAAGGACGAATATTTAGCGATCGGAATTATTTTAAAAGATTTTTTAGACTTTATAGAACATTCATACATACTTAAGTTTTATCTAATATTCATATCGCAAGTTTAAAAAAACTGCAAAAATAACTTCATTTACCTACATAATATATATAACATATATTATTCAAATATATACAATTTTTTATTACCATAACAAAAATACTATAACTAAAAACTTAAAGTATCATGCAATCCTACTCCCCACGATATACTTCTTAATATCAGTGTATTGGAAGGCTATCCTAACATTTTAAAGTAAAGCGACATACAAATTTAATATAACCCATGATAATATACTAATACATTATGTGAATAAATAACAACAAATGTGAATGTGATACTTTATTTGATATTTTTAAGGGGAAATAAATCCTTATAATATTAAGATCATCTATGTATTAGAACAAATAATCTAAACAATATCTTATTGAAATTGTATAACTATACATATAATAATAATGTAAATAGCAGATGTCTGTACATTTTACATTTTTGTAATAAAAGTGGTTAAGAGGTACTAAAAATAAGTAATTAAATACATTTCTACCATTTTTAGATTTTTCTGTCTGTCTGTCTGTCTGTTTGTTTGTTAACGTATCACGTATAAATTAATAATTTATATCATAAAAATTGTTAAGGAAATTATTAAGTGTATCTTCGGGTTACATTTCGTCTTTATTTCATTAAAATCAGTTCATTCCATCAAAAGTTATGACAAATATTCTGAAGTATGGGTACTAAGTACAGGTATGAATTTGTTCAATAGTGGCGTTGGACGAGTCTTCAAGTACATGTTAAATTAATATCATATTACAAATCATAATTGAATGAGGTAAAATAATGTTCTATAATGATATAATTATATCTAAAACGCAGTAAACAAAAGTATTACATAAAGAACGTAATAAATATATACAAAATATATTAACCTTATTATCTACATCTAAAGTACAATAGTTAACCAATTTCATCGATAGATGGTGGTGTGTTACAATTGTGATACAAAAAGGCAGGTTAAGGTTTTTTCCTATAGATGAGTTTCATATTTGCTTCCAATCATTATATAACACGCTGCCCTACTGCGTGTTGACAATCTCATTTATTTTTTATTTTTTCAACGCCGAGTACTCTATGTGGTAAATCAAATTTTAAGAGCTATTAACAATTTCGTTTTTCGGCGAGGATCAAACTTTCTTTTTTGCTTACTATGCAGGCACTGATTTATAAGTTCTTTCATGTTTTTTATTGTGTCAATCGCGTCAATTAATCTCTTATTTTTAGAATTGATGTTAACAGCTCTCTCTTTAAATCTATACATATACATATAATAAAAATGGTGATAGAATGTTGTGACTGTTTCTGTACATTGTATAGTATATTTATTTGTGACAAAAATCATTATGGGGACTGAAAGTCATTAAATAAGTACATTTTTATAATTTTTAGAAATGTACTGTCTGACGGTCTGTCTGTTTTTTTATGAACGCATGACGTTTTGAGTAAACATCTTTTTTTTTTTCAATTATATCCTTAAGAAAATCATAAAGTGTATTATTGAGTTCACTTAATCTTTGTTTTATTAAAATTGATTAATTCTATCGAAAGTTATGATTATTATTTTGAAATGTAGGTTCGAATCTGTTTAAAGGCGCCATAAAATCTCAGAAATAGTAATAAAAATATTCATGTGTAAAAAAACGTTCTATTATAATATATGTATACTTAAAACACAGTAAACAAAAAAATATGTTTTCTTTTAATTAAAAAAGGATGTTTTCTCACAAAGAACGTAATAGATGGCGTTGAACAAATTACAACCTTTTGTGAATTGCGGTCTGTTCTGAATTTTTCGCCGGTGAATCGTAGTGAGACTCACTGAAGAAATTCTTGGCCATGAGTACGATGAAGTTGAAAGAACTATGTAGGCTAAAAGCACAAACATCACCAGAAACCAGAGAAGAAACACGCCCATCCAAGCTATACAATGAAACTCGATTAAAAGTATCAAAATTGAAACAAAATGTCGCAATATTGTTTTTATAGCCAGAATCCCTCTAATACCAAATAACTTTCCTTTCAGTTTTAAGCGTGTTCAGTTCCCAGTCAGCGTATGTTATGTTATGCGATGACCGTAAATAAAGCACTAGGTCAAACTTTTCACGTTCCAGGAGTGGACCTCAGTATTGTTTTGCACATGGCCAACTCTACGAGTAGGTATAGTGCTTTTCCCGCGTTAGTAGGCCCCGTAACCTTCTTGTGTACGCCCCGGCTAATTCGCCTTCTAACGTCGTTTACACAGAAGCTCTATCATAAACGACTTAGAACTTAAAAGATAACGATTTAATTTGTTACCACTTATTGATACAGTAATAATATAAATCGTTTAATATTCTCTTACCTAAACGTCAAATTCTTTAAGTAAAACCTATATACGCGGGCTACGCCGCGGGCATAGCTAGTTGTATAATATGTTGTCGAAAATCAGTTCCAATTCTTTACTATATAATTTAAAGTTAAAAAATTTGTACAACCGACTTCAATATAAATTATTAAGAATAACTCAAAAACTATTGGTCAGACCTTGATGAATTTTTATGGGACCACATGAAGCACCAGCTTTCAATAAAAAAAAAATCTTCGAAATCGGTTCATCCAGTAAAAACTTATGAGGTAACACACGTAAAAAAACATACCGTCGAATTGAGTACCGGCTATTTTTGAAATCGGTAGAAAATTAGGTCTGGTAATAAAACAAACAATTTTTTTGTTTAACAATTTATGTACTTAAGTCGTCCTTTTCAAGATCGTAAAACTAGATGCGCTTTGAAGGAAAATTTTTGAATTATGTAAGGAATAAAAATCGGTTGTCTGTAAAGTCGGTTTACTGGCGATAATTGAACGTGACAACGTCATAAGAAAATGTTGCTATAAACAATTGACACTACATTCACTTTTCACTGCACTTCATACTTGACGAAAACATGTAAATGTATTATTGTACAGCAGCTGTCCATGTGGACGCATCGCTCTCTCAAGTAGGAGAGAGACAGATGTCGAACGCTGCCGAACGCGGAGGCCGATTGTGCCTCTATGTCGCCCGTACCGCGCTCTCGCTTGCACTTCAAGCCTTAAATGGAACGCCTTAGAGCGAGGTAACGCCGCATGAGTCATGTTTTTTCGTGCGTGCAGCCAGCTTAATCGAATTGTAAAACGTTTTCACGTCAAAAATCTTCAAGTTAGTATTATATACTAAGTAAATATGTATTAACTATCAACGATTTAGAATAGAGTATTTTTGTATTCCTAGAGTAGTGTATTCTCGTTTATTGCCATTTAACGTCAATCCAAAATAATATTCAGTACTTATTAATTTTGAACTTGTTCTGATGATTGTAATATTGTCATTTTTATGTAAATTTAAAAAAAAGTTGTAATTTTTAAATAGATTTTCAATGAACTTCAAAACTCATTTTGTAACGTACGCAATATCTCCTCAAACTCAATAAGGAAAACAAAAACTTCGAACTCACGTATTGATGAGTGAGTTTGCGAGTATCATGACATAAATGACATAAATGGCCTTATCTTTTGAATTCGAAAATTTAGAAGCTTGAAGTTTTTACGTAGAACTTAAGATGAATTTAAAGTTAATGCCGATATTCATTTTTTAAAATAAAGACAAACGGCAACATAGTGATCCTGTAAGGGTTTCGTTTTTTTCTTTTGATACCTTAAAAGAAAAAATGGAAAAACAAAAACAATTAAAATTCTACAGAAAACCGAAAAAGTAGTTTAAGCAAAGTATTTGCATTTGATGTTGAAATTGAAAATAAACAAGGACACAAAGTTGAAGCACCGCACTAAATTTTACGGCTACATGAAAAATAAACTACATTTTTATGTGTCATTTCGAGTATACATTGTTAAATAAGTGCCGCATTACGTAAAATTGATAAAATAAACTAACTCTCAAGAATGCTTATTCAAACAGATTTTAAAACCATTAACATCAACACAACCCAATGAGGTAGGTATTTGTTTGTGATTTTCAAAATTCGTCGTACATTAAAGGTAAAGGTAAAATTACAATTTTCATTATATACGTTTCATTTTATACGTCTCTCTGGAATCTCTGGACTCCTCTCATTTCTAACAAGCCTGTGAAACAGGAAGTAATTGGTCCGCCTGGCATCGCTATAATGTAAATTATGGCGAAATCAATCTTCTAAAAAAATTTTAATTTCTCGAACGTACAGATTTTCTCACATTTTTCTTTTTGCTTCGTAGTGACTTAAGTACGAAATACAGATATCCAAAATTATAAATTACTAAATTTTACGTTGTCATAAATAGTAATAGACGTTGTTTTCACAAGAATACAATTTATCGATTCAGTGTGGCAATAAAAAATATTTTCATCCTTGATTACCTAATTACAGCATAAATGTAAATAAACTTATATTTTAGAAAAAAAAATCGTTACTTGTAGTAATTGTACTAATTGTTGTTACTAAAATAATTTATACGTTGATTAAGAATTTTCATAAGTAAAATAACAAGAAATATTAAGGTGTTTAATGTTTAGTTTCACATATATTATAGAAGTTTTTATTGTTAATGAGATGATGTAGAAAAGGAAGTCATCAATTTTGTGATCATTATAAAAATATTTTTTTGTATATTTAAGCTGTTATATAACTGTTGAACGTTCGCTGGAACTTGTTAGATTGTACTGATATTGCGACATGTCTTTGCAAGTTGCAGTTGATAGCATCTCACTGCTCAGATGTTAATGGAAACCTCTGAACAAGTAGAATTGTACGATCAGATTAGATCAGATACAATTGAAGCAAAGTTTACCATGACTTACACAATTCTGTTGCAATGTTATAAATATTCTTAACTGTTAGTTTTACGTATTCTCTAGCGTAAATACGTAAAACTAACTCTATTTTTTTTATATATATATAGAAGCGGCGGGAAACTTGCCCGAGACTCACCTGATATAGTAAGTGACTACCGCTGCCCATCACAGGTCGTACGAGTACGAGGATGAAAACTTCTAGTAAAACACACAGTGTTGGACCGCCAAGTATCTAGATGTTGTGGATGGTATCGTGAATTTTGTCGCGATGTGCATTCGTGATATTAGACGGCTGGAATTAATTCGAGCAATTCCTCAAAGCACTCCCCGTGATAAATGCACTATAAATTGCAAAGGGATGCAACATTCCTTCGCAGCGCCAGTGAGTCGTTCCGATCAAAAATAACTCAGTCGATTTCCCTTCTGAGGCGCGTCTACGTGCGGGTTTCGAGAGTCATTACGAATCGCATGGTCTCGCATGCATACTCGACGACATCCAGCCTCCCGAACAAGCCGGTTTCCGAAAAGGCTTTAGCACCATAGACCACACACATACCTTTCGGCAAATTGTACAGAATTTGCAATTTGCCACTGTCTGGCGTATGTGGACTATAAGTAAGCCTTTGATTCCGTCGAAATTTGGACAGTGTTGCAGTCCTTTCAGCGTGCCAAGTTGGCTGTCGGTATATCGAAGTGCTGAAGTGTTTGTACAGTAGGGCTACGATGGCTATCCGAGTACAGAACCAGAGTACGAAACCTATCCAACTGCAGAGAGGTGTAAGATAGGGTGACGTTATTTCCCCGAATCTCTTCACCGCTGCATTGGAAGACGTTTTCAAGTGACTGGACTGGAAAGGATACGGTATTAGCATCAACGGCGAGTACATCACTCACCTTCGATTTGCCGACGATATAGTCCTTATGGCAGAATCGCTGGAGGATCTAAGCACTATGCTCAATGACCTCAACAGTGTTTTCCAACGGACAAGTCTTATGATAAACACGGACAAAACGAATATCATGTATAACGTCCATGTCACACCTATGCTGGTAGTTGTTGGGAGCACTAAGCTCAAAATCGTTGACGAGTATGTTTACCTGGAACAAATAGTCCGATTAGGTAAGTCCAACATCGACTGAGAGGTCAATCGACTGATTCAACTCGGCTGGGCAGCGTTGGGGAAATTACGGCAAATCGTTAGGTATACCTCAAAACTTGAATACTAGACCAGTGCGTGTTGCCAGTGATGACCTATGGAACTGAGACGTGGTCCTTCACTGCTGGCCGTATGAGGAAGCTCAAGGTCCTTCAGCGAGCTATGGGGAGGGCTATGCTCGGGTTTCTCTGCGTAATAAACTTAGAAATGAGGATATCCGCAATAGAACCAGAGTGATCGACGTAGCCCAATGGATTAGTATGCTGAAGTGGCAATGGGCCGGCCATATATTGCTTGCTAGCTTGAAGAACCGACAACCGATGGGGAAAAAATATTCTCGAGTGGCGGCCTCGTACCGGCAGACGAAGTGTAGGGCGTCCCCACGCTAGATGGAGTGACAACCTAATAAGACATGCAGGTGGCTCAGGACCGTGCTTTGTGGCATTCCTTGGAGGAGGCCTATGTTCAGCAGTAGACTTGTAATGGGCTGTAATGATGATGATGATGATGACAATTTAATTCAAGTATCTGCAATTTAATTCAAATTTAAATGGGCAGTTGGCCCAGGAATAATTTAGATTTAAAATTGGACCCAGTAGGTAGCGCTACCGGGGGGATGAGTCACCCGCGTCCGTAGGCTTCGACCACCTAACCCTAGGCCCACCCTACACGTGTCCCCGGGAGGTTAGCACCACCCGGGGACACGTGTAGGGTGTGACGAGCGACAAAGCCGAAAGGATAGACTCGACTCCTCGCCGTATGGTAGCGGCGTAAAATCCACGAGCCCTTAGTTTGCACCATGAACCAAGAAATAAAAGAAATAGCATGTTCGGCGCCCCTTTAATGGGGCAGGGGTGCGAAAAATCTCCGGGGAAAAACCCGAGACGAGGTTCGCCATCAGACACGTTCTGTCTCCCGAAAGGGCGAAAAGTGGATTGCGGAAGCCCATCTGGATACGCTGAATTTGTGTGGAGCAATGAATGATAAGATGGATGTAGTATAAATGATGAATGATAGAGAAATAGATGTGTTGTCACTGAACTGTGTGATCACTGAACTGAACACAATATTATCCCACTCCCCCAAGATCTTAGATTTTAGTGCTAAATTAAATAATCTCTCCCCCCCCCCCCATTTTTATAGCTCACAGCCTGAAAAACTGAATACGATGAAGCTGTAAGGGCTGCATAGGCTAACAGCATTAACATCACAGAAACTAGGCTAGCTCGTTTCGAATACGAATATAACTTCCGATTAGTTTTATTGCTATTGGAAATTGTCGTGTTTTAAGCGATAAATAGCTCGGTAGCGCTGATTTTTTATAGAATAAGGGTGACAAACGAGCACATAGTTCACCTGATAGTAAGTAGGTGCTGTGGCCTATAGACGTACATACATTTATCCTCAATTAAGAATCAAAATGCTGATGCGTTGTCGCCCTTGAGAACTAAGATGGAATGCCTCGTTTCCAGTAAAAAGGGTATGCGGTTCTCTACACTCACCAAATGAAACAGCAGCATTAAGCTGCTACTTTACGCTGGTATTCTGTGAAAGCGTTGACTTTACTCGGTCAAGTTAACTGATGGTAAAGGATGACTCCAACATGTGTATATTTCGTTGATAATATCATTGCCGACCTATGTGCCAAATTCAGATTCAGATTCAGATTCAGAGTTTTTATATTAGTTTAAATTTGCTGTTCTACTACTACCAATGATTTTCCTCTACCATATACTACATTTGTAAAAGTTTATACAAATATGCGTGTAAATTTTATGAATATACAATAACTTGTTCTGAAATAATTTATATAATTTAATTTGAAATATCTAATCTATACATATAAACAAAACTGAAATGTTTGTCTATATTTTATCCGAAAAACATGCAGATTTTTTTTGAAAATAGGAAAAATTGATATATCTATATGATAAAGCCGGGTTGGGTAGCTAGTTTCCATTAAAATTAAATTAAACGGCTTATCGTTTCATTGTTGTCCTTTTTTTCAATATTCCAATGTCAAAACAATTTTTTTTAATTTTCGAACTTTTGTTCGCTAGCAAAGAAATTGTTATTTCGCTATTTCACCCTTAATTATTTGTACCCTGATATAAAATATACAGTTATATGTAATAAATAACTCCTATTCCATCTTAAAGAATTGCCTAACATTTGCGATAGCTACGAGCTTTTCCATTTTCACGGAGCTTGTATATTTTTCACTTTCATTGGCTATAATAAAGGCTTTTAGCTCAACCAAATAGATATTTGAATTTTTCCCAACAATAGGTAATGGAACGTACATAGTTCGCTGAAATTTTAGAAGGCATGATAGAAATCTCTTGATACAGAACTTATCTTACTTATATTATTAATAATGTAAAAGTTTGTCATTGAATAACGCCTAAAGTGCTGAACGGTTTGAATTAAAATTTCGCATAGAGGGAGATTTTTAAAGATAGAAGAAGACTTTTTTGCCATTGCTATTCAATAAGTTTTTCGGTTTACCTCATCCCTTACCTGGGTGAATTCTAAGCAAGTGAAGCTTGTAAAGAAACTTATCTATGCATAAAATTAAATCTGTAGAAAAGTTGTATCTGTAATTCTAATATTGCCTGGAAAAAGCAAGTACATGGGACTAATGGGAAATTTGAGGCTTTTAGAATTAGTGTATTCGATTCACATAAAAAATTCTTACGTGTTTATAGTCAGTGGCCTTGAGCAGCTCGTAGGCTACTTTTTATCCGAATATGGAATTAAAAAAAGGGAGACAAATTTTCTTTCAAAGTTTATTTTAAAGCTGCTAATGGTTCTATTAGTCAAATGGGGATAACGTACAGTTATAAAACTGTATACTAATCATGAATAAAGTTTAAAATGTAACATATTTTGAAACTACACCGGCGACATACTTTTTACACACTTTAGCATAAAAAAGGTGTCAACCTCGGAATGAAAGATAATAAGCTGAATTTTCGTATAAACCTTCAGTTTGGCATTTTAGAGTTCTTAAAGTTGTCTCAAAAGTCTCATAAAATTTCGTGTCTGCGTCGTAAGTTATTCAAGGTGAAAGGTTAAAAAAAACAGATTTTGCAAATATTTCGGTTTCTATTGCGTCAATGATGTTAACTTATGTTATAAAATTGTAGAGCATAAAATTTGCAACAAATTTTATTTGAAACATTTTTTCATGGGCTCAACCGGTTTTGTGATAAAGAACGGTGAGCGCGCAGAACTCAGTCATACGTACTGTAATGCAAGATCAACTGTGAATATCTGTTAATACTACCTTGAATTTTGAATAACTTGTATTATTTATCAGTTAATACATTGTATTTAAAAACATTCAACATTTTTTTTATTCTACTAAGCCAGCGCTTATCTTTTTTTTTTATATTCTACTAAGCCAGCGCTTATCTACGATCCCACCTGATGGTAAGTGGTGATGTAGCCTAAGATGGTTCAGCGCACTGACTTAACAAAAGCCTATTCACTCTTGCCTTGAAGACACCCACACTGTAATCGGATGGAAAGACAGATGCTGGCAACTTATTCCACTCCTTTGCTGTACGCATGATGAGCGACATAGCGAACCGTTTGGTTCGAATGCGTGGTAAGTCAACAACGAAAGGGTGGAGACTGGCCGAACGTTTGGTTGTCCGATGGTGGAAGGGAGAGGGTGGAATTAAATTATGTAATTCCTGCACACACTCTCCGAAATGTATCCTGTAGAAAACCGAAAGGCTGGCTACTTTACGTCTATGTTCGAGGCTGGTAAGATTGGTTTTAACCAAATTCGGGTCACCAATAAGCCTCTTAGCACGCCTTTCCACTGAGTCCAAAGCTGCTAGGTGGCATTTTGCAGCACCAGCCCATATATGGCAGCAATACTCCATGCACGACCGGACTTGCGCTTTATATAAAGTAAGCAGCTGTCCCGGCGTGAAGCATCGCCGCACCTTTGCAAGGATTCCCAGCTTCCTTGCAGCTGCTTTGGCCTTGGACTCAATGAACCGCCCGAAGTCCAAATTTGAGGATATTTCAACATATTTTTGAAATATGAATATTTTTTTAATAATACTTACCTACTGTTTGTAATTAAAATGAAATACTTACTGTGTATCTTAATTTATTGAAGGTAGATTTTAAGTAGAAAACTAATTATTTTATCATTGAAATGTGTAAGTTTTAAAATACTTATTTTTCTATCATGCAGGTTTCCTCACGATATTTTTGTGCCCACGGGAACGGACCCGGGATGCTCGCGTACTGTAAAAATGACAGTGAGCGAACAGCCCCTAAGCTACTACGGCTCATATGGACGATTTTGAAAAATGTAAAATAAAATAAACATAAAATTTATATGTATGTATTTGAATTGGCGCTTCATGGGGCACGCACCCTCATTTATGACACCCCACATGATTTTGAAAAATATATACTTTTAGATTACTAATAGGTTAAATGATAAAAAAATTAATTTACCTCAGACATAATCCATTAAGTAAAACATCAAATACGAATCTCACGTCTGTATTTAAGTAACTGTCTTTTAACTATGAGGAATTTCATCGGAATAATCGTAACAGACAGAGAGATGAACGAAATATTTTTTTTTATTTTCACAAAAGACAAGGAATTTTGTTATATGTCTATTAGGTTGACATCACACGTACATACTGGGAACCGCAATTCATTGGTTCAGAAACATCGAGTGAGAGCTTCGCAAACAACTCAATTATGTCATTCCGTAAACAGCTTTGCAGAAAATAGACTGTAAAATTCATTTAGGAAATATTAAATGTTCACATGAAAAAGGACGAATATTTAGCGATCGGAATTATTTTAAAAGATTTTTTAGACTTTATAGAACATTCATACATACTTAAGTTTTATCTAATATTCATATCGCAAGTTTAAAAAAACTGCAAAAATAACTTCATTTACCTACATAATATATATAACATATATTATTCAAATATATACAATTTTTTATTACCATAACAAAAATACTATAACTAAAAACTTAAAGTATCATGCAATCCTACTCCCCACGATATACTTCTTAATATCAGTGTATTGGAAGGCTATCCTAACATTTTAAAGTAAAGCGACATACAAATTTAATATAACCCATGATAATATACTAATACATTATGTGAATAAATAACAACAAATGTGAATGTGATACTTTATTTGATATTTTTAAGGGGAAATAAATCCTTATAATATTAAGATCATCTATGTATTAGAACAAATAATCTAAACAATATCTTATTGAAATTGTATAACTATACATATAATAATAATGTAAATAGCAGATGTCTGTACATTTTACATTTTTGTAATAAAAGTGGTTAAGAGGTACTAAAAATAAGTAATTAAATACATTTCTACCATTTTTAGATTTTTCTGTCTGTCTGTCTGTCTGTTTGTTTGTTAACGTATCACGTATAAATTAATAATTTATATCATAAAAATTGTTAAGGAAATTATTAAGTGTATCTTCGGGTTACATTTCGTCTTTATTTCATTAAAATCAGTTCATTCCATCAAAAGTTATGACAAATATTCTGAAGTATGGGTACTAAGTACAGGTATGAATTTGTTCAATAGTGGCGTTGGACGAGTCTTCAAGTACATGTTAAATTAATATCATATTACAAATCATAATTGAATGAGGTAAAATAATGTTCTATAATGATATAATTATATCTAAAACGCAGTAAACAAAAGTATTACATAAAGAACGTAATAAATATATACAAAATATATTAACCTTATTATCTACATCTAAAGTACAATAGTTAACCAATTTCATCGATAGATGGTGGTGTGTTACAATTGTGATACAAAAAGGCAGGTTAAGGTTTTTTCCTATAGATGAGTTTCATATTTGCTTCCAATCATTATATAACACGCTGCCCTACTGCGTGTTGACAATCTCATTTATTTTTTATTTTTTCAACGCCGAGTACTCTATGTGGTAAATCAAATTTTAAGAGCTATTAACAATTTCGTTTTTCGGCGAGGATCAAACTTTCTTTTTTGCTTACTATGCAGGCACTGATTTATAAGTTCTTTCATGTTTTTTATTGTGTCAATCGCGTCAATTAATCTCTTATTTTTAGAATTGATGTTAACAGCTCTCTCTTTAAATCTATACATATACATATAATAAAAATGGTGATAGAATGTTGTGACTGTTTCTGTACATTGTATAGTATATTTATTTGTGACAAAAATCATTATGGGGACTGAAAGTCATTAAATAAGTACATTTTTATAATTTTTAGAAATGTACTGTCTGACGGTCTGTCTGTTTTTTTATGAACGCATGACGTTTTGAGTAAACATCTTTTTTTTTTTCAATTATATCCTTAAGAAAATCATAAAGTGTATTATTGAGTTCACTTAATCTTTGTTTTATTAAAATTGATTAATTCTATCGAAAGTTATGATTATTATTTTGAAATGTAGGTTCGAATCTGTTTAAAGGCGCCATAAAATCTCAGAAATAGTAATAAAAATATTCATGTGTAAAAAAACGTTCTATTATAATATATGTATACTTAAAACACAGTAAACAAAAAAATATGTTTTCTTTTAATTAAAAAAGGATGTTTTCTCACAAAGAACGTAATAGATGGCGTTGAACAAATTACAACCTTTTGTGAATTGCGGTCTGTTCTGAATTTTTCGCCGGTGAATCGTAGTGAGACTCACTGAAGAAATTCTTGGCCATGAGTACGATGAAGTTGAAAGAACTATGTAGGCTAAAAGCACAAACATCACCAGAAACCAGAGAAGAAACACGCCCATCCAAGCTATACAATGAAACTCGATTAAAAGTATCAAAATTGAAACAAAATGTCGCAATATTGTTTTTATAGCCAGAATCCCTCTAATACCAAATAACTTTCCTTTCAGTTTTAAGCGTGTTCAGTTCCCAGTCAGCGTATGTTATGTTATGCGATGACCGTAAATAAAGCACTAGGTCAAACTTTTCACGTTCCAGGAGTGGACCTCAGTATTGTTTTGCACATGGCCAACTCTACGAGTAGGTATAGTGCTTTTCCCGCGTTAGTAGGCCCCGTAACCTTCTTGTGTACGCCCCGGCTAATTCGCCTTCTAACGTCGTTTACACAGAAGCTCTATCATAAACGACTTAGAACTTAAAAGATAACGATTTAATTTGTTACCACTTATTGATACAGTAATAATATAAATCGTTTAATATTCTCTTACCTAAACGTCAAATTCTTTAAGTAAAACCTATATACGCGGGCTACGCCGCGGGCATAGCTAGTTGTATAATATGTTGTCGAAAATCAGTTCCAATTCTTTACTATATAATTTAAAGTTAAAAAATTTGTACAACCGACTTCAATATAAATTATTAAGAATAACTCAAAAACTATTGGTCAGACCTTGATGAATTTTTATGGGACCACATGAAGCACCAGCTTTCAATAAAAAAAAAATCTTCGAAATCGGTTCATCCAGTAAAAACTTATGAGGTAACACACGTAAAAAAACATACCGTCGAATTGAGTACCGGCTATTTTTGAAATCGGTAGAAAATTAGGTCTGGTAATAAAACAAACAATTTTTTTGTTTAACAATTTATGTACTTAAGTCGTCCTTTTCAAGATCGTAAAACTAGATGCGCTTTGAAGGAAAATTTTTGAATTATGTAAGGAATAAAAATCGGTTGTCTGTAAAGTCGGTTTACTGGCGATAATTGAACGTGACAACGTCATAAGAAAATGTTGCTATAAACAATTGACACTACATTCACTTTTCACTGCACTTCATACTTGACGAAAACATGTAAATGTATTATTGTACAGCAGCTGTCCATGTGGACGCATCGCTCTCTCAAGTAGGAGAGAGACAGATGTCGAACGCTGCCGAACGCGGAGGCCGATTGTGCCTCTATGTCGCCCGTACCGCGCTCTCGCTTGCACTTCAAGCCTTAAATGGAACGCCTCAGAGCGAGGTAACGCCGCATGAGTCATGTTTTTTCGTGCGTGCAGCCAGCTTAATCGAATTGTAAAACGTTTTCACGTCAAAAATCTTCAAGTTAGTATTATATACTAAGTAAATATGTATTAACTATCAACGATTTAGAATAGAGTATTTTTGTATTCCTAGAGTAGTGTATTCTCGTTTATTGCCATTTAACGTCAATCCAAAATAATATTCAGTACTTATTAATTTTGAACTTGTTCTGATGATTGTAATATTGTCATTTTTATGTAAATTTAAAAAAAAGTTGTAATTTTTAAATAGATTTTCAATGAACTTCAAAACTCATTTTGTAACGTACGCAATATCTCCTCAAACTCAATAAGGAAAACAAAAACTTCGAACTCACGTATTGATGAGTGAGTTTGCGAGTATCATGACATAAATGACATAAATGGCCTTATCTTTTGAATTCGAAAATTTAGAAGCTTGAAGTTTTTACGTAGAACTTAAGATGAATTTAAAGTTAATGCCGATATTCATTTTTTAAAATAAAGACAAACGGCAACATAGTGATCCTGTAAGGGTTTCGTTTTTTTCTTTTGATACCTTAAAAGAAAAAATGGAAAAACAAAAACAATTAAAATTCTACAGAAAACCGAAAAAGTAGTTTAAGCAAAGTATTTGCATTTGATGTTGAAATTGAAAATAAACAAGGACACAAAGTTGAAGCACCGCACTAAATTTTACGGCTACATGAAAAATAAACTACATTTTTATGTGTCATTTCGAGTATACATTGTTAAATAAGTGCCGCATTACGTAAAATTGATAAAATAAACTAACTCTCAAGAATGCTTATTCAAACAGATTTTAAAACCATTAACATCAACACAACCCAATGAGGTAGGTATTTGTTTGTGATTTTCAAAATTCGTCGTACATTAAAGGTAAAGGTAAAATTACAATTTTCATTATATACGTTTCATTTTATACGTCTCTCTGGAATCTCTGGACTCCTCTCATTTCTAACAAGCCTGTGAAACAGGAAGTAATTGGTCCGCCTGGCATCGCTATAATGTAAATTATGGCGAAATCAATCTTCTAAAAAAATTTTAATTTCTCGAACGTACAGATTTTCTCACATTTTTCTTTTTGCTTCGTAGTGACTTAAGTACGAAATACAGATATCCAAAATTATAAATTACTAAATTTTACGTTGTCATAAATAGTAATAGACGTTGTTTTCACAAGAATACAATTTATCGATTCAGTGTGGCAATAAAAAATATTTTCATCCTTGATTACCTAATTACAGCATAAATGTAAATAAACTTATATTTTAGAAAAAAAAAATCGTTACTTGTAGTAATTGTACTAATTGTTGTTACTAAAATAATTTATACGTTGATTAAGAATTTTCATAAGTAAAATAACAAGAAATATTAAGGTGTTTAATGTTTAGTTTCACATATATTATAGAAGTTTTTATTGTTAATGAGATGATGTAGAAAAGGAAGTCATCAATTTTGTGATCATTATAAAAATATTTTTTTGTATATTTAAGCTGTTATATAACTGTTGAACGTTCGCTGGAACTTGTTAGATTGTACTGATATTGCGACATGTCTTTGCAAGTTGCAGTTGATAGCATCTCACTGCTCAGATGTTAATGGAAACCTCTGAACAAGTAGAATTGTACGATCAGATTAGATCAGATACAATTGAAGCAAAGTTTACCATGACTTACACAATTCTGTTGCAATGTTATAAATATTCTTAACTGTTAGTTTTACGTATTCTCTAGCGTAAATACGTAAAACTAACTCTATTTTTTTTATATATATATATATAGAAGCGGCGGGAAACTTGCCCGAGACTCACCTGATATAGTAAGTGACTACCGCTGCCCATCACAGGTCGTACGAGTACGAGGATGAAAACTTCTAGTAAAACACACAGTGTTGGACCGCCAAGTATCTAGATGTTGTGGATGGTATCGTGAATTTTGTCGCGATGTGCATTCGTGATATTAGACGGCTGGAATTAATTCGAGCAATTCCTCAAAGTACTCCCCGTGATAAATGCACTATAAATTGCAAAGGGATGCAACATTCCTTCGCAGCGCCAGTGAGTCGTTCCGATCAAAAATAACTCAGTCGATTTCCCTTCTGAGGCGCGTCTACGTGCGGGTTTCGAGAGTCATTACGAATCGCATGGTCTCGCATGCATACTCGACGACATCCAGCCTCCCGAACAAGCCGGTTTCCGAAAAGGCTTTAGCACCATAGACCACACACATACCTTTCGGCAAATTGTACAGAATTTGCAATTTGCCACTGTCTGGCGTATGTGGACTATAAGTAAGCCTTTGATTCCGTCGAAATTTGGACAGTGTTGCAGTCCTTTCAGCGTGCCAAGTTGGCTGTCGGTATATCAAAGTGCTGAAGTGTTTGTACAGTAGGGCTACGATGGCTATCCGAGTACAGAACCAGAGTACGAAACCTATCCAACTACAGAGAGGTGTAAGATAGGGTGACGTTATTTCCCCGAATCTCTTCACCGCTGCATTGGAAGACGTTTTCAAGTGACTGGACTGTAAAGGATACGGTATTAGCATCAACGGCGAGTACATCACTCACCTTCGATTTGCCGACGATATAGTCCTTATGGCAGAATCGCTGGAGGATCTAAGCACTATGCTCAATGACCTCAACAGTGTTTTCCAACGGACAAGTCTTATGATAAACACGGACAAAACGAATATCATGTATAACGTCCATGTCACACCTATGCTGGTAGTTGTTGGGAGCACTAAGCTCAAAATCGTTGACGAGTATGTTTACCTGGAACAAATAGTCCGATTAGGTAAGTCCAACATCGACTGAGAGGTCAATCGACTGATTCAACTCGGCTGGGCAGCGTTGGGGAAATTACGGCAAATCGTTAGGTATACCTCAAAACTTGAATACTAGACCAGTGCGTGTTGCCAGTGATGACCTATGGAACTGAGACGTGGTCCTTCACTGCTGGCCGTATGAGGAAGCTCAAGGTCCTTCAGCGAGCTATGGGGAGGGCTATGCTCGGGTTTCTCTGCGTAATAAACTTAGAAATGAGGATATCCGCAATAGAACCAGAGTGATCGACGTAGCCCAATGGATTAGTATGCTGAAGTGGCAATGGGCCGGCCATATATTGCTTGCTAGCTTGAAGAACCGACAACCGATGGGGAAAAAATATTCTCGAGTGGCGGCCTCGTACCGGCAGACGAGGTGTAGGGCGTCCCCACGCTAGATGGAGTGACAACCTAATAAGACATGCAGGTGGCTCAGGACCGTGCTTTGTGGCATTCCTTGGAGGAGGCCTATGTTCAGCAGTAGACTTGTAATGGGCTGTAATGATGATGATGATGATGACAATTTAATTCAAGTATCTGCAATTTAATTCAAATTTAAATGGGCAGTTGGCCCAGGAATAATTTAGATTTAAAATTGGACCCAGTAGGTAGCGCTACCGGGGGGATGAGTCACCCGCGTCCGTAGGCTTCGACCACCTAACCCTAGGCCCACCCTACACGTGTCCCCGGGAGGTTAGCACCACCCGGGGACACGTGTAGGGTGTGACGAGCGACAAAGCCGAAAGGATAGACTCGACTCCTCGCCGTATGGTAGCGGCGTAAAATCCACGAGCCCTTAGTTTGCACCATGAACCAAGAAATAAAAGAAATAGCATGTTCGGCGCCCCTTTAATGGGGCAGGGGTGCGAAAAATCTCCGGGGAAAAACCCGAGACGAGGTTCGCCATCAGACACGTTCTGTCTCCCGAAAGGGCGAAAAGTGGATTGCGGAAGCCCATCTGGATACGCTGAATTTGTGTGGAGCAATGAATGATAAGATGGATGTAGTATAAATGATGAATGATAGAGAAATAGATGTGTTGTCACTGAACTGTGTGATCACTGAACTGAACACAATATTATCCCACTCCCCCAAGATCTTAGATTTTAGTGCTAAATTAAATAATCTCTCCCCCCCCCCCCCATTTTTATAGCTCACAGCCTGAAAAACTGAATACGATGAAGCTGTAAGGGCTGCATAGGCTAACAGCATTAACATCACAGAAACTAGGCTAGCTCGTTTCGAATACGAATATAACTTCCGATTAGTTTTATTGCTATTGGAAATTGTCGTGTTTTAAGCGATAAATAGCTCGGTAGCGCTGATTTTTTATAGAATAAGGATGACAAACGAGCACATAGTCCACCTGATAGTAAGTAGGTGTGGTGGCCCATAGACATACATACATTTATCCTCAATTAAGAATCAAAATGCTGATGCGTTGTCGCCCTTGAGAACTAAGATGGAATGCCTCGTTTCCAGTAAAAAGGGTATGCGGTTCTCTACCCTCACCATATGAAACAGCAGCATTAAGCTGCTACTTTACACTGGTATTCTGTGAAAGCGTTGTCTTTAGTCGGTCAAGTTAGCTGATGGTAAAGGATGACTCCAACATGTGTATATTTCGTTGATAATATCATTGCCTACCTTTGTGCCCAATTCAGATCAGACAGGTTGTTTTTATATTAGTTTAAATTTGCTGCTCTACTACTACCAATGATTCTCCTCTACCATATACTACACTTGAAAAGTTTATACAAATATGCGTGTAAATTTTATGAATATACAATAACTTGTTCTGAAATAATTTATATAATTTAATTTGAAATGTCTAACCTATACATATAAACAAAATTGAAATGTTTGTCTATATTTTATCCGAAAAACATGCAGATTTTTTGAAAATAGGAAAAATTGATATATCTATATGATAAAGCCGGGTTGGGTAGCTAGTTTCCATTAAAATTAAATTAAACGGCTTATCGTTTCATTGTTGTCCTTTTTTTCAATATTCCAATGTCAAAACAATTTTTTTTAATTTTCGAACTTTTGTTCGCTAGCAAAGAAATTGTTATTTCGCTATTTCACCCTTAATTATTTGTACCCTGATATAAAATATACAGGTATATGTAATAAATAACTCCTATTCCATCTTAAAGAATTGCCTAACATTTGCGATAGCTACGAGCTTTTCCATTTTCACGGAGCTTGTATATTTTTCACTTTCATTGGCTATAATAAAGGCTTTTAGCTCAACCATGTAGATATTTGAATTTTTCCCAACAATAGGTAATGGAACGTACATAGTTCGCTGAAATTTTTGAAGGCATGATAGAAATCTTTTGATACAGAACTTATCTTACTTATATTATTAATAATGTAAAAGTTTGTCCTTGAATAACGCCTAAAGTGCTGAACGGTTTGAATTAAAATTTCGCATAGAGTGAGATTTTTAAAGATACTTTTTTCCCATTGCTATTCAATAAGTTTTTTTGGTTTACCTCATCCCTTACCTGGGTGAATTCTAAGCAAGTGAAGCTTGTAAAAAAACTTATCCATGCATAAAATTAAATCTGTAGAAAAGTTGTATCTGTAATTCTAATATTGCCTGGAAAAAGCAAGTACATGGGACTAATGGGAAATTTGAGGCTTTTAGAATTAGTGTATTCGATTCACATAAAAAATTCTTACGTGTTTATTTATTAGTGGCCTTGAGCAGCACGTAGGCTACTTTTTATCCGAATATGGAATTTAAAAAAAAAAGGGAGACTAATTTTCTTTCGAAGTTTATTTTAAAGCTGCTAATGGTTCTATTAGTCAAATGGGGATAACGTACAGTTATAAAACTGTTTACTAATCATGAATAAAGTTTAAAATGTAACATATTTTGAAACTACGCCGGCGACATACTTTTTACACACTTTAGCATAAAAAAGGTGTCAACCTCGGAATGAAAGATAATAAGCTGAATTTTCGTATAAACCTTCAGTTTGGCATTTTGGAGTTCTCAAAGTTGTCTCAAAAGTCTCATAAAGTTTTGTGTCTGCGTCGTAAGTTATTCAAGGTGAAAGGTTAAAAAAAACATATTTTGCAAATATTTCGGTTTCTATTGCTTCAATGATGTTAACATATGTTATAAAATTGTAGAGCATAAAATTTGCAACAAATTTTATTTGAAACATTTTTCCATGGGCTCAACCGTTGTTGTGATAAAGAACGGTGAGCGCGCAGAATCCAGTCATACGTACTGTAATGCAAGATCAACTTTGAATATCTGTTAATACTACCTTGAATTTTGAATAATTTGTATTATTTATCAGTTAATACATTGTATTTAAAAACATTCAACATTTTTTTTATATTCTACTAAGCCATCGCTTATCTACGATCCCACCTGATGGTAAGTGGTGATGTAGCCTAAGATGGTGAAGCGCACTGACTTAACAAAAGCCTATTCACTCTTGCCTTGAAGACACCCACACTGTAATCGGATGGAAAGACAGATGCTGGCAACTTATTCCACTCCTTTGCTGTACGCATGATGAACGACGTGGCGAACCGTTTGGTTCGAATGCGTGGTAAGTCAACAACGAAAGGATGGAGACTGGCCAAACGTTTGGTTGTCCGATGGGGGAAGGGAGAGGGTGGAATTAAATTATGTAATTCCTGCACACACTCTCCGAAATGTATCCTGTAGAAAACCGAAAGGCTGGCTACTTTACGTCTATGTTCGAGGCTGGTAAGATTGGTTTTAACCAAATTCGGGTCACCAATAAGCCTCTTAGCACGCCTTTCCACTGAGTCCAAAGCTGCTAGGTGGTATTTTGCAGCACCAGCCCATATATGGCAGCAATACTCCATGCACGACCGGACTTGCGCTTTATTTAAAGTAAGCAGCTGTCCCGGCGTGAAGCATCGCCGCACCTTTGCAAGGATTCCCAGCTTCCTTGCAGCTGCTTTGGCCTTGGACTCAATGAACCGCCCGAAGTTCAAATTTGAGGATATTTCAACATATTTTTGAAATATGAATATTTTTTTAATAATACTTACCTACTGTTTGTAATGGTGCCGTGTAGTGGCGGTTAAGAATATCCACTACCCCATATCTTCCCGTGGGTGTCGTAAAAGGCGACAAAGGGAAACAGGCAGGAGATGGGCAGCAGCATCTTCCTGATAATAGCCAAAATAACAATAAAAAAACTGCGGTTGCCAACCCGCTCGCCAAGCGTGGCAATTATGGCAATATACCCCCCATGAGCAATGATAATAATAAACGGCCCCTAGTCCCCGGCGGCCCCGCTATTCCTGGATACGGTGGCGACCATGGTAATGGCGGGGCAGGGGGTGCTAAGAATCTCCGGTGGAGGTTCGGTTGCCACCTACGACGACTCGACCTGGCAACATACAACGCACGCACCCTGAGGACTGACGAGAAGATTGTGGAGCTGGAAGAAGAGATAGACAAGTTACGCTGGCATATTATAGGATTATCCGAAGTCCGAAGAGAGGGGGAGGACACGGTAATCCTCGAATCCGGCAACTTGCTCTATTACCGGGAGGGCGACCATCTGTCCCAAGGAGGTGTCGGATTTATCGTCCACAAGTCTCTCGTTAACAACGTTGTAAAGATTGAGAGTGTGTCGACGAGGGTTGCGTACCTTATACTCAGAATCACCAAACGGTATTCGCTGAAGGTCATACAGGTTTACGCACCAACCTCGGCACACCCCGATCAGGAGGTGGAGGAAATGAATGAGGATATATCTAGAGCCATGCATTCCTCCAAAACTCAATATACGGTGTTAATGGGAGACTTCAATGCAAAACTAGGCACAAGAGAGAACGGTGAGCTGAAAGTAGGGAAATTTGGAATAGGGCAACGGAACCCAAGGGGCCAGCAGTTGCCTGACTTCATGGAGAAAGAGGGACTCTTTATGATGAACTCTTTCTTCCAGAAGCGGCCCCACAGGAAGTGGACCTGGTCGAGCCCCGACGGTTCGACAAAAAATGAGATTGACTTCATTATGACGACCAGACGACAACTGTTCAGTGATGTCTCAGTGATCGCGAGGGTGAAAACCAGCAGCGATCACCGAATGGTTAGAGGCACACTGAACCTAAACGTTAAGTTGGAGAGGTCTCGTCTAATGAAGTCAACGCTCCGTCCCCCTCGTGCTCTGTTCCAAAGTCCCGAAACCTTTCAGCTCGAGTTACAAAACCGTTTTCAGTGCCTAGAAGACTGCAATGAAGTGGACGATTTGAATGACAAGCTCGTGGAAACTGTCCATGCGGTCGGAGCTAAGTTCTGCAAGACCCGCCGCAGAAGAACACAAAAACTCTCCGATCACACTCTTAATCTCATGGCTGTTAGACGGGAGATGAAGCTACATTCTTCAACAGATTTAACAGCATACAGGCAACTGAACAGACAGATCTCCAAATGCATGCGGCGGGACTTACGCAACTTCAATACAGCTCGTATTGAAGAAGCGATCGAGCGGAACCAAGGCTCCAAAGTCTTTGCCAGAGATCTGTCTGCCAGAAAGTGCCAACTGTCAAAGCTGAAGACAGAGTGTGGCAGCATCGTTTCCGGGGCACCTGAGATTTTGAGTGAGATTGAGAGGTTCTATGGGCAGCTGTACACGTCATCGTTGGAGCCGCACGCAAGTGTGAGTAACGATCCAAGAGCGAGTCTTATCCGACATTATTCCGATGATATCCCGGACGTCAGTCTGAGCGAGATTAGAATGGCTCTCCAGCACCTTAAAAACGGCAAGGCCCCAGGCGAGGATGGAATTACAGCGGAGCTTCTGAAAGCGGGTGGAAAACCGGTACTTGAAGTCCTTCAGAAGCTCTTTAATTCCGTCCTCTATGGTGGCATTACACCGGAGGCGTGGAGCAGAAGTGCGGTGGTCTTGTTCTTCAAGAAAGGCGACAACGCTCTCTTGAAGAACTACAGACCGATTTCCCTTCTGAGCCGCGTCTACGTGCTGTTTTCGAGAGTCATTACGAATCGTCTCGCGCGCAGACTTGACGACTTCCAGCCTCCCGAACAAGCCGGTTTCCGAAAAGGCTTTAGCACCATAGACCACATACATACCCTTCGGCAAATTGTACAGAAGTCCGAGGAGTACAATTTGCCACTATGTCTGGCGTATGTGGACTATGAGAAAGCCTTTGATTCCGTCGAAATTTGGGCGGTGCTGCAGTCCCTTCAGCGATGCCAAGTTGAGTGTCGGTATATCGAAGTGTTGAAGTGCTTGTACAGTAGGGCTACGATGGCTATCCGAGTACAGAACCAGAGTACGAAACCTATCCAATTGCAGAGAGGTGTAAGACAGGGTGACGTCATATCCCCGAAACTCTTTGCCGCTGCATTGGAAGATGTTTTCAAGCTTCTGGACTGGAAAGGATACGGTATCAACATCAATGGCGAGTACATCACTCACCTTCGATTTGCCGACGATATAGTCCTTATGGCAGAATCTCTGGAGGACCTAAGCACTATGCTCAATGACCTCAATAGTGTTTCCCAACGGATAGGTCTTAAGATGAACATGGACAAAACAAAGATCATGTTTAATGTCCATGTCACACCTATGCCGGTAGTTGTTGGGAACACTAAGCTCGATGTTGTTGACGAGTATGTTTACCTGGGACAAATAGTCCGACTAGGTAAGTCCAACTTCGACCGAGAGGTCAATCGACGGATTCAACTCGGTTGGGCAGCGTTCGGGAAATTACGGCACATCTTCTCGTCAGGTATACCTCAAAACTTGAAAACGAGACTGTACACCCAGTGCGTGTTGCCAGTGATGACATACGGAACTGAGACGTGGTCCTTCACTGCTGGCCGGATGAGGAAGCTCAAGGTCGCTCAGCGAGCTATGGAGAGGGCTATGCTCGGAGTTTCTCTGCGTGATAAACTCAAAAATGAGGTTATCCGCAGTAGAACTAGAGTGACCGACATAGCCCAACGGATTAGTAAGCTGAAGTGGCAATGGGCCGGCCATATAGCTCGAAGAACCGACAACCGATGGGGAAGAAAGGTTCTCGAGTGGCAGCCTCGTACCGGCAGGCGAAGTGTAGGGCGTCCCCCCACTAGATGGAGTGACGACCTGGTAAGATATGCAGGAAGTCGATGGATGCAGATGGCTCAGGACCGTGCTTTGTGGCATTCTTTGGGGGAGGCCTATGTTCAGCAGTGGACTTGTGAAGGGCTGTAATGATGATGATGATGATGACTGTTTGTAATTAAAATGAAATACTTACTGTGTATCTTAATTTATTGAAGGTAGATTTTAAGTAGAAAACTAATTATTTTATCATTGAAATGTGTAAGTTTTAAAATACTTATTTTTCTATCATGCAGGTTTCCTCACGATATTTTTGTGCCCACGGGAACGGACCCGGGGTGCTCGCGTACTGTAAAAATGACAGTGAGCGAACAGCCCCTAAGCTACTACGGCTCATATGGACGATTTTGAAAAATGTAAATTAAAATAAACATAAAATTTATATGTATGTATTTGAATTGGCGCTTCAAGGAGCACGCACCCTCATTTATGACACCCCACATGATTTTGAAAAATATATACTTTTAGATTACTAATAGGTTAAATGATAAAAAAATTAATTTACCTCTGACATAATCCATTAAGTAAAACATCAAATACGAATCTCACGTCTGTATTTAAGTAACTGTCTTTTAACTATGAGGAATTTCATCGGAATAGTCGTAACAGACAGAGAGATGAACGAAATAATTTTTTTTTTATTGTCACAAAAGACAAGGAATTTTGTTATATGTCTATTAGGTTGACATCACACGTACATACTGGGAACCGCAATTCATTGGTTCAGAAACATCGAGTGAGAGCTTCGCAAACAACTCAATTATGTCATTCCGTAAACAGCTTTTCAGAAAATAGACTGTAAAATTCATTTAGGAAATATTAAATGTTCACATGAATAAAAACGAATATTTAGGGATCGGAATTATTTAAAAAGATTTTTTAGACTTTAAAGAACAGTCATACATACTTAAGTTTTATCTAATATTCATATCGCAAGTTTAAAAAAAATGCAAAAATAACTTAATTTACATACATAATATATATAACATATATTATTCAAATATATGCATTTTTTTATTACCATAACAAAAATACTATTTTAACTAAAAATTTAAAATATCATGCAATCCTACTCCCCACGATATAGTTCTTAATATCAGTGTATTGGAAGGCTATCCTAACATTTTAAAGTATAGCGACATACAAATTTAATATAACCCATGATAATATACTAATACATTATGTGAATAAATAACAACAAATGTGAATGTGATACTTTATTTGATATTTTTAAGGGGAAATAAATCCTTAAAATATTAAGATCATCTATGTATTAGAACAAATAATCTAAACTATATCTTATTTAAATTGTATAAATATACATATAATAAAAATGTAAATAGCAGATGTCTGTACATTTTACATTTTTGTAATAAAAGTGATTGAAAGGTACTAAAAATAAGTAATTAAATACATTTCTACCATTTTTAGATTTTTCTGTCTGTCTGTCTGTCTGTCTGTTTGTTTGTTAACGTATCACGTATAAAGTAATAATTTTTATCATAAGAATTGTTAAGGAAATTATTAAGTGTATCTTCGGGTTACATTTCGTCTTTATTTCATTAAAATCAGTTTATTCCATCAAAAGTTATGACAAATTATAGGTACGAATTTGTTCAATATTGGCGTTGGACGAGTCTTCAAGTACATGTTAAATTAATATCATATTACAAATCATAATTAAATTAGGTAAAATAATGTTCTATAATGATATAATTATATCTAAAACGCAGTAAACAAAAGTATTACATAAAGAACGTAAGAAATATATACAAAAATATATTAACCTTATTATCTACATCTAAAGTACAATAGTTAACCAATTTCATCGATAGATGGCGGTGTGGCACAATTGTGATACAAAAAGGCAGGTTAAGGTTTTTTCCTATAGATGAGTTTCATATTTGCTTCCAATCTTTATATAACACGCTGCCCTACTGCGTGTTGACAATCTCATTTATTTTTTACCGCCGAGTACTCTATGTGGTAAATCAAATTTTAAAAGAGCTATTAACAATTTTGTTTTTCGGCGAGGATCAAACTTTCTTTTTTGCTTACTATGCAGGCACTGATTTATAAGTTCTTTTATGTTTTTTGTTGAGTCAATCGCATCAATTAATCTCTTATTTTTAGAATTGATGTTAACAGCTCTCTCTTTAAATCTATCATATACATATAATAAAAATGGTGATAGAATGTTGTGACAGTTTCTGTACATTGTATAGTATATTAATTTGTGACTAAAATCATTATGGGGACTGAAAATCATTAAATAAGTACATTTTTATAATTTTTAGAATTGTACTGTCTCACGGTCTGTCTGTTTTTTATGAACGCATGACATTTTGAGTAAACAACTTTTTGTTTTTCAATTATATCCTTAAGAAAATCATAAAGCGTATTATTGAGTTCACTTAATCTTTGTTTTATTAAAATTGGTTAATTCTATCGAAAGTTATGATTATTATTTTGAAATGTAGGTTCGAATTTGTTTAAAGGCGCCATAAATTCTCAGAAATAGTAATAAAAATATTCGTGTGTAAAAAAACGTTTTATTATAATATATTTATACTTAAAACACAGTAAAAAAATATGTTTTCCTTTAATTAAAAAAGGATGTTTTCTCACAAAGAACGTAATAGATGGCATTGTACAAATTACAACCTTTTGTGAATTGCGGTCTGTTCTGAATTTTTCGCCGGTGAATCGTAGTGAGACTCACTGAAGAAATTCTTGGCCATGAGTACGATGAAGTTGAAAGAACCATGTAGGCTAAACGCACAAACATCACCAGAAACCAGAGAACAAACACGCCCATCCAAGCTATACAACGAAACTCGATTAAAAGCATCAAAATTGCAACAAAATGTCGCAATATTGTTTTTATAGCCAGAATCCCTCTAATACCAAATAACTTTCCTTTTAGTTTTAAGCGTGTTCAGTTCCCAGTCAGCGTATGTTATGTTATGCGATGACCGTAAATAAAGCGCAAGGTCAAACTTTTCACGTTCCAGGAGTGGACCTCAGTATTGTTTTGCACATGGCCAACTCTACGATTTGGTATAGTGCTTTTTCCCGCGTTAGTATGCCCCGTAAACTTTTTGTGTACGCCCCGGCTAAGTCGCCTTCTAACGTCGTTTACACAGAAGCTCTATCATAAACGACTTAGAACTTAAAAGATTACGATTTATTTTGTTACCACTTATTGATACAGTAATAATATAAATCGTTAAATATTATCTTACCTAAACATCAAATTCTTTAAGTAAAACCTATATACGCAGGCTACGCCGCGGGCACAGCTAGTTGTATAATATGTAGTCGAAAATCAGTTCCAATTCTTTACTATATAATTTAAAGTTAAAAATTTTGTACAACCGACTTCAATATAAATTATTAAGAATAACTCAAAACCTATTGGTCAGACCTTGATGAAATTTTTATGGGACCACATATAAAGCACCAGCTTTCAATAAAAAAAGAATTATCGAAATCGGTTCATCCAGTAAAAAGTTATGAGGTAACACACATAAAAAAACATACCGTCGAGTTGAGTACCGTCTATTTTTGAAGTCTGTAGAAAATTAGGTGTGGGAATAAAACAAACGACTTTTTAGAATATGTTCTTAAGTCGTCCTTTTCAAGATCGTAAAACTAGATGCGCTTTGAAGGAACATTTTTGGATTATGTAAGGAATAAAAATCTTCAAGTATTATATAATAGGTAAATATGTATTAACTATCAACGAATAGAGTATTTTTTGTATTCATAGAGTAGTATATTCTCGTTTATTGGCATTTAACGTCAATCCACAAAAAGGAATTTATTCAGTACTTATTAATTTTGAACTATTTGAATATATTCTCAATGACCTTCGAAAACTCATTTTGTAACGTACGCAATATCTCCTCAAACTCAATAAGAAAAACAAAAACAATATAATTTCGAAAATAAATATTTTTATAATGTCCTCTTTGAAACTCATTTTATTATTCATTCATTATATTCGCATTCGGAGCTTTACTTTTGACTTGTTTTTTTTTTTTTTTAAACCAAGCTCGATGATATTTTCTGCTTTAAATCAAAACTGGATCTCTCCTAGCACGAGATACATGCGTTCTAAGTCTGCGAGCGTCGTACATAGTTACTCCTCCGGATAATATTTATTACGTTCAGATATAACATGGTTTTAGATTTTATAATTTAATTATGAAACACACAAGTAGGACTCCCGCCATATAAATTTTACTATGCATGTAGATAGTTCATTCAACCCGGGAATGATAGGTAAGATAAACACCGAACATTGCTCTAAATTTGTTCTTGTCGGTTAAGCGGCCTGAGGCAAGCACGTAGACTTTTACTTGGGTTAAACATTTTAGATTATTTACAATGTTTGTGTAACGCCCCCCCCCCCCCTCGCTTTTATATATAAATTTTAAATAAAATTTACTTGACCGGTATATTAACCATATATTGTTCTTTCTACAAGTTTCAGGCCTTTTGATAAATTTATGGCGTGATTAGTTAGGACCCGTATTTAAGTTGTGATTGTATAGTAACTTAGTTCTTTTAGGTGTCTCTTGGAAGAATGAATATTCACTAGAGCAGTCGAAAGTTGTTGTTAGTGACATATAAGCTAAACAACCCCGTTCACGAAGACAGGACTCAAAAAACATTAAGAACATTAAAGCGTTCCTTTATATGAAATACCAGTTATAAGGACTTCTCTCCCCCATATTCTAAAAAAATTGTGGGAGAGCGACACACGGCAGCCAACGCGCTCCCCCCGGACACCTCTCCTTGATTTAATTTAATCTTTCGTTTGGTTAATAAATTTTTGCTGCATCTTCATTTCATTTTTAGGCTTGGCCTTAGTTAAGTTTGAATTTTTCTAGGTTTTAGCCATTTTTTTTCATCTATTTTTTTACTTATGAATTTTTAGCACTTTTTGTGTCCTTCACTTAGTTTAATTGAGTCTTTCCACTTATTCCACTTTAAATTCTATTTCGCTCAGCTATGCACGCACCTTAAATATAATAATAAGTTTTAATATTTAAGCCCCACTCACAGACTCTCAACCGCCATCAGCAAACACCACTTCTCAAAACACCACTCCATTTCACGGATAACAAATTGTAGACATATAGTCTACCTCGTAATTTTATATTGACGGCCTCCTTTTTAAAATTTAACCTGTATCCTGGTCAAGGCATCAAATTATTCAAAATATTATATCTATGATATTTTTAAATGACTATTTTAATTTAATTGTTATTTATTTATTAATAATATTATTTATTAATAATAATAATAATGCGTCATCACATTTGCTTAGATTTTTTTCTTATAGGATAAGGGTGACAAACGAGCACACAGTCCACCTGATGGTAAGTGGTCGCTGTGGCCCATAGACATCTACATCTATCTTCGATTAAGAGTCAAAATGCAGATGCGTTGTCACCCGTGAGGACTAAGATGGAATGCCTCGTTTCCAGTAAAAAGGGTCTCCGGTTCTCTACACTCACCATACGAAACACAGCAGCGTTAAGCTGCTATTTTACGCTGGTATTCTGTGAGAGCGTGGTCCTTCCCCGGTCGAGCCGACCCATTCGTGCTACAACCATAATATAGATGCAGCATGGCTCTACCACGTATGATGATTTTCTTGTATCAAGCTTTGGCGTGCTTGTCTCGTTCTTTATGCGATTTCGTATTTTTTGCTTGTCGCGTCTTTTTGTCAGTTTTTACGACCAACTTAATTAAACTTTGCTTCCGTCGTGCTTCCGAGAATGTCTTGTGCTTGCCCAAGTGTTTAAATTGATCATTAAGCTGCTTGAGCAAGTAAAACGAAATAACGTGCTTGCTGTCAAGCTACTTGATCATCTCGGAATCCCTTAACGAATACTTAATTCGCATTAAAGGACAAATCTTTGCAGTGGAAATAATATTTTTCCGTACATGAGTCTACATCATGGTCGATGCTATAACTGCAAATGTAAGTTTATAATCGCAAAAAAAAACATGACTTAACTACAAATTGAAGATTTTAGGATTTTATCATTTACTTATGCTGAGACGTTGCTTCTTTCCAACTTGATCAAATTTATATGAAACCACATGTGGAGCACCATCTTTCAAATAAAAAAAGAATCATCGAAATCGGTTCACCCAGTAAAAAGTTATGAGGTAACACACATACAAAAACATACAGTCGAATTGAGTACCAGCTCCTTTTTGAAGTCGGTAGAAAATTAGGTCTGGAAATAAAACAAACAACTTTTTAGAATACTTAAGTCGTCCTTTGCAAGATCGTAAAACTAGATGCGCTTTGAAGGAAAATTTTTGAATTATGTAAGGAATAAAAATCGAAGTCATAAGAAAAAGTTGCTATAAACAATTGACACCACATTCACTTTTCACTGCACTTCATACTTGACGAAAACATGTAAATGTATTATTGTATAGCAGCTGTCCATGCGGACGCATCGCTCACTCGAGTAGGAGAGAGACAGATGTCGAACGCTGCAGAACGCGGAGGCCGATTGTGCCTCTTTGTCGCTCGTTCCGCGCTCTCGCTTGCACTTCAAGCCTTAAATGGAACGCCTCAGAGCGAGGTAACGCCGCATGAGTCATGTTTTTTCGTGCGTGCAGCCTACTTAATCGAATTATAAGACGTTGTCACGTCAAAAATCTTCAAGTTAGTATTATATACTAAGTAAATATGTATTAACTATCAACGATTTAGAATAGAGTATTTTTGTATTCATAGAATAGTGTATTCTCATTTATTGCCATTTAACTTCAATCCAAAGTAATATTCAGTACTTATTAATCATCAAGTCATTTTTATGTAAATTTAAAAAAAAGTTGTAATTTTTGAATAGATTTTCAATGAACTTCAAAAACTCATTTTGTAACGTACGCAATATCTCCTCAAACTCAATAAGGAAAACAAAAACTTCGAACTCACGTATTGATGAGTGAGTTTGCGAGTATCATGACATAAATGACATAAATGGCCTTATCTTTTGAATTCGAAAATTTACAAGCTTGAAGTTTTTACGTAGAACTTAAGATTAATTTAAAGTTGATGCCGATATTCATTTTTTAAAATAAAGACAAACGGGCAACATAGTAATCCTGTAAGGGTTTAGTTTTTTTTTTTGATACCTTAAAATAAAAAATGGAAAAACAAAAACAATTAAAATGTTACAGAAAAGCGTAAAAGTAGTTTAAGCAAACTATTTGCATTCGATGTTGAAATTGAAAATAAACAAGGACACAAAGTTGAAGCACCGCACTAAATTTTACGGCTACATGAAAAATAAACTACATTTTTATGTGTCATTTCGAGTATACATTGTTAAATAAGTGCCGCATTACGTAAAATTGATAAAACAAACTAACTCTCAAGAATGCGTATTCAAACAGATTTTAAAATCATTAACATCAACACAACCCAATGAGGTAGGTATTTGTTTGTGATTTTCAAAATTCGTCGTACATTAAAGGTAAAGGTAAAATTACAATTTTCATTATATGCGTCTCTCTGGAATCTCTGGACTCCTCTCATTTCTAACAAGACTGTGATACAGGAAGTAATTGGTCCGCCTGGCATCGCTATAATGTAAGTTATGGCGAAATTAATCTTCTAAAAAATTTTTAATTTCTCGAACGTACAGATTTTCTCACATTTTCCTTTTTGCTTCGTAGTGACTTAAGTACGAAATACAGATATCCAAAATTATAAATTACTAAGTTTTACGTTGTCATAAGTAGTAATTAGACGTTGTTTTCACAATAATACAATTTATCGATTCAGTGTGGCAATAAAAAATATTTTCATCCTTGATTACCTAATTACAGCATAATTGTAAATAAACTTATATTTTAGTAAAAAAAAATCGTTACTTGTAGCAATGGTACTAATTGTTGTTACTAAAATAATTTATACGTTGATTAAGAATTTTCATAAGTAAAATAACAAGAAATATTAAGGTGTTTAATGTTTAGTTTCACATATATTATAGAAGTTTTTATTGTTAATGAGATGATGTAAAAAAGGAAGTCATCAATTTTGTGATCATTCTAAAAATATTTTTTTGTATATTTAAGCTGTTATATAACTGTTGAACGTTCGCTGAAACTTGTTAGGTTGTACTGATATTGCGACATGTCTTTGCAAGTTGCAGTTGATAGCATCTCACTGCTCAGATGTTAATGGAAACCTCTGAACAAGTAGAATTGTACAATCAGATTAGATCAGATACAATTGAAGCAAAGTTTACCATGACTTACACAATTCTGTTGCAATGTTATTAATATTCTTAACTGTTAGTTTTACGTATTCTCTAGCATAAATACGTAAAACTAACACTAACTAGTTTTTTTTTTTTTATATATATATAAAAGCGGCGGGAAACTTGCCCGAGACTCACCTGATATAGTAAGTGACTACCGCTGCCCATCACAGGTCGTACGAGCATGAAAACTTCTAGTAAAACACACAGTGCTGAACCGCCAAGTATCTAGATGTTGTGGATGGTATCGTGAATTTTGTCGCGATGTGCATTCGTGAAATCAGACGGCTGGAATTAATCCGGACAATTCCTCAGAGCACTCCCTGTGATAAATGCGCTATTAAATGCAACTGGATGGAACTACACGAATGGGTCGGCTCGACCGGGGAAGGACCACGCTCTCACAGAATACCAACGTAAAATAGCATCTTAACTCTGCTGTGTTTCGTATGGTGAGTGTAGAGAACCGGAGACCCTTTTTACTGGAAATGAGGCGTTTGAATAGAATAGAATATTTTTTTATTCAATATACATTACATGTGTAATTCTTATTGAAAGTAATTTTTACTTTACCACTGGTTCGAAAAAAACCCTCTGTCGTGGGAAGAACCAGCAAGAAACCCAGCGGGACTTTTTCCATCCCATTCCATCTTAGTCCTCACGGATGACAACGCATCTGCATTTTGATTTTTAATAGAGGATGTCTATGGGCCGCAGTAACCACTTACCATCAAGTGGACTGTGTGCTCGTTTGTCACCCTTATTCTAAAAAAAAATTTTAGTTTACAATATCTCACCACGCTACGGACAGGGACAAGTTTTTACTACACTCACAGTATGATATTGATGAGTGAATTACACCTTCGCTAAATGTACATTGTATAAAAGTATTGATTAAAACCACATAACATTTCCTCGTAATTTGATTTGTACTACAAATTAACGGTGAGAGAGAAAAGTACGCATGCGTTTTACGCTTTCGAAACATCGATCAGATCGATGTTTCGAATTGATTAATAATATAATTAATTTTTCTTTCACAAAGCTATTTAGATAGCTAATTATTACAGTTTTTATTCACCTTATGTAATACATACCTTTGGTATGCCATGGTTGGTTGCCATGTCTAACAAATTACAAGGCCCCTATCGGTTACCGGCCCAATTTCATTTTAGCTTAAAAATCCTTTACGCTTATCGGTTACTCAGCTTCAATTGCTATATCCTCATTTCGAAGTGTAATTGTGGACCGATTACTGTTTTTAAAGTAAGGTATGTGTGTGTGAGTGTGTTTGTGTATGTCTGTGCATGAGTGGCCGGTTATTACTTTTATTTTTATTATTTAAAGTTCATTATTCATTATAACGAGGTATCATAAGATATAATTATTTATCAAACATGTAGAGGTGGTAAAATTACTAAAAACCTTTATTGTTTTTCGCCAGAAGTCCACATTCATCCCTTTGTCGTATCTCCTCAGTTTCAAGGTACTCCCCTTGTTGCCTCAGCCAGTATCGGAATCCTCGGTGTCGACATATCGAGTGACGTACAGTTTCGTGGTCACTTGGAAGAGAAGGCCCAATTGGCTTGGCGTGCTCAGCAGAGCGGGACAGTATTTCATGCCGGCTCAACGCCTGCAACTTTACAAGGCGCAGGTTCGGCCTCGCATGAAATACTGTTCCCATCTCTGGGCTGGGGCTGCCCCAGTGCCAGCTCCTTCCACTTGACCGCATCCAGCGCAGAGCGGCTCGAATCGTCGACGACCGAGTCCTTTCCAATCAGCTCGACTCATTGGCGCTGCGAAGAGATGTTGAATATCTTTGCATTTTCTTTCGCATTTACCACGTGGAGTGCTCTGAGGAATTGTTCGGATTAATCCGAACGATTCACGACCGCACGTCGCGGCAGAACTCCCAATACGATCCACACCATCTGGATGATTAGCGGTCCACCACTGTGCGATTTAGAAGATGTTTTCATCCTCGCACAACTTCCTTGTGGAATAGTTTACTACCAGCGATTTTTCCGGACCGATACGACCTTCAAAAAAAGAGCCTACTCCTTTTTAAAATGCCAGCAACGCATCTGCAATCCCCCTGGTGTTGCGGTTGTTCATGGGCGGCGGTAGTCACTTACCATCAGGTGAGCCGCATGCTCGTTTGCCCCCTCTCCTATAAAAAAAGAACATTCCTGTATATCCTTCATTGCAGGATAACTAAAAGCAGCAGTAAGTGCAACATTCCTTAGGGGTCTCTTTCAAATCCTTTTCTAATACAGTCGCTGCGCCTTTATTTATTTTTTTATAGGATAGGGTGACAAACGAGCACACAGTCCACCTGATGGTAAGTGGTTGCTGTGGCCCATAGACATCTACATCTATCCTCAATAAAGAATCAAAATGCAGATACGTTGTCACCCGTGAGGACTAAGAATAAGATGGAATGCCTCTTTTCGTGTAAAAAGTGTCTCCGGTTCTCTACACTCACCATACGAAACACAGCAGTGTTAATCTGCTATTTTACGCAGGTATTCTGTGAGAGCGTGGTCCTTCCCCGGTCCAGCCGACCCATTCGTGCTACAACTATACTATTAATATAGCTGCAGCATGGCTCTACCACGTATTTATAATTCGTAAATACAGCTGGCACAATATAGCAGTTTACCTATACTTTTGATGTAGAAAATGAATGACAACCGAGTCGTGTGATGATGAGTGGTCGTGAGAGAATTCATCACCCTATTTCGTCCCGTGGGTATTTTAATAGGCGAAAAGCAAAATGCTAGAAAAATCATATGACTTCAGTTAGAGAGCCATATAACATTTGATATACGCAAGGCCCTGTAAAATACCCCGACAGGAGGCGGGCAGCAGCATCTAAGATGCGAGATTTTTTGTACTGCAATTGTGAAACCACCTGCCATCAGTGAAGATTAAGGCAAATTATGCCTTGAAATTTTACGGGATGGAATAAGGGTGAAATTCGACCACACAATACAAATGATGGTAGCCCTATTAGTAGTGGAAGTGTAGTGTAGTTGAGCGTGTTCCTTTGCCGATTTCAAGTGGAGCCGACCCATTTCTGTTTTAAATGAAGGTCAAAGAAAAGTCATAATGCTATCGCGAAGTTCCACCACTTAAAGATACGATCTTGTCAAGAATGAAACAAATTTTCCTTAACATCGGCTATCTTTACTTTTGGCTTTTCTTTTTTCAATTGGGGTTTTATGTGTCGAAATCATTTTCTAAAGCCAAGCGAAGATCGGTCACCCAGGTAGAAATCGCTCTATAATGAGACGCAGTGTAACACAGATTATTTATATGATGCTATAATTACTAGGGAATACATATATAGTATTATTGATTGCACATTAATAAAAAATACGAGTCAATTTTGTTTTATAATATTAGTATGACAAACGAGTTCACAGTCCACCCAACAGTAAATGGGTACAGTGACATATCGACACCAGCAACCAAATTCAAATAAAGGTGTTTTTGTGTGCACCCCGAAAATGTAATGCATAACATGTAATTAATATTTTTTTTTATATGATAAGCGTGACAAGCGAGCACACAGTCCACCTGATGGTAAGTGGTTGCTGTGGCCCATAGACATCCTCATTTGCGAATAAAAATGCAGATGCGTTGTCTGTCAGCCGTGAGGACTAAGATGGAATGCCTCTTTTCTGGTGAAAAGGGTCTCCGGTTCTCTACACTCATCATATGAAACACAGCAGCATTACGCTGCATTTTACGCATTTTTTTAAATCTTCCCTGAACCTGAACACAACAGTGCATACACTGCTTCTTTGCGGATGAAGTAGGCAGTGGTTGGTACCTATACACTCTCCATACGGACACCCAGACAAAAGAGAAAGATATCTAATACATTTACGTATCTACGTTAGCTTACGTACCTAACAATTTTAAAGATATATTTATCGATACCCCATATTTAATTTCGTTTTATAAATTATCTATTTAAATCTAAATAAGAATATTTTTTGTACAAAACAAAGGCTAATGAGGATAGTTTTACATTAATCTGTAAAAAGTGGATAAATACAAATAGAAGCACCCATTTTAATGAAAATACATAAGAGTTAGAAAGGAAAACTAAAATATGGACTGTTCATTATATTTTATTTTACTTAGTTTAAACAAAACTAGCAATTTGGGTGCTATTGTAAATGACAGAAACAAAAACTAGCATTTTCTCTTGTTTAATTATCATTACCTTATTGTCTCATTGAAAAAAGCCACTCTCCTTTAATGTTAAAAAATATCTCTGTTATTGACTAATATTACGGATTTTATCGCGTCTAACCTTAACTTTTTTAATTGCCGACGTTTCGGGTGCTTTACAACACCTATGGTCACGGGGGTTGAAACATGTTTAGGACTTCAAATACATCAGGTATTTGACGTACTAAACATGTTCAAATACCGCAGACTTCAAGTGCCGTCGGTGATTTGATTTGATAAACAGTGCGGTGATAGACCACAAATCCTCACAAAAACACCGATGCCCTCCAAAAACGATTCGCGAGGTTAATGAAATAATAAAACATCCTACTTTCAATAAAAAAAGATGGCTGAATGCTACCAACTGTTGGGGATCCCATAATTTATAAAATGACATACAAGTCTAAGTATACTTACTACCGCAATACTTTAAGATCCTATGAATTTCTGCATAGATCAGACCATAAATTTTAATACTTAAAAGTTCGCCAAAATGTTTGAAAGACCTATCCTACGACACCCCACACGATGGAACAGACAGGTAAAAAATCATCCCATTTACCTGTATGGGAGTTAGGTACCCAAAATATAAATGTTTTTCACGATTTTATTTTACAACTTTGTAGGCGTGATTAATATCTATAACTGTGCCAGGACATGGCGAAACTATAAGGGTTTCTTGTTGTTTAACTAACGAACCCTAAAAATTATGTTAGATAGTTTGATAATCGGTAGTTGTTTGTCAGTTTTTTCAAACCACACAAACAAAAAATCTAAATAAATTAAAAGTAAAATAAAATCCATTTTTTGAATATTTATAGATATTTGATCCTAAATAAAACATAAATAATGTCATATTTTTACCCAAAAGTGCTTTACTCCAATAATGGCAGTTCTTTTTTAAGTATAAAGTGTTACCTCAGTTATAACCACACGAGACATTTTATTCGAGGCATTTCGCTATAGTATATTAAAGCTGGAACACGGCTCTCAAGAAGAACAAAATTATTTGAAGTGCCTTTGGCAGCGCCGTCAGTGAATTGTTGCAGCACATATTAAAAATTCAAGTGTAAAACCTATTTTTAAACATAAGTACTGTTCATTTGTTTCTAAAAATTTTTGGCAACAACTACAAAATACATCATTTTTAGATATTTTAAGCACTCAAGAAATTCCTGATACTAAGTAGTTATAAATTTTATTATTTTATCTTAATTTTGGTCTATTAATGTCACATAGGCTATACTAAAATTACACAAAATGTAATTTTATTGTTAATTTTATTATTACACAACAATATAAAAATACACAAAAATTACAAGATTTTTTTAATATTATGGGATGCAAAAAAGATCGCAATCAAGTTACCTATTTATTTCAAAGTGTAAGCCAAAACTTTTTTATTGTATTTAGCCTTGTTTGAAGGTCTAATGTACCCCAGGATCTACACCGGTTCGCAAAACAAAACCTTTTCAGGGAAGAACCAATAACAAACTCTGGGGACTTTGAAAGTATGTATGTAATGTTTGCTTGTATGTATGTATAATACCTCTTAATTCTTGATATTATGATAGAATATCTTCAATGTTTAAAGTTTTGATCGTTATCAACGAATCATCCCTATTAGTTCTTTACTGCATTCTGTTCAATCCGACCACTCCTTCTTATTTGAAAGACCGATTTATATTTAAGTAGTTTACACTCTTTACCTCTACAATCTCAAAATAATCTCCTTCTAAGTACTCCTAGACATTCCTCTTCCTTCTATTCTAATTCTTTTACGGTTACCGCTATACGACTATGGAATTCTCTCCCCTTACATATTAAAGAATCTAAATCTCTTCCTATATTTAAAAATAAATTAAAACTTTATTACCTTTCCTCTTAAGTTACTACCTGTCGTCATTCACTTTTTTTTTTCTTTAATCGCTTATGTTCTTCTATTTATCTTTCTATATTATATTTTGTGCACCCCTTCCGCTATCTTTTAAAAATATAGTATCCTCTGCCCTAAGGTTGCCTGGAAGAGATCGCTGTTTTAGGGATAAGGCCGCCTGTTGTACCAATGTCCCTTTAAATATATAAATGTTGTAATATGTTCGTTGGTGTACAATAAAGTATATTTTATTTTAGTGATTACATACTATATAATCTAAGATTGACACCGAAATAAAAGCAGTTGATTTATTTTTAAATAAATCAAAATTGCATATTCATGCAATATTCATGCAATACTATTGCGACCTTATTTATCTAGACTAAATCTCGGACGTAGTTAAATATTTTTTACGTCTGGTATTATAATAAAATTGTTCCCAGGCCAAATTTGCATTGCATATTTTTTTAAATTTTTAACTGCGATATTATTTGCGATCTGTCTGTACATATTAATACAATGGAGACTGAAACTAATGTATGCGTTTTGATGAAAGTTGGCATGGTTATAGCTTATGCTCTGGAGTAAGGCTTAGGATTTAATTTTTTTTTTCTTCAACTGTCAATTGCGAGTTGGACCGTGTAAGTATCTTATTTATACAATGGTTATAGATTTATTTATATAATTTACAAGGAAATAAAAATAAATAAGTGAAAGTAATGACAAATTTATTGAATAAAATTGGCGCAGTGCTTATACCGTGTAGTAGTGGTGTAAGAATTCCACTACCCCGTATCGTCTGTAAGATGTGACAGGGGAATATAAACCAGGCGATGGGCAGCAGAATCTTCCTAATAAAAACTTAAAAATAAAATAACTACGGTTACCAATCGACCTGCAACTAGCAATTAGCGTAACAAATAAGAAATATATATCCCTTATGAGGCAATCAAAGAGGCAGCCCTTTACGGTTAACGGTATTTCGCGCTCTACACTTATCCAGACACGCTTAATTGCCTATTATTATTAAATACTACGGAATATAATCTACAATGCGTGAGGGAAGCGGTGGTTGGGAGATGATCATCGTCAAATACCGTGCAGGCAGCAAAGACCAAAGATCAAAGAGTAAATTTTATCTATGTTGGGGAGACGTTATCGTTGAAGATGACAAAAGTAAATATGGTAGACAGACGTATTCTTTGACAAAGGTAATTCTAGGACTAAAGGACCTCAGTATTTGTGCTTTTCTCATAAACTTATCCTGTGAAATTTTTAAACGTTGTGTCTATTTCCGGGTTCCTATCGTATAATCTTCGCCGTGTAGTGGCGGTTAAGAATATCCACTACCCCATATCTTCCCGTGGGTGTCGTAAAAGGCGACAAAGGGATACAGGCAGGAGATGGGCAGCAGCATCTTCCTGGTAACGGCAAAAATACAATAAAAAGAACTGCGGTTGCCAACCCGCTCGCCAAGCGTGGTAACTATGGCAATATACCCCCCATGATGAAAGTTACGAAGAGACGGCCCCCAGTCCCCGGCGGCCCCGCTATTCCTGGCTACGGTGGTGACCATGGTAACGGCGGGGCAGGGGGTGCTAAGAATCTCCGGTGGAGGTTCGGTTGCCATCTACGACGACTCGACCTGGCAACATACAACGCACGCACCCTGAGGACTGACGAGAAGATTGTGGAGCTGGAAGAAGAGATAGACAAGTTACGCTGGCATTTTATAGGATTATCCGAAGTCCGAAGAGAGGGGGAGGACACGGTAATCCTCGAATCCGGCAACTTGCTCTATTACCGGGAGGGCGACCATCTGTCCCAAGGAGGTGTCGGATTTATCGTCCACAAGTCTCTCGTTAACAACGTTGTAAAGATTGAGAGTATTTCGACGAGGGTTGCGTACCTTATACTCAGAATCACCAAACGGTATTCGCTGAAGGTCATACAGGTTTACGCACTAACCTCGGCACACCCCGATCAGGAGGTGGAGGAAATGTATGAGGATATCTCTAGAGCCATGCATTTCTCCAAAACCCAATATACGGTGTTAATGGGAGACTTCAATGCAAAACTAGGCACAAGAGAGAACGGTGAGCTGAAAGTGGGAAAATTTGGAATAGGGAAACGGAAACCAAGGGGCAGGCAGCTGGCCGACTTCATGGAGAAAGAGGGACTCTTTATGATGAACTCTTTCTTCCAGAAGCGGCCCCACAGGAAGTGGACCTGGTTGAGCCCCGACGGTTCGGCAAAAATGAGATTGACTTCATTATAACGACCAGACGACAACTGTTCAGTGATGTCTCAGTGATCGCGAGGGTGAAAACCGGCAGCGATCACCGAATGGTTAGAGGCACACTGAACCTAAACGTTAAGTTGGAGAGGTCTCGTCTAATGAAATCAACGCTCCATCCCCCTCGTGCTCTAATCCAAAGTCCCGAAACCTTTCAGCTCGAGTTACAAAACCGTTTTCAGTGCCTAGAAGACTGCAATGAAGTGGACGATTTGAATGACAAGCTCGTGGAAACTGTCCATGCGGTCGGAGCTAAGTTCTGCAAGACCCGCCGCAGAAGAACACAAAAACTCTCCGATCACACTCTTAATCTCATGTTTGTTAGACGGGAGATGAAGCTACATTTTTCAACAGATTAGACAACATACAGGCAACTGAACTGACAGATCTCCAAATGCATGCGGCGGGACTTACGCAACTTCAATACAGCTCGTATTGAAGAAGCGATCGAGCGGAACCAAGGCTCCAAAGTCTTTGCCAGAGATCTGTCTGCCAGAAAGAGCCAACTGTCAAAGCTGAGGACCGAATGTGGCAGCATCGTTTCCGAGGCACCTGAGATTTTGAGTGAGATTGAGAGTTTCTATGGGCAGCTGTACACGTCATCGTTGGAGCCGCACGCAAGTGTGAGGAACGATCCAAGAGCGAGTCTTATCCGAAATTATTCCGATGATATCCCGGACGTCAGTCTGAGCAAGATTAGAATGGCTCTCCAGCACCTTAAAAACGGCAAGGTCCCAGGCGAGGATGGAATTACAGCGGAGCTTCTGAAAGCGGGTGGAAAACCGGTACTTTAAGTCCTTCAGAAGCTCTTTAATTCCGTCCTCCATGGTGGCATTACACCGGAGGCGGGGAGCAGAAGTGCGGTGGTCTTGTTCTTCAAGAAAGGCGACAACGCTCTCTTGAAGAACTACAGACCGATTTCCCTTCTGAGCCGCGTCTACGTGCTGTTTTCGAGAGTCATTACGAATCGTCTCGCGCGCAGACTTGACGACTTCCAGCCTCCCGAACAAGCCGGTTTCCGAAAAGGCTTTAGCACCATAGACCACATACATACCCTTCGGCAAATTGTACAGAAGTCCGAAGAGTACAATTTGCCACTATATCTGGCGTATGTGGACTATGAGAAAGCCTTTGATTCCGTCGAAATTTGGGCGGTGCTGCAGTCCTTCAGCGATGCCAAGTTGACTGTCGGTATATCGAAGTGTTGAAGTGCTTGTACAGTAGGGCTACGATGGCTATCCGAGTACAGACCCAGAGTACGAAACCTATCCAATTGCAGAGAGGTGTAAGACAGGGTGACGTCATATCCCCGAAACTCTTTACCGCGGCATTGGAAGATGTTTTCAAGCTTCTGGACTGGAAAGGATACGGTATCAACATCAATGGCAAGTACATCACTCACCTTCGATTTGCCGACGATATAGTCCTTATGGCAGAATCGCTGGAGGACCTAAGCTCTATGCTCAATGACTTCAATAGTGTTTCCCAACGGATAGGATAGATGAACATGGACAAAACAAAGATCATGTTTAATGTCCATGTCACACCTATGCTGGTAGTTGTTGGGAACACTAAGCTCGAAGTTGTTGACGAGTATGTTTACCTGGGACAAATAGTCCGACTAGGAAGTCCAACTTCGACCGAGAGGTCAATCGACGGATTCAACTCGGTTGGGCAGCGTTCGGGAAATTACGGCACATCTTCTCGTCAGGTATACCTCAAAACTTGAAAACGAGACTGTACACCCAGTGCGTGTTGCCAGTGATGACATACGGAACTGAGACGTGGTCCTTCACTGCTGGCCGGATGAGGAAGCTCAAGGTCGCTCAGCGAGCTATGGAGAGGGCTATGCTCAGAGTTTGTCTGCGTGATAAACTTAGGAATGAGGATATCCGCAGTAGAACCAGAGTGACCGACATAGCCCAACGTATTAGTAAGCTGAAGTGGCAATGGGCCGGCCATATAGCTCGAAGAACCGACAACCGATGGGGAAGAAAGGTTCTCGAGTGGTAGCCTCGTACCGGCAGGCGAAGTGTAGGGCGTCCCCCCACTAGATGGAGTGACGACCTGGTAAGATATGCAGGAAGTCGATGGATGCAGGTGGCTCAGGACCGTGCTTTGTGGCATTCTTTGGGGGAGGCCTATGTTCAGCAGTGGACTTGTGAAGGGCTGTAATGATGATGATGATGATGATGATCGTATAATCTTTATCGGTCGGATCATAATGTTATCAGTGTGCTTATTAAATAATACTTAATTTTATCTACAATATTAAAAACTACGATAATAAAAAAGAAAAACTAAAACTAGAAACTTAATTATCATATAGTCCTACTCCCCGCGGTATCGTGCCAAGAACGCTGGCTGCGTTTCCCCGCTGAATGGCTATACTTAGCCTTTGAGCGAGGAAAGAACCAGCCCTCTTATCACCAGCAGCAACGACCAGCCGCGGATGGAGTTCCTTTAGGAACTCCACCGCACGTGGACCCCACGGACCGATGGTCTCTACAGCAAATGGCACAAATATGTAGTCATCTCTCAGAGACTCATATTTGCGCCACTTACTCAGTTCAGCTGACTCTGATACCGCCCCGGCTTTAAACGAGGTACCCCTGAGATGAGAGGCCGCCAGAGTGTCTACGCAAGTAGCATCCCACACTAGGGCTTTACCTCTCTCCTAAGGGACCAATGTCATAACGTCGGGTCTCTTGCCATCGTCTCTAAATATTCCACAAGGCTCTAAAACCGAGGGAACATTTATAGAGGTGTGTACGTATTGTGCTTATTACTAACTGAAAATCTGTGTCCACTAGAGTAATGCATAATAGGGGCGGATATCCTGATATCTAACAGGTTATGTAGCAAGGAATATTATATCTTTGTTTCTCGAATAACATTCTATTTTCCTTTCCGTTTTAAGCGCGTGCAATTTCCTGTCAGCGTCTGCCATGCAATTACAATTAAAAAAGCACCGGAACAGACGTTGCACACAGCGATAGTGGATCTTACCACTATGCTCATTGTTTTCGACTGAGTCCACATTAGATCATCTTTTGGTATCGATTACCATTATTGATCCATATGGTATCAAAAACGCGTTCAAACTTAATCATATCCTTTCATGCATATCGGCATAAGATTGTGTATACGTTCACAAATTTCTCCTCTAAACTTTTAAAATCGTGTAGTGGTGTGTAGTAACGCCTTTGATGGTAGGGGTAAAACCAACTGGAGATTGTATCACATAGATATCAAATCGTAATACAGTATAAAAATACGTACACACTTCTGATCACGATTAGTGTGTCATAGAATTAGATACTGTATTAGATACGAGCTAGTATGCGGAACGGGACATCAGATATACGTCTGCGTCACGCGACAGGGATACGATACACCATGATGATCAAATGTGAACCCGGCCGAAGTCTCGGTCAATTGTCTTATCGCGTAGGAGCGATGCCACCAATGTCGGACAATATCGTTAATAATGAAGTTTTATAAAGTGCCAGAAAAAAAAACAGTTAAATGTTTCACAGTCTATGTTTTTCTATATATGTAACCGAGTTCTCAAAAACGTTGAAATCGATTCAAATGACAATCATTTTCATTAAATTATATTAATAACATAATATTCCACAGATGCCTTCACAAAAATTTAAAAAATATCATCTCTAAGGGTGAAACAATAGGAGGAAGATTTTAATGTACCTATTTAAACTACATTATTTATTACCTTGAACTTTTGATATTTTGTAGAACGCTCAAAGCGTAAAATAATTAAACTTTCAATAAAATAATAACCACCGTCCTCAAATATCTAAGAAAAATGAAATAATTTCCATAAGCTTCTGATGTCGACGCTAACATAGTTTCTAAGAATTATGAGTAAAGCTTTGACTTCAGAAGTCAAGTTTAATTAGGTTTCGTGTTACGTATGACGAGCTTTCTATTTGACATTAATTCATAAATTAATAAATCTAAGCGACCATACTTGTACTTCATGGTTTGTTAATTTATTTTACAAATAATTAACGACGCTAATTTAAGAACATCCACGCAAAATAAGTCGCGGGTACAGCGAGTTTATTATATTATACTCATAGATTCTTAGGTTCATAAGAGCTTTTAACAAACCTTAACTGAATAAAAAGTTTTGATTTAGCCTTCATTTTATTTAATAGACTAATAATATAACAATGAGCTGAAACGTGCACATGACGCTCAGTAAATTCTTTTCAGGAATCAGACATTTTTAAATGTAATAAAAATGCGCTAACAAGGTAAGCTCAATATTAACTTAATACTTTTCCATTCATATCAGAAGTCAGTTGACAAATGAAAGTAGCGCTAGGAGGCTCATGCTATATCTTTTAAATTATTTACAATTGGAGCTTCCTTGCATTAGAATCCAGAGAAATCTATAAAAAGAGCTAATTACTAATATCCGAAGAAGTCCACAACTGGACATGAACCTCTTCCATAGTTGAGAGGATTTGCCTTATTTACCACGAATGGCAGACCAATCACCAGGTTATAAATTATTACATTATAAATTATAATGCTTAACTAGTAATAATTAGAGAACGAAGGTTCTCAATAATTGGCAATTTAGCCGACAAACTCAATTCAGAACCGTCGCCAGCACCGCGTGCTGTTTAGCTTAAGTAAATATTACAATAAATAGCAAAACACAAATAAACTCTACTATGTAACAACAAGAATATTTCGAAACCCGTGAACAGTGTTAATTGAAAAGCTTTTTGTTATTAGATCATTCCAATTAATGTTTTTCATTGTTTTATGCTATTACAATTTTTAATCATACATTTTAAATATAACAGGGCAATTATTGTTTTAAAATTTGAAATATTCTTCCTCTTTTTCTTTGTCTTTGGAGTACATTGGCTTCTCCATTTTGTCTAAATGGTCACACACGGCAGGCCAGTACCAGGAGTCTCGTCAATTATTTTTCGTCAGGCGTAAATCAAAATTAACAACAGGCAACTTACTAGATAAATAAAACGCAACATTTTCTTGTTAATTGTATTTTATTTCTTTTCGTACATAACGACAATTTCATATCCTCGAAACAAGAAGTATTATTAACATCATATATATAATATGTACATTAATTTTAACATTTGGCCACAGTTTTGAGCATGCTCTTACTACTTTTGATATTAATTATGTACCACATAATTTTTAAGCAGTATTTCACATCTTTGATTGACATATTTAAAGCTTTGGCTAAAGGTATTATGTAACGAATTTAATTTCTTATTTGTTTAATTTGAGCAGCTACTAGTTGAACATATTTTATTAAGCAGATTTATAACCTCTACGCTGAATTAGGTGGGTTGGATGAACATTAAAAACAATATCAATATGACGTATATTAACTGCACAAATTTAGTTGACAAATTTATACATTAAATTATTATTTCTATTGTTCAATTGTGACTATCAATAATTCAACGGAAATTATTTAATTTAATAATCACATTTCACTGCGTATCTAATAATGTTTGGAATAGGATATTATCATTGTCTATTTACACAGGCAATCATTTATAACGATTTATACCATTCAAATACAAACAGGTCATATTCCAATTCAAAGGCTAATTATAAAATGTATTGTTTGGTAAAACACATGGCTGATCAAAAGATAAAAAAATCGATTTTAAATTTATTTCACAGAAATCAATACCTTTTTAACTTATTTTATTAAATCGTTCACGTAATCAAAAAAAACGATTATCAATAACTAGGGACCCGGCCCGGATAAAATTATGTTTTTACAGTGATATGTTTAATAAATATACCACTGTGAAGTTACAAGTAGCAAAACTTTTTCCTAACTAGATTTACTAATCACTAATAATACCATTAATTTTCAACTGCTATCATATCAGGCCTAGGGTAATTTTTAACACATATAAATCTCCCTGGAGAAAAGCATACAGATCATAGCAATGAAAACTGCATGCAAATTCGTTTAAACTCAAGATTAGCGCAGTCATATAGAACGACAAACGCTGAGCCATGAACTTATATATTTTCTATAATAGGATTCTAGTCATGTAAGTAATCAATGCCTATAACAACCTAAATATCTTAAATATTTAATATAATAAATATTTAAAATTATAAATTATACATTTATACAACAAATTAATAATTTTATTAGCAAAGTTTGTTTATTACATGAAGCTTTAGGTTCTTCACTTTAGCATTTACTTCAGGTACAAAATATATTAACTAAATATATCATCATACTCATCATCATTACAACCCTTCACAAGTTCACAGCTGAAAAAGGTTTCCCAAAGGAATGCTATAAAACACGATTCTGAGCCGCCTGCATCCTTCGGGGGTCGGGTAGGTCCATTACTAGATGGATCGATAACCTGCTAACATAATATTATAAATGCACTTAACGTAATTAAATTCGTTCATTAATAAAAAATAACACGTATCTAAGCGGACCTGGCTGTTATATGTTAACGAATGGTAAATTTCTTTTTGAGCAAAACAATAGCTTACCTATTATTGTTTAAGTATATTTATACTTGGGATATAATAATTGCTCACAGTAATTATTTATTCGATTTTTTAAAAAAGAGATCATAACATATTCAAAAAATTAAAACGTAAATGAGATCAAAAGAAAACATTTTCCAAATTAAAAGCCACTTCCCTTCTTCTTTATTTTATGGCCTCTCACAATCTTTTATTCGTTGGCTAAATGTATTAATACAAACATTGTTTTATAAATTCTTCTAAGATGGCGGTTTAAGTGGCGTATTTCCTACGTGTAAGTTCTGTATCTGAGGAAGCAAGATGGCAGCTGTAGCGATAGTCGTGACCAACACGAAAACAGCGAGTAAGGCTCGGTCAGCGACAACGGCAACCTAGTGAACAAGTATAAATATAGAAAATAACAGCCGACTTAATTTATAAACTTATAAATAGCTTAAATTCATCGAGCATGTTTCTATATTCGAAATTAATATAACTCGCTATACTTTTATAGCACTCGCTAAGCCCTACGAATTTCAAATTCTAAGGAAACATGTAAACAATTTGTCTATTCTTAATTAGGTTATTTTTTTTATAGGATAAGGGTGACAAACGAGCACACATTCCACCTGATGGTAGGTGGTTGCCGTGGCCCATAGACATCTACATCTATCTTCGAATACGAATCAAAATGCAGATGCGTTGTCACCCGTGAGGACTAAGATGGAATGCCTCGTTTCCAGTAAAAAGGGTCTCCGGTACTCTACACTCACCATACGAAACACAACAGCGTTAAGCTGCTATTTTACGCTGGTATTCTGTGAGAGCGTGGTCCTTCCCCGGTCGAGCCGACCCATTTGTGCTACAACCATAATATAGCTGCAGCATGGCTCTACCACGTATAGTCTAGAATGTGAGTAACGAGCGTGCGGTGGGGCGGGATGTACGTACAGCGTACATTCAGGCATTTGCCTAAGGAGATTGAGACTAAACCTTGCGCTGCGCTTTTCACGCTCCCGTTTTTAATACTCCAGGCTGACTTAATTTTAATGATTATCCCGTCACCTCAGACCAACAGAGAAAGTTACAACACTGATTACATTGCTCAATTTATTGTAAAAACAGGCACTCATGCACACATATGCAACTAAAACATGTTGTTGGTTGCAAAAAATTTTAGATGCGTATATAATTTTATACGTTTCTTAAGTTAATTTCTAATTTATTTTCATATTTTATGTAGTTCAATTCTACAATACATTACTACAATAATTATAATTATTTTGTCAATAAATATGTTACTTAATTAACCAAAAATAGTAAATAAGTTATAACAATAAAAAATAACAAGAGCCTTTGTAGCTCAAAGCCTTAAAAACACCCGCTGTAAATTTTACAGTAGGCGAGCAACCCGATTTCGATGCCCAATAATAATAATAATAATAATAAGCATTTATTCATTACCACCAATAAAGTTAAAATGAGTGCATACAGAAATTACAAGAATTATATAATGTAGTAATGAATGGGCTCTAGCTCAGCATAAATGTTGCAGTACCTACAACGCTGTTATTCTGCCAGCGCCTAACATACGAACAGTACAGTACGCGCGCATCCCTGCTCATATTGCCTTTAATCATAACTGTTCACATTAGGGTACATACCGTGGATCCCCGAGTATTAGCCATTTTAATTTTTTAATAAAAAATTATTATTACTTACAACAATATCACCAATAATATTGTTAATTGTTAATTTTAAGTGCTGATTTATCAAGTACTCGGTGGTGATGAAAAACATCACAAAAACAATGTACTTGTCTAAAAAAAATATTTCAAGGACATATAAGGTCCGTCAACACGCCTGGAACCAGTGTTTTGGACTAATTTCTCAATATACCCCTTAGCAATCAAAGGAGACCTGTACCCAGCAGTGAGAGTGAGACGTATAAAAGCTGTAACTTTACATTTAATAAAAATAAATAAATAACAGAAATAAATGTTAAGTAATTATTCAACCGTATTTATTTATTTATAAAATTTTCATTGCATTGCTCTTAAAAGTAATCATACAAAGGGTAGACTAAATGCTAGGCGTAAGCAATATTACCTGTCTCCACTCAAGGTTGGCGCGTTCAAGTCGCTCGCTGGCAGCAACGCGCTGTTCGTGCCTGGCTGTTGCCTCTCGCAGCGTGCAGCCGCAACACACGCAGCGGGAACACGCTGCCATACAAACCACCTCGGTGTTCACGGGTGGTATTGTAGCAGCGTTAGCGCTTGGCCCCGTACGACCTTTAGAATTAAAACGCTCCACTTTTTCATTTAGCAGTAACCTCATATTTAATTTTTATCCTTACGATTTTTAAGGACGAACCATTGCAAGTGCCTTGATAAGATACACGTCGTTATATGAATACGCGTCAGCTCAACCGGGGCTATGCTTTCACAATCTATATATTATACAAGCAATCCGCCCAGACTTCGCACGGGTGTTTATGAATCTCGTCAACAGCGCCAGCTGCTGGGTCTAAATGTGAATCTAAGCCATCTAGAGACTCGCTCAAATACACACCAAAAATTGATTCAAAATCGGTCGAGCTGTTTTCGAGTTTTAACGAGACTAACGGACAGCAATAGATTTTTGTATATAGAGATTATTTCTGCCAACAAATAGTAGTGTTGCCCTGCTGTATGCCCGTCTGAAGTAGCTAATCCAAAGAGCATGTAAGCTAATCCATGTTAGTTCTCAGAGGTGACAATGCATGCACATACAGCCTTCGTTGTTTGAAGCTGCAAATGTCCACGGACCCGTAGCACGGACGGTAGCACTTACCATCAGCTGGACTGTAACTACGTTTGTCACTTCAGTTTTTAAAAATGATCAAAGTGTAAATCTACTGAATTCTGACAGCGTTTAAAACATTAGAAAATAAAAAAGTTGTTTTTAATTAAAACCACCAAGAGAACGTTTCGATATCAAAAAGCAGCTAAATCGTGGGCAGGCCGGACGAAGGTTAAATTAGCAAGTTAATTAAATGTAGCAGGCCCAATAGTACATCGGTGTTGACAGTATTAAAAGCGTAACTTTTTTATATAAGTTTGGAAAAAAACGAGAACACAGCTCACATGATAGTAAGTAATGCTGTGACCCATAGACATTTTATAACTATCCTCGATAAATAATCCATATGGAAATACCGTGTTACACATGAGGACTGTGATGGAATGACTTGTTACTAATAAATAAGGTTCCAATTCTCGTGTTTAAGTGTTCATCTTTTTACAAATAAGCACCACATCTGGGGGCACGGCAGTGCACCCGCCAAGTCGAGCAAAAAAGCGGCACGGCCGTACCATCCTTTTCTCGAAGCAATTCAGGCCATTTTCGACCCCCTATAACTTCGTTGTGAATTAGACTAGAAGCCTGAATTTTCATCAAACGAGCACGCATTGTATAAACATGGTATATTTCAAATTTAATTAAATTTGAACCAGTAGTTTATGAATTATAACTAGTCAAAATTTCTTAATTTTGTCACTCACTGACTGACCGATCATCAAAACTCTAAGGTACTTCTAGCAGACGTAGAAGCTTCAAATTTAAAATACCATATAAATATTCAAAATCTTTTATGTTTTAAATACATAGATTGACTTGGCAATCGCACTAAACAATCTGATTTAATAAAATATGTATTACTTGTGAGATACATTGTCTTTTCATGCGATGGCCAAGGCAATCTATGTATTTAAAACATAAAAGATTTTGATTATTTATATGGTCACTATAAGATATTGTTAGGTTAGCTAATTACGTAATAACTTGAGACAGAAGGCCTCTTAAGTAGGGACTGAATAAATTAACCGACTTGGTATTACATGGATCTCACAATTTCTTACGGTAGAAGAACTGAGTTGCGAGACTTGGTTTTTTTTTTACAAGTTATGTTTTTGATGGCATTTACATTTTACGAAATGAATTATAGAAAAAGGAAACAGATAATAATTTGCTAATATATACAGTTATATCAAAAAAAATATTTTCGCTACAGCTACAGTTTGTGGATACAAAAAATGCTTACAAAAAATATATAAATCTAATAATTTTATGACATATTTGAGGAATGTTACGTTTACGATAGTTGTTAACTAGACAACGGTTTATGCATTATGTCAATTTCTACAGATTTTGTCGAGTTCCGACCCAAATTACTATCATTTTCTTAAACTATGTAACAAACTACAGATAACTATTTTCTTAAGCAGCATTCTCGTACCAATAAGCATATTATAGGGTCTACCTACATCGACTAATAACGAAAATTGTTATAATAATGAAATTTCAGGTTTTTTTTAATGCTAAAATAACATTCGGTTCACATAAATAGCGTATTTATGATCACTGAATAAAATTCCTTTGAGAGATTTGTCCATACTCACCACAATAACAGAGCTTGAGCACAAATTGTCATTTTCGCGGTGGTAATAACTCTGTTCATAACAAGTCTGTGTAATTTGATTTCAAAAGTAGGGAGGACAAGCTGGCATAATTTCCCTAAAATTAACATTAGACCTTATACACACAGCCTTTCCCTGTTACTTAACTTCGAATATTTTTGAGAAATTTTAACTGATATACACAATGTACATACTAAGATGATTGTGGTTAGGACGATTAAAGCGCGGTGAAGCGGGGGGCAGAGTGGAACCATCGCAGCTCGTCTCCGTCTTGAGTCGTGAACCGGTGCGCGGGTTCACTTGCATGCCGGCAGTTGACACCGCAGTGATGTCACCCTAGTAAAAAAAGCTTTTAAGGAGACAATTATTTCAAATATTCATACTTCCTCCTTTAATGATCTATAAATTACGCAAAAAATTAAAAATTAACCCAACACTTATTGTTCTAATTTTTATTTATTTTGTTTCCAATATGAAGTATACGTATATACAACACAATGTGTCAAAGTTTGAACACAGTTTGTTGGCCGCAGCTCTCGTGAATACAATGTTTATTTATGTATTTATATTAGTCCTTCTTTAATCTGACATATAGAGAACAAAAAAATTAAAAGTAAAATCAACAAAACATATCAATCTCGTAGAAGGTAAAAAATAAATAAAAAAATAAGATATAAATATAAAAAATTAAGTAAGAAGTAAAATGAAGTTCTTAATCGGTATACGAGGACATAGATACAAGTAATGCTTTCTCAGGGTATTTTTTAAGTTATTTTTACTTTTTATATTTATTTTCAAATGCCGAGGTAGCTCTTAATAAATACAGGCGTTATCCAACGTGTCCGGTGTAACGCGTATGCAAATTTTAGGTATACAGGGAAGAGGTAGGTTAGACTATAATGTCAGAGACTCGGAGATAATCACAACAAAACCATACGATAAAACCAACAAATTGTAGTTTTTGCTCAAATGTTGACGCTGTATTATGAACAGAAATTAAAAATCTATTGCTTAGGGCACTTTACCTTTGTGTCAGTATCAAAGTTGATGAAAAGCATGCGAGCGAGCCGCTGTAGCACTAACTCGCGTAGCACCGCCGGCACAGGTTGCCCTCTCACTCCTCTACGAACAACAGCACAGATTCGCGCATTTGTTTTTATCTTTTAAAAATTTACAGAAAGATTAACTAACTGATTGTTAAGCTTAGACAATTTCTTATTTCATAGCTGCGTAGAAAAATATAAAAAATAAAAGTAATCAATTAATTAATAATAATATTAATAATTTATTAGACTCTCAGTTATTCATATATAACAGCTTCCTGTGTGAACTTCTATGGAAACTAGTACATTATTGTTTTACAAACCATTACAATTAAAAAATAAGTTATAATTTAATTACACATATTATATAAAACTAAGTTTAACAAATTGAAAAATGAATTCATTTAGTTGGTACTCAACTCGATAAAATAAATTCAAAAATAAATATTTATTTACCTTATTTATTCTCTTATTTCTTTCTAAGTGTATTGTAAATTGTGAAATATTAAGAAAAGGATTTACAAAAATAAACTCGCCTGTAAGATATATTTAGAGTTACCACCGAGAGCGATGCTGAGAACGATACTAAACACGTACTGACGCCATAATATAGGCCTGTAAGGAAAATGTTAGAAATTAATATGGAATTCGGTTATGACATAATTTTTTTCATTTTGATATTTTTTTAAAAGTAAACTTAAGAAAAATTTTGTGACACTAAAGTCAAATTCAGACACGGATGGCAAGGACGAATTTATACTAGAGAAGATTTAGAAGGCGTAATCTTTAATTATTTTATAATCTGAACAACATTATACAAATGCATGTATAATAATATAATGCTGGTTACTTATTACTATATGCACTATAAATACCCAAATGTATTAGGAAAATATTTTTATCTAAGGTTTGCATATGCACAGCTTTGATGATTTTTTTATGAGTTCATTTGTTTGATTTTGTCCATGATGATGGACAACAATTTTTTTATTTAATTATTACTAAAATTACAAGAAATAATATCGAAAAATAAATATTACAGAAAATTTGAAATATTTATTGTATTTTTTTAAATAAATTATTATTAAGTAAGTAATTTATTATCCAGTACCGCGAAAGGCCAAGTGGTGAGTCCGAATCGCAGCCAAAGCCAAAATTTGCACAAAAATACATTGGTGTTTCAATAAGTATATCTCCGATCTTTTTAAAAAGCTTGACATCGGTAGGTTAGGATCTTTTGTTTGCGCATAGACTTTCGGAAACATTTCTGTTTGCACGCACACTTTAGTCACTACAATATCGCCAGCGTACTCTATAGTAATCTAGTACACTCGTTTATAAACCTCTGTAGCATATTTTCATTCAGTTTAATATTGTATTAATTCAAAATCGAAGCATTTATAATAGCCGTATCAATTACAAGCATGTTTTCACAACGAAGCCAATTAAAATCTCTGCTCCCTGCTTTGGAAATTTCTCCAACAATTAATCTCTACCAATATAAATCTTTAGGGGAGGCCTGTCTTCAGAAGAGAACTTTTATAGGCTGTAATGGATGGATGGAGGGAATATAAATAAACATCTATCACGAAATATTTTAGACATAATTTGTGATATGTATCACTAACAATTTTTCCACTCCGTTATAACTTCAAAGAATAGAGTAAAGAAATACTCCTTCCTCCAAAGCCAGCACTTCGCCTTCAATTCCTCTGGTGTTGCAGATGTTTTCTCTGTATGCTTTTGAGCTGTATTTTAACCGACTTCAAAAAGGAGGAGGTACTCAATTTGACTGTAGTTTTTAATGTCATAACTTTTTTCTAGGTGGTCATGTAAATTTGATCAAGATGTGACCAGTAGTTTTTGTGTTATCTTTAATAATTTATATTGAAGTCGGTTGTGTAAAATATTTATATTTACCACTTGTTAATCCTTACTTATCAATGGTGTTTTTTCAGTTGGCGGCAGTGTATCCCTGATGGTCATCAAGAATACGGTCATTGATAGTAAAGCGCTTATTCCTAGTGTCACTTTTTCTCCTGACTCCGACGGCACGTAGAATACTAGGAGAGCTAAGGAAAGAAAAAATTATATGTGTCACGAATACAGTGCTTTCAGAAAAATCCTACGAGCTTCGTACCTACTCGCCGAATTTCAAAATACGCGAGCGGTCCTAGTCAGAAAATATTATCATAAAAGGTGACGATATTTCAATCTTGAGCCATTCATACGATAAAATATAACACATCATACATATTAAAAACTACAGTTGTATAAACGAAATAGTTTAACTGTTTCACTTTCATATTCAGTCAGGTTATAGTTTTCTTGACGGGAAAACTTTAACCTTAGATTATTGAAAGTCATCGCGTGCTCCGACTAGACCGCCGGCGCTCTTGTAAAATGCGGCAACAAATACTACGCCGCAATCGGCGGCCATTTCGGCTTCACATCAAATGTCGCCTGAAACTTGCAGGCTACAATTGATGTGGACGTACCGAATGTTTTATTAAATTTTTTACATAATAGTGAAACTGTGTAAAAATAATACTATCAGTAAGTATCATACAGTTTCGAAATTTCAACATAAAATAACACGAGCCAGAAATAAGTTACAAAATATGAATGACGCCATTCAGTGTTGCCGCGTATACAAAAATAAAGTTCCCCGTGGCTGAGATTTTTATTTATTTCTTTGTCGCCTCTTACGACACCCACGGGACGATATAGGGTGATGCATATTCTTACATCACTACCACACGTTTATGCCTTCTCGTAAAGAACAGATTTGAAATATCCAAACTAGCGCCTAAATTGCAAAAATCGGGTATTGCAATCGCTAAACCGCCAATAATGGCGATTATAACAAATGCTTTTTCCGGATTGATAAAGAAGAAAATAGTCTTTAATAATTGAAATTTACTTACCTATTCCATTTATGAGTAGACATGGTAATATAAGATTGAAAACATAGAACATCGGTCTCCTCCGCAATTTGATGACGTAAGTGATGTCAGGGTAAGGCTCCACACAGCAAGAGTAGTACTGAATGTGTCGAACGGCTTCAAAGCTCACTAAGTCGAACTCACCGTTTGTTTGATAGTTTGTTGTGTCACCTTCATCGAACTGTTTTATTAAATCCAGCTATAAAACAAAAAATTCGTGGTAATTTAAATAACAAAATAATAACTAAGGATTCCGATTATTGTAAGATAACACCATTCTGTATTTTTATATTGTTTTAATACATTCAAACAAAAAATTATCGGGAACGGATGATTTGTTTATGGTTCCAAATTAATTTTTTTATTGTTGTTAGATCGGCACAACTGGTTTCCATTTTGGCACAAAGTTGAGTTATATTGGTTATTTAGATTAAATACAGTTCTGTTTTTAGTTATATTATATCTGATGTGTATTGCGAATATCACAATGGATCGAACAAAGAGTTTGTCTTAAAGTTTGCATCGCCAATGGAATTTCGTGTTCGGAGTCACTGAAAATGTTACAGAAGGCTCAATCGATTTTATCAAAACACGTGCTTGTAAGTGATACAAAGCGTTCAAAAGCGGTCGAGATGTGATCGAAGATTTGTCTCGCTCTGATAAGCTATCTACGTCTGCAACTGAAGTTAACATCACAAAAGTGAAGGAAATAGTGACTGGAAATCCTCATCCAAGTCTGAGAGAGACAGCCGCCGTACTTTCTGTGTCTCACGAGTCGATACATACCATTACAAATAATCACTTGGGTATAAAACATGTTGCCGCTCGGCTAGTCTCAAAAGACCAGAATTTTCTCCAAAAACTCAATACGCATTATTGAGGATAACTTAAAAACTACTAACAGAATTTTACTAAATTTATATGAGACCACATGAGAAGCACTAGCTTGCAAATCAAAAAAGAATCATCTAAATCGGTTCACGTGGAAAAAAGTTCAGAGGTGACACATATAAAAATAATATTAAAAATAACACTCGAATTGAGAACTGACTCCTTTTTTTTAAAATCGGTTGAAAACAGAAATTAATACACACAATACAATATACTATATACCTAAACGTAAAATATTATAAAACTCTACACATTTTTATCGAATTTCACTTATATTAATACGATATCCTGGAGTAAATGAGTTTCATGCGAAAATATAGATTTCCAATGGAGCGTATCAACAAATCCGCTTATTACTTTGAGTCGCGGCGTCGAACCTCTCCGCATTATCATTTCATATTCAGGTGTTGCTATGTAAAATATTATAAATATATTTGTTTGCTGTTCAATAATATGCACTATAAAGTTTCATCCAGATAAGAAAAGTTAACTACTGGCGATCCGATCAAGGGCTAGAATACTAAATGAATGATAAATTTCAGATATTACATTGTGCCAAAACTGCGATAAAAAATCTTGGGATCGGTTAATAACCACTATATTTTATGTCAAATGTATGTGTGTGTGTATGAGTATGTGCATGCATGTGTGGGTGTGTGTGTGAGAGGGAGAGAGAGAGAGAGTGTGTGTGCATGTTTCTGAGAATGACTGCATGTGTGTTGATAAATCATTAAAATTTGTATTGTCTACGATTCGTATTTAAATAAAAAGTACTCCACGTCTTGGTACCCTAGCGTCTCGAGCCAGTAAACTATTGTATTGGTATTTAGTACATTTAACACGCTCAACCTCATCGCACCCACAATGCCCATTACAAGTAATGTCACAGGTGTGAATTCTTAATGTCAGATTTGGGGGCGGTAAAGTACGCTTATCGATTGAGAAGCAAATAAAGTTAGTTTTGGCGATGTTCAGGGTAAGAAGAGCGGATTTGAGCCACATTGCAACACTGTGGAGACCGTGCTCGGCAGCCGCAAAAACAGATTTCCAGGATGTACCATTAAATACTATGGCTGTGTCATCTGCGTATGAGATGTCTGTAGTGATTGTCACTATCGGAGAGTTCTCGTTCTTTCTAACATATACATTACCGTAGGCAGTCCAGCAGAATATATATTATACAGAGGATATAGTTATATCCCGCGCAAGAAAATACAGGTGTGAAGCTCTGGGTGTCAGTTGCTTGGACATAAAAACAGAGGTTTCTTCATTCTTCACAAATCCCAGGTGTTTTTGCTCGAAGTTTTTCTTTGTTACTTCTATTGAAGGCCTTACTTTTAGTAATTATGTCGGTCTTTAGCAGGGTAGAATTCATTTCTACAACAATAGTTGCATTAGCAACACTCTCTGTTTTCCCTCGAACTCTATATATGTCCTTGATTTTTTTTTTATAGGAGCGGGGGCAAACGAGCATGCGGCTCACCTGATGGTAAGTGACTACCGCCACCCATGAACAACCGCAACACCAGGGGAATTGCAGATGCGTTGCCGGCCTTTTAAAAAGGAGTAGGCTCTTTTCTTGAAGGTCCCTAAGTCGTATCGGTCCGGAAAAATCGCTGGTGGTAAACTATTCCACAAGGAAGTTGTGCGAGGAAGAAAACATCTTCTAAATCGCACAGTGGTGGACCGCCAATCATCCAGATGGTGTGGATGGTATCGGGAGTTCTGCCGCGATGTGCGTTCGTGAAATTTGGCGGCTGGGATTAATCCGAACAATTCCTCAGAGCACTCCCCATGGTAAATGCGAAAGAAAATGCTAAGAGATGCAACATCTCTTCGCAGTGCCAATGAGTCGAGCCGATCGGAAAGGGCTCGGTCGTCGACGATTCGAGCCGCTCTGCGCTGGATGCGGTCAAGTGGAAGAAGCTGGCACTGGGGAGCCCCAGCCCAGAGATGGGAACAGTATTCCATGTGAGGCCGAACCTGCGCCTTGTAAAGTTGCAGGCGTTGAGCCGGCATGAAATACACTCTCGCTCTGCTGAGCACGCCAAGCTTTTTAGAGGCCAATTTGGCCTTCTCTTCCAAGTGACCACGAAACTGCACGCTACTCGATATGTCGACGCCGAGGATTCCGATACTGGCTGAGGCAACAAGGGGAGTACCTTGAAACTGAGGAGATACGACAAAGGGGTTCTTTTTAGCGGTAAACGCGCAAATTTGTGTCTTCTGAGGATTAAACTGGACTAGATTTAGTCGCCCCCAATCCGAGACTTTGTCCAGCAAAGACTCGACTTCAGACACAAGTTTGTTCCGGTACTCGGTGACGTTTTCCCGAGAAATATTGGCACGGCCGGTGTATAGAGCATCACCAGTGCTGTCATCCGCATAGCAATGAATGCTACCAGCTTGCAACATATCATTGATATGCAGAAGAAACAGCGTTGGTGATAGCACGCAGCCTTGTGGAACACCAGCGTTAATAGGCTTGTAGTCGGAGCATGCACCGTCTACAACGACCTTGATGCTCCGATCTGCAAGAAAGCTGGTGATCCAATTGCATAATTTCTCGGGAAGCCCATAGGAAGGGAGCTTCGAAAGAAGCGCTTTGTGCCAAACCCGATCGAAGGCCTTCGCAATGTCCAAACTAACGGCCAATGCCTCCCCCTTGGACTCTACTGCCAACGCCCATCTATGAGTTAAGTAGACCAGAAGATCACCAGCTGATCGACCCCGACGAAAACCGTACTGGCGGTCACTAATCAGCTGGTGATCCTCAAGGTACCGCATGAGGTGGCAGTTTACAACGGATTCCATTATTTTGGAGAACAAGGGGGTGATGGCGATAGGCCTGTAGTTGGACGGATCTGAGCGGTCGCCTTTTTTAGGGATCGGGTGGACAAAAGCTGTCTTCCATGATTTCGGGACTACGCCTAGGGAGTAGGAGTACCGGAAAAGACGCGTTAGAACCGGTGCCAACTCCGGAGCACACGTCCTCAGCACAATTGGGGGGATTCCGTCAGGCCCACTCGACTTGTGGATGTCAAGGGAGAACCGAGCGCTGTGAGAATCGCACATCCGGCATGGAGCACTCACACCGCGGGATGGTCGGCGGTGTGTTCCCCCCGTCATCAACAGTCGAGTTGGACGCAAAAAGGGAGCCTAAAAGGTCGGCCTTCTCTTTTGCGTCGTAGGCCTGTGAGTCGTCCTCCCTGTGCAGAGATGGTAGTGATGGCTTACAGAAATTCACTTGGACAGCCTTGGCGAGAGACCAGAATGCACGGGTTCCCGAAGGAAGGCGAACTAGTTTCTCGCCAATTCTGCCTATGTGCTCTGACATTGCCTTGGCAATAACTCTTTTGAAGGACCTGGAGGCGAAGTTATACTTCTTTTTGAGTGTGCTGGTGTTTACATCCCGACTCACCGAAGCCGCAGCCCAGGCTTGACAACACTCCTGCTTACTGCGTAATGCAGTCTTACCGGAGCGACCAAACCAAGGCTGAGATCTGCCTCCGATGGGTACCACAGATGATGGAATAAATAGTTCCATTCCCTGTAGCACTACATCAGTGACAGAGTCAGCAACAGCGCTGGGATCATCCGGCGAGAAGCAAACCCGCCCCCATGGGTAGGAAGCAAAGAAAGACCGCATTCCGTCCCAATCCGCCGACCTGTAATGCCAAACACGGCGGCAACCTGCAAAACGCAACCGCGAGGGGAGCGTGAGTGGCACCACACTCCGGATCAGACAATGGTCCGAAGAGCCAAGAGGGGCATCGACGGAAACCTGATATCCGTCCGGATGAGAGGTCAGCAGAAGGTTCAACAGGGAAGGTGTATGATCCTCAACATCTGGAATCCGCGTAGGCGAAGTAACCAGTTGTGTCAGACCATATGCCAAGGCATATGGTCTGACACAACTGGTTACTTCGAGGACACCTGCGTCTCGGTCAGAAAGAGCAAGGCCGGCTTCGCCGTCTCAAGATGGTAGTGGACGGCGTTTAGGTTCGAGTAAAGTCCCCTGATGTTGCAGAAATTCACGGATAGCATGGCAGGGGTCGCCTTGGTCTTGTTGCTCAGTTTGCCCCGAGCAGTTATTGTGTTGAGCGGAATTTTGCCCCCCCCCCCCCCCCAGAATACGCGGGGCAGCCTGAGCACCCACGCTCAGGAGTGGAATAGCATGGTCGTGGATGCTCAGCGAGGGATTCTCCAGGGGTACTGGTACCCTCCTGGGGTAGTTTATGACGTAATTCTGCTACCATGTTGATGGGGGGGGGGGGGAATTGATATCCGATTTTGTAATGCTAGCCCCCACAGTGGTGGATAAGCAGGTGACCAGTTTAGTCAGATCATCTTTTGTCTCTTTTTCTATTTTAGGAACATTTTTAATCTCGAAGTTTGCTTTTCTAAACCCTTTTTGTAAGGTCTCAATTTTATCTTCGAGGGTAGTGATGTATTTGGTGTCTTCTTTTTTATTGTTGTTTCAAGTTCTCAATTTCTTTTTTAATTCTGCGTTCTCTTTGTGCAAATGTTCTATAGACGTTTCAATTTTGGTATTAGTTTCTTGAATTTGCTTCAACCTCGGATTTATTTTATTAAATTCTTGCTGCTATGCAGCAAGCAAGAAGGCAAACATATCCCGCATTTCTTCCTTAAAAGCACAAAAATCTCTCAATTTACAGCTGGGGGTAGATTGGTCCAGATCAGCAGGACTATCCTGTTCCTTCCTTTTTTTGGCACGTCCAAAGACGAAATTTGGGGGAGTAACAATAGGTTCATTAGACAAATTCGATTCGGACATAGACTTGTTCATGGTTGATTGTATCAGGAGACCACAGGAAAGTAGGAGTTTATAGCCGCACTCGCTACCGCTTATGAGTTAGGGCAATCGACAGAGTTGATTACGAAGTGGTAAGGCGGTGACGTACGCGCAGCGTACCTTGCAGTCTGTTGTTGTCTCAGTTGCGTTGTCTCGTACTTGCGTAGCACCAACTAGTACTCGAGCGTTATGGTCGCCTGGTACTTAGCGACACTTTTACAGAATTATTTTGCAAATTTAAAATAGATTTTGAAATTATTTTTGAAATAACTTTCCACGGAAACGCACGTCCACAGAACACAATTACTCTTTATCAAGAGCACACGTCTAAACGCTTGCGGGATCCGGGGGGAAGAGGAGGATTTCATACGAGCTGTATTGATGTTGTGTAAGTCCCACCGTAAGTAAATGTAGGAAAATAATTGCATTTTAGAATAACGCTGCCTATGCTAATGGCGTAATCGAATCAAAATACTGATGCTGACAGATCATTTCCCTCCTTTGTTGTGGAATAATATGCCACACATGATGGTACGACGAATATATTTATGTATATAAAACTTTCCAGCAATTTTTGTTGCTTTAATAAATTACGTTACATATTGCAGGTTTTAAATAAATAAATATAAATAATTTACAAATCTTAATATTAAAAATGGTGAATTATACGTCACATAAACGGGGTAAATTCGGAATTTATATAGATGAGTTTGTGTTTTCTACAATGAATATCTTCATGCCACGCCTATTATTAGAGTAGCTTAATAATTTAAATTATTTCTGAAGAAAAGACTCAATCTTATTTATTCTCTTTACTTTAGTTATATTTTTGCTGTCAAAAGTCGTAGCTCCCAAGATTTATTTTGAGGAAATTTACAAACAAACATATCATTAAGTTCTCCTAAAATATTATTAAGCCAAAATGTTATACAAACTGGATTTACGATCTAGCAACTGACAACAATGCAAGATGCTGGAAAATAAATGACAGGAAACTTTATGTACGGTGAGGAAGCACATTGAATTACAAAAATGAATATTTGGTTAAATAAACTTTCGTCATTCATTTTTTTTTTGAAACTTTAAAGTCGCCAACTATTTGTTGGTGTACTCTTTACAAATATAAGAACTTGATTAGGTTTTTGGCAAATCATTCCTGACAAATGTATTATTAATTTATACATCGTATAATCGTACATCGAGTAATCGTTAATTTATAATAAGAAAAAAATAAATGACATAATCTAACGTTCATTACTTTAAAGTTTTCTAAAAATATAATATTACTAATAATACCTACTTATTACTGCGGTAACTCCGTAGCGGTGAATCAAAAACATTCAGCTATCCTTGTTTTGAATAATCTAGTTATTGTAAAGTCAATTTCGGAGAATATGGTAACGGCCAAATTGAGGGATGTACGAGATTAATAAAACTCCAAATCAACTGTACTTATTACATTCTGTGACATGCGTACATCTACATAAATTTTCATGTACATAATAATATATTGGTGCTGATATAAATAAAATCTTTATTATATTTTACTTTCCTTACGTAAGTGTACTTCGATTATAATAATTAGAAAGTTGTTTGCAATATTTTTTTAATAAATTATTATATCATACATTGAATAGACATAATTTGTTACCTGAAATCCATCATATGTCCAAGAAGCCCATTTCATCGTGCAAAACTGGATATCAAAAGGGAACTGCTCGACATTGATATCGCAGGCTGACACATATATGCCGTGGCTTAACCACGTCACTTCACCTGTATTCTTCACTATTACATTTGTATTTATAACTGCTGATTTGTAGTTAGGATCAGCACTAAAATTAACGAATAAAAAATGAAAAAATTTCTTCAATATTAATTTATCGTTGACTTCATAAGCTAAAAATTTCGGATAAATCTCAGACTGAACAAAAAATTCATAAAACTTTTTGCAAATCTGATCACACTCAGATCATTAAATTAATAAAAATGGGTGAAATATCGAGTTCCGCTCCGCGTGTGGCATTCAATGCTTTGAATTGACGAATCCAATTATATTTTTCTGGGGATTAAAGAGGAGGAATTGCAAAGAATTCTGCATAAAAGATCAAGCTACCGAGACAAAGTTCCTGTTAAATAAAAGAGTAGAAAAGTTTCCTATTTTAGCTGAAAATATATCAATAATCAAGTCAACAATGGTATACACTGCCTCGTAAATTAACAATAATCGTAAACGCTAATTTAATGCTGCTCTTAGTTTGTAATTGTCTTAGCCATAATTACAAAAAATTAAAAAAAGCATGTCATATTATGTTCGATATTTAGTTACATAATATAATTAATTTACATTAACTAACAACGTAAATACGTATTTAATTAATTTTTAAGTTCGTTTGAATTTATTTAATGTTTAGGATTAAGTACTTACTTATTATATAAAATTATATCCGGCCTCCAAACCCTTTCGTAAGGTATTCTTATAACACTTATGCCATCAAACTCGCTGGTGTTCCACCTTAGATGGTAATCCGTCCAAATCTGAGTGATCCAACAGTTGGTCGTAAGAAGTTGGTCTTTTTCTTCCTACACGAAAATAAATGATTTTTTACAAAGCTTATGCATCTATATTATTTCGTAAAAGCCAAAAAAAATTAAACTACAAAGGATAAGACTTTGATGACGAGCTGATATCCAGATAAAAATTAAGAAGTTCACTCTATCCCCTTTTATTTTTTATTCATATCATATCACAACATAATACAACATTAACAGCAATAAAAAAAATCGAATTATCATTAACTTTTTTTAACGTAACCTCCACATTAGGATAGTCCACCCTACGATACATTTAAGCCTGTATCGTGGGAGCAGTTTACAAATATAAATTGCACAAGGACAAACATCCAGACTCCAGACAATTATTTGTAGTCCATACAAATACTTGTTCCGTGCGGGATTCGTACCCGCGGCCCTTAGCTCTGCAACTCAATTGCTAAGCCACTGTACCACGGAACCTTATTGATTTTATCAGTTGTTGTTGACAGTCCACTATTGGATACGTATATCCACCGTCACATAGCGGACTTGCCATATACACCACGACAAGCGATGGATTGGCCGAAAACTATTTTGTGTTACTCACTTTCAAGTTATTTTATGGTCTTCAAAATGTTATTTTATAACTCTCTATGTTGAAACTATTTTGATATCTGTAAAAAATTTAGTAAAAAAAAACTGATATGATTTTCATCACGACCTTAAAGTCATACAAGCATGGTATAGTACCCTTGTAAATTCTGATAAATTATTGACCATGAACATTAATCATGAACATCTGTTTATTATATATGTAAAAATCTTCGTCAGCCTTACTTGTTGCCAGTAGTAGGCTTGAAAAGCTGTTCAAAACCTTTTCAAGTATTTCTTTTCAAGAAGTGGTTGTGCCTACGCTACCACTTCAGCATTTTTGATCAGACTTTTTATCATATATTGGTCGTCGAAGCCACTTATGTAAAATAGCAGAGTATAGCACAAGTACGTGAGGTTTACAATTTGGACAAAAGTAAACATTTTCCCTCCAACACTCAAATATTTAGTGTTAGAATTATCATACATACAGAAGAATTAATATAGTATATAAGAGCCGTGGTAGCTCAGCAGCTAAGTGCTCACTTAGATTTCTCAGAAGCCAGCAACGCGCTGCGCAACCTAGACACTTTTGTGTCTTGTATAGGATACAAGCTACCAATGAATATTGTATTTACATGTAATCAATATGAAATCAGAGATTCCTTTCGCAGGCGCAGACACTTTTTGTGTTCAGTTGCTTCCACTTGACACATACTGACCGCCAATCAAAAAGTGTTCGGTGTAGGTAACTGGAAACTTTAAGTCATCAGTTGACGACACAATTCTTAAGAATTGTACGGCGCTAACATTGACGTGCTTGATTGGCCTGTAAATATTGACGGCCACGACGTCTACATCGACGTATAACCCACAACAAGCAAAAGTAATATTTCTTCATCGACATCCATCGTGAAACTGTCGGAAAACAAGCATCGAATTATTACCAGTGACCAGAAGTAGCAACCGGCGACTGCGTCCGATTGCAGCTACCGAACACAGCGACTACGGTTTCCTGTGATGTGTGCCGTGTCGGGAACAAAAAGTGTTCACGTATGCGCAGCGCCTTATGTGCTAATTTACATTGTGCTAGGTGTTGAAGGAAAATATACATATAATAGAAAATATAGACTCGCGCCTGAAGGGTTCCGTACTATCGTAAAACACGTTTCTAGAAGAAGAGCCCCGTTTAATTTTTATTTATTTTATTTTTATTGTTTGTTGTTATAGCGGATACAGAAATACACATTTTGTGAAAATTTCAACTGTCTATCTATTACGGATCATGAGATATAGCCCGCTGACAGACAGACTGGCGGATAGCGGAGGCTTAGTAATAGGGTCACGTTGGTTACTCTTCGGGTACGGAACCCTAAAAATGATTCTCAGAAACACAATTTTACGAGGATATGTGAAGTCCTCTATTACTCTCTGGAGAAGCATGGCGGATTAATTGCTCCACAACCCACTCTGAAATGTGAAGAGGCTTATGACCAGCTGTGGGATGTATACAGGCATTACTTTACAACAGCATTTTTAAGCCCTTCGGAGCAAAATGAAATACATTTAACAATCTTAATAGAGGATATCGAGACGAACGGTTATAAAAGATTTATGTGACAAGGGATCATTCCATTTCGAATAAATATACTTACGCATTGTTGAAGCAACCATTGTATTCCATACGTTGACCTACGAGATTATATCATTGAGTGAATTTTGACAATATTAAGTATAATGATTTCTTATATTTACGCGAACACTACACAATTAACTAAAACTATTTTTACGGATTTTATCGCGTATATCTACACTTCTTACACTATGTTACTATTATAAAGAGGAAAGATTTGTTTGTTTGTTTGTTTGAATCGAATAGGCTCCGAAACTACTGGACCGATTTGAAAAATTCTTTCACCATTAGAATCCTACATTATCCCTCATGAACATAGGCTATATAATATTTTCAAAAAACTTAGGGATCCGTAAGAAAACTTCGTTAATGTAACCCAAGGTGTGAAAAAAATACCAAAAAGGATCCTTATATCGCGTACGCTGCGGAAACTATTGCTAATAGAGCAAAGTAATGTACTTCAGTTTTATAGAAGATATCAATATCTACAAAAAAGTCTGCGAAACCATATGTTTAAATATTACAGTTGTGACATAATAACTACTTTTTCATGTTAAAATGTCAAATAGTAACGCCGATACAAAATAGGCCACATTATTCGTATCAGTACCTGTATCATGCATAACCACCAATTACGTTACATGTAATTTTAGTAACATATTTCATTTTTTAAATCTTTGTTAATTCAGCAACCGTCCGTCGTAGTGTCTCTCTCGAAGTTCGCATGTCGCAAGGCGCAGACACGTGATATACGCGGGGCAAAGCTAGTTAACTTATATTCCCAATGTTTCGAGCATTTTCCAGCACCCATGGTCACGGGGGGGACTGAGGTGTATGACGTCCCACTGTCATAGTTAACCACGGCTACCTCCAGATTAAAAATTATTAATTTTTGTTCCGATCTACGCAGTATGAACTTACAGTATCATGAAGTCTTGCAGTTGTATGCTTGGGTTGGGATTTAATTTTATTAATTAATGGATCCCAAGCAGATGGTAGCACCCAGCCATCTTCTCTATTGAAATTAGGATGTTTTTTGATTTCAATAGCCTCGCGAATCATCCTTGGAAGGAATCGGTGTTCTTTAGCGAGGATTTGTGGTCTATCAAATCTAATGTAGTGACGGGGGCGATCCTGTACGTGTTCACAGACTGCAGACTTCCCGGAGCGTCGAATATTAAGTATTCAAATACTAATGTGCCACTCATCATTAATACCTAAATATGGATATCTTAAAATGCATACATTTATATTTAATATTTATTTATTTATTAGATTCATTTATTTATTTATTAGATATATTTGCTTAAAACATGGACAGATAAGGATGATACAATTTTTAAAGCACGAAATGTTTTGCTATGTGGTTGTAAATAGTATGCAAATTTACATAAATAGCACATACAAATGATATTTTTCTAATCAAAACACAGAACAATTAGACTAAAACAAATAAAATCATAAATAAATAAAGATAGTTAACTCATAAAAATATTAATTACATTTTTAACAAATAGGTCTCTGATGTCATAAAATTGATTTTCATTGAGATAAATCAACAATTTTTGTCTAAATAAATTATTATTATACGATTTGATGTCATTTGGTATTTTATTATAAATGCGAATACACATGATTAAACAGCTTTTACTATATTTGTTTGATCGCGCTACATCATCTAATACAAGTCTATTTGCATTTCTTTTTACTTTTATGTTCATATCATATGGCTTTGTAAACAGATTGTTATGTTTATGTAAGAAATTACAAACTTCGTAGATATAGAGAGATGGTAGTGGCAACAAACCTAGGCTCCTAAATTTCGGTTTGCAGGATTTATCCGGTGCGATTCCACCAATAGCTCTAATGCATTTCTTTTGTGTTCATAAGTCCACTGCTGAACATAGGCCTCCCCCAAGGAATGCCATAAAGCACGGTCCTGCCACCACCCCCTGCATCCATGCATCCATCGACTTCTTGCAATTGTCTTACCAGGTCTTCACTCCGTCTAGTAGGAGGACGCCCAACACTTCGCCTACCGGTACGAGGCTGCCACTCAAGAACCTTTCTTCCCCATCGGTTGTCGGTTCTTCGAGCTATATGGCCGGCCCAGTGCCACTTCAGCTTACTAATCCGTTGGGCTATGTCGGTTACTCTGGTTTTACTACGGATATACTCATTTCTAAGTTTATCACGCAGAGGAACCCCGAGCATAGCCCTCTCCATAGCTCGCTGAACGGCCTTGAGCTTCCTCATACGGCTAGCAGTGAAGGACCAGTCTCAGATCCGTAAGTCATCACTGGCAACACGCACTGGTTGTACAATTTCGTTTTAAGGTTTTGAGGTATGCCTGACGAGAAGATGTGTCGTAGTTTCCCGAACGCTGCCCAGCCGAGTTGAATCCGTCGATTGACCTCTCGGTCGAAGTTGGACTTACCTAGTCGGACTATTTGTCCCAGGTAAACATACTCGTCAATAACTTCGAGCTTAGTGCTCCCAACAACTACCGGCATAGATGTAACATGGACATTAAACATGATCTTTGTTTTGTCCATGTTCATCCTAAGACCTATTCGTTGGGAGACACTATTGAGGTCATTGAACACTGCTTACGTCCTCCAGCGATTCTGCCATAATGACTATATTGTCGGCAAATCGAAGGTGAGTGATGTACTCGCCATTGATGTTAATACCGTATCCTTTCCAGTTCAGAAACTTGAAAACGTCTTTCAATGCAGCGGTGAAGAGTTTCGGGGATATAACATCATCCTGTCTTACACCTCTCTGCAATTGGATAGGTTTCGTACTCTGGTTCTGTACTCGTATAGCCATCGTAGCTCTACTGTACAAACACTTCAGCACTTCGATATACTGACAGTCAACTTGGCACCGCTGAAGGGACTGCAGCACCGCCCAAATTTCGATGGAATCAAAGGCTTTCTCATTGTCCACATACGCCAGATATAGTGGCAAATTGTACTCTTCGGACTTCTGTACAATTTGCCGAAGGCTATGTATGTGGTCTATGGTGCTAAAGCCCTTTCGGAAACCGGCTTGTTCGAGAGGCTGGAAGTCGTTAAGACTGCGCGCGAGGCGATTCGTAATGACTCTCTAAAACAGCACGTAGACGCGGCTCCGAAGGAAATCGGTCTGTAGTTCTTCAAGACAGCGTTGTCACCTTTCTTGAAGAACAAGACCACCGCACTTCTGCTCCACGCCTCCGGTGTAATACCACCATGGAGGACGGAATTAAAGAGCTTCTGAAGGACTTCAAGTACCGGTTTTCCACCCGCTTTTAGAAGCTCCGCTATAATTCCATACTCGCCTGGGGCCTTGCCGTTTTTAAGGTGCTGGAGAGCCATTCTAATCTCGCTCAGACTGACGTCCGGGATATCTTCGAAATAGTGTCGGATAAGACTCGCTCTTGGATCGTTACTCACACTTGCGTGTGGCTCCAACGATGACGTGTACAGCTGCCCATAGAACTTCTCAATCTCACTCAAAATCTCAGGTGCCCCGGAAACGATGCTGCCACACGCGGTCTTCAGCTTTGACAGTTGGCTCTTTCTGGCAGACAGATCTCTGGCAAAGACATTGGAGCCTTGGTTCCGCTCGATCGCTTCTTCAATACAAGCTGTATTGAAGTTGCGTAAGTCCTGCCGCATGCATTTGGAGATCTGTCTGTTCAGTTGCCTGTATGCTGTCAAATCTGTTGAAGAATGTAGCTTCATCTCCCGTCTAACAGCCATGAGATTGAGAGTGTGATCAGAGATTTTTTGTGTTCTTCTGCGGCGGGTCTTGGAGAACTTAGCTCCGACCGCATGGACAGTTTCCACGAGCTTGTCTTTCATATCGTCCATTTCATTGCAGTCTTCTAGGCACTGAATACGGTTTTGTAACTCGAGCTGAAAGGTTTCGGGACTTTGGAACAGAGCACGAGGGGGACGGAGCGTTGAAAGAGTCCCTCTTTCTCCATGAAGTCGGCCAGCTGCTGGCCCCTTGGATTCCGTTGCCCTATTCCAAATTTCCCTGCTTTCAGCTCACCGTTTTCTCTTGTGCCTAGTTTTGCATTGAACTCTCCCATTAACACCGTATATTGGGTTTTGGAGGAATGCATGGCTCTTGAGATATCCTCATATATTTCCTCCACCTCCTCATCGGGTGGTGCCGAGGTTGATGCGTAAATCTGTATGACCTTTAGCGAATACCGTTTGGTGATTCTAAGTATAAGGTACGCAACCCTCGTCGACACACTCTCAATCTTTACAACATTGTTAACGAGAGACTTGTGGACGATAAATTCGACACCTCCTTGGGACCGCCCTCCCGGTGATAGAGCAAGTTGCCGGATTCGAGGATTACCGTGTCCTCCCCCTCTCTTTGGACCTCGGATAATTCTATAATATGCCAGCGTAACTTGTCTATCTCTTTTTCCAGCTCCACGATCTTCTCGTCAGTCCTCAGGGTGCGTATGTTGTATGTATATATATAGTAGATGGAAATAAATAAATATATATCTTGGTATATATAATATTTAAATGATCTACAACTAATAAATCGTTTCTGGTCTAAATGTATGATGATTATTATGTAAAAAAAAGTTTAAATTCCGCGCGATAATAATTGGTTGAACTATGGACAATAAAAAATAAGAACCACCAATGATAATTGCGGATAATATAACGGACTAATTGCGGATACAGTTCCTATGGTATTTCACCGAGCATGAATCCCTCGAATCGATAGTACCTACAACAAATGGCATAAAAATATTCCCACCTCTCAGCGACTCACATTTGCGCCATTTATTCAGTTTAATCGCCTCTCGTGCCGCCCTATCCTTAATCGAAGTACTCTCGAAATGTGAGGCCGCAAGTGTCTACGCACATCCCAGACAAGTGTATTGAGAATTTTGTCGCAAAAAGTGATGGTAAAATATAGCAGTAGGAATCATTCAAACAATTGCTCAGGGTACACCCCAAAGTAAATTCAATAAAATGCATTTTGTATATATAATATAAAGATATGCAATGTCTTTTCGCAAGGCCAATCGATCAGACGAACAGGGAGACTTCAGTCGTCAATGTATCGGACCGCTCTTTGCTCAATATTATCAAGTGCAACTGTAAGTGACTTTGTCTCGCTTTGTTCTGCAAGACTCTAAAACCGAATGTTTTCCTTCACCGCAGAGTAAGTGGTAAAAAAAATTAAACTTAAAAAAAGCAGTTTAGGAATAAAATGACTTTGATATTATATCTTTTAAATTGGGGCTTTAATTCTTCAATAAACTGTCTCAATACAGACTTCACTTTTACTTTTATTAAGTTTAATATTTACGCTTTTGATTGGGTTTGAAATATAACAAGATGTGTCAATCCAATCTTCGGGGTGATTTTAATCTAATAAAATTTAATTTATTATTGGAAGAATAATAAAAATCGATGAAGACGTTCCCGACAAATTAGTTAACGTATTGTGAAAACATATGCGTCGAAAATATAACATTCTTGTTTTTTGAACTCAATTAAAACTTTCATTTTTGTCGTAGGGACTCATTACACTCTCGATAGAGAGTAGGTGTTCTGTGCATTACCCATTACACTCTAAATTTGAATGCCTCGTTGGTCTAGTGGTTGTAGTAGTGCGATTACTGATCTTGAGGTCTCGGGTTCGAATCCCGAATCGGGCCAAGAAAAAAATCAGTTATACTCAGAAATTCTCAGTAGCTACTCGGAGTCAGGAAATTGGCGGTGTCTCATCCCCGTGCCTCGGAAAGCACGTAAAGCCGTTGGTCCTGCGCCTGATCTCTCTCCGTTCGTGTCGGTTTACCATCCCAACGGACTATGAGAGTTAGGGAATAGAGAGTGCACCTGTGATTTCGCATACACTTGGGCACTATAGCCCTGTCCTGCGCCGATAGCTAGTTTCCGTTGAGGCTGGCCTCGGTGACCGAAATTCGGTCCGGAGGACATTATTATTATTACACTCTAAAACTCAAAGCTATAGAAAGGGTTTATTACTTAATACAACTTTGTAAGGAAATTACAATTAACAACACAAATGCTGTGATTCTTCAGAAGCTATAAAATAAAAGTATAACCTAGTCATTTTAATATTCTACAACTTTATAAAGTCAACAAAGTGAATTAATGAAACAACGATCATAAACTCGTGTTCGTACTCATACTAACAAACACTATAATTTACTTTCGGTTCAAGTCACCGGAGCTCTGAATTTTCGGTACTTATCTCCTTCATTGGTCATCAATAAGGAAATAAGACAGGGTTAAAAATGTTTAAAAAATACTTACCACGTCAATGATGTGATGCAAGGAAACACCAAACGTTACTAACAAAGGCTGTGAAGAATTCTCAACAGGCCTTACTGAAGCATCGTATTTTTGCATAAGATGTCGCATCAAGTTGTATTCTTCGTCACAGCCACATATGCCTGAAAGGTAAAAAAATGTTAATGCAATACATTAAAAACTTTAACTAAAATTGGTTTAGGCAGTTCTTTATAGTGGAAACTAATCGAATGTAGAATAATACCCCTAATATGAAATACCGGGTTATCTCAGAGAACAGCAGTTGAAGACAGTTTAAGGCAACCTTCTAGGTACCTCATTTACTCACTTTACCTATCACTCGTTTCATATTGTCGGTCAAAGAACATTTCTTAGACTTAGAATATTTAAAATTTGTTTTTTGGAAATTTCGTTTCCGGGACACCTGATATTTTGAGTGATATTGAGAGGTTCTAAAGACAGCTGTACATGTCGTCGTTGGAAACACAGGCAAGTGTTAATTACGACCCAAGAGCAAGAATTATCCGACATTATTTAAATCAAGCGATTTATATACAAAATAAGATTTATCAATGACTTACAATAGATTTCAACAAGATAAATAATCACAAAAAAAGACTTGCATCATCGCAGTTTGTTTAAATATCAAGTAAGGTCAATTGTGACATTATATAGAACAGTTTCAAAATAACACACGGATCATTGGCCGCTCCCCGGGCAGAACACCTTGCCCGAAGGAAGATCTTCCCTTTTTATTCCACTTAATAATTTATGTTATACAACTGAATTCTCTAATTTAAAATCTTACAAAGTGGAAGTAGGTTCAGAGGAAGCCCCTCTAACTTTCCCCCCTTGTGGAAAGTATAGTTTATGAATAATGATTTTTTAGTAATATCATAACCTCACTTTTTTACACAGGTATAGTGACCAAAAGTTACTTCTGCAACAGCTTCGGCGCTGCGGTAAGTGCAGCCCCTTCGCCCTTGCGTAGCAAATCGCAAGCACCCATTCTCTCCCTCCGCGCCTACGGCTTTACAAAAACACTACGGGTAGGGCAGACAAGACTACGTGGAATCGGGGCGTTCTGATTCGTTTTTAGTACAGATTCAACTTACCTTATCTATAAAATCAGGTTGACCTCTGCTATGATAGAGGTAAATGAAAAATAACTTTTTTATGGGTGACCTGTTTCGTTATATTAAAATTAATTTTTACCGTAATTAATTCAAAACACATTTCCGAAATCCAAAAACAGAGTAAAAGGTTCAAGCTTAACCCTGACAAACCTCCTAAACAGAAAACATAATTAAAATCAAGTACTTGACGTCTATTGCATAATACATATTTGCGTTTCCTTATAAGCAATTTTAGTGAAATTAATTTTTATCGCAGTTCATTCAAAGCGCATTTTTTGGGGGATGAAGCTGCTCGCGTCCGTAGGAATTACTTGAATCCTCATACCCTACACGTATTCCCTGGGTAGTGCTGAACGAGCAGCACTACATACTGGTGGTAGGTTGGTCTTCTACTAATGAGAGGCCCGGCCGAGGCTTAGACACCACCCACCTGGCAAAAACATACCGCCAAATGATCCAAATCGTGTTCCGGTATGATGATAGGTGAGAATGAGTCTGGACAGTTGCGTTGCGCATACGAACCAGTTACGACGCGGCCGTTTCTTCGTGTCAGGTGCCTGGTTATGGTGGTTAGCGGGATTCGAAGCACGGTTGCACCGCTGACCGACCGTAGATAGTTGGGGGTCCAATTAATAAGCCAGTCACTTATGAAAGGCTGCCCCGCCATCTTACGAAAACTCCTGGAATGGCTCCACCATTCCGGTCGGCAACCGAAGGAGGGGGCTTGGTGGCGATTTCCACAGGGGTTCATGCGTCCCCGCGATCGCCATGCTAGGTACCATCGATGCTGTGACTCTGTTTGCGTCCCTAGGTTATATGTGTGACGCCTCGTTCAACTGCCATTCTCTCAACCTATTCAATCCTACCATTTATGAAAAAACGGAAAAAGAAGAATAAGTTTGTACAGCGGTTGCACTCCCTCTCCATCCAACTGCACCTCACAAACATCCGAGGCCTGCATTGTAATCTCAGTGCAGTACACTACCACCTTGATACTAACAAGCCGCACTTACTCTTCTTGACTGAGACGCAGATCAGATGTGCTCTAGATGCGGCATACCTTGGCTACCCTGGGTACATATTGAAGCATTATCTCCATCAGCGCGCCGGAGTTTGTGTTTAAGTGCGCAACGACATCTGCTGTAAGCGTGTCCGTCACCTTGAAGACCCCACTTTCTCTACGATCTGAGTATTGATAAACACAGGAATGGATAAAATTATTTATTCTTGCGTCTACCGATCGCACAGCGGTGACCAGAAGACCACTAGGCTATCTAAATACCTCAATGAAGCCTCTGATGTGGCTCTAAATCGGTACCTAATGCACAGTTTGTTTTTCTGGAGGACTTTAATGCCTGTCATCAGGACTGGCTGTTCCCATACCAGAAGACCAACCACGATGGGAGAGAGGCGTGGAATTTTGCCTTGTCGCTGGGGCTCTCCCAGCTAGTACAACAAGCGACTAGGGTACCTGATGTGGATGGGCACACAGCCAACTGCCTCGACCTTCTGCTGACATTCGATCCAGACAGGTACGATATTCAGGTTACCTCACACTTGGTAACTTCTGACAACTGTCTGGTGAGATCTGTGTCGTTATATTCACCCACATAACTACGATTTCCATGGTGTGCGGCGAGTGTGGCGATACAAGTCAGCAAATTGAGATGAGATGCGGCATTTCTTTGCATCTTATCCTTGGCGGCAGGTCTGCCTCTCGTTTGAAGTCACGTCAAGCTGCGAGGATGCCATAATCGATGTGATACGTCAAACGATGGAGTATTTCATCCCCTTTGTTGACGTGGGCATTGGTGGTAAAGCTCGCTCGTGGTTCAACGCCGAGTGCACTCGTGCTGAAAAGCACAAACATATATCCTGGGTCGATGCTCGAGACAGCAAAGCTCCGGATGTTAGCCTTAAGAAGAGAGCCTTTAACCAAGCCGCCAAGTCTTGCAAAAAAGCATAACGCCAAGCCAGTTTCGACCACATTAAACGCATCAGTACAAAGCTGGTAGTGGAGCTTTGGTCTCTCGACAACGCGGTCGAGACAAACTTCTGTCGGTCTACACTGCTACCGCTGATAAAACCAGATGGCTCACTAACTCATGCGCGTAAGGAGAAAGCGGACTTATTTGCTTCCCTTTTTGCTTGCAATTCGCGTCTAGACAGTAGCAACAGCGTACCATCGGACCTGATGGTATATCAGCTATAGTTCTAAAGGTCTGTGCACCCGAGTTGTCTCCTGTGTTGACACGCTTTTTCCACCTCTCATACAGGACTGAATAAAGCAGTGGAATATTTTTTTTTTAGAAAGTAAAACACTAGTAATGCTATTAAACATTACTAATATTTCCTTAAACCACTTCTGGTAAGCTTAAAATGGTTGTGTTAGAAGTGGTTCACGACAATAGTCGAATGGCGGATTCAAATCTACGACCTTTCGAGATCGTGATCCGCGCCCTGCCATTAGGTTACTGACGCTTATAATTTGCCGGCGTCTATCTTTCCATCCGAATACAATCTGGGCGTCTTTAATGCAAGAGTGAATAGGCTTTTGTTACGCTAAGACAGTGCGATTTACCATCTAAGCTGCATCATCACATACCATCAGGTGGGATTGTGGCCAAGCACTGATTAATAAATAAGTTAAAAAAAATCCAACATCCAAAAACAGTGTAAAAGGTTCAAGCTTAACCCTTGCAATCTTCCTAAACTGAAAATAATTAAAATCTAGTACCGGACGTCTACTTCATAATACTAGACCAAATTGTCATATTTGCGTTTCGTCATACGTAATTTTTAAACGTAATTAATTCAAAACTCATTTCAAAAACAGTGTAATAGGTTCAAGCTTCACCCTGACAAGCCTCATAAACTGAAAACATATATATACATAAATATTATAGAAATAAAATTAATAGTATTTAATATTAATAAATAAATATATGATAATATTAATAAATGTAAGAAATATATAATGTCTTATATAGGTAGGAGAATAGCCTACACACTATAATTATCAATATTATTGTAATGTAGGGTAAGCTTATTGTTAACATAAGGAAGGTAGTTTGTGACCCATTGTGACCTCTCTCTCTCGTAATAAATGGTTGACCTGTACGGACGTGTTTTCCTTTGTCTCACTGGCGACGAGGATTTTAATGGTGAAAATCGGCGAAAAATACGTGAAAATAGAAAATACGGAAAATTTAGACTGCGAAAAATCACCAGATGGAAGTTAGCGTAGAACATTCTTTTTTTTAACTAAACTGTGTAGCAATTAATTGCTCCATAAATGCTCCAGCAGAATCCGAAATTGCTCCACCTCTATTGTTATTAGTTATTTTATAATTAATTTTTAAAAAAATTAAGTATCAAAAATTTAATTTTGCTATAAAGTATAAAATATCTACTTTTTTAAATTAAACTGTATGCCAATTAATTGCTCCTTAAATGCTCCAGCAGAATCCGAAATTGCTCCACCTCTATTGTAATTAGTTAATTTATAATTAATTTTAAAAAAAATTTAAGTATCAACAATTCAATTTTGCTATAAAACATAAAATATCTACGTTTTAAAATTAAACTGTATGCCAATTATTTGCTCCTTAAATGCTCCAGCAGAATCCGAATTTGCTCCACCTCTATTGCTATTAGTTAATTTATAAATAATTTTCAAAAAATTTAAGTATCGAAAATTTAATTTTGCTATAAAACAGAAAATATATAGTTTTTAAAAATAAACTGTATGCCAATTATTTGCTCCTTAAATGCTCCAGCTGAATCCGAAATTGCTCCACCTCTATTGTTATTAATTAATTTATAATTAATTTTTAAAAAAATAACCAGAAGGAAGTTAGCGTAGAACATTATTTTTTTAAATTAAATTGTATACCAATTAATTGCTCCTTAAATGCTCCAGCAGAATCCGAAATTGCTCCACCTCTATTGTTATTAATTAATTTATAATTAATTTTTAAAAAAATAACCAGAAGGAAGTTAGCGTAGAACATCATTTTTTTAAAATTAAATTGTATACCAATTAATTGCTTCTTAAATGCTCCAGCAGAATCCGAAATTGCTCCACCTCTATTGTTATTAATTAATTTATAATTAATTTTTAAAAAAATAACCAGAAGGAAGTTAGCGTAGAACATTATTTTTTTAAATTAAATTGTATACCAATTAATTGCTCCTTAAATGCTCCAGCAGAATCCGAAATTGCTCCACCTCTATTGTAATTAGTTAATTTATAATTAATTTTAAAAAAAATTTAAGTATTGACAATTCAATTTTGCTATAAAACATAAAATATCTACGTTTTAAAATTAAACTGTATGCCAATTATTTGCTCCTTAAATGCTCCAGCAGAATCCGAATTTGCTCCACCTCTATTGCTATTAGTTAATTTATAAATAATTTTGAGAAACAGTGATCCCATTTGAGTAATAGCGCCATCATCAATAGAATGTAGTAACATTCTATAGTAAGTCATTTTATCGAATAAAAATTCAAAACACTCAAAACACTCAAAAGTGTTACGTATAATAGATGCTAAATAGCATAAACCCAAAAAATAATATTGATGGGTGAGTTTTGAAATTATGGATTCTTAGGAATGGATTAGACAACCATCTTAATAATTTTTTTGTGTTAGTGCCATCTAGCGTCTTTTCTACGTACCACCATGAGAGTTAACCAATTTTGATTTGATAAAATGACTACTTATAGAAAAAAAGAAATAGATGGTGCTATTAAAAAAAATACGTATATAATAAATAGTAATTACCTAATTAACAAACAAAACAGATATGTCTCTTCTTAAGATCGAAGAAGAAGATGCACTGTGACACATCTGTATATAATTTTATGTAAATAATGTAGGCCATACAAATAATTGTTCCGGGTCTGGATGTTTGTCCTTGTGAAATTTATGTTTGTAAACTGCCTCCACGACACAGGAGAAAATCCTAGTGTGGGGGTAACGTTTTTTTACAATTGAAATTGAAAGATTCCTTTCCAATTCCAATTTCAATTTCAATTTTTTTTACAATTGAAATTGAAATTGGAAGATCCCTTATACTTCTTGTTGATTTTTGTATTACCTTTATTAAAGTTACCCTTATGAATAAATAAATATAATTACGTATGTAGAAATAAAATTGATTTTCATCCTCATCAATCATTGGGGCGAGGATAATGTCTGCCAGCATAAGTAATAAGCAGGCTAAGTTACTAGGTGCTCAGTTCAAAAATTTGTAGGTAGGTATGTTACTTTTCAATACGTGACACGTAAAAATTAACAATAATCAAAAACACATCTACGAAACATCCTATTTATTTATTTATTCTTTCTTGCACCAAATATTTGTACAAAAGGCGAGCTATCTATTTATTTACCTATAGTGAATAGGTATCTTTTAAACTCACAATTTTCAATGCTTCATTTTTAATATATAATTAATTATAAAATTTCATAATTAGATAATATATGAAAATATATAATTCTAATATAATGCAACAAATATACCGAATAAAAAAATTAAAATACATTTATCGTTGTACGCTGTGTGTATTTCCATAAATTAGTTTATTGATGTTGAAAATATAATACTACGTTCTTACCTACAATAGGGCAATATATTGAAACGAGCGGCGCGCCGCCGGCAAAATGCTCAAGGTCGTTCGCATGGAGTAGCCCCTTAAGAAATAGTCTCGTACACTTACTTAGCTGTCATGTTGCCTATTCGTTTATTCGAATTTCCATCTTAGCTTTATATTTATATATTTTTATTAATTTTCTCAGTGTTAAATTTAAAAAAAAAGTATAAATTATATTAATACTTATATATATTATGTAAGTTATTTATATGTATCTATACTTAATATAATAAAGCGGAAGAGTTTTTTGTTTCTTTGTTTGTATAAACGCGCTAATCTCTGGAACTACCAGTCCGATTTGAAAAATTTTTTTTGTATATTATAGCCAGATTCATGTGGAATAGTATAAGCTATCTAACATTAAGCTATATTACTCAGCTAGCCTAAAATATGGATATTTGTTAAGCAAGTCAGAAGAAAACGCACTCCCGAAATGATTTATCCGCGTACGCTGGTGTTATCGTTAGGGATACGTAAATAAAATGTTCTAGAAAAATATAGATCTTTACTCCGTCTAAAAAAAAGTCCGCGATACCATATGTCTATTTCTTATACATAAGCCATAATTAGGTGTTTTATGACAAAAAATATTGAAAATTAATAAAGTGATTTATGAGCGTTATTATTAGGCATGGCCTATTTATCCTTACGAACGAAAGTTACTTCATCATCAAGACAATTTTATGAAGATAAGCCTTGTTCTTTATACCATGCTATTTGGACTCATAGTTTAAGAGATAATGTAAAATTAAAATAATTCAATACTTGGCTGGGCGCGCGAACGGCACATAAACCTTAGCCGCCCAGTGAGAACTGCGAGAACTGCTCAACCGGGAGGGGGGGGGAAAGTGGATAAAACTTAACTTCGCTCTACATCATACATAATATGCCGACAGATAAAAGTGCTCCATTAATTATGCCAAATTTTCCATCCATTGCTATCAAATAAAATATTTAATTGCAATTATAAAATGCTTGAACTAGGTCATGTCGCGCACCTCCAACATGTGATGACGCGGATGAAACCGCGGGGCACAGCTAGTTACTTATATAAATATATTACAAAAGCGTTACAAAAAACAGTGTGTATCGTGAAGACATACGACAGAAGTGAAACTTTTGTATTACAGGGAAACATTTCAATTATTCATCAATGACTTTTGAATAACATAGATGGTGTGTATCATTCATTTATTTACATAAAATTATATACAGATGTGTCACAGTGCATCATCTTCTTCGATCTTAAGAAGAGACATATCTGTTTTGTTTGTTAATTAGGTAATTACTATTTATTATATACGTATTTTTTTTAATAGCTCCATCTATTTCTTTTTTTCTATAAGTAGTCATTTTATCAAATCAAAATTGGTTAACTCTCATGGTGGTACGTAGAAAAGACGCTAGATGGCACTAACACAAAAAAATTATTAAGATGGTTGTCTAATCCATTCCTAAGAATCCATAATTTCAAAACTCACCCATCAATATTATTTTTTGGGTTTATGCCATTTAGCATCTATTATACGTACCACTTTTGAGTGTTTTGAGTGTTTTTAATTTTTATTCGATAAAATGACTTTTACTATAGAATGTTACTACATTCTATTGATGATGGCGCTATTACTCAAATGGGATCACTCTTTCTCAAAATTATTTATAAATTAACTAATAGCAATAGAGGTGGAGCAAATTCGGATTCTGCTGGAGCATTTAAGGAGCAAATAATTGGCATAAAGTTTAATTTTAAAACGTAGATATTTTATGTTTTATAGCAAAATTGAATTGTCGATACTTAAATTTTTTTTAAATTAATTATAAATTAACTAATTACAATAGAGGTGGAGCAATTTCGGATTCTGCTGGAGCATTTAAGGAGCAATTAATTGGCATAAAGTTTAATTTAAAAAGTAGATATTTTATACTTTATAGCAAAATTAAATTTTGGATACTTAATTTTTTTAAAAATTTATTATAAAATAACTAATAACAATAGAGGTGGAGCAATTTCGGATTCTGCTGGAGCATTTAAGGAGCAATTAATTGGTATACAATTTAATTTAAAAAAATAATGTTCTACGCTAACTTCCTTCTGGTTATTTTTTTAAAAATTAATTATAAATTAATTAATAACAATAGAGGTGGAGCAATTTCGGATTCTGCTGGAGCATTTAAGGAGCAATTAATTGGTATACAATTTAATTTAAAAAAATAATGTTCTACGCTAACTTCCTTCTGGTTATTTTTAAAAAAATTAATTATAAATTAACTAATAGCAATAGAGGTATAGCAATTTCGGATTCAGCTGGAGCATTTAAGGAGCAAATAATTGGCATACAGTTTATTTTTAAAAACTATATATTTTCTGTTTGATAGCAAAATTAAATTTTCGATACCTAAATTTTTTAAAAATTATTTATAAATTAACTAATAGCAATAGACTTGGAGCAAATTCGGATTCTGCTGGAGCATTTAAGGAGCAAATAATTGGCATACAGTTTAATTTTAAAACGTAGATATTTTATGTTTTATAGCAAAATTGAATTGTCGATACTTAATTTTTTTTTAAATTAATTATAAATTAACTAATTACAATAGAGGTGGAGCAATTTCGGATTCTGCTGGAGCATTTAAGGAGCAATTAATTGGCATACAGTTTAATTTAAAAAAGTAGATATTTTATACTTTATAGCAAAATTAAATTTTTGAAACTTAATTTTTTTAAAAATTAATTATAAAATAACTAATAACAATAGAGGTGGAGCAATTTCGGATTCTGCTGGAGCATTTATGCAGCAATTAATTGCCACACAGTTTAGTTAAAAAAAAGAATGTTCTACGCTAACTTCCATCTGGTCGAAAAATCAGCGTGCAAAATGTCGGTCGGAAAGATTAGTGAGTTTGACGTGAAAACCGGTAACTGGACTGCTTACGTGGAGCGGCTAGAAATGTATTTTGTGGCAAATTCAGTGAAGGACGAAATTAAATTGCCGACCTTGATCGCGGCTATGGGTGAAAGTGCGTATGAACTGTTATCCACCCTCGCGAGTCCTAAGAAACCCGCGGAACTTACGTATTTGGATGCAGTTGTACTATTACGTAATCATTTGCAACCGAAACCATCTCCGATGGCGGAACGTTATCGTTTTAGGCAAAGAAGACAAACAGACAGTGAATCGATCAGTGATTACGTGGCGGCATTAAAGAAACTATCTAGACATTGTGAATTCGGTGCAGTCCTACAGGACAATTTACGGGATCAGTTGGTGTGCGGACTTCGAAGTGACGTCATACGGCAGAGATTATTCGCGGAAGAAAAATTATTGTCCTATAACAAGGCAGTGATTTTAGCAGGATCGTGGAGTCGGGCGCAGCGGTGACGTCATCGCAGGCCGCGGGTCAGCTGCGCGGCGAGGGCAGCGGCGGGGCATACGGGGGGCTGAACGCCATGCGCGTCGGCCAGCGAGCCCGCCATACCCGGCACAGCGCAGTGGCGGGAGGCGGTGGCGGCGGCGTCGGCGCAGGCCGCGCGGAGGTGCGCGGTTCGCTATGCGGAGCTTGCGGAGGTGTTGACCATGTTGCCAGCGAGTGCAAGTTCAGAACCTACATATGCAGCAAGTGTGGCGTGATGGGCCACCTACGACGCGTGTGTTTCACAAATAACCAGTCGGTGGCGCCGGGCGCCTACAACGGAAACGCGGCGAATGTACAGGGCTTTGGAAAGAAAAGCCGGAACAGCGGTCGCGGAGGACATAATCAGAGACCGAAAACAAATTATGTCAATGCAGACGATGGGGCGACATTGAGTGAGTACCACGAGGCACCCGAGGAAGAACCGGTGATGCAAATGTCGCTGTTACAGTACAAGCCGGTGAGTTTGTGTTTATTAGTGAGTGGACATAACTTAAACATGGAAATAGACACTGGCTCGGCGTTGTCGTGTATTAGTAAAACCACGTATGAAGATACATTTAATCATTTACCATTATTACCATGTGATTTAGCACTAAACTTTTATGATGGAACAAAAATAAAGCCATTAGGTTACTGCGAGGTTAATGTGACATATGGGCGGTCTAGCAAAGTTTTAGACTTATATGTTATTAATAACGGTACTACTACTTTATTAGGCAGACAGTGGTTGTCAGAACTTGATATCAGCGTACCAAAATTTAATGTAAACAGGTTAAACGAATCAGCCATGAATGTATCTTATGCCGTAAATGAATTGTTTTCCAGCTATGCTGAGTTGTTCGACGGCGGGCTGGGGCGCTTCACGGGTGGGCGGGCTCGGCTGGCGGTGCGCGCGGACGCGGCCCCGGTGTTCTGCCGCGCGCGGCCGCTGCCTTAAGCTAGGGTCCCACGGCCTGTTTTGTCACAGGTCAGACCGCGCCAGGCCGGACAACAGGCCGTGAAAACCATCGCATCCGATGAGGCCTGTGGTGGCCTGTTGGCGCCCGTCCGATCCATCGGGAGTCGGTAAGATCAAAGGCGCGGCGCGGCACGGCGCGACGGCGCCTATCGCGGCCTGTACGGGCGCGTCTGCGTCGGTTGCAATCGTTCATTTCAACTGCGGTGGCGCTTGCGCGTACATGCTCATGATGGAATGGACGAACGAGCTTATATTCGAGTTTTTAACTCTTTATGAAAATGAACCAGCGCTTTGGAATAGTTCGTCACCTCAACATAAAAACAAGAACGGCTTTTGTTGAATGATGACACCCACCAGCCTCGTTTTTTCTGCTTTCTTTTTGCTTGGTTTATCAAACGTTCACCACTGAATAAAACCACCGCGGCCGCACACGCAGCCATGCGCTCCGTATCACTTCACATATTGGAATGTCAGTCGACAGGCCGCACCAGGCCGGCACACGCCGTGGGAACGCTCAGTACGGGCCGCGACAGGCCCATACAGGCGGGGCAACGCCTGGTGCGGCCTGTCGCCTGGCAGGCCGTGGGACCCTAGCTTTACGCGCTGCGGGAGCGCGTGGACGCCGAGCTGGACGCCATGCTGCGCGCGGGCGTCATTGAGCCCGTCGAGTGCTCGGACTGGGCGACTCCTCTCGTTATTGTCAATAAATCGGATGGAGCTATTCGAATATGCGCGGATTACAAGGTAAACCTCAATCGTGTCTTATGTGTCGACAAGTACCCAGTGCCTAAAATTGACGACTTATTGTCGCAATTAGGGGGAAGTAAATTTTTCAGCAAAATAGACTTATCACAGGCATACAATCAGATCGAGCTTGACGATACCAAAAATTACACAGTAATTAACACCCATCGCGGTTTGTTTATGTACAACAGACTTGTTTTCGGCTTAGCATCCAGTCCGGGAATTTTTCAAAGAATAATGGTTAACTTGTTAAAAGATATCGAGGGGGTCGTAGTATTTTTGGATGACGTTTTGATCGCTTCGGACACTATCGAAAACCATATACATACTTTACGTAAAGTGCTAGATAAATTGAAAGAGTACGGTCTTAAATTAAAAAGGGAAAAATGTGAATTTTTTGTAGAAAAAGTGAAATATTTGGGTTATGTAATGAATAAAGAGGGAATCCACCCCGATCCTGACAAGATAGAATCGATTCTGTTGATGTCACCACCCAAAGATATTTCGGAACTTCGGTCATTTTTAGGAATGGTCAATTTTTATAGCCGTTTCGTGACCAATTTGAGTACCATTTTACAGCCACTTTACGAACTACTAAAAAAAGACTCGACATGGAAATGGGGTAAATTAGAACAGCAGGCTTTCACTGTAGTTAAGAGACGTTTGAGTGACGCGGTCGCGCTGAGCCACTACGAGCCGGGCGCGCCGTTAGTGGTGACGTGTGATGCCAGCGCGCGCGGGCTCGGCGCCGTGCTGGCGCAGCGCGACGCGGCCGGCCGCGAGCGCCCCGTCATGTGTGTGTCGCGCGCGCTCACAGCCGCGGAATGCAACTACAGTCAGATACAAAAGGAGGCGTTAGCTATTGTATTTGCTATGAAAAAGTTTCACCAATATATTTACGGACGACGGTTTACATTGCGGACGGATCATAAACCGTTAGTCACAATATTCGGTCCACACCAAGGTATTCCTAGCATGACGGCCAGTAGATTACAGAGATGGGCTTTAATATTAACAGCTTACGATTTCGATATCGAATACGTCTCAACTAATGATAATGTGGCGGATGCATTGTCGCGAATGATTTCTACCCATAAAGAGAGTAGTAGGTCGGAGGAAAATCGAGAATTTCCGGAACAAACTTATTTACATTTCGCGTCAGAGGCCTTATTAATAGACAATAATAGTTTAAAGCGGGAAACCGCGAGGGACGCGATACTAGGGCGGGTCCTCGGTTATATACGGGACGGCTGGCCGCAAGATATCGAAATAAAAGATATCAAACCATACTTTCACAGACAGAAAGAGTTATACGAGGAACTGGGGTGCGTCATGTGGGGTCACAGAGTAGTGGTACCTTCTAGTTGCAGGGAGAAAGTTCTCGCAGAGTTACATGAGGCTCACATGGGGATCACCAAGACGAAACAGTTCGCTCGCAGCTACGTGTGGTGGCCGGGGATCGACGAGGCGGTGGAGGCCGTGTGCCGCGCCTGCTCGGTGTGCGCGCGCGTGGCGGACGCGCCGGAGCGACACGAGCCGCGCCCGTGGCTGTGGCCAGAGCGCCCGTGGTCGCGACTGCATCTCGATTTTTTAGGGCCGATAGGGGGCGTTACTTACTTAGTCACCGTGGACGCTCATTCTAAATGGGTCGAAGTCACTGCTATGAGTTCCATTTCGGCAAAAAATTTAATAAGCAAATTAAGGGAAATGTGGGCTAGATTCGGTCTGCCAAGACAGATAGAGAGTGACAACGGTCCGCCATTTACTAGTTATTTACAGGAATTCCAGTTATTTCTTAAGGATAACGGTATAGAACACATATTTTCAGCACCCTATCACCCGGCTTCGAATGGCGCAGCTGAGAATGCGGTTAGAATGAGCAAGCGGGTTATAAAAAAGGCACTGGTACAGGGTGTGAATATCGATATCGCGCTTAATAGGTTTCTACTCGTATATCGTAACACCGAACACTGTATTACCGGTGTGAGCCCCGCGAAATTATTACAAGATCGTTCACTGCGCACACGCCTCGACTGTCTGAAGCCGGAGCTGGGGCCCCGCGTGCGGCGCGAGCAGGCGCGGCAGGCGCGCGCCGCGGGCGGCAGTCGCCGGCAGTTCGCGCCGGGAGACCGCGTATGGTACCGCGATTATCGTAACTCGGTTGTAAAATGGTTAAAAGGAGAAGTACACTCCAGACTAGGAGAAACGGACTATAATATTCTAGGGGCTGATAAAGTCTTTATTCATAGACATGTCGACCAGATAAGACCACGATCGGGGGAGCCGTATAGGGAAGAGGAAGACCGGGATGTTTCAGAAGGAGGAAGAGGTTCATTATCACGTTCCTATCTAGTGTATCCGAATGGCTCCTCTCCAGTGGTGGAGGAAGAGACCAGTTCGAGTGGCAGAGAGGCCGCGGCCGGGTCCGCGCCCGCCGCGACGTCCCCGCGCCCCCCGCCCGCCCCGCAGCCGGCGCCCGCGGCTCCGAGCCCGGCGAGCGAGCGCCCCAACCCGCCTAGAACTCGTAGGGCCCCGCGACGTTATGGATTTGATTTTGATTAGTTGTAAGTTAGTTAAGTGATATGTGCTTTATTTTATATTAGTTTAAGTACGTTTAGAATAAGGGTGGAGGTGTAATGTAGGGTAAGCTTATTGTTAACATAAGGAAGGTAGTTTGTGACCTGTCTCTCTCGTAATAAATGGTTGAACTGTACGTACGTGTTTTCCTTTGTCTCAATTATTATTTATCACTCATCTTGTATCTTATTTAAAATAACTTAATGACATATCAAAAGACAAAAAATGACGTATGTTAATAAAATAGTAGAATCTATGTACTTAATTGTCGGTATAGTCAATAGCGTAAATTATTCATATAAAAAATATTCATATTTTTTCTAAACAAGTACCAAACATAATTATTAATTATTATCCTTGAAAATGTAGTTGTGTGCACCAAAAACATCGTTGATGCATCTGTTAGAGATCGCGTACATTCTAAATGATGTGACAGATTTAGGTCATATTCACACAATATACGAGTACCTACATAATATTTCTTTTTGTCAAGATGATGATTCATAACTAATACGAGACAAGTTATTAACAAATTCTATTTTTATGGACAAAATTGACCCATATTTACAATATGTCGTGAATATCTGTGTTTAGTGCAAAACAAAATTACATAATCTGGACTATAGGTGGCGCCGTAATTGAAATAAATTTTATTTTTACGCAGTAAAAAGTCCGTATAGTGAATTCGGAGTATAACAAATAGTACAAAGAGTATAAAATGTTGTTCTTCTGAACAACAACTGCTGGGCCAGATAATTTATTTTTATTTTACTAAGACTAAACTGATAGACAGAACGTATTTAAAAAGCACTGCAAAAGCAATATAGTTAGAAAATACAGTATCAGACGCCACGTACTCGTGCATTAGATTCATCCTTAAATGTTTATGGGTGACTATTTATAGATATTATGGTAACTTTGATGATTTACCAAAGCCATTGGACAAAATAATTTGACGGGATGATTTGTAAAACTAATACCACAGAATAAATAATAGTTAAAAGAACTGAAAGATCACTCTCTGATAGCAAACTTACGTGTTTAAACTTAGTTACAACGTCGTTATTGTTCATAATACTTTGCACGCCTCGGAAGTGACTTTCGTGAAATTAGCGTACCATTTATTTCGTCGGAAAAAAAATTATGTGGCGCGCGTATTAAATCAAAATACACTTTACGCCCGCGTGCGAGTGTCTGTATCACTTAGTCTGTTACGCGCCTTTGTCAAGGCGATACCCCGACCAAAGCCTTACGATAGCGCTTTTTTCTCCGTTATTCTGAGACTATTATCTCATTAGTTATGAGAAATAAACTACACCTAAAAGTTTAATAATAGAAGAATTAACAGGCTGTGTAGCGGACAGCGAGGAGGCCGCCGCCCCGTCGCCCCTTCACACCCCGGTGCGCCCCGCGCACCCCGCACACCGGCAGCAGATCACGCGATGTCATGTGATGTGAGAACATAATTACAGAAGAAAGAAGATCATTACAGAAGATCTGCGAGGAAGAAAGAAGTACGTCGACGAAGAGAGAAGATCGTCGGTGCTAACTCCTTCCTCGTTTCTTATTTACATCGACGTCATATATATTGTCTGTTTCCAGACAATTCCTGTTTCTTAACCGCGTTTACGCGGCCGGGTGGTTGCTCCCTAACGGTGCCAAACTGTGACCATCTGGTAACGCCCTTGAGGCGGGAACGACGTCCAATACGTGCGTCTTTTTGAAGACGATCGGAGGTCACAACGAGGGATACCATCATGCGGAAGACAAGAAGCCAGAAGACACGGAACGACGACGAAACGCCAGTAGGAATGCGGATATTCGAGGAAGCACCCGCGTCCCCGTCCGATTATCTCGCGTTGGCACAAGCGCCCCCCGCCGCGCCGCAGCCCCCGCTCGCGCCCGCATCTATGCCCGCGCCCGCGCCCGCGCCGCCGCGCCCCGCTATGTCCGTGTCTACAACCGATCGCTTGGGAGAAGTTAGCACATCCGCGCCGCGCACAGAAACGCTCGCCGCGATAATAGAAGATCTTCCGACTACGGAAACTAGTTCGATAGTGCGTACCGTCGCGCCTGTAGCAGACGTTGTACATAGGCCCGCGTCCCGCGCCCCGTCGGTCCGTTCAGTCCGTTCAGCCCGGTCGACAGCTAGCGCAGTAGCAAGATTAAAACAAATCGAATATAATGCCGCGGAGGAACTAGCTGCAATTAGGAGGAAGCAATTGCAAATAGAGGAAGATCTCGTCAAGAAGAAATATGCTAGGGATATCGCGCAACTGCAAGAAGAAACTGATAGGGAAAGCCTAAACGAGGACGAATTAGTCGAAAATAGGGTACGCGTTGATAGGTGGTTAGAAAACGTAGAGACTGTGCGGGGGGAGCCGCCCTACCGCCCGCCTCAGCCCGCGCCCCGCATCGAGATAGAGCAGGCCCCACCGAGGAGGGGAACCAGTTACGACCACGCTGAAGATGCCCAGGGGAAGTCGGTCGCGAATGACGTTCAACCGCGCCGCGTAAATAGGATACAGAGGGATAATGGAGTCGCCGTAGAAATGAACCAGGTGGATCGTCGTGTACGAGCTACGTCGCCGTCGCGCGTCCAACGCCGCACCCTATCGCCTACACATAGATCGCCACATCGCCTTACGGATCGTAGATTACCGTCGCCGTGTCATAGGGATGTAGGTATACATAGATCGCCATCGCCACATCACCACGCGGATCGTAGATCACCGTCGCCGTGTAATGATGTAGGCAGAGATAAATCGCCACATCGCCTTGCGGATCGTAGATTACCGTCGCCGCGTCATAGGGATGTAGGTGTACATAGGTCGCCGGCGCCATAGCGTAGGCTAGAAGGAAATAGGGATAGAGATAGGTCGCTCACCCCGCGAGGGAAGGATAGGGGTATAGAACGGCTAGCGGAAGCTTTAGAAAACATGGTTAGGGTTAGACCAGCCGCCGCGAAACAGACGCAGGACTTGCCTATTTTTAACGGCTCGGCCGCGGAATGGTTAGCATTTAAAGCCGCGATGAATGAATCCACGCGTTTGTATGGATTCACTAATACGGAAAATATGGCAAGATTAAGGAACTGTTTACGCGGTGAGGCTAGAGAGGTAGTATCGGCTCTGCTGTTTACCGCGAAGGATCCAGCAGACATTATGCGGACACTGGAGCAGTGTTTCGGCCGCCCGGAAGTAATTATAGATCGTGCGTTAGAAGAATTGAAACGCCTTCCGCGCCCGGGTCAAACCGCCCAGGAATTAAACTCGTTCGCAATTGTAGTGTTGGGTGGTTCGGGGGAATAAATAAAACGTCCAATAGTCTAGACGGTAGGTTTAATACTAACTCTCTCTTATTCTATCCTACATATATATAAGCACACACTACACGCCCATCGGCAAAAAGAAAAAAAAATCATTTACAAAAAAATTTTTTTTTTTTTTTAAATGTAACATAACATGGTTTATAAAAAAAATTATATAAAAGGTGTACATTACAAAGTATTAAAATTCTTATACTATAACATACTTATATCATAATAAAAAAAAATCGTAAACACAGTAATTTTTAATTAATTTTATTTGTATTTATAGTAATAATAACAATTTTTTTGTTTTATGTATATGGTCTAGTGCGATTTTTATGTATTGACTTATGTTTACCTTTGTAATCTATTGTTACATTTGGTTCACAATCTTCGATAACCTTAAATGGTCCTATATAAAGAGGATCAAGTTTGTTTACACATTGTTCATTCTTAAGGAGTATCATATCACCGACATTATATTTAATTGGATTGGTATAGTAATCATACTTTGTTTTCCTACTTTGTTTGCTTAAAATTAAATTATTTCTTGCATCGTATTGCGATTTTTGAAGTCTATATCTAAGTTGTTGTGGATAATCATATGGGTTATATAAGGGGTCTATATCTAAAGTTAAATTAGTTGGCAAACGGCAAAGCTTCCCAAAAACAAGCTCATATGGAGTATACTTGGTTTCCGTGTGTACAGTGTTATTATAACCAAAACACCAATACGGTAACCAAGTGCTCCAGTTATGTGGTTCATTACCTGTTTGAATTCTGAGAAATGACATCAGATTTTTGTGGCTGTTTTCTAAGGAACCTATAGATTGGTGATGATATGCTGTTGACGTTACCTGTTGCGTTTTGAGAATACGGCACACGTCTTTCATGACGGTTGAAACAAATTCGGTCCCTTGGTCAGATATTATTTGTCGAGGAATACCATATCCTATAGGAAATAGATAGAGAATACCATATCCTAGAGGAATATAATATCCTGGCAGGAGTGACACAGCAGTTTTAAAGTCGAAACTTTCCATGGTGAATATTTCGCTTTGAATAGTGCCCTTGGAAGTTGATTGAGAGCTGTAATCCTTACTACAAAAGTTTTCTATTTGTCCATATAAACTCTTAATTAAATCGCAATATGATTGTATTTCAATTAATGCATTACTTTTAATTTGTTTACTTTCTATCTCTTTATTTAAAATTATCAAACAATCATCAAATTCTTTACGTAATTGTACTGATTCCTTAAGTTTTTGTTGCAAAATGCTTTTAGTTCGCTTATCATAACTTAATTTAACTAAATTATTTTTAATATTTTTAAATTTTTCATATATTATTATTAATTCACTAGACATGGAAGTACAGTTAAAAAGAAATATCGTTGTTAAAATATTTTAAGGTTTAAGGTATACATATAAGGCTATTTTTATTTATAACATATTTTTCAATTTAAACCTCATTTTTTCAACTTGACGCTTTCGTTGTCTCCCGGCGGTCCTCATGGCGGCACTCACAGCATACACGGGGTACACGAGGTCCTGGGTCCGGTGATCGCACAAAAGAACGACGCAAATTGTGCATTACCATCTCATTCCGCATCCAGCTTGTATGGCAGCTTTTGTATATTTTGTATACACCATAGAGAAGAGCCAAGCCCAAAACTGTGCATATTATAATCAGCACGACGGATATCCCAGACAGGTGGCTTTTAATTTCTTCTACATGTGCAGAATTTGAGCCTCCTGAAGTGTCTTGCGTAATAAATACTTGGTCTTTCTTGACTTCAGAACAACACATTTTTTTTTTAAACCGCGGCCCGCGACCGAACCCAGGCAGACCGCCGATGAACTGGCAGGGTCGCCATGTAGTGTTGGGTGGTTCGGGGGAATAAATAAAACGTCCAATAGTCTAGACGGTAGGTTTAATACTAACTCTCTCTTATTCTATCCTACATATATATAAGCACACACTACACGCCCATCGGCAAAAAGAAAAAAAAATCGTATCATATCAAATATAAGCACACACTACACAATTAAGTTACAAAATATAGTGTGCATTATGCAAAACGTCGACGGCAAGGGTTATTTGCGTAATCCAATGCTGACTAGGGAGGTTACTAGCAAACTTAGCCCTCACTTACGGTCGCGTTGGTGCGATTATGCGGAGCACTACGGAAGTGTGGACGAACCGGACATCGTTACGTTATCCCGGTTCATGATGAGAGAGGCTGACCGTGCGTTAAGTCATGCCTATACGTCCGTAGCGTCGAATAAGGAATCGCCCGTAAGACGAGAGACGCCGCCGTCGAAAAGAATAGTGTTAACACGCCGCGTAGAAGATAGGGCCCGCGACGTAAAGACGTTCACCGCCCAGGAGGACACCGGTAGTGCCTCATGTATGTGTTGCGGGGGTGAACACCCTATCGTTAAGTGTAAGCAGTTAGAGCAAATGGGCTCGGACGACCGGTGGAATTGGGTTAGGGAAGAGGGGGTATGTTTCAGGTGCTTGAGCAGCAAGCACCGACGTATACGCTGCAAAGCCAAGAAGTGCGGCGTCGACGGTTGTAACGCCCCCCACCACGCTCTTCTTCACACCCGCAAGGCCCGTACGCCTGCAGCGTCGGTTAAACCGGACGAAACCGTGCTCGTCGCGTCGAGTGTTAGCAGTAGTGCGTCCGTATTGTTAAAAGTGTGTCCGATAACCGTGCGCGAACCACGCGGAAAGGAAGTAAACACGTACGCGCTACTTGACGAAGGCTCTACGATATCGCTAATCGACGACGACTTAGCTCGCGAGTTAGGAGCGGAAGGACCGATAAAGCCGCTAAACATTAAAGGCGTAGGGAACAGTCAACGCGAGGCTAATAGTAGATTAGTCAATATAGGGATACGTGGCAAGACGCGCAGCGAGATGTTTAACATAAACGCGCGAACAATAACCGACTTGAAGATAGGCTCGCAGTCCGTGAGTAGGGAGTGCTTACGATTAAAGCACTTACGTGACTTACCGAGTTCGGTGTGTTACGACGACGCAAAGCCAAGACTGCTATTAGGCGCCGACAATTGGCATTTGATAATTACCCGTGCTTTAAGGATAGGACGTCGAAGGCAGCCTATAGCTGCACGAACGTTATTAGGATGGGTAATTCAGGGAACCGTGCCGCGGTTAACGTGTAGGGAAGACGGCGAGACCGTATTACACGTAGAGAGCGCTAGCGGACGGTCAGATAGGGACATCCGAACGTTTGCCAGTCGGGACGAGGAGCTAACGGAACTCCTCAAACGGCAGTACGAGATAGACTCGATAGGTATCTCGCTGAAGAGTAGGCCGCGACGGGACGAGGAGCGCGCTGTCGACATATTCCAGCGCACCGTCAAGAAGGTCGGCGAGCAATACCAAGTTGGACTGCCATGGAAGGACGACAACGTGCGGATGCCACCCAGCTACGAGATGGCAGTGCGAAGACTACGGACGATCGAGAGGAAGATGGACCAGTCGCCGGAGTTTCGTGACGCCTACACAGCCCAGATAGACAACCTCCTGGCGAAGGGATACGCAAGGGAAGCCGAAGGGACAGAGCGAGAGGATCCCAAGAGCTGGTACCTGCCACACTTCGCAGTACGGAATCCGAACAAGCCGGGGAAGACGAGATTAGTATTCGACGCGGCAGCGCGTGCATCCGGCAGATGCCTTAACGATTATTTACTCGACGGCCCCGACTTATTACGGAACCTACCGGGCATACTGTTTCGATTTAGGGAAAACGAGATAGCGGTGTCCGCGGATATTAGGGAGATGTTCTTGCGTGTAAAGATCTACCGTCGCGACCAGCCCGCGCAGTTGTTTCTTTGGCGAAGAGACGAGCGACACAGCCCACCGCGGGAGTACGTTATGACGTTAATGATTTTCGGTGCAAGGAGCTCGCCGTTTCTCGCACATAGCGTTAGGGATCATAACGCGCGCGTACACGCAGAGACACACCCGTTGGCACTTAATGCTATCACACGTAGCCATTACATGGATGATTATTTAGACAGTAATGCCACGGTAGAGGAAGCGATAAATACGGCGAAGCAGGTTTCGGAAGTGCACCAACAGGCCGGTTTCACCTTGGCAGGATGGAACTCTAACCACGCAGCCCTGTTAGAAGACAAGCCGGAGGACTTACTCGCGCGTAAGCCCAAAGAAGTAGGCTTAAGACAAGACAGCCCAGGCAGAACCCTAGGGTTATTATGGATGGCTGATGAAGACGCCCTAACATTCAACACGTCAATGAATAGGGTGCCGCAAGAAGTGAAGGCGCTACAGCGACCACCGACCAAGAGGGAAGCATTAAGCGCGGTCATGTCCGTTTTTGACCCGCTTGGACTGCTAAGTTACCTCACCATCACCGCCAAGATCCTGCTACAAGACCTATGGCGCATGAAGAAGGTCGGATGGGACGACGAACTACCCGAGGAGGCAGCAGAGGAATTCCAGCGATGGCTGCGAGTCGTCGAGGAGGTGTCACGACTACGACTGCCAAGGTGCTATGCTCCTACGGGGGGTACGGGGGGAGTTGTAGAGCGTCAACTTCACGTCTTCAATGATGCGAGCGAACGTGCGTACGCATCCGCGGCGTATTGGCGTATACGATATCGCGACGGAACGATTAGGGTGCGATTAGTGGCGGCTAAGGCGAAAGTCGCCCCAATTAAAGCGCAAAGTATACCGCGATTAGAGTTGCAGGCGAACTTAATAGGCGCGCGACTCGCGGAATTCGTGCAGGACGAACACAGAGTGGTAGCGGATAGGGTCGTATATTGGACGGACTCTACTACGGCGCTCCACTGGATACAAAACGATACGGCGCGTTACACTCCATACGTTGCTCACCGGTTAGGGGAGATAGCTGAGAAGACATCACCCGAGCAATGGAGGTGGATACCGACTGCGGAAAACGTAGCGGATCAAGCAACGCGGATGAATTTCACAACTAAGGAAGAGAGCGACAAGTGGTTTACCGGACCACCCTTCCTCTACGAGCATGAAGACAGATGGCCTCACCGACAGGAAGAGAAGGCGGGGGATGATGAAGAGTTGGAGGAAATCGTGGCGCACCAGAGTGACACCCAGGAAGCTCCACACCTGCCAGACATAGAGAGATTCTCTGCCTACGAGAAGTTAATCAGAGCCACTGCAAGAGTACTACAATTCCTCGATGCGGCACGAGGAAGAGCACGAGGACTGACCTTACAGCACATCCAGAGAGCAGAACGGATGTGGATACAACGCAGCCAGCAGGAAAGCTTCGCTGAAGACAACAGCCGCCTTCAGCGGGGAAAGAATTTGACCACCGGCAGCGCACTAAGGAAGCTCGACCCCATATTGGAGGATGGAGTGCTACGAGCCAGGGGAAGGATCGACGCAGCCGACGTGGACGGTCAAATGAAGAGACCCATTATCCTGAATGGACGTCACCAATTTGTGAAGCTGCTTGTGGAGAAGGCGCATCAGGAAGCAAGCCACGCCAATAGGGAGAGGGTGGTGAACGACCTGCGCACTAGGTATCATATCCTCCGATTACGACCTACAGTACGGGAAGCGGAGCGGAGATGCCTACGATGCAGAATACGGAAGGCGACACCACGACCTGCGGTTACAGGAGACCTACCACCTGAACGGTCAGGGGCGTTTGCGCGACCATTTACGAACACCGGGATTGATTATTTCGGGCCTCTGACGGTTACGATAGGACGACGGCACGAAAAACGGTGGGTGGCACTGTTCACGTGCCTAACGACGCGCGCAGTACATCTAGAGATAGTCTATTCTCTGACCGCGGGATGGCATTGCGGCGCATGGCGGCTAGGCGTGGGTGGCCACGGGTTATTTATTCGGATAATGGGACTAATTTTCACGGGGCAGACACAGAATTACGACGGGCAATGGAAGAGTGGGCGCCACAGTTAAAGGATTACGCGCTGACTCGGCGCGTCGATTGGAAGTTCATCGCACCGGGCGCGCCTAACCAGGGAGGCGCATGGGAGCGTCTCGTGCGCTCAGTGAAGACCGCGCTCGAAGCCACTCTCCATCAGAAGAGCCCACGAGAAGAAACGCTGGCAACGCTTCTGACGGAAGCCGAAAACACTATAAATTCTCGACCGTTGACGCACGTACCGGTCGACATCGACGATGAAGAGGCGCTGACACCCAACCACTTCTTACTGTTGGGACCATCGGGCCTGCCAGTCACCGCGCCGTGCACACCAATGGATCGTCGGGCGTGGAGAGCGGCGCAGGGGCTCGCCGACGAATACTGGAGGCGCTGGGTGAAGGAGTACCTGCCGACGCTGGTCGCGCGCGGGGACTCCAGAGATGCTCAGCAGCGCCAAATACAGGAAGAAGACCTCGTCATGGTTGCAGACGGCAACCTACCCAGGAATGTGTGGCCGCGGGGCATCGTAACGAAGACGTTTCCTGGACCAGACGGCGTGGTACGGAACGTCGAGGTCCGGACCAAGGGAGGAGTGCTGCGGCGGCCCGTCAGGAAGATCGCCGTCCTCCCGAGAGAGCTTAGGCTCGCAGGCTACGCCGGGGGGAGGATGTAGCGGACAGCGAGGAGGCCGCCGCCCCGTCGCCCCTTCACACCCAGGTGCGCCCCGCGCACCCCGCACACCGGCAGCAGATCACGCGATGTCGCCGACCAATGAGCGCGCGGCATCGCGGACGGCGCTACGCACGACCCGAGACGCTCTCCGGCGAGATATAAGAAGGGCGTCTCGGACGGTGAGCTGTTCATTTCGGAAGCGGCACTCGACAAGAAGAAGACAGCAAGAAAATCAAGAAAATCAAGACTCAAGAAGACTCCATCAAGAAGACTCCCCTCTGTGTAATAGTTTAATTAATAGTGCCACATTTTGTAAATAGTTAGAATACAGTATAGTTCGACAGTACCATCTTTTCTTTGAGCAGTTGCCCCCTAGCGTACCTCCCCCCCTCAATAATACAGTCCACTGCGATCCATAACAGGCTGCATTAATGAATGTCTAAAGATAGGTGAGTTCCCTGACAATCTAAAGATTGCCAAAATCACCCCAATCTACAAATCTGGGTCAAAATTAGATCCTGGAAATTACCGTCCTATCTCAGTTCTACCGGTACTCTCAAAAGTCTTCGAAAGAATTATTTACAATCGACTTGAAATGTTCTTAACGTCAATAAATTTCCTTAGTAAGAAACAATATGGTTTTAGATCCAAATCAAATACACTATCCGCCACAGTAGACCTTGTAACGAAAATAAAGCTGAATTTAGATAGAAAAAAAAAATCGCGCTTGGTTTATTTATAGATCTTAAAAAAGCTATTGACACAGTGAGTCATGAGTTGTTAATACATAAACTTGCTAACATTGGTTTAACTAACACTGCACTAGTAATTTTCAAATCGTATTTAAGTAATCGCCGACAAGTAGTAAAAATAGGTAAAACACTAAGTTCTTGCAAAACTGTAACGTTTGGGGTACCTCAGGGTTCTATCTTAGGACCCCTACTGTTTCTAATATATATAAACAATATCAATAAGATAGGCTTAAGTGGGGATATAACCTTGTACGCTGATGACACGTGTCTTTTCTATTATGGTCACTCAATTGAATCTATTGTATCGGAAGCACAAAATGATTTGGATTCACTAAATGAATGGTTACAGAGCAATCTGCTAACGATCAACATAACTAAAACTAGCTATATGATTTTTTCAGCTAAAAACAAAAAGATTGGTGACTATAGTCCTTTGATGATTGATGGCATAATTTAAAATTAAAAATTTTGTACAGCCGACTTCAATATAAGTTATTTAAGAATAACTTAAAAACTATTGGTCTGACCTTGATCAAATTCATATGGGACCACACGAGAAGTACCAGCTTTCAAATAAAAAAAGAATCATCGAAATCGGTTCACCCAGAAAAAAGTTCTGAGGTAACACACATAAAAAAAAATCGAAAAAAAAAACATACAGTCGAATTGAGTACCGGCTCCTTTTTGGAAGTCGGCAGATAAAAATTAATAAGATGGAGCAAGAAAAATATCTAGGTCTTATTCTAGATAGTAAGTTAACTTGGCACCCCCACATTCTAAAAATAAAATCTAAGTTGATATCTCTAACGGGTATGATAAAGGGTATTGCTCGCTTTCTTCCAGTCCCTGTACGGTATACAATTTATAATTCCATTGTGAAACCACAAATCGATTATCTAGTAAAAATATGGGGTAATGCAGCCAAAACTAATCTAGCAATACTACAAACTGCTCAAAATAAATTATTGAAAGTTTTGTTTCATTTTGATTATTTTACACCGACAGATAAGCTTTACAGACAAATTAAAGTAATGAACATATCGCAAACATACAAGTACCAAAATTGTATATTAGTACGAAAATTTTTAAATAAAGATATACACACAAACACAACTTTTTCAAAGAGAATACAACTACACAAAATGAAACTTAGGCGAAGCAACGTTATTAAATTATTAACACCACGAACAAATTTCGGAAAAAAATGCATAATGTATGAAGGTTCACAAATATATAACAAATTACCTAAAGATATTAGAGACTCAAAATCAATGCACACATTTAAAAGACTACTTAAGTATCATCTATCAAAAGACTAAAAAAAGACCTATCTAAATAAATAAATACTCTCATGTTCAATAACTAACATAAATAAATAAATATCTAGATTATTTCCTTCTTACACTCTAAAAATACCAATCATTTAAGTTATTCAGAAATAATAAATAATATAAATATTACAAATTTTACTAAATATATAAATTATTATAACCGAGACTTAATCAGACTTTTTTTCCCTCTAAACTATTGAATCTAATCAACTGTATCACTCTACTGTGCGAGTCACATCCAGTAATGCTTATGTATGTAATCGGCACAAAGAAGTCGGCGGTCGAATTTGCACAAAACGAGCCATCGCTGTCGCTAGAAACTTTTTACAACCACCTACATTTTGTATTTTTCGGTAGGTAAAATTATAGTTTAAATTATAATTTGCATTGTTACATTGTACGAATAGCCCAAACCAAATTTATATTTAGCTATAGATATATGTCTCAAAAAGTGAATGTAAAATTCTTTGAGATATTAAAGTTCTTCTTAAACTTTAAACCGTAAACTACACCTAAAAGCACATTATTCATTTTCGATATCCTATCATCACATTCCACGTTCTAATTTGTTTTTATGTGTTATAAATACATTTGATGTTAAATTTTTTAAATTTTACTTTTAAAAATGACTAAAATTATTGATTACATGCATCTGTTGCTAAAGGCAACGCTCTAATCATTTGAAGATTATACTAAGATAGATAATTTAAAGATCTATGTAATTCACGTTTTATTTAATTTTTAAAGTTCGCTTTTCTTTTTTAATTAAAATAATTCCAAAGATTGTGTGAATTCTGTAATAAATGGGCGTACGCAGAATTCTGTCAGCTGTGCACTGCATGCTCAAGGTTGTCAGGGAAACGCCTTAAGACTGCTTCTATTCTAGGGTTAGGTGTTGTGAGAAAATAAATTGAATAATTTGATATTAGTTGATATATAGTAGAATACACCGAGGCGTTATGCAATGTATTAGTATTTTTTTTATTGTGTAAAAAAATACGTTACCCCCACACTAGGATTTTCTCCTGTATCATGGAGGCAGTTAGCAAACTTAAATTGCACAAGGACAAACATCTAGACCCGGCACAATTATTTGTAAGCCATACAAATACTTGTTCCGTGCGGGATTCGAACCCGCGGCCCCGGCGTTGTAACTCATTGCTAAACCACTGCGCCACGTAGTCATCAATTTGCTGATAATAAAAACTTTATTGTTCAATGTGAGGAAGGTTAATAATAAAGGAAAATTAAGATTAGAACAACGTGAACGTCTTTGAAACTCAGATAATTTACCTACTTATCATTTTAACCGACTTCAAAAAAGAAGGAGGTACTCAATTCGACTGTATTTATTATGTATTTTACCTCAGAACTTTTTTCTAGGTGAATCGATTTTGATGATTCTATTTTTATTTGAAAGCTGGTGGCTTATAATTTAAACATTACATATAAATTTGATCAAGTAGTTTTGAAATTATCCTTAATAATGCGTATTAGTATCGAAGTTGGTTGTACAAAATTTTTAATTTCATTACTTGTCTCTCTTCCTCTCGTTTTAAAAAACGTTACCTCCACACTAGAATTTTCTCCTGTATCGCAGGGACAGTTTACATACATGAACAGACCCAGAACAATTATTTGTAGGCCATACAAATACTTGTTCCGTCCGGGATTTGAACCCGCGGCCTTTAGCGCTGCAACTCATTACTAAGACACTGCGCCACGGAGCCGTCATTTGTCTGTTTCACATTTTTTGCTATTTACAAACGTGCGACACGCGACTTCATTATTAATGAAAGAGTGGCAATGAGAAGTGCTGCTACTTTCAATCTTTCTTTTATTGACCAAGTATTAAACTCATAACCATTATATGCTGATCTTGCATTAGTAGGCAGTCACTAGAAACACAGAACAAATTTTTGAGGTCATTGGCAGTATACGCGAAAAACTCGAAAACTGCGAAGCTGTGGTCGGGTCACTAATCAAATAATAGATCTGTAACTATGGTGCAGCAACTAAGTACCTAATTATCTAGATCTACCTATAAATATTAGGAACAATAAAAAATGAAAAGTCGACATTCCTATTGTTATTTAAGCACCCGCATGCTATGCAGTACCTCTTGGCTTTTGAGAGGCCGTACTTGAATAAAAGCTCATAAATAAATATCAAAAGTACCTAAATACTTATTAGAGAAAAATAATTTTTTTGTTAACGTAAGGCGCGTCAGCTCGTGCGCGCGCGTGATAACTTCACGGAATCAGCCTCATGTAAGCGGCCGAGCAGCGTAGGTATATTTTCATTCCTAAAACGCGGAATGAGACAGGCCTGACTAACACTAGCACGCAAGCATCAAAACATAAGCTTTCCATTATATAAATTACAATATTTTCATTCCCGTTCAATACGCAATATTAAGTTGAATTGAGAAATATTTTCATATTTTTTTTATGTAATAAGAAATACAGTAATAACTAATAATTTATTAGATAATTAATTTTATATCAACGCTTGTAAAGGAAAAAAGCAATTACCTATAACCTTGTTCTTTCATCCGGCCCAGAATATTTCCATTATACATTTACATTTTTCCACCACTCAATTCACTCATTTGCATAGCTGTATTTTGTAAAAGTTGACACGCGCTTGCAAAATAATGGAATGGAACTAAGACGTGATGCTTAAAGTCGCTCAGTGAACTATGAAGAGGATCATGCTCGGAGTTCCTCAGCTTGATAGATAGAATATGAAGCGATGATATCCGCAGTAGAACCAGAGTAACCGACTTAGCCCAACGAATTAGTAAGCTGAAGTGATTGCGGGACTGTCATATAGCTCGAAAAACCGACAACCGATGAGGAAGAACTCTCTAAAGGGAGAAAGGTGAGTGGCAGTCTCATATTGGTAAGTGACCACTTGATAGAGTGTCGATCTGGTAAGATATGCAGCAAGTCGATGGATGACTGCATCTTCATGATTCATAACTTAGGGCCGTGTTTTGAAGTATTTCTTAAGGAGACTTATGTTCAGGAATAGTTATAATTATATATATAAGTAATTATATATAATGCGCGGTAATAACGGTGCAGATGACTTTATTTATAAAACTTTGTCTTATAGAATTTTGATTTTTATTAGCGTACTAATTCGTTTATTTCTTCTTTATCCTTTTAATTAACAAATTGTTTAAATACATCAGTAAAAAAAGCAGTTATTATTTTATTAGCACAGGGTAAATAATGGATGATATAGTTCATTGTTTTACATCATACATCTATTTTGTTAAGGAAATCACCTAATGCACAACAAAACAATAATAAAGAAATGCAATTCAATTCCTAATTAACTTTTTAAACGGTGCATAAACTCTTTAATGCTGTTACTTATTTGCGCCTCAAATACAAATTTAGTTAGTAATTCAGTTTAGAAATTTACTTTTGTTTTCAATTTACATAAAATAAAAATCGGTTAAGAATGAGTAGAACTCGCCCCCTGAAGGTTACGTACGTACATATAAACGTATTTATGTATGTAGATAGTTTGCCCGTTCCTATAGCTATACGTAAGGTAAGCACCAAACATTTCTCTAACGAAACGCAAGTCGAATTGAAAGACAAAATTAACTTGTCCGTAACGTAGACCGATGTATGGGTGAAATTCGTATTATATTGGTTTACATCACGACCATTGCTCCAGCTGTAAATGCAAGTTTGTAATCACAATTAAAAAAATACAAATTATTTGTATGTTTTTTCGTGTTTACTTGGCATCTTGAATTTTTGACACCTTCACGGGAGGTTAGTCCTTAAGTAGCATTTGATAATAATTTTAACTTGATTCCTCCACCTATTTATGAGAAAAAGGTAAAGTTCTTCACAGACAAATAAACGAACGGACGGACAACAGAGTGATCCTACATGGGTTCGGTTTTATTATTCTTTTGAGGTACGGAAACCTTATATGTAAATTTTATTATTAGTCCATCCAGCATTCTTTATTTCATAATTGTAATATCACTTAGCTCCAGAAGTTATACAGACAGTAAAGTAAAATGTGACAGTTCTCAGAAACTACCGAGTTCATAATCAAATTGGATTTAATTTTCGTAAGTATTTAATTCTGGTCAAATTTTAATACGACTTATTAATTTATATATTTAACTTAAGTCGTGTAGTGGCGGTGTAAAAATATTCACTTTCACTTGTCGTCCCGTGGGTACCGTAAGATGTGACAGAGAGAATTGAAAGAGAAGATGGGCAGAAGTATCTTCCTGATAACACCTCAAAATAATTAATAAAACTGCGGTTGCTAACCCGCTTGGTAGGAGAGGGCACTACGTCAAATATGGCCCCTATGAAGTGTTTTATGTGACGGGCTTATGATCAGCAGTGACCTTTTGATAGGCTGTTATGTTAATATTTAATTTAGGCAAACTTACAGACTAAAGTTATTTTAAAAAATCTTTGTAAAGACTTAGAACGACGAACCACTTCTTTTACGTGTAAGGACGGAGTCCACCAGATGGCAAGTGGAAATTATCGTAGAAGTATACAGCTAACGTTATAAAAATCATAATGCATAAGCGTGGTCACCGCTGAGGACTAAGACAGAATGCTTCACTGCCAGATAAAATGGTCTCCGAAGCCCATCAATAACCAATTGGAACAGAGCAGCGTTATGCTGCTCTTTGGTCTTTTTTTTACACGGGGAAATGCCTACTCATACTCGCCTCGCGGAAGCAAGGACGGATTATGTCGGACACACCGACTAAATCCCCATGGTGTTTCACCTTCGCCGCATATTGGCAGGGCCACGGAAATGCTTTCGCACACAATCCCGGCCCCACCAGCGCTGGCCGCCCTATGGCAGCCGCGGTAGGACTTCTAATCCCCATACTTCTTCTCAGACAAGGCGCACCAGGACCATGAAGCCAGGTAAATCGAGGGTTCGGTAGCACTCGCTTTCCCGATCCCGGCGGTGGATTTGGTTACTGGCTCCGCCACCAACCAAGTTTCGGCCGCGGAAGGTAGGGAAAGCGGTGCATTGCAATACCGACACTTCTCTCCCACCGCGGGCCCTCCACCACCGCATCAGCGGTGCGGGCCCCCCAGAGGATAGGACGATTGACGCATTGCCATACCAACACTCCTCTTCCCCCGCGACTCCACCTCGGCTGCAGCGGTAGGGGGAGAGGACACCCCTCTCCCCACTCGGAGTGGCCACCTCGGGCCGGCCCTACACCACGGACCAGCCAAGGGGTTCCTCTTTGTTCACCGCGGGAGACCAAGCCACGGCTACTAAGCCCCTCGACACGACAATGCGGGAACCCGTTCGGGGTAATGTGCGGTCTTGCGCGAGTTGTAGCGATAATAAAATATACAGCACATAATAAAACAGTAGTATAACTGTACCACAGTTCGCTCCAAAAATAATAAAAATAAGTTGCAAACATTGATGCGAGTTTAAAATTCTGAATGCATTTTAGAAGTCTGCTGTAAACACAACGTAACACTCAAGTAACACTGTAATATGAATAGTAACCATTTCCAGTTTATCTCTGGTTTTCGAACAGGTCACGTCTGAAGGGAGCTTTACGCAAATTAATTTAATTATAGAAGTTTGACTATTATTGTAATATAATAGTCAAACATCTTTATTCATTACTCTTCTATACAATCATGCGATAAACAACTATCTCGATAATGCTGCGACTGCCGTCGACGCTGCTGTTACATGTCGATTCATCGATTTACTTTACGATTTACGATTAATAGATGTGTGCAGCTAAAGTCGAACAAGGGCATTATTATTTTAAATAATTTTATTACTAAAATATAAATATGCCTCTTAATAATAAAAAAAAACAAAATATGTTTGAGAATATAGTTATAATTTAATTTTAATTATTATAACATAAAATTAACACCTAAAACTAAAAGAAGATGTTTTCAAGCTTTTGGACTGGAAAGGATACGGTATTAACATCAATGGCGAGTACATCACTCACCTTCGATTTACCGACGATATAATCCTTATGGCAGAATCGCTGGAGGACCTAAGCACTATGCTCAATGACCTTAATAGTGCCTCCCAACGGATAGGTTTTAAGATGAACATGGACAAAACAAAGATCATGTAGAACGTCCATGTCACACCTATGCTGGTAGTTGTTGGGAGCACTCAGCTCGAAGTTTTTGAGGAGTATGTTTACCTGGGACAAATAGTCCGACTAGGTAAGTCCAACTTCGACCAAGAGGTCAATCAACGGATTCAACTCGGCCGGGCAGCGTTCGGGAGATTACGACACATCTTCGCGTCAGATATACCTCAAAACTTGAAAACAAGACTGTACAATCAGTGCGTCTTACTAGTGATGACTTATGGATCTGAGACGTGGTACTTCACTGCTGGTCGGATGAGAAAGCTCAAGGTCGCTCACCGAGCTATGGAGAGCGCTATACTCGGAGTTTCTCAGCGTGATAAACTTAGAAATGAGGATATCCGCAGTAGAACCAGAGTGACTGACATACCCCAACGGATTATGAAGCTGACGTGGCAATGGATTGGCTATATAGCACGATTATTCGACAACCGATGGGGAACAAAAGATTCTCGAGTGGCGGCCTCGTACCGGCGCACGAAGTGTAGGGCGTCCCCTCACTAGATGGAGTGACGACCTGGTAAGACATGCAGGAAATCGATGGATGCAGGTGGCTCAGGACCATGCTTTGTGGCATTGCTTGGGGGTGGCCTATGTTCAGCAGTGGACTTGTGTAGGGCTGTAATGATGATGATGATGAAAATTAACACCGCAGCTTATATATAGCCTTCCTCCGAATTATAGAATATACTACAGACATATAAACATTTGGAGAAAATACAGTACCCAGCGCCATGTACCTAGAATAAAATCATAACTCAAAATTTGAATGGGCAGCGCTTTTGTGATGTTTGTGATAACTTAAATTGTAATTAATCATTCACTACAATCATTGGACAAAAGGTATTGTAAGGATGATAGATGATTCCAGTAGTATTAAAGATATAACAATTTTTTGTAGATAGCAAGCAACAAATCACAAGCTCTCTTGCTCCTTAAACTTTTGTTGGTAGATTTCACATGTAGTTTTCATTTTTAAACATTATACATATTATATATATATGGTAAAAATTGAAGTGAAAATCATTAGCATGAAATTTTCTTTTCTGTATTAAAATGTAATAACTATAAATATATAATAATTATTTAACATCTTATTTCAATTAATATTTAAAATAAATACCTTATTTAACGCTCTACAAAAATTTCTTAATACGTCACCTAAATTCAATTGTGAAGAAAAAACTAATTATATTATTCCCCCAAAAGTGCGCATGAATATAGAATAATTGTAACCAAACAGGAAAATAATTCGATTTGTACGTACATTAATACGTTCGAGAGAACCCTGAAAGCTCTTTAATATCGTCTTGTTCGTCCGTATGCCATTTACAAGTTTCCTTTTCTTTTTCCTAACACAAATGTTGCAAATAAATTATTTTTCTTTATAGTAAATTAAAAGTGTTGGAATTTTTAACGAGTTTTTAATTTTTATACTATAATGATGATCATGATGAACGTATAAAGTAATTAATAGTTTAATATTAAACTAGCTGTTCCCCGCGAATTTGTCCGAGTGGAGTTTATTCACGATTGGATTCCATAGATTTTAATTATTTTTTTTGCGTTGAACCCTAATAATTTTTCACATCAGCTATCTGTCAGTGAACGTCCCGTCATACCCTGCAATATGAATAGGTCGGCTTGACCGGAGAAGGATAAACATTCGCCCAAAATATCAGTGTAAATATACATAAACTCTTACGTCAGTTACTCAAAAGATTAGGCAAAGAATACGGACTTCCATTTGAAAGACTTCTCTCGCTTCTTTCATATCCATATATCTACTAAGTTTTTTTCTATAGGATAGGGTGACAAACGAGCACGCAGTTCACCTGATGGTAAGTGGTTGCTGTGACCCATAGACATCTACATCTATCCTCAATAAAGAATCATAATGCAGATGCGTTGTCACCCGTGAGGACTAAGATGGAATGCCTCTTTTCCAGTAAAAAGGGTCTCTGGTTCTCTACACTCACCATACGAAACACAGCAGTGTTAAGCTGCTATTTGAAGCTGGTATTCTGTGAGAGCGTGGTCCTTCCCCGGTCGAGCCGACCCATTCGTGCTACAACTATAGTACTAATATAGCTATGGCATGGCTCTACCACGTAAGAAAAAATTGACGTTGAAAATTTAAGTAAAAGGTTAAAGGTGCTTCTCAATTTAGTCCGTCTGCAATATGTCACCAATAAAGTTCCGTCTATGTAGTTAGTAACCCTTGCCGACCCTGCCACGCTTTTCTGCAGCATAAATTTGCTTAGTCACCTTTTCTTTATTCATTCTTTCTGTGACCAAACTACTGAAGCGTTTCTGTCTAAATCATGGCCATAATACCAGTGTGAAATAGCAACAGCAACAACACGACGAACACTGGAAACACATTTTACTGGTAACGAGGCATTCCATATTAGTGCCACCCTCAGGGATGACAACGTATAAGCATATTATATATTCCTCCCTAGTATGGAAGAGGTCCCTGTCCAGCGATCGATTATTTACTTATAGTAAAAGTTTAAAAAGATTATAAGTTAATAGGAATAACGTAAATGCATAAAATAGTTTTTTTTTTTCATAGAAGAAAAAAATTTAAATGATATAAGTATCATAGTATATTAAGTACTATTAACATAATAGGTTAAATGAAACAAATTTTTACGGATTTTATCGCGTTTAATTTAACTTTTTAATACCCGACGTTTCGGGTTTTTTACAACACACATGGTCACGGGGGGATTGAGGTGTTTGATGCCCCGATGTCATAGTTAGCCCGGCTACCTTCAGTTTTTGAATATTAATTTATGGTCCGATCTACGCAGAATGAGCTTAAAGTATCTTGAAGTCTTGCACTTCTTGGGTTTGGATTTAATTTGATTAATTATAGGATCCCAAGCAGATGGCAGCACCCATCCATCTTCTCTATTTAGTTTATTATCTCTAATTTAGTTTGAATTATAAAGTTAAATTAAACGCGATAAAATCCGTAAAAATTAGTTTCATTTAATGTGTAGTCTTCGCATAAATATAGGAAATCATTATTAATATGTTTAATATAATGATGATATTCTTTTAATTAATTTATTTTACGTTATTTTTTTAAATTGCCAAGTGTACACATATTCGAAAGCTTTCGCCTGTTTTAACCGACCTCTTACCGGTATTCAAAATTAAACTTTTAAGATGAAATGGAAGAATGATACTTCAATAAACATATGAGGATGTTAACAACATCGATATTATTATATTATTCTAACATAATAATTTAAAGTATTTTTTCTTACCTCTTAATGAAAATGACAAAATTATGCAAAGGAAATATCGAAACATTTCTGATAAAATCGTTTCAATCACTTGTCACTGCTCTTTAACCTTTAACAGCACATTTTTCACTTTAAAATTTTTATTATTAAATGCACTGTTTATATTACAGAACGTAGACATCTATTAATCAGGCTATTTAAAAGCACTTCATTCCTACGCCTGAACATTATTTTTATTCAAAGTTCAATGAAACTTATACACTACTAACTTTTTACAACTTCGAATAAATATCGCAACAGGCATCACCATATTTTCCATGTGACGCTGAAAAAAGGTATTTAGGTTATAAACATTTTACAACGTCCGTAAAATATGGTTAACGACGCGAATGATGCGACCGCGTTGAATCCGCGATACAGCCGTGCGGCTGGGGCGACGCCTGAAGAACTGAGCACTGATGATAAACTGTCGTAGCTCGTAGCGCGATCTTTCGCCGCCTACAGCCGTTTTGGTAGGCTCACGAAAAAACTGCTTGTGTGACCCTTGAGTACGCGTATGTAAAAATCTGAGGTAGGTACATATTAATTATCTTTTTAAACCTAAAATAAAATATATTAATTTAATAGTCAAATACGTTTTAAATACATTTTTGCATACCTTAAGCGAAAGCGCAAGGTATGTTCTACTATAGGCTAAAAATTAAGATTCCAACGTTTTATCGAAGAAAATCGTATCTAACAATCATATTATACATATAAATGATATAAGAAGCACATTGTTGAAAGATAAATGATTGTTGAACTTATTAATATTTTTTTAAATCGTATAATTGCTATTTTTAAAGAAAAAAAGGCTTGTAAACACGATAACTTTTGAAAATATCAATTGTTTAACTCAAGCTATTTTTTAATCTCTTCATCTATCATGCGGGAAGCCACTGAATGTAAATGGCAGTGTAATTTTGTTTTGTTTAGCTATAATTAATTTTTTTCGGCTCCAAAATGGCGAAATTTTCGTTGATTTGGTAGCCTCGTATGTAAATTATTTCTGTAAATGGGGAGCTGTAGCTCCCCATTTACAGAAATAATTTAGAGCCGTACTAAACTACTAAGAGTAGTTTAGTTCGGCTTCAGTCGCCGTCGTGAGTGGACATTGTTTCGGTTGTTTGCAGCGGCTCAAAAAGATCGCTGTACAAATACACAATATTCGAATAACCAAATTTCTTAAATACTCGATTATAATAATAATAAGAGATTTTTTTAATACGATATTTTAAAAGGACAGAATAAATCATAGTAGTACGTACTAAAAGTAAGTAGTATAATTTTTTTTGTCATGGGTGTCATTTTCATGGTTTTCGAAGGTGTTGAAGCCGATATTGCTGTCGAAATGTATTTAAACTACTTTAAAAATTCCGTATGATCATGTTATACGTAATTTTTTTAATGCGCTTAAAGTATGCCCAATTGGATTACCAATTTTTAATTTTATCTTTATTTTTTTTTCTTTATATAATAAGGGTTACAAACGAGCACACAGTCGACCTAATGATAAATGAATGCTGTGGCACATAGACATCTACATTTTATCCTCAATTGAGAATCAAAATGTCGAAACGGCTCCGTGGCGCAGTAACTTAGCAACTGAGTTGCAGACGAGAGAGAAGAAGTATTTGTATGACCTACAAATAATTGTTCCGGATCTGGATGTTTGTCCTAGTAGAATTTATGTTTGTAAACTGCCCCCACGGTATAGGAGAAAATCCTACTCTTTTTAAAAGGCCAGAAACACACCTGCAATTCCCCTGGTGTAGCAGTTGTTCAGGGTGGCGGTTGTTAAATTTCTTATATTAAAAACCTTATGTGCAATTCACACACGGTAGAGGTGAAACCTTCAGAAAAGGAGAGCGAGGTAATAAGAAACACTGTATATCATATTCTATCTCATTCTCTCGAAGGCTAAATTCTATAATATATTATTTGTTTCTTTTTAGTGTTGCTTTTTTTTATCGAGTTTCAAATCACAACGGTTATTAAGAAGATTTCACTTCAAAAAAAATTGTAATCGGATGAACAAACATAACAACAGATACTGGCATCCATTGCTTTACTATACGCACGACGATCGACGAAGCAAACCGCTTGATTCATATATCGAATACGTGCTAAGTCGACAACCAAGGAATATAGACTGGCCGTCGAGCGTCTTTTGCCGATAGTCGACGGAAGAAGGAGAAATCAAGTTATGCAATGCCTGCGCGCACTTTTTGATATGTAGAACAAGTCACATTGGAATAATAGAGTAATAAATAACTTTATTTATTCCTCTTCATGTTTTTTAGCCTATAGACAGTATGTTGCTCGATATTGATCTCTTTCGTAGTAAGAAATAATTGTTATAAGAACCATGCTTTACAAGCGAATTATCAATAGCCGGATAAATGTTGGCAGTAAGTAAGGCATTAAGTCCGCCCTTAGAATATCTCCTTATAGAGGAAATAATCCTTATAAATAAAAAAATCCCTATAGAGAAATAAAGATTGAAAATAAGTCGGCACGAGCATCCCCATTGTGAGGATGATTCACCATAAATAAATATATGAATATACTGTTTATTTTTTGTAATATTTTTTGTTGCTTAGGAATATTTTAATTAGAAAACAATATATAAATACAAAATATTTTTAGTTAGTTTAGTGAAGATACGTTGAAATCTGGGCTTTCGAATATCGGTCCCATTATAACAAATTCTAAATGGGAAGTTAATAACTAATTCTTTTTTTTTTAATGAAACATTTGCACCTCATACTAATTTCGGCAGCACGTATGATGGCGCTTCGTTCCGAAATTCAATTGGTTTTATTTTGCTACATGCATTTGTGGTGAAAGTGTCGTGGAAACTCAGAAGATAAGCATACGCCAAAAATTTCCCTAAAACCGAGTTCGATCCGTACGCACACACAAAACGACAACGTGTCGGTTATCCCTGCTCCAAGTAAATTCTTAGAAATAAAATGTCTCAGAACTTAACAAGTTTTTACTTTTACTGTGAACAAAAATCATATGAATCTGATTTATTATTTTTAATACGTTTATTTTAATTATCTTTTGAAGGATTATGGGCAATTGTGTGATTTATTAGGGGCAAAGGTTTGATTTGGTATTATTTCACTTACTGCACATCTAACTTGTGACCCTCATTTATAAATCTATTGGATCTCGTCTATTTAACGTTAAGTCAGCGTTTCCTCGAGGAGGCTTCTTTCTTACTACTATAATTTAGGTACTATAATTTGCTGATCAGGGCTCACTGTATAAATAAAACGTTATTCGTTGTGGTAAATGACTTCCATGACTTTCTTTTTTAAATCATCAATAACATCTATCTATTGGGATCATTCTTGCTGAAGGTTATTTCTCTGGTTAATTTTTAATTTGCTACTTAGTACTTTATAATAATAAAAATAATTCATTTATTTCAAACCATTATCCATATTTGTTGAAAAATTTTGATCGAAACAGACAGAAATGCTGCAGCTATATTATTAGTATACATAGGCTGCACTAAAATTATCGGGAATGGAATATTTCCACTGTTCCTGTCATATTAAAAATTTTTTAATTGAAAAGTCCTTGGTTTTAAAAATCGAATACCATTTTTTTTTTAAAAAGATTCGCGGTCTTGTCACAAGGTTTTGTCAAACTTGTTTAGTCGTTGAGAAAATGGAATTGACTCGAGAAAATTCAAAAGCGATGATTTATTATGACTTTCGAAGTGGTTTAACACAAAAACAGTGTGTTGACCGGATGATTTCTGCATTTGGCGATGAAGCCCCATCCAAAACCATAATTTATCGCTGGTTTGCTGAATTTCAATGTGGACGTGTCAAGCTCAGTGATGATCCCCGTCAAGGTCGTCCAAAAACTGCAGTCACCCAAGAAAACGTTGATGCTGTGCGTAAGCTGATTCAGGAAGATCGACATGTGACATATCGCGTGACACTTTACACATTGGCATGAGTCCAATACAAATAATCTTGCATGAACAATTAGGTGTAAAAAAGTTGTTTTCCCGATGGATACCACATTCGCTCTGTGAAGATCAAAAAGCGGCTCGCGTAACTTAGTGCGTCAGAACTCTCGAAAGATTCCACGCAGGATCCTCAAATGCTGTATGCAACATCGTATCAGGTGACGAATCCTGGATATACGCGTACGAACCCGAAACAAAAAACCAGTCACGAGTTTGGGTGTTCGAAAATGAGTTAAAGCCAACAAAAATTGTTCGTACACGGAGTGTTGCAAAAGAAATGGTGGTCACGTTTGTCTCCAAAACCGGCCATGTTACGATTATTCCTCTTGAGGGACAAAGAACGGTTAATGCAGAATGGTATGCTAGCATTTGTTTGCCACAGGTCGTTTCTGAACTCCGTAAAGAGAACGGCCATTTTGGAGACCCCAACTTCCGAATGGAATGGTTGCTTCAATGATTGGTTCCATCGTATGGAAAAATGTGTCTAATTACGCGGAGAATACTTCGAAAAGCAATAAATACATTTTTAAATAGTAATGTTGTGTCACTTCCTTGATTCCTGAAATTTTCAGAGCCGCCCTCGTAGCTGTAGCAAGAATAGGCCGGCTCGGTAAAATAGCAGCTTAACACTGCTGTGTTTTGTATGGTGAGTGTAGAGAACCGGAGACCTTTTTACTGGAAAAGAGGCATTCCAGCTTAGCCCTCACGGGTGACAACGCATCTGCATTTTGATTCGCAAACGAAGATAGATGTAGATGTCTATGGGCCTAGGCAACCACTTACCATTAGGTGGACTGTGTGCTCGTTTGTCACCCTATCCTAAAAAAATATATAAACATTAAATAAAATTAAAATTAAAATACGTCTCTAGGTTATGCCGTGTTTAATTTGCAGTATGCAGATTTATACAACACCCCAACATTAAAGTTACAGCCTATATACTTCCCACTGCTGGGCACAGGCCTCCCCTCGTTTCTGAGAGGATTTTAGTGTTCCAATGCGTATTGGCGAACTTCACATGTCTTCAAAACATCTTTTGTCTTAATTCTTAGACATGCAGGTTTCCTCACGATGTTTTCCTTCACCGCCGAGCACGTGGTAAATCAGCACTTAAAACTGTAATTAACAATTTCATTGGTGCCGGCGGGCATCAAACCCGGTTTGCTCGCGTACTGTGAAATTTACAGCGAGCGCTAACTATCTGAGCTACCACGGTCCCAACGTTGGTGAATTCCATCTTTCCGCTAGTAAACAGAAGATGAAGTTGGTGCTAGTCCGCATGCGCTACGTTACCGAGGTTACCCCATTATAATTCTCAATATAGTTTATGACCTAAAAGGTTATCTCTGATTCATTGACTTTGTTATAATTAAATCTTACTTAACTTATAATCGTTATCTAAAAATTACTTGCATCGAATGTAACTTATATATAAAAATAACGTAACATTCTACATGCTTCACGCTTTTAAGGAGTGGAAAAAAAGTGTTATAAGTTATGAAGCAACTGGAAGAGTATACAGAAATATGACAGCCATCTTGCCGAACCGCCACGAAACCAGCGTCAGCTTGTTGTACTGCTGTCTGTCATAACATGGAAACTGATGCATTAACGAGCTACATATTCTTAAGCCTTTAGACAAATTACAACAGGTTTTAAATACAAATTAAGTTATAAGCTATGTACGTATTCGCACATAGATGATAAAATTACCGAGTAAATAATGAATGGTCATATTTGACTTTCAGAATGAAATATGAAAATTCAATTTTGGTGAGATAATAATTTATAATAAAAAGTTGATTGGTATTTGTAATTAGTCGGTTCATTTCATTACAAAACATTGGCGACGGTGGTAGGCTGGTAGGAAGAAGTAAATAAGATAGGAACAAAGTCCTTACAGTACTAGAAATCTTGAAAACGTCTAACGATTACGGTAAATACAAATGTAAAGATCCATGGGCATATTATGAGGATTATTAACAAAATAATGATCAATGTTCATTCAAAACGTAGGTATAACCTTCCTAAAATATAATTATCTTATCCTTAACTCAATTTAGTAACAATTTTTTTTTGTTTGGGAGAATTTTTATTTATGCGTTAATGTATAAAAAAACTAAGTGACGAAGAAAATCCGGTATATAATAAAATCCACCCAATTAACAAATATTGAAAGGACAAGTCAAGAAGAAGAAGACAAGAACCTCAATAAAACAAATATACGTCTAGAATTAGCATTATATCTGTTAATTGAATTGAGATTATTTTGAGATAATAGAAATTTTACAGTCTTAAATTACTAATATTACTCTTAAGCATCGGCACAAACTGCTAATGTATATACTAATTTGAATTTTATTCATATAGTTATTCATATAATATAATAATACCTTATTATAAAAATCCGAAAAGAGCCGTGGTAGCTCAGGTGGTTAGCGCTCGCTGTAAGCTTCAGTACTCGAGCAACCCGGGTTCGATTCCCCACCGGCACCAATGAAATTGTTAATTGCAATTTTAAGTGCTGATTTACCACGTGCTCGGCGGTGAAGGAAAACATCGTGCGTGCTCAGCAGAGCAGGACAGTATTTCATGCAACTTTACAAGGCGTAGGTTGGAACTTGGAATAAACTCACATGGAATATGTTTCCATCTCTGGGCTGGGGCTCCCCAGTGCCAGCTCCTTCCACTTGACCGCATCCAGCGCAGAGCGGCTCGAATCGTCGACGACCGAGTCCTTTCCGATAGGCTCGATTCATTGGCGCTGTGAAGAGATGTTGCATCTCTTTGCATTTTCTTTCGCATTTACCACGGGGAGTGAGTGCTCTGAGGAATTGTTTGGATTAATCCCAGCCGCCAAATTTCACGAACGCACATCGCGGCAGATCTCCCGATTCCACCCACACCATCTGGATGATTAGCGGTCCACCACTGTGCGATTTAGAAGATGATTTCTTCCTCGCACAACTTCCTTGTGGAATAGTTTACCACTAGCGATTTTTCCGGACCGATAGGACTTAGGGACCTTAAAGAAAAGAGCCTACTCCTTTTTAAAAGGCCGGCAACGCATCTGCAATTCTCCTGGTTCCCCTGGTGTTGCGGTTGTTCATGGGCGCCGGTAGTCACTTACCATCAGGTGAGCCGCATGCTCGTTTGCCCCCTCTCCTATAAAAAAAGGAAACCTGAATGTGTGAAAAATAAGAAAAAAAAATATATCGAAAGTATGTGAAGTTTGCCAACACGCATTGCGGCAGCGCGGCGGACATTTCCTTGCCCTAAAAACCCTCTCAAAAATGAGAGGAGGCCTGTGCCCAGCAGTGGGACGCAAATAGGCTACAACTTTACTTTACTTAATTTTATAAAAATCTATTGCTGTCCGTTAGTCTCACAAACACTCGACAATGGCTGGATCGATTTTGTTGAATTTTTTTGTGTGTTTAACTGAGTTCCTGGATGATTTTCTTACAGAGTGTCCCTGGATGATCTAAACTATTTACAATTGAACCTAGTAGGTGCCACTGTTGTAGAAAAACAAAAAATACCCGTGCGAAGCCGGGGCAGAATGATAGTATATATATATATATATATATATATATATATATATATATATATATATATATATATATATATATAATTGTATATCTGATAAGTATTTTGATAAAAAAAAAAATATCAGATAAACCACAATTGATAAACCACAAGTCCTCGCGAAAGAACATCGATTCCTGCCATGGATGATACGTGAGGCTATTGAAATTAAAAAACATCCTAATTTCAATAAAGAGGGAGGCTGGGTACTACCACCTGCTTGGGATCCTGTAATTCATAAAATTAAAACTAAACCCAAGCATACCACTGCAAGACTTCAAGACACAGTTAGTTCATTTTGCGTAGATCGGACCAAAATTAATAGTTAAGGAGCTGAAGGTACTCCGGGTTAACTTTGGCATCGGGACATCAATCACCTCAGTCCCCCGTGACCACGGTTGCAGGAAAGCAACCGAAACGTCGGGAATATAAAATAAGTTAATTAAACGCGTTAAAATCCGTAAAAATAGTTTTATTCAATGTGTAGTGTTCGCGTAAATATAAGAAATCATTAAAGTAAAAATAGTTGAAAAAATAGTTGTTAAGCAAATTAGTAAGTATCTAAAGCACAGCATGGGTTTGAAAAAATTACAGTACATCTACCGCACTAGAAATAACTGCATACAATAAGACCTTACTTGGAAATGCCAGAAGACAACTTAAGAATAGTGGATTATACAAATATGTGTGGTGCAAAAAAGGAGTCATTAGAGCAAGAAAAAGTGAAAAAGATCAATCAATAATTATTAGAACTGATGATGACATTAAAGCTTTGCTACAAAAGGAAGTCCATGTACAGCCGCAATAGTTTATTCTATATAATTTATTTTATACTACCTTTCACATACAATATATTAAAATATTATTTAAATGGACATACAGTTAGACGATATTTGTGAATTGAGTAATTGCACTAACATTAATTCATTTCTAAAACATAATCCTGTTAAAAATTGCCAAACTAACCTTTTATGCATGCACATAAATATAAGGTCTTTGATTAAAAACTTTGATGCATTGGAACAGTGTGTATACGAATCTAACGCATCTATAGATATTATATTGGTAACGGCAGCTAATATACCTGACTCCCTAAGCGACATATATCACTTGCCGGACTATCAAATGCACACAGTGCTGCGTAAAAATCGAAGGGGTAACGGTATTATAGCATATATACACAAGCAAAATAAGTTAACAAGAATAAGTAACGTAACAACAAAACATTTTGAACATATACTATTTCAAATTAGCACTCCATCTTTTTATGCGGCAACTGTATGTGCAATTTATCGCCCTCCTAATCTTACTTATTTATCGACGAACTTCACATATTAATCGGTAGTATGGACACAAAGTGCGAACTATTTATACTCGGAGATATGAACATAGACTTAAAAACCTATTCTCCTATAATACATAAATATAACTGCATGCTTCATAACTACGGCCTTACGTGCGGGATTACACAGTACACTAGAATTGAATTAACTGACGGAAAAATAACTAAATCATGTATTGACCATGTGTACGCGAGATCACGCACGCAAGATGTTTACACCGCAGCGCTTGGAATTATGCTGGCGGACCACCGGACGGTAGTGCTTGCCTGTGTGGACAAACTCATGCGTGTACACAGAATGAAACTACTTATAAAAATATATATAACAATGAAAGTTTAAAATATTCCTTAAATAATATTAACTAGAAGGAAGTTGATGACATGGTTAGTCCAGATAATATACTACAATATATATATAAAAATATAAATGAATGCTACAACGATTCAAAAATTAATTTAAAAATTAAAAACACCAATAAAAAACATACCGAAAATAAATGGATAAGTTTACGTATTATAAACGCCTTTGAGTATAGAGATAAACTATTATTCCAATGGATCAAAGATAATAATAATAAAATATTAAAAACACAATATAATAAAGCGCGAAACTATGCAAATAAGTTAATCAGATCCTCCAAACATAAATACATCTATTATGAAATTAATAAATATAAAGATAATTTAAAACAACTCTGGTTTATTCTAAATAGAATAACAGGTATGGTACGTAAAACAGTAGATACAGTTCTCCTAAATGCGTTTGGAGGCAAAAACAAAAATGAAAGCATTATTGCAAATAACTTTGCGAATAAATTTCATAGTGGTGCTCAAAATATAATACCTCAATGTAAAAATAATATTTTAGATAAAATAGAATACAGACAACCTGTGAACGTAACAATTAATTTTCGAAAAGCAACACCTAAAGACATCCTTAAAATCATAAAAACATTAAACGTTAATAAAGCTCCGGGTTTCGACAAAGTACGGGCGATAGATATAAAGCAAATTTGCGAAGAAATTGCTCCGGCTATTGCAAAATTGGTCAACGCTTGTATAAAGACTAATAAATATCCAGACGGATTGAAAACTGGAATCGTGAGACCTATATACAAAAAGGGAAGTAAACAGGACTACGATAATTACCGTCCTATAACTATATTGCCTATAATAGACAAGATTATAGAAAAATACATAGCAAGACAAATTTATAACTTTTATGATCTGAATAATATTCTAAATGACACACAGTTTAGATTTCAACACAATAAAAGCACTACTCAATTACTTTCCCTATTTACCGATAACATATATGAAAATCTTAATGAAAAAAAACATGTATTGCTGTTATTTATCGACTATAGTAGGGCGTTCGATACTTTACGTCATGATGTACTGCTAGAGCGACTAGACGACTTTGGAATTAGAGGATCGATCCTTGACTGGTGTCGAGATTATCTCAAAAAATCGTTCTTATTATGTCAAAGTAGGGTAATATATAATATATAATAATAATAATACATTAAGTAATAAAGTTTTGGTAAGTGAAGGTACAGCACAGGGTTCAGTATTAGGGCCGCTATACTACATCACTTACGTGAATAATATCAATGAATTGATTAAAAACTCAAAAATTTTCCAATTTGCCGACGATACATGTCTGGTGGTAGCCCACCACAATATGAATAAGGTAGTAAAACTGTTACAAGAGGACTTTACGAAGCTCATGCAGTGGTCACATGACGTAGGTCTAGTACTTAATTCGAATAAAACTAAAATGATGTACGGTAGCTCCAGTCAAAATAGATTAAAACATAACATTACTCTTATAGCTCATAATCACACATGTCTTCATAATATCCAAAATTCAGCCCATAATAACAACTGTGAATGAAATGAAAAAATGAAATTGAAATAGTAGAAAAATGTAGGTATTTAGGTGTTTATAATTGATGATCGTATGAAATAGAGTGATCACATTTAATCTGTATGCGATAAGCTACGAGCAATCCTTGCAAAATTTTATCTCATCAAGAGTAAAGTACCTTACCAGATATTACTGTTACTATATAATGCACTCGGCGAATCAATAGTCTCGTACGGGTTGAGCAGTGCACTTATAAAACCCACCTTGAAAAAATATACGAGCTACAGTTGCGTATCCTTAAATGTATCACCTCATTCAAAATAAAAGATAAATATAAAAAAAATCCTTATGGTCTTTTCAGTTTTCAGTACACTACAAAGTGAAATACTTATTGCTACTTCAAAATTATGGCAAGGAAGAATTAAAAATTAGCCGTATTTATACAAAACATACTCGACAAGCCCTTAATCCATATATGATTATCCCAAAATACAAAAATATGTACGGAAAATTTAGATTACAATATCAAATTCCCGCTCTTTTGAACCAAATTCCCAAACCAATAAAAAATGAACTTACTGAAAAAAATATTAAATAAATACTTAAACAGTATTTTATCGACAAATTGTTAACGATACCTAATAATAATTTAAACTAAAATATAAAACTATATCCACTAACACACATCATAATATAATATACTACTACTACTAAAAAAATTACTAATAAATATATATACTCGTATTTACTAATTTTCATTTAATACTAATCATATTTTGCTTTGGTACGCACCTAGATTAAAAAACATCTTGCTTTTTTGTTACACCATTTATATACGTCATTAAATAAGTTGTCGCAACGCGAACCGTTTGAACATGATCGAAGTTACGAATTGGCAGTACATGGAAAAACTTTTGTAAGTTTATTTGTACTGTCGGATGTTATTAAATAACTATACTTTGTAATAAATAAATAAATAAATAAAATAGTACGATTTGCCAATGATGTTAATAATGAACCAAACAGTAGACATTATGTCGTTGTATTGATCATTGATTTTAAAAAAGCGTTCGATACGTTAGATCACGAAATGCTTCTTTGCAAGTGTGGTCGATTCGAACCGAAAATTACGCACTATAATCAATGGTACGACTGGGGAAGAAGCTGATTTAACACTGGGTGTGCCAACCGCCCCCCCCCCCCCCCGTAAGTAAATATTCATATTAATCTTCATTTGTAATAGTTCAATTAGGGTTTCGTGCCAACCCTTAACACAAAAGCCAATTGTAGTTAAATTTTAATGTTAACTTTTCATTGTAAATTAGACAGTAGGTAAATTTTGTTGCCTTTTAAATCTTTTCCATACTCTAATTATTTACGTTCTCCAAAAATCATACACCAAATTCCAAGTTCAATTTCGTTTACTTGACGTCCATAATTGAGCCATCATTCTGTGATAAATTTCAAATTAAGACGTCAAATCATTTTCAGGAAAATCGCCTATGATGTATAAACGAATAGACGACCAGATCTATAGAATTAATCTGTTTTGCTCATACTAAATAAATTCATCAACAGATTGACACGATTGAAGAAGCGGAAACCAATTTTATTATTAATCCGGCAAGTAGTATTTTAATATAATGACAACCTTCCATTCGTACTCAGTATTTTGAGCTGAAAAATGATCTCTATAAATAAAAACCAATTGCTATAAATTAGCTTTGCTAAAAGTGGAAAACAGCTCAAACGGTTTTGATGAAATTTTTCGTGTTCGTTTGAGCAGGTCCCTGTATAGTTCAGATTCACAACTGGACTCAACACACCATTGCACGTTATGGAAAGTGAATTAAATATAACGCTCCTATCTATAAGAAGAAAATCTCTAGCATAAAAACATTGTCTGAAAAGTAAATCTAGAACTAATAATACAACTACTAAGCTACTAACAGAACTCAGCTTATTCTGTCAAGATAGGTACTGGGAAAATAAAAAGAAACCACGTCTAGCTATGACATTAGAACAAGTTAATAATAGTTATTTGTATTCTTCAGATCTACTAGATATGTATGTTCTCTTTAAATACTTGGGTAGCAAGTATTAATATTAAAACCGTAATTAATTTAAAATATTTCCATGGTAGAGCCATGCTGCAGCTATATTGTGGTTGTAGCACGAATGGGTCGACTCGACCGTGGTGGGACCACGCTCTTACAGAATGTAGAGTGGTAGCAGCGGCGTTGCCCGTAAAATTGCAGCTTAATGCTGCTATGTTTCGTATGGTGAGTGTAGAGAACCGCAGATCCTTTTTTACTGGAAACGAGGCATTCCATCTCAGTCCTCAGGTATGTCAACGCATCTGCATTTTGATTCTTAATTAAGGATAAATGTCTATGGGCCACAGCATCCACTTACCATCAGGTGGACTGTGTGCTCGTTTGTTACCCTTAATCTATAAAAAAATTAAGGAAGACTTAGATTATATCAAGAGTGCTAAAAGATGTCAGGAGATAAATACTTTAAAGTCGAATGTGATCAATGAATTGAATGTTAAATATTTTGGATGGCACAAGTTTTTTTGTGATGGATCTAAGGATAAATATGGGGTAGTGCCGCTTATGTAGATTCATTACTGGGTAATAAATGTAAGATAAAAATTCCTAATACGAGTGAAAATTTCGGGAATCAAGGAAGTGACACAACATTACTATTTAAAAATGTATTTATTGCTTTTCGAAGTATTCTCCGCGAAATTTGACACATTTTTCCATACGATGGAACCAATCATTGAAGCAACCATTCCATTCGGAATTTGGGGTCTCCAAAATGGCCGTTTTGTAGGCGTCCACAGCTTCTTCAGGTGATGAAAATCTCTGTCCACGCAATTTATTCTTTATTTTAGGGAAAGTATAGAAATCATTTGGACTTAGGTCGGGGCTGTACGGCAGATGGTCCAATAATTCTATGTTTTTTTGCTCTAAAACCTCTTTTGTTCTGTGTGCGGTGTGAGAACTCGCATTGTCGTGATGGAGGATGATGCGGCGGTTGTAGTTCTCTTTACGGAGTTCAGAAACGACCTGTGGCAAAAAATGCTAGCATACCATTCTGCATTAACCCTTCTTTGTCCCTCAAGAGGAATAGTCGTAACATGGCCGGTTTTGGAGACAAACGTGGCCACCATTTTTTTTTGCAACACTCCGTGAACGAACAATTTTTGTTGGCTTTAACTCATTTTCGAACACCCAAACTCGTGACTGGTTTTTTGTTTCGGGTTCATACGCGTATATCCAGGATTACCCAGCTATCCAGCGTATACCTGATACGATGTTGTATACAGCATTTGAGGATCCTGCGTGGAATCTTTCGAGAGTTCTGACACACCAAGTAACGCGAGCCGCTTTTTCCTCTTCATAGCGAATGCGGTATCCATCGGGAAAACAATTTTTTTACACCTAATTGTTCATGCAAGATTATTTGTATCTGACTCATGCCAATGTCTAAAGTTGCCTGAATTTCGCGGTATGTCACATGTCGATCTTCCTCAATCAGCTTACGCACAGCATCAACGTTTTCTTGGGTGACTTGGATCATCACAGAGCTTGACACGTCCACGTTGAAATTCAGCAAACCAGCGATAAATTGTGGTTTTGGATGGGGCTTCATCATCAAATGCAGAAATCATCCGGTCAACACACTGTTTTTGTGTTGAAGCACTTCGAAAGTCATAAATCATCGCTCTTGAATTTTCTCGTGTCAATTCCATTTTCTCAACGACTAAACAAGTTTGACAAAACCTTGTGACAAGACCGAGAATCTTTTTTTAAATAAATAAATGGTATTCAATTTTAAAAAACCAAGGACTTTTCAATTAAAAAGATTTTAATATGACAGGAACAGTGGAAATATTCCATTCCCGATACTTTTAGTGCAGCCTATGTAATTTGACGATAATATCAGCTAAATTAATTGCTATAAATGATGCCCTATTATATACTGGTACAACAGATTTTTTAAAAACAGTCATACTAACTGACAGCAAGAGTACTCTTCAATATATTTCTCGATGCGCCTCTGGTCTCAGAGGTGTATCGATAGCATACTATATATTAAATGAAATATTTAAACTTCAATGTAAAAACCGTAATTTAGTATTGCAGTGTTTACAAGGCATTGAGGAGGCTGATAAACTGGCTAAATTGGCAATTACACAAAGAAGAGAATGTAATATTGATCCAGATTACACAGAAATTTCAATTAAATACAAAGAAAAATTTCACTTTGGAAAGAATATTTATTAAAAGGTCGCAAGAAAAAGGGATTTGGTACAAAACTATCCAGAGTCAGCCCCCGAAAGTGCCATCGTTTAATCGATGTCTATCGAACTGAAAATCTGTTGTATTAGCAATGCGACTTCGCTCCGGACACATTCCGTGCAACAAGTTTGCTTTCATGATGAAAAAGAAACAATCTCCAAATTGCGAAACATTCAACACAATCGATGACATACAGCTCGCGGATTGTTCCAAAAACCATCACGAGAGAAAACTACTGGTCGCCAAAACTGACATTAAAATGTATAACATTTGGAAATATCAAAGTATACTCTCTGAACCACTGTCAGATGTTGCTTAAATGGTTTATCATTTATTAAGTATTTTATAAGTAATTAAATAAATTGTTTTGTGATATTTAGTTATAATGTAATAATTATAAGGTGTAATGGGACTGACATGTTAGTAATAACGAAAGTCTCTTAAATAAAAAATAAAAAAATTGGACTCTATAGGTGGCGCTGTTGTCGATATCCAGAAACATTCGTAAATAATAAAAGAGGAATGTATTTTAAACTACACCTTTTCTGCCTAGGATTATGTCTGAATACCACCCTCATAACTACTTTCACCGCCAAACAGAAGTGCTTGCACTGCTGTCTTTCGGTCTAAAGGTTTCGAAGGGTCAGAATAATTTCAGATTGTGAGGAATTTCGTCTTAGTGCGCAGGGGTGACAACACATCTGTAAGCCTTCTTTGTTTTAAATTGCTTGCCGGTATCCATAGTTTGCAGTATCAAACTAAAACAAAAAAAAACAAATGGGTCACAGAACTACTATAGACAACCTACATAAACTTTAATGTAAAGTTTTTAGGTTATTTAGTTAAATCGGTATTAAATCCATTAGTAGAGGCAAACAATATTTTACCTAGGATTTATTGGACCTGTCAATTCAAAAACAGCTCAAAGATACACAAATTCATTTTGATTTATGTAGTATATCAGGGGTTCCCAACAATTTTTTTCGATCGCTCGCGATTACTTAACTTAGAAACCGATTAGTCAACATGTGAAATAGAGTACTAATTTAAAACTCTAGTTATAAGTATAGTATATAAAAACACAGTGTATAAGCATAGTATGTAATTTCATACCTCCCTTTCTCCACTTAGACTACGCTTGTGACTACAAATCTATCGCGACACATTTTTATGTTAAAAAATTGATCTTATACAAATTATTACAAAAGTTTGTCACCACTGTTATGTATGCAGCTCTGTGATGTATCTCATGACTGCGTATAAAGGTATGTAAATAAAAGTTTTTTTCCAGGCCAGCATAACAAATTTCTAATAGATAATACTATCGAAAACAATCTATTGCAGGATTTATTACACATTTGATTACATATACTTACTTAAATTAGTTTTGAGCTTTCTTTTTATGTCCACGGGATTTGTGGATCAGCTTCAATTAATACTCAAGTAAAAGATTTAGTAGTAAACAGTATTTGAGATAATATATCAACTTTGATTCTTTTCTATTTGTTTTAAATAATTTTACAACATTTATTTTGATGAAAATAATAATTAACAGATTATTAGACACAGTTAATTTACTGTACATAATGTCATGCAAGTGGCAATACCCATTGTTGGAAAAATAAGGATATACGCTCATTATATCCCTCTACAAAGTGCAGTTTGTACGCTAGCATTATTGTGATTGAGATCTCTCTTATATAGGACGAACGAACAGATCGAGAAAATCCAGCGTAAAAGAATAATGCTGAGGTGAAGCACCGATGCTCCGCGACGTTTATAGTCTGTAAACATGTATAAGATTGTTCCCGCCATTACATCAGATTTAATAAACCACAAATCGTCGTTATAGAACACGGTTCGATATGTTCTCAACATAGATCTCAATAACGGGGCATCTTAGAGCAAAGCATATTTTACTACTACAAAAAGTTTCCATGTATTTATTTAGATATTTGTTGTCATCATATATAAGAGAAAAAATATTACACTGAAACATAATCAGTATAGATAATTAGTAATTTAAAAAAAAAAACATTATTAATTGTGTTTGTTCATTGAACTTAAACTCTTAAAATTTATACCACTTTTCTCCCCCTAAATTAAATAACACTACTTAAAAATGATGTGCAGCAATGGACTGCCATACAAGATGAAATTATTTCAACTTAAACACTAGTAAAATGTAGGGAAACTAGTTGCCGGTAAATTAAACTCGTCAAGTCGTTAGAGCGTTAAGCAATCCGTACTTACCAATTTACCGCTCCCTGAACTACGTTCTAGGAACGGCAGTTAGAACGTATTAACACATGATTACTTTCAAAGTGCTTTAAGAATTCATTATTATGTTATAGCGTGGTAGCTCAGAGGGTAAACGCTCGCCTTAAGTACGCGAGCAACACGGGTTGGACCTCCACTGGCAAAAATAAAATCGTTAATTGCAATTTAACGCGAGCTCGTAAACGCCAACATTGTGAAACCTGCATGAAAACATTGTTAAATATTTCGACGACATTTGAAGTTCAGCAATACGCACTAAAGAACACAGCCGTATAATCGGTCTATAACCCTGTCAGAAATGAAACTAGTGAGACGTATATAGGCGTATATGCAGCCGTCTAATCGGTCTATAACCCTGTCAGAAATTAAACCAGTGAGTTTATAGACGTATATATTATCTTTATCTTTTTTGTTATAACGAAAGTTACATAACATTTCAATAAGTACCAAGTAAGCAGCAGTTTTGTGTTCAGACATGAGTATGTAGAGCCAGTATAATTACAGGTTGTGAAGCATTTCTATAGTTGTAGGAGGTTCCAGGTTGAGGGAGACCTAAGTTTAGCAGTGGGCATGTAAGGGAATAACTCCAATGTCAATGCAGTAGTGCTCCTTTTCTGCCTGCGCCTATATATGGGGCAGTACATCCTGATACATATTTCTGTCACAAAGTAACAATACACCTTCAGCAACCGGTTTGAAAGGTAAGTAAGTAATTAAATTTCATTTCAGCCTGTAAGGCATTCCGTCTTACGCCTCATGGGCGATAATAGATATAAAGTTGGTTGCAGGTTTTATTTTTATAGGAGAGGGGGCAAACGAGCATGCGGCTCACCTGATGGTAAGTGACTACCGCCGCCCATGAACAACTGCAACACCAGGGGAATCGCAGATGCGTTGCCGGCCTTTTAAAAAGGAGTACGCTCTTTTCTTGAAGGTCCCTAAGTTGTATCGGTCCGGAAAAATCGCTGATGGTAATCGATTCCACAAGGAGGTCGTGCGAGGAAGAAAACATCTTCTAAATCGCACAGTGGTGGACCACCAATCATCCAGATGGTGTGGATGGTATCGGGAGTTCTGCCGCGATGTGCGTTCGTGAAATTTGGCGGCTGGGATTAATCCGAACAATTCCTCAGAGCACTCCCCATGGTAGATGCGAAAGAAAATGCAAAGAGATGCAACATCTCTTCGCAGTGCCAATGAATCGAGCCGATCGGAAAGGGCTCGGTCGTCGACGATTCGAGCAGCTCTGCGTTGGATGCGGTCAAGTGGAAGGAGCTGGCACTGGGGAGCCCCTGCCCAGAGATGGGAACAGTATTCCATGTGAGGCCGAACTTGCGCCTTGTAAAGTTGCAGGCGGTGTGCCGGCATGAAATACTGTCCCGCTCTGCTGAGCACGCCAAGCTTTTTAGAGGCCAATTTGGCCTTCCCTTCCAAGTGACCACGAAACTGCACGTCACTCGATATGTCGACTCCGAGGATACCGATACTGGCTGAGGCAAGAAGGGGAGTGCCTTGAAACTGAGGAGATACGACAAAGGGGTTCTTTTTAGCGGTAAACGCGCAAACTTGTGTCTTCTGAGGATTAAACTGGACTAGATTTAGTCGCCCCCAATCCGAGACTTTGCTCAGCAAAGACTCGACTTCAGACACAAGTTTGTTCCGGTACTCAGCGACGTTTTCCCGAGAAATATTGGCACGGCCGGTGTATAGAGCATCACCAGTGCTGTCATCCGCATAGCAATGAATGTTACCAGTTAGCAACATATCATTGATATGCAGAAGAAACAGCGTTGGTGATAGCACACAGCCTTGTGGAACACTAGCGTTAATAGGCTTGTAGTCAGAGCATGCACCGTCTACAACGACCTTGATGCTCCGATCTGCAAGGAAGCTGGTGATCCAATTGCACAATTTCTCGGGAAGCCCATAGGAAGGGAGCTTCGAAAGAAGCGCTTTGTGCCAAACCCGATCGAAGGCCTTCGCAATGTCCAGACTAACGGCCAACGCCTCCCCCTTGGACTCTACTGCCTCCGCCCATCTATGGGTCAGGTAGACCAGAAGATCACCAGCTGATCGACCCCGACCAAAACCGTATTGGCGGTCACTAATCAGCTGGTGATCCTCAAGGTACCGGATGAGCTGGCAGTTAATAATGGATTCCATTATTTTGGAGAACAAGGAGGTGATCGCGATAGGCCTATAGTTGGATGGGTCTGAGCGGTCGCCTTTTTTAGGGATCGGGTGGACAAAAGCTGTCTTCCATGAATTCGGGACTACGCCTTGGGAGTAGGAGTACCGGAAAAGACGCGATAGGACCGGTGCCAACTCCGGAGCACACGTCCTCAGCACAATTGGGGGGATTCCGTCAGGCCCACTCGACTTCTGGATGTCCAGGGAGAGCAGTGCTTTGCGAACCGAGCGCTGTGAGAACAGCACATCCGGCATGGAGCACTCACACCGCGGGATGGTCGGCGGTGTTTCCCCCCCGTCATCAAGAGTCGAGTTGGACGCAAAAAGGGAGCCTAAAAGGTCGGCTTTGTCTTTTGCGTCATGGGCCAGTGAGTCATCCTCCCTGTGCAGAGATGGTAGTGATGGCTTATAGAAATTCCCTTGGACAGCCTTGGCGAGAGACCAGAATGCACGGGTTCCCGAAGGAAGGCGAACTAGTTTCTCGCCAATTCTGCCTATGTGCTCTGACTTTGCCCTGGCAATAACTCTTTTGAAGGACCTGGAGGCGAAGTTATACTTCTTTTTAAGTATGCTGGTGTTTACATCCCGAGTCGCCGAAGCCGCAGCCCAGGCTTGATAACACTCCTGCTTACTGCGTAATGCAGTCTTACAGGAGCGACCAAACCAAGGCTGAGATCTGCCTCCGATGGGTACCACAGATGATGGAATAAATAGTTCCATTCCCTGTAGCACCACATCAGTGACAGATTCAGCAACAGCGCTGGGATCGTCCGGCGAGAAACAAACCCGCCCCCATGGGTAGGATGCAAAGAAAGACCGCATTCCGTCCCAATCCGCCGACCTGTAATGCCAAACACGGCGGCAACCTGCAGAACGCAACCACGAAGGGAGCGTGAGTGGCACCACACTCCGGATCAGACAATGGTCCGAAGAGCCGAGAGGGGCATCGACGGAAACCTGATATCCGTCCGGATGAGAGGTCAGCAGAAGGTCCAACAGGGAAGGTGTATGATCCTCCACATCTGGAATCCGCGTAGGCGAAGTAACCAGTTGTGTCAGAACATATGCCAAGGCAAAGTCATAAACAGATCTCCCCGCATGATTGGTTAGACGTGAACCGAGCCATTCGTCATGGTGGGCGTTAAAATCGCCAAGGATCACGATCTCTGCGGATGGGACCTGTTGTAGCAAGGAATCTGTAGCCATTTGGACGTGGTCGATGAGTCGGTCTGTTTCGGCATTACCGCTATGGGACCTATAGAGGCACCCGTAGACGCGCGGATGGTCGTCGCTGTCTACGCGTAGCCAAAGGATGGACAGGTCCGAACCTTCAAGACTGCCGAGGCGTCGAGAACAGATGTCCTCTCTGACATACACGCAAACTCCAGCCCGAGGCACAAAGGAATGCTCCAATTTGTACCCCGAGTAGGAGAGATACGAAATATCAGCCGGAGAGGAAACCTGCGTCTCGGTCAGAAAGAGCAAGGCCGGCTTCGCCGTCTCGAGATGATAGTGGACGGCGTTTAGGTTAGAGTGAAGTCCCCTGATGTTACAAGGGTCGCCTTGGTGTTCTTGCTCAGTTTGCCCCTAGCAGTAATGCTTTTGAGCGGAATTTTGCCCCCCCCCCCCCCCAGAATACGCGGGGCAGCCTGAGCACCCATGCTCAGGATCGGAATAACATGGTCGTGGATGCTCAGCGAGGGATTCTCCAGGGGTACTGGTACCCTCCTGGGGTATTTCATCGTGTAATTCCGCTACCATGTTGATGGGGGGGGGGGGATTGGCCCTCCGGCCACCTGCACTCACCAGACGAAACGCAGAAGCAGAGCTTCTACTTCACGCCGGTATTCTGTGAGGTCGTGGTACCAACCCGGCTCGAGCCGGCCCATACATGCAACAGCAAAAACTGCTGCGTGGCTCTACCACCGTAATATCAATATCAATAGACTGCGGCAGGTACTACCATCAAGTAGACTGTTAACTCGTTTGTTTCCCTAAAATTATATAAAAATGTCCAGAAGAGTAATTCTAAGCTGTTATGACTGCTACGAATATGTAGTAGTCATTACTATTTAGATTATTTTCCGTGCAATTGTATTAGGGTTGCAGTACAAATGCTTCGGCTCAATCCAAAAATGACCGCGTTACTACATAATACCAGCGTAAAATAGCGTCATCAAACTGCTGTGTATAGTGAGTGTAGAAAACCAAAACACTTTTTACTACCAACGAGGCGTTTTAGTCATTGTACGCATCTGAATTTTGATTCTACATCGAGGAAATGCATATGTAGGTGTCTATGTGTCACAGCATTCACATACCATCAGATGGATTATTTGTCTCGCTTAGTTCTATAATAAAAATCTGTGCTCTCTGCCCTCGTAAAAATTTTGTGATATTCTCGTGGGTAAATGCAAGCACAGGAATAATTCCCGAAAATTTTCGGAACCAATCAATAAACACATTGGAGTGCTATAAGTGTCGGCGAAAACATTTTGGTTAAAATATCAAGGATTTACTCACCGATAAGATCGAAGATAAGCTCTAACGCAAATCCTGTAGACACGGAGGCATCCACGAGATATCTAGAACCGAAAACTAACTTTGTGTACTTGCACTAATTAAATTAAACTTAGTCAAGTTTCAAACTCACGATCCGCAATGTGAGAGCGTGCAATGTGTGAGCCACAAAACAATCCAGTCATCGTTCTTTTTATGCACGAAAAGCTATGCAAGTCCTGCTGCGCCTAGTATGGCCTATGGTTATAGTTCACCGCTAAGCCTAACATCTTCAATAAGTTGCAAATTTGCTTAGTTGTAAGCACTTCCACTTCATCTGCACTTAGTAAATAGTTCCCCAGATGAATTCTATGCTTGAGTACGAATCCACATTTCCTTAAAAAGTGGTTATTTCCACTGGGGAACCGCATCTGCACATCCCGGTGTGCAATACATTCCTACATCATTTACAATTCTTCTCCTGGGTATTTTATAGTCGACTAAGGAACCAACCACAAGAAACAATTTACCACGTGCTCGGTGGTGAAGGAAAACATAGTGAGAAAACCCGCATGTCTGCGAAATAAGAAAAAAATATCCAGACGGCGAATTTCGGTCACGGTAGTCAGCCTCAACGGAGACTAGCCATCTGAGCAGGACAGCATTATAGTGCCCAAGTGTATGCGCAAGCACAGGTGCACTCTGTATTCCCTCGCTCTCATAGACCGATGGGACGGTAAACCGACATGATCGGAGAGAGATCAGGCGCAGGACCAACAGCTTTACGTGCTTTCCGAGCTACGGGGATGAAGAAACTCCGCCAACTTCCTGACTGCGAGCAGATACTGAGAATATCTTGACAAGAAAAAGTCAATAACAAATTATTTTTTGTCCGACCCGGGATTCGAACACGCGACCTCATCATCAGCAGTCGCGTTTACGATCATTAGACCAAGGAGGCAGTCCGTACTAAAATTACATTTACTATATTATTATTATTAATAATAACATAGTTATATTGTTTTTAGACTTTTTCAGGCAATTTTTGATTTTTTTCTCTCCGTAAGAACCGTCTTCGTACTTCAAGGAATATTATAAAAAAAAGAATTAGCGAAATCGGTTCAGCTGCTCTCGAGATTTGCGCTTAGCAACACATTCAGCGATTCATTTTTATTAGGGTTTGGGACTTTTCGTAATTTTAGTTGTCTCGAGTCCCCGGGACTTTCGGGTCGAGACTCGAGACGAGACAAGATTTTCGAAATTGTTATGTAATCATTTTTATTTTCAAATAATTGAAGGAGCCTAGCGCCATGTGTTAGTTTAATGAATAATTACTTGGTCTACTACGTAACTACTGAGTACGGAACACAATAAATTAAACAAATATGTGATTATGAGAATTAGCAATGAGATTATGAACAATGATTAGATACTAAAGTTAATATAATAATACGAGGGCGGCACTGAAAATTTCGGGAATCAAGGAAGTGACACAACATTACTATTTAAAAATGTATTTATTGCTTTTCGAAGTATTCTCCGCGAAATTTGACACATTTTTCCATACGATGGAACCAATCATTGAAGCAACCATTCCATTCGGAAGTTGGGGTCTCCAAAATGGCCGTTTTGTAGGCGTCCACAGCTTCTTCAGGAGATGAAAATCTCTGTCCACGCAATTTATCTTTATTTTAGGGAAAGTATAGAAATCATTAGGGCTTAGGTCGGGGCTGTACGGCGGATGGTCTAATAATTCTATGTTTTCTTACTCTAAAAACTCTTTTGTTCTGTGTGCGGTGTGAGAACTCGCATTGTCGTGATGGAGGATGATGCGGCGGTTGCAGTTCTCTTTACGGAGGTCAGAAACGACCTGTGGCAAACAAATGCTAGCATACCATTCTGCATTAACCGTTCTTTGTCCCTCAAGAGGAATAGTCGTAACATGGCCGGTTTTGGAGACAACACCATTTTTTTTGCAACACCGTGAACGAACAATTTTTGTTGGCTTTAACTCATTTTCGAACACCCAAACTCGTGACAGATTTTTTGTTTCGGGTTCGTACGCGTATATCCAGGATTCGTCACCTGATACGATGTTGTATACAGTATTTGAGGCTCCCGCGTGGAATCTTTCGAGAGTTCTGACGCACCAAGTAACGCGAGCCGCTTTTTGCTCTTCACAGAGCGAATGCGGTATTCATCGGGAAAACAACTTTTTACACCTAATTGTTCATGCAAGATTATTTGTATTTGACTCATGCCAATGTTTAAAGTTGCCTGAATTTCGCGGTATGTCACATGTCGATCTTCTTCAATCAGCTTACGCACAGCATCAAAGTTTTCTTGGATGACTGCAGTTTTTGGACGACCTTGACGGGTATCATCACTGAGCTTAACACGTCCACGTTGAAATTCAGCAAACCAGCAATAAATTGTGGTTTTGGATGGGGCTTCATCACCAAATGCAGAAATCATCCAGTCAACACACTGTTTTTGTGTTAAATTACTTCGAAAGTCATAATAAATCATCGCTCTTGAATTTTCTCGAGTCAATTCCATTTTCTCAACGACTAAACAAGTTTGACAAAACCTTGTGACAAGACCGAGAATCTTTTTTTAAATAAATAAATGGTATTCGATTTTTAAAACCAAGGAGTTTTCAATTAAAAAGATTTTAATATGACAGGAACAGTGGAAATATTCCATTCCTGATACTTTTAGTGCAGCCTATGTAGTAAAGTTATTAAGAATTAGTATGATTTTTAACTAAATTCGTTTCATAACTATAAGATTTATCTGTTTAGAAGTACATCTGTGTGTGTGACTAAAAGAAATAAACAAAGCAATTATTAAGACTGAAATTAACGATAAAGTTATTTAATTTTCTGTTTAATTAATGATTTCTTATATTTACGCGAACACTAAACATTGAATAAAACTATTTTTTACGGATTTTCTCGCGTTTAATTTACTATTTTAATTCCCGACGTTTCGGCTGTACTACCCTATGTCAGAGGAGTCACAGACAAGGTTGGCTGCATTTTGAAGCGAGCTTCTATTAAAACATACTTCAAGCCGCCGAAGAAGATTAGTCAATTTTTACCATCCGTCAAGTGCAATATCCCTCTACCAGATGCAGGAGTGTACAAGCTGGATTGCGAATGTGGTCTCTTTTACATAGGACAAACAAAAAGATCCATTAAAACCCGCGTGAAATAACATATAGCTGACATAAAGCACCGACGGACTGGTCTGCAGTCTGTGAACATGTTCAAGATAGTCCTCATCAGATTTGATAGACCACAAATCCTCCTAAAATAACACCGATTCCTACCAAGGATGATACGCGAGGCTATTGAAATTAAAAAACATCCTAATTTCAACAGAGGAGATGGCAGCACCCGGCCAAGATGGATGGGTGCTGCCATCTGCTTGGGATCCTATAATTAACAAAATTAAATCCAAACCCACGCATACCACAGCAAGACTTCAAGATACTATAAGTTCATTCTGCGTAAATCGAACCAAAAATTAATATTAAAAAAGTAGTAGTAGTAGTAGTAGCCGGGCTAACTGTGACATCAGGACGTCAAATATCCCTGTCCCCCCCCCCCCGTGACCATGGGTTGCTGTAAAGCAGCAGAAACGTCGGGAATTAAAAAGAACATTAAAAAAAATTAAACGCGATAAAATCCGTAAAAAATAGTTTTATTCAATTTCTGTTTAATTGTTTAATAAATGCTCATTTTTACAAAAAAATGCCTCTTTTTAATACGTTTCACCAGAAATTAACTCAATTAAAATTCTTCAAAAAAGGCTTGATTCTTCAAAAAAGGGCTTCAAAAAAAGGGAAGATGGGTATCTTAAAGAAAACAAAAAAGTTTTTTCTTAAAAGTCTCGAAGTCCCGGGAATTCCCAGGACTTTGATTATAGGCTGTCCCGTGTCCCGGGACTTTGAAATTATCGGGAATTCCCAAACCATAATTTTTATATTATAGATTTAGAGGCCAATTTTGGCTTACAAATTTCAACAATATTACTGTCTGTTCACGCCCTTAGTTGCCCCGACAAAGGTCGACTGGACCAGGGCCCATTAGTGATCCCCTCATGCAAAGACCTCAATGCGGCAAGACCGAATCTCCAACCAAAATCTCGGCCACTCAAGGCACCCCATCAGATCTTGTCGTGAAGGGACAATTAAATACAAAAGAATCTAACCTAAGAGCAACAAAACAACAAAAATAGAACAAAAACAAATAATATATTTAAGATTTAAAAGATATTTACAATTTTATATAACAAAATGGAGTATTAAGATGAGGATGGATGTCGTGATTTACAATTATTTAAAAAAAAAAGATAATAAAAAAAAGATTAGTGTTGAAGTTGAGCCCGAAGATCCAAGGTGTACAGTAAGTGCTCTCAGCGCGCACAGCGTAGGTGAAGGTGTGGGCGTCTCTAGGCGACGACCTCAGGTGAATGCGGAGGTTTGCAAGATCCGGCGACTTCAGGCAAGACAGGGGCTTGCAGGATCCTCAGCGACTTCAGGCAGGACAGAGGCCTGCAGGATCCGGCGACTACAGGCGGGACAGAGGCTTGCAGGATCTGGCGTCTTCAGGCAGGACAGAGGCTTGCAGGATCCGGCGACTTCAGGCAGAGCCGAGACTTGTAGGATCCAGCGGCTTCAGGCAGGACAGAGGCTTGCAGGATCCCGGGGCAGTGCGACCCCGGGATAAGGCCTTTAGGAGATGCTTCGAATTTGAGAACTGAAGCGAGACTGCGTTTCTTGACCGATTGTTCGGCTTTTATACCTTTTTAGAGAGAACGGAAAATTATTTAAATTGAAAGCAAATTTTTTGTAAATGGCCAAGAGGAAAGAGTATTTATGTGGAATTATCGAAGTAGAAACAACAGACCGGTAGCGAATTTGAATATAATTGTCATGACAACCAGATAAACAACGATGTCAAAACATGTCAAATTTTGGTTTTAGGCTCGTAATAGAAAAACGGCAAGATTTAAGTGAAAAATGAGATATTATTGATATAGGAAAAAAGGTAGCGCACCTGCGCGCACAAAGCCCGAAATTGCAGAGTTACGGAAAACTAAATAAAAGATCGAAAAAGGTAGACTCCATTGACACCAATTTAAAAGTGTTGATAGTGTAAAAATACGAAGTAAAAATGATTTGTTATTGTGTTCTTATGGTTTAAAAACGTTACAGGATCCTATGGAAATAAAGGTGATACAAAATATCCAGTTTTGAGGTGAATGCAGAAAATCAAACCAGAATGGAGAAATGAATTTAAAATAGTGTAAAATGATATGTAAATAGCATAACACTACATTTCCCCCCGACCCTGGAAAATTTTTGACTCAGCAAAAATAGAGAGACAAAGACATTCTAAAATAAACCATAAAAACACAGCTTTGCAGAAACAGACATCACCAAGCAAAATCAGATATACTATCTCTAACATTCATCATCTGCCATTCAGGTGGAGTTCACATTCAATGACTACCACTCTAAAAGTGTGTTTTCGAAAGGACATTCAGGCTTATTTAAGGAGTAGTCATCCGCTCCTGCGTGGAAAAGAAAAAAAAATGATTAAGGGAGTAGTCAGCCGCTCCCAAGTGAAGATAAAGATAAAGAAATATCTTAAGTAAGCTTTAGTCGCTATGACTTAAGTAAAGATTAAGAACGGCCAGAGCGGTAGGGCTCAAAGCCAGAGATCAGCAACATCACCAACGGGATGTGTCTGAAATAAAAATAAAAAGTGAAGATTAAAGAACGAAAATTCGAGGTCCTAAAGCAAGATGTGTTGAAGAACACTGGATCACCAAACAAACAAACAAATTAAAAGAAATAAAAATAATAAGGTGAGAATGATGGTGATATTTATACATATATACAAATTAACAGTTAATAAAAGTTAAGAAAATTTATGAATTTTACATCTTTGATGTGCCACTTGCCTCTAACTCCATTAGGGTCTTCAAGCACATAGACTAGTGGTGACAGTTTAGCTATCACTTTGCACTTCATGAACTTAGGGGCAAGTTTAGCATTAAAGTATGCGCCGGCATTGCTTAAAACATGGTTTTTACGCCAAACAGTATCTCCCACATTAAATTCTTTAAAAGCCCGACGAAGATCATAGCGAGCGCTATTTTTAGCGTGCGCTATGTGAAGTTTAGTTTGAACTTTATGAAAGATAGATGAGAGGAGACCAGCATTAGACGCGTAAATATCACGAGGCATAAATATCAATTCCTCGAGTTTCTGAGTTGGAGTATAGAAGGAACCACAAGGTATTGTTTCCCTACCAAAGACTAAAAAGTTTGGAGTAAAGCCAGTAGCTACATTTGAAGCGCTGTTCATTGCGTACTGAATCTTAGTAAGATGGTTGTCCCAGGATCTATGATCGTCTCCTACTAGAGATGCTAGAGCTGTAATAATTGTACTATTAAACTTCTCCGTAGGATTAACCTGAGGACAATATAAAGCTGTGTGAAAAATAAAAGGAACGTTATAAGAATTTAAGAATGAGTGGAATTCTCGCGACTGAAATTGAACAGCGTTGTCCATTATAATAGTTTGGGGAATGCCATGAACTAGAAAAACTGAATTTTCCAAAACATTAATAATATTAGCTGAAGTAGCACGTGTAAGGGGAAAAATCATAGTATATTTAGTAAAATTGCAGTTAATTACTATAATATACTGATTTCGTCTTCGAGTCATAGGCAATGGACCCATAAGATCTAAGGATATAGTTTGAAAAGGTCTAGAGCAAAGTTTAGGTTTACCCATAAGACCATAGGGAGAATGATTAGGGTGTTTGTAGGTTAAGCAGGTTTCACAAGTCGAGATTAAATTGGCAATGTCCTTAAACATACCAGGCCAATAGTATTTTAAAGATATTTTCTTGAATGTCTTGAAGATACCAAGATGGTGTTCTGAAGGGGAACCATGGTTAACTTCAATAAGTGCATGTCTATCTTGAGGTAGTGGAACTTCTTTCCAAATAAAGTCATCGTTTAGACGATCGGGAGAATGGATGCAGCGGTAAAGTTTGTTATCCCTGATAGTGTAGTTGGGATATGCGTCTGGGTTGTTGGAGCATCCGAGAAAAATCTTGTTGTAGTGCTTAAGTTTACGATCAGGTGGTTCTTCAATCGTAATAGGATGTACGCCTTGAGGTGAAATTTCTCGTGTATCAGGACGTTCTTGATTCTTATGTCTTGATAATAAATCTGGAACAACGTTATCCTTTCCTTTTTTATGTTTCAGGACAAAGTTAAAGCATGATAAGCGTAAAGTCCAGCGAGCAAGTCTTCCTGATGGATTCGATAAGTTCTGAAACCATTTAAGTGCAGCATGGTCAGTATATATTGTAAATTCTTTACCATTGTCTAGGTAACATCGCCAATGTTCTAACGCAGTTATTACAGCCAATGTTTCTCTTTCAGTAGTTGAGTAATTCTGTTGATGTTTGTTTAGTGCTTTACTCATGTAAGCAATCACGACTTCTTTGTCATCTTGATGTTGAGTAAGCATTGCTCCTATGCCATAGTTTGATGCATCACAATGTACAGAGAAGGGTAGTTCGAAGTTAGGGCAAGCAAGGACAGGAGCAGTTATCAAAGCTTCTTTAAGTTTCTGGAAAGCAGCTGCAGCTTGTGAATTCCATAAAAATTTAGGAGCGTTCTTCCCGGAACAGGTTAGTTGGTTGAGTGGAGAGGCAATAGTGCTAAAGTTTGGAATTAATCTTCTGAACCAGCTGCAGGTGCCTATGAATCTTCGCACTTCTTTTCTACAAGTAGGTACAGGATATTCTAAAATAGCTTTTATTTTATCTGGATCAGCACGTAGACCATACTCGTCCACTAGAAAACCAAGGTATTTCAGTTCTTTCCTGAAGAATTGACTCTTCTCAAAGTTAATAGTCAGATTAGGAAATGAAAGTTTTTCATGAACTTTCATGAGAAGTGATATGTGTTCATCAAAAGTCTCGCTAATAATAACGATGTCATCCAGATAGCAAAATACCTTGTTCTCAAATTCAGGAGTAAAAAGCATATCCATTAATCTTTGTAGAGTTGCAGGTGAGTTAGAAAGACCAAAAGGCATTACCTTGAATCTAAACATACCTCTTCCAGGTACATAAAATGCAGTTTTATCTTTATCAGCAGGATTCAAGGGAATCTCCCAAAATGCTTTCGCAATGTCGATGCTTGATAAGTATTTGGCATTTCTCAAGTTGTCCAAAATTTCGCTTATTAGTGGCAGAATATAAGCATCACGACGTGTAACTGAGTTAAGCTTCCTGCTGTCTACGCAGAAACGCCATTCACCATTCTTCTTCGGAGTGATGAGAACTGGAGATAACCAAGGACTTTCGCATTGTTCAATGACGTTCCATCCCAGCATCTTGTCAACTTCATTAATTAACACCTTTTGTTTTTCAGGAGACAGTCTGTAACATCTTTGTTTGATTGGAAGAGAATCACCAGTATCAATCTTGTGGGTGATTAAGTGTGTGCTTCCCAGGATACCTTTTTCTTCAAAAGAAATTGTCTTGAAGCGTTGGATGATGTCATTAGCGATGTTCTTTTGATTAGGAGTTAAATGCTCATAAGGTAAAACTTTAATATCTTTAGTTTCGATAGCAGAGCATTTAGATTCTGTAAAGTTAAGAGAAGATAAAACACTAGGTAAAAGATTAAATTTTCTCCAAAAGTCAATACCTAGTATTAGCGAAGGAAATATTTCAGGGAAAACATAAGCTTTAATCAAATGAGTTTGATTATTGAAATGAACAGGTAAGTCAAAATAACCCAAGGAATTAACTTTTTGATTATTAGCAGTAGAGACAGTAATGTGATCTGACTTGAAAAGTTTGTAGCCCAGTTTAAGAATTTCCAAATGAGAATTATTACCCAGAATAGATACTGAGCTGCCAGAATCTAGTAAACCAGATAAAGTTAAGTTATAAATTTTGACATTAACGAATGGACGATTAAGATCTTGTTCTTTGGAGTAGAGTGTAGAAGAGATTTTGTAACAAGAAAAGAAGTTTTGAATTGTTTTAATCCAATTATTCCAATCGTCGTTATCAAAGTTTAAGTTACTTTTCAAGTCAGCAGTTAGTTTTTTTGAACTAGTATTAGGTTTGGGAGAACAAGTAGGGCAATCTGCAGTTTTAAAACCCTTAAGACCACATTTGAAACAAATCACGAATCGTGGTTGAGTACAAGTGTTCAAAGTATGACCTTGTTTACGACAGCGAACACAAAAAGAGCTTTCTTGAGGAGCTTTAGTTTGAGAGAGACTATTAACTTGTCTAGAAGGGTATTTGTAGAATGAAGTGAATTTATTCATGAAGGGAGGAGAAGGTCGTGAGTTGTTAGAAGAATTTGGAGAGTCAACTGAACTTGAAGTGGAATGCTTGTAGTTGAATTCAGAAATAAGAGGACATTGTTGTACATTTTGGACAGGTTCTTTAAATTGTTTGTCTCTGTCTAGGAACTTTTCATAGTTTTGGCAAGTAGCCAGAAGAGAGTCGATAGAGTCAATGTCTTTTAGAGCTACGAAGACTGAATAACATGGGCGAATATTCCTCAAAATAATCTCCAATTGTTCTGTTTCAGAAAGTTTCTTCGAAAGACGAGAGAATATTCCAGACATGATGGAAATATAGATGACGATAGGTTCATCACGACCTTGAGTTCGATTCCTAATCGCTTGTAGAAGTTTATGGTCATAATCAAAACCACCAAAGTCTTTGATTAATAAAGAAGAAAGTTCGTTCCAAGTTAAGTTTGGATTCTGATTATATTTAAATCTGAACCAATGAAGAGCATTGTCGGTGAAAATTTCGAACGCTTGAGGAATCAACAAGTTTTTGGACAAGCCACGAGCTAAGCAGTATTCTTCAAGTTTTTGAAGAAAGGATCTTGGACAGCTTTTACCATTGAAGGTGTGTCTTTTCAGATCTTTGAAGACGTTATTTGGAGAAAAAGATTGAAGTGGTGGTGAAGGATACGGGGTATGGACCTGAACAGAAATTTGAGAAATAAGAGGGAGTTCCATTACAGTCGGGTCAACAGGAGGGTCAAGTAATGGAGGGTCATTTTCAGTTGAAGCTGGAGTCAAGGATTCAAATTGTTTAGTAATAGTGTCGAATTTTATCTTCAAAGTATCAGAAATAGTTTTAAAGTCTGGATATAAGTCAGTATCTATTCGTTCCAATCTGTAAAAAACATGATTAATAAAAGTTACTATTAGTCGCAAGTATTTGGTTTCACCTTGCAAAAATTTTTTAATTTTACAGTCCAGGTAGGTCAAAGTAGAATCAATTTGAGACAAGTCATCCTCGATCGGAATTGGAGAAGTCAGAATATCTTCAGAGTGAGAATTCGCAACTAAACGCAAAACCTGTTTTTTAGAAGCAAAACAGTATTAGCTGGTCCTCAAATCTAATCATCACTTCGTATTCGAGCTCGGCCTTGTTAAGGAATTCGTACTTAATAACCCTTTTCATTGTTATAATTAAGTGCAAAGTTAAGTTTAAGAAATAAAAATTTAATTAAAAATTATACCTCTTTAACACTTTCGCTGTCCGGTTTCCAGACACAATAGTAAGACAATAGCAGTGCCCTATATATAGTGCACGGGACAGCGAAAGGGTTAAGTTATCTAGAATAAAAATATTAAAGTGATGAATGTAAGTGAAGTGTTAAATGTAGGTCTAAATATAATCCAGATAAGTTGAAACACTAGATGAAGTGTTGTTTTAGAATTTGGAAGATATGAAAAGGATGAATAAATAAAGAGTTAAGAAATTAAGAGAGAAAGAGAACTTTTACGTTGGGCGCCAAAATGTCGTGAAGCGACAATTAAATACAAAAGAATCTAACCTAAGAGCAACAAAACAACAAAAATAGAACAAAAACAAATAATATATTTAAGATTTAAAAGATATTTACAATTTTATATAACAAAATGGAGTATGAAGATGAGGATGGATATCGTGATTCACAATTATTTAAAAAAAAAAAGATAATAAAAAAAGATTAGTGTTGAAGTTGAGCCCGAAGATCCAAGGTGTACAGTAAGTGCTCTCAGCGCGCACAGCGTAGGTGAAGGTGTGGGCGTCTCTAGGCGACGACCTCAGGTGAATGCGGAGGTTTGCAAGATCCGGCGACTTCAGGCAAGACAGGGGCTTGCAGGATCCTCAGCGACTTCAGGCAGGACAGAGGCCTGCAGGATCCGGCGACTTCAGGCGGGACAGAGGCTTGCAGGATCCGGCGACTTCAGGCAGGACAGAGGCTTGCAGGATCCGGCGACTTCAGGCAGAGCCGAGACTTGTAGGATCCAGCGGCTTCAGGCAGGACAGAGGCTTGCAGGATCCCGGGGCAGTGCGACCCCGGGATAAGGCCTTTAGGAGATGCTTCGAATTTGAGAACTGAAGCGAGACTGCGTTTCTTGACCGATTGTTCGGCTTTTATACCTTTTTAGAGAGAACGGAAAATTATTTAAATTGAAAGCAAATTTTTTGTAAATGGCCAAGAGGAAAGAGTATTTATGTGGAATTATCGAAGTAGAAACAACAGACCGGTAGCGAATTTGAATATAATTGTCATGACAACCAGATAAACAACGATGTCAAAACATGTCAAATTTTGGTTTTAGGCTCGTAATAGAAAAACGGCAAGATTTAAGTGAAAAATGAGATATTATTGATATAGGAAAAAAGGTAGCGCACCTGCGCGCACAAAGCCCGAAATTGCAGAGTTACGGAAAACTAAATAAAAGATCGAAAAAGGTAGACTCCATTGACATCAATTTAAAAGTGCTGATAGTGTGAAAATACGAAGTAAAAATGATTTGTTATTGTGTTCTTATGGTTTAAAAACGTTACAGGATCCTATGGAAATAAAGGTGATACAAAATATCTAGTTTTGAGGTGAATGCAGAAAAACAAAACAGAATGGAAAAATGAATTTAAAATAGTGTAAAATGATATGTAAGTAGCATAACACTACAATCTTGCAACCTGAACCACCGCCTCAAAAATACCGCCCCAGTGCGGGCAAGCCGGAGGGTCGAACCTCCACTGGATGCCCCCGCTGGACATCGCAGCACACAAACAAGTCCTGTTAGTGGACAGAAACCCGACGACTTCTTTCAAATTGCCCCCACAATTCGTTCCGCAATCAGACCGGACCAGGTCCGGCAAACCGCGACGCAATACGAAGCGACCCAGCATGGCCACAAAGGCTTCAGTGCTGAGGGCACTTACAAGTTCCAAGTGAACGGCCGTAGTGGCGAGGCACACGAAAACGCACAGATAGGCCTTAGTATGATTTTGTTCACGCAAGTAGACATAATCAAGCCATCTACCATATAACCATTTACTGATTTCAATCTGATAATATCATAACTAGCTAGCTTTTCCAAACATGCAGTTCTATGCTTATGCTTCAACCAAGCCTCAAAGCATCAATACTCAAAACCACTATGTAAAACTTGAAAATAAATTGCAACAAATTAATTTCCCGATGCGCATAGATCAAACAGACAGCCCTATTCCTCCTTCCAAATAAATATCTTCAACAACGCCAACAAAAATGTGAAAACAAAGAGAGGATTGATTTTTATTTCATTCGGCACAAATAGTGTTATTCAATTTCAATTTTCTTTTCAACAAAGCAAACATAATGATTAAATATCTTTACAAAAACATATGTACTCGTATTCAAAGAGTATATTAAATTCACCTTTTTTACTCACAACCGCTACAACTACGAAACATTTCGCGGAAAAACCAAAGCATTTTTCAAGTGCTTGAACAAAACCAAATCTAATACTCTTTGACAGCGTGATTTAAAGCTCCAGGGTAGCCCTAGTCTTCCCACCAACCAAGTGGAGGCCACACAGCGTTGTGAACCCGAATTCAACAAAGCGCGAACCGTTAAACAATCTCCACTCGGGTTGTACACCTTCACTGAGGCCGTCGGCAATAGAACCGTTTGACAAGTGGACTGTTGACGGCTCAAAGGATCAGTGGAGGCGTCCGTGGTGGGAGCTAGGGCGGCAGCTACCTAGCTGGGGCTGCCTCCATCGGACCGGCACTCGAACCGGGGCTGGTTCGAGGTCGCAGGAACCCCGTAGTACCGGTACCGATCAAAGCGGGGAGGGGGGTACTCCAGTCGCGGCCACTCAGCTAACGGGGGTGAGAAGGCCCTAGCTGACCGCTGAGTGCCCGTAAAATTCCTCTCAACACGCTGAGAGGGGGCGACGGCCCCCCCGCCCCTGGGGGGACGGCACCCCGACTGGTCAGGGGAGGGACCCCTTTCAAACCCAGGGGCACGGTGGCTGGCAGGCAAGCGCCGAGCGTCGCCCGACAGAGGGCGTGGCTAAGCGCCCCCGCCCGTGGGGTTCGAGGGCCCGGCAGAGCCCCGAGAGGAGACGCCGTTCGCACCCAGGCACAAAACGGCATGGTGGTTGCCCTGGCAGTGCGGACAGGGCCGCTGGTGCGAGCAGTCTCGCTGGAGGTGCCTTTCCAAACACGAGTAGCACCAGCGGCGCTCCTTGGCGATAGTTCGCCTCGCCGGAAACGGGTAACCCAATAACTTCGGGCAGGACGTCACTCGGTGATCGGATGCTCGACAATAGGAGCAGGGGGGCGCCTCCCTGGCCGCTAGGCCACTGTAATGATGGTACGGCGCCCTCCAGCGGGAGCTCCGATCGGTATTAGGGGGGTTGGCGCCGACTTGCCCGACGGATTCCGCCTCTCACTGGGCATGGCTCGGTTGGCAACCCGTAAGTCGTCGACGTTGCCCGCTGCGTTCTCAATTTGCCGGCACTGCTCCTCCAAGAACCGCAGCAGATCCCTCAAGGGCGGAATATAGGTGGCGCCGTCCGCGCCGTACCTCTCCTCAAAATGTATCCGAAGGTCGAGAGGCAGTCGGGACAGCACGATGTGGAGCAACAAGAAGGACCATTCGTCCACCGGTAAATTCAGTCGCCTCAACGCATTACAGGCCACCAAGACTGAATTCACGATGTCCGGACGTAGTTTGGCCCGGTCCCTAAGAAGCGGGAGGCTTAGAAGCTGCCTAACGTACTCGTCCGCGATTCGCCGGACGTGGGAGTATCTTCCGGCGAGGAGGTCCCGGGCAGTCTGGTAGGCGTCGTCCGACAATCTCAAATGGCCGACGACGCCCAAAGCCTTCCCCTCCAGTGAGGCTAGGAGGTACGCCATCTTCTGGCTTGGTGTCAAGTCCCTCCGGGCGTCCACTAGGCTATCAAAAAGGCCCACATAGGTCAGACAGTTGACGAGTACCCCGGAGAACCTTGGCAGGTACAGAGTTGGGAGTCGTCCCAACAGCTCCGGCTGAATAGGCTGCTTCCGAGGAGACTCGGGCAGGCCCCTCAGCCTAGTTTCACGCGTTTCATTAGCATACTTGGCCCCCGCCTCGATCTAATCGTCCGTGAGCGAAAATAATTGTTCGTAGTCCGCGAATTGTTTAGGACTCCTTATTCCTCACCCGAAGCCAAAAGCTCTGTGCAAGCCTCCTCCACTACAGCCCTTCGGGCATCGACCTGCTCGAGCCACTTCCCTAAACTATGGACCCGATCGGGTCGCTCTATCAAGGTATGGGCGTTCGCGGCCCAGCGCAGCTCCGCCTGCAGGCGAAGCGTCGGTAGCTTGTGCGATGGCATCATTACTAAATACAAATTACTATGAAATTACTACAAATACAAGTACACACTACAGTCGATCAGCAAAGATGCCTCGCTCTGGCGACCGACCCTTCGGCAATTAATCTACTATAATTATACGATAACGATAATTATACGATTATGTGATAACGATAATTATCTACCTACCCGAAATACCTGACGCGTGGGTACCTAATCCTAAACTACACTCCCGCTTGCGCAGCCTAACGGGCGTGGTTCCTAACTCTACCCACCGATCCGCTAACAAAACACAAAAAATATTTATTTTTTCTTATTACGGCCGGGCGTGATTGCAGAAACAATCAACCACGCTTTGCTACCAGTTATGTTCACGCCCTTAGTTGCCCCGACAAAGGTCGACTGGACCAGGGCCCATGAGTGATCCCCTCGACGAGCAACAGAGGGCGGGGCCCAATGGCCTATGGATTATTATTATGGCTGCTAAGCAAACAACTTACTTACCGAGTTCCGGAGGTAGGGTTAACCACAGGGTACCAGTCAGGTGGTGAGTGAGGTGTATGTAAGTAGTGTGTAGTAGTGTGTAAAAATGTGTAACCTGACATCCCCGATGTAGTCGAACAGCAGATCCTCAGGCGCTGCTTTTCTTCTAATGTGCGATCCCTCCAGTGGGCGTTCACCAAGTGAAACTTTCAACTTTTATTTCACTATATGAGTTTATCAACTTTATTGTACATTTAATTAACTTCAAATTTAACTAAATCCACGTTAATCGAATTCAAACAAGTGACACACGGCACAACTAAAGAACGATCGATCAAAGTTCAACGTTCCATGTTCACTTAGCAACAAATTATAATCGAGCACACGCGATCTACTCTCGAGTCACAAAGTTTAATCACTCAAAACTCAAATTAGGCCTCTTGTCACGTAACACTCAAAACAGACACTCAATTCGAGGCGGTCTTGACCGGACCCAAATATTCGATAGTAAATTCAAAGCGACGCGCACAATTTACTCAAAATTTAGACGGTCAAATCAAAACACCGGCCGCGCGCAACCTACCAACGGTCGTAAACAATACTCAAAACGATTACAACAATAATTACATGAGACCAGCCTCGTTGTCACGCAAAATGCACGAGATTAGACAACTTCAAATTTAACTATTCAGAGGAGGCTCCGCGTGCGACTTTTAACCGTCTCATCGACTCCGAGGTCGCTAGCAACTAACTGTTCTAGACTCGTCGCAAACGCCGCGCCCTCAAATGGAATGCGAGCGGGAGAGGGGACCGGCGGTGACCTTGGTAACATCGGTGGCACGCGCCGAGTCGAGTGTGTGTGCCTAAACACTGTCTTATATATTTACTGAGCTGTCGGTGTTCAGCAGGATGACTCACTAGGTCGAGCACTTTTCAGTTTGCGAACTCAACCCATTATTTTAAATTTTAAATCCAAGCTCAATGTCTGGTACCTGGACGACGGTACATTGGGAGGTAGAGCAATTGACGTCCTCAGTGACCTTGCTCATATTTTTCAAAATTTTAAATATGTTGATCTTGAACCAAATAGCAATAAATGTGAAACATTTTTTTCCAATTATTTATCAACTTCTCACAGAGACACTTTAATTTAAAATTTCAATCATATTTCTCCAGAAATAAAAACTGTCAGTACAGAATCATTATACCTGCTAGGGGCCCCGTTGTTTTTCGATAGTATTAAACCTGTTTTCGCGGACTTTCATGTAAGAAAAGTGCTGGTAGGTTTTCACGGCACGGTTCTTTGAACGATGTCATCTGAAGAGCTCTTGTCTCTATAAATGTTCCCTCGGTTTTAGAGCCTTATTTAGAGACAATGGCAAGAGATACGACGGTATGACATTGGTCCCTAGGGAGAGAGGTAAAGCCCTAGTGTGGGATGCTACTTGCTTAGACACTTTGGCAGCCTCTCATCTCAGGGGTACCTCGTTTAGAGCCGGGGCGGCATCAAAGGCAGCTGAACTGAGTAAGTGGTGCAAGTATGAGTCTCTGAGAGATGACTACATATTTGTGCCGTTTGCTATAGAGACTATCGGGCCATGGGGTCTACCTGCGGTGAAGTTCCTAAAGGAACACTATCCGCAACTGGTCTTTGCTACTGGTAATAAGTGGGCTGGTTCTTTTCTCGCTCAAAGGCTAAGTATAGCCATTGAGTGGGGAAACGCAGCCAACGTTCTTCACACGATATCGCGGGGAATAGGACTGTATGATAGTTAAGTTACTAGTTTTAGTCTTTTTTTATTATAGCTTTTAATATTGTATATAATAAAATTTTAATAAATTTGTGTATTGACAAAAAATAGTACTTAAAATCTTGATATTTCGAAATGTTCAAGTGTGGTTCATGAAACCTTTTAGAAAGTTCAAGTTTAATAAGATGATAAGCCTACCTATTCTTCTACCTAAGAGCCAGTTTGGGTTAGTCGAACCTATCAACCCAAACGTATTTTAAGCAGAAAGAGAGTCCTACTACCTAGTAAAGTTGGAATTCTAAATTAGAATTGTTTTTATATGAACTTTTAAATGTGTTTTTCTATCATGTAAAAGTGAAAATTTGCGCCATTTTAAAATATAGATTCCGTTGGGGCAGTTATACTATGGATTCGGCATGCTTTATTATCGTCGCGTATGCCATACCGCGTACCATATATGTTAATATCCATCAGGTACCGAAAATTAACGTACTATGCATATACTTTTATATACCTACTAGCGATCCACCCCGCCAACGCCACCTACTGGGTCTAACTGTGAATCTAAACCATCTAAGGACGTATTCAAGCACACACCAAACATTTTTGATGTGTGCTTGCTTTAATGAGCCATTTTCGAGCTTTAGCGTGACTAACGGACCGCAAGTAATTTTATATTTAGAGACATTTTGCCCACAACACATACGCCCGCCACCTTGCTTGCATGCTTTCATCATCGAACAACCAGACGGTCAGCAGGACATCACCCTTTTGTTGTTGATATTCCACACATTCGAACCGAACGGTTTGCTTCAAATTTCGTAATACGTACAGCGTCTTTCCGTCCGGTTCAATCATAACATTAAGGCAAGAGTGAATGAGCATTCGTTACGCTAAGACCATCTAGGGCTTCATCACCACTTACCACCAGGTGGAGTTGTAGTCAAGCGCTGACCTATATAATATAAAAAATCACATAGTGCGCGCTCGTATACGCCTAGTACAATAACTTCCTATTGGGATTTTAATAAAAATCTACAAACGTTTCCTAATCTACTGCTTAATATTGCATAGTTAAGTATACGGTTGTGTTGTAATGAGCTGCGTAACATTACGCAACTGTATATTTTGCACATACATTATCATGTTGACGGCGATTGAGATTCGTCTGCGATTCCAACGTTATTTTAATATTGCATAGTTAAGTATACGGTTGTGTCGTAATGAGCTGCGAAAACACTACGCCACTGTATATTTTGCACATACAATATCATGTTGACTGCGATTGAGATTCGTCTGCGATTCCAACGTTATTTTAATATTGCATAGTTAAGTATACGGTTGTGTCGTAATGAGCTGCGTAAACACTACGCCACTGTATATTTTGCACATACAATATCATGTTGACTGCGATTGAAATTCGTCTGCGATTCCAACGTTATTTTAATATTGCATAGTTAAGTATACGGTTGTGTCGTAATGAGCTGCGTAAACACTACGCCACTGTATATTTTGCACATACAATATCATGTTGACTGCGATTGAGATTCGTCTGCGATTCAAACGTTATTTTAATATTGCATAGTTAAGTATACGGTTGTGTCGTAATGAGCTGCGTAAACACTACGCCACTGTATATTTTGCACATACAATATCATGTTGACTGCGATTGAGATTCGTCTGCGATTCCAACGTTATTTTAATATTGCATAGTTAAGTATACGGTTGTGTTGTAGTGACCTGCGTAACATTACGCAACTGTATTTATATTTTGCACATACAATATCATGAGATTCGTCTGCGATTCTAACGTTATTCTGTTTTACTACCTACAACTGAAGTTATTGAGTAAGTAATTAAAATATTTGAGTCTCTACCACACATAAATTGATGAAACCTTTGAAACTACGTCGTCGATATAATTCGATTACGTTACTATAGATTATACAGCTTGAATAAACTTGTTCGGAGGGTTATATAAACTTAGTATCAGAAAATCCGGTACTGTGTCATCGACGTTTCTAACAATAACTTCCAGTAGAACCAGCGAATATAATTGTCTCCATTGTGATCTTAACTTAGTTTTGATATCAATTAAAGTTTACAATAACTCATGCAACTATTCGTTGGTTGCATAATAACAGTCGAGAACTAAATAAAAATTAAACTGCAATGTGGTTATTCCTAATCATCATATTCGTGTCTATTTCTAATTTTATCAATAGATTTAATATTTGTAGTTCTTTCTGATTTACTTTTTATTTTTGTACTGTTCTTTTTACTTTTAACACCTACGAGTATCACATTATTTCCACACGTCTCATGCTGACTGGGAGAGGACACCAAAAGGCATTAAGTCTGCCTATTGTAATCCTTTTTATTAAGGTGTACAATAAAATATAAATAAAGAAATAAAATAAAATGTGTTGGGAGGATTTACCATAGCCGTTACGCTTGGTGAGCCGATTATCGATCGCGTCACAGGGAATCAACGTCAAAAGTTCTTGAAAGTATCTAATGTCGTTGTCGAATAGATTATTTTACGTGTGAATGTAAACGAGAGGATTATACCGCCATTTATTGAACGCTATGAGATCTTTTTGGCAAGGCTGGCTTTAGTTTGCAGTCCGTACTACCCTTAAACATTAGGCTGCCGTCACTTCTAATAATCGTAATTAGTAATAACTCTGTGGTAATCTATGGAGAAGACCTATGTTCAGCAATGGACTTCTGAATGGCTCAACACAAATGACCTCCTTAAAAGGAATTACCCGGGTTAGTTATTTCTACGTGGGTGGTCTGAAAAGTTTCCAACCTAACAAAGATGCAAGACATTTTTTCTTAAAATTTATTTTTATTTTCTACCTACTCTCCTTGTAACTCTACACATTTATCCCAGCGATGCTTCCATCTCTCTAACCCGTCCAAATAGTACTCGGCGTTTTTCTCTGGAAAATAATTGTTCACGAAGGTGGTTTTCTGCTCATTTCACGAAAATCTCTGACCTCCGAGCGCAATTTTTAGAAGAGGGAACAAAAAAAGTCGTTTGGGGTTAGATCTGTTGAGCAAGGCAGATGGTAAATAATATTATTTATTATATAATATAATATAATAATTCGTGGATTTTCGCCATTGCAACAGCTAAGGTGAGAGACGGCACGTTGTCATGGTGAAACAGGATTTTCTTTTTCTGCAAACGTGGCCGTTTTTCCGCAATTTCTGCCTTCAGTTTGTCAAGTAATTATGCGTAGTATGCTCCTGTAATGGTTTTCCCTATTTGAAGATAATCGATTAAGAACTCCATGACTATCCAAAAAAACAGTCGCCATCACTTTCCCAGCAGAAAAAACAATTTTTGCTTATTTTGGAGCCGGTTCCCCCTTTGCAGTCCTCTGTAATGTATATATTTTTATTTCGGACGTATAATGGTGTATCCATGTTCCATCTGCAGTAATTACTCAGCGGCACGCGGCACCCAACGCGTTGACATCTTTCTCATGCCTAAATCTTGATTAAATATGTGAGAAACATGTTTCTTAGCCTCTGCTATCTCTCTCACTTTAATTGTGAACTTTAGCGATGTTATCGTCAGTAGTTACAATTTTTAGACGTTCCCGAACGTTCATCATCACTCAAGATCTCACGGCCACGTTTAAATTGAGCTGCCCAAAATTTCACTGTGGTAAATGATAGTGCAGAGTCCCCATACACAAAGTCCAAAGTTGTGTATCGCCAGCAACCAGCCTCAGCCTCTACGACTCTCACAGATGCCTGCGATTTGCCACAGCGGGCGGGGGCTGCTCTCCCTCCGCGCCTACGGCTTTACGGAAAACATCTTGAGGAAACTTGCATGTCTAAGAAATTAAAAAATAATTCTTAGACATGTTAAGGCCGAAAACGTACTGAAATTGCGTGGCAGACATTTTCTTGCCCTAAAACTCTCTCAGAAATTAAGGTAGAGAGATGTGCCTAGGAATGGGACAAATATTAGGATGTACTTATTACTTTTGTGTGTTATATATGTAGAAGTTTAAAGTTACAGTCTATATAAGTCCCACAAGTGGGGACAGGCCTCCTCTCACTTCTATGAGAGTTTCAAGGAAGTGTCCGCCGCGCTACACCAATGCGTGTTGCGGACTGCACATGTCTGTCGAAATATTTTTTTATTTCTCAGGCATGCAGGTTTCCTCACGATATTTTCCTTTACCGCCTAGCACGTGATAAATCAGCACTTAAAATTGATATTAACAATTTTATTGGTGCCACTTGGGGTCGAACCCGAATTGCTCGCGTACCACATGAGTAAAGAAACCGTACCGTACGCGTACTGTGAAATTTACAGCGTGCGCTAAGCCCTGAGCTACCACGGCTCTCTTCTTATTATATGTACATAAATGGAAAACAAAATTTGGATTTATTTTAAACTAGGTTTCCTAAAGCAAGATAAAAGAACGGAGACATCGAGAGAAAAGACAGTCTGAACAAAGTGAAGTGCTATCGTATATCATCGTCAATTAGATTAAGCTTTTTGTAGTTCTTTGCAGCACAATATTTTTGAGGCTGGTAAAAAGTAACACAAAAACGGCAATCCTTCTGAAATTAAAGAAGCTCATGTCCAGCAATGGACTTGACTTGATAGAGAAGAAGTTACCTTAAACTGATTTGTCAAATTAATATTAATATTTTTCCTATTTAAGAAATAGTTACAACTTTTAAAGTTCGGGTCCCTCTGTCGGTTCTCCATACGTTTTCGGAAGCTCTGTTATAGTTTTTTTTTACAATTTTCAGTTGTATAAATTCACCAAACTATTCCCCAAATTAACTAAGTATTTAAGATACAATAATCGTAAATGTCCACCACTGAACATAGACCTCCACTATAGATTGCCATGGTTGCTTCGCTTGACAAGTGTGTTGGCAACCGCAGTCTTTTTAAGTTTGGAATCAAGAAGTTGCTAATACCCATCTCCTGGTTCATTTTCATCTGTCGCCTCTTACAACAGCCACAGATCGATATGAGTCAGTGGATATCCTTACACTGCAACTACACGGTATTACTGCTAAAATTAAAACTACTAAATACAAAAATATATTTTCGCAGAAACTCCGCTGTATGTTCATGCAGCTTTCAATTAATCTCTTTATAGGAATACACGGCATTATGAAGTTGAAAACTTTCAGTCCGCGTTTATGAAAGTTTTATTCATAACAGAGAGGAATATTCAATAGCTATACGTTAAAAAACTTGTAAAATGTGTCAACTTTATTTTGATCTGAACTGAGTAGTTAGTTTATTTTATTACAAAACAGCACTGCACTATAAAAGTAGCAAACCAGGACACAAAAAGATTTTTAACTATACGAAATATCTAAAAAATATTTATTTAAATAATACTAGAAGCGCTATTGGCATAATTAATACTTTCATTTACCACACCAACGAAGCTGAAAATGCTTATGCTACGAGTAGAAGTGATTTGCGATAGTAGTAGAAAAGTGGTAGAGCCACGCGGCAGCTTTTGCTTTCGCACGGATGGGCCGATTCGAACCGGGGTAGTACCACGACCTCACAGAAAACCAGCGTGAAGTAGAGGTTTACCTCTCTCTGCGTTTCGCTTGGTGAGTGCAGGTGGCCGGAGTCCTTTTTTACTGGAAATGAGGCATTCCATCTTAGTCCTCACGGGTGACAACGCATCTACATTTTGATTTGTAACAGAGGATAGATGTAGATGTCTATGGGCCGCAGCAACCACTTACCATCAGGTGGACTGTGTGCTCGTTTGTCACCCTTATCCTATAAAAAAAAAGTGGATACGAACTCACGACTTGTTAGTATCGCATCGCACCCTGTAGCCTATACTGATAGAAAATAATGGAACAGAATGATTTTTTATTCAATATTGATCATTACATGATACTTATTGAAAGTCAATTTTTATTTACCACTGGTTCGGAAAATACCTGTGTCCTGGAAAGGACCAGCAATAAACCCAGCGGGACTTTTTTTAAACATATTTCACTGAACAATAATTTAGTTTGAACAACTTTTAAATGAATTTTCATAGAACCAGCATGGTGGGATAATTTACCTATTTATTTATTTCGTACTTACAGCTACCATTACAGAGTTAGTGCAGCAGTAGTACAGTAATGAATAAGTGAACATAAAATAATTAAAGTAACATTCTACATGTCTTATAACTGGGTACTTTTACTCCTTTAATTTCTGAGAACATTTTAAAGGCAAGGAAGACACTGCCGCTCTACTCAATTGCGTATTGATCATGGAGATATAGTAGAATTTCTCAGACATTTAAGTTTTCTTACGAAATCTTTCTTCGCCACTTAGCAAGTGGTAAATTAGCATATGTAATTTATTGATTTCACTGGTACCGACGAGAATCAAACTCGAGATGTGTGTGTACTATGAAATATGAGGCCATAATCAGGCTCCTGGGCTACCACGTCTCTAATATATATGCCGTGTAGTGACAGTGCAAAAGAGATCATCCCTCGTAATAGGTGATTATGGGAAATGTCAGAGAGATCCCATGGCTTCCTAATATTTACATGGTAGAGCCATGTTGCAGCTATATTAGTAATATAGTTGTAACACGAATGCGCCGGCTCGACCGGGGAAGGACCACGCCCTCATGGAATACCAGCGTAAAATAGCAGCTTAACGCTGATGTTTTTCCTATGGGGAGTGTAGAGAACCGGAGACCCTTTTTACTGGAAATGAGGCATTCTATCTTAGTCCTCACGGCTGACAACGCATCTGCATTTTAATTCGCAAACGAAGATAGATGTAGACGTCTATAGTCCACAGCAACCACTTACCATCAGATGGACTGTGTGCTCCTTTGTCACCCTATCCTATAAAAAAAAAACTCGGACTTTGTCTACTGAGAGCAGCGGTAAAGTTCTAAAACTTTTGATACTACGTTCATCGATCTGGTTGACAAAGTCGACGGTTAAGGCAAATCTTCTTTAACTATACGAAATTCCCATTTCCAGCAGTTGTCTGTTATATGGGAATTTTGTTAAGCCGATATATAATTTAAAATTTAAAATTTTGTACAACTGACTTCAATGTAAATTATTAAGAATAACTCAAAAACTATTGGTCAAACCTTGATCAAATTAAAATTAAAATATACGGGACCACATGAGAAGCACTAGCTTTCAAATAAAAAAAGAACCATCGAAATCGGTTCACCCAGAAAAAAGTTATAAGGTAACACACATAAAAAAACATACAGTCGAATTGAATACCGTCTCCTTTTTAAGAAAAGAAGAAATAATAGGTATTTTATTGTATTACATTTAGAGCAATGACAGTAATATTGGCATGTAGGTATATTTAACCAACTAAATTCATAAATCTACCCACTGCCATATATGCTCAGACTTATTAAGCTTTTAATTTATAAAAGCTTTTACATCGCTATTTTCTACGAAATTCAATAAACTTAGAATAATCGAGTTTGGAAAAACAATTTCTCCAGATAATTAAGCTTTCTCGCTCTACTGCTCTGAATTTGTTTCATCGCTAATTAGTGAAAAGCAAAGCCGCTTATGCGTAGATGTCTGTGTGTTTGCCTTAAACTGCTATAATCTTTATATATAAAAATTACGTGTCACGTTGTTTGTCCGAGATGAACTAAACTACTGAATTGATTTCAATGAAATTTTGCACACTGTGTGCATTTTGGTCCAACTTGAGAGATAGGATAGTTTTTATCCCGCTAAATGACACTCAAATTTTTTTTTATTACTAATTTAAGGTTTTTTTTATATGAAGGGTCGTCGAAATGGGCAGATCAACGTCTGCCTGGCCAGCTAGTACTTTATAGGTTTTGATAAGATTTTTAACGTACTTTTATTCGCTTCGCGTGTGTCTACTCGTATCTAACTATTAAAATTAATTAATAGTTAGAGTAAATTTCACCAACTTGAAGACGGCCGATTGTCTTGAGAATTTGCACCGATGACTATACAATAGTTTAATAACTTTATCTTAGTATCCTTATCAGGACCACGAGGATATAATAAAATAATTATCAGGTACATCAGGTGTCTTGTTTAAGTTTTTTAAAAAAAATTAATTTTTAAAATTTTTAATTTTTTTTAAAAATTAATGATTTTATTATTATTAATGTCGCTTAATGAATTTCTTAAGAACATTTTGGGGCATAATACTTCATATACATACAATCTTATAGATTTTAAGCATTTTAACTGTCAATTTAGAAGATATAGTGTTGGACCTGTTATGTTTTTGGCCCTTCTGACAGGGTGGAGCGTGGGGGTTAGTAATCGTGGTTTAGTAATCCACGGTGAACAAAGAGAACATCACTCACTCGAGGTGGAGGGAAAAAAATGTAAGGTATTCTATGGGAGAGGCTTGTGTTGAGCAGTAAACTTTTATAAGCCGTAATGTATGGATGTATGGATCGCCTGCGTGTACCCGAATCTGGGAATTCCGATGCGCTGATGGAAACCGAGGCCATAGATGAAAGCGCAGAGTAGGGATAGCTTATCCCCTTAATGGGGCCAAGAATGAGTGAAAGTGTTTCTGTGGCCCTACCTATATGCGGCGAAAGCGGAACACCACCTCTGTTCGTTTAACTTATCGCCTATCTCCATTTCAACCTCATATATTAACTTAGTTTGGCGATTATAAGTATTTTTTTAATAATGCATGCAACAACTTATAATTAAAATCGAGATTTGTACATTGTCAAAGCAAAAATACAAAATGTGAGTAAATAATATAGAAGGAAGAATTATATCCCAAGTCACACCGCCAAAAATAATGACTTATTTAATATCATTTTCAGCTGGGATTCGAACAATAAACGAATGAAATTGTTAATCGTAATTTTAAGTGCTGACATACCACGACGGTAGAGGATAACATCGAAGGAAACCCTACATGTCTAACATATTAAAAAATATAATACGCATTAGGGGTACACTTTATTGCCTTTGATCTCTTTCAGAAATGAGAGGAGGTCTGTATCCAGCTGTGGTACATATAAAGACTTACAGTCTTTATATGTACCACAGCTGGATACACAGCTTTACTTTTACTTTTTTATAAAACTATGCGAAGTAATGGGGGATATAGCAGACCACCTGATGACGGAATCACTATGAATAATCGCGAACTAAAGTCCTGCAGACTGGTGATAGGACATCAGCATTACTTGTGCGAGAGGTTTCAGTTCTACCCTCACCAACCCGTCATCTTTGAGTGATATAAACAATTTTTTCAAGAAATACGTACCCAATTTCTACATGATTCTAATCATAATTTAGACTAACAACAAGTTACTTAAGTTACTCAATATTTTTTAACTAAGGTGTCTGCGGGTAATAATGCTCGTCGGCTTATAAGGCCTAAGTAACAAAAATCGTATTTATAATAACCGCACTCGTTTAAGGGGCTACTCCATGCGAACGCCCTTGAGCATTTGGTGTGCCGCGCCGACTCGCTGCAATATAATATCACGTAAGAAATATGTAAGGCGCCACCTACTGTAAGAACGTAGTATTTTTTCAACATCAATAAACTATTTTATGGAAATACACCCAGCGTACAACGATAAATGTATTTTAATTTTTTTATTCGGTATATTAGTTGCATTATATTAGAATTATGTATTCTCATATATTATCTAATTATGAAATTTTATAATTAATTATATATTAAAATGAAGCATTGAAAATTGTGAGTTTAAAAGATACCTACTCACTATAGATAAATAGATAGATAGCTAGCCTTTTGTACAAATATTTGGTGCAATAAAGAATAAATAAATAAATAGGATGTTTCGCAGAGTGAGAGTAATATAGAATGAGGGTTGTGGAGGCAGTTTACAAACATAAATTGCACAAGGACAAACATCCAGACCCGGAAAAATTATTTGTAGGCCTTACAAATACTTGTTCAGTGCGGGATTCGGATCCGCGGCCCCCAGCGCAACAACTGATTGCTAAGCCACTGCGCCACGGAGCCGTTGCCGGGTTATAGGTAAAGTGACCATACGTCCCATTTTGAACGGGACTGTCCCTTTTCTCGGTCACCTGTCCCATTGTCCACAAATAAAGCTCCGGGACACAAAATTGTTCCGTAACTCGTTGGATGGAAGTATTCAAAGCCAACAATCTTCAACATAATTTTTTTAATCGAATATATTTTATGTCTACCTGGTACAAATGCTCCAGTAGAAAGAGTATTTTTCTATTTTGAATAAATTGTGGGCGTCTGAAAAAAACACTTACGGTTCTAGTTCTAAAGGCGATGTTGTTAACAAAGGTAACAATAAAAAAAACTTGCCCAGAATTTTATTCTTATTTAAAATCATCACCAACTTTATTAAAGCAAATTTAATCCACTGATAAATGTAATTAATAATTAAAAAAAATATGTTGCATTTAATAATTACCGTCTATACCGAATATAATTTTATAGGGAACACTAATTGTATAAAGTTATAGTTTTTAGAGTATAAATAAACCCATATCCCGTTTTGAGTTAAAAAATTAATGGTCAGTTCAGTTAGAGAGTCGAGTAATAACCCGCAATGCCGCAGATAGGCAAACTTAGACGCTCAGGCGGAATTAGTCGCCTATAGGCCGACTTACCCGACCGGGCCTTATTAGACGACCATAGACCAAATTAAACGCCCAATTCAAACCAAACCTTACATGCTAATGGTGCTTAATTTTTATGTTTGCATTTACTTCAAAGAAAATACACGAAACAAGCTTCATCGCGCAGTAAAAAACACAACAAATATATGTATAACTAATACGAAAAATTATACCCAAAACAAACAAATAATACTACCTATAAATAACCTAATAAGTAATAATATTATCGACTGATAAGATGACGTGAGCGTGTGCGCTGGCCGACGCTCTGACTAACGACACGGGTTTCACGTTCAAGAGCTCAGCGCTCACTGATTCCAGCAAGCCCGTAGGCAGTGAATACGCCCAGATTTTAAAATAATTTCTTAATAAAATCAAATTTTGGTCTTTTGAAAAAAAAATTATAATAGAAATGTTCATTAATAAATTGCCTATCCATTGGTGTAAATCGCAAAATAAAATAATACTTCCTTTACGAGGAGATGCATATTATCAATAATTATTTCACATTTATGTGGTTTCGTTGTAAGGAGATTATAATAATATTTATTCCTTTAAAAAAAATTGAATATAGCTCTTATGGAAGCAAGATTATGTAGAAGTATAATGTGTTTTTTATTTGTTGATATATCTTTTAAATAAAAAGTAGATAGCTCCTAAAAACCGCACAAATAACGACTAGCGCGACATTTTGCTCAACCTGCGCCTTAAGGAGATAATAACAGACTCCTATTGCACGATAATATCTCTACAAGTTTGCAGAGACGCGCTACCCCGCGTCCTGCCACCAGAGTTGCATTATCTATCATAAAACACGACCGCACAGGACCAATAATAAAAATCTGTCCAAATAAATCGTAGTTATGTTACGTAATATTACACTTAGCTATCTAAAATCGTAATCTTTATCTTTATGAATAAATGCTTCGTTGATATTGAATATTTGAGTAACGTATCGTGGTGAATTTTTTTATAATTTGGTTTTTCTTAAATACTGGGTCGGCCGTTATTAAGGCCTACTAAATTTCACCATAGGCTTTATTATACTCCTTTTACTTGTATCCTTTTTTGTTTTATTATGAATTTTATATCACTTTTAAAATGTTATAAATGCAAATAAATCGTACGCTTTTATTATAAAACTTATGTCGTAGTCAGAAAAAGGCCTGGTTTCGCTGTTCAAACAGTGCAGAGACAAAGTGTATCGAAGAATTAAGGCTTTGACATTAGAAGCTATTAAATTATGTGTAAATTATTGGTCCTGCACCTAAGCTCTCTCGGACCGTGTCGGATTGCGATTGATGATTGTGAGGGAATAGAGAGTGCACTTGTGCTTGCGCATACATACGGATACTATAATTCTGTACTGTGCTGATGGACTAATCTCTGTTGAGACTAGCCGCTGTGACAAAAATTTGGTTGGGTAGACACTCAACCCAAGAATAAATCCAATTCTCAACTAAACCTAACACTCAACTCAACTCGAGACACTACCGACACACTGATGATAATCACCAGGAGTGAATTTTTTGTCAGTTTGCGATGCAATTTATATATTTTTTTAGAATTTTAAGTCTTAATTGCTGCATTCATGTAATTATTGATCACAAATATTAAATATATTACGTATTAATTGATTATTTGTGTACGTTAAAACAGTAGGCCTTATTACCCTACCATAGTAAGATAAGGCCTACTAGCAAGGTTTTTAGAAATGGCAAATTTTATTTTTCTTTATGGCAATTATTACAATTATTTGTTCATACATTATAGAAACTGTACTTAACTAATGAATGTTATTAAAATCTGTAGACCAAATTAGATATTTCTGATTTTATTTTCGATTTTCCCTTAGCTAGGCTTTATCACCCGCTGGTACCTTATATGTATATGATATGCAAAATACAATTTCTATAACATATTGAACGAATATAAAACGTGTTTTTTGCCAACAACCTGGGATAAAATGGCTTTTGTTGGCATGTGTTGGATTGTTTCATTAATCGCACAGAATAAGATATTGTCACGAAAAACACTCACAACGTCTCAGCTTGAGACAGCAAATACATATAGGTATATGATTTTCCGTGAAATATTGAGGAATCCTAATTAAATAATTAAACATGCAAAGATTTATTTTATCAAAATTAATAACAAATTCTTAATAACAAATTCTCCTCTGTGAAAGTATAAGTCCACAATGTTTTTGGGAAGATCCTTTTGGCAAGTTGAAATTGTGAAAAAATATAATTTCGTCAATTGGCGAATCCAGTCCCGCGAGTCTGGCAGAACGTTTGCGGTTATTTCGTTACTGCGCAGCATAATATACATTTGCAAAAAAAAATCCAAAATAATGTTTTTTGGCAACTTGATTTCTTTATTATCTTTTAATTTAGTTTTTATATAATTTCAAAAAAAAATAATCCCATACGTTTTTGTCAGTTATAAAGTATTACCAAACCTCTCCAAATATATTTTTTTACAATTCCCAAAAAATATACTTTTGACAATCTCAAATTTTAATCGCGTATTTATTGAGTAATTTTTAATAATACCTACAAATCGCCAGACGAATTTAGCGGTTTTAAACAATTCCCAGACGTGAATAAAGTTTACAAAAGAATACGACAAAAAAGTCTTACGCGTACCCCCATAAGTGCGAGAAAGATAGCTTATCGAAGCATGCCGACATCGGATGGGGACCTAAGCTCCTCGCGCTGTGATTGGTTATTAAGAAATAACTTTTATTTTGATTTTAAGATTAAATTCTTGTTTTGGGATTTAGCATGTATGTATGCGCATACAAGATATGACCATGTAAATATCTGTGTATATAGTTTGAATTATATTATATCAGTGCTGTAATAATTTGTGTAATAGCTATCAATTTTAACCTCGTATTAATAGTAACCTTGTCAAAAATATGTTTTGATAATTACCACCCCATGTTCTTAAAAAAGGACAATATGTATAAAGTGCTTACCGCGCAGAGATGAAGGTGAAAAATAACAAGTTGCACGTTCTCTACAGCCGTAACTTTATTCACAGTAATGTGGTACAGATATAGATGACTTTTGAACTACCTAAATTAGTTTTATTATGTTTCTTTTTGTACTTGCATAAGTAGATATTTTTAGATTCGTCATAACTGTAGGAGTGACGTAGACTATAAAATTTTTCTCTTTTCACTAAACATTTTTACGCAGTCGGGTTTTTCTTTAATTACCCTTTTAACGATAGGGCTTGTTTGTTTAGTGTTAAAAGAAAGATCGCACTTCTTAAAACCAAAACACAGTATGATAAGTACGTAGTAAAATATTAAAATAAAATAATTATTGTCGTCTGTCTTAATTTATATTCCATGTTAGTGACATGAATGATTAAAAATTAGAAGTCGCTGCGCTTAATAAACTTATTGTGCTCTAATTAAAATAGCGCCGATTTTTAAAGCTGAAATTGGCTAGTAATTGGGGCTTCCTCCTTAAGTCAAAAGAATTATCTAGTGACCACATTGGCTACACAAATAGTAAAACGTAGTGATTATATACTCTTTGATAACGTTTGACATCATGTGACAACTTTGTATGATTATTTTTATTAAAATTTCATACCGTTGTCATGGTCAAATAACGTTATCCGCAATTTATTTCAAATCTATCCAACCAAGTCTTTTTTTTTAATTAAATTTACAGTATGAATGATTTTTCAACGTTAGAAAAAACAATCGTGCGCGAATTATCATGTCGACTCTGTCTATGCAACGATGTTATAAAATTAAAACCGTTAAGTGCAGAAACAAAGCGCAAAATCAAGAACCTCTTTAATATTGTGGTCAGTTTATTCATATAAACTTTATCATTAATCATTATAGTATTACAAAATTATGAAAACATTGACTGTACACCATACCAGTTATTAATAATGTCAGCAGCCCTCATATGTATGTTATACTCTGAGCAGCAGTCTATGAGCATAGACCCATGCCAAGTAAAACACCCATTGGCGATAACTTTACTAGGCTCAAGGCCTTACCTTAACAGATATAATAATAATAATAATAATAATAATAATAATAATAATAATAACCTGAAACGATCCAACATATCACGGGTTCGTGCCAGGCTCTTGCTGCATCAGAATACACTCAGCGTCATAACGATGTCGCCAAAATAATCCATCTAGCACTGGGTCGAAAATATGATCTATTGAAGGATGACAATCCGTACTGGAAATATTCCCCTAGTCCCGTGCTGGAAAATGACAACATTCAACTATATTGGGATAGATCAGTCCTAACAGACCGTTCCGTCCCCCATAATCGGCCAGATATTATAATTCTTTATAAAAAGGAGAAACGGGCTTGTCTGTTAGACGTTGGGGTTCCTAACTCGCATAATGTTCAGCAATATATAATGGAAAAAAAGACAAAATACCAACCGCTTGCTGAAGAAGTGAGACAAATGTGGCTTCAGGATGAAGTAGAAGTCCTTCCCCTCATAATCTCAACTACAGGAATAATACCGCAGCAGCTTAACGAAAATCTTGCTAAGCTAGACCTACCAATGTCCGTTAGGAACAATATTCAAAAAGCTGTTATCCTAAGGACAACTGCCATTGTGAGGAAGCATCTTGCCCTATAAAACACAACCTCTTTGCATCTTGCTAAAAGCCGATCTAAGAGTTGTAAACCCAAAAGGAGAAAAAAAAATAATAATAGTCATTTATTTCATTCCATTTCAAATATCAATAAATGGTAAATGTTAAAAACAAAATGAAAATATAATTATAAGTATACAATACAGTCAATCGGGGTAACTTTGACAGATCATCACTATAGTTTTTTAGTTAACTTTTACTATGTTAAATATGAGACAACAGAGTTTACTTAATCTTTGCTCTAAAGGTAGGTTATCATACTCTCAAGATATTTAAAGTCTATAAAAATCATAAAATATATCAAAAACTGGCAATTTTCTTGTGTGTCAAAGTTATAACCCCTATATGGATAACTTTGACACAGATGAGATTTGTCGCAGGAATTTTATCTTTTAAACATTTTATCGCTTCAGGGTAACATAAGTTTAAGTTTTTAACAAATTTCAGATGCAGTGCAGTCATATACAAGTCAATAAAACCATTAAGTTGTCGTTCTATCTTTATTTAAACTCTTAGGTAATTACATTTAAAGTTTTAAAAGTTTACCACTGCAAAAAGACAACAGTTGCGTGTGGTACATTTAAATAGGTTTTTGGCATTAACTTCGTAAGACACCTTTTTTTCCAGAGAGTTCGTTTACGAAGTACGTTAAGTACACGAATTGTATAAATTTAATGTTATGCACTATGTAAATGTTGTGCACGTAAAAAATAAAAAAGTATTTTGCTATTTGACTGTCAAAGTTACCCTTTTTAATCAAAGTTACCCCGATTGACTATAAATAAAAGACAATTCAACTGTAATCATAGGTTAATACTAAAAATACTAAAATTGCCCCCTAAAGGGAGTTCGTTCTATTTATTTACAGTTATTGTCGCGATGCACGGCACGCCAATATTGTAGTATGGGATTCTCTGGGCACTCGTAACATACCCTGAGGATCACATTCTCGGAATCACGGATGCGGGACCAAAAAGCTGCAACTCGAGATCTAATAAGGCGAAGTAATCGGGTACCCCGGCGTTGGCAAACATGCTCGATTGCAGTATTTAGGCAGTTTCATAAGAATGCGGAATGCATTATAATACTGCATTCTCATGCTGCTACGTGCATTTTTGGTACTGTTCAACCAAAGCTGGCAAGTATAGAACATTGACAATATGCTCTAAACAGGATCAGCCTTGCCTTGGGACTGCACCGCGCTAACCGGCGTGCGAGCATATTACACCGAACAGCCAGAGCCCTCCTTTCACGTTCTATATCGAGGTTATCACGCAAATCCTCAGTCAGGATATGCCCCAGGTACCGGAATAGACTCACTCTTGCAAGAGATTCACCGTCCAGAAATGCTAACGGAATCCTCTCCGGGCCTCTGCCCGAGCGAAACACCATCATCTGCGTTTTATTAACATTATACTTCAGGCCATGATCCCACGCATAATGCTCGTATATGGCTAATAACTTTCTAAGTCCCCTGATTGATAGACTCAGTAGCACTATGTCATCAGCGTAGCTGAGATTATTCAGACAAATTGTACCCATGTGACAACCAATTTTTGTACGTTTACGTATAAACTAAATAGATCCGGAGAGGTCAGCCCACTTTGACGTACGCCACACCCTAATGAATAATCATTAGATATTGCGTCGCCCCATTTCACAAAGTTTGTCTGATTCCCGTACCAGTATCTCAACAGATCCACAGTCTTTCTGGGTACATTTGATGCTATAAGTTTATGCCATAGTCGCTGATAGTTAACTAGATCAAAGGCACGACAAAGGTCTAAAAAGCAAGCATACACAGGTGTACCTCTATTTATATAGTAGTTAACTGTCGATTTAAGACTGAAGATTGCAGAGTCCGTTGAAAGTCCGGAACGAAAACCAAACTGCGTGTCGTCAATCCTAATGTTGTTGCTTATACTCGTGTGTAATAGCTTTTCCAAAATTTTACTTATAATAGTCCCTAAAGAAATCGGCCGGTAGTTTTTAAGACAAGAAAGGTCACCGGATTTATTTTTAGGGATTGGAACCACCACCGTTCGCATGAGATTTTTCGGCAAATATCGTGAATATATATCATTACTTGTAAGTGGCGCTCTCTTGTAGGCAGTCTCGCCGCCGTCTTTCAGATGACAAAAGATCTTTTTTTTTTATAAAAGTAAATGTCACAAACAAGCTCACAGTCTACCTGATGATAAGTGGATGCTGTAGCTAGCTGGTCGGTATTCAGACACACACGAATTTAATCTCAATCTCCAAAATATTGGGTATATCCTACAACTATAACATACTATGTTACACAAATTTCAACATTGTGGAGTTTCTACTGCTTGATTACTTGCATATAATACGTGATAGAGCCATCATGATCATCATCATTATACAGCATTTCACAAGTCCACTGCTGAACACGGTCCTGAGCCACCTGCATCCATCGACTTCCTGCATGTCTTACCAGGTCGTCACTCCACCTAATGGGGGGTCACCCTACACTTCACCTACCGGCGAGGCTGCCACTCGAGAACCTTCCCCATCGGTTGTCGGTTCTTCGAGCTATATGGCCGGCCCATTGCTACTTCAGCTTACTAATCATAATAAACATAGTGATAGAGCCATGCTGCAGCTATATTACTGGTATAGTTGAAGCATGAATGGGTCGGCTCGACCGGGGAAGGATCAGGCTCTCACAGAAAGAATACCAGCGTTTCGTATGGTGAGTGTAGAAAAACGGAGACCCTTTTTACTGGAAAAGAGGCATTCCATTTTAGTACTCACGAGTGACAACGCATCTGCATTTCGATTCATAATCGAGGATAGTTGTAGATGTCAATAGCCCACAGCAACCACTTACATCAGGTGGACTGTGTGCTCACTTGTCCTATATCCTATAAAAAAGTTTGAGTTAAAACTCAAGATTGTCTCTGACTTCTGGCCTTAGACACATATATTCTCGATTAAAAATCAAAATTGAGATATGTCGTTACCCCTAAGCACTAAGATGAAATGCCTCGTTACCTAATAATAAAAATGGTCTCCGGTTCTCTACACTTACTATACGAAACACGGCCATTACGCTCGTATTCCTTGTAAAAAGCAAAAAGATAGAGTGTCACTTACCTTAAGAAACAGCAGAATTATGGTGCTATTTTACGATGGTATTAATAAAAGGCTTGGTCCTGTCGCGATCGAGGCAGCTCTTTCGTCTTAATCGTGCTGCAGTGTGGCTCTAACAATAAAAACCGGCAAAGTGCGAGTCGGACTCGCGCACCGAGGGTTCCGAACAGATCTGTAGGTATATAAGTTTAAAATTATTAAAAATATTTTTATTATATGATGTAACTAAAAGTTTATGCTTTTGGCAATTTTTCCTTTATCTGTGCTATAAAACGTTGCTTCGTACCAAATTTCAAGATTCTGAGTTCACGGGAAGTACCCTATAGGTTTTGATTCCCTTGCGAATGTCGAAAATTTACGGCATAAACGGCTGTATCTTTTGATTGCGTTGGCTGAGAAGTTTGATTTTTTCATAGCTCTAAGGGACAGTAGACTTGCGTATTTGATATGAATTTCAGCTTGATAACTCCACGCGTTCCTGAGAAAAGGGGTCTTAACAGACAGACAGACAGACAGACAGACAGACGGACAACAAAGTGATCCTATAAGGGTTCCGTTTTTTTCTTTTGAGGTACGGAACCCTAAAAATCTTAGAATTATCAAATAACGAATGTACAAATGAGACGTGTGACGCAGTCTGGCTAAACAAATTATTTTGTTTATTTTTTTACAGATTCGAACAGATGATAACCTTCCCAAAGCAATATGTCACGATTGCCTGCAACAAGTAGGTGCATTACATCTCTACGCTGTAAAAGTGGAAAAAACACAAAAGTTCTTAGAGTTTCATAAAATGAAACGTGCAGAAGGACAACTCATTCATTCTCAGTTCATGCAAGAAAAAAAACTGGAACCGATTATAAACGCATTTTCCTCGCAAAATGTTCAAGGCAATAGTAAAGAAGTAATTAATCATTCTATGTCTATATCAAATACGGCTGAACGTGAAGGAAATTTTAATTCAGCAAAGCTAAAAGAATCGAAAAATAAATCACGCTTGGAAATGAAATACATGGAAGCAATGTCATTAGAGGAATTTGCAACAACTGAGCATTTGGATGCGTCCCTTCTCATAAATCCATGCACCCAGAATAATGACTCCATTGTTTACAATTTAGATCACAAAACGAACACGGACAAAGAAAAAATAATTGGTACAAATAACACATGTCAGGCCATAGATCCAATTGTTTTAATTGATGGTAAACCAGCGAAACAAGGCACGGACTTAGATAAACAAATAACACTATTCTACAAAATGGAATGTTGCATTTGTCACGGGGCGGGATTCGACTTCAAATCATTAATGAAACACTACAAAGAAAGACATGGTGTACCTGGTTACGTGACATGCTGCGAAAAAAAGTTTCATTATTTCTATCCCAAGAAAATAATTGAACACATGGCGTATCATCTTCAACCAAACATATTTATGTAAGCTTTCATTTCATACTGCCTACACATTCTACAATATAAAATGAGTTTTCCGTATGTATTAAAATTTAATTCTAAAATATTATATATAGTTATTTAAATCTTATTCTTGTTATATGAAGTAGGTAATTTATACGTGGTAGAGCCATGTTGCAGCTATATTAATTGTATAGTTGTGGCACGAATGGGTCGGCTCGACCGGGGAAGGACCACGCTCTCACAGAATACCAGCGTAAAATAGCAGCTCAATGCTGCTGTGTTTCGTATGGTGAGTGTAGAAAACCGGAGACCTTTTTTACTGGAGAAGAGGCATTCCATCTTAGTCCTCACGGGTGATAACGCATCTACATTTTGATTCTTTATTGAGAATAGATGTAGACGTCTATGGGTCACAGCTACCGCATACCATCAGGTGGACTGTGTGCTCGTTTGTCACCTTATCCTATTAAAAAAAAGGTACTTAGTTTTCTCAATAACTTTAACATTCAACCGAAAAAATTTATTCGAAACTTTTTTGTTTTTTCTGTTTTCTAACTGAAGTTCGAAAAAGAATACAATGCTAGAATGTTCTCGATACCTGATTTCCTATACCCTTTGTATATTAAAAAACTCACACGAATTTGTTAATCAGTTATGTCTCCAAGTGACAAACGCCTATTTCGAGCGGTAATTTATAACGACTTTCGAGTGAGCACTCCAAATGTTGCGACTAGAAAAATTTGTGATATACATTTCATGAAACATTTATTTAACATTCTACAGTAAATGAATTGATCGCTTTCCTCGGGGTGATAGGAATCTCGTAGATTAATCTCGACAGAGCCAACCATATGGACAATGCAAGTTTACTGCATTATTGAAAATCTCGCACGGAAAAGTGTTTGCATGGTCTATAAATAAATGTTTCATGTTTCAAAGTACAGCTAGTTAAAGAACTACGTTCGGTAGGAAACATTTGTGAAATTCCATAACTTAATTTTAATGCAAATATTATTATCAATCAACCGTTCGTGGCGGGATAAGAATATCCACTACCACAATAATAACGTGCGTAAGAGGCGACAAGGAAAACTGAAACGAGATGGGCAGCAGCACCTACGTAAAAACATATGAAAATAATAAAAAAACTACAGTCAACTCGCCCACCGGCGTAGCAAATATGTCGAAATCCCCACTATAATACATGTTTATGGGGGGCTAATGTTCAGTATTACACTTTTATAGGCTGTAACGGCTTATTATCAATGATAGAGATTTAACCTTCGTTTTAACCTTCGTAATCTTCAAGAGCCAAAGACGGTACTATAAAAATTACTGAATATAATTAAAAATAACGATTTATGTATGTTTTAAAAATTGGTTTCTAACAGCCAGTGAACAATCATATGTTTTTGGACATAAGGCTCTCCAATAATAAGGTACGTGAGGATAATATGGTCACCTTAAGCTTTGCCGCCATATAAAACCAAAACTAGAAGGAGGACAGAGACTAATACACAATGTCGAATACTATAACTAATATAGAAAAAATAACAAACAAGCTTTGGCAATAATTAGCAACACTTCGAAAATTCAACTTAAAAAAAACTAACTATAGTACGTGAGGGTATTATGGTCATCCGGTTAATAATATGGTCACTTTCTTATACCTCAAAAACTACAGCGTCGTTTGCATAGAACGCTCTGTGATACGATAGCTCTTGATCAGTCTATCAGGGTCAAAAAGGCGCTGCTTTATCGACGCCATTTTGACAGTTGATATTATAATGTAAATCAAAGATGTTTTATAGGTCCAGATTCCGTGTACGCGCGCCTAAAACGCTTCCATTTCAAAGGCGCCAATATTGGCGTATTCGTTCGATCGTTCCGCCATTACGCCAGCGACGTTTGCTGTGAACATACGTCACACACCGGTGTGTTTAATTTCGCAAAATGACTGTTTGTGCTGTGAATTCATTTAAAAATTACTCTTGGAAAAAAGATAAGGATAAGAACATCACTTTTCATAAGTAACTATACAATTTTATGGTGTATTTCTTTGTAAAAGAATACGAAAGCTAAATGTCAATACAAGTAATAACACTGCGCAATAATATTCGAGTGTTGCCTAGTCTATGAAATGTTTTTAAAATTTTTTAATGTCATGATCAACCACAAAGGTTATCCGTATAGGGGTTTTAAACAGTCTAATTTTACAGATTTTACCGAACCTATAGAGTTAAACCGTTTTAAGGGTTGGGGTTGAACTATATCTGGCAGCATGAAATTGCACTTTCCTGTGCCTCTATCCTTTTTGGTCACTCAGAACCGTTATAGTAGTAACCGGTATAGTTCCACCCTCAAAAAGCCGATTGTAAACCGGTTTTAAAAGTTTATCTATCATTCTTGACAATTCATACTAATATAATATTATAAATGTGAAAGTGTGATCTTTTTGTTTATTTGTTTATGTCCTTCCTTCACGCAGCAACGGAACGGAGCAATTTAAAAAATTTTACATTTTTTACGAAAACATGAAAAATTATTTCATGTCTTCGTAAAAAGCGGCGATATTTTGTATTCTACAGTACAACAGTCTAGTACTTTGTATATATTTAGTAATAATAGATTATAAATATATGTTACATAAATAAATATCTACTGTGCTTTTTTATTTATTTTAACTGTTACATTAATTATAGGTTTTATTACATATCTTCAATATTTTAGTGCGATGTTCGTACCTACATAAAACACACATAAGCAACCATATCCCTATACACACACACACACACACACACACACACACACAATAGCACACGCCACGCACACACATTTTATACTCTTAGAATCAATAGGTACGTCAATAGGAATGAAATATAAAATCTCCCACATTTTTTGGGTAATCGATTCGCACTGTTATTACCGAAGTCACGCACATTAATGCAGCCATGGTGCGTAAGATATGCGCGTCACGTGGTACTCACGCACACATGAATCAAAGACTGTCTTCACTATGAACGTTGCGGTGTGTTAGCAACACGGTATCTGGACCTATAAAACATCTTTGATGTAAATATTTTAGTCGATTTTTGTATTGTGTAGTGTAGTTAGTTTTTTTATGTATATTTTTCGAAGTGTTTCTAATTATTTCCAAAGCTTGTTTGCTATTTTTTTTTTCTAAATATATTAGTTATGGTTTACGACTTTGTGTTTTTGTCTCTGTTCTCCTCCTAATTTTGGTTTTATAGGGCGATAAAGCTTAAGGTTGCCATATTACCCTCACGTACTTACTATAATATCAACTGTCAAAATGGTTTCGATAAAGCAGCGGCCTTTTGACCCTTTATTATTTGAATGACTGATGAAGAGCTATCGTATCACAAAGCCATCTATGCAAATTAGGCTGTAGTCTTTGAGTTATAATAAAGTGACCATATTAACCGGATGACTATATTACCCTCACGTACTCTAGCATTAATTTGCCGTTATCACTATGAGTGGCGATTACCGTTCGCAATATCAAACCTCTTTCACCTTTGTCGAATGTCATATCTAAAAGATCTTAAGGCTTGATTATGATCCTTATCATGTTAAAAAAAGGCCAGAAAACTCAATCCAGTGAACGTAAATAAAACATGTAATCATTCCTAGTTCAAAAAAATTACTCAATCCAAATTGAGCTACGAGTTTGCACAATTGCACTGCGAACGACTTTAGTTGGAGTACCGTTACTATCATAATATATACTGATTAAATATGATTTACGTTGCACCTTTTTACATAAAACATCCTTGGCGAAGAGAGACAATGGCGTCATATAATAAACGTTGTAAGCGACTTATATGATGTATGACAATTGAAACCTAAATACCCATCAGGAAATAAGGTCTACTTTTGAGTGTGCGTTTCGAGTCATAATAAAATATAATACCTAAAGCCAGGGATCCCCAAGGTGGTCGATATCGACCCCTTGGGTCGAATTCGGTTTCCCAAGGGTCGATATAAACGAAAACTGTTTTTGGGGGTCGACGAGGTCTAAAAATAGACACCTATTAATTAACACAATTTCTTATTTGAAACTTTCAAGATACTGTATAACTTGTTTTACGTGTACCAACTTGTTATAAGAATGACTAATATTTTAGTAGGAAGTATTATTGTTGTACTTTTAAAAAAAATTCAATAAGTCGATAAACGATCACAAGTAGGGGAAGGTCGGGTAAAGTGGCCACCCTAAAGCTTGAATGACTGCCTATTAGATAAATATCAAAATTTTTTACGTTACTATATTACTGTATTCTCTCAAACTAATGTAGTTTTGCCATCACATTTATATTTTGACTTATATCAAGACATTTTATAGTATTTTGACCTAATATGTCACTTTACCTACCTACAGACTAGGCCACTTTACCCGAAACGAAGGGCGACGATAAAAAAACGACTCAAATTTCAAATGAGGTTATATTGTGCTCCCTTACCGTGAAGTAAACAGTTCATTAGATGGATTAACTGACAAAATAATACATTGTTGTTTATTTATATTTAACACAGTAAATTATTACAATTTTTAAACCACTTACCTTAGATCAGAGACCACAAAAACCACCTTTTTTGTCATAAAATCTGTCCGCGTGAACTAAGCGCGTCGGTGTTTACTGGAGCAATAGGGCGTTGGTCAATTAGTAATTTCTATAAGCCGATGACAAATAGCACTACTTGGTTGGTTTTGAAAAAGAAGGCGTCCACTTTACCCGCCTGGGCCACTTTAACGAACCTTCCTCTACGTACTAAAAGTATCGGGAATGGAATATTTCCACTGTTCCTGTCATATTAAAATATTTTTATTTGAAAACCCCTTGGTTTTAAAAATCGAATACCATTTATTTATTTAAAAAAAGATTCTCGGTCTTGTAACAAAGTTTTGTCAAACTTGTTTAGTCGTTGAGAAAATGGAATTGACTCGAGAAAATTCAAGAGCTATGATTTATTATGACTTTCGAAGTGGTTTAACACAAAAACAGTGTGTTGACCGGATGATTTCTGCATTAGGTGATGAAGCCCCATCCAAAACCACAATTTATCGCTGGTCTGCTGAATTTCAACGTGGACGTGTCAAGTTCAGTGATTATCCCCGTCAAGGTCGTCCAAAAACTGCAGTCACCCAAGAAAACGTTGATGCTGTGCGTAAGCTGATTGAGGAAGATCGACATGTGACATACCGCGAAATTCAGGCAACGTTAGAAATTGGTATGAGTCAAATACAAATAATCTAGCATGAAAAATTAGGTGTAAAAAAGTTGTTTTCCCGATGGATACCGCATTCGCTCTGTGAAGAGCAAAAAGCGGCTCGCGTTACTTGGTGCGTCAGAACTCTCGAAAGATTCAACGCAGGATCCTCAAATGCTGTATACAACATCATATCAGGTGACGAATCCTGGATATAGGCGTACGAACCCGAAACAAAAAACCAGTCATGAGTTTGGGTGTTCGAAAATGAGCTAAAGCCAACAAAAATCGTTCGCGGAGTGTTGCAAAAAAATGGTGGCCACGTTTGTCTCCAAAACCGGCCATGTTACGACTATTCCTCTTGAGGGACAAAGAACGGTTAATGCAGAATGGTATGCTAGCATTTGTTTGCCACAGGTCGTTTCTGAACTCCGTAAAGAGAACTGCAACCGCCGCATCATCCTCCATCACGACAATGCGAGTTCTCACACCGCACACAGAACAAAAGAGTTTTTAGAGCAAGAAAACATAGAATTATTAGACCATCCGCCGTACAGCCCCGACCTAAGCCCTAATGATTTCTATACTTTCCTTAAAATAAAGAATAAATTGCGTGGACAGAGATTTTCATCACCTGAAGAAGCTGTGGACGCCTACAAAACGGCCATCTTGAAGACCCCAACTTCCGAATGGAATGGTTGCTTCAATGATTGGTTCCATCGTATGGAAAAATGGGTCAAATTTCGCGGAGAATACTTCGAAAAGCAATAAATACATTTTTAAATAGTAATGTTGTGTCACTTCCTTGATTCCCGAAATTTTCAGTGCCGCCCTCGTATAAGATGAAAAACTCGACAAGTCATTAAGCGTGGCAAGTTCGTGCAAGATAATGAGCGGGAGCGTAGAAGTCTTACAGGCATTTTTAAAACTGAAAATAAATTTATAATGTTTTTTAAATTAATTTGGTTATGGGGGGTCTGAGATCAGTTCATTTTGGAAAAGGGGCCCTTGCCCAAAATAGTTTGGGCATCCCTGACCTAATCTGATAGATAATTTATAACCTGTCGGAAATATCTGCGAACCTGGCTTGATGACGTCATGCAATATGGAGAGATGGCAACGGTACTGGATAGACGATAACGGGCGGAAATATCTGCGAACCTGGCTTGATGACGTCATGCAATATGGAGAGATGGCAACGGTACTGGATAGACGATAACGGGCGGAGGTGCGGGGAAGCGCGAGGGGAAGCGCATTCCAGCGAGGTTCGCAGATATTTCCGACAGGTTATACGTTATAGTTTCGATGTGCGAGTCTTTTGGAAATATTGTGTCATGTTGCGCGCTTAATTACCTTGAAGTTATATACATCCGTGTTTATTTGCATTAAGTGATTTCATTCATTTTCTTAAATAACTCCTACAATACCCATAATACGAGATCCATGATGAATTCTCATAGTTGGTCCCACACGGCGAGTAAGGAACTACAACAAATAATATCCGCCGAGCTCAGTGTATAATAGATACCTAGTATAAATAATTCAAGCGACAGTCCCAGTGAATGTAGCAATAGTTGAAAGATATTTTTCTACCCTGCACCGAGTAAGACCGTAACTGCGTACGCGAATTGCAGAAGACCGACATATCCGGCTTTTTACGTGCCCATAAAGCGTTAAATATTAAACTAACGTTACCTTACGTTATGTAAGAAAACTAGAATTAATTCTGTGACTAAATAACAAAATTTTGTATATAAAGTCAATGGCTACGCTAGCATTAATTAATTTTTAAGAGTGCCAATTTAAATTGCAGGTGTCAAAGCTGTCATCAAAACTTCCACACCTCACAAGAGCTAACCGAACACAAAAGCAACGGTGGAAGATCTGAAGGAAAAATCACTTGTACTCGATGTTCAGAGCGGTATCCCACGTACCGCGAGCTAGGCCAGCATATTGTCACGCATCGAACCGATAAATCACAGTGTGACTACTGCGGCAAAATGTATGTAGTTTATAACATTCTGGTTGTAGCACGAATGTATTGGCTCGACCGAGGTAGGTAGGGGGAAGTTACCACGCTCTCACAGAATACCAGCGTAAAATAGCAGCTTAATTCTGCTGTATTTCGTATGGCGAGTGTAGGGAATCGGAGGCACTTTTTACTGGAAACGAGTCATTCCATCTTAGTCCTCAGGAGTGACAACGCGTCTGAATATTGATTATTAATCGTAATATAAATGGAGATGTATATGCGAGCCACAGCATCCACTCACCCACTACCTCCGTTGAGTTATTGTGTTGTTACACGCCGGCTTCTCCGATTCTCTACACTCACCATAGGAAACACAGCAGCATTAAGCTGCTATTTTACATTGATATTCTATGAGAGCGTGGTCCTTCCCCGATCGAGCCGACCCATTCGTGTAACAAATATACAATTAATATAGCTGCAGCATGACTCTACCACGTACTTCACTCGCACAGAATATCAGTGCTACAAGGCATAGTGCTGCTGTATTTCCTATGGTGAGTGATGTAAGCCGAATAGCGGAGGTTCTTTGTATTAGCAATATTTCATTCCATCTAATTCGTCAATTCAGAGGTGACACATGAATTGGAGCATATAGTATGTTGGGTAATAGCTACCGCTTACCATCAGCTACCGCTTACCATCAGCTGAACTGTGTGGTCCTTCGTACCCTGACTTGTATAAAAGAAAACCAAGTTAGCCTGACCGTAATACTAATAATATGATGACTTCAAAAATATTATACAATTAAATTCGTCTTGGTAACAGATATTTATATATTTAATTTTACTATTTTTCGCAGACTCAAACATCATCATAGAAAGAAAACGGTGAATCGCATGGAAAACTTACTACTATGTTCACACTGTCTACGTACATTGAAAAATATAGAAAAACACGAAAAGGAAATAGTAAGTGTTTAAATAAATACGACTTGGGGTAAGGACAACTTCGACCAAGACGTCAATCGACGAATGCATCTCGGTTGAGCAACGTTCGGAAAATTACGACACATATCCTCATCACGTATTCCTCAACCCTCAGTATCTTAATTAAAATGGTAGATCTTTCCGATACAAAATATTTAGTGGTGGTCCTCCACTGCTAGTCGCATGAGGAAGATTAGTCGTTTAAGCTATGAAGAAAGCTATGCACGGAGTATTTACGTGGTAGAGCCATACTGCAGCTATATTAGTAGTATGGTTGTAGCACGAATGGGTCGGCTCGACCGGGGAAGGACCACGCTCTCACAGAAAACCAGCGTAAAATAGCAGCTTAACGCTGCTGTTTCGTATGGTGAGTGTAGAAAACCGGAAACCCTTTTTACTGGCAAAGACGCATTCGTTTTAGTCCTCACGGGTGACAACGCATCTGCATCTTGAGTCTTTATTGAGGATAGATGTAGATGTCTATGGGTCACAGTAACCACTTACCATCAGGTGGACTGTGTGCTCGTTTGTCACTCAACCCTAGAACTAGCAGTAGAAATAACCGACGTAGCCCAACGAATCATTAGATAAACTGACGTGAGGCAGATGTCGATACGAGTGGCGTAGCGATCACCAATCTACCCGCAAAGCGTGGCGATTATTTCAAATATCTTATGGGAAAAGACCACGGCCTAAAAGTGGACTGTTTTATCTTGATACTTTAAGCGAGCAATTCTTCTGTAAATACAACTCTTTATTGTACGCCACGACAAATTAACATAAAAATATACAAATATAAGACAAACAAAAGGTGTTCTTGTTAGTTACTATTTACTACTCAGCAATTTCTTCCTGACAACCCACGGGGAGTTAAATAAAAAGGGAGAAAGATTTGCGGGTAAGGTTCACTGTAATATTGAGACGTTATCAAATTATACCTACACTAAAGAGACAATAGATTCTTAGCGATGCAACGATGACCATAAATGAAAGAGAGAGAGAGAGAGGTTAGAGACATAATAATAATGTCCTCCACGCCAAATTTCGGTCACGGCGGCCAGTCGCAACGGAAACTAGCCATCTGCACACAGGTGCAGTATCTACTCTGTTCCCTCACTCTTATAGGCCGATTGGACGGAAATCCGACACATTAAAATCAGCAATCGCGCTTACGATTACTAGACCAACGAGGCAGCCAATGAGACAAAGTTTTTTGAATCAATCTAAAGATAAATTATGTATAGATGTAACTGGTTTTTGGAGATTGCTCTAAATATTTGGATGAAGTTTTGTATTTAATGTAGTTAAACATTGTGGACAGCTCGGTCGCACAGATACTATGATTCGATATGTGTCGACGGTAGATTGTATGATTCGTCACTATACAAACGGCGTCATAAGTTTGCAAACACTGGCCGATTTGTGAAATGCCGAAGGCAAATTGTAAAAAATGCCTCATTTTGTAATAATCTATGTCGTAATCCCATCGTTCAGTAGGTCACGACGTACATTAACCGATTCGTTGCGGCACCGATTTTCGACAACTATTAAAAATAAAAATATTTCATGACACGCCTGGCATATAGGCTATATATATGGCACAATAGGCGTGTCATCAGCCATGTGTAAAAGTAATGTTCTTTTTTATGCTTTTTTTACTTGTTTAGACCTAATTAAGTTTATTTGACATCAAACATAAGTTACAAATGGAAGGATACTTGTTTTTAGTGGGAACTACGTGTTTTTTTACGTGTTTTCTTTGAAATTGCGAGTAAGTAACTTTTTTTATGAAGAGATTACAAACCTTTTGTACTATTTTTTGTTTTATTAAAAAATCATTTATATAAGTAGGTACAACTAAATCACCCTGGAAACCTTGGTTTTTATTAAATTGAATTTTCACCTAATAATAACATTTGTAAATATCAAACAATGAAGAACCTTAATTTGGAAAAAAATAAGGTTTATGATTCATTGATATTTACAAATGTTAAATATTATTTAATGTTATACAAATGTAAAAGTAAAGTCGATCTGAAAACGTCTAATTAGTGAGAATAGCAAAACAAGTGTTTACAAAAGGAAAAAAAACTATTTGGCGGATTGACAAAAGACTATTTATTAGCGAACTTTTTTTATGCATGAACGGTTTTGAACTATTTCAAGCAAAAATAAACCTTATACCATATCACAAGAGCACATGGTACTTCGTAGGTCTATTCGGCCATATGATAGTAATAAGACTGCAGTTCAACCATTTTAAGCAAAATTAAACAATAAGACAAACGCATGTTTTCTTTTAAGAGGAGACTTGTTTTCCAGAAATTTATTTACAACTTGAGTTTGTAAGCGATCGCAATGAGTGCTATTATTTGTTACTTATTAGACTATTTTTCCACAACATAATTTAAAACGTGTACCATGTACACGTTAAAAAAAGGTTGTCAAACCCTAAAAATTTCAAATTTTCAAAATATCCAGAAACGAAGCTGCAGGCATGAACTATTTGCAAAATAATGAATATTTTGTTCTGGATAAATCTTCCAAGAGCAATTTGAGCGAGTTATAACGATTTTTAAAAAGGCACGACTCGCGTGTCATATGCCACACACAAAAGTAATCGATGGCACGCCTGGCGTGCCACCCGCACTGAACCGGTTAATACATTAATTAAATTAGGTATATAGTATATTTATATATTATATAGATCCGCCTATTTCTATGATGAACGACATATAAATTTGCCTACAAACCAGCGATCGTTTGCAAACAGACGACGCCGTTTGTATAATCCTGCTGATGATATATGCATGGTATTTTGTAACAGAAAGAAAAGTTAAAATCGAAGAGCAACGATACATCTAAGCAAGAAAAGTACCGAAAATTTCATCAGGCATTGGAAATTTCGAGCAGTGATGATGCTTCAACAGAGTAAAAAGTTTCGTTTGTTTCTACCAATAAATTTGGACCATGACAATATTAATAATAAATCATACAACTGTTTTTGCGTACTTTATTGAAAATTATAAACTAATCGCACATTCTACAACATAATTCAGTCTAGCCTCCTTTTCTTAACGAGTGAACCCAACAAATCTGAAATGGCTGGCAAATTGTTGGTTTGATCGTTAGCTCCCGTATTTAAATTAGACAGGGGTAAGTTTAACTGGTTGGACGCGCTCTTTTGCTGTCCCTTCATATTCCTGTGTTGAGGGAAGCTCGGCATCAACTTCGGATCACAAGCTGTAAAAGAAAGTCAATTGTTAAATAAAAAATAACTTCGTCTTAGTCATAAATAATAAGTATGTTTGTAACATTCAGTGACTATAATAACACTCATTTGTAAGATGGCCAAAAATTACCACATGTTAATTCTAAGTTTTAGTTCAGTATGTCATAAAAGTGTACACAGCTTAAATTTTCTTATAAGCAGTTAATTCATTACAGACTATTAATAGTTTACTGTTGAACATAAATCTCCATCATAAATTGTCTCATACGTCATACAGGATTATTTTGCAATAACCGGCCAAATTAGTAAGAGAATGTTCACAATATGTAATATAGGTAAATATTGAAGAAAAATTAATTTAAAAAACCTCAAACATTCTGTACCTTTTATTTTTATTTTAAGTGGTTGTCATTCATAAAATATCTAACGCCAACTATTTTACTACACACGCACATATTTGTAAGGGTCGATCGGTCGGCAAAAACGTGAATTGAATCGGGAGCGCGCGTACGCGTTTTTGTTGCCCAAAAATCACATTCAATTTGGGATAATTTCAAATAAAAGTAGAAGCCTAATTTACTCGTATTTTCACAAACTGCAATAACGGTATATCATTATTTATATAATATATTAACAGAAGTTTAAAATTTGGCTACTCTTTGAAAAATAACCCTGTATAAGTAATAGATACACATATACAACATATACATGTAACTGAATTGGTATTATATTTGAATATTATTGTATTGTATTGTATTATCCTCACAGACCCATATGTGGGTCAAGAGATAGGGAAAGGGTTAAAATACATACTTTACTGCACTTAAAAAATAGACCAATTGCAAGATGACGCGTACAGACAACACTAAAAAAGTATTGAATAAAATTACTTTTACGGATTTTATCGTGTTTAATTTACTTAATTTTCATTATCGACGTTTCGGGTGCTTTACAGCACCCATGGTCATGGGAGATGACTGAGATAATTGACTTCCCAATGTCAAAATTAAGACAGAGTAATTTCAACTTTTAATTATTACTATTGGTCCGATCTATGTATAGTGCTGTTTTGCAGTGGTATACTTGGTTTTCATTTTAAATCTGAGACTGATAAAATACTTATTCAAGATACTTACGCAATGGCTGTTCCTTAAAGTAGGAACTTTGTAAGCACTCTTCAGCTGTGGCTCTCTTATTAGGGTCGTACATGAAGAGGAAGTTGAGTAATCGTAACCCAGCCGCTGACAACCATGGGAAACGTTGTTTCAAGTTGTTATAAGGCTGCTGTTTCAGGGTGAAATTTTGTAGTGCCGGCAGGGTGCTAAACTCTGGCCAAATTGCATCTGATGGAGTGCCTGCAATATTGATGAGGAATGAGTAAATTACAAATTTCCTATTGCTTTAAAGTATAAAGTTGCAACCTATATACTTCGAATTTTAGGCACAGACCTACCCACATTTCTGAGACGGATAAGAAGCAATTCAACTGCCTGCTCTCTGTAAATTCGTATTGAAAAACTTCACATGTTCTCAAAGTAATTTATTCCTCAGACATTCAGGTTTCCTCACGATGTGTTCCTTTACCAACGAGCAGCGAGACATGGTAAATCACTATGTTTAGATACTGTGTGGCTTAGTGAACAAAGCACCAAAAAGAGCCATAGTCTTTAATTCATTTTTAGCCAGTCTATGCTTATGGAACGCTACAAAATGGATGTATTTTATGTCTGGTTAGATTATGATTGTTCTCATGTTTTTGCAACAAAACATATCCCTTTAATCCGCAAGGTTATTTTAAATATGGTTAACTAATAATGGTAAATAAGCCGTGTAGTGGCGGTCAAGAATATCCACTACCCCATATCCTCCCGTGGGTGTCGTAAAAGGCGACAAAAGGAAACAGGCAGGAGATGGGCAGCAGCATCTTCCTGATAATAGCCAAATTACAATAAAAAAAACTGCGGTTGCCAACCCGCTCGCCAAGCGTGGCAACTATGGCAAATACCCCCCAATGACTAAAGCAACAAACAGACGGCCCCCAGTCCCCGGCGGCCCCGCTATTCCTGGCTACGGTGGCGACCATGGTAACGGCGGGGCAGGGGGTGCTAAGAATCTCCGGTGGAGGTTCGGTTGCCGCCTTAGACGACTCGACCTGGCAACGTACAACTCACGCACCCTGAGGACTGACGAGAAGATCGTGGAGCTGGAAGAAGAGATAGACAAATTGCGCTGGCATATTATAGGATTATCCGAAGTCCGAAGAGAGGGGGAGGACACGGTAATCCTCGAATCCGGCAACTTGCTCTATCACCGGGAAGGCGACCATCTGTCCCAAGAAGGTGTCGGATTTATCGTCCACAAGTCTCTCGTTAACAACGTTTTAAAGATCGGGAGTGTGTCGACGAGGATTGCGTACCTTATACTCAGAATCACCAAACGGTATTCGCTGAAGGTCATACAGGTTTACGCACCAACCTCGGCACACTCCGATGAGGAGGTGGAGGAAATGTATGAGGATATCTCTAGAGATACGGTGTTAATGGGAGACTTCAATGCAAAACTAGGCACAAGAGAGAACGGTGAGCTGAAAGTAGGGAAATTTGGAATAGGGCAACGGAACCCAAGGGGCCAGCAGCTGGCCGACTTCATGGAGAAAGAGGGACTCTTTATGATGAACTCTTTCTTCCAGAAGCGGCCCCACAGAAAGTGGACCTGGTCGAGCCCCGACGGTTCGACAAAAAATGAGATTGACTTCATTATGACGACCACACGACAACTGTTCAGTGATGTCTCCGTGATCGCGAGGGTGAAAACTGGTAGCGATCACCGAATGGTTAGAGGCACACTGAACCTAAACGTTAAGTTGGAGAGGTCTCGTCTAATGAAGTCAACGCTCCGTCCCCCTCGTGCTCTGTTCCAAAGTCCCGAAACCTTTCAGCTCGAGTTACAAAACCATTTTCAGTGCCTAGAAGACTGCAATGAAGTGGACGATATGAATGACAAGCTCGTGGAAACTGTCCATGCGGTCGGAGCTAAGTTCTGTAAGACCCGCCGCAGAAGAACACAAAAACTCTCCGATCACACTCTTAATCTCATGGCTGTTAGACGGGAGATGAAGCTACATTCTTCAACAGACTTGACAGCATACAGGCATCTGAACAGACAGATCTCCAAATGCATGCGGCGGGACTTACGCAACTTCAATACAGCTCGTATTGAAGAAGCGATCGAGCGGAACCAAGGCTCCAAAGTCTTTGCCAGAGATCTGTCTGCCAGAAAAAGCCAACTGTCAAAGCTGAAGACGGAATGTGGCAGCATCGTTTCCGGGACACCTGAGATTTTGAGTGAGATTGAGAGGTTCTATGGGCAGCTGTACACGTCATCGTTGGCGCCACACGCAAGTGTTAGTAACGATCCAAGAGCGAGTCTCATCCGACACTATTCCGAAGATATCCCGGACGTCAGTCTGAGCGAGATTAGAATGGCTCTCCAGCACCTTAAAAACGGTAGGGCCCCAGGCGAGGATGGAATTACAGCGGAGCTTCTGAAAGCGGGTGGAAGACCGGTACTCGAAGTCCTTCAGAAGCTCTTTAATTCCGTCCTCCATGGTAGCATTACACCGGAGGCGTGGAGCAGAAGTACGGTGGTCTTGTTCTTCAAGAAAGGTGACAACGCTCTCTTGAAGAACTACAGACCGATTTCCCTTCTGAGCCGCGTCTACGTGCTGTTTTCGAGAGTCATTACGAATCGTCTCGCGCGCAGACTTGACGACTTCCAGCCTCCCGAACAAGCCGGTTTCCGAAAGGGCTTTAGCACCATAGACCACATACATACCCTTCGGCAAGTTGTACAGAAGTCCGAAGAGTACAATTTGCCACTATGTCTGGCGTATGTGGACTATGAGAAAGCCTTTGATTCCATCGAAATTTGGGCGGTGCTGCAGTCCCTTCAGCGGTGCCAAGTTGACTGTCGGTATATCGAAGTGTTGAAGTGCTTGTACAGTAGGGCTACGATGGCTATCCGAGTACAGAACCAGAGTACGACACCTATCCAATTGCAGAGAGGTGTAAGACAGGGTGACGTCATATCCTCGAAACTCTTCACCTCTGCATTGGAAGACGTTTTCAAGCTTCTGGACTGGAAAGGATACGGTATCAACATCAATGGCGAGTACATCACTCACCTTCGATTTGCCGACGATATAGTCCTTATGGCAGAATCGCTGGAGGGCCTAAGCACTATGCTCAATGACCTCAATAGTGTTTCCCAACGGATAGGTCTTAAGATGAACATGGACAAAACAAAGATCATGTTTAATGTCCATGTCACACCTATGCCGGTAGTTGTTGGGAGCACTAAGCTCGAAGTTGTTGACGAGTATGTTTACCTGGGACAAATAGTCCGACTAGGTAAGTCCAACTTCGACCGAGAGGTCAATCGATGGATTCAATTCGGCTGGGCAGCGTTCGGGACGCTACGACACATCTTCTCGTCAGACATACCTCAAAACCTTAAAACGAAATTGTACAACCAGTGCGTGTTGCCAGTGATGACTTACGGAACTGAGACGTGGTCCTTCACTGCTGGCCGTATGAGGAAGCTCAAGGTCGCTCAGCGAGCTATGGAGAGGGCTATGCTCGGAGTTTCTCTGTGTGATAAACTTAGGAATGAGGATATCCGCAGTAGAACCAGAATAACTGACATAGCCCAACGGATTAGTAAGCTGAAGTGGCAGTGGGCCGGCCATATAGGTCGAAGAACCGACAACCGATGGGGAAGAAAGGTTCTCGAGTGGCAGCCTCGTACCGGTAGGCGAAGTGTAGGGCGTCCCCCCACGAGATGGAGTGACGACCTGGTAAGACATGCAGGAAGTCGATGGATGCAGGTGGCTCAGGACCGTGCTTTGTGGCATTCTTTGGGGGAGGCCTATGTTCAGCAGTGGACTTGTGAAGGGCTGTAATGATGAATGATGAATAATGGTAAATAAGACAATCTACTATTTTTTTGAAATAAAATGCATTAAAAAGAACTGCATTTCATGCCTTGGTATAAGTGTTTTTTTTTGTAGGATATGGGTGACAAACGAGCACACAGTCCACCTGATGGTAAGTGGTTACTGTTGCCCATAGGCATCTACATCTATCTTCAATTACGAATCAAAATGCAGATGCGTTGTCACCCGCGAGGACTAAGATAGAATGCCTCATTTCCAGTAAAAAGGGTCTCCGGTTCTCTACACTCACCATACGACACAGCAGCGTTTAGTTGCTATTTTACGTTGGTATTCTGTGAGAGCGTGGTCCTTCCCCAGTCGAGCTGACCCATTCGTGCTACAACTATACTACTAATAGCTGCAGCATGGCTCTACCACGTTTATTGAACACTGTTTCTTCTTACTAATATAATAAATGTAAACATTTGTAAAATTGTATGTCCGATGCAGGAACACTCAAAAGGGCTCAACAGAATAAAATTAAAAATCTGTACAGTATAGATTGTCATAGAATGGTAGGTTAATTTTACAAAGGTACTTTACATACTATAGGCACCAGCAAGTTCTATCTACATTCAATTATGGTAATATTAATTAAAAATAAAACAATAAAAACTCACCCAGTAAATCCACAATAAGCTCAAGCTGTTCTATTTCTGTTCTGCCTGGTAGAAGAGGCTTGTTAGCTAAGAGTTCCCCGAGAATACATCCGGCCGCCCACATATCAAGAGCTGGAGTCTGTTTAGGTGACTGCAGTAATAACTCTGGTGCTCTGTACCATAGAGTTACTACGCGCGGTGTCGCACTACGTGCTGGCGCTCCTAGCCAACGAGCTAAACCGAAATCGGCTGAAATAATGATAATAATTTTCTATATTTCTAATAATTTAAAAACAGTTGACGGTTAATCAATATTGCCAGAACAAAGTATCATACGCGATTTACAACAGCATGAGAAAATAAGTGAATAACGAAATATTTGCAGTATCAAATTCATAATGGTTTCTTATATTTAATGTAAAATACTACAGATTATGCCCTAGAAAGAGAGTTGACATCAGGATGTTGAATGCTTTAGTTCCCCAATGACCACGAGTGCTACAAAGCATTTAAAACATCGGGAACTAAAAAGAAGATCAATTGAAAGCTGTTATACGGGATTATTTTTCAAACAGTAGCCAAAGTAAACGGCAGATTTTGTACCACATACTTTTTTGTTGTTCTGGCATAAGCAATAAGGCTTCTACTTTTATTTTAAACTATCCCAAATTCCTCTGTGTGCAATTCAATTCACAAAGATTTTGCCGACCGATCGACCCTTACGAATGTGTGTGTATGTAGGAAAATAGTAAGTGATATTTATGAATGACAATCAGTTAAAATAATGCAGTACCACGCATTTTGAATTTAAAAAATAAATAGGACAGAATGTATAAGATCTTTTCAAATTAATTTTAATTCACCGTATGCCGATATTACTTATTTGAACCTTCTCTGCAAATTTAGCCGGTTATAGAGGGTATTTAATATCAGTTGAATATTACGCGGTTTTTATTGCTGTTGCAAAATTTTATAACATAAAATTGTTATTGTTTATTGTTTTGTTTGTTTTTTTCTCATGCTATCATAAATGAGGTAACTACAGATATAAATTTTTAGCAAGTGCCAAAATTTTTACTACAAACAAATTTACTGTCCCAATTTGTGTATAGTAGATAAATATACTAGCAACACAGTTTGTAAAATAAGCAATGGTTTTATTTACCTATTTTTACACACCCCTTATCAGTTAAGAGCAAATTTGATACTTTCAGATCTCTGTGCACTATAAAATTGGAGTGCAAATACTTTAAGCCTTTTAGCACTTGTAGCATCAGGCATTTAACTTGTGACTCGGTAAACGGTGAAGACATATTGTCAAGTAAAGATGCAAGATCTTGCTCACAGTACTCCATTGAAAGAAATATGCTGTAAAAGATATTAAATTTTGAAATAAGTATTACATTTACATTATTAATCATTAAAGTCAAAAATGAGTAATAAATAACTCAATCACAATTAGCTTTCTGTGCCATCAGCCTAGAGATTCCACTCATTATTAGTATTTCACAAACAGATATGTAAAAATATATTGTACATTTTACCACGTTTTTATTAAGTCACTTTCTTGTTTGTCTGTTGTTCCGGGTGGAATTTATTAATTGATTTTAAACTAACTACAATGCAAGATTATGATAAAAAAAACATGGTAATTTTTTAAAATATTTTTTTAATAATTCTAGTTTTTCATACTTTTCATAAGAACAGTGGAATGTCCTACAACAATATGTTTGCAGTAGTTTAGTACAAGGTCTACCAAGACAATTAGTTACATAATATGTTCATTGTTACTTAGTTAAAATTTAGTTGCTGTGTTTTTATCAGTATGGCATAAATCTCATAAAAGTACCAGTTACTAAGCTGCAATAGCTGTTTTCCAGTTACATATATTGCATTGTATAGCATTATTCACTAGAAGTTGTTATGCTAAAACACATTATCATTCTTTACTGTGTGTTTGTCTAGGCGTCAAATCATTATATATCTATAAAAATGTACTGAATATTAAAACTTTTATTACATTTATATATATTATTTCTTTCAAATAATAGTAATAACATTTTTATACTAAGAAACAGAACCTTAAAAATATACCACAAAAATTAAAAAATTAAACCCTGAAGAAAAAAAATTTGGCTACAAATCAATTTTGAGTGTTAACATTATCTATCACATGGATAATACATGGTAACATTTCTTGAATATTTTGTATCATTGGAAAAGAAAATTATCTAACTTTTACTACAAAATAGTACAGTAATAATACCCTAATTAATGCACTTATACATAGTTAACTGCTCTCTAAGCCCCACTAAGCAAGTAAAGTTTTAAAATATTTCATTGTTTCGGGCGCTCATGTAAGAAGAAGCATTCTTATGAAGAAAGGATAATACATGAAAAAATTATAAAATAGATAATTAATTAAAAGATAGCAATGCGTGGACACAATGAGCTGCCTGGACTTTTTTCTCGTATATACATATATTTCATAAGGTTAAATTATAAGTATTGGGAAAATACTTGAGTTCCTTGCTGCTTTTTTTATAGAATAAGAGTGACAAACGGGCACACGTCCACCTGGTGGTAAGTGGATGCTGTGGCCCATAAACATCTACATCTATCCTCGGTTAAGAGTCAAAATGCAGATGCGTTGCCACCCCTGAGGACTAATATGAAATGCCTCGTTTCCAGTACAAAGGGTCTTTGGTTCTCTACACTCACCATACAAAACTTGTCAAAGAGATGGCAAAGCTTTCTTGAGCTCTAAAGTGCTTTGTAAGGACCAATCTTAAACGAAAAATATTGTGACTATTGACATTAAAGTCCACTGCTGGACTTCCTTTGTATGGGTCTCCCATAGTAAGAAGGATTTACTATAAATTGCTAGGCTTGAAAGGCAGATTGGCAATCACAGTATCAGATGACTCACACATTTGACACTACTCCCCGTCAACAGCCTGGTCTAAGTCTGACGTAAACAAAATGGATATACGATATGAGTGTTAACATTACTAACATGTTTTTTAGGTAATAATTGTTATCAACATTATGTAACTTATTATAGATTAAATTATTATTATTGTAGAGATATCTTTGTAGTATTCTCATCTGATTGGGTCATATTTATTTATTACAATGCCATCTGTCGGAAGTAATGAGATCTAGCATTTCCCATCGTGGCTTCTTACAACATATTTTTTCACTACTAATGTTTGACTAATGACTCAATTTTAAGACTGCTAATGAAGTTATGACTTAAAAGTCTCGTGCTCTGTCGTAGTCTGTTTCTATGACTACAAGTCACAAGTGACTGTTCCACCACGAGACTTAACAACATCTTGAGTATTTAGCCATTACACACTTCAAATGTACCTTAAGTAATATATCAACAGTTAATTGTTACTTGGATAATTAACTAAAATCCCACAAAATCAAATTGAATTTAAAACTTTAGATGCTATTCGCTCAAAATGATGTAGACCTCATTTACTCTTGATATGTATGGCAGTTGTAAGTGTCCTATTTTGTTAATTTTGGCATGAATAACTAAAATGGATAAAAACAGGGCAAACCTTTCTAAAGAACGTCCAACCAGAACCTCCTTTAACTGCACAATGTTCTCATGTTTGCAAGCCATTAATACTTGAATTTCTCGAAGACCACTTAAAGGTAAGCCATCTTTTTCCACGTCCATTCTCACCTTCTTTAATGCAACAATATTGCCATTCAATTTATCCTTAGCCCTATCTGGAACCATTTAAATATAAGTTTTTGAGTTCAATAAATTATTAAGAAATCAACTTTTTCAAACAACACAAAAATTTAAACATATTAGGTAAAATAAACATTTTAATTAATACATTTAAAGCCTTATTTCACTTTTTACTGCAATTACTCCCAAAGTATCTGCATTTTTATGGCATTTTTTTTTAATACTTCCAGTCACCAGTTTGGATATTTAACCTCAAGAAGAAACAGAATACCACTGTCAATAAGAATGTAAGATGATCTTCATGCCTGTTTGGCATGTGGTGGCACTGAAAGAGAGCCAGTAGATCACTCCTTGTCACTCTATGAGTTATATCGTTTTTGTTATATACAATATAGTAACAATGACTATAAAAAATAACTCCCAGCCTCACATCTTCAATGAAAATGTAACATACTCATTATATCACAACTTCCAGTTGCTTTCGTCATCAGTCCAATATGTCAAAAAAATAGCATGCTTGTAAACTACTACAAAATATCAGTACTTATATGAAAAAATACCAATTTTCAGTACAGTACAGTTCAGTACAATACCTACATTTAAACTATAGTTAGCTCTGTTACCATTACATTTATGTTAGTAAAGTACAAATGAGGAGGTGCAAGTTTGATTTTCATACAAAATGGTAACTGTAGTCACCCAAGAGTATCCAATGAATTAAGCTCTTAGCTAACATACAGTCATTAAACTAAACTGGCAATTTTTCATGTGCTGTTAATGTGAATCTATTGTACTTATATAAATACAGTAACATACTTACAAACAATTCCATAAGTTCCTTCTCCAATGCGATTTAACTTCTCAAACTCTCCAACAAATCTGCATCTGCCTAACTGAAATTATCACACACAAGTGCTAAATTAAAAATTTTACACCAATATAAATTAAATGAGATCATCAATGTAGTCAAAGTCAATTAATTACGCATTATTGAGGATAACTCAAAAACTATTGGTCAAGTCTTGATCACATTTATATGGGACTACATGAGAAGCACCAGCTTTCAAATAAAAAAGAAACATCAAAATCGGTTCACTGAATCAGTTTAGAAAGAACTACTGAGGTAACACACATAAAAAATATAGTCGAATTGAGAAGCTCCTCCTTTTTTGAAGTCGGTTTAAAAAAGTCCGCCCTTTGTTAGCTTTAAGTTAAGAATAATAGAAAAGTTTAAAAATTGAGTAAATGTTCGAGTACAGTAATTATTAGGTTAGAATTCAAAAACTTACTATATCCTTTTCAGGTATTTCCATTGTTTTGCCGGTTCTAAACGAAATAAGTACGCCTTTGCGGGCAGCTGGTCCTGTAGGATCCACAACATCTTGACTCGACTGTTTTTCAGAATCTGTAATAAAATAGTGTAAATAGAAACAAAGTGAGATGCTTATAGTACTAAAAAAATTATATTTAACATTTTTTACTTACTTTGAGACATAATAATAATAAAGTTATTACCACTACTCTTCCGAAGAAATTACGTTTTACTTTTATTTAATATAAATCAATATAATCAAGAGAATTTAATTACATTGAAGGTGTAATTTGGTGTTATGTTTACACCATAGACGAATATATTGGCGTCATAGACATATCCTCTATCTACGATTGGCGTACGCCTGTTTACACATTAGGCCCGCCCCATACATGCGGAATTCCGTTACCGAATTCCGTTTCGGGATCCCGTTTCGGAAATCCGAATGGGTCGGCCACACACATACGGAATCCCGTTTTGCCCGCAAAATTTCGAACGGAAAAATACTGTACGTGTGTGGCGGGTCATAGATTTTATATGGACTTGCTGCGTTCGGGATTCCGAATCGGAATATCGAAACGGAATCTCGAAACGGAATTCCGTATGTATGTGGCCAGCCTTAATCTCTTTGATGTACCGACACTCGAGTTATCGTTCAACGGAAAATGGCATTGTTCTTGCCGTTGTAGAATTATCGCGTTAAGTGGTGGCCACACCTACATTCAACGCCCATCAACGGCATTTCTCGTTAGTGTAGCCCGGGCATTATAGTTATTGACATTAATGTCGTCGTAGTCGATTAAAGTGGGTAGAAAACTGCATGTGCTTAGTGTAAGAACACTAAGCACGTTAAAAGTGTGTCCACACAAATTAAAAAGTGTGTCCATCGTATCGTACCATCGCATAGTGTTCCCGCTTTGGTGTTTCATACAAGTAGAATATTCGAAAATAAAAGTGTCTGTTTTCCTAATTATATTTTAGATTCTTATTTGGAAGCCTCTTTTAATATCGAATATTTATCGGTGTAACGACGAAATAATAAAACGTACAAAAATTAATGACTTATTTTTTCCATGTATGGAAAAAAATATTCAAACCCGATTTGCTCCAATATATAAAAAAAAACGCGTCGGTGAAAAATCCTATTATAATATTATAGTTACTAGTATGAAACGCCAAAACGGGACGACTGTGCAATGTGCATCGTGGGAGTAATAATAGTGGATAGTGAAGATATTATGATGGAAGATATAATATTTCGAAATCTTGAATGTTAATCAAGTGTATTTTTTTAAATATGGACTGTAATTATTTTTAAACTATTGACTGTTACTAAATAACCTCTTTTTTTTAATTTCATACATATAAAACATGAAAAGTACTTAATTTTAATTTTAAAAAAATAGCGAGAACTTGTGGTTTTTTTTCAATCCAAATTTCCAAAATATGGCGACTTTTTACTCTGGATTGGAGGTGGGCAAAGTGTTTTTGTGATTGGAACATTTGCATCTTGATCACTGAAATGTTCCGAAACACTGATATGTTTCATTTGGCTCATTTTGATCATCGACTCAAAAGATATAAAAGAAAGAATGTTCCGAATACATTAAGTTGCGACGCGGGCGTTTATTACTGACTGATCCGAGAAATATTATGTGGCAAAAATGCTGAATAATATAAGTGCTTAGACCTTACGTGGTGGAGCCATGCTGCAGCTATATTAGTAGTATAGTTGTAGCACGAATAGGTCGGCTCGACCGGGGTAGGACCACGCTCTCACAGAATACCAGCGTAAAATAGCAGCTTCATGCTGCTGTGTTTCGTATGGTGAGTGTAGAGAACCGGAGACCCTTTTAAAATGGAAAAGAGGCGTTCCATCTTAGTCCTCACGGGTGACAACGCATCTGCATTTTGATTCGCAAACGAGGATCGATGTAGATGTCTATGGGCCACAGCAACCACTTACCATCAGGTGGACTGTGTGCTTGTTTGTCAACCCTATACTATATAAAAAAAGATTATTTATTGTGTACCGTAATAAGATTGTATATAAAATCGATTCTCATTCATACTTTAACAAAAATGTCACTGTAAAACTAGAAAAATGTCCATTTACACAAAACAGCAATGTCTATGTACACAGAATTTACTCGTAAAGTATCATAACTCTAAACTTGATGATGAGAAGGAATAAAGTAAAGTCACAATAATCACTACGCAAAGAAATCCTAAACATAACTCAGTATGTTTTCGTAAACAGGCGCTAATGAATATAAACAATTTCACAAGTGCCGCATCAACGTAAAATGACAACTTGTTAATGCAAACATTACATACAAAAAACGACCGTATAGTATTTGACAAATAAGCGCCTTAGTGGTAATTTTTACGTACATGAATAACGTCAGCGACAATCCGTACGAGTTGAGTGATACACTTCTTATTTGTTATCTCTATCTGACTTGTGTGGATTATAATTATTTCGCCCGCACACTCGCCACTCGTGAGTCAATAGTTAAGTTAATCATTGTCTCAGTCTGTCTTTCTCACTCGTGGCTCAGTCGCCTCGCAAGCGACGCGTCGCGCGTAATGAGCAAAGAGCAAAGTAATGTTTCACTGTTCCAGATCCAAATGATACATTTGAAACGTTGTTACTGAACCAATCTTTTGTGTCACTTCAGTGATTCGTATCAGTGAGTCGTTTCCGCAAAGAGATACACACGCCTACTCTGGATTCTATGCTCTGGATCACAGAGTACTTTGAATAACTCTGGATCTAGTGACAAGATAATTTTTGAGGTGGCAACTCTGTTGGTGTGTTGCCTACTGTGTGTTGTGTGCACAAACCTAACAGATTTTTTACATTTATTTCACAATTTTCTTCATGCAGTGTGTGGGTCTCAATTTTTAAGATTTCAGACGTATGTCATGTATTGCATTAAACGCATGTGGGCTTTAAAGCCCTTTTATAATCATTGTATTCCAAAGTGCTGAATAAATATAATTTATTATCCACATTTTGTGTTGTGAAGTTTGTTTTTTATAATTATCACATGAATTTTTACTTTTTTTTTTCAAAATAAAGCCACACAGGTCTGCATTTCTGCAGAAAGGATCTCCAACACTTTCATCAAATAATTCTGTTATTGATGACATAAAATCATCAATAACAAAATCGTCACTAACAGATCCTTCAGGCAAAGTTCGACTTGTGCATATTAGTGGGCGATTTAATAGTTTTTTGAAATTTTATACGCTTTACAATTTCCTTTCGATGAGTTATTTAATTTTGAAAAAAATGGCTAATGTTTTTGGGTTTTTTTTGTTAAATTAGAATACAAAAATGTGTTATACCATTCATAGTCCATAGCTAACCCATTATAGAAGGGGTGGAACTCTCTGGCATCCTATGAATATTAAAGTTTTGAAGAATCTTCTCATTTCAAACTTCCCAATGTGGAGGTCTTCGATATGTTTGTTAATTAAAAAAAAGAGAATTTACAGAATGAGCTTCAGCTGCTTCTGGAGCCCCCATATATCTAAACTAGCAAGCAGACTTAGTTCTGCAGCATATGCTGTAAACAAGGTTAGAAATCTTACCAGTGTTGAAACAGCTAGACTAGTTTACTTTAGCTATTTCCATAGCATAATGTCGTATGGTATTTTGCTGTGGGGACACGCAGCTGACACTGAAATTATATTTGTTTTACAGAAGATGGCTATAAGAGCAATTTATAATTTAAAGCCTAAAGAGTCGCTGCGACAAATATTTAAGAAAATTAATATATTAATTTTGGCCTTTCAATACATTTATGAAAATGTAATGTAAGTACACAAAAATAAAAGTAGTTTTACAAACATAAGTGATATTCATTCTGTAAATACTAGGAACAGACACAAGCTAATAGTACCAGTTACTCTACTCCACCGAGTCAGTAATTCATTCTTGGGGCGAATTATACGCTTTTACAAAAAAATTCCAGAAAATATACAAAATTTGACTTGCTCAAAGTTCAAAAACTTTATTAAACTAAGTTTGTATAAAAAGGGTTATTATAAAGTTAAGGAATTTATGGATGATAATAACCCCTGGGAATGAGGTGATCGCTACCAAGCTATTTCTAATTTGTTGTGTTGTTAATTGTGTAACATACATGATTGTAAGCTATTTAAAAAAACCCGCTGGGTTTCTTGCTGGTTCTTCCCAGGACAGAGGTTTTTTTTCGAACCAGTGGTAATTAAACAAAAGAGTGATTTTCAATAAGTATTATATATAAATATAAATAAATAAATAAATATAAAATTTATTTCAAAACATTGGGTACATTATATTATATTAGTGATCGTAGCCCCCTTTTAAGCTAATGAGCCTGTATCAGGGAGCAACGCTCTTCCATTAATTTAGGTCGTTTTAGAACAATGTACAGTTTAAAAATAATAAATTTTGGAGTTTGAAGTAGAACGTTTAAAAGATAACAATGATAATCTATATTGAATAAACAAGTTTCTGTTTCTGTTTCAAATTGTCGACATTTTTATATTTAAATTGAGTATATATTATTATAGTTATTTTCTATGTGAAAATTGCAAGAAGTTTGCATAATTTAAACATTGTTTTATAACATATTAAATTACGCCGTAAACTGTAATTCCAATATGCCAACTTATTTGAATTTAAAACATGTCTGTATAGATTAGTTATATTTTTTTTCCGTATCTTTTTTTATGGAGAAATTAATTTGTAAACATAAATTAAGATTTACTATACTTGCAATCCAAACTTATTAGTTTGGATTCGTGATGTCCCAGGCACTACAGCGTCTAGAATAGCTGTTGTAAAATTATTGACGCTGTATAAATCATCTTTAGATGTAAAGGCCAATTTTTCTATTAAAACAAAATTCAAATTGTCGAGATATTTTATATTTTATTTAAATTGATTACATATTATTGTAGTTATTTTCTGTGTGAATATTGTAAGAATTTTGCATAATTTAAACATGTTTCATTAAATATTAAGTTACGCTACACCTGTAATTCCAATATACTAACTTAAATGAATTTAAAACAATTTAATAGGCTAATTATATTTGTTTTTTTTTCTATATCTTTTGTTATGAATAAATGAATTTGTAAGCATAAATTATATTTTACTATAACTTGTATTCCTCGTCAGAAATACATAACTGTGACCGATTCTGGTTTTTCCAAGATTTATTCTATTAGGAAATATGTTTCTAAAATAATTAATTATTATAATTCTAGAGATAAATTTATAGAAATAATGTTTAATGATAGAAACATATTTTTTAATAGAATAAATCTTGGAAAAACCAGATCGATGAAAAAAATTTAATTTCTGCGATTCGAATTTTCCCGCTCAAATTTGTTGTATGTGCTCCAACTGTAGATGGCGCTGAATTTTGTTCCTATCCATTTTATATGGAGTTAACATTCTTCTCCGCTAGGAGTAAAGTATTCTGTGGCACAAATTAAGTATATAGAAATGTGTGTGCAATAGCAATAGACAGCGAAAATCCAAAATCTAATGAAAATAAAAAATATTTTACAATGGAATTAGGCAATAAAATGATCGCTGTTGTAGGCCGCATGTGGAGGACTAATGTGTAAGCAGCACAAGTTGCATAATTATTTTCGATTAGCAATTAGCTAATTTCGGTTTATACAAAGGTACTCTGTGTAGCTAATACAGTTAAGAGTAGAAACATCATAAATCTAGAAGAAATTGGCGAAGTTTACAGTATTAAATTTAATTATTAATTATCCATTTTAACAATATTCATATTTTATTATTATAAATTAAAGATGCGGCTACCTAGCGCATTAAATCCACGGGTACAAAAAAGAATCCTGTAAGTTTTCCCTTAGTCCTATTACTCGGCAACAATCTTATTCATAATATTAGTAAATAATTAATTCAATTTAATTTAAATGTTTGTTTTAAGAGTATTTTATAATAGTAGTGATACATGACTTTGTTGCCTCATTAATTAAGTCTTATATTACACATTTAAGTCAAAAGTGTGAAAAAAATAGGTAGATAGGTAGTTTTGATCAGCATTCCACATGATCATCACAGCCCAAAAAGTCTACTAGTGATCATAGGTCTCACCCGTATATTACCTTATAGGAGGGATTTTACCATAGTGCCACGCTTAGCAGCCGGGTTGTCAACTACAATATTGCTATCAGTTGTCATCTTCATGATAAATGCTGCTATCTCCTGTTTCAGTATTCCTTTGTTGCCTCTTACAATACCCACAAGATGTAATGGGATAGTGGATATTCTTATGTCGCTACCACATAGCAAATTTTCAGCAATGTATTCCTTTTTATATAATATCTACTTATTTTATCATTAAATATCAATGTAAATCATTTACATTCCACTTCCCTTTTCTATTCTGAACATATTGTAAATTATTTGTAGTTAATAAATAAACAATAACTTAAAGTAAAATATGTAGTCTTAAAAATTTAGCTTTACACTAAAGAAATTCCTTTAATTTTGAAATAAATATATTCTAAATTACTTTGATTTTCAGGATGAGATTTGGTGTTTATGATAAAGTCCTTCCTAATGAAACAACACCCAGTAGAATAGTTCCTGATCATATTTTAAAACCTGAATATGTGACATTAAGTAGTGCTAATAAAACTCCAAAAGCACCTGAAATAAAAGACAATATTCAGATAAAAGGAATGAAGGAAAGCTGTAGTCTAGCAGCTTCAATTTTAAACAGTTTACATACATTTATTAAGGTAAGCACAAGGTCTTTATTTAAGCAATGTATACCTATCTGTTTGATAGAATATGACAGAAATATGATTATGTATTTTCCAATATGATTAAGATAACATATTAGTTATTTTTAGGGTTCTGTACCTCAAAAGGAAAAAACGGAACCCTTATAGGATCACTTTGTTGTCCATCTATCTGTCTGTCTGTCTGTCAAGACTCCTTTTCTCAGGAATGCGTGGAGGTATTAAGCTGAAATTCATATCAAATACTCAAGTCTACTGTCCCTTAGAGCTGTGAAAATATCAAACTTCCAAGCTAAGGCAATCAAAAGATACAGCCGTTTATGCTGTAAATTTTCGACATTCACAAGGGAATCAAACCTACAGGGTACTTCTCGTGAACTCAGAATCTTGAAATTTGGTACGAAGCAACGTTTTATAGCACAGATAAAGGAAAAATTGCGAAAAGCATAAATTTTAAGTTACATCATATAGTAAAAATATTTTTAATAATTTTAAACTTATATACCTACAGATTTGTTCAGAATCCTTGGTGCGCGAGTCCGACTTGCACTTTGCCAGTTTTTTTTTATCCAAGACTTATTCTCAGTGTCCTTTTTTCCCACAATATGATAATAAGAAATAAGTACATAATTATGTTCTCATAAAGTATAAATGTCGACAATATAAAACCATTACTATGCACAATCTTTATTAAAATAAATTTTATTTACTTTACAGCCTGGTGTCACAACTGATGATATAGATGAATTAGTTCATACCTTAACTGTAGAGGCTGGTGCATACCCATCACCACTCCATTATAAAGGATTTCCAAAAAGTGTTTGTACCTCAGTGAATAATGTGGCTGTTCATGGCATACCAGATCTCAGACCATTACTAGATGGAGATATAATTAATGTAGACATAACAGTAAGGTTAAAAATGTAATTATTCTCATGTCGTTTTTTTTATAAATACTGATAAATGGCATTAACATGAAGAAACTTAAAAAAATAAGTAATAGCAGTATGCTACAAATATTATCAATGTGAAAGTTTGTAAGGATGTATAGATGATCTCTTTCACACAAAAATTACTGAATGGATTTTAATAAAACTACAATAATATAGCTCATACATCAGAATAACATAAGCTATAATTCATAGAAATATTGTGTAAATTGGCCAAAATCTATACAAATACATAAAATTAAAGTATCTGTTTGTAATGTCGAAAATACATCTTTTTACTATATGCATATGAGTATACTTATAACAAAAATACTATTTTTAAAATGTTTTGTCTGTCTGTCTGTTTGTTCCGGCTAATCTCCAAAATTGATTTTGATCGGACATTCACTGGCAGATAGCTGATCTTATAAGAAGTAACTTAGGCTACTTTTATTTTAGAAAAAATTAGGGTTCCACGAATTAATTAAAACCCGTGAAATCCAATCGATATAAAGTACGCGCGGGCGAAGTCGCGGGGAACAGCTAGTATACCAATAAATGTTAAGTAAGTCTGTAAAAATATGTCATCTACGAGCTATTTTCGCGTGAACACGCATCACGCAAAAACTTGTGAACCGATTTGGATGGGACTTTCACTGGCAGATAGTTGATGTTATAAGGAGTAACTTGGCTACTTTTATTTTAGGATTCCATGCAAAAATATTCTGCGCTGGCGAAGTCGCCGGAAACAGCTACTAAAAGCATAATATAAGTGGAAACTAAAGTATTAAAATTAAACTTTTAATACTTCAACTTCTTTACTTTTTATCAAAGATTTAGTTTTTTTAGACCTAGCCTTGAATAGATATCATGAATGAAACTATTCAAACGACATTCTATTTCGTACCTTAAAGAAATAGAATGCATAAGAAATAAATGCGTAATAGTTCAGTCAGAATAGTAGTAGAACTTTAAAACTTGGCTAAAATAATTAGGTGGATAACAGGAATGTCGTTTTGGCACCTGCAACCTGCCTCTATCCCCGCGCTTCCCCTAGTGACCAATCACCTTTCCATGTTCCCTCCCTAGTTGTAATGATGTCTTAGCTGTCATGTGCCTAATTGTTTGTCACATAGTATTCTCTATTTTTGTTCTTTTATGGATGGAATCATTCCTCCAAATTTATATGGGACCACCTGTGAATTATAACTTATTTAATAAAAAGGAATAATTAAAATTGCCCCACAATCAATGTAGATATCACATAACATTCAAAATAAACATTTAGTCAAATAGCTAAAAATAAAGAATAGGCAGATTTGTTGAAACTGCATATGATAAGTATAGTCAATATTTTTTTCCAGGGTAATCCAGGGTTTTGTTTTGTTGTGGACAAGATTTTTTTTAAGTAAATGACACCATTATTTTGAAATTACTCACATCAGTTTTATGCTAACTCCACATGCTAAATATAAGCTCCGCATATGGGTAATCCAGATACAGCAACAAATTATTCATAGAATATTTGCAGGACAAGTAATTTTTAAATGGGTTGACACCATTCTTTAATTTCAATTTTTTTTTATTCCCTAACTAACTGTGCCTCGCGACTTCTCCCCTTTTTGCGGGGAACCCTAATTATTTTTCTAAAATAAAAGTAGCCTAAGTTATTCCTTATGACATCAGCTATCTGCCAGTGAAAGTCCCGTCAAAATCGGTCCAGCTGTTTCGGAGATTAGGCGCAACAAACAGACAGACAAAAATTTTAAAAATTGTACTTTCATATGCAAATGCATAATTAACTAAATAAAAGTAAAACTCTGTAAATTTGACATTACAAACAGACACTTCAAATTTTATTTATTTGTATAGATTATGTTTAAAAGTGTTTTATATTCAAACATTATCTTTCAGGTGTTTTTCAAGCAATATCATGGTGATTGTTCAAAAACCTTTTTTGTTGGCAATGTAGATGACAAAGGTAAACACCTTGTAAGTGTCACAGAAGAGTGTCTAAACCTTGTAAGTATAATTTATATCAAAATTAACATTGTGTTATTGTAAAACATTTTATATATATTTTTTTATTTTCAGGCTATTAAGTGTTGTGGACCTAATGTACCATTTTGTGAAATTGGTACAACAATATACAGACATGCAAAGAAGAATAGACTCACGGTCTTACCTGCTTTTGTAGGTCATGGAATTGGCCAATATTTTCATGGTCCACCCGATATATTTCATACATGTAAGCTTTGAATATGTTATAGATTTTTTTGATGTGACAACGTCTTATAATTCGATGAAGCTGGCTGCACGCAAGAAAAAACATGACTCATGCGGTGTTACCTCGCTCTGAGGCGTTCCATTTAAGGCTTGAAGTGCAAGCGAGAGCGCGGAACGAGCGACAAAGAGGCACAATCGGCCTCCGCGTTCGGCAGCGTTCGACATCTGTCTCTCTCCTACTTGAGTGAGCGATGCGTCCGCATGGACAGCTGCTATACAATAATACATTTACATGTTTTCGTCAAGTATGAAGTGCAGTGAAAAGTGAATGTGGTGTCAATTGTTTATAGCAACATTTTCTTATGACGTTGTCACGTTCAACTATCGTCAGTAAACCGACTTTACAGAAAACCGATTTTTTTATAGAATAAGGGTGACGAACGAGCACACAGTCCACCTGATGGTAAGTGGTTGCGGCGGCCCATAGACATCTAAATCTATCTTCGTTTGCGAATTAAAATGCAGATGCGTTGTCAGCCGTGAGGATTAAGATAGAATGCCTCTTTTCCAGTAAAAAGGGTCTCCTGTTCTCTACACTCACCATACGAAACACAGCAGCATTAAGCTGCTATTTTACACTGGTATTCTGTGAGAGCGTGGTCCTTCCCCGGTCGAGCCGACCCATTCGTGCTACAACTATACTATTAATATAGCTGCAGCATGGCTCTACCACGTATAAAGATTATGCATTTGTTGTCAATTATGTACTATATATTATTTTAAAGTTGAAAAAATATTATATACTTCATTTATTAAAGACAGGTAATTTTTATTTAGCCAAATCTAATGTAGAAATGTTTAAATGTTGTACAATGTGATGAAAGTAAGAATAGGAACGATTTTCTGCTATATGAGACATCTTATCTGTCAAAATAAACCGGATAAGTAGATAAGCAAAATAGATATTATGATAAAATATTTATTTTCAACATAACCATCAATTGAATATCTTTAAATTTTATCTCAAACCATGTTTACAATTTCTGTTTGTGTATCATTTCTTAGAGTAATCATCATCATCATCATCACTGCTGTCCTCCTTATTTTATTTATTTAGTTATCTAAAATATTCCATTGCTTGTTATATAAAAGGAAGAACAGATATTTTATGACAAAAAAAACCTAATAGTTTTATTATAAACATTTTATGTTGATAATAAAACTAAAGTTCTTATCCTCACTTTCAAACATCTTGATCTTTGCCAGTTTTCCGTTTCAAATCAAAATCGCATTTGAATGTTTTTCGTCATCGCAAAAATTGGAGTAATTATGGAATATGAGTAGAAAAAAAATACGTTAACTTATTTCATATAAAACGGCAATTTCATTGGTAAAAAGACCTAATATAAAATTAAAATAAATAACAGAAGAATGTCAGGTTTGGTTGATCATGCAAAATACGTTATGGCAACCTAACACAACAATACAAATTTTTAACAGTGGTAGAGCTAAGCGGTAGCTTTTGCTGTCGCACGGATGGGCCAGCTCGAACCGGGGTGGTACCACGACCTCACAGAATACCAGCGTGAAGTAGAGGTTTACCTCTGCGTTGCGCTTGGTAAGTGCAGGTGGCCGGAGGCCCAATCCCCCCCCCCCCCCATCAACATGGTAGTGGAATTAAATAAGAGACTACCCCAGGAGGGTACCAACACCCCTGGAGAATCCCTCGCTGAGCATCCACGACCAAACTACTTTACTCCTGAGCGTGGGTGCTCAGGCTGCCCCGCGTACTGGGGGGGGGGGGGGGGGGCAAAATTCCGCTCGCGACTAATGCTGCTCGGGGCAAGCGGAGCAATGCAACCAAGGCGACCCCTGTCACGCTATCCGTGAATTTTTGCAACATCAGGGGACTTCATTCCAACCTTAACGCTGTCCATTACCATCTAGAGACGGCGAAGCCGGCCTTGCTCTTTTTAACCGAGACTCAGGTGTCCTCTCCGGCTGATACTTCATATCTCTCCTACCCGGGGTACAAATTGGTACACTCCTTTGTGCCCCGGGCTGGGCTTTTAACGCCCACCACGCTGAATGGCTTGGTTCTCGTTTAACTGATCATGCGGGTAGATCTGTCTATGACTTTGCTTTGGCATATGGTCTAACACAACTGGTTACTTCGCCTACGCGGATCCCAGATGTGGAAGACCATGTACCTTCCCTGTTGGACCTTCTGCTGACCTCTCATCCGGACGGATATCAGGTCTCCGTCGATGCCCCTCTGGGCTCTTCGGACCATTGTCTGATCCGGAGTGCGGTGCCACTCACACTCCAATCGCAGTCGCGATCTGCAGCTTGCCGCCGTGTTTGGCACTATAGGTCAGCTGATTGGGACGGGATGCGGTCTTTTTTTGCATGCTACCCTTGGTTTGCTTCTCGCCGGAAGATCCCAGCGTTGTTGCCGATTCTGTTGCTGATGTGGTACTTCAGGGTATGGAACTTTTTATTCCATCCTCTATGGTGCCCATCGGAGGCAGATCCCAGCCATGGTTTGGTCGCTCCTGTAAAATAGCATCACGTTATAAGCAGGAGTGCTACCGGGCCTGGGCTGACGCATCAACGTCTCGGGATGTAAACACCAGCGCGCACTTAAAAAGAAGTATAATTCCGCCTCCAGGTCCTTCAAAAGCGTCATTGCCAAGGCAAGGTCTGAGCACATCGGCAGAATTGGCGAGAAGCTAGTTCGCCTTCCTTCGGGAACCCGTGCATTCTGGTCTCTCGCCAAGGCTGTCCAAGGGAACTTCTGTCAGCCATCTCTTCCATCTCTGCACAGGGAGGACGACTCACTGGCCCATGCCGCAAAGGAGAAAGCCGATCTGTTGAGCTCTCTTTTTGCGTCCAACTCGACTCTAGATGACGGGGGGAATACACCGCCGACCATCCCGCGATGTGAGTGCTCCATGCCGGATGTGCGATTTACACAGCGCTCGGTTCGCAAAGCACTCTTCTCCCTGGACGTCAGCATGTCGAGTGGACCCGATGGAGTCCCTCCCATTGTGCTGAAGACGTGTGCTCCGGAGTTGGCACCGGTTTTAACGCGTCTTTTCCGGTACTCCTACTCCCAAGGCGTAGTCCCGAATTCATGGAAGACAGCTTTGGTCCACCCGATCCCTAAAAAAGGCGATCGCTCAGACCCGTCCAACTACAGGCCTATTGCCATCACCTTCTTGTTCTCCAAAATAATGGAATCCATTATAAACTGCCAGCTCATGAGGTACCTTGAGGATCACCAGCTGATTAGTGACCGCCAGTACGGTTTTCGTCGAGGTCGATCTGCTGGTGATCTTCTAGTCTATTTGACTCATAGATGGGCGGAGGCAGTAGAGTCCAAAGGGGAGGCATTGGCCGTTAGTTTGGACATAGCGAAGGCCTTCGATCGGGTCTGGCACAAAGCGCTTCTTTCGAAGCTTCCTTCCTATGGGCTTTCCGAGAAATTGTGCAAATGGATCACCAGTTTCCTTGCTGATCGGAGTATCAAGGTCGTAGTAGACGGTGCATGCTCTGATTTCAAGCCTATCAACGCTGGTGTTCCACAAGGCTGCGTGCTATCACCAACGCTGTTTCTCCTGCATATCAATGATATGTTGCTAACTGGTAGCATTCATTGCTATGCGGACGACAGCACTGGTGATGCCTTATATACCGGCCGTGCCAATATTTCTCGGGACAACGTCGCTGAGTACCGGGACAAACTTGTGTCTGAAGTCGAGTCTTTGCTTAACAAAGTCTCGGATTGGGGCCGACTAAATCTAGTCCAGTTCAATCCCCAGAAGACACAAGTTTGCGCGTTTACCGCTAAAAAGAACCCCTTTGTCGTATCTCCTCAGTTTCAAGGCACTCCCCTTCTTGCCTCAGCCAGTATCGGTATCCTCGGAGTCGACATATCGAGTGACGTGCAGTTTCGTGGTCACTTGGAAGGGAAGGCCAAATTGGCCTCTAAAAAGCTTGGCGTGCTCAGCAGAGCGGGACAGTATTTCATGCCGGCACACCGCCTGCTACTTTACAAGACGCAAGTTCGGCCTCACATGGAATACTGTTCCCATCTCTGGGCAGGGGCTCCCCAGTGCCAGCTCCTTCCACTTGACCGCATCCAACGCAGAGCGGCTCGAATTGTCGACGACCGAGCCCTTTCCGATCGGCTAGATTCATTGGCATTGCGAAGAGATGTTGCATCCCTTTACATTTTCTTTCGCATCTACCATGGGGAGTGCTCTGAGGAATTGTTCGGATTAATCCCAGCCGCCAAATTTCACGAACGCACATCGCGGCAGAACTCCCGACACCATCCACACCATCTGGATGATTGGCGGTCCACCACTGTGCGATTTAGAAGATGTTTTCGTCCTCGCACGACCTCCTTGTGGAATCGATTACCATCAGCGATTTTTCCGGACCGATACGACTTAGGAACCTTCAAGAAAAGAGCTTACACCTTTCTAAAAGGCCGGCAACGCATCTGCAATTCCCCTGGTGTTGCAGTTGTTCATGGGCGGCGGTAGTCACTTACCATCAGGTGAGCCGCATGCTCGTTTGCCCCCTCTTCTTTAAAAAAAAACAATCTGTTAACACAGAACAGAAACCTACGACTAAGTTATTGCGCCAACTTACGAACTTTTGCTGAGTTACCCAGGCCTAGTGTGATAACATGTAATTTTCACCCAGTGAAGAGCTACAATACAGTGGACCCACGGTAATCCGACAAACATTTTGCAAGGCAGTGTCGGACTATCGAATTTGTCGGATTATAGAGTACTGTCTATAGTTCGGAATTTTTTATAAAAGAGTACCTTGTAATCCGACAAATTCCAGATCCAATGGTAAGATTCTATCTATACTACTCGTATACTATAATATAATAAAGCGGAAGAGTTTTTTTGTTTGTTTAAACGCGCTAATCTCTGGAACTATCGGTCCGATTTGAAAAATTATTTTTGTATATTATAGCCAGATTCATGTGGAATAGTATAGGCTATCTAGCATTAAGCTATATAACTCAGCTAGCCTTAAATATGGATATTTGTTAAGCAAGTCAGAAGAAAAAGCACTCCCGAAATGATTTATCCGCGTACGCTGGTGATATCGTTAGGGATACGTAAATACAATGTTCTAGAAAAATATAGATCTTTACCCCGTCTAAAAAAAGTCCGCGATACCATATGTCTATTTCTTATACATAAGCCATAATCTGGTATTTTGTGACAAAAAAATATTGAAAATTTAAAAGTGATTTATGAGCGTTATTATTAGGCATGGCCTATTTATCCTTACGAACGAAAGTTACTTCATCATCAAGACAATTTTATGAAGATAAACTTTGTTCTTTATACCATGTTATTTGAACGCATAGTTTAAGAGATAATGTAAAATTAAAATAACTCAATACTTGGCTGGGCGCGCGAACGACGCTTGCTTGAACTAGGTCATGTCGCGCACCTCGGACAAGTGATGACGCGGGTGAAACCGCGGGGCACAGCTAGTATGTCATATATGTACTCTGAAGTACAAATTATACTTCATTATGTATGTCAAATTTAGTAAATTAAACAACACAATAGTGAACTTACATTTTATTATAAAATTAACGGCATTAATGCTATAGAAGTTACAAAAAATATGCAATAAATTTACATTAGGAAATAACTGTGTACAAACAAATATACATACTAAAATAATCAAAAATTACAAGTTATAACTGTTCAATCATGCATTAGCGAAGATTATCAAAAAAATATCTAATAATAAATAATATACCATGTCGGATTACAGGGGGAGCCGGATTAGACAGGGGCCGGATTACCGGGGGTCCACTGTATATCTAAAACTACATTTGAGATCTTACTTTTTTATTTCAGTAAATCGATATCCTGGTCTAATGAAGCCTGGAATGACTTTCACGATAGAACCAGTACTTTCGCATGGAAATGAAAACACTGTGTTACTAGAAGATGGATGGACCATTGTCACAGAAGATGGAGCTCGAACTGCACAAATGGAGCACACGGTGCTGATCACTGACGATGGTGCTGAAATACTTACAAAATAAATTATAATTTATTAAAAAATTTACCGCAGCGAATTTTATTTATTTAACCAATGACATTTAGCATTTTCATTAAATAAAACATCTATACCGTATCACGTTTGGAATTACTTCTGAACGATTAAGGCGTTTTACGTACATAACTTGCTTAAAAACTTAGGTATTTTGTATTACAAAAGATCTACAGAAATCACCCTAAACGCATCATTGAACAGGAGGCGGAGGTCGTTGTAGCTCTGTTTTGTGTGGTCCGCCAACAGGTTTAAAGTATAGAGTGAGCTCATGATACTTGGCGATTTTAACGCCCCCCACGCCGAATGGCTCGGTTCACGTTTAACCGATCGTGCGAGGAGATCTGCTCATGATTTTGCCTTGGCATATGATCTGACACAACTGGTTACTTCGCCTACGCGGATTCCAGATGTGGAGGATTATACACCTTCCCTGTTGGACCTTCTGCTGACATCTCATCCGAACGGATATCTGGTTTCTGTCGATGCTCCTCCCGGCTCTTCGGACCATCATCTGATCCGGAATGTGGTGCCACTCACGCTCGCTACGTGGTCGATTAGTCGGTCTATGGGACCTATACAGGCACCCGTAGACGAGGGGATGATCGTCGTTGTCTACGCGCAGCCAAAGGATGGAAAGGTCCGTACCTTCAAGACTGGCGAGGCGTCGAGAACAGATATTCTCTCCGACGTATACGCACTCCACCCCGGGGCACAAACAAGTGTTCTTATTTGTACCTCGGGTGGGACAGGTACAGGAAGTATCAGCCGTAGAGGACATCTACGTCTCGGTAGGAGCAAGGCCGGCTTCGCCGTCTCTAGATGTTAGTGGACGGCGTTAAGGTTCGAGTGAAGTTCCCCGATATTGCAGAAGTCCACGGATAGCGTGGCAGGGTATCATGGTTTTATCGCTCTGTTTGCCCCGTGCAGTGTTAGTATAGAGCGGGATTTTTTCTGCATATCAATGATAGATAAGTTTTAATTCGGTAACATTCATTGTTATGCGGATGGCGGCACTGGTGATGCTCTATACACCGGCCGTGCCAATATTTCTCGGGAAAACGTCGCTGAGTACCGGAACAAACTTTTGTCCGAAGTCGAGTCTACTGAATAAAGTTTCGGATTGGGAGCGACTAAATCTAGTCCAGTTTAATCCTCAGAAGACATAAGTTTGCGCGTTTACCGCTCAAAAGAAGCCTTTTTGTCGCATCTCCTCAGTTTGAAGGCACTCCCCTTGTTGCCTCAGCCAGTATTTGAATCCTCGGCGTCGACATATCGTGTGACGTGCAGGTTCGTGGCCTCTAAAAAGCTTGACGTGTTCAGCAGCGCTCTGCTGAGCACACAGAATTTTATGCCAGCACACCGCCGACAAATTTACAAGGCGCAGGTTCGGCCTCACATGGAATACTGATCCCCTCTGGGCTGGGGATCCCCAATGCCACAGCGCAGAGCAGCTCGAATCGTCGACGCCCGAGGCTTTTTCGATCGGCTCGATTCACTGCCGCTGCGAAGAGATGTTGCATCCCTTTGCATTTTCTTTCGCATCTATCACGGGGAGTGCTCTGAGGCATTGTTTGGTGTAGTGTAGTTGTGTGAAGTAGAGGTTTACCTCTGCGTTTCGCTTGGTGAGTGCAGGTGGCCGGAGGTCCTTTTTACTGGAAATGAGGCATTCCATCTTGGTCCTCACGGGTGACAACGCATCTACATTTTGATTTGTAATGGAGGATAGATGTAGAAGTCTATGGGCCGCAGCAACCACTTACCATCAGGTGGACTGTGTGCTCGTTTGTCACCCTTATCCTATAAAAAAAAACGCACATCCCGGCAAAACTCCAGATACCATTCACACCATCTGGATGCTTGACAGTCCACCACTGTACGTTTCTCTAGGAGTTTTCTTCCGTGTACGATCTCTCTGTGGGATAGTGTGGCCACCCACGCCTAGCCGCCATGCGCTGCAATGCCGATATCGCCGAGTCCGTTGTTAGGGAGTAAACTAGCTCTAAATGAACCGCGCGCGTCGTTAAGCACGTGAATAGTGCTACCCACCGCTTTTCGTGCCGTCGTCCTATCGTAACTATCAAAGGCCCGAAATAGTCGACTCCGGTGTAAGTAAACGGTCGCGCAAACGCCCCTAACCGTTCGGGTGGTAGGTCTCCTGTTACCCGTGGCCGTCTTGCGTACTCTGCATCGCAGACATCTCCGCTGCACTTCTCGTACGGTCGATCGTAGTCGGAGGATATGAAATCTGGTGCGTAGGTCGTTGACCACCCTCTCTCTGTTGGCGTGGCTTGCTTCCTGATGCGTCTTCTCTACATGCAGCTTCAGGAATTGGTGGCGTCCATTCAGTAAGATGGGTCTCTTCATCTGGCCGTCCACGTCAGCTGCGTCGATTCTTCCCCTGGCTTGTAATATTCCATCTTCCAGTATGGGGTCGAGCTTCCTAAGTGCGCTGCCGGTGGCCAGGTTCTTCCCCCGCTGAAGGCGGGTGATGTCTTCAGCGAAGCTGTCGAGTTGGCTGCGTTCTATCCACATCCGCTCTGCCCTCTGGATGTGCTGCAATGTCAGTCCTTGTGCTCTTTTTCGTATGGCATCGATGAACTGCAGTACTCGTGCTGTGGCCCTGATCAATCTCTCGTAAGAAGAGAATCGTTCTATGTCTGGCAGGTATGGAGCGTCCTTGGTGTCGATCTGGTGCGCCACGATCTCCTCCAACTCTTCATCATCCTCTGCCTTCTCTTCCTTCTGGTGAGGCCATCTGTCTTCGTCCTCGTAAAGAAATGACGGTCCTGTAAACCATAGGTCGCTTTCTTCTTTGATCACGAAGTTCATGCGCGTTGCCTGATCTGCTATGTTCTCCGCAGTCGGTATCCACCTCCATTGCTCGGGTGATGTCTTTTCAGCTATTTCCCCTAACCGATGAGCCACGTATGGAGTGTAACGCGCCGTATCATTCTGTATCCAGTGGAGTGACGTAGTAGTCTGTCCAATATATGACCCTATCTGCTACCACTCTGTGTTCGTCTTACACGAATTCCGCGAGTCGCGCGCCTATCAAATTCGCCTGCAACTCTAGTCGCGGTATACTCTGCGCCTTAATCGGAGCGACTTTCGTCTTAGCCGCCACTAATCGTACCCTAACCGTTCCGTCGCTGTATCGTATACGCCAATATGCCGCGGATGCGTACGCACGTTCGCTTGCGTCGTTAAATACGTGAAGTTGACGCTCTACCACTCCCCCCGTAGGAGCATAGCACCTTGGCAGTCGCAGTCGTGACACCTCCTCGACGACTCGCAGCCACCTCTGGAACTCATCCGCTGCCTTCTCAGGTAGTTCGTCATCCCATCCGACCTTCTTCATACGCTATAGGTCTTGTAGCAGGATCTTGGCGGTGATGGTGAGGTAGCTGAGCAGTCCGAGCGGATCAAACACAGACATGACTGCGCTTAATACTTCCCTCTTGGTCGGTGGTCGCTGTAGCGCCTTTACTTTCTGCGGCACCTTATTCATCGATGTGTTGAAGGTTAGGGCGTCTTCGTCGGCCATCCATAACAACCCTAGGGTTCTGCCTGGGCTGTCTTGCCTTAAGTCTACTTCCTTAGGCTTGCGTGCCAGTAGTTCCTCCGGCTTGTCTTCCAATAGGGCTGCGTGATTAGAATTCCAGCCTGCCAAGGTGAAACCGGCCTTCTGGTGCACTTCCGTAACCTGCCTCGCCGTGTTTACCGCTTCCTCTACCGTTGCATAGCTGTTTAAATAGTCGTCCATATAATGACTACGTACGATAGCGTTAAGTGCCAACGGGTGTGTCTGCGTGTGCGCGCGCGTTATAATCTCTGACACTATGTGCGAGAAACGGCGAGCTTCTCGCGCCGAAAATCATTGATGTCATAACGTACTCCCGCGGCTATATCGCTCGTTTCCTCGCCAGAGAAACAATTGCGCGTGTTGATCGCGACGGTCGATTTTCACACGTAAGAACATTTCCCTAATATCCGCGAACACGGCTATCTCGTTTTCTCTAAACCTAAACAGTATGCCCGGTAAGTTCCGTAATAAGTCAGGGCCGTCGAGTAAATAGTGATTAAGACATCTACCGGATGCGCGCGCTGCCGCGTCGAACACTACTCTCATCTTCCCCGGCTTGTTCGGGTTCCGCACTGCGAAGTGTGGCAGGTACCAGCTCTTGGGGTCCTCTCTCTCCCCTTGCGTATCCTTTCGCCAGGAGGTTGTCTATCTGGGCTGTGTAGGCGTCCCGAAACTCCGGCGACTAGTCCATCTTCCTTTCAATCGTCCGTAGTCTTCGAGCTGCCATTTCATAGCTGGGTGGCATCCGCACGTTGTCGTCCTTCCATGGCAGTCCAACTTGGTATTGCTCGCCGACCTTCTTGACGGTGCGCTGGAATATGTCGACAGCGCGCTCCTCTTCCCGTCACGGCCTACTCTTTAGCGAGATACCTATAGAATCTATATCGTACTGCCGTTTGAGGAGTTCCGTTAACTCCTCGTCCTGACTGGCAAACGTTCGGATGTCCCTATGTGGCCGTCCGCTAGTGCTTGCTACGTGTAATACGGTCTCGCCGTCTTCCCTACACGTTAACCGCGGCACGGTTCCCTGAATTACCCACCCTAGTAACGTATGTGCAGCTATGGGCTGCCTTCGGCGTCCTATTCTCAAATTACAGGTGATTATTAAGTTCCAGTTGTCGGCGCCTAATAATAATCGCGGCTTCGCGTCGTCATAACATACCGCACTCGGTAAGCCGCGTAAGTGCTTCAACCGTAAGCACTCCCTACTCACAGACTGCGAGCCTATCTTCAAATCCGCTATTGTTCGCGCGCTTACATTATAAATCTCATTGCGCGTCTTGCCACGTATTCCTATATGTACTAACCTACTATTGGCCTCGCGTTGACTATTATTTACGCCTCTAATATTGAGCGGTTTTACCGGTCCTTCCGCTCCTAACTCGCGAGCTAAGTCGTCGTCGATTAACGATATGGTAGAGCCTTCGTCAAGTAGCGCATACGTATCAACTTCCTTACCACGCGGTCCGCGCACGGTAATGGGGCACACTTTTAATAACACAGACGCACTACTATTAACGTTCGACGCGACGAGTACGGTTTCATCCGGTTTTACCGACGCTTCAGGCGTGCGGGCGTGAAGGAAGGCGTGGTGGGGGGCGTTGCAGCCGTCGACGCCGCACTTCCTAGCCTTACAACGTAGGCGTCGGTGTTTGCTGCTTAAACACCTAAAGCACACCCCATCTTCCTTTACACACTTTCACCGGTCGTTCAAACCCATTTGCGCCAGCTTCCTACATTTGGCGATTGGGTGTTCACCCCCACAACACATACACGAGGCACTTCCGGTGTCCTCCTGGGCGGTGAAAGTCTTTACGTCGCGGACCCTATCCTCTACGCGGCGTGTTAACACTATCCTTTTCGACGGCGGTGCTTCTCGTCTTACGGGCGATTCCTTAGTCGGCGTTACGGACGTATAGGCGTGATTTAACGCACGGTCAGCCTCTCTCATCATAAACCGGGATAGTGTGACAATGTTCGGTTCGTCCGCACTTCCGTAGTGCTCCGCATAATCGCACCAACGTACAACGTAGTAAGTGAGGGCTAAGCTTACTCGTAACCTCCCTAGTTAGCATCGGATTTTATAAGTATCCTTTGCCGTCGACGTTCTGCATAATACAAACTATATTTTGCAACTTAATAGCGAACGAATTTAACTCCTGGGCGGTTTGATCCGGGAGCGGAAGGCGTTTCAAGTCATCTAACGCACGATCAATAATCACTTCCGGGCGGTCGAAACACTGCTCCAGTGTCCGCATAATGTCCGCTGGATCCTTCGCGGTAAACAGCAGCGCCAATATTACCTCTCGAGCCTCACCACGTAAACAGTTTCGTAATCTTGCCATATTTTCCGTATTGGTGAATCCATACAGACGCGTGGACTCCCTCATCGCGGCTTTAAACGATAACGCAAATAGGCAACTCCTGTATCTGCTTCGCGGCGACTGGTCTAAGTCTTATCATGCCTTCTAAGGCTTCCGCTAATCGTTCTATACCCCTATCTTTCCCTCGTGGGGTGAGCGACCTATGTACACCTACATCCTTGTAATACGGCGACGGTAATCTACGGTCCGCGTGGCGATCTATGTACACCTATATCCTTACACGGCGACGGTAATCTACGATTAGCGTGGCGATCTATGTATAGGCGATAGAGTGCGGCGTTGGACGCGCGACGGCGACGTAACCCGTACACGGCGATCCACCTGGTTCATTTCTACGGCGACTCCATTGTCCCTCTGTATCGTATCTACGCGGCGTGGTTGATCATTATTCGCAACCGACCTCACCTGGGCATGTTCAGCGTGGTCGTAACCGGTTTCCCTACTCGGCGGGGCCTGCTCTATCTCGATGCGGGGCGCGGGCTGAGACGGGCGGTAGGGCGGCTCCCCCCACACAGTCTCCACGTTCTCTAACCACCTATCAACGCGTACCCTATTTTCCACTAAATCGTCTTCGTTTAAACTATCCCTATCCGTTTCTTCTTGCAGTTGAGCGACGTCCCTTGCGTATTTCTTCTTGATGAGATCTTCTTCGATTTGCAATTGCTTCCTTCTAATTGCAGCTAGTTCCTCCGCGGTATTATACTCGATTTGTTTTAACTTTGCTATCGCGCTAGCTGTCGACCGGGCTGAACGGACTGAACGGACCGACGGGGCGCGGGGCGCGGGCCTATGTACAACGCCTGCTACAGGCGCGACGGTACGCACTATCGAACTAGTCTCTGTAACCGGAAGATCTTCTATAATCGCGGCGAGCGTCTCTGTACGCGGCGCGGATGTGCTAACCTTTCCCAAGCGATCGGTTGTGGACACGGACATAGCGGTGCGCGGCGGCGCCGGCGCGGTCGCGGGCATAGATGCGGGCGCGAACGGAGGCTGGGGCGCGGCGGAGGGCGCTTGTGCCAACGCGAGATAATCGGACGGGGACGCGGGTGCTTCCTCGAATATCCGCATTCCTACCGGCGTTTCGTCGTCATTCCGTGTCTTCTGGCTTCTTGTCTTCCTTATGACGTCACACGTTGCGGCTTCCGATCGTCTTCAAAAAGACGCACGTATTGGATGCCGTTCCCGCCGCAAGGGCGTTACTAGGTGACCGCAGTTTGGCACCGTTAGGGAGCAATCACCTGGCCGCGTAAACACGGTTAAGAAACAAGAAATTGTCTGGAAACAGACAATAGACGTATATGTAGACGTAGACGTAATAAGAAACGGGGAAGAAATTAGTACACCGACAATCTTCTCTCTTCGTCGACGAACTTCTTTCTCCCTTGAAGGTCTTTTATAATGATCTTCTTTCTTCTATAATTATCTTCTTTCTTCCGTAATTATCTTCTTTCTTCTGGCTTCTTATCCGGCGGTGATGGACCCAGGGGTGTCACTTCCACTATGGAAGGTATGGAGCACTCCATACCTCAAGTTTTTCAAGGTATGGAATTCCATAGCTGAAATTAGGAAATAAATCGCATATTACTACAAACCCCATATAAATAAATCGCAAGCCCTTAAACCTCAATACCCCACATCTTATAGTTCAATAAATAAGTTGAGTATATACACTGCAAACTCTTAAACCTTAATACCCCACGAGTAATGCGAACAAATTTGAAAATCGCGCCACCATTTTCCATACCTCAGATTTTTACAAAGTGACACGCCTGGATGGACCAAGAATAATAGGGACAGAAGTGGACTGTATTGACTGACTAACTGATGTTGTTTGAGGTAAACTACCTAGGGACTGCTTAAGAAAAAGATGGTACTGTAGACTATAATGTATTAAACTATTTACAAATGCGGCTTTCACTAATTAACTGTATACACAGAGGGGAGTCTTCAATGGAGTATTAATTCTTCTCTCTTGAGGTTTCTTCTGTTGCTGTTGTCTTAGAGTGCCGCTTCCGAAATGAACAGCTCACAGACCAAAACGCCCTTCTTATATCCCGCAAGAGAGTGTCTTGGTATGTGAGTAGCGTCGTGAGGTGATGCCGCGCGCTGATTGGTCGGCGACATCGCGTGATCTGCTGGCGGTGTGCGGGGTGCGCGGGGCGCAACGGGGTATGAAACGGCGACGGCTCCCCTCGCCGTCCGTAACAAACATTATTTTAATATTTATTCCTTTAAAAAAATTGGATATGACTTATGGAATCCAGATTGTGTAGAAATAGAATGTGTTATTTATTAGTTGATATATCTTAAGGACCTAATATTTACCCGCAAACACAATATGTATATAATATCTACAATTTACGCAAACAGTTTACATTTATGAAAATGAGGGCCGAGGCGGTGGAGGATCGGCATTTTTGGCTCGAGTTACCATCGGGTGGCACCTGCCCATACTTCGCCACTGACTGGCTCAGTAAAGCAGTGGGTAAAAATATGTGTAAATTATTTATTTATACATATTTTATCGCATCTCTAATCAGGTAGTCACTCGTTAAGTGAGACTGCTCTGTACAGTTCTCTTTTGTACTTACCGGTACGAGTCTGCTATTCGAAAACCTTTCTTTCTCTCATCGGTTTTCTGTTTTTCGTACTACCTATGTGGCCGGCCTGTTGCCACTTCAGCTTACTGATCCATAAATAAAACGAAATAACTGATATTAGCAAATTGTGTTTTATTCGTAGCTTCAAATTTTCTTAAATTAAAACATGTAACTTTCACATTAAAAGCACAAGCTTAATCATTATCACTTATAGGCATCAGTCAATAGATAAATTTTTAAAGGCGTAGAAGGAAGGTATCGATTGAATTATAGTATTAATAATTATAGGTATAACGTGGTTAGTTCTATAAGAGAAAGGCGTAACCAGTGGGACGTCAACACAGCCCCAGAATTTAAAAATTCACTTGACACAATGGATCCTACTTCATCCATTTGAAATAATTTCGTATTTTGGTCCCATATTGCATCCAGCTACGCCTCGAACGTTAGATGCTAGTAAGATGATTTTAGTAAACATTCTTAATAGTAAGATAAGAGAAATCAATGACTAGAATCATAGGTCGCTAATAATAAAGTTTGTTTTTGTAAGCAACTGCTGTAATTTAATTTAGCACTATAGTATAAGGTAAAGTAGAGAATAGTTCAATAGTTTTTTAAATTACTTAAATATTGACTAGGAGGTAAGAATAAACTCTGAACACAGATAGACAACCCTGCAGAAAACACGTAAATTGAGTATATAATCAAAGTCATTAAATATTTTAATATGTGTGATTGTGTCATAATTTGTTGTTTTGTGCTTTAATTTACACTGTATTCTTAACAATATATCTTTGCTATTCACTTAATACGGTGGGATAAAATTTAAGGTGTTTATAATTAAAACTGTATCTTGTTAGAATATATCATGCATAATAATTATCCTAAATATACATCGTAGTAAATTTAAAAATATTGTACTTTTATAATTGGATAATTGAAATAACAATAATAAATAAGACAATAATGAAGGAGAAATATGAAAATTTACTAATGTATACACATATTATATAAATCAATTTAACGTTTAATATTTTTATAATCACTGGGGCAAATTTGATACAAATATTTAATATTAGACTCTATTGTATTGTTTCATAAATAACTTGTGACTTTATAAATCGTAATAAACGAAGGCAGCAGTGGTATAGCATGGGGAATAAGGAGGGGGAAAGATGTCAGTAAATATCTAAAACAAAAACAGAAAATTAGCTGTTATTGATTAAAATATTACGAACACTTGGCATTGAAAGTTTCTGAAATAGAGATAATGTAATAAGTACTTATAAAAAATACTATACCTGTATTGTTTTATTAATTTCTTAATAATTTAAAAAGTATAGAAAACTTGCAAAAATTTCACCTTTTAAGATACTTCGATATTTGGGGTAAAGGGGTAGGGGCGGCGTTTTCTGCTTTAACGGCCCTGGACAGTACATACCATCCCATGCTATGCCACTAGAAGGCAATATCAAAAGTTATAATGCTTAATAAACACAAACTGCAAATTTACATTCCCATGCTACTGGTGCTAGGAAAGGTTAAAAAGAGTGTATAAAAAGTTGTTACAAAATTTTTAAGTAGATTTAACAACAACATACAAAAGCTACTTCGCGTTCATATACACTACGATCATTATACTTAAATTTTAACTATCACCAAGATAAAATGTTATTAGAAAACAAGAATAATCTCGGTTAAAGTAACACAAGTCACAAAAATTGCACTAACTAAAATTTGTACATTTGTATACATTAGAACAACAATTTGGAATGTTGTTGGATAATAATAATTTTCTTTTGTGCATTTTTTATTGTAATACTTTATAAATTATATAAGTGTTCCAAATAATTAGGACATGCAATAAAATAGTTATAAAGAGTAAATATAATAGTTATAGAATGTAGTTGTAATTTTCACTTTAGTAGGTAATTCACATTACTAGAGTGAAAGTTCTCGTATAACAGTTGAATTATTAATTTTATTTCGTTACAAATTAACATCAGCGCGTGCTTAACAACTATTGTCGATTATACCTGCGTGACAAGGGCTTACTTATAACGCGAAAAAACCATTATAAACTCAACCTTAGTCACGTCACAACTCACCACGCCAATGTAATTATAATAAATTATTTATTTGTAAGGTTTTTGTATTTCGTATGTATTTTACATAGTATGCAATTAAATTCCATAAATACATTGAAATGGGAAAATTTAATACTGTTTTTTTTTGGAAAACTACTTATCCTCAGATACATACAGCTCATACAAATCATTATCCATTAAGACATAATAAATTATCTGTGTGCGTTTGTTGGTAACAAGATAGAATACGTATAGAATAGAATAATTAGACTAGAATACAATAATTTTATATATATTTTTGATTTAAAATTGTAAAGTAAAGCGTTAGCCTCATTTAAAGTTTTTAAAGCTACAGTAGGTAATGTTTTAATTGTCGGGCTAAAGACATTTTTATTAATCCTAACAAAGTTTTTCGCTTTGTCTGCATAATATAACTCCAACATTTTAAATACATTTTCACGGCAATTTTATATTTTCTTTAGTGATAAAGCGTAGCTGTATTAAATATTAAAATGTAGTTCTAAAATTTTGTCCACATTCCTATGTAGGCTTCTTCTCTTGGTGAAATATAATAAAAGCAAACTCAACATAAAATCCAGAAATACTTAAAATACTCTTACATACAAACTTCACCAATGAATGTCGCTATGTAAGTAGATTATCGTTTAGTGCAAAACCTTCTTATTGTGTATATGAGAAGATAATATAAATTGTTAACAACTGTGCTTTGTAATAGTCAAACTTCAAGGACTTGGAAACTTAGTTTATACAATGGTTAAATATTTTAAAATTTATTTTTGGTTGTACTTTTTCACAACAAAGTGTAAATACGTATTTAATGTAAAATTATTTTTTCTTTATTAACTTAGACAAAAAACAACATTGTGTGTTCGACACACATTCTTAGTAATTTTTAGGAATTTCACAAACATCTAATATTTCTATAGAACTATAGGTAGATACTCTTCACAATATTACAAACTTTTTTTATCTTAACTTTTTGTTCATCGACTGAAGGTCTGCAAACGAGATTCACAAAATCTATGTTATTTCATTGGTTTGAATAACCTAATTATTTCATCAACTACTCTGTTATTAACCGCATGATGCCAGTGTAAGACAATATGTCACATTGTTTCCTCTCTCTCTCTGGTTTCGTAAGAGGCAGCAGTGGGAAACCCCAGAAAGATCATGGCTTCCGATATATGGAGGATTTGTTTACCCCAGACGTAAAATATATAGACCGGCGACGGGCAGCAGTCATAGGTGCCAGACGTCTGGTACCGCGATCACCTATCCGCCTGCCATTTAAAAGCGAGGCGCCTAAGGCAAATCCAACCAACGGGAGAGGACCATGTTCAGCATTGGAATAATTTTATTTGAATGATGATACATACATATAATCACGTCTCTTTCCCGTAGGGGTAGGCAGAGACCACTTCTTTCCACTTGCTATGATCCTTACATACTTGTTTCGCTTCGTCCACTTTCATTATTCCCTTCATACATGCGCTTCGGTTTAGGATACTCTTGACCTGGCCTTTGATGATGATGAAGTGGAATAACCTAATTATAAGTAAGCTCAGTAACGCAGGGGCTTAGTGTTTGGTTGCGGCGTTGCGGATTCGAATTCCGCACGGACGAATGTACAAACAGTTGTTGTATGGCCTACCAATAATTGTTCAATTCGACAAAGCGGTGTTCGGGAATTTGGGGGGTTACATTATATTGAGCTGAAACCAACCATTGTATTTTCTATCAATGTTGGTTCTAACTAAGATTATTGGTGGACCCTTAATTAAGTTGGGTGGTTTCACTAGACTTCAAAGAACTTAAATCACTGTCACAATTCAAGAGTATCTTGTGCAGAACTGGAAAATGTTACGAAGAAAAACTTCCTATACAGCTGTTTACGGTTTGGAGTGTGGTATGAGACCATTTCTGACGTCCACAAAGTTTTACATCTCATACATAAATGAAATTATTATCAGGCTCAGTAAGAACTAGTGTTGGAGGTTCAACTGACTATTAATATTTAAGACAGGTAACAAAAACCTTAGTTTGTTCATTATGTTATAATTAAAGGAATAGTTTTAAAATTGGGTTATTAAAATTTAAACACCATGGGCACAGGCTCAGGCCCAGGGTCATTGATGACCTTTGATATTGAATATGGCACTGGCAATTAGATGCAACATGTTACCTTAAAGGTTTGCACATTGCACAAAATCTTTTTTAAGGCATATTGTCAATGCCTTACATGTTCAATACAATTATGGCTAAAATATGCTGTGTTGCCTAACTGTGTTGCTAACTGTGTTGCTAACTGTGTTGCCTCGCCATTGTAGCAACAATGAAATGTTTGTAAAAGCTGATTGCTTATCAGCAATAATGCGACAAAGTTGCATTACTGATGTGTTGTGTGTGAGACAGTTTCAGTAGCCTTTTAAGTATTTACTTATGCAGAGTTGAATTTAAGCCTGTAAACAAAATGTTGAAATACGAATTTAAACCTAATAAGAGTTAATTCATAATTTATTAATTACAACCTATGTAAAGTCCACTGCTGAACACAAGCCTCCCCCATAGATTACATTGGGGGAATATTTGTCGTATTTGTTATACTGGACTGGCAGGTTAGTAACCGCAGATATTGAAATGGTATCAAGAAGAAGATTAAATATATATTTGTAATTATACATAGTATATTTTTCTGTTAGTATCAGTTATCAGTGGAGTCAGTCACAGTGAATTATTTATTATATAGTGAATTAATTATCATATAAAATAAATTATTAAAAAAAACTAGAAGCCTCTAGCAGAAAGTTGGAGAATCCCGAAAACTGAGATCATACTTTGTGGCATTATTAGAGCAACATGGGCCTCATAGCGATGTAATGTTGTGTTTGAAAAGAAAATATATTTTATTATTAATTAATATCATTTTATAATTGATGGTGATGTTAAATACATATGCAAAAAAAACTCTAGATTTAATGAAATTCCTTAAAATTACTAAGCTAGAAAAGTCAGAAATATTCTTTGATATAATAATATGTTTATTTCTTAATTTAAAATAAATATAACAAAATAAAGCAGTCAACTTATATACCTAGAAACATTTCATCAAAATAAAAAATGTTTAAAAGTAACTATTCAAAATAAAGATTATTAAAACATAATCAACAAACTCGCAAACCTAAGCAGGTTATGCTAAAATAATTTGACTATCTAATGCCGCAGCGTTAATATTACTTTTCTACTTTATAAAATCGCTGTACAAAATCTGTCAAATTGAAAACTTGTCCAGGCCCAGAACCGAGATCCATGTTGATGTATTCATCCAAGTTGTGAGTAGATACTGTAAATAATGGCAAAGTGTAAGGGCAAAACATTAAAAAGAGTAAATGTTATTAGACCAATACACATTTTTATATTAATTTTCTAAATACTTAACCTTTATAACCACCAACAAAGTCATTTTGTAAGAGAAGTTTATCCATAACTAATGAAAAATCAGTGATGGTTTTACATCCTATACTAAGCAAGCTATACAAATACAGATACATCTAGATTCTAGACACTATATCTAACCCAATGTTGTAGTTGGCCTTTTCAGGCACAAGCTGGGTGATAAGAACAGAAACTACCCTCACAATAATAATGTCTATTACCAGTCTGTGAAATTTGGGTTTAGAATTTTCAATGGATATTCCAGTGGTGATTTATCAGCCACCAGGTCTTTGTTCATTAATAAGCAAGCTGCATCATAAGCAGGTCAGGGTGATTTAAATTTGAAAAAGAAATTGTTACATATTCCAGTTAACCAGTGTCTTTTGAATTATTAAAATTAATATATTTTATAATATAGAATATTATACATACCACTTGTACATATAGCTGGATATGGAGGTGGAGGCTTAATCCATGAGCCATCAGGTCTTTTCATGTGGCGCCGATCAGATGCAAAGTGTTGCAAGAATTGCTTAGCAGAGACTACACGAAAGAATCTATACAAAACATGTTTCTGTTATATTTGTTTGGGAGTATTAAAATTTAAGTTAATTTAACCTCTTAAGACCATATGTGAACCTTTAATTAATTCAAATTAAGACCAGTCGTGACATCTTTTGACAACTGCTAGTCCTTGCATGAGTAGTATACTATACTATAAGTTATAGAGTTATATGTCCATACACGACTTCGCGGAGAAAGTTTGTCAAGTTATTTTTTCATTTCAATTTGTCCGTTGTAATCTTTTTCAAAAGACATCGACTAGCAATCTTTGAAGTTCAATAAAAAAATCTCCACTTTACATAGGCTGCACTAAAAGTATCGGGAATGGAATATTTCCACTGTTCCTGTCATATTAAAATCTTTTTAATTGAAAACTCCTTGGTTTTAAAAATCGAATACCATTTATTTATTTAAAAAAAGATTCTCGGTCTTGTCACAAGGTTTTGTCAAACTTGTTTAGTCGTTGAGAAAATGGAATTGACTCGAGAAAATTCAAGAGCGATGATTTATTATGACTTTCGAAGCTGTTTAACACAAAAACAGTGTGTTGACCGGATGATTTCTGCATTTGGTGATGAAGCCCCATCCAAAACCACAATTTATCGCTGGTTTGCTGAATTTCAACGTGGACGTGTCAAGCTCAGTGATGATCCCCGTCAAGGTCGTCCAAAAACTGCAGTCACCCAAGAAAACTTTGATGCTGTGCGTAAGCTGATTGAGGAAGATCGACATGTGACATACCGCGAAATTCAGGCAACTTTAGACATTGGCATGAGTCAAATACAAATAATCTTGCATGAACAATTAGGTGTAAAAAAGTTGTTTTCCCGATGGATACCGCATTCGCTCTGTGAAGAGCAAAAAGCGGCTCGCGTAACTTGGTGCGTCAGAACTCTCGAAAGATTCCACGCAGGATCCTCAAATGCTGTATACAACATCGTATTAGGTGACGAATCCTGGATATACGCGTACGAACCCGAAACAAAAAACCAGTCACGAGTTTGGGTGTTCGAAAATGAGTTAATGCCAACAAAATGTTACGACTATTCCTCTTGAGGGACAAAGAACGGTTAATGCAGAATGGTATGCTCGCATTTGTTTGCCACAGGTCGTTTCTGAACTCCGTAAAGAGAACTGCAACCGCCGCATCATCCTCCATCACGACAATGCGAGTTCTCACACCGCACACAGAACAAAAGAGTTTTTAGAGCAAGAAAACATAGAATTATTAGACCATCCGCCGTACAGCCCCGATCTAAGCCCTAATGATTTCTATACTTTCCCTAAAATAAAGAATAAATTGCGTGGACAGAGATTTTCATCACCTGAAGAAGCTGTGGACGCCTACAAAACGGCCATTTTGGAGACCCCAACTTCCGAATGGAATGGTTGCTTCAATGATTGGTTCCATCGTATGGAAAAATGTGTCAAATTTCGCGGAGAATACTTCGAAAAGCAATATATACATTTTTAAATCCGCCCTCGTAGATCGATATTTTGTACAGTACAGTATATTAGAGAATTTTGTATCTGAGGTACACATATGTGTACCTCAAGATTACTTTTGTATGATATACAACCGTTTTTCAGCTTGAACAAGGATGACCAGGTGATTGAGGATTTTCTGAATGACAGCGATCTGGATTTTTCTGGAGACGATGATGATGAAGAGTACTCCACTTTCCTGGCGTGCAACTGATGATGAGCACCCTCAAATATCCACAAGGAAAGCTCTACTGAACTAGAGATCTTTGTGTACCCATAGTTAGGGATACAATCAGTCGTAATCGCTTGTTTGAACTCAGGAACTATCTGCACTTAGTGGACGTAAACCAGCCGAATGCTAATGACAAGCTGTGAAAAATCAGGCCACTGATAGACCCCATTTTGAAAAAATACCATAGTTTGCCACGTTCTAAACATATGTTAATTTATGAGCAAATGATACCATTCTCTGGACGACATGAATACCGTCAATAATGCCTGCTAAGCCAAATGCACTAGGCCTGAAGAACTTTGTGCTGGCTGCCCGAGACGGCTTGGTATTGGATTTTTAAATCTATGTTGGCAAAGATACATTACCAAATGGTGTAATGAAAAATCTAGGACTAGGAGCGGGTATCGTCGAAAAACTATGTCGCACAATTATCGATAGTTGTGTTTTGTACACAGATAGATTTTTTACAAGTCTGAAGCTGGCAGAACTTTTGCTAGAAAAAGATTTTCTCTAACTAGAACTGCAATGTCAAATAGAATTGGACCAGTAGCGAAGAAACTGAAGAACGAAAAGACGTTAGAAGTAGGACAGTGGGATGAAAAAGTAAGAGATAATAAAAATGTGTGTGTCGTAAAATGGATTGACACAAAGGACGTAACAATGTTGTCTACATGTTCAGGAAGGGCTCCTGCAGATACCTGCAAATGGTGGTGAAAAAAAAAAGAACAGCGGAAGATAGACGTAGCCCGGCCAGAAGCAGTCAGAAATTACAACACCTGCATAATTGGAATAAATTTGTGCGACAGACTAATTGCTTACTACCGAAGTGCAATGTGAAAAAGAAAGTGGACAGTACGAACTTTTTGCCATTTTCTGGATTCGGTTGTCGTCAATTGCTGGATAATATACACCCGCTGTTGCACCGAAGAAAATGTCCAACACAAAGACAAGTTGGGCTTACTTCAATACAGACTGAATCTAGCCAAAGCAATGATGAAGTATAGTGGTGGAAGGGTTGAACTCAAGTTCATGCTTCCTGGCTCCAGATTTTGTCCCATCGCCAGCCCTTTGACAAGATCCAGCTCGACTGCTACCAGTGAAGGACTACAGTGTACCGATGACCTACCGACAAAAAAACATCGGCCGGTTGTACCCCAATCACAACCTGAAATTAGGCTGGACAATGTGGATCATCTGCCGCGATTTGTGAACAGCAAGGCCGCCTCAAAATGCCGTCATCCGACGTGCTCCTCACGCTGCCGCACCATGTGTGTGAAATGCAATATGTATTCGCTAGTTGGTCGTACCTATGGTATGACCAACTAGCAGGTATACGAAAGGTCATTTACCTTAAAAACGACTGTGAAGTTGACAATCTATTATCTATTTCTTACCATCTTGTGTATTTGTCATAATGTCTCGTTTTTCCGGCAAAAACATGTCAGGGTCAAGACGGGTTCACCAACATTCGGAATGCGCTCGTGGTGATACAAGTTATTTGTTAAATTTTTTGTTAATTTTTGCTGTTTATTTAATTATTGTTATTTTGTTTTGTTGATAATTGTTTTTTATTAAGAGTGGTTAATGATGGAGCCACAACCAAGTATGTCGAGAGATAAATCAACAGATTTTACTTCTCTGAAAAAGAAACATCCAAAGGTATGTGTAGGAATAGGATATATATGAATGTTGTTTAGTAGTTTTAATTAAAACTTCTTGGTTCGGAGTGTACTTTAAAGTTATCTTAAAGTTATTTAAAAAACAGCAACTGTAATAGTAAAACTTTTCTTAATTTATTAAAGATGCATGTAAGTAAAGTATGTATATCATTTTATTTTTTAATTTAATTGAATAAAAAAATATGGTTATTAATACCTACAAATATGTTAAAGAAACTTCAAACTGTAAAGGGGTACCTAGCTGGAAACAATACTACATTTAAATTTGAAAAAGTTAAGGCATTATTAAGTGACGGTATGGCAAAATTCACACCTGATCAGTGGAAGAAATGTGTGGAGCATGTTCAAAAAGAAGAAGATAAGTTTTTCAAACTTGATTTTATTGTAGATGACATGATGGATAAATTTATTAAATAAGTTACAGACTTTGATTCTGACTCTACAAACTCAGAAGAATCGCTTCTGACTGAATAAACCATGATTTCTTCAAAAAATATTTTTATTCCTATTTCTATAAACATAACATAACATATCATCAGTACTGTATCCCCTAAGGGGTAGGCAGAGATATAAACACCCACATTTTGCCTGATATATTTACATCCCTATGTAACAGGCAGGCAAGCCTGTTACCATACACCGGGCACACAGTTGTTAGGCAAGCGATATTCAGAAACATTATTAGATAATAGAATCAGCCATTACTGTCCATTATATTAAAGTAGAAAAAAATTACTTTGCGTACATCTGCTCGATAAATAAATTTTTTGAGAGGATGTATGCAAAGTAATTTTTTGTCAACTTTAAGAAACATTATTATTATTCTCGTTATTTAATTTAAATCTACATTATACATTAATTCAAATTATAACAAAATTTATTAAAAGGCTATTTTTTTGGTTTGCTAGACATTTTTTAAAACTATATTGTCTACTTAAATATATAATCTAACTATCAAAAAGTTACACACCCCTGCTATTCCTAATAACCTTCCATTGGTTTTGTTTACATTTGGTATAGCTTCTCATTGGCCGTACTATATGTGTGCTCAAAAATAATTGTTTTGAAAATTAGCACACAAATAAAAACTTTGGCCCACATTAAGACCAAAGGTACACATAATTATGTGCACCATGTTTATCTTACTTGTGTAAAAATTTTTTTTTTGGAAAACAATTGTGTGTCTTATTTTATACCCCTACAACTATAATAAACCATAAAAAACAATCACATTTGGTTCAAGTTCAGGTCTTAAGAGGATAAATAAATAAAAATTGAGAACTTACCTATGAAAGTCAGATTTCAGTACTTGATCAGTGCGAAATGTTTCCGTCACATATTTATGAAAGAATGTTGGAAATGGGAGCTCTGAATCCAGATCATAGACAAGGCAAGTCTTAGAATCCCATGAGTATAGAAAAATAACATGATAATCCTGGAATTAAAAGTGAAAACAAAATTTATTGTAGTTATGAAATAATGCTAATCCACTATTAAGGGGCTACTCCATGCGAACGACCTTGAGCATTTGGTGTACCGCGCCGACTCGCTACAATATAATATCACGTAAGAAATATGTAAGGCGCCACCTACTGTAAGAACGTAGTATTTTTTCAACATCAATAAACTATTTTATGGAAATACACACAGCGTACAACGATAAATGTATCTCAAATTTATTATTCGGTATATTAGTTGCATTATATTAGAGTTATGTATTCTCATATAATATTATCTAATTATGAAATTTTATAATTAATTATATATTAAAAATGAAGCATTGAAAATTGTGAGTTTAAAAGATACCTACTCACTATAGGTAAATAGATAGATAGCTCGCCTTTTGTACAAATATTTGGTGCAATAAAGAATATAAAATGAGAATATAGAATGAGAGTCGTGGAGGCAGTTTACAAACATAAATTGCACAAGGACAAACATCCAGACCCGGAACAATTATTTGTAGGCCATACAAATACTTGTTCCGTGCGGGATTCGAACCCGCGGCCCCCAGTGCAGCAACTGATTGCTAAGCCAGTGCGCCACGGAGCCGTCGCCGGTTTATAGCTAAAGTGACCATACGTCCCGTTTTGAACGGGACTGTCCCTTTTCTCAGTCACCTGTCCCATTGTCCCCAAACAAAGCTCCGGGACACAAAATTGTCCCGTAACTCGTTGGATGGAAGTATTCAAAGTCAACAATCTTCAACATAATTTTTTTAATCGAATATATTTTATGTCTCCCTGGTACAAATGCTCCAGTAGAAAGGATATTTGTTTTATTTTGAACAAATTGTGGACGTCTGAAAGAAACACTTACGGTTCCAGTTCTAAAGGCGATGTTGTTAACAAAGGTAACAATAAAAAAAACTTAAGCAGAATTTTATTCTTATTTAAAATTATCACCAACTTTATTAAAGCAAATTTAATCCACTGACAAATGTAATTAATAACTAAAAAAAATATGTTGCCTTTAATAATTACCGTCTATATCGAATATAATTTTATATTGAACACTAATTGTGTAAAGTTATAGTTTTTAAAGTGTAAATAAACCCATAAAAAAATTTTAGTTTATAGTAAAAAGTAGGTATATTAATACCTACTTAGATACTTTTTACCGAATTAAGGTAGAAGCCCCTAATACCAGTCATGCCCCTAATTGCAGTCTTTTCGCCTTTTTACTCCATAAATAAGATTTCTAGTAGTCTTAACTACAAATATTTTCATCTAAAAAATTCTTTGTACCTAGAGGAAACTATATTTATTTAAATATTACCTCGCAGTTTTAAACCTAACAGTGTTAAAATCAAAACAGGTACGCAACGAAAAACGATCATTTTCCTAATTATTTGACAAGTTATGATCCCGGTAAAATTATGCTTACTTTACATTATCTCATATATATAGGCTTTTTGATTTGTATGAATATGACTATAGACATAGTAATGCAGTTATTTTTGTTTGAATTTACAACTTATTTATTTTCTTTTAGTGGAAATTAATCAATCAATCAATCAATTTCGTTTATTCAGTTTAGGCACATAAAGAGCACATATGAACGTCAAAATTTTACAATCATGTCAAGAAACAATTAATATAATATTAAATAAAGTAAATAAATCATTTGAAAATGATTCTTTCGCTGGTTCGGTAAGTTGGTTTAAAATTACTATTAAATAAACTCAGTGAACAGTTTTATATAACGTTTCTTTCTTTTTTTTAAACAATGTGTTTTTTTTTTTTAACTGATTTATATTGTGCGAGCAAGCAAAAAGATTAGGTAGACCATGGATTTTTATCTTTGAGGTATTCGTCTACTTTATAATATCCTTTTTTCATTAAACACTTTTTTACTTCTATTTTAAACTTATTTAGTGGCATGTCAACCAGGTCCTGAGGAATTTTATTAAACATTTTTATACTGTTACCTACAAACGAATTACCAACCTTATGAAGTCTGAGTTTTGGCACTACAAGTTTATTTTTATTTCTCGTATTATAATTGTGTACGTCAGAGTTTTTTTTGAAGAGATCTAGGTTCTTGCGTACATATAAGACATTATCGTAAATGTATTGGCAAGCAACTGTTAAAATATTAATTTCTTTAAATAGTTCTCTCAGCGAGTCGCGGGGTCTGAGGCTATATATAGCTCGTATCGCTCGTTTCTGTAATATGAAAATAGTCTCAATATCGGCAGCTGAGCCCCACAGCATCAGACCATACGACATAACGCTATGAAAGTAGCTAAAATAAACTAATCGTGCCGTTTTCTCATCAGTCAGTGACCTTATTTTTCTAACCGCATAGGCAGCTGAGCTAAGTCTTCCTGCCAAGGCTGAGATATGAGAACCCCATTGCAGTTTACTATCTAGAGTCATTCCAAGAAAAACTGTGGTATCGACTATTTGAACAGATTCATCGTTCATTGTAATATGAGTATCTATCTGTCTTACATTAGGCATAGCAAACTTTACACATTTCGTTTTCTTCGCATTGAGCAGCAAGTTGTTACTTGTGAACCAATGCACTATTTTAGAAAGGGTGTTATTCACATCGTCAAGTAATTCTTTATGTCTATCAGTTTTAAAAATTAATGATGTGTCATCAGCAAATAACACTATTTCACAAAGATTTTTAGTGAAGTGAGGAAGATCATTTACATATATCAAGAATAAAAGGGGTCCTAATATCGAGCCCTGGGGTACTCCCATGACTAATGGGGCGCCAGATGAGTTAGTGTCATTAATATTGACTTTTTGTACTCTACCAGTGAGGTAAGATTTAAGTAAGCTAAGTGAGCTGTTAGAAACACCGTAATAACCTAATTTTAATAACAAAGTCTCATGATCAACACAATCAAAAGCTTTTGATAGATCACAAAAAATACCGATGGCATCCCGCTTCTTGTCCCATGCATCAAATATATGTTTAACGAGTTCAACTCCTGCATCCGTCGTGTTTCTGCCTTTAGTGAAACCGAACTGTTTCTCATGAAGTAACTTATTATAAGTGAAATGTGAAAGCAGTTGATTAAATATAATTTTTTCAAAAATTTTGCTGAGTGCTGGGAGTATAGAGATGGGCCGAAAATTTGATGGATCACTTTTGTCCCCTGCTTTGAATAATGGAATGATTTTACTGTACTTCATGAGTGTGGGAAACTGTTTATCATCGATACATTGGTTAAATATGAATGCAAGATAAGGGGCAATAGCGGGCATTACTGATTTTATTATATTGGTTGAAATGCCCCAAAGATCCTCAGTCTTTTTTATATTTAGTTGCTTAAAAGTTTTAAGTACGGTTGCGGTGTCAATATACTGAAAATCAAAGTTAACACCACATTTATCAACGCAAGATTCAAGAAGAGAAGCAGCTTCGGTTTTTGAAGATTTTAGTTTACTAGTAGTGGTAATTGGAGCATTTGTGAAAAAAGATTCAAATGCAATGGCCACTTCAGCATCAGTATTGATGTGTTTATCATCTATTTCTAATTCGAAGGATCGATCACGTGACCTTGTTTTACAGGTTTCTTTGTTGATAACATTCCATGTTGCCTTAATTTTGTTATCAGATTTTTGTATTTTGGCCCGGATATAATTAGATTTGGCCATTGAACAGACTTTCTTAAACATTTTTGGATGGGACTGTAATTAGATAATATAAGAAATGTATGGAGTGCATAATGTCAGCCGCCCGGCTGTTATTTGGTTTGACGTACCTAATAAGATGTACCTAATTTCAGCCACGTAATATAATTCAGAGCTGCCATAAACTGGAATAAATACCATTAATTAGATAATAACTTATTTTATAGCTAAGGGAGTTATGATCAATTCGTCTGTTTTATAATTGGTTTTAGATTTTAAAGTTTAGCAAAAGATGTACTAGCTTTTCTCTCTGACATTCGACGTATAGAACATCTTATGTACTCAATTATTTTTTTTGAAAAAGAAGAAAAAACAAGCAATGAATAAAAACAAAAACGGGCCAAAAACTCATAACTGACTTTTTGACAAGACCCGGGATTCGAAACCGAGACCTCATGATCAGCACTCGCACTACTACAACCACTAGACCAACGAGGCGGTACTATACCTAATAAGATATTGTGGTTGGGTGATAATATTGAATTAGCCTTTTATAGTGTAAATTATAATATTTGTCGAAATTTTAATTATGGATTCAAACCTTACATGCTAATGGTGCTTCATTTTTTTATTTGCATTTACTTCAAAGAAAATACACGCAAAAAGCTTCATCGCGCAGTAAAAAACACAACAAATATATGTATAAGTAATACGAAAAATTAAACCCAAAACAAACAAATAATACTACCTATAAATAACCTAATAAGTAATATTATTATCGACTAATATGACGTGAGTGTATGTGCTGGTCGACGCTCTAACGACACGGGCTTCGCGTCGAAGAGCTCATGGCTCACTGACTTTAGCAAGCCCGTGAGCAGTGAATATGCCCAGATTTTAAAATAAATTCTTAATAAAATCAAATTTTGGTCTTTTGAAAAAAAATTTACTATAGAAATGTTCCTTAATAAATTGCCTATCCATTGGTGTAAATCGCAAAATAAAATAATACTTACTTTACGAGGAGATGCATGTTATCAATAATAATTTCACATTTATGTGGTTTCGTTGTAAGGAGATTATATTAATATTTATTCCTTTAAAAAAAAATTGGATATAGCTTTTATGGAATCAAGATTATGTAGAAATATAATGTGTTTTTTATTTGTTGATATATCTTTTAAATAAAAAGTAGATAGCTCCTAAAAACCGCCCAAATAAAGACTAGCGCGACATTTTGCTCAACCTGCGCCTTAACAAGAGTATCATTTTTAAAACATTATCAGTACATAACTACAATAAATGTATTGTTGTAGTCGTGAACAATTAAGTTGAACTAACTTAACTGTATACAACAAAAATTATATTTTAGTCTTATATAGTTAAGTTAAACGAATAAATAAGAAATACCCACTGCTTGACCAACTCAATGAGACAAATGGATAAAATGTGGCCTCCCTAACTGTCTCAGTCTTATCAATAAACATGAAACCACATTCAGGTTCAGGTTTGAATGCAAGTCATGTCGTATTTGACAATCATTTTATTAGCTCAGTTTACTAGATTCTTGTAAGTGTACAGTATAGTATTAAATACTTCAAGATATTTTTATGTAGGTAATTAAGCATCCTTATTGAATAGTATAGAATTCCAAAATCGTTGAAAAAGTTGATCAATTTTCATGCATCTTTAACTATACCTGATAAGTTAAGAAGGTACACCGATTAATTAAGAACTAATTGAACACTTAATTTTACAATGAAAAAATACTTTGATGTTTTAATAAATAATTTGTTAATTTCAATAAAACAGATGTATTTTATTTGTAATTCCAAAACACATTAATAGATAACATAAATCATACTGAAAAAATAACTAACGATCTTATTATATATTGCAGAATATAATATTTAGTACACACCCATATTACAAGGCGATCCTCTTCACGCCCTGCCCTTTGTTTCCACAAAGGCACCGTACGACAGGGGTTCGATATAAAAACCACAAAACACCTATCTAACTCTCCAGGAACTCTCAATGAAACATCTTGACACAGTTTCCATACGTTCTCTTCGCTATATACACGAAAAATAAACAAAGGAATATAAAAATTTGGTTAGCGGGCTTCTCAGTTTTAAATAAGTGTATTATTTATGAGGTAATTAATGTAAGGGATACTTACCAATAACAAGATACATATGAACATTCCGCTTGCTTAGGAAATAGTGGCTTAAGGGTTCTATCATTATTTTTATTATTTTCATTATTACTTTTAAGCACTTGAGCATTGACCGACATTTTGACAGTTTGCTAAAAAAATCCAAAACCAAAACTCGAAAGTCAAAGAAGCTCATAGACTATAATATTTGGTTAGTTTAGTTATTGAAATCCTTTATTTATGGTTTTGTTCTGTCCATAGCCTTAGAATATACTGGCGTATAGACACCCCCCTTCCCAGCCTATGAATTTGGAGTATACATATACATTGGATTTCATTTATTACGGCCTTGGTTGTACGACCATTTACCTATAGGGACGTTAAATCTAAGTCCCTTGACTTTAAAGCATATTTTAGTACAAAATTCATATGGCTATAGCGACTTTGGATGTAACGCCGAGTCCGGGTGTAGAGACTGTTTTTAATTAATCATTTGTAACGAATTCCTAGAAATCCCATGCAGATATTGCGACCGGAGTTGGCCGCCAAAGACACAAAGATTTCTTTCCTTCACAAACATTTCTTATCTTTTGTTTACATTCACACAGATGGTCAGCAATAAGAAACTATCACGTATACAATAATATTTTGCATAGAAAAGGTTTGTTTTATCTCAAAAAGTGAATCTATTGTGAATTATAAAACGTAGTGATAATGTACTCTGTTGTTAGATAGGAAATTAAATGGATAACAATATTCATATTTTAGCACATATTTTATTTTTGCTAAAATTGTTTTAGTTTGCAATGGTATTGTATACTCAACCTTCTGTATCAGCCAAAAATCTAATCCAATGTAATCAATATTATTTAAGATGAATAATTTAATCTGATAATCTAATCTATTATTATGAATAATGTAATCAATGAACTATTAATAATATTTGACATTTGTATGCCCATCGGAGAATTTTCAACAGACTATTCCACTTGTGATCTTGGAATTACATCAGGATAGCGTTAACTGTTAAAAATAATAAAAGTGTGAAAGCGGATGTTCAACTTGCTCTCTTGCTTACGCAGTTTAATTATTATCAGTAATAAGACAACGTAACGCACTATACATTCAGTATAGTGAAATTACAGTTCGACCACACCGTAACACGTCTCTGCCACAATCACACACCAGTGTAACGGGAGGTACGTAATTACATGATAACACCAAAATATGTAAACCAACAGCAGCACTACTTATCTCAATGTAACACAGGGCAGCCTCTCAGCAACACTAATCCTCCTTGCCTGCACTAGAAGAATTACAACAACGAACAGAACAACGACACTATCTTAGCACTAGTAGAATGACCACACTCGTTGAATGACTTGAGCGGAATCTCTCGCGCACGGCACCTACAGTGAACTTTATACTACAGACACAAGAGGGAGTTTCTCGATATACCCTCCCTTCTACCTCGATCCAACCGGGTATTTTATAGACGCTCCGACACGGCCATCCTGACGTACGACCGTCCTCGGGCGTGTATTTTCATGCATTCCTGTAACAAACACTATTAGTCCACCAATTCATCCGCTCGTCCGTCCTAACACGAGCAGGTACATATTCTTAGTTCGCTAAACTAATTGTTAGATAGCGCTGCTTGTTGCGCTATGGCGCCATCAATCCATGACACGGCCATTCCTGACTAGCACCCGTTTTCGGTTGCAGTGCCTGTAGACAAATATGCTCAGAGATTAATCTAGCTCGGCTATTCTGCCAACAGAAACAAGGTCGATTCCAAATGGTACTTTACTTCTCCTAAGTCTAAGTACAATAGTCAACTGTCATAATTGACAATGCCTTATTATTAAGGCTTCTTAAACAGTGCTTCCTGCACAACATGATTTATTGTGAAAGGTCCGATCAACAAGTTCCAACACAGTAATTTTAACAATTTTTTACTCTTTACTATTCATAAGCAATGCATATTCAACTCGTGAAACTTTCATTGAAATCTGTGCACCAACACAGACCAGAATCGCACCAACGATTCTTTACATATCCGCCGTCACATATGCCAGAATCGCACCAACGATTCTCCACATATCCACCGCCAAATATGCTACAACACATCTGTCGCCACATATGCCAGAATCGCACCAACGATTCCCTAAATATCTGCCGCCAAATATGCACCAACTCAGACAGAAATCGCACCAACGATTTCCTACAGACCCATCGCCACATGTTACTCATGAGGTGCGGTCTAAAGTTTTGAGTATGAGTATACAAGCATTCTTAATCAAATTTGGTCTCACTACCACTGTCATCAACTATGACATCTAACTCTCGAGGAACTTGGTGATCGGGGATCTTCCTCACATGGTCATGGGGGTATTTGTGGGGTACTTTGCACACTAACATGACCACTTCCGGTTGAATTTACGATATTATTTAAACTTTTGCCTCAGCACCATCTTTGATGAGAGGGTAATTCGGCCCAAAATCATAATAAAATGGGTACGACTCACCAGTATTCATTAGCATACCGCTAGGATTGCTCACATAGCAAACGTCAACACGACGCTCACTACTCGCCTCTGCGGCAGGCATAAGGCAATCGCACGTGGCTATTAAAACAAACCAGCACACGCCATACTTAGCTGCCATGAAGCAAGCTTACGTTGTCAAAACAACAGCACAGGGCGTGCCGCACTCGCACTGCAAGCCGTCGCACCGCACCAGCGACAGCGAAACGCTGCGTCGCATCACGCACTCGAAGCGTCAACGGGAGCAGCATGAGCACCTGAGGCTTCACAGGCATCGTCGGGGTTGTAGTCATCATGATCTGCGTGAAAAACAAATTGTTAACTATCAGGCCAACATACACAGTTGCCTATCCTCTCATCCATCACGCATACGAGTCCCTCAAACAGAAATACGCTTTCATACCGTGGACTATAAGAAAGCACTTCGCTTTCACAAGTATGCATACATCTCCATACGAAGTATCTCACACATACTCGTACTTGCGAGATCCCACGTTAACCACGTGAACCAAGTTAAAAACGTGAACCAGGACAGCGCCTGCCAGGACGGAGCTTGATGCATGTTCAGAGAACACGACTTCCGCGCATACAGAATATAACCCTTCTGCGCACACGACTTCCGAGGAACCACCATTTATAGCATACGCACGCTCCGGGATGGCGCCTGCGTATTTGCGCATACGTATCTGCCGAAACCAGGCCATGCTACAACTGGACCTGGCTGTCCGTTCCGACTAGGCAAGGCACAAACTCGCCTTACGCTCGCGCACATGTAATCAAATCACACGCACTACTGTAACACATAAAAGAAAACATTAAAAGATTCAGTAGGAACTTTTTTTTTCAAAAAAATGCAGCACTACTCTCGAGAAACCATTCGCCTTTCCATGGCACCATATACTGAGCTGCAGCTACACGACAACCTCTGGTATGGTTCGATCCTCATGTAAACTTAAATACTCTCTTCAATGTTAGAACTAATTTGCTCTACTTAGCTTTCATCAGTTATACTTTGGTTTTCCGGCATTTTTCGCAACCGATTAAAAATGTAAACACTTATTCTTACAAAATATTTTTTAAGACAATGTTAGGAATAGATTTGCTTTCCTCACGTATCAAATGGTGATCGGTAGCAGCGGCAAATAACGAGGTAGCGGCGTCATAAGCCGACAGCATATTTCCACTCAAGAGCGAGCGCCACAGCACCACGCCTTCCACTAAACTCTCAACATCAAATCCCAATTTTGTCGACTACGTAATACTCTGAGTAAACTGTAACACTTATCAACACATTAGAACACTAATATACTACTTAGTATTTTTAAGTCGTAGCACGTTAAAGTAAACATGTTCTTTTTTTCGGTACATCGTTTAAACGTTTTTAACTTTAAAATTTGCCCATGTAAATCACATCTCGTGTATCAAATTATAACATAACTTGCGCAAGTTAAAATTCCACTGAATGCAAACTATAACTCATTTAGAATGCCTCCAACATTTCTTTCGACATTTTTATGTTAAGGAATAATAAATGTACTTGCGGGTACCTTATTATCAATTGAATGTTAATTGAACAAAAAGATTTAACATTTGGCTTAAAACATTTCACTTTAAACTTTTACTCTACACTTTAATGGTATGTCAGTGTCGTAAATAGGACAGCAAATTTCATTTCGTCATTTAATAAAAACAAAGATATCAACGCGAAGTCTTTCACAAAAGTAATAACTATCACACTATTCGAAGGTTATATGTGGACGATAACAGGGACTTTATCCCACTTCTGATATCGGAAATGACAACAGGAGATCCCACTTCTGATGTCGGAGAATTTTCAACAGACTATTCCACTTGTGATCTTGGAATTACATCAGGATAGCGTTAACTGTTAAAAATAATAAAAGTGTGAAAGCGGATGTTCAACTTGCTCTCTTGCTTACGCAGTTTAATTATTATCAGTAATAAGACAACGTAACGCACTATACATTCAGTATAGTGAAATTACAGTTCGACCACACCGTAACACGTCTCTGCCACAATCACACACCAGTGTAACGGGAGGTACGTAATTACATGATAACACCAAAATATGTAAACCAACAGCAGCACTACTTATCTCAATGTAACACAGGGCAGCCTCTCAGCAACACTAATCCTCCTTGCCTGCACTAGAAGAATTACAACAACGAACAGAACAACGACACTATCTTAGCACTAGTAGAATGACCACTATATAATGTACTCTGTGATGACCACACTCGTTGAATGACTTGAGCGGAATCTCTCGCGCACGGCACCTACAGTGAACTTTATACTGCAGACACAAGAGGGAGTTTCTCGATATACCCTCCCTTCTACCTCGATCCAACCGGGTATTTTATAGACGCTCCGACATATTATTATGACATGTGTCTGAATAAGGCGTAAATATTTACATATTCGTAACTAATTTTAACGGCAGGACCATAAATTATCAACTATATAAAATAGCAATAAAACTAAATATACATATTTGTTGCAAAGATCTCCATGTTGAAAGAAGAGTTAAGATTATAAATCTAAATGAGGACACAAAATGCCCTCGCATCCTAAAGACGCAAAGATGACAATTAGTGCACCTCAACATCGTAGATGCAATTATCATAAGGTCCGTAGTAATTAGCAGTAAGTCAATAAGTAGGCGTGATCGAGTCCGTATATTAATAAAAGCATAGGTCGTCAGCATAAGCAGGAAAAAGTGCAACGGTAAAGAAAGCGGGTATCAGCACAAGTGAAAATGTGATATTAACAAGCAAAAATTAATTATTATCGACTAACAATAATAATTGAAAATAAAAATTAATTTGATTGATTAATTGATTGATTTTAATAGAAAAATGTATTGTTTGATACTTTATGCGTATGTATGTACTTACTCGTACAAAGAAACGCAGATGTTATTAGAAAAGACTGGAAATGTAAATATTAATCGTTGAATTCCTTTTTTTTCTAAATAATATTTTAACGCAAGTTATACAAAATAACGATTTATCACAAAAAACATCAAAATTCATAAATAAGATTATTTTTCATATTTTTACCTTTTTTGTACAAAGTGGGGCACGATCTGACATTTGTTCTTTTTTATTTGTTGTATATATTATTTCATTCGTTTTTTCACGATACAGTAATAAAAATAATATAAAACAATAAACAATAACTGAATGAAATTTAATAAAAAATTGTCTTGTGCCTTAACCCTTACTTAATACATACATGAGTGCTTAAAACGTAACTTAATTTTTAATATTGCATTATGATTTTTTTTAGATACAGTAATAAATATATAAAATATCAATTAAATCGTGAAGCATCTGATTAATAAATTCAAATTCATATATTAAATACAAAATATTAAAAACATAACTTTTTTATAATGGTTAAAAAAAATTAAAGAAATCTTTAAAAGAAATGACAAAAAATGCGCTGATTCGATGTTACCTTAAATTTTCTTCTTTGTTCCTTTTGGCTCAATTTTCATATTCTTCTGGACGAAGCTTGCAAAAGTATAATCGCTTCTTTCTTTTTTTTTTAATAAATCTGCCGTTTCTTGAATTTTGGTAATTAATTTTTTATTTAAAAAAAAACACTTTTTATTTTCCACATTTTTTCTTAGTTTCCTTCATAGTATACATTTACATTATATTACTTCATATACATTATACTTTTTAACTTTTCAGTCAGCTTCTGTAAAATAATTATTGTGGCCTCTTCTTGTATTCGTATTAATTATTTATTTTCGTCACATTCGGTATTGCGTCCATTCCCTTATAATATGATTTCTTTAAACTGTCAATCCTCTTAACAACTGTTCATTATTTAATTTAGTTTTCTTATAATATTTTTTCTTTTTTAAGTAGTAGGTCCCGGCGGTACACGTGCATTGTCGCAGCGCATCGCATGGCAGGGTCGCCATGTGATATAGGAAATATGTCAATGAAAAGGGGCGTGTTGATACTTCTATAACGTTAATTAGACTGATCCTTATTCTACCTTAACACTAATATATGTTGTCGTGGGGGCTATACTACACTCTAAAAAATTACAAAATATCTAGGAGCTATTTCTTGCGTGCCGACTTATGCCGAGCTGTCATTCATATTCGGTTACAGAGTCATGAGATTTGGTATCCTCTTCTATCTTGCATTTATGCCATATGAAATTTTCTTCTCCCTTGCACACTATGTTGGTCGTTATTACGATTTATCTATTACTTCATGGTTACAACAACAAGGTTATAAAAAAAAACCTTGTCAGTTGTCATTACATTTTAATATCTCTCTGCTAGTATTAAAGGATTACATAAAAATTATATTTTTGATTTTTACTGAAACTTCTCCGATCTTTTTTAAAATACAGCAATAACTTTGTTATAGCACATTAAATTTCGCCTCTTTACTACAATAATCCCGTAAATTAATAATACTGAACCACATTGTTAGCGTATTTTGAGCAATTTTTATTTTCACATTTTGCTTGCACAAAATTATTTAACTCAACGCTAACATCAAGATCAGATTCTATAAAAAATTAACGGTCATATTTTATCTATTACTTTAATATCCCAACGCGTTCCTCAGTTATACGACAAAAACAGTAAATCATTTTTCCTGTAAAAATTAAGATTTTCGATTACCGGCTTATTGCTCGGAGGCGTCGAATTGAATAAAACAGTTATATCTACTGCTACGTACTACGAACTAGTCAAGTGCTATTCTTCATTGTAGAATATAGGTACTCGTTTCAGAGCATCATTGATGCCAATACGTACAACAGTGAAAGTATCAAAATTGCGTATCACCGTGTAGTAAATTATTACGTTGTAGTAACTTCTTTATAAAAATACAAAATCATGTAAATATTAACCCATACATAGATATTTAAATATATAGATTCATTGTCTAATTTTAAATGCGATACTTTGATACGATTTATTGTGATATAGAGTAAGAGTGGTTATTATTCATAAACTTAGGTATGCCAGTACTTGGCTGAATCAAATAATGCGCGCTAACCATCTCTCTGCTCATCGAATGTTGGAAGGTTCGTTGAAAGGTTGGATGATTATAATGTAGAATCGGTATTTAATAGGGTTGTAGCCTTGTACTCGTTTTTAGTTTTTTTATATACGGGAAAAAACGGTAAACGTGGCTATCAAGGAGGTTAATAAGTATAAATATATTTTTAACCTCCTTGGTGACTAATTGTAAACCTAATATCATCTGTGCTCGTATGTCACTTTCTATTATTTATGATAAAGTAATAGAGTAGAGCTATCACCGTACTTTATCTATGATCAGCCAGCTGGTCGAGGATCGAGGCGAGAAGTCGAGGCTTTGTTTAAAGCCAGCTCTTCTCTTTTAGTTGCTTCTAAAGTTCTTTTCATTTTGGCAAGAAGGAGGGCGGTGCGTTGTCCTAGGTTTCGGCCGGACTAGCGTATCGTCCAGTCCAGACTTTTGCATTATAATAATTAGAAACGCAATTTGTTTTTCTACCATTGGTGACATCGAGAACCTAAGCCATTATGACCCGTGAGTGTACATTACTGTTTGTTTAATAATCCAAGTGTTATAATTCAAAATCTTAATTTTCGCCATGTTAAATAAATCTATTTTGTCGTCGACTTTATCATTTTTAATGCATTTTCTTAGAACATTCTAGATTCTTAGAATTAATGGTGTATAGGAATATGATAACAAGAGCAAGACTGACATAACGTATAAATGACGCCTACAATATTATGTAAACATTAAAACTTATTAAGGTTTACTGACTGTTGGTTTTATATATAAATTCATTATTTTTAAAATGTGCGCAAACATGGGATACATATAGTAAATAATAAAAAAAAAATTGCGGATAATTGATATGTAGAGTAAGCAATGTTTAGTTTCATCAAATTTTAGTTTATTTACATCTGGGTTAATCTTAACATTAATATTAATTGTAAGAATTCTATAATATTAATTATTATGTGCTTTTTCAAGGTGACTGTATGATTCAATATTAGTTATAGAAATATTACATTTTCAGGCGGAAATCAGAGGGAATTGGCTCGCGCCAAACATCAAAAGAAACAGATGGAGATGCAAAAGAAGAAAACAGCTAGTGAAAAAACTGGGTTGTCTCTCTCTGAAAGAAAACATAGGTTATAAAGCTTAAATTATTTTTAAAATCACTCGCAAAAGTAACCAGCATTTTTACGTTACATTAATGGTATATTTTAATTAATTTTAACATTATTTTATCCATGCTAGCTAAGTGCTCACTGTGAATTTCACAATATGTGAAATAAATATTTCAAAGACATGTGAAGCTTACCAACACGCCTTGTAAGTAATTAAAAAAGTAAATAAAAAAAAATGTAATTACAGCCCCTAAGAATTTTTGGTAATTAATAATATTTTAATTAATTGCCATATGGTGGCCATGTGAGAGAGTCCATCGTCCCACTATGTTCCACGGTAAGTGGTCCTAAAGGAGAGTCTGTGATGTTAGAGGCAACTGGGAAGTGCAAGAATAATCTAAAGTGTTCCGAAAGATGGCAGTATAACAATCTTATTTATGTTAGATGTTAAATACTCAGATTGGTGACGAGAGGCTATGTCAAATATTCAAGAAGTTTAGCAGTGTCATCGTCAATCCACTTGCCAAGCATGACAATTCGGAGAAATCTTTCCAACTATGGGTGAAGTCTATGTCCACCCAAGGATTAGGAGGAAAATGAAGAGGAAAAATTTGTATTAAGTGTGTAACAAAAATATCTATAATTTTAATTTTTTTATCATCTTTTATGGATTAAGTGATTCAATAGTGGTACAAATAAATATGAGTATTACATTCTTAACTTTAAATCAATTTATCAAGATTGAAGTTAGAATATAAACTACCTGACTAAAACAATTAGGCGCATGACAGCTAAAGGTGGGTACTGACTGGTGTTATGGGGCCTATTGTACCTTACGCAGTGAGTATGATACATTACACCGCTAAATGATATTAAAATCCATGTAACACGCTCATTTCAAACTTTGCTCACACATGCTTTAGATTAGTTGCCACTCGTAGTCAAGATGTTGGATGATGAAGTTGTACAGGGATCTATGATGAAATACAGTTTTATCTTTGTTCCACTTCATCTTTTTAACAACAAATAATCACAACTAATAAACTAAAGTCCCGAAGTACCTAGAATCAACACTTGTGCCATGTGCACTCGTGACGATTCTGCATCTTACTGACTGAAGCGCGTAACACTTAAAGGATTAGCCAAAAAACCGACAGCAGGTTGGAGCACTTGCAGCGAGGCGACAAGCCGCTCATTGCTCGTTGCAAGCACCTTGTTTCCCCGTACTGACTGTACAAACACTCGCTGTGTAACATGTTACATTACACCCCGTAACGTCAGACAGTACGCACCTCAAGACATAGAACTTAGAACTAGGGAGGGAACACAAGAACAGTGATTATGTCACTAGGGAAAGCGTGGGATAGAAGCAGGGTGCGGGTGCTGGAACCTGATTCTTGTCATGTACCTAATTGTTTTGGCCAAGTTGTACATCACTAATGCCTGGTTACTATTTTCAAACAACAGTTATTGGTAGCAAATGCTATTCATTGCCCTGTATAAAAAGTAATAAGATGATTCAGTGTTGCAACTTATTAACGTCATGCATTATGATTATTTGTAAGTTAGTCTCTAAAGTCCTCATGAAATGCATTCACACATACAGGTGTCATATTTTTAAAATTGTCATCCATTTTGGTAGCTAATATGTCATAATGTACTAACACCAGATCTGAACAGTGATATGCTATTTAGATCTGATTTAACATAGAAATTCACTTGTCCACTTACTGGATAAACATTATTTTTTTATCAAACAACTAAACAAATATACTGTGGATAAATATGTGCATAAATAATACTATAATTTTTTTGGTTAAAATATAGCCGAGATCACTCCTGGTAATGCTTTCAGTCTGTTTGTGAAGTTTCATCACACACAGTTCAGCCTTTCTGCATTAGCTTGGACAGGCAGACAGACAGACAAAAAATTTAAGATGATTATTCATGTCTTAAAGGCATGCGAATAACCTCTAGAGTTCAAGATGAGGCACTTGTTTCAATATTGGACATTAATTTTACTTATATGTATAGTTGAAGTCATAGAGAATGATAATTGAATAGGTTATTTATGAGGTTAAACTGAGACTCAGTTTAAAGGTAATCTCATAGATTGACATTTTTCATACTTGATATTTATTGTTTACACTAAACAAAGACAAACATTGTCCTGTGCATATTTTATTATGATTTGATGGTAAATTTGATCAAATCGCCATGAGTGTGAGAAAATATGTGTTCTCTACTTTTTGCTTACACTAAACAAAGACAAACATTGTTCTTTGCATATTTTGTTATGATTTGATGGTAAAATTGATCAAATCGCCATGAGTGTGAGAAAATATGTGTTATTTACTTTTCTGCCGACTTCCAAAAAGGATGGTACTTAATTCGACTGTATGTTTTTTATGTGTTACCTCATAACTTTTTACTGGGTGAACCGATTTCGATGATTCTTTTTTTATTTGAAAGCTGATACTTCTCATGTGGTCCCATATGAATTTAATCAAGGTCAGGCCAATAGTTTTTGAGTTATTCTTAATGACTTTATTGAAGTCGGCTGTACAAAATGTTTAATTTTAAACTATTATAAATTGATAGTTATTTTCCACAATCTGGTTGATAATTAAAATAAATCCATACTTTAATAAAACATTCGATTGTACCAAAACAATGATTAACGCAAGGGTTTCTTGAAAAATCAATAATCAGAAAATCAAGCAAATTAAAAAACATATTTTTACAAGATCAAGATGATGGCAACTTGATAGGCAAGACAACGGTTTATAATCACTAGATATATGAATTTTTGACAAAGTGAATACCATCTCTGATTATTGAGACCTCTCTAAGTAGCAAAATAAAGTTTAGAAATGAACAATCTCAGAACAGTTTCATTATCACGATGGCTTTTAATTTTCTTTACATTACGATTCCCTTTATTACAGGGATGCTGAATTAATGCGAGAGAAGCAACGAAGAAAAGAAGAACAAAGTGCACAAGGTAAACAGAAACAAGCAGTACATTAAGAAGTTTGTTCAAGATGCAAACATTTTTCGACTGCTGAATGTTATGAACAATTATTTGATAATTGAGTTGCTAGGAGTTTGAATTATTCAAGTGATACCTAAGCAATTGTTAAAGATAAGATTTCATTTAAAACTTGGTTTGCTCTAACATCTGTTTAAATAAATTATCCAATAACTACTCTGTTTTCTTTGTTATATTTGCATATCTAAGATGTCTATAATGTAAAACCAGTCGTGTAAAGGTGAATACATTATCTGATCTGTCACATAAAAGAAAAATATAAATGTTATTAAGTCACAATATCATACATAGCATTTATGAGTCTTGATTTGACTTAATAGATTTGTATGTATATTACTACTCAACTATCCATTTTTGTATAATAAAGACTTGAAAATACCAAATAAAGTTTTATTTTTCTACATTATGCACAATGCAATTCAACCAACATTGTAGGTGACAGCTTCCCTATGTGACAAATGACAACAATACCAATGGTCCACACAGTGGCCGGGTAGCGTGTTGACATCCAGGGCGGTTTTCTATCAAGCACCCGCCATAATAAAATGCTAAACTTGCTTACAGGACCTTATTTTGCTAAAATATTCTATTATATTATCAAAATTTACATTCTTGTCCTTTTTGATAGATAAAATTTAAATATTGTTTAGTCGCGCTTGGCTCATTGTGAACCGTAAGATTTTATTAACTTAAGTTTTCAAACGGTTCTTCCACATGAATCTCCAAACACACAAATACAGTTAAAAAAAATCTTAGCGCTAGATTCGGAATAGACTCCGAATAGCCCTATTTCATGATGACTGAGAAGCTCCAATTAAGTCTATTGAACCGCTTCTTAGAAAGAAATGATGGCGGCTTCCAAGTGTCTAATTATGTCTTCTGCAGAAAATTCATCGTAGATTTTTGGCAAATTTGGAAACATTACACGAACATCTTCCTCTGGTGACGTTAGCAGAGGGTTAGGCTGAACAACATTAAATGTTACGAGAATATTATCCTTTAGTCTAGGTCTTTGTAAAATCTGTCAAGACATTCTAATATAGCTCTCTGCAGCTGCTCTAGCAATGTTAGTCCAGCATCTCTGGCCATACCTTTTGGCAAACGTTTCCAAAATCTCCTCCTTCCTCTTTTTCCTTTCATCGAAATGTCCAAGTCGTGAAGTGTTTGAATACGTTTGGTTTGAATAAAAACTTTTAGGGACTGATTTTTATCACACACGTTTCCAGTGATAGTCCAGATGTTTGTATATACTTTTGCGTCTTATTGACTTCACACCAAAAAGAAAGTTAGCATAAAAATCTGAAGTCACACAAAGCTGGTAAGTAAGTAGATGCTGCTTCTCTTGTATCGACGTTTTCTCTGCGTATACAAGTTTCTCAGCATTATTCTGCAGCGGTTTAACAGCGTCATAATGAGCACTCCAGCTTGTCTCTGATAGTCTTTTGACGGATACGCCTACACTTTTTTTTGAAATTTTCCATCGATGTGTGGATGATGAAAAGAATGTGTAAACTCTTTCTACTATTCCGAAAAAAGTTAAACTTGAATTAACGCTCCCAAATGAGTGCACACCATATATATTTAGCGAATGGTTAGCACTAGGCGTAAACAACGTTTTAGGATTACGTTCTTTGATTCTGGCTTGTACGCCACCATGAACTCCTGCCATTGTTGCAGCTTTATCATATTCTTGAGCCGTTACCTACCTACTTCGATCTTGTTAGTTACTCGACCAAGCGCTAACCTGAACTCATTTATTTAGAAAATTAATTTATGTTCAAAAGTAAATAAAAATAAATTTACGATACAAAATACAATACAATACAAACACTCGCGCCTGTCACCCAGAGGGATAGGCAGAGACTACGGACTTCCATTTGGCGCGATCCTGACACCTCTCTCGCCTCCTTTACATCCATATATCTACGCATATACGCTAGTCGTTTAAGGGTACTCCTAATCTGGCCCATTTTTAATGTATCGCCAATTTGGTCGATAAACCTTCGTCTAGGGCGCCCCTTCCCGACCCTGCCGTTTACGATACCTTAAGATAGTAAGTAGGTAGCTATTTATTTATTGGTATATCTTTGCGGGGTAATTCTTCTGTAAGAGACTGTATGAGTGAGTTGTCGTTGTCACCCCTTGCTGCTTGCCCCCCCCCCCCCTTTACGCCGCCACTGGGTCCACATAACCCACACTATTACACTTGTGAATCTAAATACCTACTTTAAAAAAAATAAAAAAGGTTAAGTAGAATATTAGAAAAGGTTTGAGGCATTGACTTATAATAATGTATTACTTTGGTATGAGGTAAATATTCCTTCAGTATTAGTCGGTTAACAAGACATTTCTCCAGAACCCACTTTACACCTTAATAATTGAAGAAACTAATGCAATAAACAGAAAAACAACCTTGACATTTATTGTCGAGGCCAGTTGTGTAATGTTCCAACAAGGCAACTAAATTGACAAATGCGCGCTCATGGTTTAACAGTATTACAATATTATCAATTATGAGAATAGTTTTAAAAGTAAATAGGTAAATATAAAACTAAAATTTTCTCAATTTATCATTTAACATTGAAGTACGTGAGTACATGTTACCAATTAATTATTTATGCTGTGACATTACTTCAATGATTTTTAATTTTTGTCTGAACTTATGTATCATCATCACTACAGCCCTTCACAAGTATACCTACTGCTGAACACAGTAATGTCACGCAACACCGTCCTGTGCCATCTGCATCAATCGATTATCCTGCATATCTTACCATGTCGTCATTCCAATTAAGTACCTACCTTTTCTTTATAGGATAGGGTGACAAACGAGCACACAGTCCACCTGATGGTAAGTGGTTGCTGTGGCCCATAGACATCTACATTTATCCTCATTTGCGAATCAAAATGCAGATGCGTTGTCACCCGTGAGGACTAAGATAGGATGCCTCTTTTCCAGTAAAAAGGGTCTCCGGTTCTCTACACACCATACGAAACACAGCAGCATGAAGCTGCTATTTGACGCTGGTATTCTGTGAGAGCGTGGTCCTTCCCCGGTCGAGCCGACCCATTCGTGCTACAACTATACTACTAATATAGCTGCAGCATGGCTCTACCACGTTAAAATATTGTAATTAATTTTACATTGTCTGTTGGTGGTGTATTGTGTACTTATTTGTAGGAGTACCTATCATAGATTACTGTATATATACTGGGTACATGTCTCTCATCATCTCGTGTGTTCCATTGGTTTGTAATACTGATAGTATTATTTGCGAAAGCGGCCCTTTGGTTTTTACAGTTTTGCCTATCTTAGGGCTCGTCATCTGTAAGACCACGATGGTGAGAACTACAACACCCTTTTCTCCCACGATCATCACATTACAAGGATTCTAGTAAGTGTAAATACATGAGATCGGCTAAAAACGGTTTTCAAAATGGCGACTACTTTATTCCCTACTAGCAATAACTACCTAGTACCTAACCCTTATTATTATACAACACAATTATAGTTTATTCAGTTTCATTTAGTTTAATTTTCTAGTTAATTAAACAATCGCGCCTTATTTGATCATCCTAGTATAAAAAAGCTTTTCAACTTAAGGAAACGAAATCTTTTCAATTTGATGAATAATTACTAGTGACAAACCTAACGCTCCAAAGGAGCGTAAGTTTCAAAAAAAGGGCTTAGTTGAGGTAATGCTCTACCTTATCTATTTACTGTTTAAACTCTTGAAAAGTGAGAGGTTTTATCGCTGGTGGTAGTGAAATTTCACCATCTTTATCGGACTCTCTCTCTTCAACTTTCTTTCAGCTGCAAATCAATGACCTGTTTATGCCCGGTATCTATAGGTACGCAGATGATACCACAGCTGAGGAGAGATATCAGCGGAGTGCTCGGACCAGTTTGGATCAAATGTAGTCCGAAAGGGTAGCCGTGGTTGAGCGTGTGAATCTCTCATTGCAGGCAGTCTCCGTATGAAGGAAAGCCGGTCTTATGAGATTCAACGCCTCCAAAACACAAGCATCTTTGGTATCGACAAAAAATAGCTACCTCACTTTGGCTCCTTTCCCAAATGTATGATTGGAATGCACCGACCGCTTTTAGTTTTTATGCGCAAGTCTGATGCTGCAAAATACTGAAGTGGTTTCTTAGTGGCATCAGTATGGCGCCTGTGTTCGTGATTGGTATAAGATTGTTTTTACAATCTTACCAGTCACGAACACAGGCGCAAGGTAGTCGGCCTTGACAGGTCATTTCGAAATGTGCGTAGGAATTGCATGAATAAATCCATCGTGTTTTTCATCATCGGACCACCAGACGCTCGGCGAGTCTCCCTCCCTTTTGTTGTTGACAAACCACGTATTCGAACCAGAAGGTTTGCTTCGTAGTTTATAAAGCGTATTTTTTATAGGATTGGGTGACAAACGAGCACACAGTCCACCTGATGGTAAGTGGTTGCTGTGACCCATAGTCATCCACATCTATCCTCAATAAAAAATCAAAATACAGATGCGTTGTCACCCGTGAGGACTAAGATGGAATGCCTCTTTTCCAGTAAAAAGGGTCTCCGGTTCTCTACACTCACCATACGAAACACAACAGTGTTATTTTACGCTGATATTCTGTAGGAGCGTGGTTCCGGTCCCCGGTCGAGCCGACCCATTCGTGCTACAACTATACTACTAATATAGTAGCAACATAGCTCTACCGCGTATATATATATACGTGGTTGCCGTGTAGTGGCGGTTAAGAATATCCACTACCCCATATCTTCCCGTGGGTGTCGTAAAAGGCGACAAAGGGAGACAGGCAAGATATGGGCAGCAGCATCTTTCTGATAACAGCAAAAGTACAATAAAAAAAAACTGTGGTTGCCAACCCGCTCGCCAAGCGTGGCAACTATGGCAAATACCCCCCAATGATTAGAGCAACAAAGAGACGGCCCCAGTCCCCGGCGGCCCCGCTATTCCTGGCTACGGTGGCGATCATGGTAACGGCGGGGTGCTAAGAATCTCCGGTGGAGGTTCGGTTGCCACTTTAGACGACTCGACCTGGCAACATACAGCGCACGAACCCTGAGGACTGACGAGAAGACCGTGGAGCTGGAAGAAGAGATAGACAAGTTACGCTGGCATATTATAAGATTGTCCGAGGTCCGAAGAGAGGGAGAGGACACGGTAATCCTCGAATCCAGCAACTTGCTCTATCACCGGGAGGGAGACCACCTGTCCCAAGGAGGTGTCGGATTTATCGTCCACAAGTCTCTCGTTAACAACGTTGTAAAGATTGAGAGTGTGTCGATAAGGGTTGCGTACCTTATACTCAGAATCACCAAACGATATTCGCTGAAGATCATACAGGTTTACGCACCAACCTCGGCACATCCCGATGAGGAGGTGGAGGAAATGTATGAGGATATCTCTAGAGCCATGCATTCCTCCAAAACCAAAACTAGGCACAAGAGAGAACGGTGAGCTGAAAGTAGGGAAATTTGGAATAGGGCAACAGAACCTAAGGGGCCAGCTGCTGGCCGACTTCATGGAGAAAGAGGGACTCTTTATGATGAACTCTTTCCCGAACTAAGTCCCAAAACCTTTTAGCTCGAGTTACAAAACCGTTTTCAGTGCCTAGAAGACTGCAATGAAGTGGACGATATGAATGACAAGCTCATGGAAACTGTGCATGCAGTACCGGAGCTAAGTTCTGCAAGACCCGCCGCAGAAGAACACAAAAAGTCTCCGATCACACTCTTAATCTCATGGCTGTTAGACGGGAGATGAAGCGACATTCTTCAACAGACTTGACAGCATACAGGCAACTGAATAGACAGATCTCCAAATGCATGCGGCGGGACTTGCGCAACTTCAATACAGCTTGTATTGAAGAAGCAATCGAGCGGAACCGAAGCTCTAAAGTCTTTGCGAGAGATCTGTCTGCCAGAAAAAACCAACTGTCAAAGCTGAAGACCGAGTGTGGCAGCATCGTTTCCAGGACACCTGAGATTTTGAGTGAGATTGAGAGGTTCTATGGGCAGCTGTGCACGTCATCGTTGGAGCCACACGCAAGTGTGAGCAACAATCCAAGAGCAAGTCTTATCCGACACTATTCCGAATATATCCCGGACGTCAGTTTGAGCGAGATTAGTATGGCTCTCCAGCACCTTAAAAACGGCAAGTCCCCGGGCGATGTTGGAATTACAGCGGAGCTTTTGAAAGCGGGTGGAAAACCGGTACTTGAAGTCCTTCAGAAGCTCTTTAATTCCGTCCTCCATGGTGGCACTACTCCGGAGGCGTGGGGCATAAGTGCGGTGGTCTTGTTCTTCAAGAAAGGCGACAACGCTCTCTTGAAGAACTACAGAACGATTTCCCTTCTGAGCCGCGTCTACGTGCTGTTTTCGAGTCATTACGAATCGTCTCGCGCGCAGACTTGACGACTTCCAGCCTCCCGAACAAGCCGGTTTCCGAAAGGGCTTTAGTACCATGGACCCCATACAAATCCTACGGCAGATTGTACAGAAGACAGAGGAGTATAATCTGCCACTTTGTCTTGCGTATGTGAACTATGAGAAAGGCTTTGATTCCGAAATTTGGGCGGTGCTGCAGTCCCTTCAGCGGTGCCAAGTTGATTGTCGGTATATCGAAGTGCTGAAGCGTTTGTACAGTAGAGCTACGATGGCTATCCGAGTACAGAATCAACCTATCCAACTGCAGAGAGGTGTAAGACAGGGTGACGTTCTATCCCCGAAACTCTTCACCGCTGCATTGGAAGACGTTTTCAAGCTACTGGATTGGAAAGGATACTGTATTAACATCAACGGCGAGTACATCACTCACCTTCGATTTGCCGACGATATAGTCCTTATGGCAGAATCGCTGGAGGACCTAAGCACTATGCTCAATGACCTAACAGTGTCTCCCAACGGATAGGTCTTAAGATGAACATGGACAAAACAAAAATCATGTTTAACGTCCATGTCACACCTATGCCGGTAGTTGTTGGGAGCACTAAGCTCGAAATTGTTGACGAGTATGTTTACCTGGGACAAATAGTCCGACTAGGTAAGTCCAACTTCGACCGAGAGGTCAATCGACGGATTCAACTAGGCTGGGCAGCGTTCGGGAAACTACGACACATCTTCTCGTTAGACATACCTCAAAACCTGAAAAAGAAATTGTACAACCAGTGCGTGTTGCCAGTGATGACTTACGGATCTGAGACGTGGTCCTTCACTGCTGGCCGTATGAGGAAGGTCAAGGTCGCTCAGCGAGCTATGGAGAGGGCTATGCTCGGAGTGTCTCTGCGTGATATGAGGATATCCGCAGTAGAACCAGAGTAACCGACATAGCATAGTAAGCTGAAGTGGCAGTGGGCCGGCCATATAGCTCGAAGAACCGACAACCGATGGAGAAGAAAGGTTCTCGAGTGGCAGCCTCGTATGACGACTCGAGTGACGACCTGGTGAGACATGCAGGAAGTCGATGGATGCAGGTGGCTGAGGACCGTGCTTTGTGGCATTCCTTGGGGGAGGCCTATGTTCAGCAGTGGACTTGTGAAGGGCTGTAATGATGATATTTATATATATAGTGGAATAATTTGCCAGAATCTGTCTTTCCATCAGATTACAATGTGGTTAACTACATGGTAAGAGCGAATAGGCTCTTGTTAAGTTAAAGTTAATATGCTTTGTCATCTTCGAATGCATTGCCATTTCTAGGAGGTGAGATAGTAGTTGGAAAGTGGCTTATAATTAGTTAAAAAATCTAATTTGATCATCAACATTGAAAACTTTGTGGTGGTGGTGTTGATATTTCATTTATAAAACTTAAAGTGAAAAACGAACTTACGGACTGTGCCCCAATGGTAAGTGGATAACTGCAGCCCATGCACACCTGCGGTCAACTTCAAATAAAGGTTAAAGAAGCACTTTCAACCCTGATGACAGAGTTGGAATGCATCACAGCCTGTAATTATAGTGGCTCACACTCTATGAGTACACCATGTTCAGCAGTAGACCGCAATAGGCTGTAAAAACGAACGAGTGAAAATATTTCATCACAAACTGTTATCTTAGCCATAATACAGGAACAGCAAAAAAAAGACAAGTTATTACAGATTGAAAAAAATTATCTTCTGCTTTATTTTTATAGCCAATATTTAAAAAAAAGTAAATTTTTTGATAGTCCTCTAGCAGAACATTATTTAGTGTAATGTACAGTTTCACTCTGTACGAAATTATAAATAAATGTTGTATAAGCCCCGCACGTTTGATATTCCGACTGGCGGCCATCTTAGTAACGTAGTCGAACTGTCAGTACCGTTCGCAAGGTCAGTCAGCGCTTACGCGTATAGAGTATCTCTACCACCTGTTTTTATAGCTTTTTATTTTCGTTATCCTGTTTTATTTTTGTTTTTAATAATTTGTTATGTAAGAAAGTAATTAACAGCCGTGCTCGTGAAATGATTATTAAAGTGGACCATTCTTTTGTAAAGGAGAAAGAGGACTCTAAGTTATTGATTTAAAATATAAACCGTGCTCTAAAAATGCTTCGGACACTACTGAGGCCATGTTAATTTCAAAGCAACTTGTGACTGACATTTTAAATCTTTTTACAAAATTCTACCAAAGTGACGGAACGTGTGGCGTGTGTTACGGGTATGCAAAAAATATAGTGACAAAATTACGACGAGAGCATGAATCTGTAACAGCACCAGAATGAAAACTCCTACAAAAGCAAAGAGACAGAAAGGAATATTTCTACGGATTTTCTTTAACATCATTAAGAAATATAATTCATTTTATGTATACGGTGAGAAAAAAAAATACCTACAATGCGCAAGATCATGGCAGCTCAAAAAAAAAAAAACATTAACTATACATGAAGTGAAACAACATTAAGAAAAATAATCAAAATGATTTAAGATATCATTTTAAAAGATGCTACCAGAAAAGACTGTCTCTAATAGAAATACCCCAAATTCAAGCGTGGAGAGCTAAATATTTTCGCTGCATGAAAGACAGTGACTTCCTAGGTGCAAACAAAAAACCTGTTATCTATCTCGATGAAACATGGATACACGCACACTACACTGTAAAAAAAATAATTAATAGAATCAGGCGTTACTTTGCGGAAGTCCATTATATTAAAGTTGACAAAAAATTACTTTGCGTACATCCGCTCGATAAAATAAAATTATGTGTCTTACCTAATTTGAAGAGCACCTCCCGCCCTACTTCAATTTCGTGCACTATCCCCGTCACCACTAATAGGGATTACACATCATTTTATTTTATCGAGCGGATGTACGCAAAGTACTTTTTTGTCAATTTTAATGTAAAAAAAAAAATTTGGAAAACACCAACCGATATTGGAGTGAGAAGGAATGATAGTCCTGACCACCGATGGATAACAGTGCACGCGGGAAGTGAAACCGGTTTTGTAGATAATGCACTTTTAATGTTTAAGACAAAACAGACAAAAAACCGGGGACTATCACGATCAAATGAACGCTAAGAATTTCTGTGGCTGACTGAAAAACTGATACTCAACATACCAAGCAATTCAATTATAGTAATGGACAACGTCCCTGGGTTGGATTTAGAATCAAGTCGCCTGAATTTGAGAAGTCTGTCACTGTGGAGAGGTCAAGGGAAGCCTCCCTGACCTCCCCACAGTGACAAAATTTTAAAATATTTTTTTTTAATATTCATAAATCACTAATTCATACCCGACAGATATACTCGACTTCGCGACTCGCGTCATAAGCGTCATTCCGTTGCTTCCGAGTTTACGTGAATGTGTTCCTTATTGTTATCATCTGCTTCCTGTTTTTCGACGATTTCGCTGCCCCTTTGGACACCGATTGCTTGCTATTTTACGACAACTTTGCTACGCTTTTGGACACAGATTTGATTGCTTCTCTAGACGACCTTGGCTTACTCACTGGACATTGATTATAATTACTTGCAAGCAATTGCGGCAAATGACTGAGATTCGGAATCCGGGCCATCTACGAGTTCAGGGTTTGGTGGAGTTGCGACTGAATCGACGGACTAAGCACCGACGTATCGGGAAGTCTGCAGTTTGTGAACATGTTCAAGATCGTCCCCGCCATTACATTAGATTTGATAAACCACAAATCCTCGCAAAAGAACACCGATTCCTACCAAGGATGATTCGCGAGGCTATGGAAATTAAAAAACATCCTAATTTCAATAAAGAGGATGGATGGGTGTATGATTGAAGATGGGTCTGAGAATCTGCGACTAGAAGTGTGCCCTGACAATGTACGTCATGCTGAGGTTTTAGTGCCCTTAATTCAAAAACACACGGAAACTGGCACCACAATTCACACAGATTATTGGAGAGCATATGACTGCCTAGCGGAACATGGGTACACCCACAAGAAAGTCAACCATTCGGACCCTGACAATCTATTTGTGGCTCCAGATGGAACTCACACACAAAGGATTGAGTCACAATGAAGAGCCGTGAAGCGTTATTTTAAAAAAGATAGTTACAATAAGCCTGAGAATTTTGATGATGAAATAGTGGAGTACTTGTAGAGGCGAAACGTTATGAAATATAATAAAGATTCCATTTTTAGAAATGGCGGAAGTAATAAAATATGTGTACTTATTAAAGTAATTATAAAAGTTAACATTTTGGTGTTTTATTTGGTGCAAGAGCGAGTGAAGCGAGCTCGGAACTTGGGGCACTCCGACTCGGACAGGTTAGATTACAAGGGGATGGCGGGATCGAGTGAGCGAGCGAACAGACTCTTCCATCCCCTTCGTTGTTATTTTTTAATAAACCATCCAGAAATTGGAGCCCCGCTTGATATTACTTTGGCGGAGGGAGGACCCCCCCTTCCTATTAAAGCAATTTTTCTCAGAAATAATTTAACAAAAATGTCAATGTTCGATATATAATAAAAAAATACGCACGTCCGGCGGGGAAAAAAGGTGCGGGGGGGGGGCGAATCTACCCCTCGCCCCCTAATTAAGGCGACTTGATTCTAAACCTTACCCCGCCCCTTATCATAGTAAGGAAGAAAATAAACCTCCTATTATGAATCCTAGAAAACAAGAGATGTTGAGTGGCTCCAAGCTCACAACATCAATTTTTCAAATAATTGCACTAAACCGGAGTTATATTCATTAATAATACAGCATAAACCGCCGAAAAATTATAAAATCGACAAATTGTTGGTCAACTATGACCATGAAGTAGTAAGATTGCCACCATATAACTGCGACCTCAATCCTATCGAATATATTTGGAACTTAGTCAAACAGAGTTTCAGAAAAGAATATAGAACAATTAGAAAGTAAAATTGAATCTTTGACCTTGGAGGCGTTGGCGTCAATAACTCCAGATGATTGGACGAAAGAAGTTAATCACGTGAAGAGACTTGAAGAAAAATACTGGCGTAAAGACCGAATAACTGACGAATTATTTATCATCAATACAGCAGACGACAGTGAATTAGATACAACGGACTGAAACTAGTTCTGATTTAGATGATAATATGAGTGGAATTGAAGAATTAGTCTAAAATTATTAAATTGTATTAATAAACATCGATTTTTAATACTTGGTTTTATTTATTAGTAGCCCATTAAAATTGGTTCAGAGGTTTAATGAAAACGTATCAAAAAGATAAGACTTCTTCTTTTACGTTTATTATATTAGTACGTAATTTAATAGGAAATATTTATAATTAAATACTTATACATATATGTATATGATATAAATACCTATTACCCTAGGTTATTAACTTTTGTCACAAGAGGTGGCAACACCTCACACGAAATGAATATTAGCTTTTTTGTTGTCTGTACTTTTTTTGCGGTGGATGACGTCACTCAGCTGTTATTATGACAAGGTTCCATCGCAATATCAACGTGCGGGGCTTATAATGGTAACTACTAAAATATAAATTTAATTATTTTCATTAAATTATTTATAGCCGTACTAGCTAGTGGGAATGGATATTACGCCAATTGCTTATTTAAGCATATCCTATAATACTATTGCAACTTATTAGATTAATAAATAATTAATTATAATGAATATTAAGGCCACTGTTGGGATATATTTTTTATTCGGTAAAATAGAACCAATCAAATTCAATAACAGAACATACCGAATTTCCCCGAATTCTGTCACTACACGCATAAAATGCAGGTTTCCCTAAAATTGGTCACAACATTTAGGTTCCTACATTGCCGATTCTATATTTTGTCCATAGTCTGTGCAGGGCCTAAGTATAAGTACATACGGTTCAAATTTTATTTTTAATATTAATCCATATTGTAAAATTTGTGATTAAGTAATCGCCGTAAAATACAACATATAAAAACGTAACAATTAATAAGTGTTGAAATATTTTTTTCATTGGTGATTCATGTTTAAGTATGAATTGAAGTAGTTGTGAATATTACAACGAAGAATATTGTTTAGATACTATCACATGAACACATATATGACATCTGGTTTATGTTGAATTGCATACTTAAAAGAAATAAAGTCTAGTTTAGGGTAGCAGCACATACCATTGTGAGGGTAATGTCTTTGTGCTCACCAACTTCTCTAAACAGTATCATGTGCAGGTAAATATTCAAAGTAAAGCATGCCAGCAGGCACACTATTGGAAAGACATGTTCGGCAGTGGACCTAAAACACTGTCCATGAAGAACATAACAAGAAGAAATCTATGAGTAAATTAACTAGTAACTTTCTTAGTGATATAAATACTTTGGCACTACTATGAAAGTTAAATAATACTTAGCAATAAAGAGAATGAAACTGTTTGAAAACAGAGTGTTGGTTAATTATAATTTAAAGTTTAGCATGTAGATTATATTGCACATTTTTAAATCAGTTAAGAATATGCCAAAGGCTATAATCATTCTGTTTATGTCGGCCAGCGACATCTTCATAATTATAATAACTAACCGACATCAAATATCATCGATATAATAAAAGATGCAATAAAAGAGTTTCAATGAAGTTCCTTGAATATTAAGAGCTGGAATCATCAAATTGTCTAGCTAGCCATGCTAGTAACTAAAAAACTAAGCATTTTGAATGCTATACAGTTTTAAAGTAAAACTAGTTTAATTTTAAAAAGAAACTAGATATTTCCGTTTAATAATAAACTTTTCTTCTCGAATTCTTCTCTTTGTCTGTACAGTTCTGTAACTAATTGTTGGATGAAGGGATGGTCAAATTTTCCTTCAGTTGCTTTAAAAAATTCTTCCAACTTTTTTGGTGAGTTTTCACGTTTCTCATATTCAAATGCTTGTAATATCATGTCGTAGCGATCTAAATCCTTTGCAAATTTTGCTTCTGGCGAACTCTGGTTTTCATATTCCTGAAAAATTAAATTCATTATATAGGGTTTAATATTGAATGTTAGTTCTATTCTATTTGTTACAGAATTTATATTATATAAGATAAATTTAGCATGGAAAATATATAAGATAAATTTAAAATTATAATATTAGTACGAGTATATGTGTAATAAATACTAATAGTGAGTCAACTGGACGACTAGACAGAGTAACGATGGGGCGCGGTATGAAGGGAGCGGAGTCCCCCCCCCTGCCCATGACGTATGAGGTAGTATCAGTTGGCTTCGCTTGCGTACCGGTACGCCCGTTTAGGATTGTCACGTACACGTAAATCAGTTGTGCGCATTTGGTGTTCACTCAGAATCATCATATTACTCGATATTATTTTGAAATGTTGGGAAAGATTGTACGACACTTTAAATAAAATTGAATTCTGATAACCATGTGATTGCTTTCCATCACGATTTTTAATTGAATTATAACTAAGGATAAGAATTCAATATGTCATTAAATTCAACAACAGACAATATAAAAAACCCAATAATAAATGTCGGAAATATTTGTCGGTATCTGTAACGAGGCGGTTGAATAAAAAAAAGCAACTTATAATTTTAACCATTTATTTATCCTGTTCAACCTCGCATCAAATGCACAACAAGCTTTTGTTTCCATCATGACGAATCAGGTGAAGCTAGTTTTGTAAAGTAGTATTTAGTTTGTATCTTTGTATAGAAAAATAAATAAATACGAGGAATACTGATTAAATATAATGTTATGACATTATTATCTAAAGAAATGTTTTTGTGACAACCCTGGCATATTTTTAGCGACTTGACTTCGATACAGCCTTGTAGGTATTTTGCGGTATAACAAAGGAAACCACTATTATAGTATTTATTACACATATTATGATATTAGGCTGTTTTCTTTTATTGTCATAAATGTGAACAATTAGTACTTTTTTACAACAATATCCTCAAATTTATTATCTCAAGATTTAGTGAGGAATTGGTGATAGAGACTTAATATTTTAGGAGATATAGCCCTTTTTTGGGAGGACTCTAGCCTGAAAACAAGTTATCAGCCTCTCCTCGAAAATACCATTGTTGTTTGCATTTGAGATGTGATTTCTATTTTAAGATTTAGTGACCAATTGGTGATTTTCATTTACCGAGATTGAAACATATTACTCCAACGGAATATATGTCTTAGAGAGAATTCTGGCTTGAAGATTATAATATATCATAGAACAACTCCAGAACCCCTGTGTGGATATGTGTCAAGATTAATGACTATTAATTTAAAAAAATATATCAATTTAATTTTTCAGGTAGAGCTTAGAGGAAAAGTTACATAAAGTGCTACGCGTGCAAAGTTTTGGTGATGTACAGTTGTAACATTAAATTACTTACGAGAAAATAAGAAAAGGGAAAAAATAATCACATAGCATTTATTTCCTTCTAAAAGTTAAATACTACATATTCCTATCAACAAAGTAGCATTAGGTTTTATAAAATGACACATTGGATTGGTGTAAACTAGCTGGTATTTAGACTGGTTGATAACTATTAAAATGACTCGCCTTTTAGTAATAATAGAAACTAAATCACACAATTGAAGTGATAATTTTTTTTAATTAAAAAATGGGTTCACTCTTGACCTCCATCTGGTCCGAGCGCAAAGATGAGGTCTACGATGGAGCGAGCGTGCGATAGAGCGGCAGGGCATTCCACTCCTTGGCAGTGCGCATTATGAATGATGACTTATAGCGGTTAGTGCGAATATTCCGAATGTCAACCAAGTGCGGATGGTAACCTGCAGTACGTCTGGTACTCCGTACTCCGTACTTTTACGTGGTAGAGCCATGCTGCAGCTATATTAGTAGTGTTTCGTATGGTGAGTGTAGAGAATCGGAGACCCTTTTTACTGGAAAAGAGGCATTCTATCTTAGTCCTCACGGGTGACAACGCATCTGCATTTTGATTGGCAAACGAGGATAAATGTAGATGTCTATGGGCCACAGCAACCACTTACCATCAGGTGGACTGTGTGCTCGTTTGCCACCCTATCCTATAAAAAAAACTCCAATAGGAGAATGGAGAAGGCGGTATGAGGTTATGAAGCTTATGGACACACTCGAAGTACTGTCTGTAGAAGAACGACAAACAAGCAACTTGGCGGCGGTGAGCTAAGCTGAGAAGCTTATTAACTTTCACCAGCGTTTTGTCGGCAATAAGCCTCTTAGCTCTGCGTTGCACTGATTCGAGTACGGCAAGTTGATAATTTGCTGAGCCATCCCAAAGGTGACTACAATACTCCATGCATGTTCGGACTTGAGCTTTGTATAAAGTTAGAAGCTGTCGAGGCTTGAAGTATCGCTTCACCTTGTTTAAAATACTCAGTTTTTTTTGGCCGCAGATTGTGCATTCGACTCAATGTTAGCGCCAAAGTTGAGATTAGCACTCAAATGTATGCCGAGAAGCTCGAGATGATCAGTAACCTCTACAGATGCACCTCGAAAAGTAGGAGTCAGATCAAACGGACTCAGTTTTGTGGAGAACAGACAGCCCTACGTTTTGGCGGAGTTGAAAGTGACCAGATTGTCGTCACCCCATTAGGACTTAAGGATGATTGAATTTTTGAATTGAATTGAATAAAAGGCTGTTAGCTTGAATTCAAGCTAGAATCCTCCTAAAAAAAGAGCTAAATCTCCTAAAGTATTAAGTCACCAATTATCACAAATTTCTCACAAAATCTTGCCATAATCAAATTTAGGATATCGTTGGGGAGGATTTCTGCCTGACAGATGCCTTTTCCCAGTGTGCAGTAATTAAATATTTTAAAATTATAATTCAAATGAAAATCAATTTAAAGTAATTATTTATAACTAGTTGGTACCTGGCGTGTTGTTGCCGCTGAAGAAATAATTGTGGAAATATTGTTTTAAATATGGAAGAGTTATAATGTTTAATTAGGAATGACAATACATATATTGAAGTTGAATGATAATATAACTATCAAATAAATTTGTCGGTACGATACGCGCGCCATCTACTGTAAGTTAATTGTACTATGCCTATAACCTTCGCTCAAGTGTTGTACGTGGTAGAGCCATGCTGCAGCTGTATTAGTAGTATAGCTGTAGCACAAATGGGTCGGCTCGACCGGGGAAGGACCATGCTCTCACAGAATACCAGCGTAAAATAGCAGCTTAATGCTGCTGTTTCGTATGGTGAGTGTAGAGAACTGGAGACCCTTTTTACTGGAAAAGAGGCATTACATCTTAGTTTATTGAGGATAAATGTAGATGTCTATGGGCCACAGCAACCACTTACCATCAGGTGGACTGTGTGCTCGTTTGTCACTCTATCCTATTGGACATTAGCGTTGTCAAGAATGTGTCAACTGGCATTCCGACGTATCATTGAGCCTAGTGTCGATAATGTCGCATTGGTAATGCTGTTTCCTATCAACAGCCCGTATTTTTTTTTATAGAATAAGGGTGACAAACGAGCAGCTGTTTTCCATTGCCGTCCGTCGAGTTAGGAGTTGATAATTAACGTATGAAAATTTTAAATTACAGAATATTTTCATTACGAGCTATTAAAATTAAAATGTGTAGTGTTTACCGTCTTTTGTCGGCTTGTGGAACGAAACGTTAAACTGACGCAATTTTGTATTGCTACTGTCATCAAAGTGATATTCGGTAGGGATGGTTATAAAGCAAACTTCACAGACTGGCTCATTGAATATTCTTGGTGAAGAAAAATAAAAATAGCGCATAAAGATGTTTTCGAAGAATTAATTAAAGCAATACAATATGTGTATAAAATTGATTAATAAAATATTAATTATATTTGAACACACAACAGTACCTATTAGGGCAGATAACAAATAAAATAGGTTAGGTTCAACTCATGTCAAAGGACCGAATTGATTGACATCGACTCCACCTGGTACGAGTCTGTCCTACCCCTAGAGTGTTTTTATAGAGCCGGAGGTGCGTAGGGAGTTGTGAAATTGTGGTTCAATTAAAACATTGGCCACTTAAATAAAACTAATTTTACGGATTTTATCGCGTATATTAACTTATTTTACTTTCCCGACGTTTCAAGCACTAGTAGTGTAAGTTCATACTGCGTAGATCTGAACAAAAATTAATAATTTTTAATCTGGAGGTAGCCGTGGTTAACTATGACATTGGGACGTCATACACCTCAGTCCCCCCCGTGACCATGGGTGCTGTAAAGTGCTTGAAACGTCGGGAAAGTAAAATAAGTTAATATACGCGATAAAATCCGTAAAATTAGTTTTATTTAAATGTGTAGTGTTCGCGTAAATATAAGAAATCATTATATTGGCCACTTAGTTCATTTGTTATCTAAATTTTGCTGTCAGTGCTAAAGACTGTATGCCCTGTAAAAACACTGACGAGAAGGAGGTTTAAAAAGTTTAAAAAAATGAACACACCTTATATAGATCATACATTCTATCCCCAGCAATGCCAGTGAGTTCAGCAATTTTTTTCATAGCTTCGTCTTCTCTTCTATGTTTCTCATCAGGAGATACACCACAGTGTGGTGTTAAGTCTCCAACTATACATTCAGCGAGATCATGAACAAGTGCTGAAAATTAAACAATTATTTTTATAGTTATTTATGGTTTACACAAAAATAAAAAATTGCTAATATTCCACATGGTAGCACTATCGTAGCTCTTACATGATTATGAGAGGAGGGGAATGGAACTTATAGGTTAAGAGGTATTGGGTAATAAAGGTATGATACCATAGATGTGCACGAAAAATAAAATTATTATTGCCATTAAGGTGGGTCAATAGAGAGAGATATATTTTCCATACAAAATGGCCCAATCAATTAAATGAAAGCATTTTCATCATGTTTATGGTTGTATTAGTTAAGATTCTTTTGATTTCCCTACATGGACAAAAATTAAAAAAAAAAGTTATGCCAACAAATTCTTAGAATTCCATATAATTGGCCAAATTTTAACCACGGGCGATATTAGTTATCACAAATACAGAACTTGCTTAATAGTCTGATGTTAAAAAGAAAATTTGAAGCAATATATTACTGGGTATAGTCATGTAGAAAGTGAACCCTAATTACCTCTATATTTTTTTCTTACAATTTGACTAATTTGCCTAGTTGCTCAACAAAACTTTGTGGTTAGCTCTTAGCAGAATTGCAGCTAGTGTTAAGAGGCATCAAAAATTGATACAGAACTCAAAGAATCAGCTACTGCAATCAGCCCTGTACCTAATGTAGAGCACTTAATTAGCTCCTAAAAAGCCCCTAATTTTGGCTTTTTCTAAATGCAAATTCCTGACTTTGTGTTGTTGGCGAGACAAGAGCTACTGCAACCTTTTTTAAGGCTCTGTTTCAGACAGTGAAGTATTTGTACCAATAACTTACTGTCGAATTTCTGGTGGCACATGGATTGAAGAAGGTGTAGATATAACCTTAAATGCACTGTGACATTGTATTAATTTACACAACATTATACAAACTTAATTTTAGTCTATTTTGGTCATTACTGCTTTATCCACTAATCTGTAGATGGATATATGCTGCAACATTTTACAGAGTATTTATCATCCTATGCATTTCTATGCATTTGTCTGCTATAACAAATACTAATGAAAATAGTTGCATTACTTTTAGCATATAGAATATTGATACTTTAAGGTTCAGTAACCTTTGTCAAATATCTATAAAAACGACAAGTAAAGCTAGCAAGTTGTGAAAACTCACAATAGTGATAGATACCAAACAAGTTGTGAATGGGCTTATAGTTGGTACCTTTGTGACATCTCTCTCTAATGATGTTATCTTCAAACAGAATACTGGTTAGCATAATAATCATTTACTATACTCTGAATTTTCTATATGTATATGTTACACAGTTTTAAAAAATTTAAAAAATATGCATGCATGTTTTGAATAGACCAGTGGTTCCCAATTAATTTTTCAGGTGTTCCAATCTGAGTAAGAGCTCAAGCTCCAATAAATTATAAAATCATAATTTTGCCAATTATTAAATTCTCAAAAATTTTTAATGATAGTGAAAATGCATTGGTTATTAAAGTTCAAAGGGACAAATGTGCACATTTGTCCATCACCAATTGTAATGTTTACATAGCTTATTTTATTTAACCTTAGTCAAGGGATTGTCCATACCTTAGTCAAAAGCATACTCCTTCAGGCAAACTCGCATATGCATATCACTAATTGGGAAACACCTTATTAATATGTTAGACCTTATTAATATGAAAGTGAGTTGAGTTTTACTAAGAAAGTGTACAATAATTACTATTTTTTAGACTGACTGTATTGGGTGGTTGGTAACTAGTGCTTCATTTTACCATTCATTACTGCCTATGAAAGACCAATGCTGATCACAGGCCTACCCCATAAACTGCCTCTTAGGGGGCATTATCAACTTGTGCTCAGTTTAATTAATTTTAATAGTTTTTTTTTATTCTTTTTTATTTAAGAGACTTTCGTTATTATTAACATGTCAGTCCCATTGTACCTTATAACTAAATAGCACAAAAAATACTTAATTACTTATACAATACTTAATAAATGATAAACCATTTGAGCAGCATTTGACAGTGGTTCAGAGAGTATACTTTGATATTCCCCTATGTTGTACATTTTAATGTCAGTTTTGGCGACCAGTAGTTTCCTCTCGTGATGGTTTTTGTAACAATCCGCGAGCTGTATGTCTTCGATTGTGTTGCATGTTTTGCAATTTGGAGATTGTTTTTCTTTCATCATGAAAGCAAACTTGTTGCACGGAATGTGTCCAGAGCGAAGTCACATTGCTAATACAACAGATTTTCTGTTCAACAGACATTAATTGAACCAAGGCACTTTCGGAGGCTGACTCTGGATAGTTTTGTACCAAATCCCTTTTTCTTGCGACCTTTTATCAAAATATTCTTTCCAAAGTGCATAACATTTCTCTTTGTATTTAATTAAAATTTCTGTATAATCTGGATCAATATTACATTCTCTTCCTTGTGTAATTGCCAATTTAGCCAGTTTGTCAGCCTCCTCATTGCCTTGTAAACCGATGTGTGATGGTACCCACTGCAATACTAAATTACAGTTTTTACATTGAAGTTTAAATATTTCATTTAATATATGGTATGCTATCGATACACCTCTGAGACCAAAGGCACATCGAGCAATATGTTGAAGAGCACTCTTGCTATCAGTTAATACAACTGTTTTTTGAAAATCTGTTGTACCATCATATACTAGGGCATCATTTACAGCAATTAATTCAGCTGACATTATTGTCAAATTATTAGGAATTTTAATCTTACATTTATTACCCAGTAATGAATCTACATAAGCGGCACCTACCCTACATTTATCCTTAGATCCATTACAAAAAAGCTTGTGCCATCCAAAATATTTAACATTCAATTCATTGATCACATTCGACTTTAAAGAATTTATCTCCTGACATCTTTTAGCACTCTTGATACAATCTAAGTCTTCCTTAATTACAGTTTTAATATTAATACTTGATACCCAAGTATTTAAAGAGAACATATCTAGTGGATCCGAAGAATACAAATTACTATTATTAACTTGTTCTAATGTCATAGCTAGAAGCTGTTTCTTTTTATTTTGCTAGTACCTATCTTTACAGAATAAGCTGAGTTCTGTTAGTAACTTAATAGTTGTATTATTAGATCTAGATTTACTTTTCAGACAATATTTATATGCTAGAAATTTTCTTCTTAGAAACAGGGGCGTTATATTTAATTCACTTTCCATAATGTGTATTGGCGTGGTTTTGATAAACCCCCCTATAATACGTAGTGCTTGATTTTGGATTTTATCTGATTTACAAATGTGTCTATTAGCACTCATATCATATAAAATTTTTTTGTCGATACCATGTTTTTAAAATCCAATTGTTTAACATGCTATTTTGTTTGTATTTGATTTGAGTGATTATGATTATAGCTAGCCAATTTACAATTAATTTGTTTTATTAACAAATAAGTCACATAATGAACAATGTACATATGTGTACATAATAGTCATTGTAAACATAGAGACTTTTAATGTGCGATATTTTTTATAAGGAATTTAATTGTTACTATCAATACCAATTATACTCATCCTTTACCCTAGCAAAACATGAAAGAAAATTACCTAAAATAATCAATACTTTCTAAATTAATTCTAATCCCAAGATTCAGGTGCTCACGTAGTTCAGAAGAGCTCCTTTGTATTTAAATATATTTGGTTGCTGATAAACATTATTTCTAAATGTTATTTATTATACTAGTTCATTGTTACCTCTTAAAATGTCCACTGTATGATATGGGGTGGTGAATTCACTTACACTGCGACTATACAACAATTATTCCAGTCAAAAACATTTTTTAAGAATGTTATCTGTTTATTCACAATAGGTAATTCTAATAATATCGGTATAATATAACTTGTGGTTTCGTGGGTTGGGTAACAATACCATTAGCACAAGTAATCAATATTGCCTGTGGTTAATTATTTCGTAACTTTCTTGCTAAATCAATAAGTAACAGTAGTAAACAATACAAATCCAATGTAATAATATATAATTTTTAATTGAGTTACACTCCATATGTAACTACTTTAATTATATTTCTTAGGAACCAATAAAAATACTTTACCTATTTGCAGACATCTAAAACGGTCCAGCTTGGTGGGATTGTTTTCTTCGGTAAGTAAAAATGTCATTATGCCCATGCGATACATATGGCCAGCAATTGATTCACATTCGTCAATATCACATATTACCCAGCCTGTTCTTTTTATATGCTGTGAACATTTAAATTTTTTATTTTATAAGGTATACTTTTACATAATAAAGGGATTATATATAATATATATTATACACATAAAAAAACACCTTTAATCGTCCAACAAGTTCAAGAAATTCAAGGATTTTTGTATTTTCCATTACTAAGGCCATGGTTCCTAAAAATTCAATTCTACGTTTTTTGTAAATTTGACTTCACTAAAATGGCTATGAATAAAATTTGTACTTTAGCTAACACGACAAAGAAATAAACACCAATGATGTATCATAAATTTATCATCGATCAGTGATTATCTAGCAATTCTAAAACACTAAATAAAATACCTATACCTATACTCCACAAAATCTAAGAAATATATTTTGACAGCTGTCTCCTGTCACATTTATTGACCTAGGCATTCAACTGAAAAATCGGTACCTATCCGATTCTTACGAGAAATCGATATCGATTCTTTAGAGTTGGTAATCGTTTACAAGTTTATCTAGAATAATGCCAGAATAAATTAGAAACTCAAAACACAAAATTTATCAGTTTTTTCCAACGGTTTTTTCATATTTATTGCTTACTGCTAATTTCTAGAGATAAAGTTAAATTAATTAAATACTACATTAGATTAAAAACAAATTTATTTAATCACTTTCCCTACAACTATTTGAGCTGTCGTCGTCATCATCGTTGTTTACATTAATAATTATTTGATTTTTCTATTTATAATGCTTTCAAAATGTATGGTTCTTAATATATTTTGTAGTTAATGTTGGATTTTAATTAGTGTATTGTCATTATAGAATACTATAATACATACATACATACATATAATCACGCCTCTTTCCCGTAGGGGTAGGCAGAGACCACTTCTTTCCACTTGCGACGATCCTTACATACTTGTTTTGCTTTGTCCACTTTCATTATTCCCTTCATACATGCTCTACGGTTTAGGGTACTCTTGACCTGACTTTTACTTACTTACTTTAGAATACTATAATACACAATATAATGGCTGCCAACCTTATTTTGTGCGAGAACCGGTGTCGCCGGGAGCACACAACAAACGGTTAAGTCGTATTAATTCCTAATTCACTCATTAGTCGTACAAATTTCAATAAATAAATGTTTCAAACGCATTTTTATATTACATAATATCAGACTTTATTCCAAGGCGATAACTACGGAATCACAACGAATCTTTACTGAGCGTCTCTTTTTGAAAAGTAAGAGAAGGAATAACTGTGTTGACAGACTGAGTTTTGCACATTTTAGACTTTTGATCGATGTTCACGACCATAAAAAAAAAGAATAAAAACAGAAATCGTTTAAGTTTAAAACATATTTATTTGTAAATAGTGTGCAAGCTAATTGCAAATACAATGTTTTTGTTATTGTAAATAATATTTTTTTGAACAAGTATAAGATGCGTAGCATCATATTAGTCTGTGCGTTTAAGCAAACTGTAGTATATAAGGAGTTTTGGCGGGAACTTGACCAGCGGTGGTTTGCTGCTCCTGTATTATTGTTTAAATAATGATTTGAAGTGGATTTTGATAAGTAAAAGTGGTGCGACTTTGTGTATTAAGTGTCTGTGCATTTGAACTATTAATGGAAACGGTGAAACAAGTGCTCTCATGGTGATGTGATTCTCAAGAAAGGTGTCTGTCTGCTGGCTCAAGTTGCCGTCAAAATCTCCTAAGGGCGGCACAATGTGACGCAACAACAGAATGCAAAACTAGGCACAAGAGAGAACGGTGAGCTGAAAGTAGGGAAATTTGGAATAGGACAACGGAACCCAAGGGGCCAGCAGCTGGCCGACTTCATGGAGAAAGAGGGACTCTTTATGACGAACTCTTTCTTCCAGAAGCGGCCCCACAGGAAGTGGACCTGGTCGAGCCCCGACGGTTCGACAAAAAATGAGATTGACTTCATTATGACGACCAGACGACAACTGTTCAGTGATGTCTCCGTGATCGCGAGGGTGAAAACTGGTAGCGATCACCGAATGGTTAGAGGCACACTGAACCTAAACGTTAAGTTGGAGAGGTCTCGTCTAATGAAGTCAACGCTCCGTCCCCCTCGTGCTCTGTTCCAAAGTCCCGAGACCTTTCAGCTCGAGTTACAAAACCGTTTTCAGTGCCTAGAAGACTGCAATGAAGTGGACGATATGAATGACAAGCTCGTGGAAACTGTCCATGCGGTCGGAGCTAAGTTCTGCAAGACCCGCCGCAGAAGAACACAGAAACTCTCCGATCACACTCTTAATCTCATGGCTGTTAGACGGGAGATGAAGCTACATTCTTCAACAGACTTGACAGCATACAGGCATCTGAACAGACAGATCTCCAAATGCATGCGGCGGGACTTACGCAACTTCAATACAGCTCGTATTGAAGAAGCGATCGAGCGGAACCAAGGCTCCAAAGTCTTTGCCAGAGATCTGTCTGCCAGAAAGAGCCACCTGTCAAAGCTGAAGACAGAATGTGGCAGCATCGTTTCCGGGACACCTGAGATTTTGAGTGAGATTGAGAGGTTCTATGGGCAGCTGTACACGTCATCATTGGAGCCACACGCAAGTGTGAGTAACGATCCAAGAGCGAGTCTCATCCGACACTATTCCGAAGATATCCCGGACGTCAGTCTGAGCGAGATTAGAATGGCTCTCCAGCACCTTAAAAACAGTAAGGCCCCAGGCGAGGATGGAATTACAGCGGAGCTTCTGAAAGCGGGTGGAAGACCGGTACTTGAAGTCCTTCAGAAGCTCTTTAATTCCGTCCTCCATGGTGGCATTACACCGGAGGCGTGGAGCAGAAGTGCGGTGGTCTTGTTCTTCAAGAAAGGTGACAACGCTCTCTTGAAGAACTACAGACCGATTTCCCTTCTGAGCCGCGTCTACGTGCTGTTTTCGAGAGTCATTACGAATCGTCTCGCGCGCAGACTTGACGACTTCCAGCCTCCCGAACAAGCCGGTTTCCGAAAGGGCTTTAGCACCATAGACCACATACATACCCTTCGGCAAATTGTACAGAAGTCCGAAGAGTACAATTTGCCACTATGTCTGGCGTATGTGGACTATGAGAAAGCCTTTGATTCCGTCGAAATTTGGGCGGTGCTGCAGTCCCTTCAGCGGTGCCAAGTTGACTGTCGGTATATCGAAGTGTTGAAGTGCTTGTACAGTAGGGCTACGATGGCTATCCGAGTACAGAACCAGAGTACGAAACCTATCCAATTGCAGAGAGGTGTAAGACAGGGTGACGTCATATCCCCGAAACTCTTCACCGCTGCATTGGAAGACGTTTTCAAGCTTCTGGACTGGAAAGGATACGGTATCAACATCAATGGCGAGTACATCACTCACCTTCGATTTGCCGACGATATAGTCCTTATGGCAGAATCGCTGGAGGACCTAAGCACTATGCTCAATGACCTCGATAGTGTTTCCCAACGGATAGGTCTTAAGATGAACATGGACAAAACAAAGATCATGTTCAATGTCCATGTCACACCTATGCCGGTAGTTGTTGGGAACACTAAGCTCGAAGTGAAGCAGTGTATAAACGCATAATTATACATTATGACTTCAGACTCAGAAAGGCTAGAACCCACAGCCTTAAAGTCAGTTATTAAAAAAATGTAGTATATAATCATACAGAGCGCTCCCTTTACGTATATAATGGTATCACAGTTAGGGATGTAGTCTTGTTTAGTGATTTACAGGTAATCGGTAACCATCAATATATTTTGAAATATTTTCATAATATTTGCTATTTTATGTTTTAAGAGTAAACAGCACGTCAATTAGTAAGTTTTTCGATTGAAAAATTCAAAATTAGGTTCAGAATTATACATATATACAACATGTAACAAAAACCCTGTGGTTTCCGTTAAGTACGTTATCAGAATCAGATTCAAACCTATAGAAATAGCCTTTTTTTAAAACTCGACCATTATTATTAAATAACAGAGCTCAAAAAGTCGTTATCAATGAAAAAGGTTCCTCCGGATCAGTAGTATCAATGGACATTCCTCAGGGCTTGATTCTTGGCCCATTCCTGTTCTTAGTCTATATTAATGACTTACCTTATCTTGTAGGGGACCATCACGATATAGTATTATTTGCTGATGATACCTCTTTAATTTTCAAACTCAAACGACATTTAATTAATTTTGACAATGTAAATCTATCTCTATCTAATTTAGTACATTGGTTTGACGCCAACAATTTGCTCTTAAACGGCAATAAGACAAAATGTATTAAATTTACAATAACTAATGTTAAACATTCAAATACCAATGTGCTCTTAAATGGGGAGGAGTTGAGTCTTGTAGTTGATATCACTGTTTTTCTTGGTATTACTATTGGCCCCCATATAACTTAATTAGCAAGCAGACATAGTTCTGCAGCATATGCTGTATGAAAGATTAGAAGTTTCACAGATGTTGAGACAGCTAGATTAGTTTATTTTAGTTACTTTCATAGCGTGATGTCTTATGGAATTTTGCTATGAGGTAATGCAGCTGACATCGAAGCTATATTTGTTTTGCAAAACCGAGCCGTACGGGTGATTTATAACATAAATTGTAAAACATATTAACTTTGGCATCGCATTATATTTATGAAAATGTAATGTATGTACATAAAAACATAAATAGCTTTGATAAGAATAAAGATGTTCATACTTTAAATTTAAACACCAGCAACAAACATAAGCTTGTAATACCAGTTATTAGACTCCACAGAATTAGTAATTCATTTATGGGGTAATGTTTGCGCTTTTACAACAAAACCCCAGAAAATGTACAAAAATTGTCAATAAATAAATTTAAATGTTTTATTAAAGAAAAATTGTACAGAAAGGATGATTATAATATCACAGAATACCTAAGTGAAAAAGAAAACCCCTGAATTAGGTGATCGTCACCATGCTAGTTCTATTCAAACTCATTTAAAATTTGTACAAACAAAAAAAAACAATTATAAATTGAAATATGTTTTAAAAAAAAGTCTCGCTGGGTTTCTTGCTGGTTCTTCCCAGGACTGAGGTGTTTTTCGAACCAGTGGTAAATAAAAAATGACTTTCAATAAGTATTATGTAATACTCTATATTGAATAAAAATTATTCTATTCTATTCTGTTTTATTCTATTCTATTAATGTGTATGACAAATCCATACTTTTCTATTTTAATGCGATAATCTGTCTAGCTTTCATGACTAAACTGCTGAACTGATTTTGATAAAATTGAGATAGTTTGATATCTGGTTAAGTTAAAAAAGTAAAATATCACAGCTAAGTACGTTTTACATATTTGGTCGTCATTAGCCGTTAAACTACGAACTCGGCGGAAAAAAAGCTATGAAAAGAAATAGTAATTCACTCAATCGATTTTGACGATATTTGGTATTCAGATAGCTGAAAACATTAAAAAGGCTAGGCCACCTTTTATCCTCAAAATTTACTTTAGAGAAAGTTTAAAGAATTATATAAAAACAATCATCTAGGCCGATTGATGTATTTTTCAAATATATATTTTTCATATGATTTCGTATTGGCTATTCCATATGGTTAAATATAATTTTAGGAAACTGTTATTACAGCCTAGGAGTGATTACTACGTCTTGAGCTTACATCTTCTTCTCCTTCAGTGCTGTCATCTGTGGCATCGTTTTTTCAAGCCATCACATTCTCAGATGTTGAATTAATCCTTTTCACAAGATCACACCTACTGGTTCTAATGTTATGTATACAATTTTATGGAATTGTATTGTCATTAAAATATCTTTTATGATGTATGGATATAAAATTAGTCTAAAAAATATTTGAGCGAATTTAACAATTTTTGTAGATATCCAGTTTTTTTTATAGGATAGGGTGACAAACGAGCACACAGTCCACCTGATGGTAGTGGTTGCTGTGGCCTATAGACATCTACATCTATCCTCGTTTGCGAATCAAAATACAGATGCGTTGTCACCCGTGAGGACTAAGATGGAATACCTCTTTTCCAGTAAAAAGGGTCTCCGGTTCTCTACACTCACCATACGAAACACAGCAGTGTTAAGCTGCTATTTTACGCTGGTATTCAGTGAGAGCGTGGCCCTTCACCTATCGAGACGATCCATTCGTGCTACAACTATACTACTAATATAGTTGCAGCATGGCTCTACCACGTATAAAGTTAAAATAGTTAAGTCTTCCCGTGGCTTCTACTCATATTTTTGGAACGAAGTTCCTTATCGGACGGTACGAATTTGGCGGATGGGGCCTAGGCGAGAAAAAGTGTAAGATTTTTCCGTCACCACCCCTTCTGACATAGCGTAGACAGCCTTGGCGGCTATAAGGAAGTGAGATGGAATAATACTCATCTCCCTCGCACTTTTTCTTATCTTTCCATGAAAGAAATATTATTTTATTTTAAATGTCGCTTCATTTTAATAGACGCTAGTAATTCATTTATTTGTATTTGTTAATTAATAATAAAGGGTGTTTTTTAAGAGCTTGATAACTTTAAATAATAATACAAGACAGAAATATTGTTAGAATGATTTTTTTATTATTAAAATCTGGTAGATAATTTCATGGCATTTATTTTTTAAATATGATTTCCGGCATACGACTGCCGCGGCTACGAGTTACATAGTCCATTCGATCAGATCAATTTTTCACAACTGTTTTCCAATAAATCTGGTCGTATGGCGTCAATGGTTTCTTTAATATTGGCTTCCAATGCTTCAAGAGTTGCTGGTTGTCAGCATAAACCAATGACTTAAGATAGCCCCATAAAAAGTAATCGAAAGGCGTTAAGTCGCACGAACGAGGGGGCCAGTTAGCAGGATCACTTCTGGAAATAAAGGTGTCACCAAATTGATTGCAATAAATTGATGACTAAGCGGGCTGTATGGTAAATTGTTTTGTTGGAGAACGGCGACGAATCGACATTTTGGCGTCTTCTTCAACACTTCGCGCCAGCAGCAATATTCTCTTGGGTACGCACATTTCTTTGTCTTGTTGATGGCGTTGAATCGAGAAGAGTAAAATTAGTGCGAAAACGATCAATAACTGCATGAAATGCATGCTCACTGATTATGTTGATGGCTGATTATGTTGAGCGTAAAATGGACGAAGTGCTCTATGATCTTCGCGAACAGATTTATTTTTTCAAAGTAAATTTCCACAATTTGAAAGTGTTGTTTTGACTTTAAACGATTCATGATAAATTGCCAAATCTTACTGAACAAAAATGTCAACACAGTTTGACATTCTCAACTGTCAAACCATAGACAACAACCATCGAAACTTCTCATGCAGCTAAATAAAACAGCCAATATAATACGTTTATCCATAATAATATACTACGAAAGGAACTTCGTTCCTACCGAGTCTTCCACGACACTCACGCATGTTTTTTTATATTCGGATCGCCAGGAAATTTGCAAAATGGTTTATTTAAATAAAATATATCTAACTTAGGAAAGTACCGATAGTAGTAAATAATAGGTACAGTATTGGTAAGCCAACACCAGGCAAGAGCAAAATTGTAAGAAAAATTATGAAAATACATATTATAAAATATATTTTTTTATTACTTTTCACAGAAAATGGGTCTACCCAACCCTTTTTGGGTAATTGGGCGTGTAGTAAACATACAATATGTAGTAATGATTCGTAACCAGAATATTGAATCTAAAAATTTTATTGATAATTTTCAATGATACCTATAGAGGGAACAAAATTACAATTTAATAAAAAATGTTTTGACAATTTATTCGTAGGTCATTAAATTACTATTTTCCACCGTATTTGATCGCATCTGTTTAACTTGTCAGTATACCAAGTACAATTTTAAATATATATCATTCGTTCAAACCAGAACACACTGAAAATGCAGTCATCCTGTTGAATGAAAATTTGACGGTGATCTTCGAAAGGACAAAAAAAATTGGTCTCGATTGGTTCTAGGAAGTAAAACACAAAAAGTACTAAGTAAGAATCTGAAAAAAGTATTGGTAAATCTAATTGTGCATGCCTTAAGTGCATTAAAAATATTACGTATAACATGATTATACGTAAATTTTTTAAAGTAGTTTTCAATACACACAAGTTTTCACTAATAACCTTATTACTATGCTTCCAATTTTGCGATAATTTTATGTCAAATATCAAATTAAAAAAAAAAGTTTGGAAAATCCAAAAGTGCACGAATCATAATGGCCATACGATCGTGATTTTTTTTAAATTGTAGTTCTATTCGCCAAAGAGTTCCAGTAGCAGTCACAGAAGTACACCTTCAAATAATTCCATCAAGTCCGGAGGTAAGGTCTATTCATAACTAACAAAACGAGTCCAAACTCGGCACATTTAGTTCTCCTGGTCGAGGAGTTCCAGTAGCAGTCATCAAAGTATATCTTGAGGTCACTCTATCTAGTCCGGAGGTAAGGTCTCACATAACTAACAAAACGAGCCCAAAATCGGCACACCTAGTTCTATTCGTCAAAGAGTTCCAGTAGCAGTTACCGAAGTACATCTTCAAGTCACTCCATCAAGTCCGTAAGTAAGGTCTCATCATAACTAACAAAATGAGTCCAAACTCGGCACACTACTCTTCGAGGAGTTCAATTAGTATTCACAGAAATACACCTTCAGGTCACTCTTTCAAGTCCGGGGGTAAGGTCTCATCATACCTAACACAACGAGCCCAAACTCGGTACACCTTGTTCTACTCGTCGAGGAGTTCCAGTAGCGGATACTCAAGTATACCTTCAAGTCCAAGACGTATTTAAGTATATTTATTTATAAATCCTACTTATTTTTAGCGAAACAAAATATTGTAATAAAAATCTGTGATTATTAAAATAATATTAATATCTTACCTTGTCAAGTAAGTATGTATTAAATTTGGTTTTTCGAATATTTTGTATTTCTACAGCGATCTACTTACGACGGCGGCTGCCCTTTAGTAAAATAAATTTTTAACAAGGCTGCTTGATTTCTCAGCCGAAAAGTAATTATAACTAAAAAAAAAAAACAAAATTAAACTGCAATTTACATTCCATGGCTTCCTACATAATAGATGAAGAGATTAAAAATAGATTGAGTTGAAAAATTGATATTTTCAAAAGTTATCGTGCTTACCCCTCCACGCGGACTTAATAAATCCACACCATAACCCACTAAAACCACTTTTTTATGTAAAAATGACAATTATTCGCATTAAAAAAAAATAATAAGTTAAACAATCATTTATCTTTCTGACAGTGTGATTTTTATATAATTTATATGTACTATATGATTGTTAGATACGATTTCACGCGACAAAACGTTGGAATCTTGATTTTTAGGCGGTTTTAGAACATACCTGCGCACTTCGCGCTTAAGGCATGTAATATCTTCTACCCGCTTCGCGCATAAGGCATTCAATACTCATTAATAATCAAAAGGTACTCAGAGTCGATTATGCTAATAACTTTTGGTATTACATTTAATAGCAACTATGGTTTAATGAGCATGTAAATATTAAAATATGTAATGCTTTTTATCGTTTAAATGTAAAGTAATAGCATAAGAAAATATTTAAGTGGCGTAGCTATGTAACCATGAGCCCCGGGGAAAAAATGAAATTGGGGCCCCATTTAAACTAAGCTAAATACTTTAAAGGTGCAAAACTACTTCATCATCAGCTCCTTGTCGCCCACTGCAGGGCATAATAAAGCAAAGCTACTTACTACTAAGTATTATGTGTAACTCATAAACAATGACGAAGTAGATTATAGTTAATAATATTTGATAACAGTGGAAGAGGCACACGGCAGATTTTATTGCCGCACGGGTGGGCCAGACTAGATGGGAGTAACGACCTGGTAAGACATGAAATGTAATGAATGGGTGGACCGGCTCGAACCGAGCAGGTACCACGAACTTACAGATAACCAGCATGGAAGACAGCTTTGGTCCACCCGATCCCCAAAAAAGGCGACCACTCAGACCCGTCCAACTACAGGCCTATCGCCATCACTTCCTTTGTACATTTTAAAGACTTCAACATCGTTAATTGTTCTTGATAATGCTCACAGGTCAGTGGAATGTTTTAAGTTAACTTATCGATTTGATAGGGTTGTAAGAGTTTTAATAATTTTATATTAGCTTCTCGCCAATTCTGCCGATGTGCTCAGACGTTGCCTTGCCAATGACGCTTTAGAAAAACCTGGAGGCGGAATTATACTTCTTTTTAAGAGCGCTGGTGCTTACATCCCGAGACGTTGATGCGTCAGCCCAGGCCCGGTAGCACCCCTGCTTATAACGTGATGCTATTTTACAGTAGCGACCAAACCATGGCTGGGATCTGCCTGCGATGGGCACCACAGAGGATGGAATAAAAAGTTCCATGCCCTGAAGTACCACATCAGAAACAGAATCGGCAACAACGCTGGGATCTTCCGGCGAGAAGCAAACCCGCCCCCAAGGGTAGGATGCAAAAAAAGACCGCATCCCGTTCCAATCGGCCGACCTATAGTGCCAAACACGGCGGCAAGTTGCAGATCGCAACTACGATGGGAGCGTGAGCGGCAACGTACTCCGGATCAGACAATGGTCCGAAGAACCCAGAGGGGCTACGAAGGAGACCTGATATCCGTCTGGTTGAGAGGTCAGCAGAAGGTCGTACAGGGAAGGTACATGATCCTCCACATCTGGGATCCACGTAGGCGAAGTAACCAGTTCTGTTAGTGGTCGTTAAAATCACCAAGGTTCACGATCTCTGCAGATGGGACCTGTTGTAGCACGGAGTCTGCAGCGATTCGGACGTGGTGGATGAGTTGGTCTGTGTCGGCATTACCTATAAAGGCACCTGTAGACGCGAGTATGGTCGTCGCTGACCTTCTCTGACGTATACGCAAACTCCAGCCCGAGCCACAAACTTGTTCTAATTTGTACCCCGGATAGGAGAGAAGTATCGACCGGAGAGATCGATTAGAAAGAGCACGGTCGGCTTCGCCGTCTTCCTAAAGCCTAATGGACTTCGTTAACGCTCGAATGAAATCCCCTATAGCTTGGGTGTGGATGCTCATCCAGGGATTCTCCAATACCAGGGGTGCTGGGACTCTCCTGGGATGGTTTCTTATTTAATTACACTACCATGTTAAAGGGGAGAGGAGTTAGGCCTTCGACCACCTGCACTTACCATTACCAGGCGAGGTAAACTTCTACTTCACGCTGGTTATCTGTAAGTTCGTGGTACCTGCTCGGTTCGAGCCGGTCCACCCATTCATTACATTTCATGTCTTACCAGGTCGTTACTCCCATCTAGTCTGGCCCACCCGTGCGGCAATAAAATCTGCCGTGTGCCTCTTCCACTGTTATCAAATATTATTAACTATAATCTACTTCGTCATTGTTTATGAGTTACACATAATACTTAGTAGTAAGTAGCTTTGCTTTATTATGCCCTGCAGTGGGCGACAAGGAGCTGATGATGAAGTAGTTTTGCACCTTTAAAGTATTTAGCTTAGTTTAAATGGGGCCCCAATTTCATTTTTTCCCCGGGGCTCATGGTTACATAGCTACGCCACTTAAATATTTTCTTATGCTATTACTTTACATTTAAACGATAAAAAGCATTACATATTTTAATATTTACATGCTCATTAAACCATAGTTGCTATTAAATGTAATACCAAAAGTTATTAGCATAATCGACTCTGAGTACCTTTTGATTATTAATGAGTATTGAATGCCTTATGCGCGAAGCGGGTAAATATGGCATGCCTTAAGCGCGAAGTGCGTAGGTACATTCTAAAACCGCCTAAAAATTAAGATTCCAACGTTTTGTCGCATGAAATCGTATCTAACAATCATATAGTACATATAAATTATATAAAAATCACACTGTCAGAAAGATAAATGATTGTTGAACTTATTAATTTTTTTTAATGCGAATAATTGTCATTTTTACATAAAAAAGTGGTTTTAGTGGCTTATTTTAGTACAACGCAGTACGACCTATTTTTACGTATAGCCAGTGTTTGTTCACAATCCCACCAAAGTGGTGATGAATCCCTAGACTATTGACTCTTGCCTTGAAGAATTTAAAATTAAACCTCTTTACAATTTAAAAAGCAAACGCTGATTTATACGTGGTAGAACCATGCTGCAGCTATATCAGTAGTATAGTTGTAGCACTAATGGGTCGGCTCGACCGGGGAAAGACTACGCTCTCACAGAATACCAGCGTAAAATAGCAGCTTAACACTGCTGTGTTTCGTATAGTGAGTGTAGAGAACCGGAGACCATTTACTGGAAACGAGGCATTCTATCTTAGACCTCACGGGTGACAACGCATCTGCATTTTGATTCGTAGTTGAGGATGGATGTAGATGTCTATGGACCACAGCAACTAATTACCATGAGATGAACTGTGTGCTCGTTTGTCCAATAAAAAAACTCACAAGTTAAACTGGAATATTATATAAAATATGGAATATTATATAAGATACCTTAAGAGAAAATAAACTGATTATCTTCTGTTTATAAAAAATAGAAGTCATTTATTTACAGTTTTTATAACGTGTAGACTGTACGTGTACACTGTTACTTAGTATCAGTGCTTGAAAATTTTCACCACGGAATAAGTTTATCAAGATTTACGGGATACATTAAAAGTGAATACTCCGCCGCATTCTACAGTTGCACATTGTTGCGTTAAATTAAAACGTATTAATACATCCATCAAAGATGACCCTTGCTCGGGACGACCTACGACAGCAAAATATAAATAATATAGAAATGGTTAAAAAAGGCCATAAATTGTTTTAGCAGATCATAGTGTAAACGTACGTTTAATTGCTAAAAAAGAAAGATTTCGATACCAAGTGCATTTCATGTACGCTTTGAGATGAAATAACCGGCCAAGTGCGAGTCGGACTCGCTCATGAAGAGTTCTGTACCATCGTAATACACGTTTCTAGTAGGGGACCCCCATTTAATTTTTAATTTATTTTTATTATTTGTTGTTGTAGCGGCAACAGAAATACATATTTTGTGAAAATTTCAACTGTCTACCCATTAAGGATCATGAGATACAACTCGCTGACAGCCAGACGAACGGACAGCGGAAGCTTAATAATAGGCCCATTGGTTACCCTTTGGGTGCGGAACCCTAAAAAATATCCACGCTTTGGGTACTCAAAATACTTCCTTAAACCTGATCAAAATTTCCCGAGGCCTTTAAGAACTGTTACAACAAGATCCTTGTCGTTTTTTGGCTCAATTTATATCAATGGATGAAGCGTGGCTTCATCATTACAAACCCTTAACAAATCTATGCCTTGGAAAAGACCATCAACTCTCTCTTAAGTAATTCAAGGAGAGTCCTTTCGTCGCTCTTTTTCCCGGAATATTTAAGGGGCAGTAATGATTGAATATCATAGTCGGTAACAGTAGGTAAGACATGTTGGCATTCAAATATTTGAACATCTCTATATTCATCTGACCTGGCACATAATAGTTTCTTTCTATTTGCGGGATTTATGGCATATCTCAGAGAATAGAGATTTGAAGATGATGAGTCTGTAGTCATTGCCGCACAGGAGTTTTTAGGTGCTCAGGATGAAGATTTCTTTAGGAAGGGAATTTCAAACTTTTAGTAAAAGACATTCCAAGTGTTAAAGTCACATTAATAAATGTTACTTGTAACATGTATATGTTATCGTTGTTGTTTCAAACTTTTGACCCTAGTAATTGGGCGAATTTACGATAGTAAAAATTTACGATGATCGTAAATTGAATGAAAATATATAAACAGTTTTCAAGGACATAGAGAAATTAGAAATAGAAAATATTCCCTTTATCACATACATAAATAATGTTTTCTCCATTAATTCTTACATTTTTAGGATTCCTCGCTCAAATTGTTCTATCGTAAGGATATTTTCACAAATGTGCTTTAAATAAACTGACGTCTGTAAGAAATTTTATTTATCCCGGTTACAAAAGAAAAACCTCTTAAATTTTTCAACTTCATGATCGTTAATCCTTTGAGACTGAAAAAAATTGGCAACCTTTACAGCAAATTTGCTTTAAATAGGGAAAAGGCTTTATACCCAGGAAATAATTGTATGACGGTAAACAATTATAAATAAGCTTATGCATTATTTCACTCAGAAAAATATTTCAGCAGCTTTTTTAAGTACATGGCATTGCATGAAGAAAAATTTCATTGGTGCCGGCGGGGATCGAACCCGGGTTGCTCGCGTATTGTGGAATATAAGAAAATATAAAATATCCATAATAAATATCCATCAACCAGTCATTTTAGACATCTTTCATGAAATCTTAAAATTTTTCTTCATGCAATGCCATGTACTTAAAAAAGCTGCTGAAATATTTTTCTGAGTGAAATAATGCATAAGCTTATTTATAATTGTTTACCGTCATACAATTATTTCCTGGGTATAAAGCCTTTTCCCTATTTAAAGCAAATTTGCTGTAAAGGTTGCCAATTTTTTTCAGTCTCAAAGGATTAACGATCATGAAGTTGAAAAATTTAAGAGGTTTTTCTTTTGTAACCGGGATAAATAAAATTTATTACAGACATCAGTTTATTTTAGGCACATTTGTGAAAATATCCTTACGATAGAACAATTTGAGCGAGGAATCCTAAAAATGTAAGAATTAATGGAGAAAACATTATTTATCTATGGAATATTTTCTATTTCTAATTTCTCTATGTCCTTGAAAACTGTTTATATATTTTCATTCAATTTACGATCATCGTAAATTTTTACTATCGTAAATTCGCCCAAATACTAGGGTCAAAAGTTTGAAAAAAAAAAACGATAACATATACATGTTACAAGTAACATTTATTAATGTGACTTTAACACTTGGAATGTCTTTTTCTAAAAGTTTCAAATTCCCTTCCTAAAGAAATCTTCATCCTGAGCATCTAAAAACTCCTGTGCGGCAATGACTACAGACTCTTCATCTCCAAATCTCTATTCTCTGAGATATGCCATAAATCCCGGAAATAGAAAGAAACTATTATGTGCCAGGTCAGATGAATATAGAGGATGCTCAAATACTTGAATGCCAACATGTCTTACCTACTGTTATTGACTATGATATTCAATCATTACTGCTCCTTGAATATTCCAGGAAAAAGAGCGACGAAAGGACTCTCCTTGAATTACTTAAGAGAGAGTTGATGGTCTTTTCCAAGGCATAGATTTGTTAAGGGTTTGTAATGATGAAGCTACGCTTCATCCATTGATTTAAATTGAGCCAAAAAACGACAAGGATCTTGTTGTAACAGTTCTTAAAGGCCTCGGGAAATTTTCATCAGGTTGAAGGAAGTATTTTGAGTACCTAAAGCGTGGATATTTTTTAGGGTTCCGCACCCAAAGGGTAACCAATGGGCCTATTACTAAGCTTCCGCTGTCCGTTCGTCTGGCTGTCAGCGGGCTGTATCTCATGATCCTTAATGGGTAGACAGTTGAAATTTTCACAAAATATGTATTTCTGTTGACGCTACAACAACAAATAATAAAAATAAATTAAAAATTAAATGGGGCTCCCCTACTAGAAACGTGTATTACGATGGTAAAGAACTCTTCATGGGCGAGTCTGACTCGCACTTGGCCGGTTATTTCATCTCAAAGCGTACATGAAATGCACATGGTATCGAAATATTTCTTTTTTAGCAATTAAACGTACGTTTATACTATGCTATATCACTAACTATCTGCTAAAACAATTTATGGCCTTTTTAACCATTTCTATATTATTTATATTTTGCTGTCGTAGGTCGTCCCGAGCAAGGGTCATCTTTGATGCAAGTTTTAACACGTTTTAATTTAACGCACTTTTAATGTATCCCGTAAATCTTGATAAACTTGTTCCGTGGTGAAAATTTTCAAGCACTGATGTTTAGTAACAGTGCGTATTTAAATTTTTACATTTCCGTCAACACGCTATAAAAAACTGCAAATAAATGACTTTTTTATAAACAGATATTAATCAGTTTATTTTCTCATAAGATATCTTATATAATATATTCCAGTTTCACCTGTCAATTTTTTTATTGGGTAAGGGGGACAAACGAGCACACTGTTCATCTGATGGTAACTAGTTGCTGTGGCCCATAGACATCTACATCCATCCTCAACTACGAATCAAAATGCAGATGCGTTGTCACCCGTGAGGACTAAGATAGAATGCCTCGTTTCCTGTAAATGGTCTCCGGTTCTCTACACTCACTATACGAAACACAGCAGCGTTAAGCTGCTATTTTACGCTGGTATTCTGTGAGAGCGCAGTCTTTCCCCGGTCGAGCCGACCCATTAGTGCTACAACTATACTACTGATATAGCTGCAGCATGGCTCTACCACGTATAAATCAGTGTTTGCTTTTTAAATTGTAAAGAGGTTTAATTTTAAATTCTTCAAGGCAAGAGTCAATAGTCTAGGGATTCATCACTACTTTGGTGGGATTGTGATCAAACACTGGCTATACGTAAAAATAGGTCGTACTGCGTTGTATTAAAAAGCTGGACATAGCCCGGCCCTGCGGGTCATCGAAACATAATATGCAAGTAATACGGTATATCCTATGAAATACGAGACAGTTGGCAACGCCTATGTATTTTTTTCTTGGATAAATATATTGTGTTTGTAGATCATATCATTACGGATTATATGAGGCAGTAGATTATTTTACGTTGCTACTACACGCCACAAATGCTAACAAGCAGCTAATATAAAGTTGTAATTAGTTCGTAAACAATTTGTCAAGTTATTTGAACCAAGAAGTTTGAATAAATTGCTTGGCAGAAATTTCAGAAAGACAAAAAGAAGATATCGAGGCAGTATCATTTTTTATTCCGATTTTACTTTTAGGTTTTGATGTAAAAGTCATTACATTTATTCCGACATGAGATAGTTTCCCATTTCTAATAGTAACCATTTATATGTGTGAATAAAAAACACTTTGATTAATATGATCGATGGATGTACGGTAAGCACATAGTGTGAATTACAATGGACACCAATATACCGCTACATAAATTTAAATTCTACTGCTGCCTCTCGCAGGCAGTGAAAATGTTTAGTCCTCGCTGCCGGACGCCAGGTGGATGAAGCTTCAAAATGAGAATTTTAAATAGTTACAAGTACTTGGAAGTTTGTTCAGACTTAGTGAAATTTAGTTAGTGTGCATGAAGATAAAAATTGTGATGCTTCTTATATTACTTCTTATTCCATCAGGTAAAATGTCGTGTTTTTATCTTTAGACGTCCACTGTTTTAGTAAGCTTTTAAAGTTTAGATGTTTTTAAATTTATCAGTGGAAGGTATTTCTATAAAATTATAATATATTTAACATTTAAATTTAATTTCTATAGAATCTTTTGATTGAATACAATTTGTATGAACAGTCAGCCACATTTTCAAAATAAACAGCATTATTTTTTTGTTTTGTTAAATTTTTATTATTTTTTTATTTTTTTGAACAACTATTCAAAGGCAGCAAATTTAACTTTCTTTGAATATTAATTTAAAGATAAGAATCTGGATGATCCTTTTAAGAATGTGACACAATTTCTACTGATAGTTGTGTTTCCCTTTATTTGATATGTTTTTAAATTGTGGTCTTTTTGTATATTATGTCAGTTGATTATATAGAATTTATTCCTATAAGCTGCGCCTGTGCGCTTACAACCGGGAGTTAGATTTCCTGTTTACATTTTTTACTCAACAACTTTCATTATGGCACTATTTGACTTAAAGTGTGTATTATCTATAAATTAATAGTGATATTTTAGTTAACTTTTTCATGTTATGCAACTTATAGTTTGAAAATCAATGAAAAAAATTGCTAATCTTTCGCAGTTTTTTTTATATACGTGGTAGAGCCATGCTGCAGTTATATTTCTGGTATAATTGTAACACGAATGGGTCGCCTCGACCGGGGAGGGACCACGCTCTCACAGAACACCGGCGTAAAATAGCAGCTTAATGCTGCTGTGTTCCGTATGGTGAGTGTAGAGAACTGGAGACCCTTTTTACTGGAAATGAGACATTCCATCTTAGTCCTCATGGGTGACAACGCATCTGCATTTTGATTCGTAATCGAGGATAAATGTAGATGTCTATGGGCCATAGCAACCACTTACCATCAGGTGGACTGTGGCTCGTTTGTCACCCTTATCCTATAAAAAAAGTCTCAGAGGGTTTGGCAATAAAAAAAAGCTAGCTCGTTCACTTGAAACTGCTAAAGTAATTGGCTTGGCTACACGAGATTATAATGCGCAGACTCTAGCTGTTGAAGCTGGTGCCACTGCTCTTCAATTTCTCGAGTGTATTGAGTGTCACCAGCTTGATAGATCCAACTGACCAACGACATCATCAACTGTGACTAAGATTTTTGTGCTTGCAAATTGCTCTTTCTTGATCAAATACCAGGGTTTCAATTACAGGTGGTTTTATACCCGGTAGTGTCACGCAGCAGCTATATGGTTGTAGCACGAATGGATCGGCTCGACCGAAGGACTTCGTTATTACAGAATACTACCGAAAATGGTAGTTTAATGGTACTGTGTTTCATTTAGTGAATGTAGAGTACCGGATACCCTTTTTACTGGAAGTGAGATATTCCATCTTAGTTCCCAGAAGTGATAACGCATCTGCATTTTGATTCTTAATTGAGGATAAATGTAGATGTATATGGGACACAGCATCCACTTACCATCAGGTGGACTGTGTACTCGTTTGTCACCCTTATTCTATAAAAAAGGTGTAATGTGTGAGGCGCGTCTTAAAAATATTTTGGGGCGCCATGTTAAATGTTACATTTCTTAGACCTATACTCAGTAATACATATACTTACAGTCTTGACTGAACTTTTAAAATACCCGTACAGATATTACTTATTCAATATTATTATTAAGACATCTAAAAATGAGATGCATTTTAATATTGAACTCTGTTAGCATGCCTTTACATAATTTTTTTTTAATAATGCTACCGCAATCTGAGTATGACAGGCTCCAGGAGAATTGTGTCACAGTATTATGAAAAGCGCTATGTCCAAACCAACCATGCACCTGCATCTTGTATCATGCATAAACTAACATTTAACGACACGTTCGTGATTCTAAATATTATAAAATACTAATTAACTATGACCACATAAACTTTGGACCCATAATCGAAACAGAAAACGGAACACGTTACATCCTTTAAAATTGATTTATAAAATTCCATTACATTCAAACATAGACATAAGATACGTACAGGTCAAACTATACAAAGTGCGTAATCAAGTTAATAATAGGTCTTACCTATGACATTGCCGTTCTGCAGTACTGGCTATTTCAAATCAAAATATTTTTTTTTTGGTTAAGAATTCTAATTTCAAATTAACTTTATTTAAAAAAACATGGAACTCCTTTTTGAAAATTAGTCATTTGTTTATTATTTAGCTTCTTTTTGAAAATTAGTCATTTGTTTAATATTTTCATCGCATTTGAACATTTTTCGTCATCGTGGATACATTGAAAATTGAGAGAGCAACGCTACACGAGCGGCACGCAATATCAATGACGTTTACGGAACAAATACTATAAACGAACGCACCACCTGTAATTGGATTGCCCGCTTCCGTTCTGGAAATTACAACCTGAAAAATGAACGTGGTCGTCAGAAAACTTTGGTCGACAATGACGAATTAAAGACGGTTGTGGAAGCTGATGATATTCAATCTACTGCTGAATTAGCAGTAACTAAACAATGCCCTAAACGAGAACTTACTTCTAGAAAAGTGATGGTCACTGTTTGGTGGTCTAGTGCTGGTGTTCTTTTTCTTTTTTTCTTATTTCTATAAACGTTACCCCTACACTAGGAATTTATCCTGTATCGTGGAGGCAATTTACAAACACAAATTGCACAAAGAGAAACATCCAGACCCGAAACAATTATTTGTAGGCCATACAAATACTTGTTCTGTGCGGAATTCGAACCTGCGGCCCCCAGCGCAGCAGCTCATTGCTAAGACACTGCGCCACGGAACCGTCTGACACAATGATAAAGAAGCTTGCACGTCTCCAACCAGCTTTGGTCAATTGCTCGTCCCCGCTGCTCCTGCAAGACAACTCGCGACCTCATCTGAACAACAGGTTGGAGCTGCTCCCCGTCATCCGTCGTACTCACCAGACCTTACGCCTACAGACTTCTACTTTTTCCATAATTTAGATGACTTTTTGGCGGGAAAAAAAATTCAATACAATTTGTTGCCTCCCGTCCAGCCGATTTCTTCAAGAAGGGCATCAATAAACTGTCACTGCGTTGGCAAAGGTGCATCGATTGAATGGGTGATTGATTACTTTGATTAATAGAAATAAAAATATACCAAAAAAATTCGTTAACTTATTTCATAAAATACGGCAATTTCATAGGTAGAGGTAACTATAAAATAGAGATAATATAATGTGTGAAAAAACGGAAAGAAGTCGGTAACAAACGATAATAATAGTTATATTTTTGTTCATAAAAATGGTAATTAGTACATTAATAAAAAAATACTCAAGGATTTCAAGTACAAGACATTTTACTTCTTTTAGAAACTGAATAATATGCGATAAACCGGCATTTACCGGTTACTCAGGTTGTACTTTCTTTTGTAAATAAGCACATCAGTAGTTTCACTGTTTTAACTATTTACTTCTTAAGCTGACACATTCATAAAACACTAAAACAATGTTTTTGACACAAATGTGATTTTTTACTTGTTAATAATGTCAATAAGTTGGCGTTAAGTATAACGGTTTAAAACGTGCTTGCCCGCCTGTCGGAATTATAGCAAGTTCTCTTAAAAAGGGAGAAAAGCCGATATCCGGCAGTGAAATCATAAAGATTAATTAAAAATTAATCTCTGTATTACGGCACAAAAACATATCGAAATCGACATTAAATATTATCCAAAGCGATGACGGGAAGTAGTGTCTTATAATATACTTGTTGTTATACTAGAAAACTAACTACCCACGAGGATTTCGTTTGATTTTGGGTCTTTACCGCCTATAAAGTTTCTCCCTTTCTTTTGTTTAGTAAGCAAGTAAGTTATCTTCACGCGCAATCCCTGACGGGGTAGCCAGAGAGAACAGATCGCCAAGTGTCACGATTCTTACATACCTCTTTGGCTTCTTTCAGATTCATTATCTTCTTCATACATGCACGTCTAGGTATCCGAGTACTCTTGACCCTCCCAAAAATGATAAGGGCGTGCTTCGATGGTTTGGGCACGTTGAGCGAATGAGTGAAGACCGAATGGTGAAGAAAATATATAGCGCGAAAGTAAATATTAAAAGGTGTCGAGGTAGACCGAGACTAACTTTCTTTTGTTTAGATGTTAAATTTAGCCATCATCATGATATTCATTTTAACTTCTTTGTTTTAAAAAAAGGATACTAGCCATAATAGCGCACTTCTGATGTTCCGTTAAGAACTTTCGCATTTCGCGGTCGCGTCAATTGTTGAATGGTGGATTCGAACCCACGACCTTTAGTTTTTTTTGCAGTACGTAACGGTAACTATTAGGCTATTGACGCTTTTACACAATCAGGCCGTCTTTTGTTTGGTATGCCTCTTTGTTAGGAATAATTTAAAATAAAACATACGAAAATAACCGAAAATCATTTAAATTTCTATCACATAACCTATGCAAGAGTTGTTTACTTGTGGTTTATAAGGTTTATCAAATCGGGTAGTCAACTGATGGCTCTTTAACCCCTTTTCTCCTCAGACAAAGTTATAAACTATGGCTATTTATTATCCATTATAGAATATAAATATTTCATCATTGTATTCAAGTCCACTGCTGAATATACTGCCCTGCTAAGCGCAAAAGCGGTATCTCAAAAAAATACCGAAAATTCGATTTTTATGTCATCGGATAGCTTAAAAAAATACGCATCTAATGAACTAAGCCTTTTAGCGGTATCTTGTTCAAAACATGTGAAAAAAGCCTTAAGAAATATTTTCCTATCTCAGTTATACCTCAAATCACTAAGGGTATTAGAGGTATATCAATATCACGAAGGCAACTAGCCGTATAATTGAATACCGCCAAATCTCTTAATAAAGAACAACACTTTTTCTAAGCCAAATAGCGGCAAATATGTACAACGAGTAAACTACTGACTTACCGCTATGACGCTTAGTATTACAATGGTTACTTGATCCGCAAATCATTTGGACTACATGAGATACGGCTGCAGTGGCATATAAAATTGGCCCTTATGGTATAAACGATACGATCGGATTTCTAATACATTTTATGGTGATTTATTCGTGTTGTTGACAAATTCGCGTCATAACTCGTTTGTTTTCGTTGCAATTAGATCGTAATCTTGTAATTACCGTGTTAAATAAGTAAAGAATGGTGAATTAACGTATTTAGTGATGTAATTTTGTGTTTCGCGAGTCAGGTAAGTCCTGTAAACATAATTTTAGTACAATACAATCATACTCAACATTGAAATTTAAGGTTCTTCCAACTTTCGTTCGGCCGGCACTCACGCCAAACGTACAAAGCGAAACGGAACTTTATTTACTACTCACTGTCATGTCAATTGATTATACCTATTCCCAAACCTTTTTTATTCAGATTAAGAATTTACCAATTTATGGTGAATGTGTGAAACTTTTTGTTCGAGTAGAGTTACTCTACTTTTCTACTGTAAAGAACACTTTATTGTATACAAGAAAAATACAAAAAATTATTACCTATTATGTCAATAAAATTATAAAATTAATATTTATAAACGAATATTGTTTCAGATAAACGATGTCACAAAGAAATACGAAAATGATGATGCTACTGGCACAAAAAAATAAGACATTGAGAGAAAAGTTTAAAGAATCAAAATATTTGCAACTTAATATTCAAAAAAATCGATCCTGACTTTTTCCCTAGCAGTGATTCAGATGACGATCTTCCATTTTCAAGATACGATAGTGCAGACCAATCACTGGCTCAGATTAATAATCCGTCAAATTATCTCGAATCTGTAGAATTTAACTTCGTATCGGGCCTATCTACATCAACTGCAGTTGACTATTTAAATCAACCTCAACAAGACCAGAACACAGAAATCGGTATTTCGGGCCCATCCACATCGACAGTTGACTATTTCAATCAGCATCAACACGATCAGAACGCAGAAACCGAGAACAACATTTCCATGAACTCTTTGATTACATTAACGACTGTGCCAATTACTGAATATAATATTTTAACTGAAACATCGTCGCCAGTACTTTGTTCTGATAAAGACAATGGTTGTAATGTAGATAGCGCTAGTACTGGAACTCTGGTCACACAGACTGATCACACACAGACTGGTCAGACAAATGATCAGCAAATGCCCTGTACTTTTCAAGTTGATACAGACCAAACAATGATAACTGTTTTTGAAAATACGAATTATACTGCTGACCCTCTAACAAATAAATCAAGTGGGTCACATGCTGAACAAGAAAGATCGGTGGAGGATCCATTCCGAGGAAACGAAGTCATAAGGAGTGTTAATCTAAGGGACACTGAAAATTTGACACAAAATGAGAGAACTAATGATAATACACATGATCTTACAACTTATACAAAAGCAGGTACAATTAGAAAAAGAAAAACATACAACCAACCACTCAATGTTAGAAAAGACGCGAAAAAAAATGAGATAAGAGAAAAACATGGCTTACAACCACCCTGTCCAGCTTCCTGCAAAAGGCTATGTATCCAGAATATATCAGAGGATCAACGAAAAATTATAAATGAAAGGTTCTGGAATTTAGGTGATAAAGAAAGGAAGGCATTTATGCTGCATCACACTTCAGCAAAACCTGTGAAACAAAGAACAGTAACAAGATCTGAATCAGAAGACTACAGGAAAAAAACAAGCTATAGTTATTCACTTAAAGACGGGAATGGGACATCGTATGGAGTATGTAAAACATTCTTCTTGACAACTTTGGGCTACAAACTATCTAACGATAAACCTTTACAGACTGCTTTGGCCAATTGCAAGGAGACAGTTGCACCGCCAGTAGATAGGAGACTGGGAGCTGCTCCTCATAATAAGATTGACTCAAATCCTATAAAGGAACATATAATGAGCTTCGAGCCTAGTATATCTCATTATAGGCGTGAGCACGCCCCCAATCGCTTATACTTACCCAGTGATTTGACAATTCATGCGATGCACAGAGACTTTTTAGAAAAAAATCCCTCTCACAGCGTATCTTACGACAAATACCGAGAAGTGATCGCAGCATTAAATATATCTTTTGTGAAGCTTGGCCACGAAGAGTGTGAGGACTGTGAAGAATTCCGTCTGCATGACAATACACACACCAAAGAAAATCTCCAAGAAGGCTGTTTAGGTTGCACAAAGTGGGCAAGTCATAATGAACGGGCAACTATGTCGAGAGCACAATATAAATTAGACAGTGAGCTAAATGAAACTGGTACTGTTGTATATTCTGCCGACTTACAAAAAGTTATCATGCTGCCCAGGATAGACATGTTCAAAACTGCTATTTTCACCCACAGGATAGTTGCTTATAATGAAAGTTTCGTGCCCACTGGTCAAGGCAGAAAAGGTTTGAGTGTTTTTCCTGTACTATGGTATGAAGGATTATTTGGACGCTCCAAATCCGAAATCATAAGCGCATACCTCCATTTTTTTATTTTTCATCGAGATAAAAAGAAAATCATACTGTGGGTCGACAATTGTTCGTCACAAAACAAAAATTGGACATTTTTTTCGTTCTTAATTTACGTAGTCAATTCAAATGACATCAACGCCGACAAGATCGTGATCAAATATTTCGAACCAGGCCACACTTTTATGTCTGCCGACAGTTTCCACCACAGAGTGGAGTTATCTATGAAGCGAATGAAAAACAAAATTTATGACTTTGCTGACTTTTCTCAGGCAGTTACTACTGCAGGAAAAAATGTAAAACCTAAAGAGATGACTCTACAAGATTTTTATGACTGGGAAGATTACAGGACACAGTATAAACTGTCTCGAATTGCACCGCGTCCATATATTAATGAAATGGTCGAAGTAGAGGTCAACAGGGGCAGTTTTGATCTGACATACAGAACTGGATTCAATAAGGACCCTATCACTGCGAGCATAATCGAAAATAAAATTTTAAAAGCTCAAGTTTTGCCACCACCAAAAAGGAAAACTGCTCCGGAAGGCATTTCTAAAAGCAAAAAAGAAAATATTTTGAAATCCTTTCAAAATATTATACCCCAAAATAGAATGTCCTTTTGGAGAGATCTCCTTGTATCATTTGACTAAATTTCATAGAACCCGTTTCTTTTGCTATATATTATGTATGCCATTTCAAATTTAATGAATAAAAGATTTTGTTAACATATATTGACTGAGTTTTTTCTTTAAAATAACACATTTTTTTATACACAAAAGATTTATATCTTTTTATATACAGTCATGTAGGAGAAGAGGTAACAAAAAAGCGGTAACTCAAACTTTAATTCTTTAATTCACTAAGCAATGTAGCAGTATCTCATGAATAAGGTAATTACACAAAGATTTTTGATATTCCAATTATTGTGATAACAAATAGACCCAATGTTATATTATAAATATTACTTGATAAACAAAAAATCTTAATATAAAGCAAAAACTAAAACACTTTTACATAACGTCAACTAAGTCGAAACTCGCTTCCATTGAGATACCGCTTTTGCGCTTAGTTGGGCAGTATAGGCCTTCCCCAAGGAATACCACAAAGCACGGTCCTGAGCCACCTGCATCCATCGTCTTCTTGCATGTCTTACCAGGTCGTCACTCCATCCAGTGGGGGGTCGCTCTACACTTCGCTTACGAATACGAGGCTGCCACTCGAGAACCTTATCATATAAATATTTATTAGATAATAAATTAAGTTGATGTGAACCTTTATAAAGTTGATGTATTGACGACGATCGATTAATCTTCACAAAACTTGTCTCCGTTAATTCCGCTTAATAAAAGGCAGTTATTTCGAATTTTATTTATATCTCTAGATTTCACTTATAAGTAATTGTTCTTGAATTGTGTGAATAAGCCATTTAAGTATTTTTTTTTACTGTAGACGGTTGGTCGTAGCACGAGGTTATTACGTCGCAGGTCTCAAAATCGAAACTCAGCCGGAGCTAACATTTGTACAAAATCACAAATTCTTAGTTTTCTGATCTACTATTGTGTAACTCTGCAGTGGGGGTGGTTAGCTTCGTTTTGACGCTAAGCATATAATTTCGTCGTGCTATGTCAGCATCGATTATTAAATCCATGTTTTTTTTTTAATATGAACATTGGGGTGTCCCTTATATTTTAAGATCGTTTTTTTTACGCATACCTTCTAAATACTTTCGTAATAACCCAATATAATCTAGCCAAAGATATTAACTCGTTTTATGAACAATAACCCCTCTTGCTACTTGTGATTTTAACTAACGCGGGTACTGCACTGCGACCTGTAACTACGTGTTTCATTTGTCATTTTATATGTGATTTTTTAAGATATTAGTACGCAGTTGTTTGTTGCACAAAGATGTCGGTTGAATTACGAAGAGACAAATAAAATATTTTTCTTATTGGGCTGCCTAGCCATCAAATAAATGGTGCCAAATTACCATCTATTAGACAAGTTTTCGGTGTATTGTTTTATAGATTTGTTGTACATAAATTACTGCCTTGTTTTGCTGCTGGTGTAGACAAAAAGTTGGCGGACAAAGAAAAACGAGGTAGACAAATACTAGAAGTTTCTTCTTCGTCTTATTAGACGAAGAAGAAACTAGTGGCAAAATTAAAAATTTTGTACAACCGACTTCAATATAAATAAAATGAGAACGTCATAAATGTAGTGGAAGTCAAATAAATACGCATTATTAAGGATAACTCAAAAACCACTGGTCGAATCTTGATCAAATTTATATGGGATACGAGAAGCACCAGCTTTCAAATAAAAAAAAGCAAAATCGGTTCACCTAGACAATAGTTCTGAGGTACCTAACACACATAAAAAAATAAGATCGAGTTGAGAACCTCCTCATTTTTTTTTGAAGCCTTTTAAAAAAACTAAGATAAAGAGAGTTATTGGCTGTTGCATCGACTTCTACTATATATAACTTGGGTCATCCTCAAAATTCAGACGAAGAACAGATTCTGAACTCTGAAATCAGCTCGGCAGAGATTCCCTGCCATGAAACAAGTTCCAAAAGAGGTAGAAAGAATTTTACGTGATAGAGCCATGCTGCAGCTATATTAGTAGTATAGTTGTAGCACGAATGGTTCGGCTTGACCGGGGTAGGACCTCGCTCACACGCTCATACCAGCGTAAAATAGCAGCTTAACACTGCTGTGTTTCGTATGGTGAGTGTAGAGAACCGGAGACCCTTTACTGGCATTCTTACACATCACATCTTAGTCTTCACGGGTGACAACGCATCTGCATTTTGATTCTTAATCAAGGATAGATGTAGATGTCTATGGGTCATAACAACTACTTACCATCAGGTGGACTTTGTGCCCATTTGTGACCTTATACTATAAAAAAAGAATCTGATAATACTGAAACTTATTGCAGCATTAGATCGATGTCAACTAAGTATGCCATCAAAAACATGACTTGTAAAAAAACCAAACCAAAAAGTTGTGAGATCCATGTAATACCAAGTCAGTTAATTTATTCAGTACCTAGTTAAGGATCCTTCTGTCTTAAGTTATTACGTAATCAGCTAACTTAACAACATCTTATAGTGACCACATCAATACTAAATATCTTTTATATTTTAAATAAATAGATTGACTTGGCCATCGCATGAAGACACAATGTATCTCTCAAGTAATACATATTATATTAAACTAGTTGACCGGGCAGACGTTGTTCTGCCCATACCGACGACCCTTTGTCCTATTAAAAATCCTTAAATTCGCAATAAAAAAAATATTGAGGTCACTTATCCTATCTTTCAAGTTGGACCGAACTGCACACTGTGTGCAAAATTTTATTGAAATCAGTTCAGTAGTTTAGGAGTTCATCGCGGACAAACAACGTGACACGTAATTTTTATATATAAAGATTAGATTGATTAGTGAGATTGGCAAGTCAAGACTGAGCAGTGATGACTCCGCCTAATAAAAGGCAGTTATTTCGAATTTTATTTATATCTCTAGATTTCACTTATAAGTAATTGTTCTTGAATTGTGTGAATAAGCCATTTAAGTATTTTTTTTTACTGTAGACGGTTGGTCGTAGCACGAGGTTATTACGTCGCAGGTCTCAAAATCGAAACTCAGCCGGAGCTAACATTTGTACAAAATCACAAATTCTTAGTTTTCTGATCTACTATTGTGTAACTCTGCAGTGGGGGTGGTTAGCTTCGTTTTGACGCTAAGCATATAATTTCGTCGTGCTATGTCAGCATCGATTATTAAATCCATGTTTTTTTTTTAATATGAACATTGGGGTGTCCCTTATATTTTAAGATCGTTTTTTTTACGCATACCTTCTAAATACTTTCGTAATAACCCAATATAATCTAGCCAAAGATATTAACTCGTTTTATGAACAATAACCCCTCTTGCTACTTGTGATTTTAACTAACGCGGGTACTGCACTGCGACCTGTAACTACGTGTTTCATTTGTCATTTTATATGTGATTTTTTAAGATATTAGTACGCAGTTGTTTGTTGCACAAAGATGTCGGTTGAATTACGAAGAGACAAATAAAATATTTTTCTTATTGGGCTGCCTAGCCATCAAATAAATGGTGCCAAATTACCATCTATTAGACAAGTTTTCGGTGTATTGTTTTATAGATTTGTTGTACATAAATTACTGCCTTGTTTTGCTGCTGGTGTAGACAAAAAGTTGGCGGACAAAGAAAAACGAGGTAGACAAATACTAGAAGTTTCTTCTTCGTCTTATTAGACGAAGAAGAAACTAGTGGCAAAATTAAAAATTTTGTACAACCGACTTCAATATAAATAAAATGAGAACGTCATAAATGTAGTGGAAGTCAAATAAATACGCATTATTAAGGATAACTCAAAAACCACTGGTCGAATCTTGATCAAATTTATATGGGATACGAGAAGCACCAGCTTTCAAATAAAAAAAAGCAAAATCGGTTCACCTAGACAATAGTTCTGAGGTACCTAACACACATAAAAAAATAAGATCGAGTTGAGAACCTCCTCATTTTTTTTTGAAGCCTTTTAAAAAAACTAAGATAAAGAGAGTTATTGGCTGTTGCATCGACTTCTACTATATATAACTTGGGTCATCCTCAAAATTCAGACGAAGAACAGATTCTGAACTCTGAAATCAGCTCGGCAGAGATTCCCTGCCATGAAACAAGTTCCAAAAGAGGTAGAAAGAATTTTACGTGATAGAGCCATGCTGCAGCTATATTAGTAGTATAGTTGTAGCACGAATGGTTCGGCTTGACCGGGGTAGGACCTCGCTCACACGCTCATACCAGCGTAAAATAGCAGCTTAACACTGCTGTGTTTCGTATGGTGAGTGTAGAGAACCGGAGACCCTTTACTGGCATTCTTACACATCACATCTTAGTCTTCACGGGTGACAACGCATCTGCATTTTGATTCTTAATCAAGGATAGATGTAGATGTCTATGGGTCATAACAACTACTTACCATCAGGTGGACTTTGTGCCCATTTGTGACCTTATACTATAAAAAAAGAATCTGATAATACTGAAACTTATTGCAGCATTAGATCGATGTCAACTAAGTATGCCATCAAAAACATGACTTGTAAAAAAACCAAACCAAAAAGTTGTGAGATCCATGTAATACCAAGTCAGTTAATTTATTCAGTACCTAGTTAAGGATCCTTCTGTCTTAAGTTATTACGTAATCAGCTAACTTAACAACATCTTATAGTGACCACATCAATACTAAATATCTTTTATATTTTAAATAAATAGATTGACTTGGCCATCGCATGAAGACACAATGTATCTCTCAAGTAATACATATTATATTAAACTAGTTGACCGGGCAGACGTTGTTCTGCCCATACCGACGACCCTTTGTCCTATTAAAAATCCTTAAATTCGCAATAAAAAAAATATTGAGGTCACTTATCCTATCTTTCAAGTTGGACCGAACTGCACACTGTGTGCAAAATTTTATTGAAATCAGTTCAGTAGTTTAGGAGTTCATCGCGGACAAACAACGTGACACGTAATTTTTATATATAAAGATTAGATTGATTAGTGAGATTGGCAAGTCAAGACTGAGCAGTGATGACTTCCCCATAAACAAATCCTCGATCCATCGAAATCATACTCAGACGAGAAAGTCTAGGGCAAAAGTAATAAAAACTGACTTTTGAAACAATTTACGAGTACGAATCGTACCTGACGTTGTCACAGTCCATTAGGATGATAAATCATTACTAGGCTTGAATGCGTGAAGTTCAAAAGAAGAACGCATGTCAATTATTGCTTCAGTAAGACTCTGTTGTAAAAAATGAAAATCACTTCAATATGTATATATCACTCAGAATCTCACACTGTTTTGATTTAAGCGACCAACTCTTCTAAATATGTACCGATGTTTGTTTAGTACATACCAGTATGCTAAACTTGCTTCATAAATATCTCTTATCGGGCATTTAGTACCTACGTAAGCTGCCTAGCATCTGTGGCGTCCGCGGCGCTTAATCTGTAATAAACTTTTATGTGAAACAAGAGCGGGGAAATCAGTGATAGGTTATTTATTAAATGACTATTGAGGGATTTGCCTTGTCTTGTTCAGATTTTATGTGCGGTAAATATTTATAGATCAAAAATCATATATTTAGAGAGTAGTGTGGTATAGATTTGAATGAAAATTATGAAAGAAATTTATTTAGATCAAAAATATTGCTCTTAAATTATTTGTTTACATTTTAATGCAACAGCACCATGGACTTTTAAGGAACTGTCATATGATGGCATATGACAAGCGTGCATACAGGAAGATGATGGATGCATCTGGTGCATCCATTGACTTCCTACATGCACGCTTTTGCACCTGTAACGCTGCTCCCCGTCGACAGTCTTGGTCTTATTATACGCTCGACTTAAAAAGATGATTATGCCTCCATCTATCGAGAGTAATAATATCTTATGGGCAATTTCCTATAGCCACCTCTTACGAAACCTACAGAATGAAATGGGGCAATACATTTTCTTACGCTGTCATCACACGGCAAAAAGTTAACCTCAATAATATTTATTTATAGGTAAATGATCATTGCTTGCTGTGTAGAGGCCACGCAAGAATATCTACTACTCCATATCATCCCGTGGTAGTCGTAATTGGCGATATAAAGGAACCGAAACAGGAGATGGGCAGCAGCATCTCCCTGATAACAATCGATAATAATAAAACGACTGCGGTTGTCAAACCACCTGTCAAGCGTATCATCTATGGCAAAATCCCCCTATGAGGCAATCTATGGGGGAGGCTTATGTTCAGCAGTGAACTTTTCATAAGCCGTAACGAATGAATGATATGAATGATCTTAATTTATAAGACTGTAACCAATGAATGAAATGAACGATTTTTACCCATAACAGCCACTAATATTACAATCGGTCTTTCAAAAATGTGAGTATTTATAATTTGTGAAATATACAGGGCAACAACTTTCACTTATCTGTTGTTTGTCTTATTTTTAGAAAATCCTGTTCTCAGTAGAAATAGTGGATTCAAAAGGCTAAGGAAAAAGAAAGAAATGACTTATTACGTTAATTTTTTTATAAATTAAATTACAAGGAAAATAGCTGCTTTTCGATAAATGAGTTTACATCTCTGGGCCATTTGGCACAAAAATAAAATTATCTTTTTGCTGCTCAGGTTTACGGGCTAACGCAGTTAAGAAAAGCTTTTATGGCATAGACTTGAAAAACATTTTACACAGCTATAAAATGTGTACCAACTTCAAGTAAGATAATGTAAAATAAACGCCACATCTGTACGTGAGTTAACGCATAATGACTTTCCATCTACGGTTGTCTCAAAATTATCTAAGAAAAGTATGACAGTGATTATATCATATATAATTCATTCTTTATATTTCCGGCACGTTTTTATAATGGCTTAGATCCGTCGTGCGCTTTTGGACGTCCATTATTTATATAAAATCGAGAACTTGTATTTATAGTTTTACATAACGAGTAATTCATCAATTTATCACGTGGTCGGCAGTGAAGCAAAAAATCGTAAGTAAACCTGCAAGTCTTAGAAAAATAGTTAATGGAGGAAATGATGTAAGATCCGCTAACACGCACTAGAGCAATGCGGCAGACTAATTATTGTTCCAAAATCTTTTCAGAAATGAAAAGCGGCAATAAGCAGTAAGATGAATAATAATAATAAGATCCAGACAGTCATGACCCACGCTTATTTCGAGATCGCATAATACGGAGCGCCCAAACTATCACTTACCAACGTTTTTATATTTCAGAGTGATAATAATCGCAAAATTTAAGTGATTTAAGTTGTAACTTACTAAAAGTGTTCTGTAAATATTTTATTTTATTTACACAGTACTTTTAGCCCCGTAAAAACATTCATACAACAATAACACCCTATTTCGCGCACTTAAGCGTAGAATTTTCCGAAATCCTTTTTTACTGAATGTTCCTTTTATTGCGTATAAAAGGAACCATTTGTGCCAATTTTACATTACAACATCTAGCGGCTTTTCATTTCATACAAACTTGGCACATTTCAGGTTTCTACGTCTAGTGGTTTGGGCTGTACGTCAGTAGTCAACCACTCAGGACATTCTCTTTTATATATATAGATAAGACACATACATAGAATTAATACAAGATTTCGTTTCTTGAGTAAGAATCTCAACATCAACATCCTTTTTTAGTGGAAGTGGTTTAAGAACTATATTGACGCATTTATTTTAGCCTCATAATGTGCTGCTAAAACTTTCATGCCCATTTTACTTCATAGGATTTAGTAATAAGGACGTTTACCAAAGTGTAAGTCACGATGCTGGCACGCACGGCTTGTAAGAGTTCACTTTTTACTACTTTCCTCATTACTATTGCAGAAGCAATGCCGGTGCGAGCATGTTTTGAATTCCACTTCCCTTGTTGATAGCGAAACTAAACTACGATCCATTTTAATAGGAATTTTTTAATTGCCATCATCGAGGCTCATTGGTATTAATAAATAATAAGTGTATATTTAATATTTTATTAGAGTTTATATTGAAAACAAAATAGCACATGAAGGTTATTTTATAATTTATATTCCTTTATGGTTTTCTGTCTAATAAGTTCTTGCAAATAAATTTTAACAGAATAACATCCATATCTTAGAACCCTTGCTTATTGATTTATATTTTTAAAATCGAATTAAAAAAACGAGAAGACAGAAAAGAGACTATAGAACATATTCGACGCGTATGTTTTTTTAGTTTTAAAAAATCTTTCTTTATGAATAATACGTAGGTTATACTGCAAGTAGTCGCATATAAGTTAGAAGAAAACATCCATTCCAAAGAGTGAAAAACAAAATTGGAGATGAAGATGTTAATGTAATATGTAGACAAAAATCTTTTCTATTCGGGGCTTTAATTTTTGATACAAAATTTCTTAGCATCGACTTTAGAAGCTTTAATGTTATTATTTTTTGTCTTTGAAGGCTGTTTTTATTAAAAGTAAAATTTATATAATTCAGGTATAGTAAAGAAGCTCAATATGAATGGGATAAACCAAAGGAAAATTTAAATTGATTATTTCCTGGAAAACAACTTGATTATGTTTTTGCTAAATTTACCAGTTAGTTACTTTACTCTACAAGAAAGTTTTTATTTTATTTTATAAAATAAGGGTGACAAACAAGCAAGCAGTCCCCCTGATGGTAAGTGGATTGTGATCCATAGACATCTACACTAATTCTCGATGAAGAATGAAAATGTAGATGCATTTTCACCCCTGGAGACCATGATGGAATTCCTCGCTTCCAGTAAAAAGGGTCTCCAGTTCTCTACACTCACCATACGAAATTTATGTTACATATTCCCCGGTTGAGGCGACCCGTTTGTGCCGCAACCATAATATAGATGCACCATGACTCTAACTCTACCACGTGTAAAAGGAAAGTAAGCAGAGCTGTTGATAAGCGATAAGAATATATACTCATAGCTCATAGCTGTTTAAAACTGCCCGTTTAATATGGCTTTCGAATTACTTTGACTTTATTTGCTTTTGAACAGGTTACAATAGAGAGAGAGAGAGAGAGAGAGAGAGAGAGAGAGAGAGAGAGAGAGAGAGAGATAAATATAATAAAGTAATCGTTCGGTTTAGTCATTAAAATAGTATGTAAATTATTAATTTTAAATAATGTTTTATTATTTACATAATTCATTAAATATACAAATATACATATAATAAGTAATCAATACACAAAATACCCTACAGTATTCGAATTTACATAGGAAAGCCTACTGATACAGTTGTTTTTAGGACCGTGAACCTCTTAATAATATTATTTCAATAACAAAAGTATTTTTTCGCCGTTTGATAGCAATGCTGGTGTAAGAGGATCTCGTATTGTTGGTATTGTCGAGTCGACTATGGGGAGTGCCAGGAAGATGCCCTGGCCTTCGATAAATGGCGGATCAACTAGAGACACGTTTCAGTGAGCTTTAATATGTTCGGCTACATCACAACGTAGGGATGGTAGTCAAGAACTGGTTTGTAATGGATAAAAAATGTAAAAGATATCTGGTAATAATATTATTATCGCCAATACACGTGCCAAACGAAGCTTTTATGTAAAATCCTATTTTCGTATCACGAAAATTGGAATTTGAATAAAGCAAACGTACGCACGAACTAATCTGTATTACGAGTAAATCCAATGAGCTCCTGTTTATGGCAAGGTTGGTAATAGGGTAATATCCTTTTGATGTTTCCCTTAGATGATAGATTCTCTTCATCGGCGTCGTTCTTTAATGGGTTCTTGAATGATAATAATATTTCTTTTTGCAATTTTATATTTTTTTCATTATCTAAAACAGATTTTGTATTAAGTTATTGTTTATGTTCGTGAGACATAAGTTTTTTTTTAAAATTATTTTTGTATTAAAAATACTAAAAATATAGTGTTCACATTTTGGTTCTGTTATGTGTAATGTTCATTTATTTTTTCAAGTTTCGGCAATAAAGTGGGATGCGCCGGCACCATACGACCCAGTGTGGCTCGCGAGTGTTCAGACTTACCAACCCGCCTTTGCTGTTAATGAAACAAGACTCTGGTTTTGGGGCTGGGTTAATGAGCAAGATGTCCAATTCCAATTATTCACTAGGTAGATATATTATATTATTTTTTAAAATTTACATTTCCTCATTTACAATAATTTAATATAACTAAATTCATTTACAAGATTATTGATTAAAATGTTTACAGTTGTAAATGTTAAAAATAAAATATTCATGAATTTAAACTTAGTGTTGTGATTTAGTTTGTTTTTATATATTTTATCCTTTCAAAAATAACAAGGGAATTGTTTTCTGCACCGAGTTGTTTATCCACTTCCATTTAAGACTTATTTAAATGTTATAAATGTTTAATTACATTTATCTATATTTATGTTATGAACGTCATTTGATTTATTTCAGACGAAATCCTTTCGACTCTCAAGAAATCAAAATCAACGATACGGCTTCGTTGCGAAATTCTAATTTTGACTTCAAAAATAAAGTGAAAGTTCTAACACATGGTTGGCTTAACCATGGTTCCAGCCCTATGCCTGAATCTATCAAAGAAGGTAATTTTATGAAATACTAATTTAATTTGAACATTGCTTACAAAATTAAATCTATGAAAGAAGGTAACTTCGTGAAATATTAATGTTGATGAAACATTGCTTACAAAATAAATCAAACCACAAAATAATAGTGTGATTATTGTCCTTTTATTTACGAAATGATGCTGTTATAACATGTGGGAGTATGGTTGGTTTTGTTAGGTACATGAAATATACAATTTGCTATAGTCACCGTGTAGTGACAGCGAAAGAGAATCCACTGCCCCATATCATCCCGTGAGTGTCATAAGAGGCGACAGAAGGAAATGAAACGGGAGATGGGTAGCAATTAGGGTTGCCATCTCCTAAAATGAAAAAGCCGGACTCAGCGCTCCAAAAAGCCGGACTTTTTGCCCTAAAAGACGGACAGTAATTTTTAGAAAGCCAAATATACCTTTCTGAGGCCATGCAGCCAAAAACTCACTAACTCCAACCTCGCGAGAAAAAAACTAAAATACTCATATAATTGTTTAATAATCAATCACAGCACAGTTTCAAGTGTATACGTTACTTATTTATTTATTCTGCAAGCGATGCGTGCAACGCGTTACACTAACAAAAAGCCTGACAAAAGCCGGACAGGCCGGACACATAAAAATTTGGCCAGACACAACCCGAAAAAGCCAAACATGTCCGGCTATACCCGGACAGATGGCAGCCCTAGTAGCAATATCTCCCTGATAGCAACTCAAAAATAATAATAAACATGCGAGTGTCGTAAAACACTCGGTTGAAACGAAGTTCCTTTCGTAGTACGAGTATATTATTATTGATAAACGTATTAGGTTATTGATTAATAAATACAAATGAATGAACTACTAGCGTCTGTTAAAATAAAGCGTCATTTGAAATAAAATAATATTTCTTTTATGGCAAGATAAGAAAAAGTGAGATATATTAATCCATCTCTCTCGCACTTTGACTTTGACACATATATAGCTATGGACTATGAGGCAATCTATTGAGGAGCCCTTTGTTCTGTGTTCAGCAGTGGACTTTTGATAGGTTGTAATTTTTTTCCTTTTTTTCAAACGTAACTAAAACACTAGGATTTCCTCCCGAATCGAACCTGCCAAACAACAAGGCAGTTTTCTGTTTTATAATGACGTAGTAGTTAATGCACTGCAAAATCGGGTTAGCTCCAACAAGATCCTGAAGCCATTGTTGTATTGGACACAAGGCGTCTACCCTAAAGCCCGCTTTTCACTATGGGATATAAATATACTACATCTCGAGATATAAATTAATATCGCTCACCATACATTTCCTATGGAACCGTTTACACTGAGCTCTAATATATATTACATCTCAAGCTATAAATATTTTTTCGATCGACCGAGCGATATTTTCATATTACATTTCGCCCCCTGTACCCCGCACACCGTTCCGCGCCCCCGCAAACGGTGTACGGGGTAAAGGGGGGTAATCCAATGACCAATGACGAACGCACACTGGTTAAAAGATATATCTCACAGTGTGAAAGCCAATCGCGGGATATAATTTATATTTCGGGATATAATATATATATATTATATCCCATAGTGAAAAGCCAGCCTAAAATACACGTGCGACGGGTTGCACTCCGCGAGTGCCGGTAGAAGTGAAAACTTGAATATTAACGTTGTGCATTTTTGATATTTTGGATTGGCGGAGATTATTTATTATTATATTATTTCATTTATTTTCATTAGAAATTATTGGTTTGGTAAACCTACACCGCACATGTGCTTATTGTGATGTTATGAAAATATAGGTTAATGCTATAAAGTATAAACATATTTCAAATATTACATCTATAATGTGTAAGTACATATGTATCTATATTAATAATTTCGTCAAGCAGTACAGTAGACTCGATCGAAACCTAATCTTAATAATAAAATTATATTAATTAATAAATGAAAATTTATTAAACCTAACCTAACCTGAATAATACAACTACGCCGCGCCGGCTGTCTACTCTTCGTCCGTCTTACGAATTTTCGATCAGGATTCAGGACACGTGACCTGACGCGAGTTTAACATTTTTTACCCATTACAAAAAAGTGCACAACGCCGCTAAAGAAGTTTTCACTTCAAAAACTTGACAGTGGGCTTTAAATAATGTTATCTTTATTTGTTCTCTAAACCTGCAAACATGCGTGACAGTATAATTACATCGAACTTTCAGCGCTCTTTAAAAAAAAAAACTCAAAAAAAAACATGTGCGAGTGTCGTGGAACACTCGGTTGGAACGAAGTTCATTTCGTAGTATGTTATTATTGATAAACGTATTATATTATTGATTAATAAATACGAATAAATGAATTACTAGCGTCTATTAAAATGTGAAAGATAAGAAAAAGTGTGAGGGAGATGGATATTATTCCATCTCGCTTCCTTAAAGCCGCCAAAGCCGTCTACACTACGTCAGAAGGGGTCGTAACGGAAATATCTTACACTTTTCCTCGCCTAGCACCGATCTGCATATTCGTACCGTCCGATAAGGAAGTTCGTTCCAATACGTAAACCGAAACAGAGTGAATTTAACAAATATTTCTTTATTTTACAGCCTATTTGAACATCAGTGATCTTAATATAATTGTAGTAGATTGGGGTAAAGCCGCAAATGTTAACTATATACTCGCCAGCTACAATGTTGCCATGGTAGGCCGAGTGTTAACCGAGTTCCTAAATTTTCTAATTTCCGAAGGAGTGTCTATGGACGACGTACACCTAATAGGTCATAGTTTAGGTGCTCATGTGGTGGGGATAGCTGGAGCTTACGTACAACAAGGACCGATCGATACGATTACCGGTGAGTCATTACTGTTAAATTCTTAGTGGATCTGAGGTAGTTTTGTGTCAGTAAACGTAATATTCTAGAAATTTCGAGTGCCTATTAAATCCATTAAATCTGCATTGGTGTAGATTGGTAAAATCATAACGGTTCCATTCTTTGTTTTAAAAGTTAAGGGGCTATGATTTTCAGTGGAATATTTAGAGGTTGTTACAATGTTTCTGTGCCGTGTAGTGGTGGCGGCGAAGAGATCCTCTACACGATATCATCTCGTGGGTGTTCTAACTAGTGCTGCCAACTCTAAAGAACATTTCATGTTAAATCTACGTTAGAAAACCCAAAAATATAACTATAATTTACAGAAAATGCTGAAAAATATTCTTAAATAAATTACGTAGTTATAGATTAATTTTAAGGCTCTATAGCGACTAAATATTTAAATTTGTTAAAAAATTCCTTGATAAATTGTTTAATGTCAGTAATCAACTAAAAATTAATAGTTAATAATAACAATTCATCGTGATAGCCCATTGTAATAAATAAAATAAATTAAAAATACTTTACATCGAACCAAACGACTTAGGATGTGTAAAAAGTGACTCTGGTGCTCTGGTGTGACATCATCGTTAATATCTCTGACATATTTCTTTTATTATATTATGAGGTTATAACATATTTGATAACACTAAATTTCAGTTTTTTCGTAATAATATAATTTGAGCGGCTGTGTCATAGAAACTAACTTCTTTATTCAACGAAGATGAAGAACACAATCGTTTTTTTTTCTTCTTTGGTATTGGACCCATACGATTGATAATTCGATAGTTTGAAAAATTCTTCATGATATATTAGTGCGTTGCATTGAGAAGGTTTTGGAAGACTTCCACAATAGCTCAAGCCAGCAGATACACAACAGCAGATACAATTAATAACTCAAGTCTCAAGGCATCTAATCAGCAAAATAATTTGAGTTTAATATCACCATGGGAGCACTTGCTTCGTCGTTTCTTCACTTAAAATGTATATACGTAGACATTAAATACACAAAATCACACTATTTATGTATCAATACTGGTAGAGCCATGCGGCAGCTTTTGCTTTCGCACGGATGAGCCGGTTCCAACCGGACAGGTAACACGACCTTACAGAATGCCAGCGTAAAGTAGAAGCTTTACTTCTGCGTATCGCCTGTTAAGTGCAATTGGTCGGAGGCTCAATTCTACAAACAAAACTCTGTTAAACAAATTATGGAAAGTCTTTCCAAATCTTAATTTCACAGATTTGTGATTAAAAGCATTATTATCAGTACAACAATACCGGTTTTGCGTACACTAATCGCTTTGCCTTGTTACAAATGCACTACACTTGCCCACACGGTATGAGTATCTCTTCCAAGAAATTAATGCTAGCTATTGCTAGAAAGGTCAAGCAGAGGATTTCAATCTGAAGTGGGGTAACCGTTGTTTCACGAGTTATACACAGGGTTTCTTTGCGTTCGTCGTAATGAGGATATTCGTAGTAGAACCAAACTGAAGTGGCAATAGGCCGACCACATATCTTGTAAAACCGATAACTGATGAGGAAGAACGGTTTTAGATTAGCAGCTTCGTACCGGTAAGCAAACTCCAACTAGGACGGCCCTCTACTAGTTGGAGTTGGATGCTGGTGGCTTAATATTGTGCTTTGTGCTAATGCTTCAAAAAGCGGATAACGAGGAAGAGCGATAAAACTATGTTACCTTTTATTGGAACTGCTTCATGTATAATGATTTTATATATTTTAGGACTGGATCCAGCACTGCCGCTTTTTTCATTAAGTAATATAAATGGCCGTTTAGACAAACATGACGCTCGGCATGTTGAAGTCATCCACACGTGTGGCGGTTATTTAGGCTTTGCTTCGCCCCTGGGTCATATTGATTTCTATCCTAATGGCGGAACTCGGCAACCTGGTTGCCGACTCGATTATAGAGGTGAGATACTTTAAGTTTAAGCATGTAATTACATATAAAGTGATAGTAGGAGGCTTACGTTCAGCAGTCGTCACACAGCACGACGTAAGCCTCCTCTAACGCCTGAGAAAAAACACCTTTTTAATGCCGGGAAGGGTCCGAAGCATAGCTTCCTTGAAATTATTTTTAATTCTATTTTTTAATTAAGTAATTATAATGAAGCTTTAATACCTTACAGTGCAATAAAGTGATAATTTGAAAGAAATAATTCTTTCAACTGCAGTATATTATGCATTTGAGACCCATCAGTAAATTACTTCTGATGTATTTAAAATTGCAATGAATAATTTCTTAGGTGTTGGTGAGGATCGAACTTAGTTTTATCGCAGTTTGTAATAAAAAAAAAATCTTCCAACACGCATTTGTTTTGCACGGTTCTCTGTTAGTTTCTGTTCTCCTTCAAAACCAGCTTTGGAATGTTTGGAATGTCAGAATGTCTGGCATGTGCTCATTAGTTAAACGTAATATGTATATTATTACTTTCTCATCTCTTTTCCTATCATCAACCGCAAAAATGTTAAAGAATGTCTGACATTAAAGTAGACACTTCCGTATTGTTAATATTTAAATATGGTAAATACTTGAAGCGACAATAATCTAGTGATATGGACTGCGATACTCAAAAATCGTGGGTTCGATTCTGCCATTCCACGACTATGTAATATTTACAGAGTTCTAAAAAGGAGAAGGTTCTATATTCGAGGCGTTTGATTTTATTTTTATGTTTGTTCACCGATTACTCGGGAACGGCTGAACTGACTTAAATTATTATTTTATTTTATAAAACTGAAGTGACACGCGAACGTTCCTCCTGATGGTAAGTAGCTACTGCAGTCCTTGGTCACCTGCAGCTAGCTTCAAGAAGGCTATAGATACGTTGTAACCTCTGAGGACCAAGATGGAATAATACCCCACCCTCTTCCTATACCCACTGCACTGCTATTTGGCGACATAAGTAGAGGATGGTTACTGTCCAGACGGACTCCTAGGCAGAAAAGGAGTCGTATCACATAGTAAAATATTATTATTTATTGAAAAGGATATATTTAAGGGGTGATCCCATCCAAAAAATAAAAAAAAATTACCAGGAAGAGTGGACACATAGGGAATAAATGTAATGTAATAATATAGACGACATCATAATTATTACCTTGGACTTGTGATATTCCTTAGCACATCCAGGACAGACATTTTAAGCTTAAAGTTGGAGCATTTAATGGAAATGTTTTTAGTATTAATAGCATTGCTATAACGCTCGTGTTATCAACTAAGTCGTCGGGCAATAAATAATTGCAATCAGTCTATCTCGCTCGCACTTATTGGGCTTATGGAGCGTCATAATAATGTGCGTAACAGCAGGTAGTCGATATCGATAAGAATTAATGAATGGATTTTTAAGGTTTGAAATAATGAAATAATAAAGTAATACAATAAAATAAATTAAATACAATCCACAGTTTATAAATATTTTATTATATTACAAATTATCTCCTTTATCCGAGTCATCTGTGTCATTATCGTCTTCCTGTAGATTTACGATCAAAGGTTCAACTCGATCTCTCAAGAAAGCTTTTCTTCAGGATGCTTCACACATTTAACCCAGTTTTCCCTGGTAACGTTTTCTATTCCTTTATACAGAAGAATTTCAATATTGGCTTCGGCTATTTTTAAAGTATCGTTTTGCGCTGCCATTTCTCCTTTTACCTAAGCCCATATGAGCTCAATAGGATTATATTGACAATGATATGGTAGCAGTCGCATCACTTCATGACAATGTTCAATTGCCAGCTGATCTATTAAATAATTTTTTTAGACCTACTCTCTTTAACTTTTCGTAACAGTTCTTCATTGATTTCATTATTACATGCCTTAAGCGCGAAGCGCATAGGGTGTTCTGCTAATGCCCAAAAAATCAAAATTCCAACGTTTTGTCGCATGAAATCGTATCTAACAATCATATTGTACATATAAATGATATGAAAAGCACATTGTCAGAAAGTTAAATGATTGTTGAACAATTTTTTTTAATCGATTAATTGATATTTGTACATAAAAAAAGTGGTTTTAGTGGGTTATGGTGTGGATTTATCAAGTCCGCATGGAGGGGTAAACACTATAACTTTTATAAATATAAATTTTTCAACTCAATCTATTCTTCAATCTCTTCATGTATCACGTGGGATAGAATGTAAATGGCAGTATCATTTTGTTTTGCTGAGAAATTTCGAAGTTTTAAGTGTTTAAGGAGACTTGTAATAATTTATTTTACTAAATAGATTGCTCGAAAAGATCGCCGTACCAATACAAAATATTCGAAAAAGCAAATTTGATACATACTTGATTATAATTATAATCACAGATTTTTATTACAATATTTTAAAAGCACAGAATAAATAATAGTACTACGTTCTAAAAGTAAGTAGAATTTATATATAAATGTACTTCACAATACGATGTGGTTTTTAAAACTTTCCCTTGGAATTACTGGGCTGCCGGATTGCGATATTTCCGTTTTTATTCGATTGACTGTTACTCTGCTAACGCCACAAATAAACGCAATGTTTTCCCTGTGTTTCATTAAAATTAACCTGGGATATTTATTCGGGATCACTTTTCGATTCAATTAAAAACAAAATATATTGTGATAAGGCGAACTCAGGTAGTGAGTGCACAGCACAGCAGTGGCACATTCCTATCGACATTTATGGCCCGACGACTTAGTTGATAACGCGGGCACTATAGTGTTTTATTTAATGTTTAGAAATGTAATAAAATAGTTAAGAAAATATTGCCGTTAAAAAAATCAATAATAAATTTTATTTATAGGACTATGTGCGCACAATCGAGCACATATGTATTTTTCTGAATCTATCATATCGACTGTTCCATTCACTGCCGTTCGCTGCAAGGACTATGACGAATTGTATTACAATGGTTCCTGTGAGGGAACTGGAGAGACTCTTATAATGGGCGGTTTTGACATACATTATGGGTAAGTATTTTTTATATATTCATACGTGGAAGAGCCAGGCTGCAGCTATGATTGTAGCAACAATGGGTCGAATTGACCGCGGAATGACCACGCTTTTACAAAATATCAGCTTGAAATAGCAGCCTAAAGCTGCAGTGCTACGTATGGTGAGTCTAGAGAACCGAAGACCTTTTTTACTATTAGAATATAATAGATCATGGCATCTGGTGATTTTTTAGAGTTCTAAATTACGAAAAATAAATTTAATGATGTACTTACATAATTTAAGTCGAGTTTTCAAAGGTTTTATTGTTACTTTAATTTTTTCAACTAACTTCAAAAAGGGGGAGTGATTTACAATGCGTCGGAATCTTTTTTTATGTGTGTATACCAATTACTTGAAGACGTCTGAACAGATTTGGAAATTTCTTTTTTTGTTTCAAAGGCTGGTCCCATTGAAATTTTATGGTAATCGGTCGAGTGGCTTAAAAAAAAATCAACAATAAATTATATTTATATAGAAGTCGGTTGTACAAAATTTTTAATTTTACCACTTTTAAATTCTTTATTGTGTTTTGTTTCAGAAAGGACGGAATTTACTACCTCAAGACCAATGCCGAGAAACCTTTCGCGATTGTTAATGAAAACAGTTAATATTAGCAATTGTAGGTTTTCAAGACATTGCTTTGAAGCCTACAATATAATAGGTGATTAATATAAAATTTATGTTTTTCTTATTAGATGCGTTTTTCGTGGTTTTTTTTGAATTTAAGTGTTAATATTTTTTACATTTTTGTAATTATTTATTAATTTAGTGTTACTTTGTAAGGTTTTATTATTGTATTATTTATTTATAGGATAGATAGATATATAAGCAAAACTAGTTATAAAGGTAGTTATATATAAGTTAAACTTTATTTGATAAAAATAATGACTAGTATGTTTACCTGGGACAAATAATCCGACTAGGTAAGTCTAAAAAACTTATACAACAAACAAACTTATACAAAATTACGACACACCTTCTCGTCAGGTATACCTTAAAAACTGAGAACTAGATTGTACTAGTACTATTATTTATTCTGTGACTGTATAACCAGTGCGTGTTGCCAGTGATGACTTATAGATCTGAGACGTGGTCCTTCACTGCTGGCCGTACGAGGAAGCTCAAGGTCGCTCAGCAGGGCTAACATGGGCAGGAGAGAATTTTATCCCCGGGGAAAAGAGAAAATGTTTATCCCCTAGCTTAGTTTTATCCACCCTTCGAGCATGGGCACACCGGTGGATATAATATCTACAATAGATAAAATGGGAGATAGACTTAGACTTAGATAGATTTTTTATGAATATAAACTTAAACCCACGTCCAATGAACTAGAACAGAATTGTCCCTTGCAGATGTCAAAAAAAGCATAATTTATATCTTTCATTTGGCTCCATGCTACGGACAGGGGATATAATTATGTCTACTCGTTACGTCAAACTGGGATATACTTCTCCCCGTTGCCGTGCCTTGGTATAGGGAAAAGATAATTTTATCTCTTGTCAGTGGATATAATCGGGGAATAAAATTTTTGTCCCCAGCCCATGCTAGCTGTGCAGCGAGCTATGGAGAGGGCTATGCTCAGGGTTTATCTGCGTGATAAACTTAGAAATGAGGATATCCGCAGTAGAACCAGAGTTTTTTTTCCGCCAATGGTTGTCCACCATTGACGGGAGTGTATTTTCAATTTCAACACAGTTGCTTTTTTGTAAAATAGTAGGACCAGAGTGACCGACAAAGTCCAATGGATTAGTAAGCTGAAGTGGCAACGGGCCGGCCATATAGCTCGAATAACCAACAACCAATGGGGAAAAAAGGTTCTAGAGTGGCAGCCTCGTACCAGTAGTTGAAGTGTAGGGCAACACCCCACTAGATGGAGTGATGAACTGGTAAGACATGCAGGAAGTCGATGTATGCAGGTGGCTCAGGACCGTGCTTTGTGGCATGACTTGTGAAAGGCTGTAATAATAATAAATGTTAATAACTCTTTTTTTTAAAGTTTCAAATTGATGATTATGAAAAAGTAGGTATAACCTCTGAGGAGCTGTAGATTCTGCTGCATAAATAACGAAAATTCCTTTAAATACATATGTTTTTACATCTTTTAAAGAGAAAATATTAATTATTACACATATAATTGCCGTTGTAGAAGCGATCGCCATAAATTTCACAGTGCTCGTGTAACTCTGGTATCATCACCGCTGGCACTAATAAAATAATTGTTAATTGTACTTTTAAGTGCTGATTTAAAACGTGTTCGGCGGTGAAGCGGAACATCGTGAGAAAACCAGAATTAGTGAAAAAAAAAACTATAAATTTTAACCTGTATTGGGGAAGCACAGAAGTTACTTTCGTGACCTAAAGCCCTTTTAGAAATTAGAAATAGGAAGAGGCCTACCCAGCTGTACTCTTACCCAGCTGTGGGACATATTTATATGTCCCACTGCAGCATTAGGCTGTTTTTATACAATTAGTATTATTTTAATTTCAACTGTTTAATTTTTTGGATTGTGATTTGTAGGTGGAAAATTAAAGACTTAAAAACTTTCTGATTAGTTTTTTTTAAAACTTTTTGATGTATATGATTTCTCCATTATACATCAATATGTTTTGTAATAAGACCATTTATTAGCAACAACAGATTTTATTTAAATAAAGAATTAGGTCAAAAATACCGTAAAATAATGTGAATGAAGCAATTTAATTTGAAAGTGTATGAATAATGTAATTAAAATTACTTAAACATAAAAGTCAACGCTATCTTTATGTAAATTTGTCGTGGCTCTTTTTGCAGCAAAAATAGTAGTCCACTGCTAAATATGGGCCTGAATCGTCACGTTTGGCAGGCGGATTATACTACCTGCAAGACGTCTCGCAGCTTTGAGTCTGTTGCTCGTTGCCGGTCTAGATATCGTAAACGGGATGGTTTTACCGCGATATATCTATAGCCGCCTCTCACGTCACCCACAGCTAAATTAAGTGTAAACCTTTTACTTCTAAGAAATAATTTATTTTAATTGTTTAAAATTGAAATAAGGTCTGTGCATGGCAGTTATAAATCACTGCCCTTTAATTCAAATTTAATTTTAATTCATAAATTAGAAATTTGTATTACAAAAATTACAAACTTCTCTCAAGGTTCTCAATTTGACTATATGCTTTTTGTATGTATGTTACGCGATGTCAATTGTGAATCGATTTCGATGATTCTTTTTTATTCTTAATACTTGAGGGTAGTACCATATTAATTTGGATAAAATATTCCACTCCTAAAAGTGTTAAAATAGGGGATGAAATTTTCAATGTTGCTATCAAAACGATTCCCGTGTAGTAGCGGGTAAGAATACACACTACCCCATATCTTCCCGTGGGTGTCGTAAGAGGCGACAGGGGGAAACTGAGGCTGAAGATGGGCAGCAGGATCTTTTTGATAACAACAAAAAGCAATAAAAAACTGCGTCTACCAACCCGATTGCCAAGCGTGGCAACAATGGCAATATACCCCCTATGAGCAACGGCACTAATAAACGGCCCCCAGTCCCCGGCGGCCTCGCTTTTCCTGGCTACGATGGCGACCATGGTAACGGCGTGGCAAGAATCTCCGGTGGAGGTTCAGTTGCCACCTACGACGACTCGACCTGGCAACACATAACGCACGCACCCTGAGGACTGACGAGAAGATCCTGGAGCTGGGGGAAGAGATAAACAAGTTGCGCAGGAATATTATAGGATTATCCGAGGTCCGAAGAGAGGCGGAGGACATGGTGATCCTCGAATCAGGCAACTTGTTCTATCACCGGGAGGGCGACCATCTGTCCCGAGGAGGTGTCGGATTTATTGTCCACAAGTCTCTCGTTAACAACATTGTAAAGATTGGGAGTGTATCGACGAGGGTTTCGTACCTTATACTCAGAATCAACAAACGGTATTCGCTGAAGGTCATATAGGTTTACGCACCAACCTCGCTACATCCCGGTGAGGAGGAAAAATGAGATTGACTTCATTATGACGACCAGACGACAACTGTTCAGTAATGTCTCATTAATCGTGAGGGTGAAAACTGGCAGCGGTCACCGAATGGTAAGAGGCACACTAAACCTAAATGTTAAGTTGGAGAGGTCACGTCCAATGAAGTCAACGCTCCGTCCCTCTGGTGCTCTAATTCAAAGCGCCGAAAACATTCAGCTCGAGTTACAAAATCGTTTTCAGTGCCTAGAAGATTGCAATGAAGTGAACGATATGAATGACAAGCTAGTGGAAACTATCCATGCTATCGGGGCTAAGTTCTGTAAGACCCGTCGCAGAAGAACACAAAAACTCTCCGGTCACACTCTTAATCTCATGGCTGTTAGACGGGAGATGGGAGAATACAGGCAACTGAACAGACAGATCTCCAAATGCATGCGGTGTGACTTGCGTGACTTCAATATAACTTGTATGATCCGCACCAGGGCTCCAAAGTCTTTGCTAGAGATCTGTCTGCCAGAAAGAGCCAACTGTCGAAGCTGAACACCGAATGTGGCAGCATCGTTTTCGGGACGCCTGAGATGTTGAATGAGATTGAGAGGTTCTATAGGCAGCTGTATACGTCTTTGTTGAAGTCACACGGAAGTGTGAGTAACGATCCAATGATATTCCGGACGTCAGTCTGAGCGAGATTACAATGGCTTTCCAGCATTTTAATAACGGAAAGTCCCCGGGCGAGGATGGAATTACAGCGGAGCTTCTGAAAGCGCGTGGAAAACCGATACTTAAAGTCCTTCAGAAGCTTTTTAATTCCGTCCTCCATGGTGGCACTACTCCGAAGGCGTGGAGTAGAAGTGCGGTGGTTTTGTTCTTCAAGAAATTAGACAACGCTCTCTTGAAGAACTATAGACCAATTTCCCTTCTGAGCTGCGTCTACGTGCTGTTTTTCAACGTGGCAGAGCCATGCTGCAACTATATTAGTAGTATAGTTGTAGCACGAATGGGTCGGCTCGACCGGGTAAGGACCACGCTCTCACAGAATACCAGCGTAAAATAGCAGCTTAACGCTGCTGTATTTTGTATGGCGAGTGTAAAGAACCGGAGACCCTTTTTACTGGAAATGAGGCATTTCATCTTAGTCCTCACGGGTGACAACGCATCTGCATTTTGATTTGTAATAGAGGATAGATGTAGATGTCTATGGGCCGCAGCAACCACTTAACATCAGGTGGACTGTGTGCTCGTTTATCCTATAAAAAAAAGTCATTATGTATCGTCTCGCACGCAGACTCGTCGACTTCCAGCCTCTCGTACAAGCCGGATTCCGAAAAGGTTTTGGCACCGTAGACCACATATATAACCTTCGCTAAATTGTACAGAAGACCGAAGAGTACAATCTGCAACTTTGTCTTGCGTATGTGGACTATGAGAAAGCTTTTGATTCTGTCGAAATTTGGGCGGTGCTGCAGTCCCTTCAGCGGTGCCAAATGGACTGTCGGTATATCGAAGTGCTGAAGTGTTTGTACAGTAAGGCTACGAAGGCTATCCGAGTGCAGAACCAGAGTACGAAACCTATCCAACTGCAGAGAGGTGTAAGACAGGGTGATGTTATATACTCGGAACTTTACACCGCTCCATTGGAAGACGTTTTCAAGCTACTGGACTGGGAAGGATATGGTATTAATGTCGATGGTGAGTACAGCAATAACCTTTGATTTGCAGAAGATATAGTCCTTATGACAATATTACTGGAGGACCTAAGCACCTCAATAGTGTCTCCCAACGGATAGGTCTTAAGACGAACATAAACAAAACAAAGATCAACGTCCATGTCACACCTATGTCGGTACTTGTTGGGAGCACTAAGCTCGAAGTTGTTGACGTGTATGTTTATGTGGGACAAATAGTCCGACTAGGTAAGTCCAACTTCGACCGAGAGGTCAATCGACGGATTCAACTCGGCTGGGCAGCGTTCGGGAGATTACGAGATACATATTCTCGTCAGGCATACCTCAAAACTAGATTGTACACCAAATGCGTGTTGCCAGTAGCCTATGGGTTTGAGACGTGGTCCTTTACTGCTAGAAGGAAGGGTAAAAGTCACTCAGCGAGCTATGGAGAGGGCTATGCTCGGCGTTTCTCTGCATGATAGACTTAAAAACGAGGATATTCGCAGTAGAACCAGAGTAACCGACATAGCCCAAAGGATTAGTAAGCTGAAGTGGCAATGGGTCGGCCATAATGCTCGGAAGAACTGACAAACGATGGGGAAGAAAGGTTCTCGAGTGGCAGCCTTGTTTCGGCACGCGAATTGTAGGGCGTTCCCCCACTAGATGCAGTGACGACCTGGTAAAACATACAGGAAGTCAATGGATGCAGGTGACTCGGGACCGTGCTTTGTGGCATTGCTTGGGAGAGGCCTTTGTTCAACAGTGGACTTGTGAAGGGTTGTAATGATGATGATGATGATGATATCAAAACGATATTGTTTATGATATTTCTCCTCAAAATGATAAAAATAACTTTTAATAAAAATAATAGCCGACTTTCAAGAACTAAAAAGAATATAATAATTTCAAATCCTAAGGTCGGGGCTTTAATACAAATACTATGTCTTAGCACTGACTTAAGAAAGTGAAATTATTTTGTTTTTAGTTTTTTGAAGCCAGAAAAAAGTATATTAATATTTAAATAAAAATAATAAATTTTAATGAAATGATAATCAGGTATTCTTTAATGCTATTAAGTGTCAAATTCAAATGGTTTGAAGATGAAATTGTCAGTGTCATGTTCTCGAGATTTTTTTTTATATAGGATATGGGTGACAAACGAGCACACAGTCCACCTGATAGTAAGTGGTTGTTGTGGCCCATATACATCTACATTTATCCTCGAATACGAATCAAAATGCAGATGCGTTGTCACCCGTGAGGACTTAGATGGAATGCCTCGTTTCCAGTAAAAAGGGTCTCCGGTTCTCTACACTCACCATACGAAACACAGCAGCATTAAGCTGCTATTTTACGCTGGTATTCTGTGAGAGCGTGGTCCTTCCCCGGTCGAGCCGACCCATTCTTGCTACAACTATACCAGAAATATAGCTGCAGCATGGCTCTTCCACGTAGAAAGATAACAGACATCTTTTTAAAGTCAGTACAATCTAAATCCTTCAAAAGACTTAGACTTCAAAACACGGAGATATTTTGAAATATTTGATCTTTTAATTAACGGACACCGTGTAATGACGGTAAAAAAAATATTTACTAATCGCCCTGTGGATTTGTAATAGGCGACAGAGGGAAAAATCCAGGATATGGGCAGCAGCGTCTTACAAATAACAACAAAAAAAAACTGTGTTTGGTAACTTCAATGCCAAGCGTGGGAACTACGACAAATATGAGGCAACCTATGAGGGAAGCCTATGTTCAGCAGTGGACTTTTGTAACGCTGAAACGGTAACTACGGACTGAATACAACGACTCTCGAATGGTACGTTACGAATGGCACAGGGATCGAACTCAGGTTTTTTACGTATTATGAAATTTTAATTCACTCATACCTAATTCCATGAGATCTAATAAACATATAGAAAGAATATAAAAAACTACGAATAGAAAACTTGGTGCTAGTCATTAAATCAAGAAACCACTACACAATTATGTAAAACTAAAATGAAATTATCTCTCTAATGCCTCGTAAAATGTTGATGTATGCAATTAAAAATTCTGCAACAAGTAATGCAAACACAGGACAAATGATCGTTGCACAGGCACTAATTTAATTAAAACTTTTACAGTTAGGTGTTACCGTGCAAGTTATTTTCACTCAACATGCTTTAAAATTTGTTGTGTGTAAAATTAAAATATACATCGTTATAATTATATATGTTGAATTGTAAGGTGTACATATCCGGCTTTAGACCAGATTGCAGTACGACTACAGCATTATTTAAAAACCCTGACGAATGTTGTCTCGGAATGGAAAAATCTTTGGCACCCAGGGTTGACAGGCAGAGAATGCCACATGGCATTAAGTCCGTCCTATGTACCTTATACTTTAAGGTGTTACATTTAAGTTTTTAAATAAATAAAAAAATAAAATATCGCCGAGTTATATTGATGGTGTTGCGGGATATCAGCAATGCATTCAGTACCGTGCAGTGGTGTTGTCAGAATACTCACTTTCTCTTATCGTTTCTTGGGTGTTGTAAAGGCGACGGAGGGAACCTGAAATAGGAGAGGAGCAGCAGCATCTTTCAACTCAAAATAAAAATAAAATGCGGTTACCAACCCGCCTGTTAAGCGTGGCAACTATGGCAGAAAAGAAGCCTATGTTCAGCTGTGGTCTTTTATAGGTTGTGATGAATAGATGGCTTCAATAGTGTAATTCATGATATTCTAAGCACTGTGGTCTTGATTTTTTCTTGCTTGAGTACAATTTCACCTAGTGGTAAGTGGTGATAGAGCCATAGATGGTAAAAAGCACTACCCTTAGCGTTATAAAGCTTATCCCCTCTTCAGGTGCAGGACAGAATGTCTTCACGGCTTGATACGTAGCTGACGTTTGATAATGTAGCGTACAGTTTCCTTTCTTATTTACCGTTTTCACAAATTAACAGTTTCCTTGTCCGTAATATAGACACAATAGTTAAACAATCGTAATGTGCATATATGGTTCATTGGACAGGGAAAGGGTTAATTTACTGCAAATCTGATGATTGATTACTGCAAATACTTTCAACTATAACGGAGGCCTTCTCCAGCACTGGACTTTTAACGCGCTGAAGAAGATGTTTTTAACTAGAGTAGCTAAAAGGTAAGATAAGAGAAGCTAAGGTAAGAGAAGTGTGTCTATAGAAACACGCGATTCTTGTCTCCGTCGGTAACACGTCTAAATTCATCTTTAAATGAGACAAAATCCTCACAAATTTGAAGTAAATTCAGAAGAAGAAGTGTGTCTATAGAATAGAACTTATACAGAGGCGGCCTTATCTCCGTCGCCACGCGATACTTATCTCCGTCGGTAACACGTCTAAATTCATCTTTAAATGAGACAAAATCCTCAAAAATTTGAAGTAAAGTCAGACGAATAGTTTAAAAATAATATTAGATCTAACCGAGCTCAAGCCCCGGTTCTGGCACGTTTACGGTAATGCTACTGAGTTTAATTTATAAAACACCTCCTTCGTAAGTTGAACTTCTCTAGCGCTTATTTTCAATCTGTTCCAGTTAGCTCCTAGACCAACTTGATATTGCTAATTGGATTTCCTTGTTCCAGGAAGTCATATGAAGTTAAGACTTTTACTACTCTGGTCTCTAACTTTTATGTGAAAATGTCGTTTACAGGTCTTATTCAACTTCTATGAAGTGGTAATTTGTAATTTGACTTATTCAGGTTAAAATTTACTCACATTAGAAGGAAATTGCTTGATGCAGAATATTGCGTACCCATTTTTAGATTATTTTAGTATTTTTATTTGTTATTTTAAAAAGTTTGAGTTACTGAATTTATAATTAAATCAATGTTAATATTAGTGAAATAAAAAGTTTCTTAGATTTATTCTAGAAAAATATAAAGAATATAATATAACTCTGTAGTATATACCTAATATATCTCTGTAGAAATCTTGGCAACGGGAATTCTTCAAAGTACTTTTTCACAGCGTCAATTCTAATTAAAATATTTGGAGATAGTTATTGAATTGCGAAAAAATATTAAATAAGTTTTTTTCAATAAGTTAATTGTGCAGTGGACGAGTGATGTCGTGCAAAAGTAATAAATTAGAATAATATTGACAAGTCGCGGTCTTGTCCAACATCTTTTGCAATTCGTGATATACTCGTACCTCCACTTTCAAACGTACCTGGCATAATTAATTTTAAATCGTTCTTATCGACTTTAGTGTCTGGTACGAATAGTCTGTTGGCTCGTCGTTAAGGAAGGGATTACCGTTTACATTGTCTGTTTTATATTAAACGATTAATATAAAACAGACAATGTGCGTTCATTTAGATCTATAGCGATCAAATTAAAAAGTGTGCGTTCATTTGGAGAGCCTAGTTCACTTGTTTATTTTGTACCGTCTGTGCAGTCTTTGTACCATGCCGAAAATAAAAATAAAGCGAAATTCGGGTTCATAAATGTCTGATTTTAGCTGAATTTGAAAATGCCATATGGCATTAAGTCCACCATTTGAACCTTTAGTGCAATAAAGTGTATAAATAAATAAATAAATATCTTCTCGTCTGGTATACCTCAAATTTTGAAAACAAGCTTATACAACCAGAGCGTATTACCAGGGACACATAAGGATGTGAGACGTCCTTTACTGCTGGCCGTATGAGGAAACTCAAGGTCGCTTAGTGAGCTATGGACAGAGCTATGCTCGGGGTTCCTCTGGACAAAAAACATGCATGCTCTGCATGATAGACTTAGAAATGAGGATATCTGCAGTAGAACTAGAGTAAGCGACATAGGCCAACAGATTAATAAGCTGACGTGGAAATGGGCCGACGATATAGGTCGGAGAACCGGAACCGGAAGCCAATGGGGAAGAAAGTATCTCGAGTGGCAATCTCGTACCGGAATGCGGAGCTTAGGGCGGCTTCCAGCTAGTCAGAGTGACGAACTGGTAAGATATGCAGAAAGTCGATGGACGCAGGTGGCTCGAGTGATTTGTGGCATTCCTTGTGGCAGGCCTATGTTAGGCTGTGGACTCGTGTGGATTTCGAACGCTGCCCAGCTGAGTTAAATCCGTCGACTGACTTTCATAGATTTTCTGTCGAAGTTGGACTTACCTAGTCAGACTATTTGTCCCAGGTAAAAACAACACATACTCGTCGCAACTTCGAGCGTAGTGCTCCCAACAACTACTGTCATAAGTGTGACACGGACGTTACACATGACCTTTGTTTTGTCCATGTTCATGTTAAGAATTATCCGTTGGGAAACACTATTGGGGTCATTGAGCATAGAGCTTTGGTCCTCCAGCAATTCTTCCATAAAGACTATATCATCGGCAAATCAAAGGTGAGTGATGTACTATCTTTTGATGTTAATACCGTATCTTTTCCAATCCAGTAGATGGAAAGCGACTTTCAATGAAGCGGTGCAGAGTTTGGGGATATAAATTTACCCTGTATGTAGTTGGATAGGTTTCGTACGGCAGGTCCGGCTCGACTTACCTATATACATACATAGATAATTACCTGGCACGGGTGTTTGTGTAAGATTGGACATTTAATAACAGGAGAAAAATAATAAGAAATATAATTAGAATAAACTGGAAAATGGGGTTATTATAAATTAATTTGCTTAGTTCCGCATAAAGAAAGAAAATGATGTGTCCTGCCCAATTTTTAGGGGACCTCCCACTCTCCCCCAATCGCGCGCACTATACTCGTCGCCGTCAATCCCAGCACTACCATCCCCAGCACCACCACACTAGGCACGACACACCACTCTCGAAAATACGATATGTGTTTCGCCTCTACACGAGGCATCCTCAGGTGAAGTAGACTTTGCGGAGGCTGGCAGCTAAGTGAGCGGCGAGCCGAAACTATTGCTATTTATACTACTTGCTGACGTAACCGCGCTCCAATTACGTAGAGAGCGATTACGTCAGGCGACCAATCACCACCTAACGTACGCAGATATTTGCTGTGAAATTATCAACAGACTATTGCGATACGTCCTCCTACCCTCCAACCACGCAACCAATCGCTGGCCACCGCACCGTGAGGGTGACAAACGACCATGTTGCGAGGCTGTATATTGTTGCATCAAGGAGCAGGCTTAAACATGTTTAAGAGAGGCTATTTGGAAACATTTGTTTGTTCATTCAGCAGTGCAACATTAGCGTTATTATTTTTTAATATCTCTAACTGTTCCAGCACACATAGTCGTAGCCCTTTATTACAAGTATGTAAGACTTTAATTAAGGAGTGGTCATTGGCTAGGCTGTGTCCAGTGTCCAAGAGATGTTTAGCAAAATGTGATTTATCGGGATTACAATTCATGTACGCGGCTAAATGCTCTATATAACGTGTTTCGAAGTTGCGACCAGTCTGACCCACGTAAACGGCTTGGCATTCGTCACAAACAAGTTTATAAACACCAGACTTTAGACGAATACCTAACTTTTCTTTATTATTACAGATATTTCTAAGTGAATTGTTTGGATTGAACGCCACGTAAACACCACTCTGTTGAAAAGTATCAGCTATTTTTTCAGATATAGAAACTAAGTAGGTCAAACTGCCAACATATCGACGATCACTTTGAGGTTTAACCGCGTACAGAGAATTGCGTACAACAAGCTTTTGTTTCTTTTTGATTACATTGTCAATGATATTCTTTGAATAACCGTTAGGTACCGCAATTTGATAAATCTCATTAAGCTCTTTTAAATAATTTTCTTTACTTAATGGCACAGTGAACAAACGATTAATATAACAATAAAAAGTGGCTAATTTGTGTTGCCACGGATGACATGATGACGCAGGAATGACCGTGTCGGTATGAATTGGCTTTCGATAAATTTGAAATTCATGTAACGACTCTTTTCTTGTTATTGTTAAGTCAAACTTAAAAATTCAATAAAATACAGTCGAATTCCTACCCCTAGGCCACCACCAATTGATAAGGTAAATGTGACTCGTACATGTTCTACATATTTTTGTTTAACAGTTTTAACGTTTTAAGTTAATGACAATGGTGATCGCTGTTTCCAAGAATCGAAATGAGATATTTTAACATTTATATAATAATAGATGAAAATATATTATTAAAGGCAATCATTATTCCAAACATATTTACTTTTCTATTTTAATTGCATAATGCCTGGCAATTGCGGATTGCTACAAGGAGTCTAAGAAATTGTTAATGTCATTATTACCATCACGGCAAGTTTTAATTTCAGTAATATATGATCAAATCCTCATAGTAGTTAATAATGTACTAGCGCAATACGAGTATAATATAATGATTTGCAAACCTTTTAATCAATCAATTTGATAGTAATGCGCGTGTGAATAATAGATCCAATCCATGCAACCATTAGGCTTATTCAATAAATAGAATAAGCAAAAAAAGAACTTTTCAAGCTCAAAAAGCTTTTTGTAAGTTCACTGAGCTTAATAAAGCTCATTCCGAGGATACTGGCGTTTCACTTCAATCCTGCTAAAGCGTTAAATGATATACGAGATGTGATTACAGGCAATTCAGTCTCCTACTCGAGTATAACGCAAATGCGAAGTCACTATGAAACTCAAAGACAATTTCTTTAAACGCAAAATATTTAAGTCCTAATATTCACTCTCTCGTAGTTAGCTTTTCATAGCAAGTGGTAAAGATAATTGGATTTTCTTGTTCCTAAAGTAACCTAATACCTACTACTGGCTACTAATTTTTCACTTTGGTTAAAGAAATTATTTTTGTTAGGTTTGGTTTCTGGCAATTGTAGAATTATAAAACTTAGGTTATTTTTTAACATTTTTATTTCCATAATTTTTTTTATATTGCCATAAATATGGCATTGAAATAAAAATATTTTTACGGTTTTATTGCGTCCAATTTAACTTATTTTAATTCCTGGCGTTCTGTGAGATTTTCTGGAAACATTGTTTTGTTCAATAAATGTTACCAATTAATACAAGGCTACTAAAATAATATTTTTAAATAAAAAAAATTATAATTTTAAAAATATCACTAACTACAAAGCGTATTTAATACATGTAAATACTTTCTAATTTTAGATTTCAGAAAAACACTGAATTGGTAATAAATAAATGGAAGGTAGCAATAAAAAGGCCTAACTGGGAGCCCAAAATCAGTTTCGCTTATTCCACCCAATTTAGTGCCTCGTCCATTTTTGAAACCAACATCTGCTTACGCTTGGCTCTCTAAGGGTCTAAGGTATGAAGTTTTATAATACATTTTTTATTAGAAAAACAACTGCAGACAACACATTATATTAAAGGAATTAGGGTTAAAAAAGCTAACAAGAAATAAAATGGTTTGAATAAAAGACATTTTGTAAGTTAGCGTCGTATGCACAGAACACAATTACTCTCTACCAAGAAAACAACGCCAATTTCATACTAAAAAACGGAAACACGTGTTTATGAGTGTACACTAAAAGCGCTACGGTGGACGCCCATATAAAACTTCTTTAGCGGGAATTTCAAACCTTTGTATTCTGTAACTTTAAACTTTTTATTTAATGCATATTCGAGTAATTTTGGCTCAAGCCTCGCAAACCTATGGGGTAAATTCCCATATACTCGTATTGAGAGGTTGCACCAAAATTACTCGAATATACTTTAGATTAGTATGTGGGATAAAATAAAACTATAAATGAGTATCGTTATGTAATTTTATTTTCTGGAAGACAGATGGTCTTATAAACTATACCTACATTATTATTATTTTTTTATTGCTTTTGTACATAATATTTCCACGCTTGGTACTGATATATTGTCAGAGAGTTATTCTTCACAGAACATTAACGTAAATTTAAATCAGCAAAATTCTTATAATGAAAACTTAACTCAGCCCAAATACGTGAGCTGAAACAGATACAATTGGAGTCAATATAGTAATAATCTCTACAAATAACGGCCAATAAATTCAAAATGTTTATAAACTTACCACAATATTGTCATAAGTAATTTTGTGCTTTTGATTTGCACAACACTTACTTTCGATGATGATTACAAATCGTGCGTAAAACTTAACGAAATAATGAATTCACTTATATTAAATATCTTATACAGAGTTAACATCTCACAAAAAATCTTTACTGTATATTCACGACGATATTATGACTGTGTATTCACTTACATACGAATATGAAGTCCATAAAAACTGAATTTAAGCAAAAATCAATAACATATATTAAAAACTAAACCTATGAACTAAATTTTAATAAATTTCAGAAAATATCTTCAATATGAAAGACGTTGAAAACAAATCTCATTTTTTTCTTTTTCTATTAATTCTTTTTGATAGAATTCTGCTAATATTAAATAATTTAATTTATATGAATTAATACGTAAATTAATTGTGCAAATCTCAGAGTAATATGTATATAATACTTTAAAGAGCAAACCAAAAAAGCTTAACACAGAATTAACATTTTTAGTTTCTTCCGACATAATATGAATTTGTGTATCTAATTTTTAAAATGGCAATCTAAAACAACATGAAGGAAAGAAACAGTGATATTTTTACAAAATAATGCGAGAAATTACAAAATACAAATGATGCCTTTTAAATTTTGAATAAAACAATTTTTACGGATTTCATCGCGTTTAATTTTACCAATTTTTTCATTCTCGACGTTTTGGGTGCGTTGCAACACCTATATTTGACATTCCGATCCGATATCGCAATTTTCGCGAGGATTTGAGGTCTATCAAATTTGATATAATGACGGAGGCCGTCTAGGATATGATCACAAACTATAACTTCCCGGAGCGTTGGTGTTCCACGTCAGTGTCCTCTGAAATATATATGTACATATATACATATATATATATATATATATACTAGCTGACCAGGCACACGTTGTTCTGCCCTTTCCGACGACTACGACGATTTGATTTCCTAAAAAATTCCTGAGATTAGCAATAAAAAAAATTGAGGGTTACTTATAGGGATAAAAACTATCCTATCTTTCAAGTTGGAGCAAACTGCACACAGGTGCAAAATTTCAATGCAATCAGTTTAGTAGTTTAGGAGTTCATCGCGGACGAACAACGTGACACGTCATTTTTATATATAAAGATATATATCCTCCGGGGCCCATCAGCGGAGTTTCAACGAACAGACGTAGGTCGGGCCTCAATATGGCCGCGTGGAATTTCCTAATTACAATAAACAATAAGGGGGAGCGTTCTATCCTACTGCCATTCAACAGGGAGAATATTAAAACCGAGCTTACTTACCTATATCCAAGGCGACTGGTCCCTTAGGGTTCGGTCAGGTCGCATGTAGTTGTATGGTGCATGGGAAGTAAGGGTCAGTGAGGTGTATCTGTGTGTGACTGAGTGTGATAGACCTTATGAGACCGTTGCCGTCGGCAGCAGCTCGGACTTCAGCACCGCTCCAAATTGTGGTAATCTTTCGCGGAGTCGTCCACAGTCACCTTCTTCGTTCGTCACGAGGACAGTCTTTAATTTTATCGTACAATTAACTAACTTCAAGAAGCCACTAACTCTAATTTGTTATAAAGCGTAACACCCAACATTATACGTGGTAGAGCCATGCTGCATCTATATTATGGTTGTAGCACGAATGGGTCGGCTCGACCGGGGAAGGACCACGCTCTCACAGAATACCAGCGTAAAATAGCAGCTTAACGCTGCTGTGTTTCGTATGGTGAGTGTAGAGAACCGGAGACCCTTTTTACTGGAAACGAGGCGTTCCATCTTAGTCCTCACGGGTGACACATCTGCATTTTGAATCTTAATCGAAGATAGATGTAGATGTCTATGGGCCACAGCGACCACTTGCCATCAGGTGGACTGTGTGCTCGTTTGTCACCCTTATCCTATAAAAAAAAGGCAAATACAGAATGTCGGTCTATACGAAATCCTGTTACTATAAGCAAAAACGTAACACACCGCACCAACACGAATGTCCGGATCAAAGTTCACTACCGTTTCGCGTGGCAACAATTATTTCTAGAATATCAAATGCCGCAGTAGTAGCTAATATTGTCGAATACCCTTATACAGATTCTGAGTTAGACACAAGAAGTCCCGGGAAAAGCTCTCAAACAAGGAATGCGCGATACGACTCCTAGACAGTATATTTACTAGAGGCGCCTAATCTATTCCGCGTTCCCGCACAAAAAAAATGACAGCGTGCTGTCCCAAGCACAGCTGGCAACCGACCTCCGCGCTCGCGCGCCCTCGCCACACCGCTCGACCGAACGTCAAAACCGGTATGGCGCCGAGCCGAGCGCCCTCTGGGGTCAAATTCCGAAACCAGCGTTCGGGCGTGAACAATATATATATAAATATAGTACAGCAGGCAATCGCTCGACTGTGGCCGGTTTCAAACGGTCACTGTGACATAGGCACGGGACGTGTTGAAGCTCGGCGGCCAGGCGTTTGCTGTCACAGATCTTGTGCTCTCTATAACAATTGCTCACGGAGAAAAAAGAAAATTACTTTTTTTTTAAATGTAAAGTTCCACTAGGGTTTTCTCCTGTATCATGGGGGCAGATCATTTGTAGGCCATACAAATACTTGTTCCGTATGGGATTTGAACCCGCGGCCCTTAGCGCTGCAACTCATTGCTAAGCTACTGTGCCACGGAGCCGTCAAATTAGATTAGTAGATATTAGTTAACGAATTTGCACTATTATCGCCAGTTTATAAAATTGAAAGTCAAAATAATTTTCAACGCGAGTGATACACATTTTAAAAGCACCTTTTAAATACGTAAAATATAGGTTTATTTAAACAGGTTTTTAATAATCGACGACATAGCGATTATACATTATTAAATTTATTTAAATTTATGATTAATAATGAACGGAGCGCCATGGCGTCAGAGGATAAGAGCCCGTAGAGTAGCAATAAAATTGTTAATAGCCTTTTAAAATTTGATTTACTCTGTACTCGACGGCAAAGGAAAACGTTGTCGAAAAATCTACATTTTCAAAAGTTAAATGACTCACGATGGACTCTTTCTTGCCGTCTATTTGCATCACCGTAGTTGTGTAAAGGTAAGGAAACTTCTACACAAAGTTGTGTTGCGTATTATAACATGTATCCAGACAATAAATATAATGAAACTTCGATTCAAATCCGTTCTCAGGTTTTTGTATAATTCACGTTTAGACAGACAAAAACTTTTCTAAAAATTGATGTTTTGTCATCTGTATCGATAGGTATATTATGTACCCCAATTTAAATTTTAAAAATTATCAATGTGCCGAAATCGTTATCTAGGTAATTGTATAACATGACATGATACACATGATACACTATATAGAAAAAAATTAACACGCTCATTAATATTATCGACTAATATTAATACACCTAAGACCTGTTTAACAATTATAGTAGATTTAGGAAGATCTACAAAGTAACTAGATTGAAGCGAGATGGCTAAGGTAGCAAGTAGTATAGTTATTAAAAGCAAGGGACAAATATATGATTCAGTTCAAATATCTTAAAATGTGTATACACAAATACCATAGAGCACTCTTTCTTAGTTGCAAAGTAAATCCACTACTGTAAGACTGTAAGTACTCGTAGCGTCACGCGTCGAAGGTGTTCAAGAACGTTGAAGCAAATTATTCGAGAATGATAATGACAATTCACTCCAGTAAAATGCTAGCAAGTTTAGTAATTTAGGTATCGGCCGTAATGTTGAATTATGTGCCATGTATGTTATTTATTAAGCCTTAAATATGTCACAATTAAAATACTGTTATGCTTTTACGTTTATTTGACATTTAAAAGGACAGTGCTGTTATGATAAGAAATTTTTGACTAAATGTCAAAAATGAATGAAAAGTTCGTTGCGGTGAAAATTTACAAAATAAATGAGCTGTTGAATGAAATATGCCTACTTTTCACCTGACTATGTATAGAAATGAAATAAATATTAAAATTGAGGTAATTGAATTGTAAATTAATTACGCTTATCACAATGTTAAAAGAAACGCAGGAAAAAATATTTTTTAATATTTCTTTAAGGTTATTCTAAGTCAAGGGTAAACGTATTACCATATTTTTAAAGGCATCTCGACTACCCATTTTCTAGGACGTTCTATTTTACACACTGCTACTGGACTTTATTCAACTCTATTTCGGATACATTATTTTATGTTTTATTTTAGCAGTAAGTATTTCTTTATTGGTCTTTGTATAGTACAGATTAATTAAAAATGACATAAAAATTAATTATATAAATCATGCAGTATGTCATTGAGTGCGCATGAGTGAAACGGATTTTTTTGACATTTGACAGTTCTGCGATTGGCATCGGCGCTGTCCTTCTTTGTTGTATTTGAGTTTCCTGTATAGGACAGTTAACTCTTTGATTTGAGTCTTGTTGTGTACTGCGTCATTTTGTGCGATTTTCATGGATCATATAGAATAGAAATATGTAGGGATATATAAGATTTTTATCAGTATAATCTCAGAGAAAGTGGTGATAGAATATTAAGTTAAGAGATAGAAAAGTTAAGTTCCTGCACATTTCAAGAAAACAATATTATGTATATGACGGCACCTGCACCGTTGTAGGTGCGGTGGCGTCGGTCTATCTAGACAGAATTCTTGTAAACGACACGTGTACCGCACACCTGCGGCATTGCACCTGCGTTGCCACCCGTCCTGCTTGTATAAAATGAACGGAGTGGCCGCCGTTAAGACAGTCTTGGCTCTGACGTGGAAAGGTGCGCTTGTCGTATTCCGTTACTAGATTATCCTCGACTCGTTGGATAGTTAATTCGTGAAAACGAATTAATTATTATTCCTAACTACAAAATCAGTCTCTGTACTATACCCATTATACTTCCTACATCAGAAGTGGGATAAAGTCCCCCTTATTGCCCACATATAATCTTCGAATAGTATGAGAATTATTACATTTGTAAAGGCTATAATGCATTTCGCATTGATGGTTCTCTTTTTATGTTAAATACCGTAATGAAATTTGCTGTCATACTAACGATATTGTCGTATCATTAAAGTGTAGAGAAAAGATAAAGTGAAATTATTTAAGCCAAAAGATAAATCCTTTTGTTCGATTTGTATTAAAAGTACCGTCAAGTATTTTCATTATTTCTGACGTACCTAAATATGTTAACAAATGGAAGAAATGTCGGAGGCTTTCTAGATGAGTCATCGTTTGCATTGAATGAAAAATTAACTTATTCAAGTTTTGTTGTAATTTGATAGTTCATGCGAAACATGATTATTATCTGTTATATTTTGAAATTCAAAACGTTTAAGCGATGTACCAAAATAAAGGATTAACTTTAACATGCTAGGAATTGAAAATAATAAGTAACATTTTTGTGTTCTAATGTGTTGATCAGTGTTGCAGTTTGCTCCGAATACTGTGTGGTCGACAAGATTGGGGTTTGATGTCGAGAGATTCGTAGAAATCTCTACATCAATTATCAATGAGGAAGATGTTGTGTCGGCTAATCGAACATGGTCAGGTACGGCCGAGCGCTAGTAAAATTGAGCCTACACCGCTACAGTCTGTAACTTATCGGCTGAACTTACGGCAAGGCAATTCAAGCGGTCGCCGAACAAATGGTGCTTTGGCGCTGTAAATGGACGTCTGAGGCTTGGACGGCTTTCGTAGATTTTGCGCGGTTGCCACCTTCCCTTTGAAATATGTTGTAGTATTTGTCTCTACACATAGTTTCCGTTTTTTGCAATGTTTTCAAATGGCATACAGTTGCCGTTTCTTAAGAGAATCTCGGAATTCCATGGTTCGCAATACATTTATCTCCATTTCTCTTAATTTTTAATTTTGCAAGGCAATGCGACGATTCGCTAGCGCCAGTACGGCGCGACGGCACGCTAGCGCGAATGTGGCACGAACGCAGCAGGACGGAAAGTTGGAGTGCGTTTGCCTGGAGGTAGCCATATCGGCGCGTCCATGACTTAAATGAAGTCAGGGATGGTCGACCGTTGTAATATTTAACAAGAGTTAATATCTGTTAGCAGGTGGTGATAACTGATAGACCGTATGCTGTTCACTGTCAACCGCACGAGGACGTACGACAGTCAGAGGTAGCCGTGTCTGTGCATCTAGAAAATACTAGAGACATTGCAACACTCTAACGAAGTAATTATTCTAGTGCAGGAAAGGAACATGGAGTTGCAGGGAGGCTGGTCTGTGCTGCACTGGGATATGTGTAGAGTTGCTGTTGGTTTACATACTTAGGTGTTATCGTGTCACTACGTCCCTCACGATACACTTTTGTGTGATTGTGACGGGGACATGTTTGCGGTATGGTTGGTGTGTAACTGTTCTATACTGAATTGAAAAAAAAGAGAGTAAGAAAAAAAAATGTGGTTTTACTATCATTGCAGGGCGTTTGCCGGTCTAATGATATAGCTAAAGGGAATAGTGATTCCGGACTAGCATAAATAGTACTGAAAAAAAAGAGGTTAAGAAAAAAGAATAGTTCTTACAATCATTGCAGGGCTTTGTGCCGGTCCAGTGATATAGCTATAGGGAATAGTGATTCCGGACTAGCGAAAACAGTACTTGAAAAAAAAAGAGAAAATAGAAAAAAGCTACAGACTAATCATTCCGATCTAACATAAAGATGATTAATGTTTTGTAGGGCTTACTGCCGGAACAAAACTGACTGTCACCCAAGTCTGAAGGGTCAATATAGACCGGACCAGACGCTGTTATGTCAGGATAGTCGAACGATGTTTTTTTGTCTACAGATAACTAAAATTGTGATGGAACGCGTGCGAGGACGCACTCATGTCAGTATGGCCGTGACGGCACCTGCACCGTTGTAGGTGCGGTGGCGTCAGTCTATCTAGACAGAATTCTTGTAAACGACACGTGTACCGCACACCTGCGGCATTGCACCTGCGTTGCAACCCGTCCTGCTTGTATAAAACGGACGGAGTGGCCGCCGTTAAGACAGTCTTGGCTCTGACGTGGAACGGTGCGCTTGTCGTATTCCGTTACTAGATTAGCCTCGACTCGTTGGATAATTAATTCGTGTAAACGAATTAATTATTATTCCTAACTACAAAATCAGTCTCTGTACTATACCCATTATACTTCCTACATATACATTTTAATAGAAAATAATGTGTCCGGCAGAGCTGGTATAGTCGAATATTGTTGAAATTGTTTGGTCGATCGACAAACCATTGAACGTTGCGCTCACATTATGACGTTAGTGTGGTAGCTTGGATGGGCTAGGTATCAAGAAAATATTTCTGCTCCAGCAGAATTTCTGGATGACGTAGTTGTAAGAGATTAAATGAAAATGATGTTAATTAATAAACCATTCCACTTTAACATAGTGTATTATTTGTTTTCCCATTTTGTTCATCAGGTATATATGTAAGTACGTACCGTAGGCCAATGAAATATGTTAGGTAGATAAGTGACCACTTTTGACAATGCAAAAACTAAGACTTTTTAGAGATAAATAATCTATCTATCGTTTTTTTACTAAAAATGTTGTTAGTAAGTACTTATGTGTGCTGGAGAAACAGCAGATAGTGCTCGACATTCAATTTATAGTGACAATCATCGAGAGTAAGCAGTGACTTAGGAGCAGTTGGTTTCAAGGAATTCACAAAGTTAAAAAGACGTTTTTGACCATAGCTAGGCAAGTATTTCTATCTAAACTTCGAACGCTAATAATAAGTTCTAGCACATTTATTTCTTTATTATCTATTTGGTAACGGCAAATCCTAACTTTAAAAGTAACATTAATATTTTTTGGGCTTCGTAGCGTTTAAATCATAAAAATGACTATATATTTTCTAATCTTACAGGAAGTTTTTCTACTATACATCATAACTATAATTATTTCTTATATTTACGCAAACACTACACATTTAAATAAAACTAACTTTACGGATTTTATCGCGTATATTAACTTATTTTACATTCCCGACGTTTCAAGCACTTTACACCACCCATGGTCACGGGGGGGACTGAGGTGTATGACGTCCCAATGTCATAGTTAACCACGGCTACCTCCAGATTAAAAATTATTAATTTTTGTTCCGATCTACGCATTATGAACTTACAGTATCATGAAATCTTGCAGTTGTATGCTTGGGTTGGGATTTAATTTTATTAATTATGGGTTGCAAGCAGATGGTAGCACCCAGCCATCTTCTCTATTGAAATTAGGATGTTTTTTGATTTCAATAGCCTCGCGAATCATCCTTGGAAGGAATCGGTGTTCTTTAGCGAGGATTTGTGGTCTATCAAATCTAATGTAGTGACGGGGGCGATCCTGTACATGTTGACAGACTGCAGACTTCCCGGAGCGTCTATTCTTCACATCAGCCATGTGTTCTTTAATGCGGGTTTTTATGGATCTTTAGTTTGTCCTATATAAGAGAAACCACATTCACAATCCAGCTTGTACACTCCTGCATCTTGCAGAGGAATATTACACTTGACTGATGGTAAAAAACGCCTAATCTTCTTCGGCGGCTTGAAATATGTTTTAATGGAAGCACGCTTCAAGATGTAGCCAATCTTGTCAGTGACACCTCTGACATATGGCAGTACAGCAGGTACTCGCTCGACTGTGGCCGGCTTCACTCGTTCACTGTGACGTAGGCGCGGGACCCGAAGCTTATTGTCGTGCAAAACTTGCTTGACGTGTTGGAGCTCGGCGGCCAGGTGTTTACTGTTACAGATCCCTCGTGCTCTCTGAAACAAAGATTTACCCACGGTAGCTAACTGTGAAGGATGGTGGTGAGAATCACCGTTTAAATATCTATCTGTATGGGTCTTTTTTCTATACACAGTGTGGCTCAAGGTATTATCAGGATTCCGAATTACTAAACATCTAGAAAAGCTAAAGAATTGTTTGCCTCTAACTCCATTGTGAACTGAATTTTAGAATTTAAGGAGTTAAGATGGTTTAAAATGCAGTTACTTTATCTAAAGGTAGAATTGTGAAAGTGTCGTCTACGTACCGCTTGTAGAATCTTGGGTTTATGGGAGAAGTAAGCAGGGCTTTCTCCTCAAAGTCCTCCATGAATATATCGGCAACAATGGGAGATACAGGTGAGCCCATCGCCACTCCATCTACTTGCTTGTAGAACTCCTCCTTCCACAATAGGTAGCCAGATGTAAGGCAGTGTCTGAGTAATACTGCGTATTCTACGGGCATGTTGTTTTCCTCTAGCCTTCTAGGAACAATCGAGATGCAGTCTTCAACAGGTAGGCATGTGAATAGAGACTGCACATCAAAACTCACCATAGTTTCATTGTCTGCCAGATGTAGGTCTTTAATCTCGCTGACAAAATGGTAGGAATCCTTTGTGTGTGCTCTTGTATGTCCCTTGAGCGGTGAGAGTATATTCGCTAAGTGTTGAGCCAATCTGTAAGTTGGTGAATCGATTTGGCTCACTATACGACGTAGTGAAGCATTGGGCTTGTGTATTTTTGGTAACCCATACAACTTCGGTGGTTTAGCACACGTTGTTGTATTGGGTCTGTCAACATGTACAGGATCGCCCCCGTCACTACATTAGATTTGATAGACCACAAATCCTCGCTAAAGAACACCGATTCCTTCCAAGGATGATTCGCGAGGCTATTGAAATCAAAAAACATCCTAATTTCAATAGAGAAGATGGCTGGGTGCTACCATCTGCTTGGGATCCCATAATTAATAAAATTAAATCCCAACCCAAGCATACAACTGCAAGACTTCATGATACTGTAAGTTCATACTGCGTAGATCGGAACAAAAATTAATAATTTTTAATCTGGAGGTAGCCGTGGTTAACTATGACATTGGGACGTCATACACCTCAGTCCCCCCCGTGACCATGGGTGCTGTAAAGTGCTTGAAACGTCGGGAATGTAAAATAAGTTAATATACGCGATAAAATCCGTAAAGTTAGTTTTATTTAAATCATAACTATACATAAACTTTCATTATCAGTTCTTTGCGTTGCTGTCAGAACATCGCTAGCAACGCAGTGACGGTAATAGATGTGCGATAAATATTAATATCAAGGAATTATGTGCTTATTAAGTGCTGCAAGTGTAGGCAATGACAAGGCGCCCCTAATAAAAACAAAGTCGTTATTCAGAATAAAGCAAATGCAAAAATCAGGACTTCTGAAAATCAGAATAGAATCGAAATCAGGCCTAAATAATTAATTTGATAATTAAGTGCTAATAAAGTGCTTTTAAAAACACAAAATAGTAACAATGATAACGGAAAGAGAGAAAATTGAAGAAAAACGAAAATCCATAGAATTTTGAGTTACACATCATAAAGGATAAATGAAGGTTCAGAATGAAGTGCTCATTAAGTGCTGAATATAACCTCACAGACGAATTAGCTTACGCCAGTCTTGTAAAATAATAAGGCCCAAGAAATTAATAGTATTATCATATGGTAAATACTAAATAATATAAATTTCTTTTAAATCATTTATACCCATGAAACTAATACAAAGGGGAGACGGCATAAGCAACTGTGCACTGTGATTCTAAGTAGGTCCTGACGTCATCATAGTGGGCGTGGCTTTAGTTAGTATACTGTCAGCATTCGTCCTGTGCGCTTATGTGTTGACAAAATCGCAAATCGGTGTATTTTCGTAGTATTAAGAAGAAAAGGATGAAGTGTTGTGTTTTATTGTGTAAAAACTACTCAGATAGACGCTCTGATGTTATGGAATGCATCACATTTCATTTGTAAATAATTTTACACCTAATTTATTAAAATACTTCTGGAAAATCTCTTTGCGTCGGCTTTCAAATATAATTAAATATATTCGACACTAGATGGCGACACTTTGTGTCATGTGAACTAAAAATTAAAGGTCCGTAGAGCTCAGTATTCGTAAAATAATCATACGAAGGTGCTGAAATTTGTTTTACATTCAGACATAAAGAAACTTTAATCGCAATATATTATTTTTATAGTTTATAATCATTTTGAGAACAGGCCGTATTCTCGTCAAGTAAACCTCATAAAAATAACAAAAAGACGGGGCCTTAATTAGAATTCAATTATTTTTCCCAGTAATCCAACTTTTAATATTAAAATGCAGGAAATTGTACTTAGGCTGATTTTTACGAAATATTTAAGTTATATTTAAGTGACATTCTATATGCAAAGAATCACTTAAATACAATTTAATGTTCTTAGATTGGCATTCAAAAAGTGCATTCGGATGCCTAATTTTGGAATAGAATATTTATATTTTAATTATTTGTAAATAAAATTATATTAATTATAATAATTTGTCTATTATTTGTTCTCCCTCAGAGATCTTAAGTAGTATAACCCACACATAAATAATAGTCCAGCCGTTTCTTCGTGAAAAAATTACACATACACAGTACATACTTAGTGTGGAATGAGCTCAAGGAGACAGTAAGAACACACAAAATTTCGCCTTTATAATAGTAGTGAGATAAGTAGGATATTTAGTTCCAAATTAAATATCCTACTTAATATTGAATATAGAATATTTAGTTTCAAAGAGACTTTATTTTATGGATAAAATAAATATTTCTTGAAGGTTGACTTTCACGAAATGATAAACATATTTAAATTGTATTTAAGCGATTCTTTGCATATAGAATGTCACTTAAATATAACTTAAACATTTAGTAAAAATCAGCCAAGTACAATTTCCTTTATTTTAATATTGAATGTTGGGTTACTGGGTAAAATAATTGAATTCTAATTGCGGCCCTGTCTTTTTGTTATTTTTTACGAGGTTTACTTGACGATAGATGGCGGCCTGTTCCCAAAATTATTATGAAAACTATAAAAATATTATTTTGGCGATTAAAATTTCTTGGTCTGAATGTATTTGCTTCATGAGATAGACGCTCCGATGCTATGGATGGTATCACATTTCATTTGTAAGTAATTTTACACCTAATTATTAAAATAGTTCTAGAAAAATCTCTTTACGTCCGCTTTCAAATATAATTAAATATATTCCACACTAGATGGCGACACTTTGTGTCCTGTGAACTAAAAATATAAAGGTAAGTAGAGCTCGGTAATGATAAAATAATCATACGAAGGTGCTGAAATTTGTTTTGCATTCAGACATAAAGAAATTTTAATCGCCAAAATATTATTTTTATAGTTTATAACATTTTGAGGGACATGCCGCCATCTACCGTCAAGGTAGCTAAGCTACATTGCAACATCGATATGGAAAGATTCGAGTAGTTTTACTATTTATCAGTAGATGTAGATAGTGTAGTGGGCGGGGCTTTTCATCCCCTCACCCCGCAAATTGTCATGCGTTGTTACATAGTGAAATTTAATTACAACGTCTCCTCTTTGTATTTGCTTCATGTTTATACCTATAAATTAAGTGCCAATTTAGTGCTGAGGGATTATTGAGGTTGGGTGTAGATGTTGGTATTATTCTGGGAATTATAGGGTTTTAGATCATCATTATCTTACCGTAAGGAATGAACGTAATTTTTCTTTATTATTGCCAAAAAATTAAGTGCTAATTAATAAATGAGTGATTATCGAGCCGGGTGCAAATTAAGATATTATTCTGGTAATTATAGGGTCCACGATCACCATTACCTTACAGTATGAACGGCATTTTTTGTTCTTTATCAGATTTAATATATCTATAATATTATTTAATGTAATTTTCAACCATATTATATTGGTAGAGCCACCGGCAGCTTTTGCTGTCGCACGGATGAGCCGGCTCGAACCGGGGTGGTACCACGATACACAGAAAACCAGCGTGAGTAGAGGTTTACCTCTGCGTTTCGCTTGGTGAGTGCAGGTGGCTGGAGGCCCTTTTTACTGGAAATGAGGAATTCCATCTTAGTCCTCACGGGTGACATTGCATCTACATTTTGATTTGTAATAGAGGATAGATGTAGATGTCTATGGGCCGCAGCAACCACTTACCATCAGGTGGACTGTGTGCTCGTTTGTCACCCTTATCGTATAAAAAAAATTATGCCGCACTAGCATAAAATATAAGATAAAATTTTTATTTTATTGCAAATAAATGTTACAATCTTTATTTTTAGACACGTAAAGCCTAAATTTTAGTGTACTTACAGTTAATTTATTTCACAAAATATTCACGACAGTTTCAGTGTAACTAGCAACGACATAAACGCAAAAAACCTTTGAAGTGGTTGTTACATTGTATGATTGGGAGTACTATAAATTCAACCTTTTTTATTCTTTCTTTCAAGAAACTTTCCCAGTTTATTTTTATTGTCTTTGTAGGTAGCACCCTTTTACCTATTTCCGACGCAAATTAGCAGTGTTCCGGTATAAAGGGTATGGAGAGGCAGTATAATTCATCTTTAATTTTTTTTTTAAAACTACACTAGGATTTTCTCCTGTGTCGTGGAGGCAGTTTACAAACATAATTTGCACGATTTGTAGGCCATGCAAATACTTGTTCCGTGCGGGATTTGAACTTGCAGCCCCCAGCTCAACAACTCATTGCTAAGCCATTGCGCCACAGAGCCGTCAAGCCGTAAGAAGGAATGCCTCATAATTACAGGTTATGAGGCATTCCTTCTTAGTCCATAGAGGTGACAACGCATCCGTAGCCCTCTTTGTAAGCCACTTACGACCAGGTAGACTGTAAATTCCTTCGTCGCATTAGTTCGATAAAAAAATCTTTGAAGTGGGTCATTGAGTTAGACAATTTATTTTTAAAAAGTATTTTAACGATGGTTCCATGTAATTAACCAGATCTGACAACATTGTGAAGTCTTTCTAAGTTTCTAAGTTTTTCTTTGTCAGTTTTTTTTAAATCAGTCTAGTTATGTACGTGTAATAACGAAATAAACGTTGTTGTTCATTTTTAGTTAGACTGACTAAAAGCTATATTCAGTGTTTCATACAGTCACTACGAGAAATGTTTTCCTGTTAGATTATTTGATCCAATAAGCGCCGCATATAATATAATAAGGAGTCTCCTTGTCTCGTATAATCTAATTGTGGAAATGTAATAAATATAAATGTAATTATAATATTTGTATACCTAAAGGGTTGAATTAATAGTGAACATAATTTTTTTAAAGATCTATTCTGTCGCATTACCTGTATTCACTAATTAATAAAATTTGAATTTGAATTTGTATTTGAATAAATAAATAAAGCTTTGTGAGTGATACACTTTGGATTAAAATCTGTTACAAGTATCCGGGAGGGAAATACTTTTAAAATAAGAAAACTTGATGTACTAGAGCCACGCTGCAGCTGTATTATGGTTGCACCACGAATGGGTTGGTTCGTCTGGGCATGTACCATGCTCTCACTGAATGTGTCAAATAGCAGCACAATGCTTCGTTGTTTCATAATGTGGTGAGCGTAGAGAACCGGAGATCTTTATAACAAGTAACGCGGCATTTTATTCTAGTCTTCTGTGGTGACAGTTGGTACTTGTTAGTCATCTGATAGTAAGTCGTTATTGGCCTCAGTGACCCATAAATACCTACAGATAGTGACTGGCATGAAAGCAATGCTAAGATATAATGCTTGATGTCAAGTTTTATCTTCTAATTTAGAACACAATACTACACTAACTACAGGCATTGTTCCTTAAGTAATTTTAGTAGATAGTATGGTTGTACATATAACAAACCCTTCAAAAATGTTGACTAACTAATATAAAACGTTGTATTTCAAATGTTAATGTTTTAAATTGTATGTATAACAATTGAATTGTAAAATACATATTATGTGCATTTATTTAGACGTTAGATTTTCTTGCAACGTCGTTCTTATGAAATATTCTCACCCATGCTGCAGTCAAAATTTGTTTATGCAATTCTAGAAAATGTTTTATTCAGATTCAATATATTCTTCGAGTACCTGTTTTGAAAATTCGTGCGAGCCAAAATTCCTAGCAGCAGACTTATTGTAAATTGAACATGTAGCAATAACTTTTACTTCAAAATCCAAGGTGAATGTTTCTAAATATTAATTTTTTCTGTAATTTCTACTATAGTAATAATACTTGTAGAAATTACAACCTGTTAGTCTCAACTACAAAGGTGTAAGGTATTTCTTCGTAATTTGACTTTTTTAAATATGACCTAAATAATAAAAAAAAAAGATTTTATGATAGCGTTATTTATTTACTTACAGCTTACACTAGTAATGGATGAAACACTGAAAAGAAATTGGTAGTCTTCAGTGATAACTGTAACTTATTATATATTTTATTTGTAGCATTAAAGGAGCTTTGTCAAAAACCAGTGTTCATTTTTAAATTCCGTAAAAAAATTTAAACATGACTTTTTTTTCATATTCTTAGATTGTCATCTGACTTTGAGCTATATTCAAAATTTCAAGTTTCTAACTCATCAGAAAGTGCTCGAAATTAGAGTTGCAAGATTCCACACGGAACGACAAACAGACAGACAAACAAGAAAGTGACTTTATAAAAAACCGCTCTGCATCGAGAGCGGTTGCATCATCGGTTTGTATAAAAGACACTTGTTTTGGCTCGCCGCTCACTTAGCGGTTAGCCACCGTAGAGTCTATGTCACCTGAGGATGCCTCGTGTAGAGGCGAAACACGTGTCGTATTATCGTCAGTGGTGTGTCTTGCCTAGTGTAGTGGTGTTGGAAGTAGCGGTGCTGGGATTAGTGGTGACGGGGATAGTGCACGCAATTGAGGGAGGGCGGGAGGTGCTTCTTCATACTAGGTAAGACACATCATTTTATTTTATAACGCGGATATTTGCGAAGTAAATTTTTGTAAAAGCTTTTATCCTAGTTTTTGATCAGTTTTGTTATGTATGTCATTACTGTATGTATGTAATTACTACATTTTCGGGGATTTTGATGTAAAAGCTTAATTTTATAGTAAATAAATTCCCCATAAATGAATTACTAATTCTGTGGAGTCTAATAACTGGTATAACAAGCTTATGTTTGTTCCTAGTGTTTAAAATATGTACATCTTTATTATTTTCAAAGCAAATAATGTTTTTATTTACGTACATTAAATTTTCATAAATATATTGTGATGCCAAAGTTAATATGTGTATTTATTTAAATTTTTCTCTAAGGCACTCATTACAATTTAAGATATAAATCGCCCATACGGCTTTCTTTTGCAAAACAATTATGGCTTCGATGTCAGTAGCATTACCTCATACCAAAATTCCATAAGACATCACACTATGAAAGGTAACTAAAATAAACTAATCTAGTTGTCTCAACATTAGTGAGACTTCTAATCTCTCTTACAGCATATGCTGCAGAACTAAGTCTGCCTCTTAATTTAGATATATGGGGGCCCCTTTGAAGCTTCACGTCAATAGTAATACCAAGAAAAACAGTGGTATCCACAAGACTCAACTCTTCCCCATTTAAGAACACATTGGTATTTTAATGTTTAACATAGGGTATTGTAAATTTAATAAATTTTGTCTTATTGCCGTTTAAGACCAAATTGTTAGCGTTAAACTAATGTACTAATTTCGATAGAGCATTATTTACATTGTCAAAATTATGAAGGGCATGTAGCTAGTGGGCCATTTTCGCGGTTGCCTTGGTTTTGGGATTTCTATTACGTCTGCTTCTTTCCGGATATCCGGGAAAGAGCAGCTCTAGAGAAGCGCGTTGAAAATTTCTACGAAGAGGTAAATTAGTAGTGCCGGAAGAGATTTGATCACCTTGTTGCTGATGCCGTCTGGCCCAGGGGCTGAGCTATTCTTAAGGCTTTTTATTGTTTCTGTGACTTTGTCAAAAATCACAGGATCGAGTGGTTCGTTCGCTGGTGGTAATGCAGACTTACGTTCGACTTCCACTTCCACCTCTAATAGGTGAGCGGGATCTGTTGGTACGCTGGATAGGGTACACTGGCTCTCTAGTCTGTCCGGCTAGGCAATCGCCTTTTTAGAGATTGTCTAAGGCAAGATTGGGGTAGTCTAGCTTCACGAGAGGCGACATAGGAGGAGATTCATCTGATTTTAATTCTCTAGTCAGCTTCCAAAAGGCGTATTGAGAAGGTTCTATTCCTTCTAAAAGGTTTTCCCATTTGTCGTTTTTTAAATCGCCTATGCGTTGTTTAATTTCGTTTTGTAGTTTTAACACTCCCACCCCCCTCTCTATACTTATTTTTGGCTTTCTTTAGAATCTATATGTATACAATATATAAATATATCTAATTTTTGTGACCAGTATATTAACCATAGGTATATTTATCGTTTAATAAATTTATGGCGTGATCGTCTTAGTTAGGACCCTTTTTGACGCTGTGTTTGTATACGAGTAGTAACTTAGCTCTTTTAGGTGTCTCTTGGAAGAATGAATATTCAAAAAAAGTTAAGAACAATAAATTGTCCCTATTACACTTGTGGTCGCATACCTCCATCGACCAGAACCACAAGGTGCGTTGAATCAGGCGCAGCACACCCGCAGATCAATGCAACTATCATACGGATGGCGCCCCCTCAGAACACACCCACACGATCCCTATCGACTTTGGTAACAAAATTGATAATGTTGTTAACTAAAAATCCACGTATCATAGCGCTATTGCACTAAGACATGGAGTTGAGTATGCTTGGTGCACTTAAAAGTATTACCAAACACACTCAACCTTATCCGAAAGAGAGCCGACGTATCATAACGCTATGCCCTAAGCCGCTGCCCACAAATGGTAGGGGTGTGCGATGTCCACGGGCAAGTCGTATTGCTACAATAAACCCGCTTACCACCGGCACTAAGAATCTACACGCCACTATAATGATCCTTTTCAAGTCCTATTTCTTTCAACATAATATAAATACATTGATACCTTCCACATATTTGCTTTATTTCACAGACCATACTATCATAAGTCCCTAATATAGGACTAGTCATTGTGTAACAATACTATTAGCAGTCGGTCACCCGACCACCCCATATATATATATATACAGGGTATTTTTGGAACGCTCCCGAAAACTAAGACAGGCGACAGCACCAAGTATACCTTTTATCATGGGTAACACATAAATTCGATCCTGATGAAAAAAAAATCATCTTTTTACAACGTTTTATTAGCTTTATTCACGCGCTATCATGTTAGTACAGCTAAATGAAACGATAATTTCATAAAAGAAATCATGACAATACTGAAACATAAAACCAGCAGTGGAATTACTGAATTGATATCAGCTGATTTGAGGTCAATGTACGCGCGAACGCAAATTCGCGCGGCCCGCAACTAGCGGGCCATACCACATTACCTAATAATTTACAACACTTGTCTAAATACCTAACTTATCTACTTAACCTACTATTTTGCCACTGTACTTGTCTCTACGTAGCCACTTTAATACGAATTTACAGGTTAAATAACCCAAATAACTGGTTCGATTCCCCGCTAATGAAAAAATACTTAAATTAATGAAATGTAACCAAGATTGGAGTCATGCGTTTTTATTCATCGTGTAGGTATGTTTATTATTCTCATGTATTCAGTTATGTACCTATTCAGATTAGTCCAGTACTAAGTTATTTAAAAAAAAATACTTATGAAACAGCTTACCGCTCTAAATCCTCCGTGGTCTTATGAGATGCGGCTCAAATTGTGCTCCATTCATTTCAAGGCAGATTTGGGCTCGGTGTTGCATCTCCTCATGCAGGCGGGGCATCATCGTGTAGTCTTCGACACAGTCCGCATGTAGTTTGTCGAAAACATCCACGATCCTTTTGTAGTTTCGTCAGCACTATCACACTCACGATTAAAAACCCTTTCTTTCACATACCCCCACAGAATGAAGTCTAACGGGGTCAGATCTGGCGAGCGAGGTGGCCAACCGAGTGGTCCTAGTCCGCCAAATCCAGCGATCATCAAATAATTCGGTGAGGCGCTCACAGACGAAGCTCACGACATGTGGAGGTGCACCATCATGCTGGAACCATGGTCGGCGATATTCAGCCAACGATAGGTCGTCTAAAATGTCAACCAACTGTTCACTTATAAAGTTTAGGTATCGCTGTCCGTTCAGTCGCTGTGGCAGAAACACTGGTCCCAGTATGCGATCCTTAATACCTGCCCATACGTTAACCGACCATAGGGTTTGGTGCCCGGTTTGTCGAACAGCGTGCGGGTTAACCTCTGAATACACGTGTGTATTTCTTCGGTTCCACAGGCCGTTTTTGGTAAATGTCGACTCATCCGTCCAGATAATGTGCTCAATGGAACCAGGCACACGTTGTTGCTAGTTTAATAACCAACGGCAGAAAACTCGTCGGCGGTCGTGATCGCCGGGAACTAAAGCTTGCACTTTGTGCAATTTGTATGGGCGCATCCGGTTACGCTTCAACACTTTGTGCACTGCAAAGTATGACACACTTATTCCATCCCGACGTCTTAACAATTTATTTAGCGATACTTCGTGTACCTAGGTTCGGATACCTAACATGTTGAGCACTATAAACGTACGCGTTAGGCATTATTAAAACAAAAAAGAATCCAAAAACGTAACAACAACACTAATATCAACACGTAATCACAAGTAAATTTATTAAACAAAACGATTGAACTGTCGCTCGCGCACGCGTGTACAAAATCAACACGGAACTGTCTCAAAAACTAAAACGAACGAACCCCGCCAAGGCTGAAACCTACTGCGTCACAAGCGTGAGGCGACAGGGTTAGGCATTCTGCCGTCATAATAAAGAAGGACGCAACTAACAAAAACGTAAAGTCGAAATAAAAAATAAATAGATGAATTTTTCTTTCAGACCCTGCTGTGTCAAAAGTATATTAAAAGGTATCAATATGAAAATTGAAATACGTAGAGACTTGAAGATTTTAAAGACGAACTTATTTTTTTGATAATTTGTTTATTTATTTAAATAAAACGAATTTTTTTTTCATTTTAGCTTAAAAAATACACCTGGCCACATAAAAACATCGAATGAAAGACGCATATAACCATTTTGCGTCTTTCCAACGTAATAAATAAAAAAACTGCCATTCATTTAACATTTTTACATATTTTGGAAAGGTCATTTGAAGCTGAAAGGACGCTAATAGTAATTTACTACTTTTTTATTATTAGTAAATATTAGAAAAGCATTGGTAGTGAGACACATAAAATAACAACCCGCAACTCTTGAGTTATGATTTTAAAGGGGATATCATACCAGACTTACTACGATAATAATTAAATATTAAAATTTTTTACAACCGACTTCAATATAAATAATTAAGGATAACTCAAAAACTATTGGTCTGACCTCGATCAAATTTATATGGGACGACATGTGAAACACCAGCTCTTAATAATAAGATATAAGCTCTTAATAATAACATAGAATAATAAGACAAGAATAATCGAAATTTAAGTAATCGATGCAAATATTGTTAAAGATGACGTAGCAACTGGTTAAATAAGTCTTTTCTTTTATGTCGAATTTGTATTGTGGAGTGTAGAGAGAAGGAGGACCATCTCTATACTATGAAAAGTGTCCCTAAAAACGTGTCGAATAAGGGTGGCGCTGCAGTAGTATAGGATTAATTTAAAAAAGCGCCAAAAGTAATTAGAGCAAGATGGAGAAATAAACAAGGACCGATTAATCCGCTTGGTTTTGTACTACGTAAATAGTTGAGATTTTGTGTACTGGCATTTTACTAACTACTCTAGTCATGAAATTTTTTAAATATTTGAATTCAGCTGACTTCACTCCGTCCATAACAGCTATCTTCATATCGTAGTTTTTCAAACGCCAGCGCTATTGTGGTAGGTTTTGGTACCTCTATTTTCAGTAAATAGTAGGACACTTTTTCAACTTTCGCCTCTTATAAGATGGTTCTCCTTGTACTCTACACTCCATAATTTGTATTAGTCTTTTCTACTAAAAAAATGTCATCTGTGATCAACAGTTACGTCTAAAATTCTTACCATATTTTCTAAAATATTGATATTTTTGAATATTAAAAAATTTAGTAGATGCGCCTTTTTATCATGAGTCGAATGGTATATTTAACTCATTTATTCAAAAATTGTTAGATGCGCCCTTTTTTCTTATGACGGCAGCATTGTTTCGCACCGAGCTAGATACAGGTCGACAGTGTAGTTACAGTCGCGTTCTAAAGTACTACATGGTATTGGGCTATTGTTTTATAATATTATAGTAATTAATTGTTTTATTGTAGAATAATAATAGGTGTTTTACTAGCTACTTAGAACTTTGGAAGAGGTGGGAATTAAAAATGGATAATGTTTACTTGAGCATTATTTGTTATTTCTATCGTAAAATATAAAGTAGTTTGTAACAAGAAAACTTAAGCTAAGGGTGACACGCCGTCCAATATGACGTCTTTGGTCACATGGAAGCCAGATGTTGATGGTGTGTTGGTGTTACTGGATGCTACTTCATCATCACTTTCATCTTCGCTTGAGCTTCCGTCATCAGGTCGATCATATGGTAATTTTTTCGGTATTCTTCCTCAACACTTTTAACTTTACTGCACAATTTTCCCCATTCACCTTCTCCTATCATATTTACCTTTTCGTTCACTAGTTTAGTCATAAAACATTAGATATAAATAATTTTTCTTTCCTTTCTTTATAAAACATCGTCGCGAGTCGCAAAGTAAGCTGTGTATGCGACTGTATTTTTGGAGCGAACAAAGCGCGGGAACCAATAGCATGCAGGCACAGTAATACTGGCGGATTGTTCCCCCGTCGCGCCCCCTTCGTACCTATATGTGATAAATCGCTCAGTGTCCAAGTTCAAGGCCAGCGTTCTTTTTTCACCGTTCGCGCGTACATTAACCTCCATTAGTCAGGTGATATCAATTCAGTTTCCATTGCTGGTTTTATGTTTCAGTATTTTCATGATATTTTTTATGAAATTGTCGTTTCATTTAGCTGTACTAACATGATGGCGCGTGAATAAAGCTAATAAAACGTTGTAAAAATATGATTTTTTTTTCATCAGGATCAAATTTATTTGTGACCCATGATCAAAGGTATACTTGGTGCTGTCGCCTGTCTTAGTTTTCGGGAGCGTTCCAAAAATACCCTGTATATATATATATATATATATATATATATATATATATATATATATATATATATATATATTATATATATATATATATATATATATGTACAACCTTGGGTATGTGTCTCCGGCAACGCCCTTCTTATAATAAGGAAACAGAACATGAACACCCTCATTAACTTTTAAATTTTCCGAGTAATACATAAACTGTACTTGTATTATTTAATACATTTTGCGTTTACTATATTATAATATTCAATAATCCAAATGAATATATTTGAACTTGCTATTGCTTATTATTGCATTTTAATTGTTCAAAATATAATTTCTAAGACATTTTAAAATGTCTTTGTATTAAATTTAATTAGTATTTATTTAAAATAATTATGAGGCGCCACATAGAGAATGTAGCCGAATTTTGTTATCTTATGTGCGATAACGGTGTGTAACGCAGTGTTCTTCCCTCTAATCAGTTGTCGAAGATCTGCCGGAAGTTTCGTGTACCGATCGCTCGACACACGAACCTTACGAGAGCATTTTTCGAACGCTGAAGTAAGGTAAGTCGAGTTGGCGCTAATCGCCCTATCGGCTACCTACCCGGCGTGTCTACCTTGTCCGTAATGGTCTCGTAGTGTTGGGAGATCGTAGACTCGAGTTTACGCCAGTCCACAATGGTTTTGGTTTGAGGGACCTAAGCTGCCGACTGGCCCAGTTTGTAATATGACCGGCCTGTGGTCCGAGGTTAATTCGATGAATGTTTCGATCGAGTTAATATTAAGTCGGATATCTTTTAGTACCGCCACATGAAGGACATTCGGTATCTGGCTTAAAGAAAAAGGATAGCGAGTTGGATTCTCGGGAGCGGGACTAACGTCGAAGTTGAGTCTCTCCGTGAGGTCACATAAAACGTTTCCGCTTCGATTATTAACGTTAGAATTCCAACTAACGTTTTTACTGTTTAGGTCTCCCGCGATTAATACGTTGGAGCCTAGATCTAGTAGAGCCAAGATGTTGGCTTCTAGTACATGTTTATGCGGTGGCAGATATGCAGATGCAATTATGATGGTCGGATGGCCCGATGGATGGATGAAGTTGGCAAGCGGCGGAGTATATATCGGAACACAGTGCAAGGACCTTTTATAGTAGTTCAAGGTACCGCTTTTAGCTCCAGTCAGCCTATCATTTCTAACTAAGGTATAATTTGTTAGTTTGGGATCGCACCTACTAGGTTTCAAGAAATTCTCATGCACTAGCATGGTTGACATCATGATCGCGTAAAAAGTACACGATTTCTTCCTTTTGATCTCTATTGCCGTTTGCGTTAAAAAACGCTAGAGCCTAGAGAGCTAGGTTTAGTTATACCTGTATGTTGTACTGCCATTCAGGTTTACAAAAGGTCAGCTTAGGCGCATTGAAAGGAGCCAAATGTGTCGATTAGATTGATATGCTCAATGGTGGCATTGAGATTATGTGTGTTCTTTATCTTGTGTGTTCTTGGACTCGCGAAGTTTGCGGGCCAGAGAAGTGACTTTAGCAACATTAATGTTACTGATGAAATTGCAGTCTAACGATAAGTCAGCAGCGAAGGTTGAAGATTCCTGAGGGGTGGTTTTGGCCTTCTGAACCTGGAGGGAGGGAGCTGGCATGAGGCGGCTTCACTTACAATTACTGGGGGCTTTATCCATGCATTCTTTTTGGGTGCTAAAGGCAACGAAGGGCCGCCTTGTCCGGAAGTCCCTTTAATGGAGGCGGGTTCGGCAATAACCTGAGAGGTTGCGGCTTGGGACATCGATATCGGTGTGACTAAAGGAGCATGTTGCCGTTGTGAGCATGACTTGCTGGCGCTAGCCGTTCGTCCACGCTGGTCTACTCCACCGCGTCTTTTCCTGCACGGCGCTTTGGTACACCTGTTTCAATTCGCTGGATATCCAGCTTCGCCGCACCGAACGCGGCTCGGAGGGCCTTCCGACTCGGGCGTTTGAGTGCAATCGGATGCTTGACGCATCTAGGCCTGGTTTTTGGCCGACTGGCCGTAAAACTGGCATCGGTGGTATTGGCCAACGATGCCCCTGTTACGTAGAGTCTTGACTGCAATCCCCGTGAGGTTGTAGATGTGGCGAACGTTGAATATTTCTTAGCTTTCCGGAGTCAGGTCTAGGATGACGAGGCAAAGGTCAAAGTATCTTTTCTTGTCAGTGGGATGGTGCATTCTATGCACTTCTCTGACAGGGAGGTTCTGCGATTTAAAATCGCTGAGAACATGTTCGGTGTTGAGCCCCTTGGGAAGCCTGCGAACGATAACGTGGAGGTATCCTTCCTACGCGAGAGCGTAGGTGTGAAAGGTCATTTTCTGAGCTTTAAGATGCGCAGTTATAGCGCGGAAGCCATCCATCGTCGAGAAATAGATCCGAATGCCCTTTGTGAACTTTGGGACAGAACATTTGTTCCAGCGGAACTTGTCCTGAAGGATAATGGGGGGCGCGGCTTTTCCTTCGCTCCGAAGTCGATTTCGGGTTCGTGGTTTTGGTCGCGACTTTGACCATTTTTGAGTGCGCTGAACGCGCTTTTTTAGCCGGAGTGGCGTTAGGGGACGAAGGGGCCGAGTGAGGCTCGTCTACTTTTTTCGCAGTGGGGCACTCACGCTTTTTTCCCGAGATCGTTTTCTGGCTAGGCGGATTTGTCTAAGTCTAACTCCATCTCTTAGCCCGACTCGGCGTCCGAGAACACCGGGGTGAGCCAACGGATGAAGAACGCAGAAGGCGCGGGGAATGCGACGTCACAAATTGTGTTTATCGGACGTTTAGCAGCGGGCATATCTCTCTGCGCTAAAAAGGTCGTCCAAACGTTGGGGCAGATAGGACTTATAAAGTCGGTGACCTCGGCTATCGTTATAGCCGCCATCTTGTTAAGGCCTAAAAACACTTGTGTACCAAACCTTAGGCCGTGGGAGGTATGTGCCTAAGACGAACACCCATATACACGTAGCGCGTTGATACGCTAGGGTGTGTCGTGTCACCTAGCTGTCGCCTAAAGTGACAAGCGAATACAGAAATTAAAACAATAGAACAACCCCGAAATCGGCAGAGTGTAGGATACTGCACTAATCACAAATACAAAGGGACAATGGGCTGGAGGGTCGATGCAACCTGGTGGCAGCAATGTCACACAACACCACTGAAGCACTTTCGAGTAATTGTCCGTTATTGTCACGCACACAATGGCACTGCAGAATACGGGAGCGCATGGGTTTGACCGATGAATACGTCCGCGCAGGTTGAGCGCAGGTAACACGATGATCATCATTTTGGTGGCGCGAACATAATTGTTTTAATTAATTAATTAATTTTAATTGGGACCCCTGACCTGAGGGACGATGCGGACATCGATAGGGAGCGGAGGGCGTCGTCTGTGAGGGCCAATATGATCGCCCGCAGGTTTCCTCGTTGCTCGAGGGCCGTCAAAATAACTTTTTTCAGAGCATTTTGTATGTCCCTGTACACGGCCAGGCTGTGGGTGTCATATACCCAAAAGCAGTACAACGCACTCCATGTGCAATATAATAATGCGTTCAGGGTGCTGTTAGGGCTGCCTGGGCGCTGCAGCGCGTCAGGGATGTTCGTCGACGCCCGTGCTGACTGTTTCTACACAACGATGCGAAAGCGGTGCACATCTCTGGGGCGCAGGCTCCGGACCGCCTCCAACACTATCTTGAGCGTATTTGCGAACAGGTTTGATTGTCAGTACATTAATCATTGTTATATGATTAGTGTAAGGACAAACAAACAAATGATTCAGATGCAATCATATTATTGATTTTTATATTTAATGATGTTAATTTGGTTTTAATGGTTTTAAGTCTGATTAATAATTTTAATTTAATATAGTTCAATTTTATTTTAATTTAATTCATATGTAATTCAAAATTTAAATTGCATTTAAAATGTAACTATCTGATGGATTGAAATAAATGATTATTATTATTATTATTAACCCATTTTCATTAATTAATTAATTATAGTTTAGCGGCAGAGGGACAATCTTACATTATTTTTGCATTTTTATAGATGGTTTAAAAAAAGTAAATTTGCGATGTAGTTCCCAATAACCTAACAAACATAACACTATATTTTTTTGAATAAAGTACAAAACCTTTAGAGCTCTACGTTATCAGGCTTTAATTCTAATAACTTCTGAAGAAAACGAAAATATAAATCTGTTTTTGCAATGAATACACCAACAGACAGAGAAACATACAAGCGGAAAAATGCTCTAGACTTGTTCATTCTAGAAAATATAATAGATATATTCATTCTAGAAAATAAATAGAATCAGCGACAATTTTCTTAAAGATTCATAATATGTACATAAGGATAGAGTGAAAAATCTGTCGTTTTAATATTCACTATGGCATGCAAGCAAAAAAAATTTGTGGTAGGTTAAATAAGCAAATATGTGATAATTATTTTTGTCTAGGTTTTATATTTAGATTTAGAGGTGCCTCGAATAGAACAAAGTTTTGGAAAAAAAGTCCGAAACATGTTAATGTTTGTTAGTGCAAAACTTTATAAAAAATCTTAGAAATTGTTCTTCTTTTGTTTCTGAACACATCCAAATAATCTATGGCTGCAAGTAAGTGCTCTCGGGTGAAATTAGTGTTTATTTTATTCATACAACTTTTCACCCTATTTTATTTATACAAAGTTTCCAACCTATTTTTATAAGATTTTTGATAAAATTAAAATGGATATTTATTTATTTCAAGATAAATTAATAAAATAAAATAAAGATTATTATTTTATTTAAAGATTATTTACTTTTTAAATTAAGAAAAAAAATTATTTTTTCCCCATACAAATTCGAGCACCTTCCACCTTCTCCCCCGTAAGAGGTTGTTTTGAAAAAGAGAGAAATATGTATTACTTTGTTCTTGTTTACAAAATAATTTTAGCCATTCGCTAAAATATATTCATAAAAACTGTAATTTATAATTTTTATTATTACACTAAAATAAAGGCTCAAAACATACAAAATACTATTCCTATAAATTAGTAAGGTTTATATAAATTTGAATAAAGCTGTAAAACTGAACAAAATTATACTTTATCAAAATTCCTTCGAGTTGGGTCACCTCAAATAATTATATTACATAAAAGATATTTAACATACTATATTTACTCATCCATAGGCTGCTATTTATCACGATGCTATTACAAAGAAATTAAAAAAAACCTCAACACACATTCATTCCATTCTAATTGTTGATACCGCATGTTGTATAATTGGTATTGACGAAAAAATCTACCGTAAACTCGGATTTAATTGTTGCAAGGCGGGCAATTTGTTCTTTAATTCTATAGTGAACCTTTAATCTCCCGCCGCGTTCCATTTACAATGGCATTGTTAAGGCCAAATGTGTGACGATCATTTTGTTGGCAATATTTACGAGTATTCCGTGCGCTTTTTCAATTCAAAATATACAACACAAAACGCCCAGTGAATAAATAATACATACATTGAAGTGTTTTACAGTATACAAAAAGAACGTTATAACAATGGAACGTACATTTATTTCAAGTGGATTTAAAGTTAAAATAAGGTCATAGCTTATATAGGTACTACAGCTGGGCACACGCTCCTTTTGATTTCCGGAAGGGTTTTGTATATATTTATTTATATGTCCTTTATTATAATTTTATTAGCCGTGCCGTTTTCTCACAATGTTCTCCTTTACCGTCAAGAACGTAGTAAATCAACATCAACATTTCAATTGACAATTTCTGTTGACTACGCTCGCGCTACTTCTTGAACACCTGAAACATTAATACTTTCAATAAGTAAACGCCGAAAGTGATATTTTCCTAATTTTGTACAAAAAAATTAATATACCACTTTTTTTCAAGTCTCTAACTTATCAAAAAGTGCTCGAAATTTGAGTTGCAAAATGCACCCGGAACGCCAGACAGACTAACAAGAAAGTGACTTAATAAAAACGTGGTAATAAGTACCGTAGGCGCCGATGCAAAATCGGAGTGCAAGAACAAACAAGATGTTCTACCTTCGTTCAGCTTAAAGGATGAAGTGCTAGAAAAACAGAGATGCGCAGTGTCTATACTAAGTGTAAAAAAAACCATTAATGTACAAGCTAAATAGATGCGATCGAATACGGTGTAAAATAGTATTTTTTTACGTGGTACGATTTTTTACGTGGTAAAGCCATGCTGCAGCTATATTGTGGTTGCAGCACGAATGGATTAGCTCGACCGGGGTAGGCCGCTTTCACAGAATACCAGCGTAAAATAACAGTTTAATGCTGCTCTGTTTAGTATGGTGAGTGTAGAGCACCAGATACCCTTTTTACTAGAAACGAGGCATTCCATCTCAGTCCTCAAGAGTGACAACGCATCTGCATTTTGATTCTTAGTTGAGGATAAATGTAGATGTCTATAGGCCACAGCATCCACTTACCATTGTGCTCGTTTGTCACCCTTATCATAAATAAATAATGAATAAATTGTTATAATCTATCATTGAAAATATTCCATAAAGTTTTTAGATTCAACCATCTGGTTACGTATCATACTGTATGTTCACTTCGCGCCCAATCACCCAAAAAGGGTTGGGTAGACCCATATTGCGTGAAAAGTAAAAAATAATTAAATAATATGTATTTTCAAATTTTTTCTTACAATTTTGCTCTTGTCTGGTGTTGGCTTACCAATACTGTATTATTGGTGAGCCACAAAAACGTACCCATAGTTGTAAACTATTGGTACGTTTTTAGATGATATATATTTAATTTACATTAACCATTTTTGTAGTTTTTCGGAAATCTGAACCTAGAAAATGTCTACGCAAAATAGTTATATTAGCAAATTTTTTTTAAACTGACTTCTTATCTATGTATCACAAAAGATATTTAAAGGATAATACAATTGCACGTAAATAAATTGTATACCATAACATTAGCACCGGTAAGCGTGATCCTGAGAAAAGGATTAATTCAACATCTGAGAATGTGATAGCTCTAAAAAACGAGGCTACAGATGACAGCACTGAAAAAAAGAAGATCGAAACTCAGCTGTAGTAAATGTTTCCTGAGATTATATTTAACTAAATGGTATAATAATAATAATAATATAATATAAGCCTTTATTCAGACACACATTTTTTTTTAACATAATCTTATATTCACGACTCTCGTTAGTCGATGACACCAACAACTTGGTCTGTTTGCCCAACTTTGGCAAAGGCCTCCTCCATTTCTTTCCACGCTGTTCTATTCATCGCTTTCCTAGTCCATGTTTTCCCTGCTGTGGCTTTTATTTCGTCTTCCCACCTTCGAAACTGTCTACTACACTAAACTAAATGGTATATCCTATAAGAAATCATATATATATTTGAACAATATATCAATATTCGATATCATTTTGGTAGAGCCATGCTGTATCTATATTAGTAGTATAGTTGTAGCACGATCCTTCCCCATGAGTATGAAAGGTCGGCTCGCCCGGGAAAGGATCACGCTCTCACCGAATACCAGCGTAAAATAGCAGCTTAAGGCTGCTGTGTTTCGTATGGTGAGTGTAGAGAATCGGCGACCCTTTTTATTGGAAAAGAGGCATTCCATCTTAGTCCTCACGGGTGACAACGAATCTGCATTTTGATTCGCAAACGAGGATAAATGTAGATGTCTATGGGCCACAGCAACCACTTACGATCAGGTGGACTGTGTGCTCGTTTGTCACCCTATCCTATAAAAAAAACATGCACGCCGTTGTTGTCTTGTTTACGCCTAAAGCAATACATGGGTAGCCGTATAAAGATGCATCGCTAAAATATACAACTGCAACGACTTGCTCGTCTCGTTCATACTTCCAGGATCGTTGCTATAAAAATACCAGCATGTCTTATGAACACAACTCATAGCTCATAACTGCGAAATGCAATTTTTAAATAAAATTATATTCATTATTTCCTGATCCCGTTGTTTCATATTTCGCGCATTAAAATTATGGATTTCTTCGTAAAAGGTGCTAAAAAAACGCAAATAATAGACATTATAATAAAAAGAACTTCAAGCTTAGTCGATCTTCGTAATAGATATAAAATATTACTCGGTTTACGCTTTAACGAAAGATCAAGCCCGCTAACACTCGCAGAAAACCACAAGAGTTCAAGCGTTTGTTCAAGCTGAGATTCGACATTAAATCTTATCGCTATATCATTTAGTCTCTTTTTCCATATCATTAAGAACATTTGACTTGTTACTTAACTATTATAATTTCACATCACAAAACCACCCTGCTGTTTTATATTACATGATAAATCTTTTAACATTTTTGTAGTAGTAGCTACATCTGGCGAGCTTTCAATAAAATCCATATACGTATTGGTTTTTTCTAATAGCTTTAACTGCATCCGACATTTATTTCTGAAAGCGCTATGTGCTTTTATTTTTATTTATATTTTGGGCTATTGTGAACAATTAGCATTACAATTAATGATGTTATAACATTTTTCTTAACTGAATATAACTTGGGTGATTTTGATTCTTTTTTCATTACATAAATAAATACCAAGAAGAAAGAAATTGACCGTGGGTGACGCCGCTGGAGATTACCATAATTTGGAGCGGTGCCGGAGTCTGGGTAGCTGCTGACTTCAACGGTCCAGTCAGGTCAACCACAATCCACACCACTAAAACACCACTACACGTGCACATACACACCTCCGTCCTGACCGAACCTTGAGACAGTCGTCGCCTCAGATACAGTTAAGTACTCTTTATTTGACTAGCCTTCCCATTAAAGTGTAGTAGGATAGAACATTTTCCATACGGCCAGTTGGGTCCCCACACTTAGTTGTCCGTCGAACCTAACAGCTGTATGGGCCCCTGTCTGGTAGACCTTATTCTGGGCAACTAGGTGCGTGAACAGTATGTATTATAATTATATATATATATATATATATATATATATATATATATATATATATATATATATATATATATATATATATATATATATATATATATATATATATATATTAATAATTTATAATAAATATTGTGAAACAAGTAAAATTATTGTAAGTGTTTAACTAAATCACAAAAATTAATTATTATCAATAGAAAGACGTTGCACAACAAGGATAAGCGAATCATTATGGTGAAAGATTAAGATACTTTTTATTATTAGTTATGCTACCGAACTTAATCAGACCGATGAATACTCTAATAAACGTATATGGTATGAACCACACTTTGGTGATGACAATCCAAATATAAAAAATTGCGTTTAGTTTATAACGTTGCAGCAAAGATGAACGGTTGTTCTTTATATGACTTTCTTTTACACAGCCCTGATTTGCTAGAGTCGTTATTAGGGATAATGTTAAGATTTACAGAAAAGCGCTAATTCATTGCGTTTTTATGAAAAGGTTTTTTTATTGGATAAGGGTGACAAACGAGCATACCTGGTATTTACTATATCAGTCTATTAACTTTATCGTACGATTAACTAACTTCAAGACGCAACTACCTCCCGTTTATTATAAAGCGTTACACGCGGCACGACTCGTAGGTTAAAGTTCACCTTCGCTCACTCCGCATCAAATTGTTTTGAAAACCAAACGCGACCCTTTAAGGCGCTTGACGCTACTGTAAAATTAAACACTAACTTCTAAATAATTAGACAACCTGGCAACTAATATTCTAGATTTACACGTTTATTCTTCGCTGCACAAATTCGTTAACAAAATTCGGCGCCACGCGGCTCGAGTCGATTCACAGTAAGCAAAGCTCGACTCCGCTTGACGACAAAATTACCGGATCTCCCCCGCGCTCCGCGCGAGCGGGGAGGTGCCTGCTAGCCGCGTACATAGACGAAGCGCGCTAACTAGTCTCAATTAAAGAAATTTTAACGTTTGGCGCAAACAAACCCCCGTCCCGGGCATAGGGACTTATGTCCGTGAGTAAATTGGCAAACGGGATAGGGTCGCGACGGCCCGTTGCAAGACCGAATCTCCAACCCAAACCTAGGCCCCCCATCTGATCCATACGACAACTTAACAATGCGCCCACGGCGCCAATACAAAGGCAAAGCGTTAGGTTCTTTAACTAACACGAGGTCTCCAACCGAAGGAGGATCCGTCTTGTCAGACCACTTAATGCGCTGCTGCAAAAGATGTAGGTACTCCAGAGACCATCGGTGCCAAAAATTCTGAGTCATCTGTTGCAGCAGGTCAAATCTGCTCAACCGCGAAGAGTTTATTTCCCTGAAAGAGTACTCGAGCAGGGCGTTAAGCGGCTGGCCAATCAGGAAGTGGCCCGGGGTTAGAACCTCCAAATCATTCGGATCGGACGAGAGGGGGCAGAGGGGCCGAGAGTTGAGTACCGCCTCAATTTTACAGAATACAGTCGCAAGCTCCTCAAATGTCAAAATAGTTTCGCCAATAACGCGACGGAGATGCGTTTTTGCAACCTTAACCACCGCCTCAAAAATACCGGCCCAGTGTGGGCAAGCCGGAGGGTCGAATTTCCACTGGATGCCCTTCTTGGACATCGCAGTACCTAAATACGACCTGTTGTTGGACAGAAATTCGACGACCTCTTTCAAATATCTATCCGTGCCCTTATAATTCGTTCCGCAATCAGACCGGATCAGGTCCGGTAGACCACGACTCGATACGAAGCGGCCCAGCGTGGCCACAAAGGCTTCAGTGCTGAGGGCACTTAACAGTTCTAAGTGAACGGCCTTAGTGGAGAGGCACATGAAAACGCACAGGTAGGCCTTATGTGAACGCGCGTTACGAAGGTTGGAGGACTTGACGAGGAAGGGGCCAGCAAAGTCTGTTCCGACTCCAGCGAATGGTCGGATGGCCCTGACGCGGTTGGGTGGTAAGTCACCCATCATAGGCTGCGCTACGGTGGCCTTCAGTTTATAACATGGTATGCACTTAAAGATGACGCTCCGAATGGTGCGTCGGCCAGCCAAAATCCAAACTCCTGCTGCAAAATAACCGAAAGAGCTTTACAGCGTGGGCGTTCTTAACATGATGGTGGGTTACCAGCAACCGGACAAAGGCGCCGTCCTTGGGGAGCAGTAACGGGTGTCGAGACCCGTAAGGCAGTTGGGAATTTCTCAAACGTCCGCCAACGCGCAACATTCCAGCGTCGTCCTGGAAGAGGTTCAGACGGGCCAGAGCGCCCTTTACAACGGAGCCCCGCTTCAAGTTTTCAATCACGGGCTCAAAATGCTCCGCTTGGACCATACGGGTCCAATGCATCAAAGCTTCAAGACGCTCGCTAGGGTACAAAACGAAATCAGAGATTCGGTTGGACGGGTCTCCCGAATTACGGACAAATCGACGCAACCAAGCAGTCACTCCTAAGAGCTTATCGAGAGAGCTGTATGGTTCTAGCAGGGAGAAATCCCGAGTGGGCTTATCCTTGCCCACTCCCACTCGGGCTCGTAGGCCAGGCAATTCAATCGGTTCGGAGTAATTACCCTGGGGCCAGAATGACTTAGACTCAGTTAACCAACTGGGACCCCACCACAGCGGGTGGTTAACCAACGGGGGGCCTCACAGCCGCAAGAAGCGCAGTCTGCGGGATTCAACTCCCCTGGGACATGTCTCCTGTTTAGAGAAGTCTCAGAACTCTGGATTTGAGACACGCGGTTCGCCACAAAGACCTCAAGATTGTGAGGTGTAGCTCTGAGTCAACAAAGTACTATCTCACTGTCCGACCAAGCGTAGACGTCCGTAATATCGATTTCAGACTTCAAAGACGAGTGAACGTGGTTGAGGAGTCGCGTGAGAAGAGAGGCTCCGGACAGTTCCAATTTAGGGATGGTTAAGCGGGACCTAATGGGAGCAACCTTGCTTTTAGCAAGTACGAGATGAACGGAAGTATGGCCAGAAGGGCTCACAGTCCGCAAATATACGACAGCAGCATAGCCTTTCTCGGAGGCGTTGCAAAACCCATGTAGGGTAGCCCGGCATTTACCTGGAGGGAGGAAGCACCTTGGCATGGAGACCCGGTTGATGTTCGGAAGGGAGGAGACCATGGAGAGCCACTCTCGCAAGAGGGTTCCTCTAATAGGCTCGTCCCAATCCAAGCCGGATATCCAGAGCTTTTGAAGAAAGCACTTAGCCAAAAAGATGACCGGGGTGATACATTCATGAGGGTCGAAGGTGCGGGCTACTGTAAACAGCACGGAGCGCTTGGTCCATGCTTTGGGGGGGGGGGGGGGGGGGCTGATCGAGTTTGACTCGATGCGTGAAGGTGAACAGGCTGATATTGAATGCCCAGCACAGTCAACAAATTAGGATTTTCAGGGTGCTCGAATAGATGAGGGTCTTGTTAGTCCTCTCCTGGCAGGTCCTTCAAAATATGAGGGGAGTTCGACAACCATTTGCGCAACTCATAACCTCCGGACTTCAGGATGGCAATTAATTCGTCTCGCAAGACAAGAGCCTCCTCGAGTGTGGAGGCGCCCGTACAAATGTCGTCCATGTAGACTGAAGTATCCAAAATAGAAGCTCTCCGAGCGTATCTTAGACGCTCTCTCTCAGCGAGTTCAAGGAGGGTTCGCATGGCGATATACGGGCTGGACCGGAGTCCATAGGTGGTGGTGTTCAACTCAAAGACCTGTATCGGATCGCTGGGATTCTCGCGCCACAATATCAGCTGATATCAACGGTCATCACGATGGACCACTAATTGTCGAAACATCATCCGAATGTCGGCTACAAAAACCACTTGGTGTCGACGGAATTGGGTCAAAATGTCGGATATGTCCTTGATTAATTTAGGATCAGAGTGAAGACACTGGTTCATGGACACACCATTTGACGTGGGGGCGGAGCCGTCAAAAACTACCGGAATCTTACTCTCAGGGGTACTCAAGACCGCATAGTGAGGGAGGAAGTAGTGCTCCTGTGAACGCCATTCGAAGTTGGACGGTGACATGTGACCCAGCTCTTGATACTCGCGCATGAACTCGACATATTTGTCGCGAAAGGCTGGGTCGCGCCACATGCGGCGCTCCATGAAAAGCAACCTCTTCTCGGCCAGTGCACGAGATTGACCCAAAGGGGGACGGGAGTTCAGAAAGGATAAGCGAGTGACGAAACACGACGGCCGGTATTGTTCTGGTAAAACAACTCACACTCACGGTACAGAGGGTTGACTCGAGCCGCATGTGGTGGTTCCTCAATTTCCCAGAACCTCTGGACGACGTCCGAAAGGGCCACGCCCACAACAGAGAGCGAGTCGGCCGTCGGAAGGGGAGGAGACCACATAACTGGTCCAAAGAAACTGTGCCCAAATACAGTGGACACGGCAGACAAGCCATCGGGCTGCAGGGCTCGTATCTCGTCTAACAAGATGAACCCCAGCGCGTCGGCCCCCAGCAACAAATCTATAGGCCCAGGTTGGGACCATTGAGGGCCTGCCGGTCTCAAACCCGACGCACAACAAACCGTGCTGTCATTTATACGGACGTTAGGGAGAAAACCTACAATGTCATCGAGGACATTTACCTTGACTAAAATGTGAAGGTGTTCGCTGGCGGGGCTGAACACCAACTCTGCTTGTCCCCTAGGAGCATGAGGCTCGGCACCTCCGATACCTACTATCTGACGTGATTTAGAGCTCCAGGGGAGTCCCAGTCTTCCCACCAACCAAGTGGAGGCTACACTACGTTGTGAACCCGAATCCAATAGAGCGCGAATCGTTAAGCAGTCGCCGCTCGGGTTGTACACCTTCAATGAGGCCGTCGGCAATAGAACAGTTTGACAAGTGGACTGCTGACGGCTCAAAGGCTCAGTGGAGGCGGCCGTGGTGGGAGCTAGGGCGGCAGCCTTCTATCTGGAGCTGCCTCTGTCGGACCGGCACCCGAACCGGGGACCCCGAGAGCGGCACTCCGACGGCATCTCGATGACCCGCGGCTGGAATTCCCCGAACGGGCTGACTTGGGGAGATTCGGGGAACCTCGGCCCCGAGGCCCGGGACAGATACGTGGTCTCAGGAACCTGGTAGTACCGGCACCGACCAAAGGGGGGTGGGCGGCGTTCCAGCCGCGGCCACTCTGCCAACGGGGGTGAGAATGGTCTAGCTGACCGCTGAGTGGCCGCGAAGCTCCTCTCAACACGCTGTGGGGCGGCGACGACCCCCCCGCGCCCCTGGGGGAACGACTCCCCGACCGGTCGACCGACGTTGGCGTACGTTCCGGCGAGGAGGTCCCGAGCATTCTGGTAGGCGTCGTCCGACAATTTCAGGTGACCGACGACGCCCAGGGCCTCCCCATCCAATGAGGCTAGGAGGTACCCCATTTTCTGGCTGGGTGTCAAGTCCCTCCTGGCGTCCACCAGGCTGTCAAACAGACCGACGAACGTCAGCCATTCGGAGAGGACCCCGGAGAACCTTGGCAGGTCCAGAGTCGGGAGTCGTCCTATCAGCTCCAGCTGAGTAGGCTGCTTCCGAGGAGACTCGGACAGGCCCCTCAGTCTAGCTTCACGCGCTTCCTCCGCATCCTTGCCTCAATCAAATCGTCCGTGAGCGCAAAAATTTTCTCGTAGTCCGCGAGGCAGGAGTCTAGGACTTCCTGTTCCGCATCCGAGGCCAAAAGCTCTGTGCAAGCCTCCTCCACTACAGCCTTTCGGGAATCGAACTGCTCGAGCCTTTTCCCTAAACTATGAACCCGATCAGGTCGACCTATCAAAATATGGGCGTTCGCGGCCCAGCGCAGCTCCGCCTGCAGGCGAAGTGCCGGTTGCTTGTGCGACGGCATCACTAATAAATACATACTAATGCACAAATCAAATTAACAAATAACAAACACTAGTACGATCAAATCAAGTTAAATAAAAATTATTATTTATTAAATTAAATACAAGTTACTCTACAAGTTACACTACAATTAAAGGTACACACTACAGTCAATCAGCAAAATGCCTCGCTCAACAACCGACCCTAGTCAAAGTACCTAGCCTTAACAAACTACGGTAATTACCTAGCCTTAACAAAACTACGGGCGTTGTCCTTCTTCTACCCGCCAACAACAAAAAAAAAATATTTATATGTAATTTTCATTACGTACTATTTTTATACTATTTATTATATTATTAATATTACGGCCGTGGCCTGATTGGAAATCAATCAACCACGCTCTGCTACCAGACACGTTCACACACCTAGTTGCCCAGACTAAGGTCTACCAGACAGGGGCCCATACAGCTGTTAGGTTCGACGGACAACTAAGTGTGGGGACCCAACTGACCGTATGGAAAATGTTCTATCCTACTACACTTTAATGGGAAGGCTAGTCAAATAAATCTAAAAAAGTATCTGAGGCGACGACTGTCTCAAGGTTCCGTCAGGACGGAGGTGTGTATGTGAATGTGTAGTGGTGTTTTTAGTGGTGTGGATTGTGGTAGACCTAACTGGACCGTTGAAGGCGACAGCTACCCGGACTCCAGCACCGCTCCAAATTATGGTAATCTCCAGCGGCGTCACCCACGGTCAACTTCTTTCTTCTACACTATGTCAGTCTATTAACTTTATCGTACAATTAACTAACTTCAAGACGCAACTAACTCCCGTTTATTACAAAGCGTAACACGCGGCACGACTCGTATGTCAAAGTTCACCTTCGCTCACTCCGCAACAAATTGTTTTGAAAACCAAACGCGACCTTTTAAGGCGCTTGACACTACTGTACAATTAATCACTAACTTCTAAATAATTAGACAACCTGGCAACTAATATTTTAAGACTACACGCTTATTCTTCGCTGCACAAATTCGTTAACAAAATTCGGTGCCACGCGGCTCGAGTCGATTCACAGTAAGCAATGCTCGACTCCGCTTAACGACAAAATTACCGGATCTCCCCCGCGCTCCGTGCGGGCGGGGAGGTGTCTACCAGCCGCGTACATCGACGAAGCGCGCTAACTACTCTCAATTATAGAAATTTTAAATCTTAACGTTTGGCGCAAACACATAGTTATAGTATATATTCGCTGACCACACAGAAAACCAGCGTAAAATAGCAGCTTAACGCTGCTGTGTTTCGTATGGTGAGTGTAGAGAACCGGAGACCCTTTTTACTGGCAAAGAGGCATTCCATCTTAGTCCTCACTGGTGACAACGCATCTGCATCTTGAGTCTTTATTGAGAATAGATGTAGATGTCTATGGGTCACAGTAAGCACTTACCATCAGGTGGACTGTGTGCTCGTTTGTCACCCGATCCTATAAAAAAAACCTTATAAAAATGCCATGAGGCGAAACCGGTTGTTTATATATAGGTCGGGGAAAAAGTTTCTTCGTATTTTTTTTGCATAAAATTAAACCGCTCACTCGTATTTCAGTGGTTAGGCGTTACTTACGTGATTTTTTATAGTATATAAGATATATTATAAACAAAACGTCGTCAAGTACCGGAACAAATTTGTGTCCGAAGTCGAGTCTTTGCTGAACAAAGTCTCGGATTGGGTGCGACTAAATCTATTCCAGCTTAATCCTCAGAAGACACAAGTTTGCGCGTTTACCGCTAAAAAGAACCCCTTTGTCGTATCTTCTCAGTTTCACGGCACTCCCCTTGTTGTCGCAGCTAGTATCGGAGTCTTCGGCGTCGACATATCAAGTGACGTGCAGTTTCGTGGTCACTTGGAAGAGAAGGCCAAATTGACCTCTAAAAAGCTTGGCGTGCTCAGCAGAGCGGGACAGTATTTCATGCCGGCACAACACCTGCAACTTTACAAGGCGCAGGTTCGGCCTCACATGGAATACTGTTCCCATCTCTGGGCAGGGGCTCTCCAGTGCCAGTTCTTTCCACTTGACCGCATCCAGCGCAGAGCAGCTCGAATCGTCGACGACCGAGTCATTTCCGATCGGCTCGATTCATTGGCGGTTGGCGCTGCGAAAACATGTTGCATCTGTTTGCGTATTTTATCGCATCTACCACGGGGAGTGCTCTGAGGAATTGTTCGGATTAATCCCAGCCGCCAAATTTCAGCAGAACTCCCGATACCATCCACACCATCTGGATGATTGGCGGTCCACCACTGTGCGAGTTAGAAGATGTTTTCTTCCTCGCACAACTTCCTTGTGGAATAGTTTACCACCAGCGATTTTTCCGGACCGATACGACTTAGGGACCTTCAAGAAAAGAGCCTACTCCTTTTCAAAAGGCCGGCAACGCATCTGCAATTACCTTGGTCCCCCTGGTGTTGCGGTTGTTCATGGGCGGCGGTAGTCACTTACCATCAGGTGAGCCGCATACTCGTTTGCCCCTTCTCATATAAAAAACATCGCTGGTGCACTGCTCAGTACATTATCACGCGATTTTTGTTAGTTGTCACCTATGTCTCTTAATATGTCCACGCGCTGACCAAAGTTATTAAGTTTATTTATCTCCCAGACGACACCAGCAGCGAACATCACCAGCAACTTCATTAGTATCGGCGAAGATCGAACCAGGGTTGCTCTTGTATCGCTTATCCTCGGAGCTACCACGGCTCGGCATTTGATATTGGTTAATTAGGTTTCCTTTTATTTCTCAACCAACAAAAATTATGCTATTTTTTCCAATAGTTTCTTATATTTTATCTCACAAAGCTTTGGGATATTTGTGTAAAGTTGTCAAAGTTACACTTAATTATCCGCCTCTGTATTTGTTCACTATCATATTATATATTTTGTTTAGGAAGGTAATGACGTTTTTGTTTATATGATTTTGTTAAGAAATAAAAAAATTATAATAGGTATCAGTAAAAATACATGTAATATCGTTACGAAAACTTTGGCAGACGGAAATGTTATCTATTTTGAGTAATAAATATACGAAAATCTTACTTAAGTGTTCCGCACAGCGTAAATGTTGCATGCCACATTAACGTTATTTTGAATAACGACTTAATGTCGTGGCAAAAAAGCTATTAGAATATCTTTCTCACAACAAGGTATTTTTTATACATACTGTGCACAAAGTATAACTAAGAAATTATTAACATAATATTGACTTGACATTTGGCAGTATAATATCTAGAGAAGCCATAAATTAAAAGAAGAAGATGAACATCATACTGGCACCACAAGGTGATGTATTTTTCATTATTTAAAAAAGTAAAAAGTTTATGCATACGAGGGCGGCACTGAAAATTTCGGGAAACAAGGAAGTGACACAATATTACTATTTAAAAATGTATTTATTGCTTTTCGAAGTAGTCTCCGCGAAATTTGACACATTTTTCCATACGATGGAACCAATCATTGAAGCAACCGTTCCATTCGGAAGTTGTGGTCTCCAAAATGGCCGTTTTGTAGGCGTCCACAGCTTCATTAGGTGATGAAAATCTCTGTCCACGCAATTTATTCTTTATTTTAGGGAAAGTATAGAAACCATTAGGGCTTAGGTCGGGGCTGTACGGCGGATGGTCTAATAATTCTATGTTTTCTTGCTCTAAAAACTCTTGTTCTGTGTGCGGTGTGAGAACTCGCATTGTCGTGATGGAGGATGATGCGGCGGTTGCAGTTCTCTTTACGGAGTTCAGAAACGACCTGTGGCAAACAAATGCTAGCATACTACATTAACCGTTCTTTGTCCCTCAAGAGGAATAGTCGTAACATGGCCGGTTTTGGAGACAAACGTGGCCACCATTTTTTTTTCAACACTCCGTGAACGAACAATTTTTGTTGGCATTAACTCATTTTCGAACACCCAAACTCGTGACTGGTTTTTTGTTTCGGGTTCGTACGCATATATCCAGGATTCGTCACCTGATACGATGTTGTATATAGCATTTGAGGATCCTGCGTGGAATCTTTCGAGAGTTCTGACGCACCAAGTAACGCGAGCCACTTTTTGCTCTTCACAGAGCGATTGCGGTATCCATCGGGAAAACAACTTTTTTACACCTAATTGTTCATGCAAGATTATTTGTATTTGACTCATGTCAATGTTTTAAAGTTGCCTGAATTTCGCGGTATGTCTCATGTCGATCTTCCTCAATCAGCTTATGCACAGCATCAACGTTTTCTTGGGTGACTGCAGTTTTTGGACGACCTTGACGGGGATCATCACTAAGCTTGACACGTCCACGTTGAAATTCAGCAACCAGCGATAAATTGTGGTTTTGCATGGGGCTTCATCACCAAATGCAGAAATCATCCGGTCAACACAGTGTTTTTGTGTTAAACCACTTCGAAAGTCTTAATAAATCATTGCTCTTGAATATTCTCGAGTAAATTCCATTTTCTCAACGACTAAACAAGTTTGATAAAACCTTGTGGCAAGACCGAGAATCTTTTTTTAAATAAATAAATAGTATTCGATTTTTAAAACCAAGGAGTTTTCAATTAAAAAGATTTTAATATGACAGGAACAGTGTAAATATTCTATTCCCGATACTTTTAGTGCAGCCCTCGTATTTCTGTTTAATAAATGAAAAAATGTATTCCTATAATGTAATACATTTTTTATATTGTTAGAAGTTACTCTTAAAACTATACTTAAATAAAACAATATTTCTTGGTAACTTCTGTATGTTACAAACAATTGATGGAAGACAGTTAATAGTAAATACATGATAACACCAAAATTGATCCTAATCAAAACGTAGTTTTGTGTGTAGTCTACAGGCCACTTTCTATTAACAGACACTTTTTCTGAGGGTATCAGATGATTATTTATGTACCTATCTAAATTTAACGTTAAGAAAAACTTTCAAAAATAACCAAAGTTGTTGGTTTGCATACTTTATTTATCAACTACAATGAATAAAGTATTCATAACAACAACTTAAATATATGCGACACAGGGCGACCACTCTGTAACAATAACTTCTTTGCTTGTACTAAAAGAATTACCACGAAGGACAGAATAACGATAACGATTAATACTCGTAGAATGTCTGATTCTATTTTTTTTTTCTGAAAGAGTATGTTGTTGGCCCCGCGGCTTTTAAAACTTCATCGAAATAGACCCGTAAGCGAAAACTTGTGAGTTCTCAATAGTTGTGCCGATTTTGCCACTCGACTGCAGTCCTGAAGCACCCCAGCCTCTGATATTGGAGTGAGGCTCCTCAAGCTAGGGGAGGGCTCGATAGGACTCAAGAGTCCCTCAGAGTGAGGTACGAACCTCGGCTTGAACCACTAGCTCGGCGTGTATCTGTACTATGCTTGAATGTGTGTATTTGTGTTAGTAGATCATATTCCCTCTTCGGTAGGGGGTAGGGATCAAATTATTTTGGGTAGTGATCGTATATATATATATATGTATGGTTGAGTTCCTATCGGTATTTACTGACGAGATTAATAAAAAATTATGTAGTATATTAATGTAGTATAAAATAGAGCCATTTATTGAATTTTCCCACGCACTTAAGACTACAATAACCGGCCAAGTGCGAGTCGGACTAGCGCATGAAGGGTTCCGTGCCATCGTAATACACGTTTCTAGTCGGAGAGCACCCTTTAGTTTTTAATTTATTTTTATTTTATTATTTTTGGTAATAGAGGCAATAGAAATACACATTATGCGAAAATCTCATTTGTCTATCTATTACGGATCTTGAGATACAGCCCGCTGACAGACAGACGGACGGACGGACGTACGGCGGAGGTTTAGTAATAGGGTCCCGTTGGTTACCCTTCGGGTACAGAACCCTAAAAGTGGATTTGGTAAGCTAGACAGTTGTGGGAACAGTAGAAACTTACTAAAATGAAGCAAAAATAAGCTTAATAATAGGTTATTAAAAGTTAAAAAGTTACAGCCTATAATTTTCGTATACGTCCCACTGCTGGGCAAAGGTCTTCCCTCATTTCTGAGGGGGTTTAAAATAGAAATAGGAGATTATTGATAAGATCGAAAATTCACAGTCACAGAAAATACCTCACAAGGCTCTTTCGTAAACGGATTTTTTATCTTTCGTAAACGATATGAATAATTGCCATAGATGTTGCTCAAGCTACCGGTCTGTTTGGTAGTAGTTGAAAAAGATCCTCGATTTAAGAATCAGCTTTCAACGTATATTACGATAGTATGATGATGCCGGCTTTGTAATAAATGCCAACAAAACGAAGTAGCTATTTATGAAATCACCTCATCACCGACTTACACTTAGTTCCTTGTGATTATTTACCATTACAACTGTCTTCATGCTTCCATAAATAATGGGTGTCAATGCACTGTCATCGAACTTATAAGTTCACTAAAGTACCTTGGTTTGGTAATTGGTAATTTCACTGTATTAAAATGAAGTGAAGTAGGTTTTCGAACATTCCGTATATAGAATTCCGCTATGAGTGGAATTCTATATACAGAATTTCAGCACTCAACTTCAGAGATCAGAGAGTAATTTATTCCTTAAAAAAAGTTCTAGTTACAGCATATATATGTCCCACTGTTGGGCAAAGGCTTCCCCTCATTTCTGAAAGGGGTTTAGGGCAAGGAATTGTCCTCCGCACTGTTCCAATGCGTGTTGGCGAACATCACATGTCTTCGAAAATATGTTTTTTTAATTTCTTAGACACAACATGTTTTCCTTCACCGCCGAGCACGGAGTAAATCAGGATTCAAAATTGGAATTAACAATTTCACTGTTATTTATTTGGTCACTATTCCTTGCTTTATATTAAATAAAGGCTTGGTAAAAATACCAGGAACACGTATTTTTACTTACGAAATACCTACGACAGTATTCTATACTGACAAGGTAACAACTTTTATAATAGTGGGAAGTTTGTCGTCGTTTATAACTGCTGAAATGGAACAAAAAGAGTCAAAAAGAGTGAGTGAAATTAATATTTTGGTCTACAAAATATTGTTGTAGATCTTAACGTAAATATGCACTTTCATTCAGTAAAGCGAAGTTTCTATGACGCAGAAGAGTAATTACTGATGTCTAATATTTTTATCAGAATTACAAATATATATTTTTTTTAATAAAAATTAAAGAGATAAATGAACTTCCAGTCCACTTGATGGTAAGAGTTACTGCAGCCAATGGACTTTAATAGAAAAGGCTGCGATGAGGATTAAGAAGGAATTCCTCACAGTCTGTTTATACTGGCTCTCTACCCTTCGGATAGGAACTATAGCAGCTTAACACTGCTGTGTTTCATATGGAGAATGTAGAGAATCGGAGACCCTTTTTACTGGAAAAGAACCATTCCATCTTTGACCTCACGGGTGACAACGCATCTGCATTTTGATTCTTTATTGAGGATATAGATGTCGATATTTATGGGTAACAGCAACCACTTACCATCAGGTAGACTGTGTGCTCGTTTGTCACCCTATCCTATAAAAAATTCAGTCCTACAACCTAGTAAGTATTAACCAATCTGTTAGAATATAATATTATTATTAGTACTTACTTTAAAAACTTACTGTAAAGAGGGGAGGGGGGGGGGGTGTTTAATCCAACCAATATTTCTTTAACTACTACAGGTATTAGCCGTGTTATCTCCAGTATAGTGAGTTTATATTTAATTTTATAGTACGCAGGCGGCAATTTGATTTTGATCCGAGGACATTTGAAAATGTTAATAGCAGCTTTAAGGTCTAACTAACCTACTACTCGGAGATGAAGAAAAATATCATAAAGAAACTTACATATAGAAAAATTATAAAAATACTTCAAAGAAGAAATTCACCAAATCGAACTGAAGCCGTTGGCGAACCCTTTTCTGCACCGTTACACTTTCAGAAATTAGAGAAGACTTTTGAGTTTGTCTGAAAGTTTAACTATGCGAAGACACGAAGAACGTCAAACATTAATCTATGCAATGTTTTACAAAATATTTCGGAAGAGATTTAAATGTCAAATCACGACATTTAAAGTCTCTAGAATTGTTGTAACTTTACTTTTTTTTTAACTAGATTTATTAGGGAAAAAAGATGAATGTAGTGTCAGAGATGTGGCAATAGGTAGCTAAAAATTCTACGGGTGAAAAATCCGCTGGGCCACAAATGTTATGCAAGATGCATTTCACAATGAGACAAAATATCCATTGCACGAAGTTTTCAGATTTTCATATTGTTATAGTATAAACTAGTAGAGAACTAGAGGGGTAATTAATTACCAACAACTTGCTTTAGGGTAACAATATCTATTAAAATAAATTGTTCTTTGAATGTTAAAGAAAATTATAATTAAGGTCTGATGTTCTTCTGTTCTCGGTCTGGTAGTCTTTATGGTTCATGTTTTGGCAGTAAAATTAAATATTTTTGCACACTTTGTTTAAAGTATTATTTCTCATCTATCCATTGAAATGCTAAACGGGGTAATTTCACCCACTAAGGGTTGCGTTGCGTCCTGTTATTAGTGTAAATATTAGCGAAACCGAAAACTTATGGGACTACTTCGGGGTCCGTCCACACATTTTCACAGGCGATTTCATCTAAAACTATTAGACGAAAGAACTTATAATTTAGCACAGCGACATCGGGTGATGTGCCTAGATAAAAACATAAAGTATATAAAATTTGGTTTTGTTTTTGGTGGATAGATATACATGGAAAGAATAAATGTTACGTGTCTAATGAAAGCTAAACAAAGCACAAAATTATTACCTTCATTTAAATATACAATTAATTTTTTATACATACAATATTTTTTTTTAGGAAAAGCAATTAAAAATGCTATCTCTAATTTTCAATAACTAAAGCATTGTTTAGGAAAAAATTGAAAACCCGCGAAGAAATGCAGTAATAATTAGTAATTGCAGGTAACTGTTTGCTAAAATGTAAGCTTACTACTATATGACCGATTTTCAAATAACCTACAAATAATTATCAATTTACAAAACATATATATCATAAACCATTTTTTTTGTACTTATTATAAGCCAGTGTTTGACCACAATCCCACCTGGTGGTAAGTGGTGACGTAGCCTTAGATGGTAAATCGCACTGTCTTATCGTAACAAAAGCCTATTCACTCTTGCCTTGAAGACGTCCAGATTGTATTCGAACGGAAAGATAGACGCCGGCAAATTATTCAACTTCCTTGCTGTACGCATTACAAAAGACGAAGCAAACCGTTTGGTTCTAATGCGTGGAATATCGACAACAAAGGGATGAAGACCCACCGACCGTCTGGTTGTCCGATGGTGGAAAGGAGAGGGAGGAATTTAAGCTTGTAATTCCTGCACACACTCACCGAAATGCATCCTATAGAATACCGAGAGACTGGCTACTCTGCGCCTGTGCTCGAGGCTGACAAAATTGGTTTCAACCAAATCAAGGTAACCAATGAACCTCTTAGCACGTCTCTCCACTGAGTTCAATGCTGCCAGGTGGCATTTAGCAGCACCAGCCCATATGTGACAGCAGTACTCCATGCACGACCGGACTTGCGTTTTATATAAGGTAAGAAGCTGCCCCGGCGTGATGTACTGCCGCACCCTTGCAAGGACACCAAGTTTCCCTGTGGCTGCTTTGGCTTTGGACTCAATGAATCGCCCATAGTTTAGGTTCGGAGAAAATTCAATCCCTAACAACTGAAGGCAGTCAGTGTACTCCAAGGATACATTCCGGAAAGTAGGAGCCAAGGCGAGCGGGATCCTTTTAGCGGTAGAAAGACACGCTTGTGTTTTGGAGGCGTTAAATCTCACCAGATTGGCATCGCCCCATTCGGAGACTGCCTGTGGTGTGAGACTCACAAGCTCAACCATAGCCTCTCTTTCTGACTGGATTTGATCCCGACTGGCCCAGGCGCTTGGTTCTCTCCACAACTACAATATAAAGGACAATATAAAGTACATATACAAAAAATTACAATATAAAGGGAAAAAATGCGTCTTAAATCAGTTGTATATTTGGTGACTTTATCCCTAAATGCGCTCTGTTCTAGGCTGCTTTTGGATGGACAGAAATTTAAAATACGTAAAGACGGAGATGTACAAAAAATTATACATAAATATAATAAAACTAAATTTTATATTTAAATAAATATCATGTATATACTATATATAATTAAAATGACATAGAGTGTTCATCATGTCATCTCAGTAACTAAGGATTTGTAAAAGAGTAGGACTAAAAACTATGGAATGTCCTTAGTTGTAGGGATTTTTCAGTAAAAAATAAGATTGTAAACACTTGTTAGCAAGGACTTTCTTATGTTCTTGTATAAAAAAGGCCTAAATAACAAGACCGGTGTAGCTGCGAGTTCCCCGCGACTTCGCCCGCGTGTAATTTAGGGTTTTAATTATATTGCTCAGAACCATAATTCTTTTTCTCAAGTATAAGTGGCCTAAGTTACTCTTTAGAACATCAGCTATCTGCCAGTGAAAGAAGTCCCGTCGAAATCGATCCAACCGTATCGGAGATTAGCCGAAACCAGGGCTCGGAAACCGGTTGAAATTCTAAACCGGTTTAGGTCATTGACCCCAAAACCGGTTTTTGCGGAATACCGGTTTTTCACAAATTTCGGTTTAGGTAGTAAGAATTAACCGGTTAAAACCAAGTTTTGTAATATCCCCCTCTCCCTTACCCCGCTTGCACCCATCATTGTACGGCTGCCACTGTTTAATTCCCGAGGTTTTTAGACACATGCACGATATATTCATTGCATCAACGCGACTGCCTTGTGACGTAACTCCCTCATATTTTTTCATCTTTCCGCAACGATCGTATTATAAATAACAGATGTAAGTTCTGTTTCAATTAATTATGCATTATCTTCACTTTAAAATTAAGTTTTGATATCAAGTTTAATTTGACGTTATATATTTAAATTGACTTTAATTATATTTAACGTATTCTTTTAAAATTACGCTAGCATCTTTATTTCAATGTCATTAGTTTTAGTAATATATCGCAATAAATGATGAACTTTCTTAACAGAACACAATATTTTTAAAAGTTTATGAAATTATATGTTATAGTATTTTTGTTCTTTTTAGGACTAAAGTGAGGCAGATTAACAGATTTTTTTTTTAATTCTGAAGCTCGTAATTACGACCAACCTCTATCTCAGTCTTTGCAAAATTAATAATGACCACTTCTGAGGTGTAAAGTTTAACTAGAAGTCATGTCTAAACACGACAAAAAATTGTTTGTTATGTTCAGAGAATTCTAACAAAAGAAATTACCATTTTTCACATCTCATTAAAGCGAAATTGGAGCAAATCTTATCATGTTGTGTACGTGCAAGATGCTACTAAAAATATTAGTTTTTCTAAATAGAGTGCAAGGTAACCACATAGATGAAAATAAATTAACTGATACTGAAATTAATAAAGAAAAATAATTTGAATCTAACAAATCATTATGATTAAACTCGGCTATACTTTGCTGTCGACTGTAACCAAATACATACACTAAAAAATCCTGTCTTTTATTTAAAGTAATTATTAATAACTCTCAATTAACTACATCATCACAGATATATCTACGAACATGTATTGAATTATAAAAGCGAATTATTAAAAGTGCAGCCAAGTTTTCTAACGCCTCAAGATCAAAATAATATAGTAATCACTTTCGAATTTTTTACAAACTTTCATACTTTACGCATACGAAACTATTAAAATAAATAAAATTGAAGTGTCTGTTCGTAACGTCAAAATAACAGATTTTTACTAAATATATATCATGAAATTATATAATTTTGTCTGTTTGTATGTGGTTACTAGCGTGACTGTGAATTATGATTTGGTCCTGGGTTTAAATCGTGTCCCAGGTCGTGCCAAGTACCGTTATTGGATTAATTTGGGTATAATGAGTGCTCTAGAAACCACCCTGATAGTCGTATTCAGCCCTCAATCAAGCACTTAGATTTTTGGGTTTTCTCGTCGTACGTTTGCTTATAGAAAAGGGGGCAAACGAGCATGCGGGTCATGTGATGGTAAGTGACTACTGCCACCCATAAATAACCGCAACACCAGGGGAATTGCAGGTGCGTTGCCAGCCTTTAAGAAAGGAGTGAGCTCTTTTCTTGAAGGTCCCTAAGTCGTATCGGTCCGGAAAAATCGCCGGTGGTTAACAATTCCACAGAGAAGTTGTACTAGGAAGGAAACTCCTAGTAAAACGCACAGTGGTGGCCCGTCAAACATACAGATGGTGAGGATGGTATCGTGAATTTTGACGCGATGTGCGTTCGTGAAATTTGGCGGCTGGAATTAAACCGAACAATTCCTCAGAGCACTCACTTGTTCTATCACCGGGAGGACCATCTGTCCCAAGGAGGTGTCGGATTTATCGTCCACAAGTCTCTCGTTAACAACGTTGTAAAGATTGAGGGTGTGTCGACGAGAGTTGCGTAACTTATACTCAGAATCACCAAACGTTATTCGCTGAAGGTCATACAGGTTTACGCACCAACCTCGGCACACCCCGATCAGGAGGTGGAGGAAATGTATGAGGATATCTCTAGAGCCATGCATTCCTCCAAAACCCAATATACAGTGTTAATGGGAGACTTCAATGCAAAACTAGGCAAAAGAGAGAACGGTGAGCTGAAAGAAGGGAAATTTGGAATAGGGCAACGGAACCCAAGGGGCCAGCAGCTGGCCGATTTCATGGAGAAAGAGGGACTCTTTATGATGAACTCTTTCTTACAGAAGCGGCCTCACAGGAAGTGGATCTGGTCGAGCCCCGACGGTTCGACAAAAAATGAGATTGACTTCATTATGACGACCAGACGACAACTGTTTAGTGATGTCTCCGTGATCGCGAGGGTGAAAACTGGTAGCGATCACCGAATGATTAAAATCACATTGAACCTAAACGTTAAGTTGGAGAGGTCTCGTCTAATGAAGTCAACGCTCCGTCCCCCTCGTGCTCTGTTCCAAAGTCCCGAAACCTTTCATCTCGAGTTACAAAACCGTTTTCAGTGCCTAGAAGACTGCAATGAATTGGACGATATGAATGACAAGCTCGTGGAATCTGTCCATGCGGTTGGAGCTAAGTTCTTCAAGCGCCCGCCGCAGAAGAACACAAAAACTCTCCGATCACACTCTTAATCTCATGGCTGTTAGACGGGAGATGAAGCTACACTCTTCAACAGATTTGACAGCATACAGGCAACTGAACAGACAGCTCTTCAAATGCATGCGGCGGGACTTACGCAACTTCAATACAGCTTGTATTGAAGAAGCGATCGACCGGAACCAAGGCTCCAAAGTATTTGCCAGAGATCTGTCTGCCAGAAAGAGCCAACTGTCAAAGCTGAAGACCGAGTGTGGCAGCATCGTTTCCGGGGCACCTGAGATTTTGAGTGAGATTGAGAGGTTCTATGGGCAGCTGTACACGTCATCGTTGGAGCCACACGCAAGTGTGAGTAACAATCCAAGAGCGAGTCTTATCCGACACTATTCCGAAGATATCCCGGACGTCAGTCTGAGCGAGATTAGAATGGTTCTCCAGCTCCTTAAAAACAGCAAGGCCCCAGGCGAGGATGAAATTACAGCGGAGCTTCCGAAAGCGGGTGGAAAACCGGTACTTGAAGTCCTTCAGAAGCTCTTTAATTCCGTCCTCCATGGTGGCATTACACCGGAGGCTTGGAGCGGAAGTGCGGTGGTCTTGTTGTTTAAGAAAGGTGACAACGCTCTCTTGAAGAACCACAGACCGATTTCGCGGCTCAGAAGCCGCGTCTACGTGCTGTTTTCGAGAGTCATTACGAATCGTCTCGCGCGCATACTTGATGACTTCCAGCCTCCCGAACAAGCCGGTCTCCAAAAGCGCTTTAGCACCATAGACCACATACATACCCTTCGGCAAATTATACAGAAGTCCGAAAAGTACAATTTGCCACTATGTCTGGCGTATGTGGACTATGAGAAAGCCTTTGATTCCGTTGAAATTTGGGCGGTGCTGCAGTCCCTTCAGTGGTGCCAAGTTGACTGTTGGTATATCGAAGTGCTGAAGTGTTAGTACAGTAGCTATCCGAGTACAGAACCAGAGTACGAAACCTATCCAACTGCAGAGAGGTGTAAGACAGGGTGACGTTATATCCCCGAAACTCTTCACCTCTGCATTGGAAGACGTTTTCAAGCTTCTGGACTGGAAAGGATGCGGTATTAACATCAATGGCGAGTACATCACTCAACTTCGATTTGCCGACGATATAGTCCTTATGGCAGAATCGCTGGAGGACCTAAGCATTATGCTCAATGACCTCAATAGTGCTTCCCAACGGATAGGTCTTAAGATCAACATGGACAAAACAAAAATCATGTTTAACGTCCATGTCACACCTATGCCGGTAGTTGTTGGGAGCACTAAGCTCGAAGTTGTTGACGAGTATGTTTACCTGGGACAAATAGTCCGACTAGGTAAGTCCAACTTCGACCGAGAGGTCAATTGACGGATTCAACTCGGCTGGGCAGCGTTCGGGAAACTACGACACGTCTTCTCGTTAGACATATCTCAAAACCTAAAAACGAAATTGTACAACCAGTGCGTGTTGCCAGTGATGACTTACGGATCTGAGACGTGGTCCTTCACTGCTGGCCGTATGAGGAAGCTCAAGGTCGCTCAGCGAGCTATGGAAAGGGCTATGCTCGGAGTGCCTCTGCTTGATAAACTTAGAAATGAGGATATCCGCAGTAGAACCAGAGTAACCGACATAGCCCAACGGATTAGTAAGCTGTAGTGGCAGTGAGCTGGCCGTATAGCTCGAAGAACCGACAAACGATGGGGAGAAAGGTTCTCGAATGGCAGCCTCGTACCGGTAGGCGAAGTGTAGGGCGACCCCCCACTAGATGGAGTGACGACCTGGTGAGACATGTAGGAAGTCGATGGATGCAGGTGGCTCAGGACCGTGCTTTGTGGCATTCCTTGGGGGAGGCCTATGTTCAGCAGTGGACTTGTGAAGGGCTGTAATGGTGATGATGATGACATGTGAAGTTCGCTAACAAACATTGGGGTAGCGCGGCGGACATTTACTTGCCCTAAAACCCTCTCAGAAATAAGAGGAGGCTTGTGCCCAGCAGTGGGACGTATAAAGGCTGCAACTTTACTTTACTTTTTCTGGTACTCGAAGACGTTTCCCGAGAAATATGGCACGGCCGGTGTATATTGCATCACTAGTGCTGTCGTTGTTACCTGTTTGCAAAATATCATTGATATGCAGTAGAAACAGCGTTGGTGATAGCACGCAGCCTTGTGGAACGCCAGCATTAATAGGCTTGTAATCAGAGCATGCACCGTCTACTACGACCTTCATGCTCCGATCAGCAAGGAAACTGGTGATCCAATTACACAATTTCTCGAGAAGCCTATAGGAAGGGAGCTTCGAAAGAAGCGCTTTGTGCCAAATCCGATCGAAGGCATTCGCAATGTCCAAACTAACGGTCAATGCCTACCCCTTAGACTCTACTGCCTCCGCCCATCTATGAGTTAGATAGACCAGATAATCACCAACTGATGAACCCCGACGAAAACTGTTTATAATGGATTCCATTATTTTGGAGAACAAGGAGGTGTTGATGATAGGCCTGTAGTTTGACGGGTCTAAGTGGTCGCCTTTTTTAGGGATCGGGTGAACCAAAGCTGTCTTCCATGAATTTGGGATAACGCCTTAGAAGTAGAAGTACCGGAAAAGACGCGTTAAAACAGGTGTCTACTTCGGAGCACACGTCTTCAGCACAATGGAAGGGAACCGAGTGCTGTGTAAGCCGCACATCTGGCATGGAGCACTCAAACCGCGGGATGGTCGGCGGTGTATTCCTCCGTCATCGAGAGTCGAGTTGCACGCAAAAAGAGAGATTAACAGATCGGCTTTCTCCTTTGCGGCATGGAATCAGTGAGTCGCTCTCTCTTTGCAGAGAGGGCTGACAGAAGTTCCCTTGGACAGCCTTAGCAAGAGACCAGAATGAACGAGTTACCGAAGGAAGGCGAACTAGCCTCTCACCAACTCCGCCGATGTGCTCTGACCTTGCCTTGGCAATTAATTTTGAAGAACCTGGAGGCGGAATTATACTTCTTTTGAAGAGCGCTGATGTTTACATCTCGATATATCAACGTCTCGGAATGTAAAGATGTCGTCAGCCCCCGATGGGAACCACAGAAGATGGAATAAAATGTTCCATATCCTCAAGTACCATATCAGTGACAGAACCAGCAACATTGCTGGGATTGTCCAGCGGGAAGCAAATTCGCCCTCAAGGGTAGAATGCAAAATTAAGACCGCATCCTTGCCCAATCTGCCGATGTATAGTACCAAACACGGCGGCTGCCTGCAGAATGCAACCGCGAAGATAGTGTGAGTGACACCACCCTTCGGACAAGACAATGGCCCTAGGAGCCGTGAGGGGTTTCAACGGAAACCTGATATCCGTCCGGATAAGAGGTCATCAGAAGTTCCAACAGGGAAGGCGCATGATCCTCCATATCTGGAATCCGCGTAGGCGCGTAGGTAGTAACCAGCTGTGCAACCATATGCCAAGGCAAAGTCATAAACAAATTTCCCCACATGATCGGTTAAATGTGAACCGAGCCATTCGGCGTGATGGTCGTTAAAATCGCCAAGGATCACGATCTCTGAGGATACCCCCCTACCCCCCACTCCCCTGTATACCAGAATACGCGGGGCAGCTTGAGCACACATGCTCAGGAACAGTAGGGTAGCTTGGGCGTGGGTGCTCAGCGAAGGATTCTCCGTCACCAGGATTCTGGTACCCTCCTGGGGTAGTTTTTTATTTGATGCCGCTATCATACTTTAAGGGGGGGGGGGGATTGGGCCTCCGACCACCCACACCTACCAAGCGAAACGCAGAAGTAAATTTCTACTTCACGCTGGTATTCTGTGAGGTCGTGGTACTACCCTGGTTCGAGCTGGCCCATCCATGCGATAGCAAAAGCTGCCGCGTGGCTCTATCTACTACTACTGTTAAAACGTAAACATGGAATGAATTCTATTTACTTTTTTTCAGCCCATCATAAATAAACAACCGATACACAAGAATAAATTATTTTCTTCATTATGAGACACGTCCAGTCTTAACGAATAAACCAAACACAATAACTGCCTTTCTTTCTTCAAAACTTCTCCAATACTTTCCAGTTTTTCGTAAACGCCAAACTCCCACTACACACCCTGATCGCGACTAAAACAATGTATCGCTTGAAGGCAGATAATTGATGTGTGCCCGCATGCGGCGATGACGCATAAGCACCTCGCAACGTGAATCTACCTGTCCTATTCATAACTGCATTTACGTTTTACGGAATTAACCGGTTAATTTGGGTGTCGAAACCGTTAAGTAACCGGTAACCTTTATCGTTTAGGTTTAATAAAAACCGGTTAATTTTTTAACCGGTAATTGAAGGAGCGATAAATTTACCGGTAATTAATCGAAATTAACCGCTCTTTTTAAACCGGTTCCGAGCCCTGGCGAGTACTAATCTTTAAACAACAGCAAAAGAGTACAATTAAGCAATTTTGCTATACCTATAAAAATAGTTTAAATTCTCTTTCTTCATTTATTAATCTAGGCTAAGTGTGTGATTTATTCACAATATCTTCCATAAAAATGTTTCAGGCAATGTTAAAATTCATCATGATCGACATTATTAATGTAATTAAAATTGGCGAGCTGGTATAAAAAGGTGGCGAGACTATATCAAGGCTACGTGTTCCTGACGTCACTGCCTATTCTTCTCCCCGGCTCGTGTCGTCGGGCGGCGGACCTCAAACCGGTTCTGCGGGCGCCTCACGGCCCCACCACCTTCATGGACAAAACGCGGCACCACAACGACAACGTGCTCTTGCTCGGAACAACCCGGTCGCGAGCGCACGTATTACGGCTACCTCTCTTATAGCAACCAATAAATTACCTATACAGTCTTATTGAAGTTCTTATTTAGTCAAGAATTCCACCAGCGCAAGTGGAGCTTGACACTCAACACTACGAAAACTGCCTATTAAAGTATAATCTGATTTAAAGTGCCTGTCTGAACTACTGAAATAACTGTTTTTTATTGAGCTGATTTTATTTGCATGCCATTAACTGAAATAATAATTTTCAAAATTTTTGTTTGTCAGTCTGTAGGTTTGATTGTCGGAGTTAAAAGTGGAATAAAATAGATAGAGAGCATATTATATCTAAATATCAAAATATAATGCCTAACCTATTATACACATGCTTGGCTTATTGGTGTAAACGTGGCTTAGTAATGTTGCCAACTTAGTGGATGTTCCACAAAATTGGTATTTTTTCTAGTCATTCAGTAGAATTCAGTGCCGATATGATCACTCCACTAATAATCCATTGGAAATATATTATTACTTAATTTCGGGAGTATTTAATTTTACTGTGTAGCGAACAAAGATTCGTCAAAAATGAGATGCGTAAGACGATCCATACCGTTAGAATCTAAATTTAAGGGATTAGCGACTTTTGCGATGACTCTCCTAATACTTCCGCATTCCTATCCTCATGGTGAGAGACTATTTAGCAGTATAAATGTAATTAAAAACAAGCGGAGGAATAGAATAAACTTAAATCCTTTAATTGCCTTAATAAGAGTATGCTGCGGTTTGAGGGTTTCAAGAAAATGCTGCAACGAAATTGAAGTTCCGATAAGCGTTATAAAAGAAATTAGTACCAATAAAAATGGTTTAAAAAAAAAACAAAAAAAAACACGCTTTTGTATATAACCAAACTAAAAAGTAGAAAATAATTTTCAATAAGTTAAAAATACGAAAGTAGTGATTAACGTAAAAAAAATAATTTTATTGTGAAAAAGTGTGGGTTGCTTTTTCAGAAATTTTTATGAATACGCTAATTTTACAAATATCAACAAAAATGTTTACAACAAATGACATCAAGCACCCCGCGTTTCTTACAATAAAATTGTTTTTTATATTGATCACTATTTTATTATTTTAAAGTTATTGAAAATTATTTTCTACTTTTTAGTACCGTTATCAACAAAAGTGTGTTTTTCTTTAGTTTTTTAAACTATTATTTATTTTCTATTTTTTAGTGTGGCTAACAACTAAAGCGTGTATTTATAGAACGAAGTTCTTTTACATGGTTTACAGTAGATTGAACTGGCAGAAATTGTAGTTGTTTTATGAATTATTCGCTAATCCTGGCAAGGATAATGGTTCAAACTATTTAAATTATTGCATTGTCATCGGTCCTTGATAAGTGTGCGAATTTTCAAATCAATCCGATGTTTTCCAGGGAATGACAATATAATTTAAAAATTCCGTTGTATAGACAGATATCAAGCTAATAATAGCGTGTTAAAAAATCGTTTTAATCTGAAGAAAATGATTTAATTTAAAATAGCGGTTGATAAAATAATATATTCTTGCTGTTGAATTATTTGATTTATTGATTGTTAACATAGAAATCTAATATTTTGCTACAGTATGTAATAATAAAGGTAACCAATCATATATATACCTAAGATGTATTGCATGCCTTAAGCGCAAAGCGCGTAGGTATGTTCTACTGGCGCTTTAAAATCAAGATTCCAACGTTTTGGCGCATAAAATCGTATCTAACAATCATATTGAACATATAAATGATATAAAAAACACATTGTCAGAAATATAAATGATTATTGAACTTTTTTTTAAATCGTTAAATTGCTATTTTTACATAAAAAAGTCTGCATGGAGGACACGATAACTTATGAAAATATCAATTATTCAACTCAATCAATTTTTTAAACTCTTCATCTATCATGTGGGAAGCCATGAAATGTAAAAGGCAGTTTAATTTTGTTTTGTTTAGTTATAATTAATTTTTTCGGCTGAGAAATAGCGAAATTTTTGGTGTTTTGAGCAGACTTGTATTAATTTATTTTACTAAATACACTTTACCTCACTCCGGGCCACAGAGTACTTTTTTACTCCGGGATCAGCCACCATCGAGAGTGGTCATTTGTTTACAGCGGTTCGTGCTGAAAAATATCGATTGCTGTAGAAATACAAAATATTCCAAAAATCAATAATACATACTTGACCAAGTTCAGATAATATTATTATTATTATAATCACATACTTTTATTACAATCTTTTGTTTCGCTAATAGTATGCAGGATTTATATGTAAATATACTTATACGTCTTGGACTGGTGTACTTCGATATCTGCTACTGGAACTTCTTGACGCGTAGGTGTGCCGAGATTGTGCTCGTTATGTTAGATATGATGAGACCTTACCCCCGAACTTGACGGTGTAATTCGGTTAATGCTACTGGAACTCCTCGAAGAGTAGTAATAGTAATAGGTGTGCTGAGTTTGGGCTCGTTTTGTTAGTTATGATAAGACCTTACCTTCGAACGGTGGTGGATTATACTTAAGGCAAACTAGGCACGTGCCTAGGGGCGCAAGGTTAAAAAGGCGCGCCCGGAAGTTTTTAAACGAAAAAAAAGTTCGTCGTATTTGATTATCAAATCGCTTTTACTCTCTCATCACATTTTTATTTATGCCCCCTTTATTGATGATACTCGTATCCTAATTATTTTGCAATTATGAAACTATATTATAAATTATAATATAGTTTGTTTGCAAAATGAGTAGATTTAATTTATAATACATAATATGGCCCCTAGAGGGATGCCGATGAGGTACTAGGCTAGACTAGGGCGCAGTCGATATTTAATTTCAATCCGCCTCTGCCTCCGAACTTAATTTAGTGACCTGAAAGTGTACTTCGATGAATGCTACTGGAACTACTCGAAGAGTAGAACTAGGTGTGCCAAGTTTGACCTCGTTTTGTAAGTTATGATAAGACCTTACCTCCGGAATTGATAGAGAACTTGAAGGTGGACTATGATGACTGCTACTTGGCCTCCTCGACGAGGAGAACTGGATGTGCCGAGTTTGGGCTCGTTTTGTTAGGTATGAATAGATTTTACCTCCGGACTTGACGAAGAGACCTGAAGGTGTACTTCGGTGACTGCTACTGGAACTCTTTGACGAATACAACTACAATTTACATTTTTTTCTATTATTGTGCACTTTTGAATTTACTAAACTTTTTTTAAATTGAAATTTGACATAAAATTATCGAAAAATTGGAATTATACTAATAAGGTTATTAGTGAAAACTTGTGTGTATTTAAACTACTTTAAAAATTTAGGTATAATCGTGTTGTACGTAATTTTTTTAAGCGCTTAAGGCATGCGCAATTGGATTTACTAATAGTTTTTGTTTATTTTCCTAATAAATAAAAATATAATTAGTGGTTTCTGGTGGTTTTAGAAGTTGAATCTGGTGGAGCGCTAGTTAAACTGTCGGCAACACTGCGGCTTAAGCGTGCTATATGAATGAATATAAAGTGGAGACTCGTTAAAAGACCAATCGTCGTTAAAAAGTCCCTCTGGGTTTCGTACTGGTTCTTCCCAGAACAGAGGTTTTTTTCTGAACCAGTGGTAAAACTTAAATAACTTTCAATAATCTTGTCATGGTAAGGGTCAATGGTAAGAGCCGTGGTAGCTCAGATGGTTAGCGCTCGTGTAAGCTTCACAGTACTCGAGCAACTCGGGTTCGATCCCCGCCGGCACCAATGAAATTGTTAATTGCAATTTTAAGTGCTGATTTTACCACGTGCTCGGCGGTGAAGGAAAACATCGTGAGGAAACCTGCATGTTTTAGAAATAAGAAAAAATATTTCGAAGACATGTGAAGTACGCCAACACGCACTGAGGCAGCGCGACGGACATTGTCTTGCCCTAAAGCCCTCTCAGAAATGAGAGGAGGCATTCGCCCAGCAGTGGGACGTATATAGGCTGCAACTTTTAATCTTGTCAAAAATACTTGTAATCCATATTGAATAAAAATGATTCTATCCTATTCTATTAGAAACATTTATCTATTTATAATAGAGCCGTGTAGTGGCGGTTAAGAATATCCACTACCCCATATCTTCCCGTGGGTGTCGTAAAAGGCGACAAAGGGAAACAGGCAGGAGATGGGCAGCAGCATCTTCCTGGTAACGGCAAAAATACAATAAAAAACTGCGGTTGCCAACCCGCTCGCCAAGCTTGGCAACTATGGCAATATACCCCCCCATAATGAAAGTTACGAAGAGACGGCCCCCAGTCCCCGGCGGCCCCGCTATTCCTGGCTACGGTGGCGACCATGGTAACGGCGGGGCAGGGGGTGCTAAGAATCTCCGGTGGAGGTTCGGTTGCCACCTACAACGACTCGACCTGGCAACATACAACGCACGCACCCTGAGGACTGACGAGAAGATTGTGGAGCTGGAAGAAGAGATAGACAAGTTACGCTGGCATATTATAGGATTATCCGAAGTCCGAAGAGAGGGGGAGGACACGGTAATCCTCGAATCCGGCAACTTGCTCTATTACCGGGAGGGCGACCATCTGTCCCAAGGAGGTGTCGGATTTATCGTCCACAAGTCTCTCGTTAACAACGTTGTAAAGATTGAGAGTGTGTCGACGAGGGTTGCGTACCTTATACTCAGAATCACCAAACGGTATTCGCTGAAGGTCATACAGGTTTACGCACCAACCTCGGCACACCCCGATCAGGAGGTGGAGGAAATGTATGAGGATATCTCTAGAGCCATGCATTCCTCCAAAACCCAATATACGGTGTTAATGGGAGACTTCAATGCAAAACTAGGCACAAGAGAGAACGGTGAGCTGAAAGTGGGGAAATTTGGAATAGGGCAACGGAACCCAAGGGGCCAGCAGTTGGCCGACTTCATGGAGAAAGAGGGACTCTTTATGATGAACTCTTTCTTCCAGAAGCGGCCCCTCAGGAAGTGGACCTGGTCGAGCCCCGACGGTTCGACAAAAAATGAGATTGACTTCATTATGACGACCAGACGACAACTGTTCAGTGATGTCTCAGTGATCGCGAGGGTGAAAACCGGCAGCGATCACCGAATGGTTAGAGGCACACTGAACCTAAACGTTAAGTTGGAGAGGTCTCCTCTAATGAAGTCAACGCTCCGTCCCCCTCGTGCTCTAATCCAAAGTCCCGAAACCTTTCAGCTCGAGTTGCAAAACCGTTTTCAGTGCCTAGAAGACTGCAATGAAGTGGACGATTTGAATGACAAGCTCGTGGAAACTGTCCATGCGGTCGGAGCTAAGTTCTGCAAGACCCGCCGCAGAAGAACACAAAAACTCTCCGATCACACTCTTAATCTCATGGCTGTTAGACGGGAGATGAAGCTACATTCTTCAACAGATTTGGCAGCATACAGGCAACTGAACAGACAGATCTCCAAATGCATGCGGCGGGACTTACGCAACTTTAATACAGCTCGTATTGAAGAAGCGATCGAGCGGAACCAAGGCTCCAAAGTCTTTGCCAGAGATCTGTCTGCCAGAAAGAGCCAACTCTCAAAGCTGAAGACCGAATGTGGCAGCATCGTTTCCGGGGCACCTGAGATTTTGAGTGAGATTGAGAGGTTCTATGGGCAGCTGTACACGTCATCGTTGGAGCCACACGCAAGTGTGAGTAACGATCCAAGAGCGAGTCTTATCCGACATTATTCCGATGATATCCCGGACGTCAGTCTGAGCGAGATTAGAATGGCTCTCCAGCACCTTAAAAACGGCAAGGCCCCAGGCCAGGATGGAATTACAGCGGAGCTTCTGAAAGCGGGTGGAAAACCGGTACTTGAAGTCCTTCAGAAGCTCTTTAATTCCGTCCTCCATGGTGGCATTACACCGGAGGCGTGGAGCAGAAGTGCGGTGGTCTTGTTCTTCAAGAAAGGCGACAACGCTCTCTTGAAGAACTACAGACCGATTTCCCTTCTGAGCCGCGTCTACGTGCTGTTTTCGAGAGTCATTACGAATCGTCTCGCGCGCAGACTTGACGACTTCCAGCCTCCCGAACAAGCCGGTTTCCGAAAAGGCTTTAGCACCATAGACCACATACATACCCTTCGGCAAATTGTACAGAAGTTCGAGGAGTACAATTTGCCACTATGTCTGGCGTATGTGGACTATGAGAAAGCCTTTGATTCCGTCGAAATTTGGGCGGTGCTGCAGTCCCTTCAGCGATACCAAGTTGACTGTCGGTATATCGAAGTGTTGAAGTGCTTGTACAGTAGGGCTACGATGGCTATCCGAGTACAGAACCAGAGTACGAAACCTATCCAATTGCAGAGAGGTGTAAGACAGGGTGACGTCATATCCCCGAAACTCTTCACCGCTGCGTTGGAAGACGTTTTCAAGCTTCTGGACTGGAAAGGATACGGTATCTACATCAATGGCGAGTACATCACTCACCTTCGATTTGCCGACGATATAGTCCTTATGGTAGAATCGCTGGAGGACCTAAGCACTATGCTCAATGACCTCAATAGTGTTTCCCAACGGATAGGTCTTAAGATGAACATGGACAAAACAAAGATCATGTTTAATGTCCATGTCACACCTATGCCGGTAGTTGTTGGGAACACTAAGCTCGAAGTTGTTGACGAGTATGTTTACCTGGGACAAATAGTCCGACTAGGTAAGTCCAACTTCGACCGAGAGGTCAATCGACGGATTCAACTCGGTTGGGCAGCGTTCGGGAAATTACGGCACATCTTCTCGTCAGGTATACCTCAAAACTTGAAAACGAGACTGTACACCCAGTGCGTGTTGCCAGTGATGACATACGGAACTGAGACGTGGTCCTTCACTGCTGGCCGGATGAGGAAGCTCAAGGTCGCTCAGCGAGCTATGGAGAGGGCTATGCTCGGAGTTTCTCTGCGTGATAAACTCAGAAATGAGGATATCCGCAGTAGAACTAGAGTGACCGACATAGCCTAACGGATTAGTAAGCTGAAGTGGCAATGGGCCGGCCATATAGCTCGAAGAACCGACAACCGATGGGGAAGAAAGGTTCTCGAGTGGCAGCCTCGTACCGGCAGGCGAAGTGTAGGGCGTCCCCCCACTAGATGGAGAGACGACCTGGTAAGATGTGCAGGAAGTCGATGGATGCAGGTGGCTCAGGACCGTGCTTTGTGGCATTCTTTGGGGGAGGCCTATGTTCAGCAGTGGACTTGTGAAGGGCTGTAATGATGATGATGATGATGATGAATAGAGTTTTGTCGATCAATATTGTTCCGTATATGATATCTTATTTTTTTAAATTAAAATTTCGATATAATTTGTATAACTAGAAATAGTGCAACTTGAAAGCAAAACATTTAATCTTACGTAAAAATTTGAATAAATATTTTTGTTACTGGCAAGCACTCTTTAACTTTGAAGAGAGCAACCCTTTTTTTCAACTACACCCGCAACGACCACTTGTAACGGCCTACTTCCTCGTCAACAACGCAAGCACTAACGCTTTTGACGGTACACATTACGTGCGCGTCCGTTACCAGCAGTAGATAAGATCTCATTTCCCTGCTCCGTCGAATACTAAGGCAGTTTTCCATACCTGACCTGTGGATAAAAGGATAATAGTGGACACATTTGGCCAGAAGATATATCACATCGGGCCCGGTAAACGTGGGGCAGCTCCGGAATTACCCAGGTGAGTGTTTGCTAGGTGTACATAACAAATATAATATTTAGGTTAGAAAATTTAGATTTGGTGGATTTATAATCTATAAAATTAGTTATATGGGATTATGCTCATATAGTTCTGTAAGTTTGTAAGTTGACAGAGCGCAAAGTTAACGAGTGGTCAATAGCATACGTGATCTGAGTTAAAACGTGTAATTAAAACTATTAGCAGTAATATAGTGTTTTATTTTATACAAACAACAAATATGAAAGTTATATGTATAGAGAAAGTAGAAGGAGGCCAGTGTCCAGCCGTTTACTTTTTGTTTGGCCAGAACTATAACTTATAATATATACAAGTATATTAGCTCTAAGAACCGATAACCATTGGCAAGAATAGTTCTAGAGTGGCAGCTATGTACTGTAAAGCGCAATGTTGGGCGACTCTCCACTAGATGGAATAACGACCTGATGATAAACGCAGGTAGTCAATGGGTGAATTTTTAATCTACATGTTCGTATTTGGGTAAATGGGTATTATAAATATGCCAAAAAATTGCTACACTGGACAGTATAATTTTGTGAGCAATGGTTCAATAGCTCTCATGAGTATTCGCAAACGAGCAGGCCCTGGGGAAAAAATTCGTAAATTTTAAAGACGGAAAATTGTAATACAAGCTTATTATTGTTACAATTCTTCACAAGTCTACTACTGAACAGGCCTCCACCAAGGAACGCCACAAAACACGGCCCTGTGCCACCGGCATAGATCGACTTATGACTGGCCTATTGCCATTTTATCTTACTCATTCTGGTTCTACTGAAAATATTTAATAGCACTTGGTATAAAATTTTATTGCCTACATGTTAGTATTGATTCGCGCATTCAAAGCAAATATAACACTGCTTTATTTTTTTTATACGATCGAGTGACAAACGAGCACGCAGTCAACCAAAAACAAAGTAAGTGTTTGCCATAGACATCTACATTTATCCTCAATAAAGAATCAAAATGCAGATGCGTTGTCACTCGTGAGGACTAAGATGGAATGCCTCTTTTCCAGTAAAAAGGGTCTCCGGTTCTCTACACTCACCATACGAAACACAGCAATGTTAAGCTGCTATTTTACGCTGGTATTCTGTGAGAGCGTGGTCCTTCCCCGGTCGTGCCGACCCGTTCGTGCTACAACTATACTATTAATATAGCTGCAGCATGGCTCTACCAGGTACAAGAAGAAGAAGAAGAAGTACGTACTATTTGATATTACGTAAGGCATTACTTGCTAAAGGCTGAGTAATTAGTATAATGGATTCATTCATTGATTTCTCACCTACTTTGTAGATCTGCTTTGTACGTATTCTTTGCAAAGCAATATTTTCCGAGATTATCAAAAATATTCGAATAAAAGAATTTTTTAATGTTTTAATAACCTAGTTTAACTTAATAACTTAGTTTATTTTAAAAAAAGGTTTTTTTTTTTTTTTTTTTTTTTTTTATAGGAGAGGGGGCAAACGAGCATGCGGCTCACCTGATGGTAAGTGACTACCGCCGCCCATGAACAACCGCAACACCAGGGGAATTGCAGATGCGTTGCCGGCCTTTTAAAAAGGAGTAGGCTCTTTTCTTGAAGGTCCCTAAGTCGTATCGGTCCGGAAAAATCGCTGATGGTAATCGATTCCACAAGGAAGTCGTGCGAGGAAGAAAACATCTTCTAAATCGCACAGTGGTGGACCGCCAATCATCCAGATGGTATGGATGGTATCGGGAGTTCTGCCGCGATGTGCGTTCATGAAATTTGGCGGCTGGGATTAATCCGAACAATTCCTCAGAGCACTCCCCATGGTAGATGCGAAAGAAAATGCAAAGAGATGCAACATCTCTTCGCAGTGCCAATGAATCGAGCCGATCGGAAAGGGCTCGGTCGTCGACGATTCGAGCCGCTCTGCGCTGGATGCGGTCAAGTGGAAGGAGCTGGCACTGGGGAGCCCCTGCCCAGAGATGGGAACAGTATTCCATGTGAGGCCGAACCTGCGCCTTGTAAAGTTGCAGGCGGTGTGCCGGCATGAAATACTATCCCGCTCTGCTGAGCACGCCAAGCTTTTTAGAGGCCAATTTGGCCTTCTCTTCCAAGTGACCACGAAACTGCACGTCACTCGATATGTCGACTCCGAGGATACCGATACTGGCTGAGGCAAGAAGGGGAGTGCCTTGAAACTGAGGAGATACGACAAAGGGGTTCTTTTTAGCGGTAAACGCGCAAACTTGTGTCTTCTGAGGATTAAACTGGACTAGATTTAGTCGCCCCCAATCCGAGACTTTGTCCAGCAAAGACTCGACTTCAGACACAAGTTTGTTCCGGTACTCGGCGACGTTTTCCCGAGAAATATTGGCCCGGCCGGTGTATAGAGCATCACCAGTGCTGTCATCCGCATAGCAATGAATGTTACCAGTTAGCAACATATCATTGATATGCAGAAGAAACAGCGTTGGTGATAGCACACAGCCTTGTGGAACACCAGCGTTAATAGGCTTGTAGTCAGAACATGCACCGTCTACAACGACCTTGATGCTCCGATCTGCAAGGAAGCTGGTGATCCAATTGCACAATTTCTCGGGAAGCCCATAGGAAGGGAGCTTCGAAAGAAGCGCTTTGTGCCAAACCCGATCGAAGGCCTTCGCAATGTCCAGACTAACGGCCAACGCCTCCCCCTTGGACTCTACTGCCTCCGCCCATCTATGGGTCAGGTAGACTAGAAGATCACCAGCTGATCGACCCCGACGAAAACCGTATTGGCGGTCACTGATCAGCTGGTGATCCTCAAGGTACCGGATGAGCTGGCAGTTAATAATGGATTCCATTATTTTGGAGAACAAGGAGGTGATCGCGATAGGCCTATAGTTGGACGGGTCTGAGCGGTCGCCTTTTTTAGGGATCGGGTGGACAAAAGCTGTCTTCCATGAGTTCGGGACAACGCCATGGGAGTAGGAGTACCGGAAAAGACGCGTTAGAACCGGTGCCAACTCCGGAGCACACGTCCTCAGCACAATTGGGGGGATTCCGTCAGGCCCACTCGACTTGTGGATGTCAAGGGAGAGGAGTGCTCTGCGAACCGAGCGCTGTGAGAATAGCACATCCGGCATAGAGCACTCACACCGCGGGATGGTCGGCGGTGTGTTCCCCCCGTCATCAACAGTCGAGTTGGACGCAAAAAGGGAGCCTAAAAGGTCGGCCTTCTCTTTTGCGTCGTGGGCCAGTGAGTCGTCCTCCCTGTGCAGAGATGGTAGTGATGGCTTACAGAAATTCCCTTGGACAGCCTTGGCGAGAGACCAGAATGCACGGGTTCCCGAAGGAAGGCGAACTAGTTTCTCGCCAATTCTGCCTATGTGCTCTGACTTTGCCTTGGCAATAACTCTTTTGAAGGACCTGGAGGCGAAGTTATACTTCTTTTTAAGTGTGCTGGTGTTTACATCCCGAGTCACCGAAGCCGCAGCCCAGGCTTGATAACACTCCTGCTTTCTGCGCAATGCAGTCTTACAGGAGCGACCAAACCAAGGCTGAGATCTGCCTCCGATGGGTACCACAGATGATGGAATAAATAGTTCCATTCCCTGTAGCACCACATCAGTGACAGAGTCAGCAACAGCGCTGGGATCATCCGGCGAGAAGCAAACCAGCCCCCATGGGTAGGATGCAAAGAAAGACCGCATTCCGTCCCAATCCGCCGACCTGTAATGCCAAACACGGCGGCAACCTGCAGAACGCAACCGCGAAGGGAGCGTGAGTGGCACCATACTCCGGATCAGACAATGGTCCGAAGAGCCGAGAGGGGCATCGACGGAAACCTGATATCCGTCCGGATGAGAGGTCAGCAGAAGGTCCAACAGGGAAGGTGTATGATCCTCCACATCTGGAATCCGCGTAGGCGAAGTAACCAGTTGTGTCAGACCATATGCCAAAGCAAAGTCATAAACAGATCTCCCCGCATGATCGGTTAAACGTGAACCGAGCCATTCGGCATGGTGGGCGTTAAAATCGCCAAGGATCACGATCTCTGCGGATGGGACCTGTTGTAGCAAGGAATCTGTAGCCATTTGGACGTGGTCGATGAGTCGGTCTGTTTCGGCATTACCGCTATGGGACCTATAGAGGCACCCGTAGACGCGCGGATGGTCGTCGCTGTCTACGCGTAGCCAAAGGATGGACAGGTCCGAACCTTCAAGACTGCCGAGGCGTCGAGAACAGATGTCCTCTCTGACATACACGCAAACTCCAGCCCGAGGCACAAAGGAGTGCTCCAATTTGTACCCCGGGCAGGAGAGATACGAAATATCAGCCGGAGAGGAAACCTGCGTCTCGGTCAGAAAGAGCAAGGCCGGCTTCGCCGTCTCGAGATGGTAGTGGACGGCGTTTAGGTTAGAGTGAAGTCCCCTGATGTTGCAGAAATTCACGGATAGCGTGGCAGGGGTCGCCTTGGTATTGTTGCTCAGTTTGCCCCAAGCAGTTTTGTTTTTGAGCGGAATTTTGCCCCCCCCAGAATACGCGGGGCAGCCTGAGCACCCACGCTCAGGATTGGAATAACATGGTCGTGGATGCTCAGCGAGGGATTCTCCAGGGGTACTGGTACCCTCCTGGGGTAGTCTACTTTGTAATTCCGCTACCATGTTGATGGGGGGGGGGGGGGGGGGGAATTGGGCCTCCGGCCACCTGCACTCACCAGACGAAACGCAGAAGCAGAGCCTCTACTTCACGCCGGTATTCTGTGAGGTCGTGGTACCAACCCGGCTCGAGCCTGCCCATACGTGCAACAGCAAAAAACTGCTGCGGGGCTCTACCACCGTTGAGGTGGTATTATACAAAATATATTAACATATTAAGGCGCAGGTTGAGCAAAATGTCGCGCTAGTCGTTATTTGTGCGGTTTTTAGGAGCTATCTACTTTTTATTTAAAAGATATATCAACAAATAAAAAACACATTATATTTCTACATAATCTTGATTCCATAAAAGCTATATCCAATTTTTTTTAAAGGAATAAATATTAATATAATCTCCTTACAACGAAACCACATAAATGTGAAATTATTATTGATAACATGAATCTCCTCGTAAAGTAAGTATTATTTTATTTTGCGATTTACACCAATGGATAGGCAATTTATTAATGAACATTTCTATAGTAAATTTTTTTTTAAAAGTCCAAAATTTGATTTTATTAAGAAATTATTTTAAAATCTGGGCGTATTTACTGCCCACGGACTTGCTGGAGTCAGTGAGCCCTGAGCTCTTACACGTGGAACCCGTGTCGTTAGAGCGTCTGCCAGCGCACACGCGCATAATATTATAATATTATTACTTATTAGGTTATTTATAGGTAGTATTATTTGTTTGTTTTGGGTAGAATTTTTCGTATTACTTATACATATATTTGTTGTGTTTTTTACTGCGCGATGAAGCTTTTTGCGTGTATTTTCTTTGAAGTAAATGCAAATAAAAAAATTAAGCACCATTAGCATGTAAGGTTCAAATCCATAATTAAAATTTCGACAAATATTATAATTTACACTATAAAAGGCTAATTCAATATTATCACCCAACCACAACTTATTTAGATATAGTACTGCCTCGTTGGTCTAGTGGTTGTAGTAGTGCGACTGCTGATCATGAGGTCCCGGGTTCGAATCCTGGGTCGGGCCAAAAAGTCAGTTATGAGTTTTTCATTTATGTTCTAAGTTATAATTAGTATTACTAAGTTATAGTTTTTTGCTAAAATATAGTATATTATTTATTGCTTGTTTTTTCTTCTTTTTCAAAAAAATAATTGAGTACATAAGGTGTTCTATACTTATAATTCGGTAAAAAGTATCTAAGTAGGTACTAATATACCTACTTTTTACTATCTAAAAATTTTTAAAACTAAATTTAACTAAAAAGACTAAACTGACCATTTATTTTTTAACTCAAAACAGGACATGGGTTTATTTATACTCTAAAAACTATAACTTTATACAATTAGTGTTCACTGTAAAATTATATTCGGTACAGACGGTAATTATTAAATGCAACATATTTTTTTTAATTATTAATTACATTTGTCAGTGGATTAAATTTTCTTTAATAAAGTTGGTGATGATTTTAAATAAAAATAAAATTCTATTCAAAATAAAAAAAATACTCTTTCTACCGGAGCATTCGTAGCAGGTAGACATAAAATATATTCGATTAAAAAAAATTATGTTGAAGATTGTTGACTTTGAATACTTCCATCCAACGAGTTACGGGACAATTTTGTGTCCCGGAGCTTTGTTTGGAGACAATGGGACAGGTGACCGAGAAAAGGGACAGTCTCGTTCAAAACGGGACGTATGGTCACTTTAGCTATAACCCGGCGACGGCTCCGTGGCGCAGTGGCTATGCAATCAGTTGTAGCGCTGGGGGCCGCGGGTTCGAATCCCGCACGGAACAAGTATTTGTATGGCCTACAAATAATTGTTCCGGGTCTGGATGTTTGTCCTTGTGCAATTTATGTTTGTAAACTGCCTCCAAGACACAGGAGAAAATCCTAGTGTGGGGGTAACGTTTTTTTACAATTGAAAGATTGAAGCCTTACACTTCTTGTTGATTTTTGTATTACCTTTATTAAAGTTACCCTTATGTATAAATAAATATAATTACGTATGTAGAAATAAAATTGATTTTCATCCTCATCAATCATTGGGGTGAGGATAATGTCTGCCAGCATAAATAATAAGCAGGCTAAATTACAAGGTGCTCAGTTAAAAAATTAGTAGGTAGGTATATTACTTTTCAATACGTGACACGTAAAAATTAACAATAATCAAAAACACATCTGCAAAACATCCTATTTATTTATTTATTTTTTATTGTACCAAATGTTTGTACAAAAGCCGAGCTATCTATTTATTTACCTATAGTGAATAGGTATCTTTTAAACTCACAATTTTCAATGCTTCATTTTTAATATATAATTAATTATAAAAGTTCATAATTAGATAATATATGAAAATACATAAATATAATATAATGCAACTAGTATATACCGAATAAAAAAATTAAAATACATTTATCTTTGTACGCTGTGTGTATTTCCATAAAATAGTTTATTGATGTTGAAAAAATAATACTACGTTATATTGTAGCGAGCGGCGCGCCGGTCAAATGCTCAAGGACGTTCGCATGGAGTAGCCCCTTAAAGTGAAAAGTAAATAGTTACAAAAGTCTGGGAACAGGTCTCTACATTTTTTTTTACAAAAGTAAGTTTTTTTTAATTTTTCTGCATCTTGATCAGCCCTTGAAAGTCAAATGCTGCACATGTGTCTCTTACACTGTAAGGAACGAAGAAAGGTCTTTAGGCTTGGCAGGTGAATTAACCATGGCAGTACCAGACGTCTTACACCCTTGATTCTCCTGCTTGTTGCCGGTATGAGTATTATAGTCTGGTGTAAACGAAATGATAGATATATGTAAATTATATTTTATACGTGGTAGAGCCATGCTGCAGCTATGTTAGTAGTATAGTTGTAGCACGAATGGGTCGGCTCGACCGGGGAAGGACCACGCTCTCACAGAATACCAGCGTAAAATAGCAGCTTAATCCTGCTGTGTTTCGTATGGTGAGTGTAGAGAACCGGAGACCCTTTTTACTGGAAAAGAGGCATTCCATCTTAGTCCTTACGGGTGACAACGCATCTGCATTTTGATTCGTAAATGAGGATAAATGTAGGTGTCTATAGACCACAGCAACCACTTACCATCAGGTGGACTGTGTGCTCGTTTGTCACCCTATCATATAAAAAAAAATATTTTTTTTGTAATTTTCCATACCCGTTTTCTACAACACAGGATCACAAAACACAATTACTCTCTACCAAGAGAAGGACGCCATCTCCAAACTAAAAAACTGAAACAAGCGTCTATAAGTGTATACTTTTAGCGACACAGTAGGCGCCCATATAAAACTTTTTTCGCGGGATTTTCAAACCTTTGTATTCTGTAACATTAAACTTTTTATTTAAGGCATATTCGAGTATCATTGGCTCAAGGCTCACAAACGTATGGGGTAAATTCCCATACATGTGGCAAGGTTGCACTAAAATTACTCGAACATACTTAAGACTAGTATATAGGATAAAATGAAACTATTAACAGGTATAGTTACGTAATTTTATTTTCTGGAATACAGATTGTTTTATAAACTATACATATAAAAACATCAATAATAATTGATGTTTTTATTGCTTTTGCACAGAATATTTCCACGCATGTTATTGATATATAATATATTATGTTATTGTCAGAGTTATTCTTCACAGAACATTAACGTAAATTTAAATCAGTTAAATTCTCATGATGAAAACTTAACTCGGGCCAAACACCTACGTGATCTGAAACAGATATAATTCGAGTCACTATAGTAATAATCCCTACAAATAACGGTCAATAAATTCAAAATGTTTATAGACTTACCACAATATTGTCATAAGTTTTTCTTTTGTTTTATTTGTTAGGTTTTTTTTTAAAAACCCTTACCCCCGATACATATTCTCCTGTATCGTGGAGGCAGTTTACAAACATAAATTGCACGAGGACAAACATCCAGACCCGGAATAAATATTTGTAGGCCATACAAATACTTGTTCCGTGCGGGATTCGAAACCGTGGCACCCAGCGCAACAACTCATTGCTAAGCCACTGCGCCACGGAGCCGTCAAAGTGATCAGATGATTTTGTACTTTTTGTTTGTACAACACTTAACTTACTTTCGATTATGATCACACATCGTGCATAAAATTTTGAAATAATGAATTCATTTATAGTCAATATCTTAAACAGAGTCAATATCTCACAATAATAAATATAAACAATATTAAAACCTCTCGCCAGAGAATAGTATGTACCTTGATTATAACCCTTCTAAATTTAAAACGATATTTCCACTAATATTTTTTCTGTGGCAGCAACGCGCCGGGTACTAGATAGTAAATAATAAATAATATTAAAATCTAAACCTATGAAATAAATTTGAATAAAGGAGACGGACAAAATTGTATGAAGCGTAGGCCTAGTTTTGTACTAGTATGGAAATAAATTAAAATAAAATACTAAACCACTTTTGATCATTCAAATCCACGAATTTGCCTTAATTTCAGTGGTATTAATATTTTATTCTCACCAAAAAAATGCAACACTAATGGCGGATTGATGTCGTTTCGATTTGACGTTAGCTGTCATCTCTGATATATACTCATACTCGTATCAGCTATAGCCGACTAGGTAGATTTATTATATAAAATACATAGAAGTATTAGGCTTAGAACCTGTGAAAGGGTGTCACAACTCATCACATAATCACGAAAAAAATGTAAAAATCTCATTTCATGTAATTACTCTAAGATAAAATAGCTAAAATGTCTTGAAACTAGTAGGAAAGTAGGGCAAAAAAGTTGTATTTTTTGATCAAAACACGAATAAAATATATTACAGACTGTGTATGTGTTTTTTTGGTCTTAAAACAACTAACGTTCTTGTTGATATTTGCATATCATAATTGCAGCTCAGGATAAAACAAATGTAAAAAGTACTGCCTAATTCCAGACAAGAAGATTGTTGCGATAAATCAACGGTGCCTAGGCACAAAATTATTTCATTGCATTAATTAGTGTGTGTGCACACTTCAGTGCCAGGGCTTTTTTGTTTTACATGGGGAAATGAGGCCTAGGTGTTTTGTTAGTTTTTACAAAAATTTAGTGCCAGAGAGCTCAAAGCCGAGATTATATGTGAATAGAAGGTAACTCAGTTTGTCTACCCTAAAAAATCTACCCTGAGATACTACTTTATTGCACAAATAATAAAGAATATATTTAACTTATTTTACTTTAGAGTGGTTGTTTTAAGGTGGATAGACAGAATAATCCTGAATACTAATTTCTGTTCAGGTATATGTGTCTATCTGGGCTGCTGAAGTGCTAGGGTACAATCATAGATAATATAATTCATTTGTTATAATTTGGTACATTACAGTTGTTACAAAATAATTCACATCCTAAATATTCTGCCGTTTCAGGCGTACAAATATATTCAAATAACAGGTCCTCAGCGTGTCAGAGTATGCCTTGAGCCTTGACAGACATTTAAAACCCGGACAATGTCATAACAAAGGTTAACAGTCCTATGAATTATAGAAAGTGAAACGTTAGGTAAATCATGTTTTGGATACTTAAGGTAATATAAATAAAACACCTCAATTTTTTATTTTTTATTCATTTATCCTACTTCAAAATCCTCTCTTACTAAAATGCCATCCAGAATTGAGGCCGGTGCGGTTATGGAATTTTGATGCCGAGCCCAACACAAATACCAGACAACGGTCATTATGTGGGTACAGCAACCCACTGTTTGTTGTCCAGAAGTGCAACTGCAATAATAACCCACAATCATCTCATCTCAACTTGTCCCTTGTCTCGCCAACAATATATATGTATAATAAGCTCTGCCCGAGTGATGGCGAGATTTTATTAACCGCCTCTTATTAAAACAGAGTCTTGTTGGGATGATATTAATTGGGTCATAACATATCTGTTACCCAGTCTTCATTGAAACCAAACACAATATACTGGTAGAATTGGCATTAGGGCGCTGGAGCTCATTTTCAAGATTTGTGCCCTGAAAGATAATTACATCATATTAAGATTTTGCAGCCATTATGAACTTATGTAGAAATTAATAATTATTAACAGGCTACAGATAGAAGCATGTCATTCAAATGCATTTAATAGAAAAATCCACGATTAAACGCATTCACGAGTTCCGAACTACACAATCAAGCTCGGAATAAATAAAAACATCATTTGACAGAAATGACATTTGACGAATAACCGTGTCTTTTTTACTTTTTTATGATTGGAAGGGCACCATCTTGGAAAACCATCAAAAACTTGGGATTGCATTTTTATTTTTAGCAAGTTATTTAGTTTGATTTATTCTTTAATTTTATTTATAACAAAATCCCTGAATTTTTCTCTTTATAGCCTGGACCAGAAATGGACCGTCTCCTTTCATAAAATATTTTCAATATGAAAGATGTTGACAAACAAATGTCATTTATTTCATCTTTTCATTTATGGCTTCTTTTGATAGAAATCTGATAATATTTAATAATTTAATTTTAATCAATTAATAGGAAAATTAATTGAGCAAATCTAAAAGTAATATGTATGTAATTATACTCTAAGAAGCAAACCAAAAAAAGTTTAACATAGAATTTACATTTTCAGTTTATTCCGATATAATATGAATTTTTGTATCTAATTTTTAAAATGGCAATCTGAAGAAACGCGAAAGAAAGAAAGAGCGATATCTTTATCTCGCTTTATTTTTATACGCCTAACCCACACATAGACAAAATTATGATTGTGTGCATATTGCATATAAGGGAAAAATATTTAGGTGATATGGTGTAGTGGTAGTGGATATTCTTACACCGCTAGTATAAGATTTTAATAGATTCTGTGATAACATAAAAGGTGAAAGCAAGAGGTGTTTATCAAAGGCAAACAAATATACTGTTTTATTTTTTTATGCGGATCTTAGCTTATAAAACTGAAGAAACAAGCGTGCTAAACATTCAATTAATAGTAATACATCCAATTTTAAACAAAGAATGCTACTGATGTGTTGTTACCTCTAAGGACTAAAGTGAAATGACTCTCTCTATATATAACCTTTAGACCGGAAAAAAGCAGTGCTCGCACTACTGCTTGGTGGCAGAAATAGGTAAGGGGGAACCAGACGTTAGAAAGTTACCTAGGTAGAATTCCTTTTATGCATCAACAACCACCACTAACTAACAAGTAATGACGCAAAGTACATAACTCTATATATATATATATATATATATAATATAGGATATAATATATTATAGGATAACGGTGACAAACGAGCACATAGTCCACCTGATGGTATGTGGTTGCTGTGGTCCATAGATATCTACATCTATACTCGATTACGAATTAAAATGTAGATGCGTTCTCACCCGTAAGGAACGAGTTGGAATGCCTCATATCCAGTAAAAATCGTCTCCTGTTCTCTACACTTAACATAGATTTTACGCGTGGTCCCATTTGCGCTACAACTATACTACTAATATAGCTGCAGCATGGCTCTACCACGTAAAATGTATGAAGTTTTACACAAGTGTCCTTGATTTATCGCAAGTTCTTACTTGTAGCTTTTCGTGGTCGAACTCATCGCTGAGACGCTGCTCCATTTGGGCTTAGGAGCACTGGCCTTCATCCATTCCAGAATCGGCTTGATGTCCGAATCTTCCTGCTGTGCATGTTGTAGGTTGTCCTTCCACTCATTGCTGAGCTGGTTTGTCCTGAGCATACTCACAGATACCACTTTCTTACCCTCTTGAGATCGATCACCTTCCCTTTCTACAGTTTGCTTAGGGCAGCTGGATCGAAGATGGCCCCTTTTCCCACAGCCGTAGCACCTAGGGCTGTATCCTTTATTGCGGTCGCGAACTGTAGCTACTACAACCTCCCTGACGCGATAGGAACGACGATCCTGTCGCACGGCTTCCACCTCCAGTGCATGTCGTCTCGTGGTGCCCGAGCCTCACAGTAGCTCTAACTTCAAGGTCGCGGATGCCGTCGAAGAATGTCTGCACCAGGTTCCCCACAATGAGCGCAGGTGCAGACTGATATGCTTTTCGACCCAGTTTCTCCACCTCAAGGACCCACTGCTGCAGGGTTTCGTTGCTGCGTTGCACACGATCTTTGATCTGTGCACGAAAGACGTGTTCCAGGTGAGCGTCGCCGTATCTCACCTCCAATGCTTCAAGGAGCTGCTCGTAAGTCACTTCCTTATCGAGAGCTTCCAGAACAGTTAAGGCCTGGTCGCACAGGCCTAGGGTGAGAGCAGTCATGGCCTGACTTTTATTCCAGCCGTTTGCCTTCATGACAGCCTCGAACTGGATTTTGTAGTCCGACCAGGAAGAAGTCCCGTCGAACGGCGGCACTTTGAATCCACGTTGTCAGGATGTTGTTGCTACCACGGGAGCTGTAATTACAGGGAGTTTGAGGTCGTCTAGCGTTTTCTTCATGTCAGCCATCACGTTGTCAACCCGATTGTTCACTTGGTTGATTCGGGTTTCAGCTTCCGACAGGCGGTTGTCATGTCGAGCAACCCTAGCCTTCACCTCCCTTATATGTTTCCCGAAGGTAGCGTGTAGGTCCTTCATGAGGAGCATCTGCTCTTCCATACCGCGCTGCAGCTGCTCTTCCAACCGACGGGCTTGTTTCTCCTGTCGGCGGGCCTGCTTCTGCAGCATCATCATCAAAGCACCGAAGTCAGGTGCTGCAGATGCAGAAGCTGCTGACGGGTCGGCCTCCGTGGTCGGCAGATGGCCCTCCAACGTCTGCGACGTTGCACCACCAAATCGTCTCTGGTCAGTCTGCTGTTGGCGTTGACTTCGGGTACGAATACCCTCCGTGTCGTTTTTAGGTAAAATCGGCATGATTTTATCCCACTTCTGACACCAATTTTTACGAGCTTGTGGTTCGAGACAATTAAAAAACTGCCGATTGAATTATCAAAATTGACAATTTAATTACAGAACACTAATTACAATCTAAAACCACACTAATAATAAAACACAATTGTACTACTGATCACTTTAATTCGCAGTTATTTCGCTTCGAAGTATTCTCTTGTATCGCCAATTCAATACTGACTCGGTCGTGGTCTATACCAGCCCTATATAGGGCCTCAGATAGTTTCCAGAACCTTTTACTGTATCTAGAATGTTCGAGTACATATCGGTCCCGAAATTTCAAGAAGGATCTTGACTCTCCTAGTTCTGCTACTCGATACTAGAGAGCGCTAGTGGTAACTAGTGTTGTGATGTATAAGAAATTAATAGTAGCACGCAACAATATATAAAAAGAAAACACACTAATATAAACTTTTAGGTAGAACAAACTTTTGTACGGTACACGAAGTTTTCGATGATAGCAAGATTTGGATGTTAACCAAAAATATCTCTTGAACTTACTGTTGTGGGTTTATATCGCTGAAGGCAATCATTAATATTAAATTTGATGGTGGGTTTAGTTATTTAAATTTATATTTTACAAATATATTTTTTTTTATTTTTTTCTATTCCAATTAGCGTAGTTAATTATACTTACTTACTTACTTATCTTCACGCACAATCCCTGACGGGGTAGCCAGAGAGAACAGATCGCCAAGTGTCACGATCCTTACATATCTCTTTCGCTTCTTTCAGATTCATTATCTTCTTCATACATGCACGTCTAGGTATCCGAGTACTCTTGACCCTACCCTCTTCGAGCAATTTGCTCACATGGTCTTCGAATGTTAGTCTCGGTCTACCTCGACACCTTTTAATATTAACTTTCGCGCTATATATTTTCTTCACCATTCGGTCTTCACTCATTCGCTCAACGTGCCCAAACCACCGAAGCACGCCCTTATCAATTTTTGTGATAAGGTCATCTTTCAAACCTGCCATATTGCGAATCTCTTCGTTTCGCTTTCGGTCGGCCATAGTAACGCCGCACATTTTACGAAGAGATCGCATCTCCACTGCATTCAACTTACTTTTATGCTTCTTCTGGCATACCCAGGTTTCGCTGCCATATAACAAAGTCGGTACCAACACTGCGTTATGTATTGCAAGGCGTGCACTCTTCGCTACGCCTTGCCTTTTGACTAACGCAGTCAGGGCACCATTGACTTTGTTCCCGGCAGCGACACGCCTGTCCACATCTAAATCACATCTTCCATCCCGGCTAAAAGCACTCCCCAAGTATACAATTTCATTTACCTGTTCTAGACATTCCTGATTTACCCATATTTCACACTTCGTTCTCTCTTCGTCCCTTTCAAATACCAGAACCTTAGTTTTATTAGCATTCAAACGGAGACCTTTAATTTCACATTCCTCTTTCATACACGTGACTAATGCCTGCAGTTCTGCCTCTGATGGTGCAATAAGCACTGCATCATCAGCATACAGCAGACAGTTTACTTTTATGTCACCCAATTTCACACCCAAACAGCTATCTTTCAGCTTTTGTAAACAGCTGTCGAGATACAGTATGAACAGCCAGGAAGACATGACACAACCCTGTTTTACGCCCGTTTGGACGCTAAACATGGGTGACAGGTCATGCCCTACCCGCACACAGGCTTTACAGTCACAGTAAAGAGACTGCACAGCCCTTAGCAATCGGCCATCCACACCATACCCCGGCAACAGTTCCCACATTTTCTTCCTTACAACCTTATCAAATGCTTTCTCAAGATCCACAAAAGCACAGAAAATCTTCTGGTTAACAGCCAGAAGCTTTTCCGTGATCATACGGAGAGAAAACATTTGATCCGTGCATCCTCTTCCAGGTCTAAATCCGCATTGTGCCTCCCATAGAAATCTTTCCGATTTCTCTTGCATTCTACGTGTCAAAACCTTCGAGTAAACTTTACTTGCTAAACTGGTCAAGCTGATCGCCCGATAGCACCCGCAGTCAAAATGTGAACCTTTACCTTTATATAAAGGCACAATGACTGCGGATCGCCAATCATCCGGGACATCCCCCGTCCGCCAGCACAAATTGCACAGCAGATGAAAGCTGTCCCAGACGCGAGGCCCACCATACTTGACCATTTCAGCAGTAACTCTGTCTAGTCCCGCAGCCTTACCACATTTCAAACTTCGAATCGCACGTTCAATCTCTTTCATACTGATGACCTCGGTGTCATCGAGGTCCGGGTCTGGCGTGCCAGTCACGGCATCATCCCCGGATCCCTCACTAAGATCATCACACGCATACATTTCTCTATAAAATTCGCTCCATCGCTGCATGACGTCCGATTTTTCTGAGAGGACGTCATTAGTTCTCGAAAGCACTTTGTTCATTCTTAAGGCCGTCGCACCACTTCGGGTCCTTCCAACCTCTTTCCAGAAGAGTTTGGAGTTCTCCTTAAAGTTGTGCGACAACCTTTCATCCGCTTCCATTCTACACCTTTCACGCACTTCCTCAATCAATGCTTTCGTGTGAACTTTCTGCAGCTTATATCTTTCTTTCATCTTCTCTCTCATATCCTTATCATTACTAGAGGCCAAGTAGTCTAACCATGCTTTCTTCTTCTTCTTTACAGCTTCTTTCACTTCATCATTCCACCATGCATCTCTTCTTTTACTACTGCCTCTTTTTATTGTTCCACACACTTCTTCCGCTGCACTTACCATTCCATCCCTAAGGTTCTGCCATGTTCTTTCTACACATTCGTTTCTGCCATCGATGGTGTCAAGCTTTTCGGCTACCCTCGCATGATATTTGTCCCTAGTATCCGCTTCCTGAAGCTTCCAGCTTCGGATGCGACAGACCGACTGTGGTTCTGTCACTGTCGTCCGGTAGCGCCAACCCGCGAACAGACCCCTAAATCTAGTAATCACTAGATAGTGATCCGTTCCCAGGTCAGCACCCCTGAACACTCGCGTATCCATAACCTGTTTTCGCAGTCGGTCATCCACCAGGAACAAATCGATCATACTTCTCTCATTCTTTCTTTCTCTAGTATACATATGGATTTTCTTGTGATTAAACATAGTGTTTGTCACAAGAAGACCCTTTTCCTTGCATACCGCCAGTATAAGCTTGCCAGCATCATTAACCCTTTTATCGCCAAACTTTCCAAGTACCGACTCGTACCCTGGTCGAGCGGTACCAACCCATCCATTCAAATCACCACATACAACAATCCTTTCGTTTCCCCTAGCCAAATCTAGAACTTCTCTTACATTCTCCCAAAACTCCTCCAGCTCAGCCCTGGACGACGAAGCCACCGGCGCATAAACAGCCAAAAGGAATAACTTCGTCAGTCCCAATTTAAAGCGAACCCAGAGAAGTCTTGAGTTCACAAACTTATATTCAGTCATAACATCTACCAACCGAGAAGACAGCAGCACCCCCACTCCCTGGCAGGCGTTCTCGCTCTCCGGGACTCCGGACCATAGAGCTAACGCCCCGCCAGGGAGCTCTTCAGTACCACTGCCCTTCCGTTTGGTCTCCGACATACACACGACATCTAATTCTCTTTCTTTCATTATTTCGATCAACTCATTCGTCTTATCTCTCATGCCTCCTCTAACATTCCACGTGCCAACTCTGCACTCCGTCCTCCACCTTCCGCCGTGTCGGGCTGTGCGTGACGGGTGGCGGTCCCCATCGCCGCTTTGCGCGCTGCATTCCACACCAACGGGGACGAGCTGGTGTGCGTCGCCTTGGGGGGACGCCCTAACCCTCGTTGACATGGGTGCGCAGCTGAGTAGAATTGCAGCCCTGAAAAGGGCTGGCAGGGGTCGCGACGAGCACGCTTACTTAATTATAAGTACCAGTAACTCTTAAAACTCTTCACCGTTGCATTAAAAGACGTTTTCAAGCTACTGGACTGGAAAGTATACGGTATTAACATCAATGATGAGTATATCACTCACCTTCGATTTGTCGAAGACGTAGTCCTTATGGCAGAATCGTTGAAGGACCTAAGTACTATGCTCGATGACCTCAATATTGCCTCCCAACGGATAGATCTTAAGATGAACATGGACAAAACGAAGATCATGTATAACGTCCATGTCACACCAATGCCGGTATTTGTTGGAAGCACTAAATTCGAAGTTGTTGACGAAGTTGAGAGAGAAAACCGACAAACGATGGGAAAAAAGGTTCTCGAGTGGCGGCGGATGAAGTGTAGGGCGTCCCCCCACTAGATGGAGTGACTCTAGGTAGTCATGCAGGAAGTCGATAGATGCAAGTGGCTCAGGACCGTGCTTTGTGGCATTCCTTGGGGGAGGCCTATGTTCAGCAGTGGACTTGTGATGGACTGTAATGATGATGACAGGTAGAAAAGCTATTTGACACAAAGCGGCAAAAATGTCATTATCATGAAAAAGTTTCAGAGATTTATCATACTTTTTATATTTCTAATGGACAAATCCAATACGGATCTATTACATTACACACAAAGCGAACACATAACCGTACTAGAATTATATGTTTATTTTTTTCTTTAGGTGTCAAATAGCCCCGTGGTTGGTGTTCTTGGAAATCACTAGGTACTCGAATTCTGAAGAATATATGGAATTTGACAATATTATATTCTTCAGTGGACAGTTAGAAAGCATGTTTTAGAAAACTTTTAAAAGAAACTAGGGTATCAAATAGAAGTTTACTTAATTTTTTTTTCACGGGTCTTATTTTGATGTTTATTTTACTCTTATTGCTTTAATTTTCTTTCTCTAAAATAGCTGTTCCAAATAGTCCTAAAATCTACTCTAAATAGCCCCGTTTGCAAAAACATTCAAAATTAATCACTAAGTGAACCGTTATATCGAGTTTAGATTACTTCATACAAACGGTAAAACAAAACTCAAGTGTAACGACTCCAAAAACTTCGATAATCGTGAAAGAATAGGAATAGGACGAAAATAAACTTCCCTTCTTGTTCTGTTATGTACACTGTGCTTGAATATTTTGCCGTTCAAAATGCAAAAACATTGAGACATGTGTGCAAACGATATGGTGACTTCTAAAAGCAATTAAATTGGTAGTTTCTAAACTTTCAAACTAGCTAGAGCAAAGTTCACTCCTCGGTATTTGTGTACTTTTACATTTTAGCGCCACAGAAAACTAAGTTTAAAGTTCGGTCCCTTGATTTTAAACTTTCGCACATGCCTTCATAAGTTAAAGCTTAGTATGTTTGCAGCGAAAGAAATAGTATATACTTTGTCCGCTTTTAATGTCTGTTTTGCGATCAAAAACTACGAGGGGAAGTCAAAGAGTTCCCGGAATCAAAGAGAAAGGGGTGAAATTAAGGTAAAGTAGTTAAAGTTGTAGTCTATATACGTCCCACCGCTGGGCACAGGCCTCCCCTAATTTCTGAGAGGGTTTTTAGGGCAAGGAAATGTCCGCCGCGCTGCCCCAATGCGTGTTAGAGAACTTCAGAAGTCTTCAAAATATTTTTTTCTTATTTCTCAGATATGCAGGTTTCCTCACGAAGTTTTCCTTCATCGCCGAGCACGTGATAAATCAACTCTTAAAATTGCAATTAACAATTATATTGGTGCCGGCGGGGAACGTAACCGGTTTGCTCGTGTACTGTGAAATTTACAGCGAGCGCTAACCATCTGAGCTACCACGGCTCATCGGAAATTAATTTTTTTTTCATATATTTTCCATTAATCTTAATACACTTCTCAGACTGTTCAAATAACTTATTTATACCTTCGAAAAAAATGTTTTGTCAAGCCCCTCAAAATAGGCAGAAACTGCCGAATTCACTTCCTTGTCATCTATAAATTTCTTCCCCTGAAGCTGTTTTTTCATTTCTGGGAACAAATAACAATCCAAAGGGGTCTAATTTGGAATAAAGGGAGGGTGATTTAAAGTTTTGAAGCCGCACTTGTGTAAGGAAGCCATCGCCACATGACTCTTGTGAACGGGGAAGCGTTGCCGTGCAAAAGGTGCGCCTCGAAATCACTTTCTCCATCATTTTTCTTTAATTGCATCTTTTAATTTTTCTAGCAGCGTAGCGTAATACTGTTCCGTGAATTCGACACATTTATCTTATCTTTAATCTAATATATAAAATTCTCGTGTCGCGGTGTCTGTTACCAAACTCCTCCGAAACGGCTGAACCGATTTGTATGAAATTTTGTGTGCATATCGGGTAGGTTTGAGAATCGGCCAACATCTATTTTTCAAACCCTTAAATGATAAGAGTGACCCCTAAATATTTATTTTATTTTATTGATAATTTATTTTATTTTGTTATGATTTAGCATTGAAAAATACATAAAACTAAAAATTTTCTACCTTCTACGATGAACCCCTGTTTTTTAATCGCATTTTTAAAACTAAAAAATATTTATTAGAAATAATGTATATGGCAAAACAACGTTTGCCGGGACAGCTAGTAGATCAATAAAATTTCTGAATCCCAAAAAACTGGAGTCAAAGTCATTCTAGCTGATTGTGACACCTTAAACTTCTTAGGCGGTTCTGCGCCTTTTTATGTCACTACATGGACTCCTGTTATAACTCAGGTTCATATTGATGAATCCAAGTTTCATTCCCAGTCACAATTCGGTTCGTAATTTCGACCCTATTCTCACTACACAGGCCCAAAAACTCGCGCGAACACTTTACCTCCCGCTATTTCTGAAGCGGTGTGAGCATTCTTGGCACCCATCTAGCACTGACTTTAGACATACCAAAACGGTCATGGTGAATGTTGAAAACCATCTCATATGTTACTCCAGTCATTTCTGCTATCTGTTTTTTCTTCAGACGAGCATCTTCAAGAACAAGTTTTTTAACTTTTTCGACAATGTCTGAGGAATTTGCCTCAATCGGTCAGCCTGAGTGCTGATCGTCTTCAATTGAGCCTCTACCTTGCTCAAAAAGGTTATGCCACTAATAAATCATCGTTTTCCCAGCACAAGAGTCCCCTTAAACAAATGATACCTCTTCCGTAATGATATGTGGTGTTTTTTCATGCTTAGTGAGGAACTTAATCATGACACGAATCTTAATTTTCTCCTTACTTAGTGTTCACTTTCTGATTGACTTGTTTATCCTGTGATATCTCAAAGGTTTATAAACCTGGCTGAAACTTGATATTTATAGTCGTATTGAGTTATCAAGTAGTGACTGTTAAAAAATCCCCCCACCCCTCTATAAACCCTCCATTCCGCGAATTTTTGTCCCGCATTCGTAGCTACATATTTACAGTAATTTTTGTTGACTGACGTAATATAAAACTTGAGATACGAGTAGTACGAGTAAGTAGAACAAAGTTACTAACTAGAGTCGGATTCCTTCAGGTGTCGTAAAGAAGAGTTCCTGTATCATAGTTTTACCGTGATAAATTTGTTACTTTACTATGAGATATTCATAATATTTGTATTTAATTAATTTTACACCTATACGGTCAGCAATCACGGGAAAAATGGAGTGGTGGATATTTTTACAATGCTATTTCTTGCGATAATTTGTCAATATTATGGACATAGGTTACATCATTTTTAAAATAAAATTATGAAAACGTAATTATGATACATAATTTTTTATAAGATATATTTTTGAAAAAGAAATATTTAAGATCTTAATAATTGGTTCTACTATTCGTATTCATGGAAACATATATTTCGCTTTTACGTTCGTAACACAGATCACGTACGTAATTAACCACTCTAGAACTTTGTTCCTTGCCAAGTTTTGAATTAAATTGAATTCAACGATAATAATTTAGTATTATACATTTAACAAATGTAATTCTTCGTAAAGAATGTTGTTTTGATTAGATATAAGAATATTTTTATTCTAATAGTAACAATGGATACACCAAATATACTGTATTTTGTTGCAGGGATTACTTGCTCTTTTTACATTTCCTTTTTGACTGCCTCGTTGGTCTAGTGGTTGTAGTAGTGCGACTGCTGATCATGAGGTCCCGGGTTCGAATCCCGGGTCGGGCCAGAAAAAAATCTGTTATTGAATTTTTCTATCAAGAAATTCTCAGTAGCTGCCTGGAGTCAGGAAGTTGGTGGTGTCCCACCCCCGTGCCTCGGAAAGCGCGTTAAGTCCTGCGCCTGATCTCTCTCCGGTCGTGTCGGTTTACTGTCCAATCGGACTATGAGAGTGAGGGAATAGAGAGTGCACCTGTGCTTGTGCATACACTGGGATACTATAATACTGTCCTGCGCAGATGGCTAGTCTCCGTTGAGGCTGGCCGCCGTGACCGAAAGTCGGTCTGGAGGACATTACATTTCCTTTTCTTTTGTTGTTATTATTTCACATAAGAAAAGATAGGAGCATCAAAGTCGTTGTAGACGGTACATGCTCCGACTACAAGTCTATTAACGCTGGTGTTCCACAAGGCTGCGTGCTATCACCAACGCTGTTTCTTCTGCATATCAATGATATGTTGCAAACCGGTAGCATTCATTGCTATGCGGATCACAGCACTGGTGATGCTCTATACACTGGCCGTGTCAATCTTTCTCGGGAAAACGTCGCCGAGTCCCGGAACAAACTTGTATCTGAAGTCGAATCTATGCTGGACAAAGTCTCGGATTGGGGGCGACTAAATTTAGTCCAGTTTAATCCTCAGAATACACAAGTTTGCGCATTTATCGCTAAAAGGAACCCCTTTGTCATATCTCTTCAGTTTCAAGGTACACCCCTTGTTGCCTCAGCCAGTATCGGAATCCTCGGCGTCGACATATCGATTGACATGCAGTTTCGTGGTCACTTGGAAGAGAAGGCCAAATTGGCCTCTAAAAAGCTTGGGGTGCTCAGCAGAGCGGGACAGTATTTCATGCCGGCACAACGCCCGCTATTTTACAAGGCGCAGGTATTCGGCCTCACATGGAATACTGTTCCCATCTCTAGGCTGGGGCTCCCCAGTGCCAGCTCCTTCCACTTGACCGCATCCAGCGCAGGATGGTTCGAATCATCGACGACCGAATCAAAGCAGAATCCTATGAGCAACCTTTTAAGAAACGATCCCCAGTCAGCCTCAGCTCCGGTGGCGATTACGGTAACGGCGGAGTAGGAAGTAGAAAGAATCTCCGACACAGTATCGGTAAGCAGCTTCGACGACTTGGCAAAGCTTTATGTACGCACCTTGGAGGCAGAGGAAAACATCCCGGAGTGGAGAGAAGAAGAGACATACAAGTTGAGAACAAGGTAATTGTCGATTTCGGCAACTTGTTCTGTCAACGAGAGGACGACCATCTATCCTAAGGAGATGTCGAATTTATCGTCTACAAGGCATTCTCATTTACAACTTGGTCATGATCGATAGCTAGCCGACAAGGTTCAAGTTTATACTCAGAATTACCATACGTCACATGGTTAACGCAATAACTTTAGCATATATGGAGGTGTAGGCGATGTATGAGAACACTAATACAACCATTATAATTAATAGAATCAGGCGTTAATTTGCGAAAATCCATTATATTAAAGCGTTTAAAAAATTACTTCGCAAATATCCGCTTTATAAAATAAAATGATGTGTCTTACCCAGTATGAAGAGCATGTCCCGCCCTCCCTCAATTGCGTGCACTATCCTCGTCACCACTAATCCTAGCACCACTACTCCCAACACCACTACACTAGGAAAGACACACCACTGACGACAATACGACACGTGTTTCGCCTCTACACGAGGCATTCTCAGGTGATGTAGACTCTACGGTGGCTGACCGTAAAGTGAGCGGTGAGCCAAAACAACTACCTTTTATACAGACCGCTGAGCAACCGCTCCCTGTTTAAAGAGCGAGCGACCGCGTAATGCGATAAAACATGCGACCAATCAATGTGTCCGGCGGTCAGTGGTGTGTCTGTCCTAGTGTAGTGGTGTTGGGAGTAGTGGTGTTGGGAGTAGTGGTGCTGGGATTAGTGGTGACGGGGATAGTGCACGAAATTGAGGGAGGGCGGGAGGTGCTCTTTATACTAGGTAAGACACATCATTTTATTTTATAAAGCGGATGTTTGCAAAGTCATTTTTTAAAAGCTTTAACTAATACAACCATCTATTCCTCCAAAACCCACTATACAGTGTTGATGAATAAAACAAAGAAAAAAAACTCAAATAATGATATAATAGTGTTAATTGCATTTTAAAAGAAAAATAAAATTAGAATTTTTAAAAAACCCCGAAACTACGAGTAAAACAGCTCATGATCTTCAAATGGCTGAACAAATTTTCTTGAAACCTAAAAACTAAGCTAAGAATACTCTCAATTAAGACACCTTTCAAACGACAAAGACTAAATTAAAACTGGTTCATCTGTTCTGAAGCTATATATCTGTATCTGTCATCTATGCCATGATGGCACAGATAGATATACAGATACACAAATACACAGATACATAGATAAATACATAGATACATACTACAAACATATAACATGCCTCTGTTTTTATCGGGGGTTAAATAGAAAGATAACAATGTTACATCTATACAAATAAATAAAATTTAAGTGTCTGTTTGTAATATCAAAATAACAGCTTTTTACTAAATGCATATGAAAGTATATACGGTACTTATAACAAAAACACAATTTTTAAAATTTTTGTCTGTCTGTCTGTTTGTTCCGGCTAATCTCCGAAACGGCTGGACCGATTTCGACGGGACTTTCACTGGCAGATAGCTGATGTTATAAGGAGTAACTTAGGCTAATATTTTAGAAAAATAATTAGGGTTCCTCGCAACATAATCAAAACCCTAAATTACACGCGGGTGAAGTCGCGGGGATCAGCTAGTTTTGAAATAATTTTGCGGCTAGAGGTTAATTAAACATCTCTCAAGACGACAAGACGCAATCAGCGAGAATAGAGTGTTTAGAATTAAATATTCAAATAATTTACCTAAAAACACTCACACAAGTTGATGTTCCACGAGGTTTATTTATTTATTTAAGGTCAGGTTTTACAATAACACATTAACAAATATGCATAAACTTAATTGCAATAGTACCAGAGAAACCGACCTAGCCCAACTGTAGTAGTAGCTGAAGTGGTAATTGGCCGGCCGTATAGTTCGAAAAACTGACAACCGATGGAGAAGAAAGGTTATCGAGAGGTAGCGTGGCCACCCTGCTAAATGCAGTGACGACTTGGTGAAACATGAAAGGTGTCGTTGGATATAAGTGTTCCATGATCGTGTTGTGCGACAATCTTCAGAGGAGGGCTATGTTCAGTGAACTAGTAATGGGTTGTAATGATGATGATGATGGTTTGGTTGTTATTGGTTTGGTTGGCCACATTTTACTAACTACATTATATAAACTAATTACTAGCTGGCCGTTGTTCTGCCCTTTTCAACGACCCTTCATATAAAAAGAAAACCCTTAAATTCGTAATAAAAAAAATATTGAGCGTCACTTATCAGGATAGAAACTATGGTATCTCTCAAGTTGGACCAAACTGCACAGAGTGCAAAATTTCATTGAAATCAGTTCAGTAGCTTAGAAGTTCATCGCAGACAAACAACGTGACACGTAATTTTTATATATAAAGATAAAGGCAAAAAGAAAGTAAAGCTGCTTCATAAAACTTATGGAGTGTAAGTATTATTATAGTTTATAAAGTAGTTTAGTTTACAACTTAAAAAGCTTTGAAACATCTTTCATGAATATAGGTCAAAATCACTGGTTGACTCGGAATTCTTATAAATCTGAGTTAAGTAGTTGGAGGTGAATAATCATTGACCTAGTTTTAGAATGAAAAGAGAAAACTGGCCTTGTAATGGAAAAGGCCTTATAAGTGAGCTAAAGCATTAGTCTACCTGCGTTTAATTCGGTAAATATATGTTTTTTAGCTGACATTATTGTTATGCTTCGGTGGTTTGGTCATGTAGAAAGAATGAACGAGGAAAGAGTGACAAAGCAATTTTATGTTGCAGAAGTGAACGGCAGGGTCGGGAAGGGACGCCCTAGACGAAGGTTTATCGACCAAATCTGCGATACATTAAAATGGGCCAGATTAGGAATACCCTTAACCGACGAGCGTGTATGCGTAAATATATGGATGTAAAGGAGGCGAGAGAGGTGCGTCAGGATCGCGCCAAATGGAAGTCCGTAGTCTCTGCCTACCCCTCTGGGTGACAGGCGTGAGTGTTTATGTTTTATGTAGTGTTATATTTTCATTATGAGATACAGAATTTTGAGAATTAATTATTTTTTATAATAAAGGCGACAAATGTATATTACATACGTGATCACCGCTGCCATCAAACTCTGCAGCACCTGTGGCTGCAGGTACGGTGCGCTGCTGGCCTTGTAGGAATTAACTGGCTCTTTTATTGAAGGCCCCTAGGTGATGTCGGTTCGCGAAACCGCTGGTGACATTAAATACCACAACGTAACATAACAACACGTGGTAGAAATTTTTTAGTAAAACGCACAGTGATGAATTCTTAACCATTGATATTATGTGATTAGGATTAAATATTCTGTGAACCTAGGACATATTTCATTTAATTTAAATAAATCTTAATTTAACCTTAAGTTAATAGGATGATATTTATACAAAACAGTAAAGTGACTTTATAATTTGATCTAGTAGAAGTTTGTGTACACTGTGTAGGATCAAGAGATATTGCTTGCTTATACGAGTATTATACTTACATTAGTAATGCGAAGTGAAATTGAGACTAGCAACCCGTCCTGGCTGCGCCTGGGTAGTATCTATTGATGTGGCATTATTTGTATTTAAAGTAATCATAAATACCATTTGTTATTTGTCAAAAAAAATGTTTTGCGAATGAAATGTAACCTAGATCATATCTGGCATTTCACTCTATCTGTTCCTTATATCGTTTCAGCCATTCCGAAGAATAGCTTAAGAGTAAATTTTAATTTTTTTTTATAGGCGACAAACGATGACACAGTCCACCTGATGGTAAGTGGTTGCTGTGGCCCATAGACATCGACATTAATCTCGTTTGCGAATCAAAATGCAGATGCGTTGTCACCCGTGAGGACTAAGATGGAATGTCTCTTTTCTAGTAAAAAGGGTCTCCGGTTCTCTACACTCCCCATACGAAACACAGCAGTGTTAAGCTGCTATTTGACGCTGGTATTCTGTGAGAGCGTAGTCCTTCCCCGGTCGAGCCAACCCATTTGTGCTACAATTATACTACTAATATAGCTGCAGCATGGCTCTACCACGTACAAAAAAAATTTTTGTTCGTGTCTCCTCGGCTCAATTGAAGAAAGTTATTTCGAGTTTACAGACAGACACTTCAATTATATTCATATGTATGGATTAATGAATGAGTCAAATTAATAGTAACTTCAACCAAAGAGCATGTGGATGAGACATATGGATGTGAATGAAGAAAGAGGGGTGTATCAGGATCGTGCCAAATGGAATTTCATAGTCTCTCTACCTATCGCTCTGGTTGTCAGCGTGAGATAGTATTAGGTATGTATGTGACAAAATTCATTCCAATTAAATATTTTGCATTACATTACCCGACTACCCCAGAAAGAAGGAAATGTTTTTTTGAGTAAATGCATATATAAATTTCTATTTCAAATGATATGACCGTAAAATAGAAAAGGAGTGAACGATCGATTTAATATATTGAAACGTGATTTTTGGCGGAAAAGAAGGGACTTTATGGATATATCGATATATTTTATGTTCCGAATATAGTTATTAATTTATATATAACACGCACTATTTATTATAAAATATATTAATTTACGTAAGTTGTAAGTTTAATCGATAATGAGCACACTGAAACAAACAAGGCACCTGTACCGCCTACTTATTTTTTTCTTGCACAACGCAAATCGAAGGGTTATTAACTAGATTTCTAAAGGAGAACCGCAGACACGTAACTTTAAATGGGGATTGGATGAAATCAGTATTATTTCACGACTATACCCTGTTAAAATACGAGTAGTAGCCACAATAACGTATGCTAATTAAAATTTTAAATTACATTGGTTTACCTATTGATAAGGTAGAAGTAAGATGTTACCAGTTACCGCACGAAAGTGCGAGTAAGCTAAAAAATAGTAGACATTCACTCTTTATATTGATCATAACAATTTCACAACGCATAACGTAAAGAAGATCCGGAAGAAAATATGCTTTACTCACTGTCGTACGTGTACGCGTTCTGCACAAAAGTAAGTGATTCTGACATGTGTGCCCGTGGCCATGACAAGAGAATCACTAATGTTATGTAGAAACGAGACTTAAGTTGCAGACATTTGCTTTTTGTTTAATATGTACATCTTTTTATTTAAACTTTTTTAATTTATTTAGAAACATCATAATATGCTATAATGCGTGGGGTGCATTGTAGTATTTTTTTATACGGGTGACAAACGAGCACACAGTCCACCTGATGGTAAGTGGATGCTGAAGCCCATACACATTTACATCTACCCTCGATTAAGAATCAAAATGCAAATCTTAGTCCTCGGGGGTGACAACGCATGTCACCCCTGAAGACTAAGATAGAATGCCTCGTTTCGAGTAAGAGGGGTCTCCGGTTCTCTACACTCACTATACAAAACCTCGTAGCATTAAGCTGCTATTTTACGCTGGTATTCTGTGAGAGCGTGGTAATAACCGTAATATAACTGCAGCGTGACTCTACTACTTATAAAATTGTCTATTTCTATTTATAATAAATTTAGTAAATATTTGGAAAACAACGACATAAAGCCGAATTCCTGCCATCAGCTAGTGGACAGTTTGATGACTCTTACGACAGACATGGGATGAGATTTAACAGTCACTATTAGAAATATTTTAAAGCCTCAATTTATTTTAGAATTATATTTTTTATTTTTATTATTTTTATTGTTTAAAAACACTATTTTTAAGAAATATGTCATTCAGCTTATTCATTTACACAACGAAAATTAAATAAGAAAGTGGGATACTACAATTTTCATCTTGAGTTTGGATTGCAATCGTATGTCAGAGATTCGACAGAATTCAAAAGCTTCAATTTTAGATGAAAAAAGCTTGAATAATTAAGTTTGTTCCGTACCGGTTTGCTCCTCATACCGAATGCTAATTAAAATAGAATTTCCTTGTTCCCGGAAGTCATAAAAGTTTTACTCCTCTGTTACTGGTTACCAACTTCGTACACGTTCAATAAAATAACTTCTATTAAACATCGTTCGTATTACGCAATGGTTTTATGCAAAAAATATTACAAGTGACCATTAAATAGCCCTGTGTTAAATTACTTTTTTAAGTGAAATTTTTTATCGACGTAGTGAAGAAATAATAAAAGAACGGTGTTAAAGAAAAGTCACGTTTTCATGTAACGTTTTATCGCAGGAGCTGCATGGGTATACAATTATTAGGTGATATCCACTCGCTTCGCTGGGCGCACGATAATATTTTATTGCGGAACCTAGACGTAGAATATCAAGAAAACTTGTTTTGATGTGACTATCGTAAAATCCGTTCTTAGTGATTCACATCTCTACTGCCAACAACTAATGAGACTCAAGCAAGAAATTGCGATAAAATGGCTGGAATTGATCGACAGAATAGGCGTGGTCTTTCATCGTGATAACGCCAGACTACACATACATTCGGAAAAATTTGAGAGAGCTTGGTTGGGAAGCGTACTACCTGTCACATTTTATTGATAAAAAATCCGAAGGTTTCTACAGCAACGAGATTATGTCACTACCTACAAGATGGCAACAAGTTATGGAACATAATGGCGCATATATGTTAAAATTAAATGTAATTAAACTTTGAAAAAAAAAAAGTCTTCAATTTGTATATAAAATATGAAGAAATTTTCTCCCCGACCTAATAGACAATTAAATAAAAGTGAAGAGTCTGTTTGTAATGTCAAAATAACAGCCTTTTACTAAATGCACATGAATGTATAAGCATGGATATAGCCATACTGACTACAGACTTATAATAAAAAATACATTTTAATCTCTCTGTCTGTCTGTTTGTTACAATAATCTCCGTAGCGGCTGGATCGATTTTGACGGGACTTTTCATGGCAGATAGCTGATGTTATAAGGAGTACTTTAGGCTACTTTTTTTTTAGATAAAGAATTAGGGCTCCGCGCAAAAAAGTTAAAACCCATAAAATTGTGAACAAACTCCTATTCAAATAGGAAAAATATATAAATTACTTAAAACTACGCATACAAAGTCGCTGACACAGATAGTTTTTAATATCATTATTTTGGAATAACAGTGTTAGTGGTTATTGACATGAAAATGGAATTTAAATAAAAGTTGAATGCAAATTTCATGTTTTGAAGGCGGGCTTTAGTCTTTATTTTTTTTTTAACCGTAGGTACATCTGAACAGATATCACTCCTTGTAGATAATTAAATCATGCAAGACAATACTATAGATTAACATTGAACTAAACTTATTTTAATTTGATAGAGAATTAAAATAAGCAAAATAGAATCGCTACAAAAACCGTAAAGTTAATTTCATTACACAGCATTTCTTTTATTTATTTTTTGAATAGAAGAAAATACTGGAGTATAGAGTAAGTTTTGTTAGCGAATGCAAATAAAACAGTTCACTGATTGAAAATCATCTTTAATATAACTACTATTACGGCAAAAACTTCCGTCGTGGGAATAACCGACAAGAAGCTTAGTGGGCAAATTCACTCCATCTAGTGGGGGGACGCCCTACACTTCGCCTGCCGGTACGAGGCTGCCACTCGAGAACCTTTCTTCCCCATCGGTTGTCGGTTCTTCGAGCTATATGGCCGGCCCATTGCCACTTCAGCTTACTAATCCGTTGGGCTATGTCGGTCACTCTAGTTCTACTGCGGATATCCTCATTTCTGAGTTTATCACGCAGAGAAACTCCGAGCATAGCCCTCTCCATAGCTCGCTGAGCGACCTTGAGCTTCCTCATCCGGCCAGCAGTGAAGGACCACGTCTCAGTTCCGTATGTCATCACTGGCAACACGCACTGGGTGTACAGTCTCGTTTTCAAGTTTTGAGATATACCTGACGAGAAGATGTGCCGTAATTTCCCGAACGCTGCCCAACCGAGTTGAATCCGTCGATTGACCTCTCGGTTGAAGTTGGACTTACCTAGTCGGACTATTTGTCCCAGGTAAACATACTCGTCAACAACTTCGAGCTTAGTGTTCCCAACAACTACCGGCATAGGTGTGACATGGACACTAAACATGATCTTTGTTTTGTCCATGTTCATCTTAAGACCTATCCGTTGGGAAACACTATTGAGGTCATTGAGCATAGTGCTTAGGTCCTCCAGCGATTCTGCCATAAGGACTATATCGTCGGCAAATCGAAGGTGAGTGATGTACTCGCCATTGATGTTGATACCGTATCCTTTCCAGTCCAGAAGCTTGAAAACATCTTCCAATGCAGCGGTAAAGAGTTTCGGGGATATGACGTCACCCTGTCTTACACCTCTCTGCAATTGGATAGGTTTCGTACTCTGGTTCTGTACTCGGATAGCCATCGTAGCCCTACTGTACAAGCACTTCAACACTTCGATATACCGACAGTCAACTTGGCATCGCTGAAGGGACTGCAGCACCGCCCAAATTTCGACGGAATCAAAGGCTTTCTCATAGTCCACATACGCCAGACATAGTGGCAAATTGTACTCCTCGGACTTCTGTACAATTTGCCGAAGGGTATGTATGTGGTCTATGGTGCTAAAGCCTTTTCGGAAACCGGCTTGTTCGGGAGGCTGGAAGTCGTCAAGTCTGCGAGCGAGACGATTCGTAATGACTCTCGAAAACAGCACGTAGACGCGGCTCAGAAGGGAAATCGGTCTGTAGTTCTTCAAGAGAGCGTTGTCGCCTTTCTTGAAGAACAAGACCACCGCACTTCTGCTCCACGCCTCCGGTGTAATGCCACCATGTAGGACGGAATTAAAGAGCTTCTGAAGGACTTCAAGTACCGGTTTTCCACCCGCTTTCAGAAGCTCCGCTGTAATTCCATCCTCGCCTGGGGTAAAAGTAAAAGTAAAATATACTGTACTATTTAGTATATAAAAATTAATATTTGTTTGTATGTTCATGTTATAAACATAGATTTTTATGTATTGTAGCATATAGGAACGGATTATTGAGACGGTGAAAGAAATCGAATGTTACATTAATGATAGGTACCTACAGTATGAGCGAGCAAAGATAAGATAGAATGAGGCATAGACTAATACAGACAAATAAATCATAGTAAATTATTTACTTTTTGGTATAAGACAGGACTTCCTGTTTTATAACTAATAGCATGCTTTATGTATTAGGGAACGGAGGAAAAAACGTAAGACGTACCATTACGATACTCGTCGTACGTACTAAACAAATATATTTATTTAGTAACACTCTCTCTTTTTTTCGTTTAATACACAGAATGTTAAAAATATAAATTGAGCGAAAACGACGTCTATTTGAAGACCTATTCCCATATGTATAGGAATACAATTTATCCAATTACGATAATGAAGCTTTAACCAGTAGATGCGCGTGCGTCCGCAAAGGGCTGTGAGCTGTGACATAAAAGAGACATTGCAAAGCATGGATATAGCCATACTGACTACAGACAAATAATAATGGAAAATTAACATTTTCTGTGCATAAAGTGGAACGAGAATGGACTGAAGTTAAATTTGTTTACTTGTTTATCTCATCTTGCTTGAACAAGAATGCCATAAAATATTGGCGAAGCGGCTTAAAAATTTTAAGCGATATTTGCAAAGTTTCTCAACTCAAGAATTCTCAAAGGTGCCCTGCGTAAATTGTTTGGTGGATTTTTGAATAAGTTTTGTTATAAAAGTTAAGTGGTCACAAAACACAACATTTCCATTTCCTATTTTATGAAAAATCCGAAGTTAGCACATCCGCAGTAAATGATGTGTATTTACTGTCAATACAATTATTAACTTAGAAAAAATAATCCGAACCAACAATTTGTACATTTACAAATCCAAGAGCTACTTTGTTATATTCTTAAGATGGTTCACAATAAATAACTTTAGATGTTTTTTTCTATATACGAGCATAGTGAATGAAAAATAAATATTTTATTAAAATACTAATTTTTTACCTACCTTTTGAGTGGTCAGAAGTTCAAGGTAACAAGAAAAATGTTTTAATAGTTTTATTAAAATTTTTATTAGGGGCACATGAGTAAAGAAACCGTACCGTACTCATGTGGTAGGGGAAAAACTTACAGGTTCGCGTAACTGACGACCTCGACATGCTCGTGAAGTTTGTAGCATGTCTACTACGTGGGTTTTACGTGATAGAGCCATGGCGCAGCTATATTAATAGTATAGTTGTAGCACGAATGGGTCGGCTCGACCGAAAAAGGACCACGCTCTCACAGAATACCAGCGTAAAATAGCAGCTTAATGCTGCTGTGTTTCGTATGGTGAGTGTAGAGAACCGGAGACCCTTTTTACTGGAAAGGACGCATTAAAATTTTTCAGATATGTTAATTTTTAATGATAAACAGTACTCACTAGACTGAAATTACGATAAAATAATCGATAATAACTAAAATAATGCCTATAATTTTGTCGATATTGGGTTATAAGAAGTGTTAAATAAAATCAAATATTATTAAAAGGGTGAAAAAGGGCAAAATAGATATAAAACACGACAGTAGACAACGTGACTGCGACGAGAAATTCCCAGGTACGTTAAGTCAGATTTAATAAATTTTAAACAATAAAGTTTTTTACGACCTAAATGAAGTAAGTCGTTTCAACAAACTACAAAACGAGATATAATTTTATTTTGTCAAAATTCCTTCAAAAGTTAGTTAGTTACAGCCTATATACGTCCCACCCCTAGGCACAGGCCTACTCTCATTTCTAAGAGGGTTTTAAGGAAAGGAAATGTCTGCCGGGCTGCCTCAATGCGTATTGATGAACTTCACATATCTTCGAAATATTTTTTATTCTTATTTCACTGACATGCAGGTTTCCTCACGATGTTTTCCTTCATTGCCGAGCTCGTGGTAAATCAGCACTTAAAATTGCAATTAAAAATTTCATTGGTGCCGTCGGGTACGAACCCGGGTTGGTCGCGTACTGTGAAATTTACAGCGAGCGCTAACCACATGAGCTACCACGGCTCTAAAAAAATCCTTTGTGACAATACAATTCTCTTGAGTTTCGTAGTGAGTATGTATACAAAACCGACTTGAGCCTGAAAAGATACATAAAATAAAAGTCTTTTATGTCCAACATAAAAAAAAAATATCTAAATATTTCAATTACTTGCTCTTATAAATTAACCTTATTCCATTAGTACTAACATTAATATTATTAGCAATTATGAGCATTATTAAAATATAGTAGTCAAACATTTAAAAAATATTCGCTAAAATAATCTTTGACAGATCATTATGACGACTAATGGAACAGGCGTGTTTAAACGTCGTGGTAAAATAGGTTCCCGAAAAGTACAATGAGTATATTAAACCACTCTACTTAGCTTTTGTACACTATAAAAAGTATTCCATAGTATAAACCAAGAAATTATCTGGTAGATTCTAGAAAAGAAACGAGTTCACAAAACGTACATAAACATATTAAAACAAGTCTATGATAAATGCTCAGTTAGAATTTACCTCAAAAAATTAAGAGACAGTTACCTATAAGAAGAGAAATCAGACAAGGAGGCCACGTTTCACCAAAGCTATTTTCCTCAGCTCTAGAACAAATATTTCGAACACACAAACTGGGATAAAATGAGCTCGAACATGGGGGAACAGCACATTTGAACTCAATATGAAGCTATGTAATATAAAGACCTTTGAGTTATGTAGAGATCTGTTTAGATTTTTTAATGAATATCTCCGCTCCGCTATATTCACAGCCGGATTTCCTACAGCGTCAAAATTGTACCAACGCAACGATAGGCTGTTTAAAGGTAAAAGGGGATTAAATATACATATTAAACGATGCCATAGTAAAAGTATTTCGGCTTCACAGCCTACCGTAGAAATTCATTACTCTATTAATAATTCCTCTAATGATACAAATTTTTCTCTTTTATTGGAGCAAATTTACAATTATCATCGTAATATACCAGAGGTTAAAAGAATTCCTAGAGCTGCGAGCATGCAGCTTGTTAGAAGAGTTGGCAAAAACTATTTACTTTCGTGTATTCCCAATTTCATTTTGATAAAACAAAAAAAAACATACATGAGTGTCCTGGAACATTCGGTTGGAACGAAGTTCGTTTCGTAGTATTTTTTTTTAAATACTAATAATGCTATTAAACATTACTAATATTCCCTTAAACCACTTTTGGTAAGTTTAAAATGCTTGTTTTACAAGTGGTTCACGACAGTAATCGAATGGCGGATTCGAACCCACGACCTATCGAGTTTGCGGTCCACGCCGTGCCATTAGGCTACTGACGCCTCTAATATATTATTATTGAACAACGTATTATATAATTGATTAACAAATACAAACAAATGATTACTAGTGTCTTTTAAAATGAAGCGTCATTTAAAATAATATATTATTTATTTCATGGCAAGATTAAAAAAAGTGCGAGGGAGATGGATATTATTTCATTTCGCTTTCTTATAGCCGCCAAGGTCGTCTACACTACGTCAGAAGGAGTCGTGACGGAAAAATCTTACACTTTTTCTCACCAAGCCCCCGTTCACCAAATTCGTACCGTCCAATAAAGAACTTCGTTCCAATAAATCAATTACGTCTAAACTAAAAGTGACATAGTTTCAAAATTTAGATTACCCAATTAATACTCATTTATCTCGACCTCGTCATAAATTTGATTTAAAAAAGTAGTTGAGTCGAAAGTAATGGATGGCGTCTTAAAAAATGCATCCCGTATTTTATTCTCAGATGACATCCTGGCTCCTCGTAAATTCAAAACTCTTGAAAGCCTTCGTCAGAAGCATCCTTCGGTAAATCCTTCTCAAAGTTTACCGCTACCTCCCAAGACTTCTATGCAACCTTTACGAATTTCTGAAAAAGACACTTTATGCAAATATTTCTGGCTCTGCTGGTGACATTGACGGAATTACGCCTCAACATCTTAAAGATCTTGTAAGCGCTTTTGTCGGTGACGCCGGCGTAGTACTTCTAAAAGACATTACAAAATAATAAGTAATTTTATGCTTTCTGGTAATATTAATCCTAATTTCATTCCATTCTTATATGGGGCAAGATTACGTGCCTTCAAAAAAATGAAAACGGTATCCGTTTTATTGCCGTTGTTTTCCACATTTCGACGCTTAACTTCAAAATTAGCTTGCAGGCACATAATCTCTAACCTTAAGATAAAATTTCAGGCTACTAACTAGGCTTTGGCACTAGAGGTGGCTGTGAGGCGGTGGTACATTCATCGCGTAAATGAGCTTATAACAGTTTGTAGGTTTAGTGCACAACAAGGAGCACCTACAAACGAGGCTCTGACGACTTAATATTGGTGAGTTATTCGAAAGTGGCGAACGAAATTTCCACAAAGTGGTGATGGGTAGTCAATAGTGCGACGGTACCGGCTCAACGCTCACCGACCTGGCTGTTTATTAATATCACATGGATATTAATATTAGACAACAATTATGTAACAAACTGAGTGTAATAGACCTTAAAAAATAAGATGTTGCCGTTTTAACGGAGTGACCACTTTAAATTGAAATTAAACCTGCCTGGCCCTTAAGTTAATAAAGTTTTTTTTAATTTCAATTTAAAACTGTAATTTAATACTTAATACTTACTTACTTACTTGATCAAATATTTGCCATCGCATCGCACTATGGCATCAATCAAGTTACTGATCTATTAGAACAATATATAGAATATTAGCTGTGCCCCGTGGTTTCACCCGCGTATATCACGCGTCTGCGCCTTGCCATTCGAACTTCGAGAGAGACATCACGACGGACGGTTACTGAATTAACAAAGATTTAAAAAGTGAAATATGTTACTAAAATTACATGGTTAACGTAATTGGTGGTTATGCATGATACAGGTACTGATACGAATAATGTGGTCTATTTTGTACCGGCGTTACTATTTCACATTTTTACATGAAAAAGTAGTTATTGTGACATAACTGTAATAGTTAAACATATGGTATTGCAGACTCTTTTGTAGATATTGATATCCTCTATAAAACTGACGTACATCACTTTGCTCTATTATCAATAGTTTCGGCAGCGTACGCGATATAAGGATTCTTTTTGGTATTTTTTTCACACCTTGGGTTACATTAACGAAGTTTTCATACGGATCCCTAACTTTTTTGAAAATATTATATAGCCTATGTTCATCAGAGATAATGTAGGATTCTAATGGTGAAAGAATTTTTCAAATCGGTCCAGTAGTTTCGGAGCCTATTCAATTCAAACAAACAAACAAACAAACAAACAAATCTTTCCTCTTTATAATAGTAATAATAAAAATAAAAAAATATATAAAATAAAAAAAAATATAAAAAATAATAATAATAAATAATAGTGTAGATAATGTCCTATATTATTCTCAAATAAATTAAGTGTCTTCAGTTATAAATGTCCAAATTAACGTCATTTTTCTTTACAAGATGAAATTTAGGTAAAAATAATTTGTAAAAACTCCGCTCATAACATAACAGATCCCTCCATAATAATCTCAGAATAATCGATTTGTTTTCAAATATATAATATTACATAAATAAATCGTGATAAATAAAGCGTACAGAAAAACAAATGATATACAACATATATAACAAAAGCCTTTTGATTCGCGGTAAGTACGTTATCAGAATATCAGTTCAGTATTCAAACGTATAGAAATGACCTTACATCAGAAAACACGATCATATATTTTTTAAATACATTTTTATTGCATATTGTATGTTGTTTTATTACCCCTGCATTGGTCAGGGAGAAAGAGTATTGCCAAAGACTCCGTTTTGCCGATGCGCGTGTAACGAGAGCTTTGTGGCTACATTATTCTTATTTTTATTACATTTCTTTTCTTCTTTGAAAACGTAACCTGCACACTATAATATTCTCCTGTATCGTAGGGGCAGGCAACAAACATAAATTGCACAAGGATAAACATCCAGACCCGGACCAATTATTTGTAGTCCATTCAAATACTTGTTCCGTGAGGGATTCGAACCCGCGGCCCTTAACGACGCAACTCAATTGCTAAGTCACTGCGCCACTGAGCTGTGTTATTATTGACTATATGTGAGAGTTTTATGTCATTTAACTATGGGTAGGATATGCTCGGAGGTTTCTGTGTCATTATATAGTCGAGACATTATTAGTAAGCTGAAGTAACTGATTGAGAGGACCTACTTTGTGATTGGCAGATTCGAAGTGGCAAGCGTAGTATACGATGACCTACTACTAGATATAGTCGAAGCAGGTGACTCAGTAACGTGCTTTCTTTCTACCGAGCTCGTGATGGACTTAAATAGGAATAATGATGCTCCATTTCTTCATGTGCACTATCGCATAAGAAAATATTATACCTTACTTTTGCAAATGCGAAGTTAGATAAACGATGGGTAGCTCAAATGGTCCACCAACACGCATTGGGACAGCGCGGCGGACATTTCCTTGCTCTAAAACCCTTTCAGAAATGAGAGGAGGCCTGTGCCCAGCAGTGGAACGTATATAGGCTGTTACTTTAACTTTAAGAAAATGTAGAGACTTTTTCCGAACATATATTCGAAAAGACAGTCGTTAGTATTGCGACATTTGAACATTTTTAGCAATCACAAATTCTATTTCTATAAGATTGCAAATTGAATTTCAAATTGTGAACTGCTCTAACATGGCCTAAAAAGATCATTTTAGACATGACATATTTCTGAATATAAACTATTTTAATTCTATTTTATTATTTGTTTTTGGACTTCATATTAAAAAGGCTGTTCTTAAATAGACTAAAACAAATCACATTTTAGTCAATAAGCATAGTTGAGGTTTAAAGTGATTTTAAAGGCGCCTATTTTATTATTGAAATAAAAAAATGATAATAATTTCGAAAAATAAATCGATAAATAGTCGAGAAAGACGGCTCACATTCGACGAAGAAAAAGGGGGGAGGGAGGGGTTCTGTCACAACCGGCGCCTTTGCAACAATTAAGAGTTTTTATAAATTTCATTGTGCCGGCAATTGAAAATAGCATGAGTGGTATACACATATACCACTCATGCTATTACAGCATTTGTTTCCTCTGATATTTCACTATATTGCTGTGCTTGTAGGCTAAAATTTCGGCTGAAAAAGTTATTAAAAGCATTACAGATGTCTAATGCATTAACGACATTACTAACATTTCATTGTATTAAATGAGGATAATTAGACCGGTACTTTCTTTTTGATTTTATGTAACTCCAAAATAATTTAGGCGATGATCTGAATTTTTCTTGATATAATTTAATATGAGAGAAATAACATTCTTTTTCAAGTTTCTTAACCCTAGATCGTATTTTAGAAAAAGGGGCGTAATCTCCTGGGTTACTGTATTTTTTCCAGAAATGGTGGGATACTTAACTTTTTTTTTAAATTAATTTTATAAAGGTATTACTATACCACACAGGGTATACATATGAATGAAAAATAACTTTTTGGGGTACATATTTAGTAATTTATTTATTTCAGGCATAGCCCATATGAATTTTTAAAAAGTGAAAATTGTAGCTAGGGTTATTAAAAAATACATTAAAAAAATCTAAAAAACAACAGAAAAATTCAAACAGTTGTAAGATAGATCCACACATATATCCATACATGTAATGGCAGTATATAATATGGAATAAAAATTATCAATGGCAATCTGCTTTACGAAATAACTTTTGTCATTTTAACAATCCAGTTGCTGCGTTTTAATTTTGCACATATTCCTTTTTAATACTGTTGGATACTCAATTTTCCAATCAATACAGGGTAAGTCAAAATCACCGGCTATAATAAAATAATAATTTGGTTGAGAATTGAATATTTCAATACTTGTATTGTATATCAGTAATTCTACTATTTCGCTATAAAAGGGCTCGGTTTGGAGGAATATAGGTGCAAATAATATTAATATTTAAATATTGATACGTGGTATTGCCACAATACAGTTATTAGTAACAAGTAAAGAATAAAAATAACATAACAATAAGTACTCTGTGTTTGTATGCTTTGTGTGGTAGGTTGTATCCAGTGTGGTAGGTTGTATCCAGTGTGGCAGAATATGTATTTAGTGTACGAAGCAGCGGTGTGTTTAGTGTAAATGTATACTTTAACATATGATTTAAGCACAAAAATTAATAAAGTATTAGAAATAATATTTAGCCCATCTTTGCTAAGTCGGTCGAAGTTATGATAGAAACGAGTGGCGAGGTTTCATTCCAACGGGTGTAAATACGACAGTTTTTTTGTTCAGATAAACTTAAAGTTAGCTTCTTTGGCATTCAGCTTATATTCCTTAAGCAATGCACAGTTATATTTGGTTAAGTGTTCATTAATATAAATATGAGCGTTGCTTGTATTTTTGGTTTTGTCAGTCGTGATGGTCATACCCATATTGAGAGTCTTATACCACGGTGATTATGTGAGGTGGCAATAATCAAGTCCTTAGTATGTCAGTGACGGAGATGGGCGATGATGGTACGACTGATGGCTGCACCCGATGAGCAAACTCCAGATCACTTCTTTCAACGGTTATACACACTTCGTTGGCTACTTTAAAAACAATATCAATTGTATAATTAATAGAATCAGGCGTTACTTTGCGGAAATCCATTATACAAAATTTTTGTAAAAGCTTTTGTCTAATATCAATTGTATCTTCTTGCTTGCATTCACGAACGCCGACAATTTCGATGTTTTGTAGTTGATTCCAGTATTGCATGCGAGAGATTACCTCTTCTAGGTGATGTATACGCAACGAATTGCTGTCAATATCTTTACGAGGACGGGCATTCTCATCCTTTGAACACTTCATTTCGGCAATGGTGTTAGTTATACTTTTTAAGAGATCATCTTATTGCGTGATTATGAAGTTTAATGTGGTTTCTATTGCGGATATCTGGTTTTTTAAGGTAGGTACTAAATTCGCTATAAACGGCATCTTTCAAAAGAAGTGGAAGCTCTTGCTTGAGAGAATTTAAAATATCTGATCGAGCTTCTAGGTAGTGATGCTGCATTTGTCCTCCTTTGGATGATTCTGGTTTCCTCGTAGTTACATTTAAACAATAGTTGTAGTTATCTACAGGAGGAGACTCGTCACTGTGGTATTACACAGGGGTGTTAGAATTATCTCCTGTACTTGGCTGCTTGTTGACACAATTTTTTTTAAATCAATTTTCAGACCCACACTTTGCTAGTGACAGGACCGGGCACAAGTGAAGCGAGTGCATATAATCTTCTCAAATTGTTCTATATGTTTCTTGCATGCGTTACATATATTGGACATTGTGATGCTTTTTATCAGTGGCGCCGAAGAAATAATGAAGATATGTGCGCGTAGGCTTCGTAAATATTAGCGATCGTCAACATTGTGTTATTTCTGGAAGTTTCTAAGCAGCAGAAATTGACGATGCTCAATGATCGTTGTGCGAATAGAGAAAAATATATGACTGTTGTCCTTTTCACTCGAGGTGGAGACTGAGGTGCGGGACGTGGGATTTGAAAAACACTTCTCACGGGAAATAGATCTCTAGAACACTCAAATAAAGTACTATAATTGTAAACAGTAGGTACTGTATATATTTCGTAGGCTAACGTAACGTCCACTTTGAGCGATAAACGAATACGGAATATCTCGCTACCTATTAATCGTGATCGATTGTTAATAAACTACTAATAAGACTCTTAATAAAGTTAAGAACCTGTAACTTTATTAAGAGTACCCTTAACCGACGAGCATGTATGCGTAGAACGTAAAGGAGGCGAGAGAGATTTGTCAGGATCGTGTCAAATGATAGCCCGTAATCTCCGCTTACCCCTCTGGGTAACATGAGCGTAAAGTTTTATTCATTATATTATTTTTTATCGATGGAGACTTTCGTTAGCACATTAGATTCTTCATCAGACTTCCATTTAATTATACATTAATACAATTTAAACGATTATTTCGATAAAAATGACTATAATGAAAATTTTTGTTAGTGAAAAAATGAAAATATTGAAAAATTTATAAAGTGAAACGCATAAAGTCATATCAACTAATATATTTTAGTATTAGTAAAATAAAAATTGATTTTTTGCTTGCATTGAGTTCTATACAATGGTTATTATGTGGAAACTTGTCTAGAATCGGCCGCAGTCGAAATTTCTAATATAACATACTAGAGACTCAAACCACTGACCAAGTGGTGGAAACAATGTTAGAATAATTTTATGTAAAATATTCCTGAGCAAAGTTGACGATCTAGTCTATCATATCTTTTAAGAATCGTAGCTCATACGTGAATGGGATTGAAATTCTTGAATTACATTATTAGTTAAAACATTTTGTATGGAATGATCATGTGTGTATGTTTTGTGCACATCTATGGCATAGTACACTTCGAATGATAATATTATTGATCGTAAAACACATGACTTTTCGTACAATTATACTTAAAATCATTAATACAATTTACTAATTACACTCTTTACCATTATAATAATGTCCTCCAGACCTAATTTCGGTCACAGCAGCGAGCCTCAACGGAGATTAGCCATCGGCGCAGGACAGGATTATAGTACCCAAGTGAATCTGCAAGCACATAATATACACTCTCTATTCCCTCACTCTTATAGTCCGATGGGACGGTAAACAGACACGACCGGTAAGAGATCAGGCGTAGGACCAACGGCTTTACGTGATATCCGAGGCATGGGGGTGAGACACCGCCACACACTTTACCATATAACAATCTCGAAGTTATACATGAAGCTGAATGCTTACGACATATAGCCGAAGGAATTCCGCCATAAGCAGCGAAATGTCATCCTCATCGGTGTACATGCGAAATCACCGACAAAGTTTTTAGAAAGAGACATTTTAGCAGCCTTAAATCTTAAGAATTTATTGAAAAGAAACTCGATTATGGTTGACCGGTACCAGTCTTTACGAGTAGTCCACAACCAAACTCGACGTTTACTTACGTAACAAATACTACGTATGAAGACTGTAGAGAATAATCTGTCATTATGTATGGCGTATGTGGATTATGAGAAGACTTTCGATTCGGTCAAAATTGGATTAGTGCCATAGAAATTTCGAAGGTGCCATGTTGAGAGTCGGTATATAAAGGTGTTGAAGTGTTTTCTACGATGTCTTTCTGAGTACAGAAACTAAGTTCGTAACCTATCAAACTGCAGAAAAGTGTTAAGTTACCTTATATCCACGAAACTCTTTATCGTAGTAATGGAAGACGTTTCACAGGACAAGCTACTGGCTACGTCACTGCGTCGTTGATCTAGTGGGTGTAAACGCGGGAGCTGTTGATGTGCCCCCGCTCCCGCTGGATTGGTATCCCAAGTAGAACCAAAATCAGTTATTGGTTTTTCTATCAAGACTCAGTAGCAGCTCGAAGTCAGAATGTTGGTGGTGTTTTCAACCAAGTGCCCTTGCCTGTTTTCAATGCGAGGCATAGAATACCACGACTAGGAATGAGGAGCAGCATAAAAGGTTAAGCAAAGTTTGGTACTGCAATCGTCAATCAACCTGCCAAGCGTGATCATTTACGCAAATTCTCCCTACACGGCGAAGAACCATGTATAGCAGTGAACTTTTGCGGGCTGATTAAGAAGATAACTAATGTGTTATATAACTATAAATTTAAGTTCGTTATGTTTATATACCTACTAGCACAGTAAAATTGTAATTAAAAGAAAACTTTTCAAATCATTTTGTTATATTAACGATGCATTTGATACTGTTTATTAAACAAATAGCAAATTGATAAAATATGAAAACTTATTTCTCAAACACGTTTCAACGATACAAACAGAAATTGTAAACCGCACTCAGTCTCACGTTGCAAATGTAGGTCGAAGAAAATTGCGACAAAACTATTTTTAAAATGTAAGTTTCCAGTGATGTTGCAAGCACCACTAGGGAAAATTTTCATTTATAAAGTTGATTATTTTATTTTTATTTCAATACTATAAATTAAGAAACAAACTAAGGAATGCCTGAATTTTAAGTGCTGATTTACAACGTGCTTGAGATGTGGTTTAGCATAATATGGAGGGAAAATCTTATCAAGTCAAACTTAAAAGTTTGTGTTATGTAAATTAGTTTCTGATAGTTTCTGTTATATACTATTTTTAGTGTATCCTCATCAGAAGATAATAAATAACTAAATTTTGAAATTAATAATTTTAAAAACCTATTGGTTATTTTATTCTAAGAGAGATCCATCGCACTGTAGGTGACCGTAAGTGACAACTATGGAAAATGCCAAAAAGACCTTATGACTTTCGATATATGGCGGTAAATTCTTTCATATTTATCGGCCCGTCAAAGTTCAATGCTGGGATGGACTTGTTTTTTGTAGGGAAGGTTTGCATTATCGTCACGCAAGAAAAATATTATTTATATTTATATATAAAAATTACGTGTCACATTGTTTGTCCGCGATGAACTCCTAAACTGCTAAACTGATTGCAAAGAAATTTTGCACACTGTGTGGAGTTTGGTCTAACTTGAGAGATAGGATAGTTTTTATCCCTATAAGTGAAAATCAATATTTTTTATTACGAATTTAAGAATTTTTATAGGACACAGGGTCGTCGGAGGGGGCAGAACAACGTCTGCCTGGTCAGCTAGTTTTATATCAAGCGTGATTTTTCATTTGTGTTTATAAAACTTAACGTCAGTTCACGCACGCGGAGTTGCAGTACTCGGCAACTTAGATCTTGTGAAGAAGCGTCTTAAAAGGCTTATTCGTAATTTTGATTTAATCAAAACTAATGTTTGATGATTTTGGCAAATTTTAGAGTGTGCATAAAAATTTCATAACGTATGAGTAATTACTCTCTCATCCCTTCCATTACGGACAATTGGATGCTTGATATACCTCCAGCATCTTTTTGTCGTTAGCCCACAAATTCGAATGGATGCTACATCGTTGATGCGTACAAAAAAAAGGGATACTTTGCCAGTACGAGGGCAACAATGAAAGTTCTTAGAACTATTTTACGTGGTAGAGCCATGTTGCAGCTATAGTAATAGTATAGTTGTAGCACGAATGGATCGGCATGACCGGGGAAGGACCACGCTCTCACAGAATACCAGCGTAAAATAGCAGCTTAATGCTGCTGTGTTTCGTATGGTGAGTGTAGAGAACCGGAGACCAATTTTACTGGAAAAGAGGCATTTTATCTTAGTCCTCACGGCTGACAACGCATCTGCATTTTAATTTGCAAACGAAGATAGATGTAGATGTCTATGGGCCACTGCAACCACTTACCATCATGCGGACTGCGTGTTCGTTTGTCACCCTTATTCTATTAAAAAAACTGGCCACTTGTAAACGATATAGGAAAAAAATAAGTTAAAATTTTGAAAATGGAACTCTTTGCCAATACTTTTGTGTACATATGTATTTTATTAATTTGTCATTTGTTACGATTTAGCGGCAAATTCAAAATTGTCCGTGTCACGTCAGCATGAATTTAACACGAGAAAATTTTCGTACACTGATTTTTTATGACTTTCGATGCCATTTAAGAAAATAAGAAAGTTATAATAGACTTCGATTGGTCTTTTAAAATGAAGCCCCATCTCGTGCCACTGTTTACAACTTGTTTAATGAGTTTAAACGTGGTCTAATCTCACCGATAATCTGCGTGAGGGACAGCCTTCTACGACGACGACTGAAAGAAAGAAAGAAAGAAACATTTATTTGCACAGAATACAGGTGATACCAGATTTAACAGTGGTGCATAGTTCATGCTATATTCTGCCTTTAATAGGCATGCAAATATAAAAGCTTTTACAAAAATTTACTTCGCAAATATCCGCGTTATAAAATAAAATGATGTGTCTTACCTAGTATGAAGAAGCACCTCCCGCCCTCCCTCAATTGCGTGCACTATCCCCGTCACCACTAATCCCAGCACCGCTACTCCCAACACCACTACACTAGGCAAGACACACCACTGACGATAATACGACACGTGTTTCGCCTTCTACACGAAGCATCCTCAGGTGATATAGACTCTACGGTGGCTAACCGCTAAGTGAGCGGCGAGCCAAAACAAGTGCTTTTTATACAAACCTATGATGCAACCGCTCTCTACCTAAGGAGCGAGCGACTGCGTCATGCGATAACGCCTCTCTAATAATGTGGGCGTTGCGCGGCGGTTTGTTTTTAATTTTACAAACGGCTGCGTAAGTCCAGCGATGATTGGTCGCATGTTTTATCGCATGACGCAGTCGCTCGCTCCTTAGGTAGAGAGCGGTTGCATCATCGGTTTGTATAAAAGGCACTTGTTTTGGCTCGCCGCTCACTTAGCGGTTAGCCACCGTAGAGTCTATATCACCTGAGGATGCTTCGTGTAGAGGCGAAACACGTGTCGTATTATCGTCAGTGGTGTGTCTTGCCTAGTGTAGTGGTGTTGGGAGTAGCGGTGCTGGGATTAGTGGTGACGGGGATAGTGCACGCAATTGAGGGAGGGCGGGAGGTGCTTCTTCATACTAGGTAAGATACATCATTTTATTTTATAATGCGGATATTTGCGAAGTAAATTTTTGTAAAAGCTTTTATATAATGGATTTCCGCAAAGTAACGCCTGATTCTATTAATTATAGGCATGCAAATATTTATAATTATATAAAACAATTAAAATACTATTATGTTACTTACAAAAATGTCAAGTTATGTTATTATTTATCAAAAATTATATACAAAATATTATTATTTTTATATTTTATTATGGGGTATCTATAAAGTTTTCCCATCTGGTTGGGCAGTATAAATATATAATTGTAAATGAAAATGGTAAACATACATAAATATAAATAAAATGAAATAAATACATAAAAAATACATAAATATATAAAAACCCAACCAGATGGAAGCCCTCGGCAGGGGAGACCAGACGGCCGAGGGTTAGGGCGAAAGGGAAAGAAACCGGCGGACGATGCGGGTGGTATCGAGGAGCACCGCCTTCTGCATTTGAGCCTGGAGCGGTCCGTCACGGAGTCCCAGTCGCCTCAGATGACCCGGGAGGCTGACTGGGATTAACTCGTTCGCAGAAACGACCACAGGAATAATTTCGGTCGGCAGACCACCCCACATGCCGGTAACCTCGTGAGCCAGGTCCAGATATTTTGTCACCTTATCTGTTTCGGCTTTCACGAGGTTCTCGTCATAAGGAATGGTAATGTCGACCAAAAAGATCCTTGACTGTGCCCGGTCCATCAGCACAATATCAGGCTTATTCGCAAGAATAGTCCTGTCTGTAATGATAGCCCGGTCCCAGTAGAGCCTGGCGCGGTCATTTTCGAGCACGGCTTCCGGCAAGTACTTATAATACGGCAGTTTCCGATCCACGAGGCCGTATTTCAGAGCGAGCTCCTGGTGTAGAATCCTGGTTACTAGATTGTGTCTGTGCAAATACTCAGAGTTAGAAAGCGCCGAACAACCGGAGATGACATGCCTAAGTGACTCACCGGGATGGCGACAAGCTCGACAGATGTCGACGGCGCCATCTTTTATGATGTATCTCCGATAATTGTTGGTCTTAATAACCTGATCCTGTATCGCACAGACAAAACCCTCGGTTTCCCCAAAGAGGTCACCGAAACGTAGCCAGTGAAGGGAGGCGACTGTGTCTACGAAAGGCTCATGTAGAGCCTTGTAGAACCTCCCGTGGAGCTCCTTCTCCTTCCATACGGTCTCCCGGTCGGAAATGCACTGTACTGCTGGGTCTTGCCATTGCTCGTTGGCTAAGGATAGAGGGGTCAGTCCTTTATCACAAGAAATAACGTCCCTATAGTATGGATCATCCGCTCTCATCAGAAAGTAATTACGGAGGCTGCACACTTCGCGATTATGCATGGTAAGCGCGCTTAAAAAGCCGCGCCCACCATGCTTCCGCGGCAAGTACAGCCTCATTACTGACGATCTCGGATGATGCATCCTGTGGGACGTCATTATAGTGCGGACTTTTCTGTCCAGAGCGTTTAGTTGGGTCTGAGTCCACCTAAGTATGCCAAAGGTATACATGAGAACAGGCATGACCCAACCGTTATATGCGTGCGTCTTATTCACACCGGACAAAAGGCTGTTAAGCACTTTGGTCAAGCGTGCATAAAACACATCGCAAACTGACTGTTTCATACCCGCCTCATCTACACCGATGTTCTGTGGCATACCCAGGTATCGGTATGTTTCAGCCTCGGAAAGGGTCCTTATGTTGATGGGCATAGATAAATCTATGCCCTCAGAGTTAGCAACCCTTCCCCTTTCAACATGGAGGACCGCACACTTATCCGTCCCCAGCTCCATTCTAATAGAATTCCTAAAATCACAAGTGATGTTTAGCAATTCCATAAGATGAGAGCGACTGGAGGCGAATAACTTGAGATCATCCATTATATATATTATTATTATTATATTACATTTTTTTATTATATTACATTTTATTATTATTATATATTACTATTATTATATTACATTTTATTTAATATTACAAATAATCATATACATTAGTTTTATGTAGCATGTACTCTTGTATCGTATAAAAACACTTATCCACTAGCCATTTTCTTAACTTAATTTTAAAATATTTTAATGGAAGTTCCCGTAGACTCTTAGGCAGTTTATTAAAAACTGATATGATATACATTCCGTTTATTTAAAGCTGTTCTACAAGATGGAATCATTATTTTAGTTGGATCTCTTGGTCTATATTTACTAAAATGATCCCCCTTGAATTTAAAAAAATCGTTATACTTCCTTACAAAGACTGATACCTCAAGAAGACACTGAGATCAGTGTTGTGCGGCGAATGATAGAGACTAACAAAAGAGTGACTTACCAACAGATTCGGACAAGCTTAGGCATCGGTATGAATCAAGTGCACAAAATCTTCCATGAACATTTAACGATCAGGAAACTTTGTGCCCGGTGGATATCTTATAATTTGACAGAAGCCCAAAAACTCCGTCGTGTTGATTGGTGTCGTGAAATGGTTCAAACATTTAACGGAGGTGACTCAAATGCTGTGTTTGACATACTTACGGGTGACGAAAAATGGATTTATTGTTATAATTCTGAAACTAAAAGACAGTCTGTTGTCTGGGTGTTTCCTTCCGAGGAGTTGCCAACTAAAGTGAAGAGAGGTTGAAGCGTGAGAAAAATGATGGTTGCCTCGTTCTTCGGAAGGACAGGTCATTACGCAACAATTGTTTTAGAGGATCGAAAAACAGTTACTGCAGAGTGGTACACTAACAATTGTTTGCCACTTGTCTTGGAAAAAGTTCGGGAGAAACGAACTCACAGTAGGATTATCCTTCACCACGACAACGCCTCGTCGCACACCGCCAAGCAAACAATCGGCTACTTGGCGACGTCAGACGAGGAATTACTGGGTCACCCGCCCTATAGCCCCGACCTCGCACCTTGTGATTTTTATGTACTTCCGAAAATAAAAGAAATACTTCGAGGAAATGTTTTATGGACGCCGAGGAAACAGTGGCTGCGTTTCAAAATGTCGTCGAAGAGACCCCTAAGGACGAGTGGGCATAGTGCTTTTCTCAGTGGTTTCATCGGATGCAGCGATGTATTGATGTAAATGGACAATATTTTGAAAATATATAATAAAAGTAATAACTTGATAGTTTGTTCAGTTTTTGATTTTCTAAGAACTTTCAGTTTCACCCTCGTATATGTCTTCTCATTCGATCATTATGTATGCTTGTGTTAAGGTAAGGTAAGATACATATATAATCTAGGTCTACTTTGCTACTTATATTTTTGAAGAGTTGCATTTAAAATTTGTCTTACAGCTGTTTTTTAAATTAAAAAAAGGTGGCCATGTGCGAGTTGGACTCACGTATAAAGGGTTCCGTACCATCGTAAAACACGTTTTTGGTAGGGGGGCCCCCTTTATTTTTTAATTTATTTTTATTATTTATTGTTATAGCGGCAACAGAAATACGCATTCTGTAAAATTTTCTACTGTCTACCTATTACGGATCACGAGATACAGTCCGCTGACAAACAGATGGACGGACGGACCGACGGACAGACGGACGGATGGATAGCAGAGGCTTAATAATATATAGTAAAGGGGGGTCCCTTGGTTACCCTTTGGGTACGGAACCCTAAAAAGCAACAAAGAACAATTGAATAATTTTCTGATTAGTGCTATCGCCGGACTAATCCGAGTGAAACATAATTTCTATTAAAACTTCAAAAATGCCGTCATAAGGTTTAAAATTGCGTAGCGCCCGCGGCGATTCAGACCGCTTAGAAATCGCTTAGAATCTTAAAATATTTTTGAAAAATTATTGATTTCAGTAATCAAAATAATGAGCAAGTAAATTACGAATATTGATGTTGTGAATGTATTTGAGTGGTTCCCAAGCATATAGATTAAGTAATTTCGTTGTAATTTTAACTATAGTGATTTTTTAGAGGTGTTTTAAAGACATCAATTTAAATATATCAAAATTCCAGTTTCGTTAGTCGTGTCATACTGCTATACTAAACAATGAAAGGAGGTGCATTTTTTCGCGGTGTCGCCTTAAACATGCTAAATATCAAGTAATTATATAAAATTATAATCATCATTATAGTCCTTCACAAGTCCACTGCTGAACATAGGCCTCCCCCAAGGAATGCCATAGAGCACGGTGCAGAGCCACATGCATCCATCGACATCCTGCATGTCTCACCAGGTCGACACTCCATCTAGTGGCGGGTTACCCTACACTTCGCCTACCAATACGAGGCTGCCACCCGAAAACCTTTTTTTTTCCTTCGAGCTATATGACCGGCCCAATGCCACTTCAGCGTACTAATCCGTTGGGCTATGTCGTTTACTTTGTTTCTACTGCGGATATCCTCATTTCTAAGTTTATCACGCAGAAAAACCCAGAGCATAGCCCCTCCATAGCTCGCTGAACGATCTTAAGCTTCCTCATACGGCCAGCAGTGAAGGAACACGTTTCAGATACATAAGTCCATACCGTTAATACCGTATCCTTTCCAGTCCAGTAGCTTGAAAACGTCTTTCAATGCAGCGGTGAATAGTTTCGGGAATATAACGTCAACCTGTCTTACACATTTCGGCAGTTGGATAGGTTTCTTACTCTGGCTCTGTACTCGGATGGCTATCATAGTCCTACTGTACAAACACTTCAGCACTTCGTTACACCGACAGTCAACTTAGCATCGCCGAAGGGACTGCAGCACCGCCCAAATTTCAACGGAATCAAAGGCTTTTTCAATGTCCACATACGTAAGACATAGTGGCAGATTGTACTCCTTGGACTTCTGTACAATTTGCAGGAGGGTATGTATGTGGTTTATGGTGCTAAAGTCTTTTCGGAAACCGACTTGTTAGGTAGGCTTTCTGCATAAAGTCACCAAATCGTAACTAGCGTACAGATGCAACTATATGTCTAAATCGGGACTAGATAAAATAAAAAAAATTACCATATAGTTGCTTATGATTCCAGACCTTTTTGCGCTCAGCGATAGTCTTAGTTTGAGGGCTCTGCCATTTATTTTCCCGTCCACCATCTTTTCTTGGAAGATAAAAACGTTATGTCAGATGATCGTGGGTGGTGTATTCTGTGTTATTTACGAAGTCGTCAACACAATTTAGTTTGAGCCTATCTTGTAACATACGTAATACAAATTGTAGTACAGACGGAGAGGCGCACGTTCAGCGTTTACAGCTGATGATGAATAAGAAGAAACATTTCCTTATATCAAGTGTACTTTATCCAAGCACATTGTTGCTCACGATCATAATTGCCTTCCCTCGTCTTGTAAAAACACTTGCAGTTGCCCCTCTATAGATCTCGTCAATACCCAGACATATCTCGGAATGCAGATCGATAGTAAGTTTACTTGGTATAACCACATCGAGTGTGTTTCTAACAAGTTAAGACAATTCTTAGCTAATATTATAATACTGAAGAACAGAATTCCGTTCCCAGTTAAGATGATGATATATAACTCTCTGGCAGAATCTTATATACAGTATGGTTTAGGTAGCTATGGTCGTACATTTAATACTTATTTAAACAAAATATATAACCTAAAGATAAGAATCCTTAAAAACATTGTAACAGACAAGATTCGACGTCAATTTCATGATGACGATAGTATGCTCTTTAAGCACTGCAATATACTACCAGTTCATACACAAGTCAAATATTTACTTTAAAAAAAACACTTTTTTAATGAAAAGTTAAAATTAGAAATTAAGCACCCCGTGTGTACGCGCGCCGTAAGCGGCCGCAAGCTGCAGATGAGCTAGGCAAACAATACGGGGAACGAACAGCAAGTTACATTGTTCCACTACTTATAAACAACCTACCCCCAGATTTCCGCGATAACTTAAATATAAAAAACATAAAAAAAAAAATTAAAATGTAATTTTTGTGTTTTGTAAAATTACTACTTAAAACAGCGTATATGCGTTTGCTCAGGTCCTAATTAGGCTGTAATGTTTCCTTTTTACAAACTATATTAATTATACTTAATGTAACGTCGACTCTGGTCGCGTCATCACAAACCTTAGTGGTTTTCTGTATGCGACTTTTTAGTATAGTTTTTTTTGTAATGCTTTGTAATATGGTAAATAAATTAAACAAAAAAAAATTAAAAGCTTGCACAGATTAGTTATTTGATATTTTGATGTAAATTAAAATATATATATGGTTAACCCATATAAATTACTACTAGATAGTAGTAAAGGACAATGATTTTTTTATATATAATAGTAGTAATATTTATTCATTGGTAGTCAAGAAAATAAAACTTTAAATTGAGAACAAAAGAAACAAGTAGATTGTTTTCCTGTTTCCATATATTTGATTTCCATGAAATGAACCAAAGACATAGAGATAATTTTAAGTAAACCGTATATCGTACTCGAAAAGTAAGTAAATTAGTTTAATAAGAACTACTTTTGTGAAAAGAGCCATAGTTGTTGAATTTACTTAGAAACTGACGAGAACAAAGTTGGCTCCTCAATATTTGTGGAAATTCGTGTTTGAACATCACACAAAACTTTGTTTTAAATTTAGTTCCTCGAATGATGTGTATAAAACCTAAAATATGTATATGTGGGCTTTTATTTAAAAACTGCAACATTAAACACTTGAGTACTTATTTAAATGTTAGCCGAAAAAAAAAAGAGATGAAGATCGCAAATTACTAGTATTTTATTTTTAAAACTTTCATTGAAAAAAAATATTTTATTTATAATATCTTAATCAGAGAGAGGAGTAGCACTGTATAATAATTCTAGTTTTTGGTTTTAGTTTCTTGGGGTGTAACCATGTAGTGGCGGCGTGGCGTAAGAATGTCCACGCCATATCGGCCAGTACATGTGGTAATAGGCGACAGAGCGTCCTAATAACAACTATAAAAAACCTCGCCCGTGGCAACTATGGCGAATATTTCCCTATGAAGAAATAGGCTGTAACGGTAACTATAACGGTTTGGATGTATAAATATACTAGGAGTATATAAAAATAATAACTAACAAATAAAACATATGTCGTACTTAGTTATCTCTATTATTATAAATATGGCATATATTTAATGTGATTATAAATAAAATATGGTCATAACAGATATTATGACTGAGTTAAATTTGCTTCTCAAAATAAAAGCTGCCCGCATTTTAATAGTTCCCTTATCGAATCGTAAAGGCAACGACATGTTAAAGAACCGCTGACGAGGGTACAGCGGAGTAAGATGAATCATTTTGTTGAGGTTTTATTGGAAAAGAGGGATAAGAAATTAGAACTATAACAATTTGTTACTGTGGTGCTTATTTTAACATGACTGTTTTAATGTGAAACAGTCAGTGAATGCATGTAGAAACATTCAAAAGAATTATGCGCGCAACATGGAAAAATATTTCACATAAACTTACACATTTGGCTTCAATTGCCATTTATAATAAGTCGTATACAACACCTCCAGGGACGTTTCGGGGAGCAAGGTGCAATGCAAATTGTAACTGTTCCAAAGGCGCTGGTTGTGATGGAATTCCCCCTTTTCGTTGAACGTGCAAAGTCGTTGGCAAAACCCATAACAGTCATCATCATCATTACATCCCTTCACAAGTCCACTGCTGAACATAGGCCAAGGAATCTCAAAAAGCACGGTCCTGAGCCACCTGCATCCATCGACTTTCTGCATGTCTTCGCCTACCGATACGGGGCTGCCTCTCGAGAACCTTTTCCCCCCATCGGTTATCGTTTCTTCTAGCTATATGGCCGGCCCATCGCCACTTCAGCGTATTAATCCGTTAGACTATGTCGTTACTCTGATTCTACTGCGGATATCCTCATTTCGAAGTTCATCACGCAGAGAAACCCAGAGCATAGCTCTCTCCATAGCTCGCTAAACGATCTTGAGCTTCCTTATACGATCAGGAGTGAAGGACCGCGTCTCAGATCCATAAGTCATTACTGGTAATACGCACTGGTTGTAACATCTCGTCTCCAAGTTTTGAGGTAATTTTCCGAACGCTACCCAGACGAGTTGAATCCGTCGATTGACCTCTCGGTTGAAGTTGGAATTACCTAATCGGACTATTTGTCCCAGGTAAACATCATCATCATTATCATCATTACAGCCTTTCATAAGTCCACTGCTGAACATAGGCCTCCCACAAGGAATGCCACAAAGCACGGTCCTGAGCCACCTGCATCCATCGACTTCCTGCATATTTTACCAGGTCGTCACTCCATCTAGTGGGGGGTTGCCCTACACTTCGCCTACCGGTACGAGGCTGCCACTCGAGAACCTTTCTTCCCCATCGGTTGTCGGTTCTTCGAGCTATATGGCCGGCCCACTGCCACTTCAGCTTACTAATACGTTGGGCTATGTCGGTTACTCTGGTTCCACTGCGGATATACTCATTTCTAAGTTTATCACGCAGAGACACCCCGAGCATAGCCCTCTCCATAGCTCGCTGAGCGACCTTGAGCTTCCTCATTCGGCCAGCAGTGAAGGACTACGTCTCAGATCCGTAAGTCATCACTGGCAACACGCACTGGTTGTACAATTTCGTTTTCAGGTTTTGAGATATGTCTAACGAGAAGATGTGTCGTAGTTTCCCGAACGCTGCCCAGCCGAGTTGAATCCGTCGATTGACCTCTCGGTCGAAGTTGGACTTACCAAGTCGGACTATTTGTCCCAGGTAAACATACTCGTCAACAACTTCGAGCTTAGTGCTCCCAACAACTACTGGCATAGGAGTGACATGGACGTTAAACATGATCGCTGTTTTGTCCATGTTCATCTTAAGACCTATCCGTTGGGAGACACTATTGAGGTCATTGAGCATAGTGCTTAGGTCCTCCAGCGATTCTGCCATAAGGGCTATATCGTCGGCAAAATGAAGGTGAGTGATGTACTCGCCATTGATGTTGATACCGTATCCTTTCCAGTCCAGTAGCTTGAAAACGTCTTCCTATGCAGCGGTGAAGAGTTTCGGGGATGTAACGTCACCCTGTCTTACACCTCTCTGCAGTTGGATTGATTTCGTATTCTGATTCTGTACTGGGATAGCCATCGTAGCTCTACTGTACAAACACTTTAGCACTTCGATATACCGACAGTCAACTTGGCACCGCTGAAGGTACTGCAGTACCGTCCAAATTTCAACGGAATCAAAGGATTTCTCATAGTCCATATACGCAAGACAAAGTGGCAGGTTGTACTCTTCTGCGGCATGCATTTGGAGTTGTGTCTGTTCAGTAGCCTGTATGCTGTCAAATCTGCAGAAGACTGCAGCTTCGTCTCTCGTCTAACAGCCATGAGATTAAGAGTATGATCGGAGAGTTTTTGTGTTCTTCTGCGGCGAGTTTTGCAGAACTTAGCTCCGACCGCATGGACAGTTTCCACGAGCTTGTCATTCATATCGTCCACTTCATTGCAATCTTCTAGGCAATGAAAACGATATTGTAACTCGAGCTGAAAATTTTCGGGACTTTGGAACAGAGCACAAGGGGGACGGAGAGTTCTTCATTAGACGAGACCTCTCTAACTAAACGTTTAGGTTTAGTGTGCCTCTTACCATTCGCTATACTGAGAACAGTTGTCGTCTGGTCGCCATAATGAAGTCAATGTCATTTTTTGTCGAAAATCATTCTTGTTAAAAAGCTTCAGGAGTAAGGAATACGTGATAACCTTCTCCGATGGATGGAATCGTGTCTGCGTAATCCGTCGCCGAGCTCCAGCACGTTAAGCAAGCAACGCAATAATCTTCGGGTCCCAAAGTCCCATAGTTAAGTGCGTACATGCTGTACTACCATATGTTAGAGAAGTGAAACAAGATTGGCTACATCTTGAAGCGTGCTTCCATTAAAACATACATCAAACCGCTAAAGAATATTAGACAGTTTTCACCATCAGTCAAGTGTTATGTCCATCTGCAAATGCAAGAGTCTACAAGCTTGATTGTGAATGTGGTCTTTTATATTTACGCGAACACCACACATTAAAATAAAACTAGTTTTTACGGATTTTATTGCGTATATTAACTTGTTTTATATTCTCCACTTTTACAAACAAAGATTTACCTACGATAGCTAACTTTTTTTAAAACGTTACCCATACACTGGGATTTTCTCCTGTGTCGTGAAGGCAGTTAACAAACATAAATTGCACGAGGACAAACATCCAGACCCGGAACAATTATTTTAGGCCATACAAATACTTGTTCCGTGTGGGATTCGAACCCGCGTCCCCCAGCGCAACAACTCATTGCTAAGCCATTGCGCCACGGAGCCGTCAACTGTGAAGGATTATGGTCAAAATCACCGTTGAAATATCTATCTGTATGGGTCTTTTTTCTATCATAGTTGTCTATAATAATAAATTAATATATGCGATAGAAGGTTATACCACTATGTAATACGATGAGTATTATATGTTTTACTGAATATAGGTCGGGGAATACGTTTCTTCATATTTTGTTAGTATAAAATTGAAGAAAACTCTCTTTAGTTGTACTATTTGTATCTGGCTGGTTTTAATATCAATACATATAGAAAATTAATAAAAAAAAAATAGTAAAAACACTTCCCGTCATTTTTCAATTGTTTTTCTGCCCGCCAAAATGAGTATATCTAACGAAAAAATGCGATACATTCTGAAGTTTTATTACAAAAAAGGGAAAAATGCGACTCGAGTCGCGAAAAAATATGTGACATTTATAGATCTAATGGTAGTTACGTCATAATCGAGGAGTTGAGGATTGACCACTAAACAGTTTTAACCCATTTGAAACAGTCTAGCTATATAAAAAACCACGATATTTGGGTACCACGCGAGCTCACTGAAAGAAACCTAATGAATCGTGTACTCATTTGCGATTCTCTATTGAAACGTAATGAAAACGAATCATTTTTTAAAAGATTGATCATTGGTGATGAAAAATGGATCACTTACGATAAGGACGTGTGAAAAAAATCATGGTCAAAGGGTAGTCAAGCTCCACAGACTGTAGCTAAAACCGGATTAACACGCAATAAGGTGATGCTGTGTATACGGTGGTATTGGCAGAGCATCGTTTATTATGAGCTTTTACCGCCGGGTAAAACCATCGATTTGGATCTCTACTGCCAACTAATGAGACGAAAAGGAAAAACGGCCGGAATTGATCAACAGAAAAGGAGTGGTCTTTCACCATGATAACGCCAGACCACATATCATCATCATATTTGGCCGCTCAGGAAGCATTGAGAGAGCTTGGTTGGGAAGTGTTAACGCATCCACCATATAGTCCTGACCTTGCCCTCTCAAATTTTCACCTGCTTCGGTCTCTTCATAATAATCTGGATAGTGTTAGGTTTACATTAAGAGATTACCATCAAAACTACTTGTCTCATTTTTTTTACCAAAAACCCCAAAATTGCTACAGCAATGGAATGATGACACTACCTACAAGATGGCAACAAGCTATTGAACAAAATGTCACATAATATATATTACAATTAAATGTAATTAAACTTCGAAAAATTTTCTTGAATTTGTATATAAAATACGACGAAACTCTTTCCCCGAACTTATATTTAAGTCTGCATCGGACGGCTTAATCTAATATCGTCGATAGAATGACCGGTCATATTATATTCTGATTTTATTCTGCTCACATTAAGGGCAATACTGCTCAGATTTATTTAAGTTCCTTTCGACTTTTAGCCTATCTTTGGGGAACACGTGAATTGTGCAGGAAATGGGCAGCCCGAGCGGCCTTTTGTCGATCTTTCATCTATAGGTATATATTTTATTCCGTTTTCCGGATGTACCGAATATTTACGGTCTCAATAAGTGTAATGTTTGTAGTTAGATGTAATTACTATGCAGATAAGAATTACATATATACTCCCATGTTTTACTAATTAATATAATATAGTTAGTTAATGATTTCTTATATTTACGCGAAGATTACACATTAAATGAAACTAATTTTTACGAATTTTATCGCGTTCAAATCTATAAAAATTAGTTTCATTTAATATAATTAGTTTGTTACGTACTTGTGTTTTTTGGGAACCGCGGTAGCTCAGGGAATAAACGCTCGCCGTAAATTTCATAGTATACGTGCAAACTGGGTTCGATACACGGCGGCTTCAAGAAAATCGTTACTAACAATTTTAAGAGCTGATTTACCACGTGTTCGGCAGTATTTAAATATCATGTATCTTGAGGAAACCTGCATATCTAAGGTAAAAATATTGAGAAAAAAATATCGAACAGCGCGGCGAGCTGATCATTCCATAACGCGATGTACTCGTATGTGGACTGTTTAGATATCTGTTTATGTAAGTGTATAATCGAATAAGGATAAAGGACAAATATATATATATATATATATATATATATATATATATATATATATATATATATATACATAGAAGACGTTCTGAGATTAAATTAATAAGGGCAGCTGCAGTATAATGATAATAAAATAAAAGGGAATTACATGCCTTAATTTCTCTCTCCACTTTCCGCCATTGGACAATAAGAGGATCAGCGGGTCTTCACCACTTTGTTGGCCATATTTATCGTATTAGAACCCAACGGTTTACTTTCTCTTTTATTGTGTATAGCCAATGAGACTTCAAAGCATGATTGAAGAAAATTTCGGCAAGAAATATAACAAACGAATAAGCTTTTGTTACGCTAAGTCAGTGGGATTTATCAACTAGAGCTTCTTCACCACTTACTACCACTGGCTTATAATAAGTAATATTTTAAATTGAAAATTTTAAAATTCCTAGAAACAAAAAGAGCTGATGATCTTAAAACCCCTGAACCTATTTTAATAAAACGCCACGAACCACTGCTAGAAAACCTGTTTTTAAATAAAAAAGTCGCACCCGAATCGGTTCACCCGTTTGACGGCTGCGATACTACAGACAGGCACAGAAAGAGGTCAAACTTATAACAACCCTCTTTTTACGTCGGGGGTTAAAAATAAAATCTTGATCAAAGCCGCGAGCAATAGCTAGTTTTACATATTTGTGTACTTCTAACTGCTCCGCACATTATTATCAGCAAAATGAAAGAGACCATGTAAAATTTCTACTTCATTTTACTCGTATTACACTCACATGCCTGTAGAGTGCTCCATTATTATTGTATTACTTAACATGATTGTTAAAATGGGATGGATACTCATACGCTTGCACGTAGGAAACGCTTTTACGTTATCAACTTCACAAATAAATTACTTAACTTTAAAAGGTAGCTATTAGGAGCTAACATTGTTAGTTTATGTCTGTGCGTCGAAGTGGGTCGTGACACAATTATGCACTTAGACAGACTAATGAAAACATCGGGATCAGTTTGTTTTGTCCCTAGTTCGCGAAAATCCTATTTTTCATGGACTTTAACAATTTTGACAATCAATTATTGCATGGACAGCGCCTAATTAATTTTCACTTAATTTTGTATACTATTATAATTTTTGAAGCCCTTCACGAGTTCACTGCTGAACAAAGGGCTGCTCCAAGAACATATACCATAGAACACGGGGGTGAGTAAGCTTGCCAAGCATCCCGCGAGAACCGTGGGATATCTTGATTCTAGAGCCTTAGCGGGTGGGATTCGCGAAAAATGTGTACAGGACGCCAAATATTCCGTTTTATTGTATAAGACAAAATTTTGGGTAGAAGAATCTAGAAAAAAAAATATGTGCGTACACTTCCAGAAACTTCTTTCGATTGAAGATCAAAACACATGGAAAAGTATATTGGTCCCTATTTATATCATATTCTATTATAAAAACATCGTTTTTGTTTATTATAAACTGAGTCTTATTATAACAAATCATAGAACTTAGTTAAAATAATCGTAACACAATTGTATACGGGAGGTTCCACCACAAAATTATAATTGAAGTTTTAATGACTTTATTATTTACTGTGACAACAGCGCTAATTGTTAAATAACCATAGTATAAGAACATTTCTGAATAGCAACAAATATGATGCTTGTCATGGTTAAGTAAATAAAGAAGATATGTAGACAAAAGTATTTCACTGTTTTAATTCCAGAAAAAAATAATCCGTAAATAACCGAGATCTTTTGTTGATATGTATGGTTTTAAATTTGTGTTGTGTTTTTATTATGGATAGTTTTAAAAGATGTAAACTAGTACAGTATTTTGTAAACAAATGATTTTATTAGATAATTTACATTTTGACTCTGGCAAAAGTACTAATTGTACGAGTCTGTGAACATAGAAAGAAAGCCTTTAGAGTGGCAGATAGTAGGAAAGATTGCCTTTATTAGTCATTTGACTCGCTGGTTCACCAGCTCCCTTTAATTAAGCAAAATCAGGAATAATATTAATAAATATAATTTTCATTATATTAATAAATACAAAACTAAACGAAGTCAAGGCTTTTGTTTTCTTAGTACGTTTTCTCGTATCAACAAAGCAAACGTCGTAGTCCGCAAATCACAGTCATTACTTGCAAACAATCCCGAGGTTCGTTTTCTTCCTCGACAAATAGTTTCTATTTACGGTGCACTATTATTCCTTTATTTGTATATTTTTTTGGTTATGGTACAAGACATTTGCTGACACGGCTTCCATTTTTGTTATGATACAGCACCGTCTGTCGAAAGAGCCAAGTTCTTTTTTGGTCTTTTCCATAGTCGCTTTTTACGTCACCCACGGGACTGCAGTTTTCTTGGCATCACCTGTCAGACACTCCTCTCCTATACGGAACCCAGTCAGGGACTTGTGACTCTATATTTGTGCTCTGTGTATAAATTATTGCCTTGGTCTTAGTTACTGCAAGAAGAGTTAAGTCTACGTACCTACTTACATATTATTTTAATGTTTAAGGTGACTATTACGAGTACATTATGATCAACGTTTTCGAATATTTCTATTTATTTAAAAAAAAATACACCCGTATTTTATTTATTTGAAAGCGGTCACATTTAACATTGTATCTACGGTAGTTATTAAAGTAAGAAAAATTACTAATTTTTCATGGAATTTAAAAATAACATAATAATAATTTAGCGATTCAAAAACTCAACAAAAATTTATTTCTCTCAATAAATCGTTAAGCTTATACGAATCAAATAAACAACATTAACTTTTTTAATTGTGTAATTGGAGCTAATGAAGATTAGTTACATAAGGAATGTTCTTAATTGTGTTTATTTCTTATTTGTAACTAAATTTGTTCACGTAAGTTGTAATAATGAAAATAAATGGCTTATTTTTTTATATTCTATTCGCGGGAGATACACAATGCTATAATATTATATAAATAACGATTTAAGCAAGTTAAGTAATTAATAATCTAATTAATAAACAATTGGACATTAGTATTTATTGAATTAACAAATGGAACTGCTATGGAGTTTGGCGCCCGTTTAAACTTAAACTCTTTTATGCATTATATTTTGTCTTATACCCATTAAATTAACCCCGAGAGTCGTTTTTCAAAAATAATGTTTAACTTGATGCAAAATTTCAAGTTTCTAAGTAACCTAGAAGTGACTTAGGGTTTTGATGTGAGTCAGTGAGTGATAAAAATAGCATAACCCAAAAACTGTAATAGGTTTCGTCATGAAGTTTGCGATTCTAGATATTCATAGAGACCTTATTAGGTACTTGAAGTTACAAGTGTATAGGTCTGATAGTTTTTGAGTATTGGAGGTTTAAAAATGGCTGGAAATGGTTCGTGTAAAAATACGAATACACACACTGCCGGTGCATCCCGCATGTTTTTTCCAAAAGAGGCTGGCACACTGCCGTGTATCTAGATTTGTAAACAAGACTATGCATCAGAAACTTAACAAATAAGAAAAATATTCAAACTTTTCTGGTCTCGTTTGTTTCTTTCTCAGTTATTGCTTCGTTTAAAGAGCATACTTCGCATGGTGAGTGTAGAGAACCGGAGACCCTTTTTACTGGAAACGAGGCATTCCATCTTAATCCTCACAGGTTACACCGCATCTGCATTTTGATTCGTAATCGAGGATAGATGTAGATGTCTATGGGCCACAGTAAGCACTTACCATCAGGAGGACTGTATGCTCGTTTGTCACCCTTATCCTATAAAATAAATAATGATAAACCTTTATTGCAGGTTTTGAAAATACGAGTAAATAAGGTTTGCCCTTTTATTTGAAATTATCACAAATTGAATCTGATTTATGGGCAGCATCTACATGTGCTCGCGCTCCTCTGGGTACGATTCAATTCACAATGTTTTTGCTGACCGGTCGACCCTTACGCATGTGTGCGTACGTAGTAAAATAGTAGGCGTTAGATATTTATGAATGGCAATCAGTTAAAATAATGCATTACCACGAATATTGAATTTAAAAAATAAGGAATATTTTAATTAATTTTTCTAAACCATTTGCCACTTGGAATGTCACTCGACACGCTAACATTTTTAATAAAGTAAAATTTCTTATTTTTTTAAATGTTTCTCACTAGATTTTACTCCTGTACCGTGGAGGCTACTCGGGCTTAAAATTAAATATAATTAGAATTAATCTTGTGTATTTTGCAAACCTCAAACGCGAAGCGGAGAGGTTGGCAAACTTGATAAGGTCACGCTACCAACTCATTAAATCTGATTTGTTATTTTTATACATAAAGAAATGCACATTAATAAGGAAACACTTATAAAGTTTTGGAATATGTCGAATGAAATTTTTTTTCGTCGCCGTCCTTATTCTGTGGTACAATTAGTATATTTCCGTAACATATCGAGAACAAGTTGACGAAATAACTTATTTTTTTACGCTGTCTTCAGAATCATGCAAAGTTGGTTTTTTTCTAATATCACTACTGCGTACTATGTACATAAGTACCTATACTCGTTAGGAGTTGTTTTCGGGTTAAGTAGCCAATTCTTAACTTACTTGCAAATAATTTCATTATACAACATTTTTTTTCTATTCTAACCACAACATTTATATATAACTTTAAGACGATACCAGTGAATTTAAGGAGTTCCTACAAAAGGAGATGATGTTATCTGCTGTATAACGTCATCCTCAACATTAACACTGTCTGTAATTTAAATAGAGAACTAAACTTCAAGACGATACCGATAAACGTTAAATTAATTCATCTCAAGAGGATTAAAATATATACCTCGTAATTATACCTCTATAATACCTCTATAATAATTATACCACGTAAGTTTAAGAAAGCATTGTCTTCAGCAGGTTGTAGCACAAATAGGTCGTTTCGATCGGGGAAGGACCATGCTCTGACTGAATACCGGCGTAATGCTGTTGTTTCTTATTGTGAGTATAAATATCGGATACCCTTTTTTCTGGAAATGAGGCATTCCACCTTAGTCCTCAGAGAATAGATGTAGATGTCTATGGGTCACAGTATCCACTTACCATCAGGTGGACTGTGTGGTCGTTTGTTAAAAATAATTATTCCCTTATTCTTAAAAAAAAGTTATACTATTACGTCAGTCAAACACCTCAGGCTTCACGTGGTAATGGGTGCTCCAAAGCACCCGCAGCGTCGGAAATTAAAAATAAGTGAAATAGATTAAATCTGTAAAAACAGTTTTATACAATATATGTTATATATTGGCAATTCTGTCAAGTTACGTCTGTCTGTAAAAAGTCTTTATTCAGCAGCGGTTTAAAAATGGGAGTTAATTGAATAAAAAGAAGAAGAAAGATTTAGAGACATTTATGTATAAAAATCAATTAATATCCTATCCCTATTAACATTATTTACAGCATCACAATCAATCGTTGGGACTTTATATGTACAAATGCAAATCAGGATCAGATTACCTAAACGTACTAACGTAAGCGTAATTCAATCAAACTTGAAAGCATTTTAAGCCCTTAACTCAGTAGGATAATGGCGATGTGGGAAATGGCCACGATGGTGCCTGTTCAACTTTCCCGTTAGACGGGCAATTTGTTTGTTAACTACAGAGTGAGCCTATAATCCCTCGTCGCTCGGTAGTTTCAGCGACTTGGGGTTTAATGCACATATGTTATATTTAATGCAGGTTTCCGGTTCGTATATTCACGTAAATTATTGTCATTTTAAATTAAACTCATTTTTACGGATTTTATCGCGTTTAATTTAACCTTTATTTTTAATTCCCGACGTAAAGCACCAGAAACGTCGCGAATTAAAAAGGTAAATTAAACGGGATAAAATCCGTAAAAATCAGTTTATTTTAATGTGTAGTCTTCGCGTAAATATAAGAAATCATTATTGTTATTTTATTTTCAATTTACACACGGGAATTATTAACTCAATATAAGGCAGGATGTACGGATACCCAATACGATGCGACGATTGGAATATTAAGGCCTTAAAACCACTGTTAAGGAATGCCTAAATCTAGGATATTTAAGTAAAAAAATCTCAATAACTGTTCATTTAATCCACAAAGAAAAAATACAGGGTAACAGAAGAAGATTTGGTAAATGTTTTTAATTTAACAAAATTGTATTTTTGTCAACCCCTTATTAGAAAAAAATCCCCAAAGAGTACCTATCTTTGTCATATTTTGCAAAATTTCTCCAAAACGGCACAAGCTTTTTAAATAGTTCTTACACTAAAAAAAAGGTCTTAAAAATATTAATATTTTTAAATGAGAGTTTTATTTTAATTACCCGTTTTATAAGAGAATATATCATTTTTCCCTGAAATTGAATATATTTACGCGAGCGCGCATGCTCCGTCGCCATGTAAGCTGTCACAGTCCGTCAGGCGTAGGACAGTTGCCTTGAACCACAAAACTTTAATGGATGGTGGCGCCATCCATAATTTGTTTCCAAAAATAATTTGTTTATAGTTGGTCTTATGGCTTCACAGATGTCGCTACTTTGGAAAAATAAAATGAAATTTACTTACAAAATAAAAATAAGTGCACCAAAAAATTATTGGTGATTTTATTGATAAAAAATTATCATTTTAACATAAAAACACGTAATAATTATCGAATCAATCGATAAATATGACAATTATGATACTGGCAACCAGCATTTTATAATAAAAAATTAAAATTAAAAATGAGATAATTGTCATATTAAATTGTCATTCCTGTAACATTGCAAATACCCTTTTTATATATTATTATTATCTCACAAATACAAGTGTACTTATTGAAACTATTTACCTACTTTTAATATTAAAAGTATAAATTAGTATTACAAAAAAAGTAGAAATTATTTCAGTAAGTATGCGAATTAAAGAACATAATAGTTAAATTAATATGATGTACATAATATAGCTATATATAGTGAATTAGTTCGGATTCAATTTGTAGGAGACGCTAGTAGTTCAATTTTGTCTGCAATAAAATATCGTCAGAGGGCTCTCTTTTCCTGTATATACTTATTATACTCTTTGCAGTCCGTTTTCGGACATCGTCGAGGGTGGACCGCACGTCGGTGTTGGAGCGACTTCGTTAAAATATATATTAGTTTTTTAAAACTTTATACTCAATTATAAATATTTTTATGACTAGAAATACTTAATTTAGTTAATATCTGTATACTGGTAACTGTAAATATTATTTTCTAAATAAATGAATTTTTAAAGTGCCCAAAGAAGAAGAAATTTTTGCGGCGACGTTGATTAGTGAAATTGAAAAATGCATTTTTATATAACTTAGATGTGGAACGACGAACATGCTCTCGTTACTTAGATTTCGATAGTTTTTAATACCTATGTAATTTTATTGTTGCATATTTTTATTAATTAGTTGATACTGAATTTTTTAATTATGTATTACAATAAAATGCTGTTTATATAAGTATGATTTTATAAAATATTATTGGGGAGGAAAATATAGGTAAAGATACTAACATTTAGGTACACTGTTATCAAATTAAATCAAACAATTTAAATAAATATACCTATATAAAGACATTCTTGGGTTTATGGCTTTTTTTATGTTAGACAAACTATCATCTAAAAAATGTTCAAATTATTAAATGTTAAAAAATGTTAAATGGTAAATATTCTCATACGCTTTTCTTCACACATCCACACAAACATTCACACACACACACACACACACACACGCACTCACACACACACACACACACACACACACACACACACACACAAATAGGTTGCAAATAATACTTACCTAGTACTATTAGGCAAGAGTGATTAGGTTTTTGTTAAGTCAGTGCAATTCACCATCTTAGGCTACATAACCACTTACCGATGGGATTGTAGTTGCTTTACTACTTGCTGGGTAAAAATAGTAAAAAAAAATGTACCCTGTGAAAGTTTGCATTTAGATGTAATTTTTCTAACCAACCATAAAAATATGATGAGAATATGTATATAAGTATAAAGGTTGCCTCACACGGGACAGTAATAATATAATATTATATCTTCCATTATCTACGCATGAAAACTTTTAAAATTTCTAAATCCCGAGGTATGTTCATATTAAGAGGCTGAATATAGCCACATCATGGGGATCGTTTTGTAATTTCACGTCATTATCGAAAAAATTGTACGTATTTCAGGTGGCGGTTTGCAAAACACGATTCCACAAAAATTAACTCAATAGAAAATAATTGCAAAGTTGCTTCTAAGAATACTTAAATTTTCAACGTCAATTTTTTTACGTGGTACATTATATAATGGTTCACATTTAACTAATTTATGCTTTCGTTCACACTAAATGAACTAACTGTTAAATAGGCTTTAAGATAGCATATCAACTAAATGATAATTATGATTTAAGTTTTACGTGGTAGAGCCATGCTGCAGCTATATTAGTAGTAGGTATATTTGTAGCACGAATGGGTCGGCTCGACCGGGGAAGGGCCACGCTCTCACGGAATAACATGTAAAATAGCAGTTTAACCCTGCTGTGTTTCGTATGGTGAGTGTAGAGACCGGAGAACCTTTTTACTGGAAACGAGGCATTACATCTTAGTCCTCACGGGTGACAACGCATCTACATTTTGATACGTAATCGAGAATAGATGTAGATGTGTATGGGCCGTAGCAACCACTTACCATCAGGTGGACTGTGTGCTCGTTTGTCACCCTTATTCTATTTAAAAAAATTCACTCAATTCAAATTCAAAAAGGCACTCGTACTATTATGTCTCATGTTAATAAAGCTATTGGGCTATTTTGATTTGTAATAAAGTGATTTTATTTTATAGGTTAAATAATTTATTTACCTTTCTATATCAAGAACCGTTTTTCTGTCACTCTGAAACATAGCTTAAACTGAAATTTAGCATCTTTAGATGGATCAGAATCGCTCGCTGATCCGGCTGTTAGATATTGCAAAAATAATCGAAAATATTTATTTTTACTTTCATGCCGAAGACAACCTTGTTTTATTTTATTACGGTCAAATAATATTTATTAGGTTATAAAGCAAGTATTTTTGTAAATGTTTTGTATGTAAATGTAAATGTTTTCATTATTTTGTTATTATATTGTTTACAGTTATTATCACGTCTTAGCTTTACACCAAGAATTACATTAGAAATTATTGATGGGATGCGATGTAACGCGCATACATTATTTTCATCAAGACCTATAATATATATATTTGTTTTTTTTTTACCAGTAGAGTTTCAACAAAATCTTAAAAAAGTTCAATGAATTAAAAAAATGCCAATAATTATATAATTTCAAGTCAGTATTTTACATTTAAAGATCAGTTATAAAGAGCCAATGTTATTATTTTCATTTTGATTAATTTAATTCGAGGCTAAAATAAATGTGAAAGGGCTTTTATCTGTAATAATAATTTTCATCAAAAATAACATAGACTTATAAAAGTCATATACATGGTCAATCATACTGAAGATTATCAATTGTACTACAAAATACTTAAAAGACTATTTCCAGCATAATGACCCGAATATCATCATTAATGTTTGACTGGCACACTTAAAAGTTTTATCACATGGCTAAATGATTGACTTTTATATTATGATAAGGTCATGCTTTTCTATAAAAAGTTGCAAAAATTTTAATTCACGGCCCTATTGGTTTGTTTTACTTTTTACTTAATTAGTGAAAAACAAAATGGACTGATCCAAAAGTTTACTTTCTTGTGTAAAAAGTGCTATTTAGAATTTTATGTAAATGATAATTAAAGTTTCTATGTAAATAAGTGTAACATAGCGGGTATTATATTCAATGGTAGCGTCCATCCATATTTGCAAAGCCAGCATCATTTTCTGTACAGAAACCGGCAGTGTTGCTCAACGCACTATAAACAAAGCAGCTGATAAAATGGTACACTCAAAACTGCTAACATAAACTGTTTCCGCAAATGGTCTTATAGATAATAATAACTATTCTGCCGTGTTAGGTGCAGGAGCTATTATTAGAAGGAGAAGAGGTAAAATTTTGTTTTAGAAATGCACAATCAATATTGTTTTGTCTGCAATTGAGCATAAAATAAAAAATAACTTCAGCCAAAGAGCATAACTGGCATTATACTCAGGCCCATCAATTGGTATGGAAAAAAATAATTTTACCAGGTTTCAAAAAATCAATAAAAATTCAAAAAACATAAATATTAATATCAAAAAATGTATATATGTATGTCTATACATACATATAATGATTTATGCCCGCTTAGTAACTCACGGTGACTCACTATAACATCCTACAGTCACGCCGAAACTAAGAGGAGAGAATCACTGTAGAAAAGGCAATAATTTATTGCGGAAATTTTGTGATAAAATTAAAAAAAATATAAACTTATCCAAGTTAATCTAACTTAGTCTAACTTATCCCTATGCGTTACAAAAAAAAAACAAATAATAAAATAGTGAGATGGCGTCAGTTTTTAAGAAGATATAACAAAAATAAACAAGAAAGTAAATTTCAAAAAAGTTCAGTATTTAATTGATTATATATCGCTGACACTTAATCACGCTTTTAGAAACCACGCTAGTTGTAAACAATTCTTGCGTGAAAAGACAAAATCTTCTTTTCAAATTTCCGCCGAGTTGTAAGTAGAAGGCCAAATAGGTCACGTGTCAATTTTAATTAAATATATATTATATGAAGTGATCTTGACTACGTTTCATTAATTAACCATTGGTAAAAATTAAAACAGGAATTTTACGATTGTGTTTACAAAAAAAACATTATTAGTTGAACCTTGCAGCTTGTTCATTATTTTTATTATAAATACCTATAAATCTATATATTATTAATAAATAGTTCCCATAATATATTGGACTATTTTTTATTTTGTCCTATCTGCAATGTTCTACGCTCTATAGTAAATGTGGCGTATGACATGACTGACAATCTTTCGAACGTTTTATCTAGGTACAAAGATGTTTTACGTTTTCGTCGCCTCCACATGATATTTTTGTCAACATAAATTACCTTTCTATATCTGAAACGAATATAAATATTTCGACAAAGTGATGTAATAGGCTATACAAATCCCTCTACTGGGCACAGGACTCTTTTTTTTTAATTTCTGAGAGGGTTTTAGGGCAAGGAAATGCCCGCCGTGCTTTCTCAATGCGTGTTGACGAAAATTGTAATTACGAATTTCATTCGTGCTGTCGGGGATCAAACCCGGGAAAATTTACAGCGAACGCTTTGACGACATATTTTTAATACGACACAAATAAATACGATTTAACATATATAATAAAAATTCTTACGTACTTGAAACTTGAACACTTGATAGCTCGTGATGCCTACCGGAAAAAGCTACAGCACCACACCGTGCAATGTAATTGAAGATGCGTAACCGCGACATAATTCTCAGTGATGCGCAAGCATAACAGGCAGTATGTCACTTATATAATTGTCATCTCTACAGTCTATTAATCTTTGCACTTTTATAAGTAATACAGAGAAAAAAGCGCGGGAAGTTTTGAAGTAGGCGGGCGTCCTTTTTTGGCTAAACTTTTGAAAATTAAATTAAATTGATATTACAGGATCAGTTAAGTTGTAAAGTATATATATTAGTAGTTATTGTTGATTATTTATAGTTTTAGTTTGATTTCTTCATCTGGTAAGTCATTTCATTGTATTATATGTAAATAGGATTTTTCTCTTGGCGTCCATGTTGGAGCCCGAAGACCCTGGAGGGACATCCCTCCAGGTGTCTCATGTAGTCACAATCGATGCGTCGGGAATGGAAACGGAAGGTTCAATTATAGATACAGACTGTTCGGAAAACACGAAATCGGTGAAAAGAAAGAGAATTTCAGCTAGAAACCAAAAGAAGAGAAGGAATCACAGACAAACGGGTCTATCAGATTGCCAACTTTCCCCTAACGATTTAAAGGATAATGTTATTACTAAATTGTTTGATTCTGATGATAAAAACACTGAAATTCACCATAATGATGCCACTCACTCTAACAATATTACAAGTAACCCTCGCGCTGCTAGGTCGCTTTACCAGGCATCAGATCCTGCGCCTTATGTTGTCCATGTCCAAAAAATCTTACAACCAAATCAAACTGGATCTATTCACCCAGTACAATTTGGATTTTTCCTTAAAAATTTTTTAATAAAAAGCATTGTAGAGGGAAGCATCAAAAAATTGGAAGAAACAGATTGTCTTTACAATTTGAAACATTTCAGGATGCTAACACATTTCTAAATCACAAATCTCTTGATGTTAATAAATACAAAGCATTTATTCCAGCCTTCACTATCACCCGCATGGGAATAGTGAGAGGTGTTCCATGTGACTGGGATGAGAAAGATATAATGGAAAATATTGACCTTCCGCAGAACTGTGGAAGTATTTTGAAAGTTCGGAGATTAAACAGAAAAGTATATGACGGCGAGACGCCCAAGTTCATTCCAACTGAGACCGTAGTTTTAACCTTTGATGGGAAGGTGCTACCCCCCAGGGTCTTTATATGTTTCAACTCCCTATCTGTAGAGCTTTATATTTACCCCACGCTGCAATGCTTTAATTGCTGCCGTTTTGGTCACACCAAAATGCAATGCAGAGGCTCTCCAAGGTGTTACAAATGTGGAGACAACCATTCAGGTATAAGCTGCGAGACTGAAAGAGATGATGCTGTGTGTATCTTATGTTCTGGTTCCCATTTCGCCACAGACAAAAAGTGTCCGGAGTACGCTAGGCAAAAAGCTATAAAAGAAACAATGGCTAGAAACTCTATATCTTATTCAGAAGCCAGTAAAGTCCATCCACCAGTTTCGAAATCTTATGCTGACGTTGTTGCTTCTGCTTCATTGGCCCCTTCTGGTCGAACTATTACTTATTCCAGCCCTTATAATTCAACAAGCCCTTCTAAGAGTCACACACAGTCATATAGGAAAACAGTATTCTCGAAACCCAAAGCTCGTCCCAGAAATACTAGTAAGGGATATGATCAAAAAGCGCATGCAGAGCTTATCCAAGATTACAGCAACATTCCTTCCTTTTCTACAGGTTGTCTCAAAAATTACAAAGATCTATCAGAAATAATAACAAAGGATCTCATCATTTCTATAATTCGGTACCTTTCACAATCTAACCTAATTAAAATACCGTCCAACGATGCCGCTTCTTCAAAAAGTTTTTTAACTCATGGACAGTCAGGACCATCCACGAAACCAGTCTCTGGTGATTCAATGGAATTGCCGGAGTATTAATAGCAAAAAAGTGACCTAATTTTCTTATTGAATAGTTACAAACCATTTGCAGTCTCTCTTCAAGAGACTTGGCTTCGTCCCGGATTCAACTTTAGAATTCCAGGACATATCTGTCTTAGAGAAGACAGAACAGATGGGTATGGTGGAGTTGCACTAATTCTGAAGGGCGGTGTGCCCTTTGTGCACATACCCATACCTAATCACAGTAATAAATTTTCAAAAATTGCTGTTAGTGTAAATAATATTTGTTTTGTAAATATGTATATACCTCACCCTTCCACTGAAGTCTTTGACAATATTAGTAGCATTCTATCTTCCCTCCCACGCCCTATATTGGTCATGGGAGACTTCAATGCACAATATTCTATGTGGGGAAGTTCTAAGTCTGATCATTATGGGGCTAGAATCTTAGACATCTTAGATGATAATAATTTATGCCTTCTAAACTCTGGTTGTCCTACTAGAAGGACTCGGCCCCATGAGGGTATTAGTGCACCAGACCTTACCCTGTGTAGTCCCTCCCTAGCTCCTACATTAAACTGGTGGCCTCTATCGTCGTCATATGGAAGCGATCACTTTCCGTTAATTATATCATTTCCTCAAAAATTGGCGAAAAGATGTCTAAGGCTCCTCCCCGGCTAAAATATAAACTTAAGGATGCCAACTGGTCATTATTTAGAGATAAAGTTCAACAAAATTTATCAACTATACCTCCACTAAATGACAACAATAATCATCTTTGTGCTGAAGCTTTTACACGGGCCCTACTACAGGCTGCTGAGGAACTTTTTCCTATTAAAAATAATAGTGGCAATGGGTATATTCCATCACCTCCTTGGTGGGACAGTGAGTGTTCTGCTGCGATAGCTGAGAGAAAGATAGCTGAAAAAAAATTACAGAAAAAATTCTACAACACAAAATTTTAATATTCTTTGTAATCTTATAACTAAAACACGTAAATTATTAAAACAAAAAAGATTCAATGGCTGGAAATCTTTTTGTGCCTCAATTTCACCAGACATTTCTCCATCTGAAGTTTGGCAAAATATTCGTAGATTCAGATCCGCTTTTAAGCCTCCAAGGTCTCCTTTTATGGATAGCAGTACAGTTGATTTGTTTCTTGACAAATTAGCTCCACCATTTGTCCCATCTATAGATAATATTTCTTCTGACCTACAGTCTTCTCTCCTCTCCCAGCATGATAGTAGCGATTCATTCATTTCCTTTAGCCTTTCAGAACTCAAAGGGGTTCTTTCAAAACTTAGGGACTCAGCCCCAGGTTGTGATGGAATCCCATATTCTTTTCTTCAAAACCTGAACGACTCCTGCCTTTCTTATTTTCTTAGTTTAATTAATTCAATTTTAACAACAGGTAATATTCATCCATCATGGAAAATCCATGAAGTTATCCCAATACATAAGCCCGACAAACCGATTAATGATCCATCATCTTACAGACCAATTGCATTAGCTTCAGTTATTTCCAAAATTTCCGAACATTTAGTTAAAAATAGGCTAGAATGGTTTATTGAGAGTAAGGGGTTACTATCTCCAAACCAGTTTGGATTTAGGAAAGGTAGGAGTACGATGGATAGTCTCAGCATTTTTATGACAGACTTAAGATTGGCATTTTCGTACAATAAGTTTGTGTTAGCTGCATTCTTAGATGTATCTGCAGCCTATGATAATGTCAACCTTTCAATTCTGAAACAAAAAATGATTAATTTGGATAACCCACAAATTTTTATAAGATTCACAATCAATCTTCTCTCTGGTAGAATGCTTAAAGTAATATCAGAAGACTCCTACCAATCCCGTATTGCCTGGAAAGGTATACCCCAGGGCTCAGTTTTAAGTCCCTTAATTTACAATATATATTCTCATGATCTGGAAGCCTCCCTTAAGGGTAAAGTTAGCACACTCCAATATGCAGATGATTTACTCCTCTATGTCTCTGGTGATTCTGTTGATAACATGTCTGATACTATGACATATTCCCTTAAGTTGCTAAAAGTTTGGCTTGACAATAACTGTCTAAGCCTTTCGGTTCCTAAAAGTAGTATAGTCTTATTTTCACGTATGAGGCTTCCTCCTCCAGTGTCTGTATTTTATAATAACATTAGAGTTCCCGTTAAAAGCGAAGCAACATTTCTTGGGGTAATTTTAGACTCGAGACTTACAGGCATTCCTCATTGCTACTATATAAGTGCCAAATGTGAGAAGATTCTAAATATACTGCGCTGCCTCTCTGGAGTTTGGTGGGGAGCCCACCCTTTCTCTCTAAAGCTTCTATATAATGCCCTAATAAGGAGTATTTTAGACTATGGAACATTTATTCTTGAACCCTGTAATGCAGTAGCTCTCCATAAGTTAGACATTATCCAGTCTAAGGCTCTGAGAATAATTGCTGGGGCTATGCGTTCAAGCCCTATTAACGCTTTGCAGGTTGAATGTTCTGAAGCGCCCCTGCATCTCAGACGACAATTTCTTTGTGACAGGTTCCTGTTTAGAGCATTCGAAGTCTATAATCATCCTCTTTACTCTAGGTTACGGTCTCTGTTGGAATGTATGGATTATACGTACTGGGCTCATAAATCGCCGCCATGCCTTATTGTTAGTTTCCAAAAATTCTTAGCTCTTCAAGCTCCAACACATAGATCACAATTCCTTCCTATATTTTGTGTTAACTATGATGCCTTAATTTTAAAACCATCTATTTTGTTTGATTTCGGTGTATGTAAACAAGATCCTTCTGCCAACGCCAAATTTATTAATATTCTTGACAGTGACAGCCGATGGAAACATTGCCATTTAATTTTTAGTGATTCTTCCAAACCCGGTTCCAAGGAGTGTGTGGGAGTTGGCGTTTTCCATCAACAGTTTGGCATTGTACAGAAAATAAAATTGCCTCCAGAGACTTCAGTATTTACTGGAGAATGTTTTGGTCTGTTGAAGTCTCTGGAGTACATTTTAATCATGAAGTTAAAAAACTCAATAATTTTTACCGATGCTAAAAGTGCCCTCCAAGCCTTGGAAAGATTTCCTTTTAGCAGTAACAGAAATAATCATCCAGTTATTATTGCATGTCGTGATTTATTGTATCAATGTTGCATCAAAAATTACACAGTTTCTTTTGCTTGGATTCCGGGGCACTCAGGTATCTTTGGCAATACCAAGGCCGATAGCCTTGCCAAAGCTGCAGTCAATGACGGAGATCTAGTTCCGTACAAAAACTTTTGTTGTGATTTGGCTCTCCTTCCTAAATACCAATTATTGAATTCTTGGACACATATTTGGCGTTCTTCAAGTCAGACTATAGGTCGATATTATAGCACGATCCAGGTGGATATACCTCCTAAACCGTGGTTTTCAAATCTGACGTTTGGTAAAGCTATCACTTCGACCCTTATTCGTATGAGGCTGGGCCATGCATGCATTCCCTTGCATTTGGCACGACTTAAACTTTTGCCTAGCGATATATGTGAGTGTGGCAATGACGTTGGGGATTTTAACCATATATTCTTTGCTTGTCCTCGACATGACCGTTCCGCTTTTATTTCCTCGCTTTTGTCCATTAAAATTCCTTTTCCTACTTCAATTTCTGTCCTTTTATCTTATGTAAATATTGATGTATATAGAATTTTAGCCAGTTTCATTTTTCATAACAATATAAAATTATAATCATTTATGTACTTATATACTAAATTTACCTGATCCTTTTCCAAATTCCGTTCCAATTTCCAATTCAATAAAATAAATCTTACTTCCTAACCTTTTTGCATGGCTGACGCACAAACCGTGCAGGCCAAGAAAGGGGGAAAAAAAAGTAATACAGAACGTAGTTGCTAGACGGTGTTGACATCGGCTAAAATCTCTGCGATCACCGTTTCGTCAAGGTCATTCAGGCTAGTTAAAGCCTTAATACAGGGCTATACGATACATCAAAATTTCATACGAAGTCACGGCTATTAGGGTACTCTTTCAAATCATGAATTCTTATAAATACATCCCTTAAAAATAACCCTCTTTCTGTTATCTCCTAAACGTCTCCTTGTTGCCACAGCCAGTATCGAGATCTTTATCGTCCACAAATAGAATGACGTTCAGTTTCGTGGTTATCTAGAAGGGTAGGCCAAACTTGCGTTTAAAAAGATTGGCGTGCTTAGTAGAGCGAGACAGTACTCGTATTTCATGCCGGTACACCACTTGCAACAAGTTTGGCCTTACATGGAATACTATTCACTGGGCGGGGGCACCCTAGTGCCAGTTCCTTCCACTTAACCCTATCCAGAGCTGAGTAGCTCGATTTGTTGACGACCGAGATCTTTCTGACCATTTTGACGTACTGTCGTTGCGAAGAGATGTTATATCCCTTTTTTCTATAATCTTAGCAGGTGATATGAAAGCGAGCAACTACTATTTAAGAAGCGGAACACGTACCCTATATATATTATTTATATTAGTTATAAAACATAATATTTACAATAAATAAATAGATAGAGTCAATATGTTTTATGAAAACATGAATCATAACAAATATTTGACGCGACGATGCAAGTTACGATAATCCATCCATCCATTTTTCCGGAGTATTCGAAGTCTATGCTCCGGAGTGTGTCGTAAAAATCGAGTATAGAATATGCCAACTGCTAGACAACACAATCATCTTAGAATAGCCATTTGAATTGCTAAATATTATATGTACTTTCAATATAATGTCAATGTTTTAAAAAATTACTATGTAATTTTAAATGTGTTTCAGAGTAAAATTTGTATATTTAAATTGCCTTGTAATAAATTTTATAATGAGCTAATAAGGATTTCTTGGCTCTCGCTCGGAGACCTCCTGTAATTTACTTTTAATGAAAAATTTATCTGTTGGGGTCTGATCTCATTAATTTTTCGTCTTCTGCGTAGAAAAAATCGATAACTTAATACTTTTTGACATATGTTTAATGAAAAATTACCTAATTGTGGTCAAGAATCTTTCTATGAGTATAGGCCTCTCCAGTTTTTCCACTTTTTATGTCCAATGTCTAGAGGTTTATCTCTTTTTAATTTTTTAGAAGAGCCAGCCCATGTATTGACATTCTTAGTTTATCGTTTATCTTCCATATTATGTAAAATATTTAATATATCTAGCGTGACTGAAATAGAAAATTAATAATTAGTTCTGAAAAAAAAATCGGCCTGTGTCTCAGTTGTAGCGAGAGATTCATTACATAAGCTATTCTGCTACAGGCTGTGCGCATAAAGGTACAAACAGACGTGCTTATTACTAGCACGAAAGCATGCTTTTATTTGGCAAGTGCTCATTAGCACGTGCGTCGCAACATTGCTAGTAATGAGCATACATATTTTGAGCGTGCTCAAAAATCAACCCACGTTTGATTTTCGAGCATGCTACCTGTGGCGCGGGTAGAAGGGGGCGTGCTCCGAGCGCGTTGGTTTACTTATGAGCATGCTATTATCGAATCAATCTCGTCCCCGACATTTGCTGCGTCAATTTAAAATAAATCTTATTGAGTTCTGTACGGATAGCACTGTCACATATTATCTTTGTACATAAATTTTGGCCGGGAGCCTGGTGCCAAATAGCACGTCTGCCCAAAGTTTGCTTTGAGCATATTTATGAGTATGTTTTAAGCGTGCTTATGGCTGGCAAATGTGAACAGTTGCAGAGCATGCTAATTTTAACCAAGCTTATGAGCATGCTATTTTTTTAACACTTCTGTCTGTACCTTGACAATACTGTGTCTTAGGCAAGTTATGAAATAAAAATATTTTACAGCAAATACTAAAATACGAAGGCTCAGTGGTGCAGCGGTTTAGCATTGAGTTGCAGCGCTGAGGGCCGCGGGTTCGAATTCCGCACGGAACAAGTATTTGTATGGCCTACTAGTAATTGCTCCGGGTATGGATGTTTGTACTGACTTAGATACTGATATTCCGATATTAACCACTAAGTCACTGAATTCTTCTCCTGCCGTCGCCGAATCATTACTTAAACAAAATGTAAATGCGTGTACAAAGAATTTTACATTTCATAAAGTATCATCAAAAGATATTGTAAAATATTTTAAAACTATTGATGTTAAGAAAACTGCGGATCTGTGGGGGATTTCCGTTAAAGTTATTGCGTCTATAATAGATACAATCGCGCCTCATTTAGCTATTATTTTTTATACTAGTATCGAATCTGGCGTGTTTCCTGATTTAATGAAGTATAGTAAAGTAAATACCTTTATTTAAATCTGGTAGTACATTAGACCCCGCCAATTTTAGACCTATTTCTGTACTACCAACACTTACTAAGATTGTTGAAAAAAATATTCTTGATCAAATGTTAAATTTCTATAATATAAATAATTTACTTCATAAAAATCAATTTGGTTTCACAAGGGGTCGCTCGACAACTGATGCCGGTGTTGAGCATATTAAATATATCTTTAATGCATGGGAGAATTCACGGGATGCTTTGGGTATATTTTGTGACCTATCCAAAGCCTTCGATTGTGTTCACTATGAAACATTAATCAGGAAACTTCAACACTACGGTGTAAGAAGTGATGCTCTTAAATTAATTATTTCATATTTAAGTAAGAGAACGCAAAAAGTTATCATTAACACTATGAGTTCTTCCGGGTCGATGGTACAAATGGGCGTGCCTCAAGGCTCAATTCTCGGCCCCTTTCTGTTTCTTGTATACATTAATGACTTACCTTACATAGTAGGAGATAACCATGATATAGTATTATTTGCAAATGACACTTCTTTCATTTTCAAATTAAGTCGACAATTGCTAAAATATGACGGAGTAAATAATGCTATATCTAAATTAGTAAATTGGTTCAGTGTTAATAATTTGCATTTAAATGGCACTAAAACGAAATGTATGAAATTGATGACTCCAAATGTCAAACAATTAAATACTAATGTAATTTTAAATGAGGAGAAACTGAGTTTTGTAGATACCACCATTTTTCTTGGAATCACACTAGACGCGAAGCTTCAATAGAGCCCCCATATATCAAAACTAGCAAGCAGACTTAGTTCTGCAGCATATGCCGTAAAAAAAGATTAGAAGTCTAACTAGTGTTGACTAACAGCTAGACTAGTTTACTTTAGCTGTTTCCATAGCATAATGTCGTATGGTATTTTGCTATGGGGACACGCAGCTGACACTGAAATTATATTTGTTTTACAGAAGAGGGCCATAAGAGCAATTTATGATTTGAAGCCTAAAGAGTCGCTGCGACAAAAATTTAAGGAAATTAATATATTATCTTTGGCCTCTCAATACATTTATGAAAATTCAATTAAAATTTATTCAGTATCTTAAATTTAAATAAATTAACTAGGCTGGGGTCTCCTTTTAAGTATATCAATACCTGTGTTAGGGGATCCCGCTCTTCCATAACAATTTTTTGTTGATACTTATAAGATAATAAAGATTAAATGTGTGTGTGTGTGTGTGTGTGTGTGTGTGTGTGTGTGTGTGTGTGTGTGTGTGTGTGTGTGTGTTTGCTTGTGTTTGATTGTGTATTATAGTATTTGTTGTAAGTTTTTATGCCATGGTGTACATTGATCTACTTATTTTAATAAATTTTCAGCTTTATCATACTCTATTGTCTTTAACCACACTGTAACGTGTTTTTTCACATTGTACTGGGTCATTGAATATATATTTAAATGTTTATTGATGTAGTTATAGAGATAAGCAGACTGACTTTTAAATTGCCTTCTGGCAAAACTCGTTTTCATAGGAACTGTTTTAGCCACAGCATGTCTTCTTATACTGCCGCAATTTCTGGGGTTGTATGTCAGTGTCTTGTGTAATCTTAAGACAGAGTTAAGGATATACAGCCTCCTGACTGAAAGGTGGTCACATAGAGAGTACAGATCTTTAGTAGGGAATCTATAGGGCTTAAAGTGCATCACCTTTAGTAACAATCTCTGTACTCTTTCCAGTTCCAGAAACTTCATTTTAGTGGCCCCACCCCAAACCGGGATACAGTGTGTCAAGATGGATTGAGCTAATGAAACATATATTTGGCTCAGTAAGTTCTTATCTGTGATATGTCTAAGTGTTTTAAAAATCCATATGAGTTTTTTTATCCTTGTCATCATCAGTTCCAGATGTGCATGCCAGGATAGACGTTGGTCAATTATTACTCCTAAATATTTTGTTTTGCTTACTTTTGATATTTTGTTACAAATACAGTCAGAGTTTGAGAATTCAGAACATGTATGAATTTTGATTTCAAAGTTGGTTTTCGGTTGTGAGTTATTATAATTTGAAAATGCTATATAATTAGTTTTGGTGGTATTGAGAGTTAAGAGATTAGAATTTAACCAGCTGGCTATCTCGGTGAGACCTCTCTCTGCTGTTAAACGAACATCATCTCAGTTGCGCCCCTTAAAAACAACAGCCGTGTCATCCGCGTTAGAAAATAACTGTCCACCTCTGATTTTCATACAACATAGATTGTTAATATATATTAGGACAAGGGTCGGACCAAGTACACTACCCTAGGGAACGCCAAAAGTTACATCACAGTGCTCACTCACATAGAGTCCAATTCTAACGCATTGTTCACGCCCAGTGAGATAGTCAACAAAAAGTTTTAAAGGGATTCCCCTTATACCTAAGTCTTCGAGCCTTCGTACTAAGGTAGGAACCGACACGGTATCAAAGGCTTTTTTCAAGTCTAAAAATACAGTTAGGCATTTGTTACCTTTGTCCACATTATCTACGATAAGAGAAGTCAGTGCAGTAACAGCATCTTCGGTGGAAAGCCCTTTTCTAAATCCGAATTGGTGGTCAGAAAGAAACTTGTATGTAATTAAGTAAGATATTAACCGATTATTTAAAAGTTTTTCTAGGACCTTTGAGATGGTCGGTAAAACAGAGATAGGTCTATAGTTTAAGGTATCTTCCATGTCACCAGACTTATATACTGGTGTTATTATTGCTCGCTTTAGGGCAGTTGGAAAAATATCCTGACTAAAGCAAAGATTTGCTAAATGAGCTATCACAGGAGCTACATGTTCCTTAGCGAGTTTCAAGAATCGTGTTGATATAGCATCCCACCCAGCGGCACTCTCAGATTTAAGATTCATAAGTAAAGCACCTATCTCATTTGAATCAGTTTCCAAAAGTACGAACGATGAGGCTTTTGAGTTAAGTGGTACACTAATATTATGCTGTTGTGAGTATTTCAAAGTGATGTTTTCAGCTAGCGTTTTACCAATATTTGCAAAATAGTGGTTCACGTAATTTGTCGATTCTTGGGGAGAAGTTTAATATTTTGTGTCTTATTTTTATTTCGCTGTGTTATTTATATTGTTAATTATTTTCCATAGTGCTTTAGGATCTCTTTTACTCTTAGAAAGCTGTTCCCTCTCATGCTTACGTTTAAGTTTTTTTATTAAGTTATTACAATCATTACGATATCTCCTGTATGTTATTTTAAAAATTTCGTTTTCCGGATCATTTCTTAGGTTTTTTGCATGTCGTTTCTATTTCTGATACACCGCAATATGCCTAACGTCATCCAAGGTTTGATTAGACGATTTTTACATGGGATTATTTCTCTTACAGTATTCTCTACGAGACAATTTTTTAGTGTACTTATTAATAGTTCAGTTAAAGTAGTTGGGTTATTTATCGATATTAAATTTTCTATTTTACTATTTATTAAACTAAACAAAGCATTTTCATAGTTTATTTTTTCTTTAATTGTTGGACATTTATTTGATTTACCTACATTAGACAGCCTCAAAAATATCAAAGAGTGATCTGTAATGGTAAAATTTAAAATAAAAGTAGATAAAGTGTGACAATCTTTATCTATATTCAGAATAAAATGATCCAAACAGTTCTTGTTCCTTGTTGGCAAGTAATGGCCCGGTAATAGTCTATAACTCACCAACATGTTAAGATAATTGTGTCTATTTATGCGCTCATATGTTTGTTCTATATCTTTAGTGATGATATTGATGTTTATGTCACCAGTTATAATTAAATTTTTACAAGACCCTATAGTTATAAGGTGACTGTTTAAGGAACCTATAAAGTCATCTGCATTATGGTTTGAAGGAGAGCGGTAGATAGCAAGGATTTTAAAGTCGAGTATAGATATTTGTAGGCAAGATGCACTCACCAGTTTTATTTCTTTGACACAAGCTTTGTGACTGTTTTTGACATATACTACCACTCCGTCACAGCGATTGACATGATTTACCGTAGAGTAAGAGGTTTTTAACAGTGGTAGAGCCACGTGGCAGCTTTTGCTGTCGCACGGATGGGCCGGCTCGAACCGGGGTGGTACCACGACCTCACAGAAAACCAGCGTGAAGTAGAGGTTTACCTCTGCGTTTCGCTTGGTGAGTGCAGGTGGCCGGAGGCCCTCTTTACTGGAAATGAGGCATTCCATCTTAGTCCTCACGGGTGACAACGCATCTGCGTTTTGATTCGCGAGCGAGGATAGATGTAGATGTCTATGGACCGCAGCAACCACTTACCATCAGGTGGACTGTGTGCTCGTTTGTCACCCTTATCCTATAAAAAAAATAATTAGGTATCAATGGTATAGGTTTGTTCTCGTTAAGTCTGCACTCACTCAAAATTATCACATCAATTATAAAATTAAAGTGAGTAAGAGTAATAACCAAGTCATCAATGTTACTGTAAATGCTTCTAATATTTTGTGATACGATAGTGAGATCGGTATTTGTTACATGTATGTATTTTGTAATATGCTGAACTTCACATAATCTTGATTGTGGAATTTCTGCACTGTCTATTTCCTTCATAGATGAAAGGACACTATTCATTATTTGAATTAAAGAAACAGTCGAATTGCATTCCCAGGTCTACAGATATACATATAATTTGGTCCGTATGGTTAAAAATCAATGTAATTGTTATGCTTTCTTTCAAACTAGATATATGAGGTAATATACGAATGTATATATTTTAAAGTCTTGTGTGGGTGTGTCTGAGTAAATAATGTTAAGTATAGGGTAGTGTTGTGATTGTGATTTTATGTACAGGTAGTATTTTATTATTATATTTATGTTCAATATGTGTATGTGTGTGTTAGTAAAAAATGTATAAGGAGTTGACAAATCAACAATAATTAAAGACATAAAAAGTACATTTCGACTTGATGCATTATTTTTAAAGAAACAAGTAAGATCTAGTCATTTTTCCTGCATTAAGCTGTGTATTTGTGACTCATTTCTTATAAGAATTATTGGCGAGTTTTCATTCTTTCTTACATACACTCTCCCATATGCTGTCCAGCAGAATTTGTAAGCCTTCGATTTAGCAAGGTCTCGCGCAATGAAGAAAAGCCGGGCTCCTTTAGCAGTTAATTGTTCTGAGACATATATAGGGGTGTCTGTGTTTTTGGTGAAGCCTAAATGTCTGGCGCAAAGTTTTTCTTTGTGTTTTGCGTTATGTGTTTTAGTCATCTTCAAGATGATGTCATGTGAAAATGTAATGTACGTACACAAAAATAAAAGTAGTTTTACAAAAATAAGTGATATTCATTCTGTAAATATTAGGAACAGACACAAGCTAGTAGTAGTACCAGTTAATCGACTCCATCGAGTCAGTAATTCATTCGTGGGGCGATGTATACGCTTTTACAACAAAATTCCAGAAAATATACAAAATTTGACCTGCTCAAAGTTCAAAAACTTTATTACACTAAGTTTGTATAAAAAGGGTTATTAAATTAAATTATTATATTAAAGAATTTATAGATGATAATAACCCCTGGAAATGAGGTGATCGCTACCAAGCTATTTCTAATTTGTTGTGTTGTTAATTTGTGTAAAATACATGATTGTAAGCTGTTATTTAAAAAAAAAGTCCCGCTGGGTTTCTTGCTGGTTCTTCCCAGGACAGAGATTTTTTTCGAACCAGTGGTTATACAAAAGAGTGACTTTCAATAAGTATTATTTATAATCTATATTGAATAAAAAAGTTTCTGTTTCGGTTTCTGTTTCTGTACTCGTGAAATTTATATTTATAAATTACCCCTATGATACAGTAGAAAATCCTAGTGTGGGGGTAAAGTATTTTTTTTAAATCGTAAATATTTAATAACTTGAAGGGGTTTTAGAGCTAGGGAATGAATTACCTACTACTGGCATTTCTGCCGAAAGGCAGATAGAACGGATCAGGAATGGGGTGCTCCAGGAATGGAGCAATCTTTTTTATTAAATTAACAAATATTTAATGTCATAAAAATAACAACATCGATGTGTGCAGGCGGCTCAGGACCGTGCTTTAAGGCATTCCTTGGGGGAGACCTATGTACAGCAGTGGACTTGTGAAAGGCTTTTAACACTGTAATAATAATGACATCCAGCAAAAGTGATATTACACCAGTTTACTTTGAAATCTTTAAATTAGATTTTATATCTTTTTAGCAACGGTCATTGTTTTTAGTTTTAAAATTCACTCTTAACATTTATTACCAAAACATCCGTGGTATGCGGACTAAATTACCTGATGTCTTTTTGGAAGTTAGCGCTAACAATTTCGATTTAATCGTATTAACAGAGACTTGGCTTAACGATAGTATATTTGATAGTGAAATTTTCGATAGTAGGTATCAAGTATTTAGGAGGGACAGATCATCCAACACTTTTAATGAGAATAATGATGGAGGTGGTGTGGCTATCGCTGTGAAAAAGTCAATTAGTGCTTATAGAAACCAAAATTTTGAATCTCGTTGTGAAGATTTATGGGTAACCCTAGAGCTGGGTAACTATAGAATTTATGTTTGTTCAGTTTACTTACGTTTTCCTCTAAATCAAACTCATCTCAAGCATTTTACTGAAAATGCTGGTAATGTCATTAATAATACATGCAATGATATTCTTATTTTCGGAGATTTTAATCTGCGTGACATTGTTTGGACTCCTTCTAATGCAGATTCATCGCTTAAACCCAGCAATTTCGATAATATCTTCGGTTATGAATTCGTAGATTTTTTGTCTAGTTATGATCTAAAGCAATATAGTCAGATCTCTAATCACCAGGGCAAAATTCTCGACCTCGTGCTGAGTAACACATTCTGTGATATTTCCGTTAAAAAATCAAACAGTATAATTTCTCGAATAGACAACTATCATCCCCCAATTGAAGTAGACTTAGTTTTATGTAAATCAAAAATGCTCTCTCCAAGACAAACTCCTAAATACAAGTTTTTTTTAGCGAATTATGATAGTATACGAGCCCGTTTATCTGACCTTAACTGGACTTCGGAGTTCCAAAACTGTTCGACTGTTGATGAAGTTGTATCGAAGTTTTACTCTATTATAAAAAAAGTTATCACTGAATTTGTTCCATGTCGCATACAAAACAAAAAATCATATCCTCCATGGTATACAACAAACCTCATAAAACTATTACGAGAAAAGGAAAAATCTCGTCAAAAGTTTAAAAAGTACAGCAATGATTTAGATAAATTTGAATACAATATCTTAAAAGTTAGGACTAAAACATTAATCAAAAAATGTTATGACAGATACATTGAAAATGTTGTTGACAGCGTGATTAAAGACCCCAAGTACTTTTGGACTCATATAAAAAATAAACGTAAGAATAATGCTTGTATACCGTCTAATATGAAATTTGGAGACAAAGAAGCTAACAATGGAGAAAAAATTTCCGACCTATTTGCAGAAAATTTTGAATTAGTATATAAACCTATTGATATTAGTTTACATATAAACAAAATGGAAATACCAAAGTCTGCTTTCTCCATGGGGAATCTTTATTTAAATAATGACAGTATTGAGAAGTGCTTAAAGGCTCTAGATATTACTAAGGGCGCCGGAAGTGATGGGATTCACCCCTTGTTTCTGAAGGAATGCGCAGTAGAGCTCACGATACCTTTACATATTATTTTTAATAGATCATTATCTGAAGGTATATTTCCGAAACGTTGGAAGGATGCAATAATTATACCATTGCATAAATCAGGCGATAAAAGTAATATCTGCAACTACAGACCTATTAGTATTCTTCCAGTTTTAGGTAAAGTTTTTGAATCGTTAATTTGTCCTTATTTGACTTGGCATATAAAACATATTATAGCTGATCAACAACACGGATTTTTTAAAAATCGCTCTACTACATCCAATCTTATTACATTTGTTGAATGAACACTTACTAGAATGAGCTCAGGGAATGAAGTAGATTGTATTTATAATGACTTTAGTAAAGCGTTTGACACAGTAAATCATTCAGTTCTAATCAACAAACTACACACATTATTTGGCATACATGGATGCTTATTAGATTGGTTTGCTTCATATCTCACAGATCGAACACAAAGAGTAGTCATTAGCGGTTTTGTTTCTAGAGAAATTATCCCAACGTCTGGAGTTCCACAAGGCTCGCACCTTGGCCCATTACTTTTTATTATGTTTATCGATGATATTAAGCACTGTATCCGTAACTCAGAATTTGAATTATACGCAGATGACCTAAAGATATCTAAAATTGTGAATAATAACACAGACCAAATTCAACTTCAAGAGGATATAGATAGAATTACAGAATGGTGCCGGCAAAATAAAATGTCTCTCAATACAAATAAATGCTATCACATTAAATTCTCTCGAAAATTTAACAAATATAATAGTAGTTACAATATAAATGGTGTAGATTTAGCGAAAGTAGATGAAGTGAAGGACTTAGGCATTGCTATTGACACTCAGATGCGATTTACTAACCACATTAACAATACCATACACAAATCATTAAGAATGTTAGCTTTTATTTTCAGAAACACCAAAGATTTTAAGTCGGTTTTAGCGTTAAAAGTTCTCTATTTTGCATTGGTTTGCAGTCATGTTGATTATTGTTCAGTCGTATGGTACCCGTCTTATCAAAACAATATTCAGCGTGTAGAAAGAATCCAAAAAAGATTTTTAAATAAAATATCTTATGTAAGTGGCGTTCATCGTACAATTCGCAGATACTCTGAAAGATTAGCGCATTTCGAAATTTTATCATTGGAGCAGCGAAAGAATTTGCTATCTATAAGCCTTTTATATAAACTACTTAATAATAAAGTGGATTGTCCATCCCTCCTATCACAAATTAACTTGAAGGTGCCCAGAATTTCAGGAAGGTTGTGTAATTTTAGTCCCTTTAGTGTAAATTTCAGTAGCAAAAATTATGGTAACAACTCTCCTCTATGTTCTATGATGAGAAAGTACAATGATATATTCGGTAAATGTAATATAGATCTCTTTAGTAATAGTCTGGGTTCCTTAAAAAAGAAAATATTTCTATACTACACTCAAACTGAAAATTAAAACTTTAAATTATACAACTTTAAATTATACAATGTTAAGCTCTCTACCAAATTATAATTTTACCTGTATTGCATAGAATAGTCTTTGTGTTTATATCATATTTTATTATCTGTTAATTTGATAACTAATTTTAAGTTTCATGTTGAAATGTTGTGCATACCTTTAAGTTAAATACATATATAGTATAATTTTGTTTATAACTGCAAATGTTTAATAATAATGTTTTGTATGTGTTTAGTTGGTAAGCCTAAATAAATAAATAAATAAATGATGATGATGAAATAACAACATGGCGATGTTGTGTAATGCAAAATCTGTGCAGAAAGCAAGCATATATTTCTGTAGTACTATTAGATATATTTAAGCTAATGAAATCTGTTTTCGGTATACCGAAACAAAAACGCTTACATATGTTCTGCACTCTTTGTACGCTCTTCTCAGTTTTCTTAAATAATAAAAAGACTGGCCGACTTTCGGTTACGACGCTCATACGATACAAGCTATCTGCGCAGGACAGATAGTGTCAAAAGCACAGGTGCACTCTCTATTCCGATGCCTGATGGGACGATATTCCAACACAACCACAGACAGAACAGGCGCAGGACCAATGGCTTTACATGTTTTTCGAGACACTGAGGTGAAACATCGTCAACATCCTGGTGTTAGGCTGCTATTGCGATTTTCTTGACAGAAATACTCTATAATTATTATTTTTTGCCCCAAACTGGGTTTAGAACGCGGGACCTTCATGATTAGCAGCTGGTGTCATGACCAATTGACCAACGAGGCAGTTAATTTTTATTAAGTCTTTTAAATAAGCAAGGACCATAAACAATATCACAATAATGAAGGTGACATAGTACCTACCAAGTTGTTTCAAAGCAGTAGAATAATTTAACGTTTTAGAAATGTGTGAATGGCTGATTTGTCACGAAGAACGAAACTGTCAACACAATCCCTGTAAAGGAATACGGTGGCACATATTTAAACAATCACTCCGCAATAGCATCTTAGTCTATACTAAAAGTATAACGCTGTTACATTTGAAATGGTTAGTGTTGATATTTGGTATTTAATTATAGTTCTACTATATGGAACGGAATATAATTTTCTTTTATAGGAGAGGGGGCAAACGAGCATGCGGCTCACCTGATGGTAAGTGAATACCGCCGCCCATGAACAACCGCAACGCAAGGGAGGGAATTGCAGATGCGTTGCCGGCCTTTTAAAAAGGAGTACGCTCTTTTCTTGAAGGTCCCTAAGTCGTATCGGTCCGGAAAAATCGCTGATAGTAATCGATTCCACAAAGTAGTCGTGCGAGGAAGAAAACATCTTCTAAATCGCACAGTGGTGGACCGCCAATCATCCAGTTGGTGTGGATGGTATCGGGAGTTCTGCCGCGATGTGCGTTCGTGAAATTTGGCGGCTGGGATTAATCCGAACAATTCCTCAGTGCACTCCCCGTGGTAGATGCGAAAGAAAATGCAAAAGGATGCAACATCTCTTCGCAGTGCCAATGAATCGAGCCGATCGGAAAGGACCCGGTCGTCGACGATTCGAGCCGCTCTGCGCTGTATGCGGTCAAGTGGAAGGAGCTGGCACTGGGGAGCCCCTGCCCAGAGATGGGAACAGTATTCCATGTGAGGCCGAACCTGCGCCTTGTAAAGTTGTAGGCAGTGTGCCGTCATGAAATACTGTCCCGCTCTGCTGAGCATGCCAAGCTTTTTAGAGGCCAATTTGGCCTTCTCTTCCAAGTGACCACGAAACTGCACGTCACTCGATATGTCGACGCCGAGGATTCAGATACTGGCTGAGGCAAGAAGGGGAGTGCCTTGAAACTGAGGAGACACGACAAAGGGGTTCTTTTAAGCGGTAAACGCGCAAACTTGTGTCTTCTGAGGATTAAACTGGACTAGATTTAGTCGCCCCCAATCCGAGACTTTGTTCAGCAAAGACTCGACTTCAGACACAAGTTTGTTCCGGTACTCGGCGACGTTTTCCCGAGAAATATTGGCACGGCCGGTGTATAGAGCATCACCAGTGCTGTCATCCGCATATCAATGAATGCTACTAGTTAGCAACAGATGTTGATATGCAGAACAATGATATGCAGAAGAAACAGCGTTGGTGATAGCACACAGCCTTGTGGAACACTAGCGTTAATACGCTTGTAGTCTTAGCATGCACCGTCTACAACGACCTTGATGCTCCGATCTGCAAGGAAGCTGGTGATCCAATTGCACAATTTCTCGGGAAGCCCATTGGAAGAGAGCTTCGAAAGAAGCGCTTTGTGCCAAACCAGATCGAAGGCCTTCGCAATGTCCAAACTAACGACCAACGCCTTCCCCTTGGACCATCAAGAGTCGAGTTGGACGCAAAAAGGGAAAAAGGTCGGCTTTGTCTTTTGCGGCTTGGGCCAGTGAGTCGTCCTCCCTGTGCAGATATGGTAGTGATGGCTTACAGAAATTCCCTTGGACAGCCTTAGCGAGAGACCAGAATGCACGGGTTCCCGAAGGAAGGCGAACTAGTTTCTCGCCAATTCTGCCTATGTGATCTGACTTTGCCTTGGCAATAACTTTTTTGAAGGACCTGGAGGCGAAGTTATACTTCTATTTAAGTGTGCTGGTGTTTACATCCCGAGTCGCCGAAGCCGCAGCCCAGGCTTGATAACACTCCTGCTTACTGCGTAATGCAGTCATACAGGAGCGACCAAACCAAGGCTGTAATGATAGAAGACTGTCTAATAACTTTTTGGCAAATATCAAAATGACAGACAGACAGACAAAACTTTTGAAAATGGTTCTAAATGTATAAATGGTTTGCCAATAACCTCCTCAACTGAATATAATATGAGGTAAGGTTTTTGATATTACAGATAGACACTTCAATTTTAATTATATGTGTAGATGTATAGATTGAGGAACTATACCAACATTAAATACATATACTTATGTTTATGTTTTTTTTTAAAACGTTACCTCCACATTAAGATTTTCTCCTGTATCGTGGGGGCAGTTTACATACATAGATTTCACAAGGACAAACATCCAGACACAGAGCAAAACTTATTTGTAGGCCATACAAATACTTGTTACGTGCGGGATTCGAACCCGCGGCCCTTAGAGCTGCAACTCATTGCTAAGGCACTGTGCCACTGCACCATCAAATACTGATCGAATATAAAGAACAGAAAAACATCTATTTTATTAAATTGACTAGGGTAAGGTCTTATTTATAAAAACACGAAAAACAAAACGAGGTTACAGACGGCCACAACGCGTGAGCCGAGTGAGTGAAGCGAGTGTGTTGCGACAATGGCCGGCTTAGCACCAGAAGAATAATTTTAAGGCACTTCTTAGAGTCCTATCATTAGATTGGGTTAGAGAATCCCTTGTGATTCGGTCATCTTTTTTTGCAAGGTAGAGTTATGCTCCTACTATATTATAGGTGCAACACGAATGTGTCGGCTCGACCAGGTAATGACCACGCTCTTACAAAATATAAGCTGTATATATTTTGATGAATGTAGAGGAACCGGAGACCCATTTTTACTGGTAACAAGGCATTCCATCTTAGTCCTTAGAGGTGACAACACATTTGCATTTTGATTCTCACTCGAGAATAGATGTAGAAATCTACGGACCACTGCAACCACATACCATCAGGTGGACTATGTGTTTATATGTTACTCTTATTCTACTAAAAAAAGAAAAAAGATATCAGAACATCAGTATACGTCAAGTAAAGTATATCCCTATTATTAGTTAAATAATTTACGCAGCATACCACGTGTCGTTTATTTTTAGTCGATGGTATTCTTCCGAAAACATGTGTTTTAAATTCCGATCTAACGTTTATAATTTACGAATTCAATCAAATCTCGATTTACACGAATAAATATACCGGGGATATACATCTCAAAGTTTTAAAGACGCAAGAAATACGCGAGTAGCAGAGTGAATGATGAACAAATGTAAAATCCGGCAAATAAATATTGTTCTACATGGGACAAAGTAAAAATGGTAAAAGTTTATATCATGAACACTCGCTTTCGTCGTATTAGAGCATTGGTAATTGTACGGTAATAGCTGAAAAGTGTCAATGTTGATTTGAAGGGACAGACTAATAGAGAAGGTAGGTCAGTACAATAGGTACTTACTAATGAATGCTTGCCTGTCGGCAATGTTTTCCATGTTTTGTTGATTTTTCCTTTCTTCTTTGTTTATACCTCATCGCAAAATCATGATCATCGTAGTATCCAAATAAGTCTATCCTTTTCTTTTCTTGCATTGGCAGTCTAGGTATAAATAACTCCTCATCACTATCTCCTATTCCCTATTTAATATATTAATTAATCGTTCATAAAGTAACTGGTAATTGACGATATAATCTTACGAGGGTCATGATTATAATTTAATAATTTCCACTAACCCTATTCTATTCTGACTTTGATATATTTCAATTAGGAACTATTATCTTAAGTGTTCTTAGATTCCATTAACTTCATTTCATTAGTGTTGAAGTACACGTACATGATTTCACATAAGTATTTCTTGACAAGGGTACTTTGATATTAAGCATTAACATTAAAAATATTGATTAAGTATTATATATTTAAATATTACGAACTATATATATTATGGATTAAATCGAGTTTTATTTCGTTTGATACCCGTTACTATGACTGCCGGAAAACACTGAAAACTTCTGGAATTTATTTAAAACGAGTTAATCGCAATAAAATTCGTTAAATTACGATAGTTTAAGTAGAGAAGACGATATTTTACACTAAATTTTGTAATATTGAAAACAACTTTGGTTTTACCTATACTCGTATACTGTGGCACAATCCAGGAAAATCTGCCCAAAAGCAATTCATATCTAATTGGCCTTGGGAATTCGTAAGGGGAATGCCATTGAATATATTTCAGATTCCCACGCACGCTGTTTCAAATATTACAAGTGTGAGCAAATACAAAAATGATACTCTTGTAGACTTTAATCATGGATACTATTATAATATTATGTACGAACGTAAGATGTTTTGATAAAGAAGAGCTAAGCTCGTAAATTTTGCCATAAAAATTTTAGTTTAAATCTGGACTAAATATACGAGTAAGTGCAGTCTTGTGATACGAGTACCACAAGACTGCACTTATACACGCCCCTTAGATATTATGTGAAATGACTAATTTTATAGCTGCATGCAAATGATTTTATTATTGTAAATGTTTTTTTCCTTAATTTTCTATGGTAGCAATAACGTGTGTACTAAATTACAAGACAACAAACGTTAGTATTAAGGAGTTCCCTCAAAAGGAGACAATTCCGAATGCAGCAAAAGGTCATTATTACGATTGTTTTCCATAATCTAAAGCTACATAAAATTTAAGGACGATACCAGTTCCTTTAAGTGTACTTGTTCCGTGAGAAAATGGTCCTAGTTCTAGATTGAATAAATGATTATAGTGATGTTTAAAAAAACATACGATAATACACAAGGGTGTAATCTCAAAGAGCATATTATAAAATTTTAAGGTTGTCAAGGACTAAACCTGCTCTCTTAAAAGGCTATGTTATATACTGTTATAAAGTCAACTAACCGTAGGCCATGAGACTTCTATTTACCCAATAGTCTAATTGGTTTTTACATAGTGTCACTTTTTATAACTCCACTAATGTTAAGTAATTTTTTGGTTAAGTTTCTAAGCAGGAAAAACGTTTTAAAACCATTTTGGAAGAGACTTTCTAAACTTACGAGGACTCTTGTACAGAAAAAAACCATAAACAACAAGAGTAGCACAACTTATTTTATCAAGGCCAAGGGTATTCAAGCCGGAGAGTGTAAGAAGTATTTTTAATTCTTTACTGAATTGAAAGATAAAACAAAGAATAGTACACGCACATATTATACAGCGTTATTTTGTAATAACCGGCCAAATTTGCACAGAAGGTTCAGAATAAATTAATTTGGGATAATTTCAAATAAAAATAGAAGCCTTATTTATATACTTAATTATTCGGAGAATTTACGACACTAGACGAGGCACAAAGAATAGAATAGAATGATTTTTATTTAAGACAGATTTTCGTTATAGTACATAATGATACGAGTACTAATGAATTACTGAGTTTGTAAAGGGAGTAGCTGAATATTTCGATTAAGAAAATTTCTTTTTTTTACTTATTGTAAGTCAGTGCTTGACTACAATCTCACCTGATGGTAAGTGGTGATGTAGCCTTAGATGGAAAATCGCACTGTCTTATCGTAACAAAAGCCTATTCTCACTCTTGCCTTGAAGTTGCCCAGATTGTATTCGGACGGAAAGATTGACGCCGGCAAATTATTCCACTCCTTTGCTGTACGCATTACAAAAGACGAAGCAAACCGTTTGGTTCTAATGCGTGGAATATCGACAACAAAGGTTGTCCGATGGTGGAAAGGAGAGGGAGGAATTAAAGCGTGTAATTGCTGCGCACACTCACCAAAATGCATCCTATAGAATACCGAGAGACTGGCTACTCTGGGCCTGTGCTCGAGGCTGACAAGATTGGTTTTAACCAAATCAAGGTCACGAATGAGCTTCTTAGCACGTCTTTCCACTGAGTCCAATGCTGCCAGGTGGCATTTTGTAGCACCAGCCCATATGTGACAGCAGTACTCCATGCACGACCGTACTTGCACTTTATATAAGGTAAGAAGCTGCCTCGGCGTGAAGTACCGCCGCACCCTTGCAAGCACACCAAGTTTCCTTGCGGCTGCTTTGGCTCTGGACTCAATGAACCGCCCATAGTTTAGGTTCGGAGAAACTTCAATCCCTAACAACTGAAGGCGGTCAGTGTACTCCAAGGATACATTCCGGAAAGTAGGAGCCAAGGTGAGCGGGCTCCTTTTAGCGGTAAATATTCGTTAATACGACATTTTAATAGTGACATACACTTCTATAACAACTGCTTGGCTCAAGGTTTAGAGTAATATGCTATTACGCCGCGGATCCTAATACATACTAGTACTTTCGAATCCAAATTAAACGAAATATCTTAATTTTTTCCACGTAAGAAAACAAGTTTAGTTTCTGAAATATCTTTTTAAGCCTCCTAAATTTACTACCGTGTCGAAATGAGGTTTCTTTGATCGAAGAAGAAACCCCGAAACACGCCAAGGGTATCCTTTTCATGTATTTTTTTAAAAGGTATATATTACATATAATTCTGTATATATGGGATGGGATAAAAATTTGAAGCTGATCAGCGAATAGCGAACCCAAGTAGTCCAGCCCCCTCAAACAGCACCTTTTCACAAGTATGGCGCAAGTCATCGCCCCTTCGACCATATTAAAGGGAAGCCATATTAAATCAAAGCGAATACAGAAGGTTAAGAGAGTTACGCACTTGATAACTTTCAATTATTCGAAGCTTGATGATCTAAGATCAACTCTCCTGACTGTCACTCTTGATATCATCATTTCATTCAATTGTCGTTAGGTTAGATGAAACAGATGTAAGCTTTCTTAAAATGTGAGTTTTATGGAAATAGCTAAAGTTAATTTTTCGTCAAATAAATATAATTTTTTTTCGATATTTATTTTTATTTAAACACTTGTCTTTTACCCGCGGCTTTGTTCGCGTGGTCTTCAATTTTGAAACATCACTAAATGCTATTCCGCGCCAAATTTAGCAAAATTCGATCACTTTTAGAGTCATTTCGGTGTATGTATGTCAGTTTGTCAAAGAATTTTTTTGAATTACCAAGGATTATTGGAACTAGATGATTAAGGAACACGTGAACATATAAGTTTTTCAGAATTGCATTAATATCATATGTCTAGAAACATCTACGGCGGTAGTCACCCCGCCATGCGGTGGGCCGCATGCTCGTTTGCCCCTCTTCTATAAAAAAACTTAAAGTAAATTTAGTTTTAACAAAATTATGATGAATTCATGGTCTTTTCTGCGATATTTGATTCATATATTTGTTCCCATTTAATATTGATTGGCACCATAAAATAGATTCTGATATTTTTTCTACGTTCGATTAAACTACAAAATTTCATAAATGCAGTTCTGCTAATGAATAATAATAATCATCATCATCATTACAGCCCTTCACAAGTCCACTGCTGAACATAGGCCTCCCCCAAGGAATGCCACAAAGCACGGTCCTGAGCCACCTGCATCCATCGACTTCCTGCATATCGTACCAGGTCTTCACTCCACCTAGTGGGGGGACGCCCTACACTTCGCCTGCCAGTACGAGGCTGCCACTCGCGAACCTTTTTTCCCCATCGGTTGTCGGTTCTTCGAGCTATATGGCCGGCCCATTGCCACTTCAGCTTACTAATCCGTTGGGCTATGTCGGTCACTCTGGTTCTACTGCGGATATCCTTATTTCTAAGTTTATCACGCAGAGAAACTCCGAGCATAGCCCTCTCCATAGCTCGCTGAGCGACCTTGAGCTTCCTTATCCGGCCAGCAGTGAAGGACCACGTCTCAGTTGCATATGTCATCACTGGCAACACGCACTGGTTGTACAGTCTCGTTTTCAAGTTTTGAGGTATACCTGATGAGGAGATGTGCCGTAATTTCGTCGATTGACCTCTCGGTCGAAGTTGGACTTACCCAGTTGGACTATTTGTCCCAGGTAAACATACTCGTCAACAACTTCGAGCTTAGTGCTCCCAACAACTACCGGCATAGGTGTGACATGGACATTAAACATGATCTTTGTTTGTCCATGTTCATCTTAAGAACTATCCGTTGCGAAACACTATTTAGGTCATGGAGCATCGTGCATAGGTCCTCTAGCGATTCTACCATAAGGACTATATCGTCGGCAAATCGAAGGTGAGTGATGTACTCGCCATTGATGTTGATACCGTATCCTTTCCAGTCCAGGAGCTTGAAAACGTATTCCAATGCAGCGGTGAAGAGTTTCGGGGATATGACGTCACCCTGTCTTTCACGTCTCTGCAATTGGATAGGTTTCGTACTCTGGTTCTGTACTCGGATAGCCATCGTAGCCCTACTGTACAAGCACTTCAACATTTCGATATACCGACAGTCAACTTGGCACCGCTGAAAGGACTGCAGCACCGCCCAAATTTCGACGGAATCAAAGGCTTTCTCATAGTCCACATACGCCAGACATAGTGGCAAATTGTACTCCTCGGACTTCTGTACAATTTGCCGAAGGGTATGTATGTGGTCTATAGTGCTAAAGCCTTTTCGGATACCGGCTTGTTCGGGAGGCTGGAAGTCGTAAAGTCTGCGCGCGAGACGATTCGTAATGACTCTCGAAAACAGCACATAGACGCGGCTCAGAAGGGAAATCGGTCTGTAGTTCTTCAAGAGAGCATTGTCGCCTTTCTTGAAGAACAAGACCACTGCACTTCTGCTCCACGCATCTGGTGTAATGCCACTATGGAGGACGGAATTAAGGGAGCTTCTGAAGGACTTCAAGTACTGGTTTTCCACCCGCTTTCAGAAGCTCCGCTGTAATTCCATCCTCACCTGGGGCCTTGCCGTTTTTAAGATGCTGGAGAGCCATTCTAATCTCGCTCAGACTAACGTCCGGAATATCATCGGAATAATGTCGGATAAGCTCTTGGATCGTTACTCACACTTGCGTTTGGCTCCAACGATGATGTGTACAGCTGCCCATAGAACCTCTCAATCTCACTCAAAATCTCAGGTGTCCCGGAAATGACGCTGCCACGCTCGGTCTTCAGCTTCGACAGTTGGCTCTTTCTGGCAGACAGATCTCTAGCAAAGATTTTGGAGCCCTGGTTCCGCTCGATCGCTTCTTCACTACGAACAGAATTAAAGTTGCGTAAGTCCCGCCGCATGCATTTGCAGATCTGTCTGTTCAGTTGCCTGTATGCTGTCAAATCTACTGAAGACTGCAGCTTCATATCCCGTCTAACAGCCATGAGATTAAGAGTGTGATCGGAGAGTTTTTGTGTTCTTCTGCGGCGGGTCTTACAAAACTTAGCTCCGACCGCATGGACAGTTTCCACGAGCTTGTCATTCATATCGTCCACTACATTGCAATCTTCTAGGCACTGAAAACGGTTTCGTAGCTCAAGCTGAAAGGTTTCGGGACTTTGGATTAGAGCACGAGGAGGACGGAGCGTTGACTTCATTAGAAATGAAAAGAAGAATATTTATGAATATGAAACAATTAATTTAAAAATTAAATTATACAAAAACATTCAACAATCTTTACGTAAATAATGTGGCAAAGAGAGCGACACGTCAGTAGTGACATCCGAAATATACATATCTAAACTATTTTATCCTTATTACATACATAAGGTATTGGGCATTTACTTATTTACGGTATTACTTATATTAAACTAGCTGGCTAAGCAGATGTTGTTCTGCCCTTTCCGACGATCCTTCTTATGAAAAAATCCTTAAATTCGCAATAAAAAAATATTGAAGGTCACTTATCGGGATAGAAAATATCCTATCTCTCAAGTTAGACCAAACTGAACACAGTGTGCAAATTTTCATCGAAATCAGTTCAATACTTTAGGAGTTCATCGCGGACAAACAACGTGACACGTAATTTTTATATATAAAGATTGTAAATATTTCTATCACTTAAAAGTTTCCCTTTTATGAGCACTCTCGTAGTGCTCATAAAAGGAAAACACTACAAGATTTTTAAGTAATTGAAATATCTTAAAAAATATTACTAACTAAATACATCTCTCATTTAATACTCCCACTAAGCTATATGTTTAGGATTAGGGCCTAAACCAATATTAACGATTATCAGGAACAAAAATATATAAATAATTACACTTTCATTAAATTCTATGAACAAAAAAATATCAATTTAAAAAAAAATTATGCTCTAACGAAGTGTGTGAAGAATATTTTTAAGAACCTCGTTAAAGTCGAAAACCTAGTGAGAGCGAAACGAGGTGATCGGCATGTAAAGTGGTACCCCGACGAAATTATTCGTGTAGCTTTTTTTGCAAACAGGTTATTTCCGTTCAGCTTCTCAGGTAACATGAGACGACTGGAGCACTGTGACGAATCGTTGCAGACTCAAATGTAGACAGTATTGGCCCTCGATACTCATCTTCCTCTGGTTTTTTTCTCTTTCTTCCTAAGCCTTGGCCCCCTGTCTGCCGAGGGCTTTCGGCTGTGGTAGTATTTAATTATACAACTATATTTCATTTTATATTTTTTTTTAATTACTACACATTTATACTGCCTTATAACATAAAGTATATTACATATTTTATATGTATATATAAAATATGTAAATATATACTTTATATATTTACATATTTTATATAATAGTAATTAATATTTTATAAGTCCCAAACAGACAAGAATACTATATTTCTAAAGTATACTATACTATTACGAATACTATACTACTACAGTTGTATTGCAAACTATTCGAAAAATGTAAAAATAATTAACAATATAGTCACATAATCTAGCAGTTTATGGTCTTTACTAGGTATGATGACATTCCTTTCCTAATCCGTTCTGGTTATTATTCAATTGTAATATATATTTTGTAACATAGATATAGATAATAAAAATACTGTTTTTCAAATAATGAATATGACAGTGCGGTGACTGTATTTACCATAATATTTCATTATTGGATTGCCACCTATGTTATGCCTTTATTATCAAATTCTATAAACGTCAGATATAATACAATAATTAATATTATGTAATACAAATAATTGTTCCGGGTCTGGATGTTTGTTCTTGTGCAATTTGTGTTTGTAAACTGCCTCCACGATACAGGAGAAAATCCTAGTGTGGGGGGGGGGTAACGTTTCTTTAAAATAAAAATTATGAAATTAGCAATATAACGTAGTGTCATGTTGGTGCCCAAATAAATGTAGATGAATTTAATAACGAAAAACGTATTATGTCGCAGAAAGTTCATTTATTTTGATGTACAAACTGTTGGTACTGAAAACTATAGTAATTATCATGTACCGCGCTGAAAATCCCATTCTACGAAGTGTCTTGTTACTCGGATCCTACTCGTAATGCTCGTTAACAAGGCAGATTGTGTGAAACATTATACATATTGGTTGCTTACCGGAGCTTATTCCAGAGAACGTGCTTCGTTAACCAGGTACCACAAATGCCTGATGTGTCTTAAATACTACCTAAATACACGAGAAGATAAGTTGTTTTATTGAAAATTCTTGGAAAGTAAACTTTCAATCGTGCCTTTTTTTTGCTCAATCTAGGTCCGTAATAGAACTATGCTTCAAGTTGTAAAATAATTATTTATTATCAAAACAACAGAAAATTAAATTACGGTTTCTAGAAGTATATTACTATCGCACTTATAATCTTACGAAACTTTGGTGATATATACAGATTTGGCGCCTTAAATAAGCGGTCGTTCGCAAGCATTAATTAAAACTGCAATTTATCTTCAGGGGCATTCTACTTCATGAGCACACGCTCGTAACGAAGAGTTAGAAGTACGTGTATATTCGCTTTGATATATCTAACAAACTTGATTTGAAAGGTAACTGGTTTTTGTGTATAGAGGTCTATTTATAGGGCAACTTGTAAGCATTAATGCAAAAATATTATGTACGATTCAAATCCGATTAACAGACCTGTAGAAACAAATCATGAATTTTGGTAAAATTAATAAAAAACATTTACTAAGGTAAAAAAATATGTTATCAATATCTTGGACTTTACTTCGACAAAGGGGAACGCCTGCGTATGGCTACTCCTCTCCGATCCACCAGTGGCCCGTGTTGCTTTATGGTGCCGTACGTCTAGATAAATCACAGTGACAGTGTATAGATTATCGGTTAACACATTTTGCACTTCCTAAATTTTAGCTAAAAAGGCATTTCTTGTTGATAAAAAAGTAAAATATAGGGAAAAACATAAATTTATATGCTGAAAAATCATCATATAAATGCGTATAAATGCTTTTTACTCCTTATTATAACTTTCCACCGTCTAGAAATCGAAGGAAAAAGTTGTATTTGTATTTGTTGGTTAATAAAACCAAGGAGATTTTAATATGATACGTAAGCTCATAGTAATTCTGTTTCGATAATCCAATTAAACCAATTAGGCGACTGTAGATTTCTTATTTGAATTGAAATTAAATGATTCCAATATCACAGCCTTATAGTAGGTACTCTGTGTTGTGTACGTTACGTGTAAAATATTTCTAGGGAACAGGGAATATAATATTATATAGAAGCAAAAAAAAATCTTATTTTATACTATACTGATATATTATAGACGAACTATCATTAAGTAGTTTTATTTGTTTGTGATCATTGTATCTTCATACTTTTAATTTTATTAATTCATTACAGCCTATCAAAGTTCCATGTTTCGCAGAGAACTGTTGACATAAATACCGTCTTCAGACAAGTGCTCATAATGCATTAAAATTAAAGAACGAAAAGTAATTAATTGGTTAAAACATTTCTTAATTCACTAGGCGGTTTCAATCATTTCAATCAATCGTTAAATAGCGAAATAAACATGTGTACACACGTCCTTGGCTTTTCATGTCCGTTGATAGAATTTCATGAAGGCTTTAATCTAATGTCAGATACACGAAGACGTACTCTATAACAATTGGTCTTATTTGGGATTCGAATCCCATTTTCATAAATTATAATATACGTAGAACGCCACTGTTTGTGTCTTGTCACTATCATACAGACAAGTCTACTGCCGAACAAAAGCGTCCTCCATAGATTGCAATAAAGTACAGTTGGAGTACGGAGTGCCAAACCCTGTCAAAGGCTTTTGAGACATAAAGGGAAACAGCAAGTGCTTCCCCACTATTCTCGAGGGCTTCACCGCATATGTGAGTGGCATGCACTAAATGTTCTCCAGTTGATCGATTTCGGCGAAACCCGTACTGGCGGTCACTGAGGAGATTATTCTGCTCTAGGTATGCCATTAGGTGAGTGTTCAATATACGCTTCATAATCTTGCAGAGTACGGAGGTAATTGAAACTGCCCGATAGTTGCCCCTGCCCTTTTTAGGCACAGGCTGCACATTGGCTAGCTTCCAAGATTTGGGCACTATTCCAGTCATGAATGAGAGGCGAGGCAAGAAGGTTAACATAGGAGACAACTCGGACGCACAGAACACATATCACAGACCAGAAATAAAGCTGGTTTACCATCAGGTCGACTAGATTCGTTCACGTCTAGACTTTGCAAAATTTTAAGAATCTCCTTGTTGGTGATACGGACCTCCGACATAGGGGTATCGCAGTAAGCTACTTAAGACGGGAGGATGGGTATGCTGTTGCTACTCTCCAGACGCGAATTGCAACCAAAAATAGAAGCAAATAAGTCCGCTTTCTCCCTAAGAGCCATCTGGACCAGCGGAGGCAGTGTAGATCGGCAGAAGTTTGTCTTGACTGCTTTGGCGAGAGACTAAAAAGCTCTACTGCCAGATGGTTTGAAAGAGAGCTTTGTACCGATGCGTTTAATACCTCTTTTGGCATTTAAACTGAGAATTTAATATAGAAGAAATTTTCTGTTTGGCGGCAGAACTAAAATAGTGTGTAAGTGGTGTTACTATCACACAGCATTGTGAAATACCATTCGTACCTTTTTTGACACATTCTGACTTCCTACAATAGCGTGAAGAGCCCCATTTACTTTTTTCCCTGCATTTATTAATTGGTCAATATTCTTTTTATGGCTGCCGCCTCTGCTGAACACATCTTTTAATACACAAACTTTTTGCACAAAACCACATTTGCTCAATCAACTCCCCTTCTATTCTTATTACACATATAGTTTCACTTTCTTCTCTTGCAAAGCCACAACTTTCGTCTTACTTTCCTTAACTTTCATGCCCCTTTCTTTTAATGATCTATTCATTAATATGACTATCATATGCAATTCGCCCACAGACAATGAAAATATGTATCTCAGTTACCTGGAGACACGTAGTAGGGTGGGGCTAGGATTAAGTTCGAAGCCTACGGACGTGAGTGACCTGTTGCCCAATAATTCTACAAGTAAATTAATATTGCATTATATGTGTGTATGGATAACCTGTAGGAAATGCCATATTTGTGTCTATAAAAACCTTCAAAATTATCTTAACCTCATTTAAGATAATTTTGAAGGAATCTTTAATTTTCCGGATAAATTCGAAATATATTTAACCCCTGCGTAGACTGCTATTAAGGTGACGATTATGACAATATTTTAAAAGAATCTATATTGTGCCTTTGATGGGCCTCATATTAAATATCAAAGCTTTGTCACTTAAGCAGAAAATTGCTAACAACGCTCCTTTGACGTGAGTTACCTGGCTTCAATATAACGAACTTTACCGTAATGTAAAACGCTTTTTAAATCCACAAAAATCTCTTAATCCATTTTACATTATCTTACATTTATTTTATGCTTCAATGTAATACATCATTTTGGTATGCTAAACTTTTGAAGGTAGTTGGGTCTTTCAATTAACATTTCCTTGGATACCGCACTCTTATTTCTTTGGCGTTAAGTATCATAGCAACTGCTGTGTTCCTCTTAAAAGAGTAAAGTAGGCAGTATAATTATTCCTCCGATCGGGTTCCCACCTTGTTGTAGTGGGGGAGCTTAGTAGCCGCAGCTTGGTTACCCACGGTGAATCAAGGGGAACCCCTTGACTGGCCCATGGTGTAGGGTCGGCCCGAGATGACCACTCCGAGTGGACTTGCCAAGCCCATTTTGGATGTTTGTCGGTGGACTGCAGTGAGAGTGGTATCCTCTACACCTACTGCTGTAGCTGAAGTGGAGTCATGGAGGAAGAGGAGTGTTGGTATGGTGATGCGCCACTCGCCCTATCCTTCGTTACTCAGACAGGGCCGCTTAGTTGATGCGGTGGTGGTGGGGCCACGGGGGCAGAAGAGTAGGTATTGCGAGGCGCCACTCTCCCTACCCTCCGCGCCCGAAACTTGGTTGGTGCCAGAGCCGCAGTCCAGATCCGCTGCTGGAAAAGGGAAAATCGGTGCTACCGAGCGCTTGATTTTCCTGGCTCCATGGCCTCCGCATATCGGACTCGGGGGGGGGGTCTTTATGTAGGCATACTTGAAGTTTCTGGTGCGCCTTGCCTGAGGAGAAGAATGGGGAGGAGAGGTCCTCCCCGATGTGGAGCTGCTATGGCCATGCCACGCCGGCCATGGCCGGCGCTAGTGGGGCCGCGGATGTGTGCGTTAGCATTCCCGTGGCCAAGCAAATGTACGTGTTTCCAATTTACATTCCATAAAAAGTCACAGAGACAGGCATTTGCAATATTAATATAAAGTAGTGATTTAACTTAAACTATTCAGAGCGGCTGTATTTTTCCTGAATAAATTTAACCTGTTGAAAAAAAATATCACAGTGGTTTATATAGTTGCGTTAGAGAATACATCACCCCTTCGTCTCGTGGGTGTCATATGAGGCAATTGTGTAGGGCCAAACATTTTGTGGCTTCTATTTCGTTTATGCCAAGCTGAAAATATAAGAATAAATGAAGAGAGTGACACAGCAAATTGTTCCAGAATTGAGTGGCAGAGTCAGTAAGGGACGTCGTTGTCGAACGTTTATCTGCTTAATGTATGTGCAGTGACATGTAAGCATAGGAGGCGAAAGAAGTGTGTTAGGATCATGGCAAATGGAAGTCCGTAGTCTCTGCCTAACTCTCAGGGTGAGGGGACAGGCGTGAAAGTTTATATTTATGTATGTGTTTTTCTTAATATCCTGATCAATGATATGAGGGTCAAAGATGTGAAACGTTAAGTACTACGATCGTCAATTCGTTTGCCAAACGAAACGATAAAGGAAATCCTCCCTGCAACGCTCATGTCCAGAAGTGTACAATTATGAGCTGTTGAAGAAAAAGAAAAAACAGATTATAGTAGATAATTAATATTTGATATATTTTCTTAAAGGCGACTTGGCTTAGATATACAAGTCCGACAAGCATTGGAAATAGTATCAGCGACGCTTGAATAGTCACAGAATACTCAGATTTGAAGTTTAATATCACACTGTTAGTAGGTTGCATATGTTTTTTTAAACGGTAATGACAAACTAACTTACAGCCCAACTGGTGGTAGTGGCTCTTACAGCCTATGGACACCTGCAGCCAGATCCAAACAGAATGCTACAGATGCGTCATCACCTCTGTGGACCAAGATGGAATGCCCCAGAGCCATAAATTATACTGGCTCTCTATTCCCCTACAGATCGGAACACACCAGTGCTTTTATTTTCACTGCATAGACACCTCACGTCTGTCCTGTTACTTATCCTTCGACTCCATCGAGTCAGTAATTCATTCTTGGGGCGATGTATACGCTTTTACAACAAAATTCCAGAAAATATACAAAATTTGACCTGCTCAAAGTTCAAAAACTTCATTAAACTAAGTTTGTATAAAATGGGTTATTATAATATTGAAGAATTTATAGATGATAATAACCCCTGCAAATGAGGTGATCGCTACCAAGCTATTTCTAATTTGTTGAGTTGTTAATTTGTATAACATACATGATTGTAAGCTGTTATTTTTTTTTAAAAAGTCCCGCTGGGTTTCTTGTTCGTTCTTCCCAGGACAGAGGTTTTTTTTCGAACCAGTGGTAATTAAACAAAAGAGTGACTTTCAATAAGTATTATTTACAATCTATATTGAATGAAATAATTTCTGTTTCAGTTTCTGTTTCTATAGTTGCAATTATCAATTTTAAAATAATAGCAATGGGGTTAAACCATTTTGCACATTCTAACTTTATATAGAACCCTAATGCGCAAACTTAGCATAATATAGGAAAATACTTAGTAAACCCCGAAGTAGTGTAGAAAAGCTTACAGCTAAGCAACGTATTGTAGTGCCTCACATTTTCAATGCAATTGCAAATACTATTGAATATCATTGAAAGTATGGTGCTCAGAAATACACTATTGACATAGCAGCGATCACATTAGACCATACTGCATGAACAATTATGCAAGACTTGTATAATTGTTCGCAAAAAAGGAGATCAAACTGTGATCATTCGAATATTTTTAAATTATGAGCGGCTGGTTCAATCACAGTTCAAATTAGGAAGTTTAATCTTAAATTATTAATATACAAACACATATAATAATTAACAAATTTTATAATGAATAATTATAATACTCATTTCATTTATTTAAAACATAAATTAATACCGGACGATAATTCTCTAATATTTTGAAATATTTTCAATATTGCTAAATATTTAATATGGTCCCGTTTACTACCTATAAAACATGCCTGAATTCCGGAAAAGTAGATCAGATGTTAAATAAACGGTCGCTGTGCAAGCATTAATTAAAAGTGCAATTTATCTCATGCGGTGTACTTACTTTGCATGTACTCGTAGAGAAACCACTTAGTTAACATAAGCTAGAAGTATCTTTAATAGTTAAAACGAAGCCAGTATCTAGTACACATAAGTACCTTTTATATACAAAAAAAATGTTACACGACAACCCCATGTCCTAGTGGACACAGTACCTACATCGCGGATTTTAGGAGTTAATATCAACCGATCTAAAATTGATGCAAAAACACGATTCTTTTTCGACTCTAGTTGTTAATTGATTCGTAGCCCTAACACTGCATCCTAGTTCTAGCCCACCACCGGTCGTTTGTCCCTTGAGCTACTGTGGCTTAGTGGCGTTTATTACGCGCGTTTATGGTATCGTAGAAGTCTAAAAAGCAGATTGATGTATTACTATAGATAAAAACGCACCTATAAGTAAGCTGCGCCTATATTATGTGCGCAAAATCAGCCCTTGAAGGATGATGGAATGATGGATGGATGGATGATGGATGATGAAGGTGGAAGGTGGTGGTTGGTACCGATATAAGCCTCAGAGACCTCAGCGCTTCTGTATCTGAATGTACACATTTACTTGTCTGTATCGATACTAACGCGCGTTTCAATTTGTAAACATGTGCAAAGACTTTCTGACTATGCCTAAATCTAATTTAAAGCGCGTTGTCAGCGCTTAGAAATAACACCGTCTGCAGGGGCCCTAATTCTCTATCAAGTTGGTACTACATTATTTGGGTCAACGCATAGCAGGATACAGATAGTAGTCCCTCTACATCCAATATATAGCAAATAGACGTATATTGTAAAGGTATCAAATACCTATTATACAAGAATAATTTTGACCTTTTTCAATAATTTAATATAATATGTATTATTAACGTTATAAACATTGTTAAACTTTAACTAATTCTTGACCAAAGTGGTCATACAAACATCATAAACGAAAACGGAAAGTAGAAAAAGCTGCAATATTAAAAAAATTAGTATCTTAATTATTAACTATAAGAAATTATATTATATTGACGGCTCCGTGGCGCAGTGGCTTAGCAAGGAGTTGTTGCGCGGGGGGCCTCGGGTTTGAATCCAGTTTTGTTTCGTGGAATTTATGTTTGTAAACTACCTCCACGACACAGGAGAAAATCCTAGTGTGGGGTAACGTTTTTAAACATAAATAAAAAAGAATGATTCCGGGAAGTATAGTCTTAAAAAAATTATTTCGTAATTTACAATAGATGCTCATTATTTTAAGCTTCCGGGTCATTTACTGCTCGAATCTTCTTCCAATTTTAGAATTCCAATTAGCGACGATCGAAAACGCCATCGTAAACTTTTTTAGTCTCGGTAATTGCCATCAATAAAATGTCAGAGTGCTTAACTTTAGTAACGAAAGATAAAAGCGTTGCGAAGTGAACTTAATATTAAGTTAATGTACAAAACTCCCGTTAGGCGTTTCAAATGTGTCAAATATTATTTATGAAACTTAATAAGACGACCAAATAATAAATGTCTCTTGTAATTGGCTTTAAAGTGTGTTCTAAACGATCTACGCAGTATCCTGAAGGCTACGCCTTTGAGAACTGTGGTTTACACAACAGAATCAAGTTCCTACGCTGTGACGTGAGATGATTGCGAAGAATGGTACACAGGCTAAATGCTCCTCGTAAATCTCATAGCACGCCAGCAACATGGGCTTGATCATCGAAATTTTTTATTACGATTTTAAGTGCTCATTTACCACGTACTTGACGGTGTAGAAAAACATCATTACGTAATTTGTATTTCTGAAAAATTAAAAAAAAAACCTCAACGACATTTGACGACCGCCAACACGCATTGTCACACTTCCTTGCTCCAAAAGTCTCTCAGAAGTGAGACGAGGCCCGTGCTCAGCTGTGGTATATAAATTTACTTTCCTTTTTTCTATGTACCACATAATTACTTACTCTCAATGCGTTCCAAAACATCTATAATTCGATAAAGAGCTTGCACAAACTCCGTAAAGTTGCGGCTCTTACAAGCTCTGTGCTCTTGTTCTCTTTTCTACGTTGTTAATGACAAACTTGTGGACGATAAATCCAACACCTCCTTGGGACAGATGGTCGCCCTCCCGGTGATAGAACAAGTTGCTGGATTCGGGGATTACCGTGTCCTCCTCCTCTCTTCGAAACTCAGATAATCCTATAATATCCCAACTTGTCTATCTCTTCTCCAGGATCTTCTCGTCAGTCCTCAGGATGCGTGCGCTGTATGTTGCTAGGTCGAGTCGTCTTAGGTGGCAACTGAACCTCCACCTGAGATTCTTAGCACCCCCTCCACGAATCGAAGTCGCCACGAATAGCGGGACCGTAGCCAGTAATAACGGGGCCGCTGGGGACTGGGGGCCGTCTTTTAGTAACTTTCGTCATGGGGGTATATTGCCATAGTTGCCACGCTTGGTGAGCGGTTTGGCAACCGCAGTTTTTTTATTGTTCTTTGTTGTAGGAATTCTTACCCGCCACTGCACGGGGTTACACGACACAACAAAATTAATTTATAAATTTATGTACAGTCAGGTACCCTTATCTAAACAGCGATCTTTTCCAGGCAAACCTTGGTGAAGGAGTTCATTTTCATGTACATAAATAATAGTATATGAACTATTGAGATGGATATCCGCAATCAGTTAAAAATTTACACAGTAAACAAAATTTACACGATATTATATCTACAAACCTATACAAATAATAAATCTGTAGAAAAGTCGTGTCTGTAATTCTAAGATATTCTTAAAAAAAGTCCAGGGGACTAAATAAAGCGTTCTGAAGTCAAATTAGTGGTTATTAGAATTTTTGTCTGTCTGTGTATTCCGGATTCTTGCATAAACTACTGGACCGATTTATATGAAACTTGTATATAGGTAGTTAGTAACCCAGGGAAAATTATAGGCTACTTTTTATCCGATTACGGAACTTTAAAAAAAAGACTAAGTATTTTCCTTCCTTTAGATATTAATTTTCTATTATATCTTAATTATTGGCGGTATTAGGAGTGTTTTTCAAATAAATACCAGATTTATAACTGTATTGTCTGCTATCTTCTCTAATCACTGTAGTGTAACACAGGCTCGGCACGCACTTAACTAAACACGTCCACTCTCGCCCGAGGCTCTCGTGTAACTGACGTGGTGCGCTCGAGACAGTGACTTATATATATATATATGCAAACACTACATCTCTTTCTTATCAAGATTTTTCCTTTCTTTTTTAACAATCACAAAGCAGCTTGTATTGTCTGTATTAATTTTTACATATTTTCGTCTTCTTTATCCTGTTCTACATTTTGTTCTTTTTCATTCTGATCGGGTGAAATAGCCGTCCAATCGCCTCCGACTTTCTTCAAATGTATCACATTTCTCCTAAACCTTTGGTTCGTTTCACTATTGCGTACTGTGCAGTCACCGTCTCGTGCACTCTCTACGACGTGTGGCGTCGGTTTAAAATTTGTTGTAAGATTATTCGATTTTTCCACTGCTTTTACGTAAACCTTATCTCCCTGTATTATATCTGAGTGAGTTGCTCTGCGTTTCTTATCTACATACTCTTTTCCTTTTTCTTTTTGTATTTTGTCTCTATCCCTGCTATCTTAATCTAAATGATTGTCTGTAACTTATTTCACCTATTGATGGAATTTTATCCCTACTTTTTCGTTGAGAAAACAGTTCAGACGGTAACCTCCCGGTAACTGTAAGGAGGGGTGCTGTTATACATTAGAAGATACTCCCACAAACATTCTTTTAAATCCTTCCTCTCGATCTGGCTGATACGAAGACGTTTCAAAATATCTCTGTTTTGTCTTTCAACTTCGCCGATCATTTGAGGCCAATATGGTACAGTACTAAATAACTTAATGTTACATTCTTTGCAGAAAGATCAAAACTCTTCACTAACGAACTGCTTGCCATTGTCTGCGGTGATAAAAATAGGATAACCAAGTCTACTGAACATTTCTTTACCATTTTAATAATCTGTAAGCTTGTGATGTTTTTGTAATTGTTTACTTCTTTGTATCGACTATAGTAGTCGACCACTACTAACAGATACTCGTTACTTGGAAATGGTCCCATTAGATCCATTGTGACATCTATCCATGGAGCTGCAGGCAACTCTCGTCTCTTCATTGGTGCAGTTGGGTATGGCAAACCCACTAACGTACAACCGTTACAGGCCTTTACTAATTATTCTACGTCTTTATCGATACTGGGCCACCATACCTTTGATCTCAAGCGTCCCTTCGTCGCTACGATACCTGGATGACCCTCGTGTGCAGCATCTAATACACTCTTGCAGAGTTGCTGTGGTATTACAATTTTATTTCTACGAAGTAGAATGTTATCATGGAAACAACTCGTTTTCAAAAAAATTGTAATTCTTAATCGAATCGTCCCAGTCGTTCTGATAGACACCTTTTTTCACTTTGTAAATCTCTTGGTCTTTTTCTGAATATGCTACAATGGTACTTATTGGTATAGCAACTGGTCTAGAATTTTCCACTATTTGGCACACATGCTGGTCTTTTCCTTTTGGTGGGTTATCAGGATAGTTACATAATCGTGACAAGGGATCAGCTATATTTGTTTTTCCTGGCTTGTATACAACCTTGAATGAATAAGACTGTAGCCTCAGTACCCATCGTTCAATCCTCGCACATGGTTTTGACTTAGACCCGAACAATATCTTTAGCGGCTTGTGGTCAGTGACTAAATCAAAAGGCTTTACAAATAAAAAAAAATTAAATGTTCGACCCCCCAAACTAATGCTAGTGCCTCTTTTTCAGTTTGTTTATACCTGCGCTCGCAGTCTGTCAAAGTTCGATTACCATAGGCAATAATCCTAGGGCCATTTGTATCATTTTGTACAAGGACAGCACCAAGTCCGACAGGGCTAGCATCTGCTATCACCTGTCTTGCATTTCTGACGTCATAATACCCTTTTTTTTTTTTGCGGATGTAAAATCATCAAATGACGCCTTTCGCTCTGGGTGGAGCGGAAGGGAGTGTCAGACTTTTACTGACTAAAAACCATCCGTGTTCCTTCAGTGCCCTTACGTTCCGGAGCCGCGGTATCTCTTTCGAACAGCCCGCAGCCCCGGCAGGCGTCGGCCCTTGCCAGCCCCTTCACGCTGCTGACAGCTCTTTGAGGCGCGCGTGGAACAAAACGCGCCGTCGACACGGCCTATCGTCGTTAGACGGGCGGACGGCGAGCTACCCATTGCTCGCCGTCCACAGGCCCGCGCCTACGGTGGCCGGGGGCCACGACGTAGCCCCCGACGCCCGGGGCGTCTCCCGCGGCGGCCGGGAAGGAAAGCTGCTGCTCTCTCCTTCTCCCGCTCCGCCACCTCCTTCGCTAGCATCACTGCTTCGCAGAAGGTGGTGACGGCATCCCATTCCGTCTCGCTCCGGACCATGGCTTCGACCAGGGCCGGACGCGAGAGGTCGCCGCCGCCTATCGCCGCTACGAGGACACGGCGGTGCTCCGCCCAGGCAGGGCACACCTCCACGGCGTGCTCCACCGTGTCCTCCGGTCGATCCTCGCAGTGGGAGCACCCGGGCGTTTCCTCCCGCCCGATTCGGTGTAGGAACCTCCCGAACACACCGTGTCCGGTGAGGACCTGCGTCAGGCGGAAGGTGAGGACGCCGTGGCGTCTCTCAAGCCACTCCTCAAAGAGGGGTCTTATCGCCGCTATAGTGGCGTGCCCAGCACGGGGTTGCGACAGTCGCTCTCTCCATGTCGCCATGAGATCATGCCGGAAGTCTGTCCGCTGCACGACAACTTGCCGCGGCAGCGGGGTTTCCCCCCGGCATAGTGCCTTCGCGCGCCATTCGTGCAGGCGCGCGAGGACTATCGCCTCCAGATCCCATGGCGGCAATCCGGCAAGGAGGCACGCTGCCTCGCGGGAGATCGTGCGGTAGCCGCGAACCATCCTTACGGCAACCACCTTTTGGGGCGCGTCCAGGTGGTGGACGGCAAGCCGCGCCAAACCACGCGCCCACACCGGGGCCCCGTAAAGGGCCATGGACCGCACAATCCCCGCGTAGAGCCTCCGGCAGGAGGCGTTTGGCCCCCCCAGGTTCGGCAGGAGCCGCCTGAAGGCAGCCCCGGTCCGTTCCAGTTTGGGAGCCAAACGTCGGAAGTGTCAACGAAGTTCCATCGGCCGTCGAGGACGAGTCCTAGGTACTTCAACGTCGACTCGACGCCGATGGTTACCTCTCCTACCATCGCTGAGGATCCCGGTGGTGGCCTGTTCCGAGGACCATGGAAGTGCATGGCCTCGGACTTGTGCAGAGCCACCTCAAGACCCAGCTGCCGGATCCTCTCAACGACTATCGCAACCCCGCGTGTCATATTTTCCGCCGCCGCCTCGTACGACCCCCCCTGTGCCAGTACCAGCGTGTCGTCAGCGTAGCAAACTACGCTGACGCCGGTAGGGAGGTCGGCGCACAGCACCCAGTCGTAACCGATGTTCCACAGGGGCGGCCCCAGTACCGAACCTTGTGGGACACCGCACGACATCTCTCGCCGGTTCCACTCACCGTTGCGACCGGGGTAGATGACGGCCCTATCCGTCAGATAGTCCCCGACTATACGACGGAGATAGGTCGGCACCCGGTGATACCGGAGTGCCTCCCTAATGCAGCTCCAGGGCATGGAGTTGAAGGCGTTGGCGGTGTCTCTCGACATCGCCAACGCCTTCAACTCCATGCCCTGGACAAAAACAAAACAACCCCCCCCCTGGCCACTGCATCCCCCGTCGTGAGGGCTCTCACGCGCATGATGGCGTCCACCGTAGAGCGCCTCTTGCGGAAACCAAACTGGTATTCCGCAAGATCCGGCCCCGTCCCCGCAAGGTGCTCGGCGAGGCGGTTTGCAATGACTCTTTCAAAGAGCTTGCCCACCTCGTCGAGCAGCACCACGGGCCGGTATGCGGACGGAGAGTCCGCAGTGCGCCCCGGATTCCGAATGAGGACCAGCTTCCCCGTCTTCCAACGAAGCGGGAATTGGCCTCTCTCCAAGCATGCGCTTAGGAGCCCCTCCAGTCGGGGCCCGAGAGCCTCCGAGGCCAGGACCCAGGCTTTGCCAGGCAAGCCATCGGGTCCTGGGGCGGTATTCCTGGCCTTGAGCCTACGTACCGCCACTCTCATGTCTACCCCGGTCCCTTCCGGGATGCCGTCGTCGTCGTCCTGGTGGTACGCTTCCGGCACCGCAGGTGGCGGAGCCATAGGCGGGGGCGGATGTTCCCCTCGCGCAGGAAACAGAGCGCTCACCACGTCCTCCACGAGCTGAGGCCGGAGACTCTGCGTCAGCGGGGGGGCCCAGGTGCGGAGTTTATCCCGCACCATCTTGTAAGGGCGCCCCCACGGATCTCTGTCGAGAGTCTCCAGCATCTCCTCACGGGCCCGATCCCGGGCCCGCGTGACAGCCTCCCGGAGGGCGGTCTTCGCCGCTCTGTATCCCTCGTACAGCTCCGCCTCAATGGCTGCCGCATTCGGTGGACGAATGCGGAGCCTGCGATGCCTGGCGTACAGGTGCCGCGCGGCGACACACGCCTCGCGCAGAGACGTCAGCTCACGAGACCACCAATACACCTGACGCCGGGCGCTTCCTGGCCGGACGCGGGGCATTGCCACGTCACATATCTCGGACATGGCCTCCTGGAACCACCCTACCTCATCATTGACGTCGGCAGGCCTATCCGGTGATGACACCTAGGCCTGCACGATCGAGGCTTCCAGGAGGAGCTCCCGGTCCAGCTGCATCAGCGCCCAACGCGGACCACTCGGGGCCTGGCTCGAGGGCTGGGTAGAGACGTCAAACCGGATGTACCGGTGGTCGGAGTAGGTCTCCACCCCCTCCATGACTCGCCAGTCAATGGCACGCGGCGACAGAGCGGGGCTAGCGAACGAAGTGTCCACCACCGACTCGCCCCGCATCCGCACACACGTGGGGACAGAACCCCGATTTAGGACGACCAGGCCTGTCTCCAGAGCCCAGTCTTCCACCATCCTACCCCGCACATCTGTACGACGAGAACCCCAAGCCAAGTTCTTGGCATTGAAGTCCCCGAGGACAAGCACGGGGAGGGGATAGCTTCCGACGACGACTGCTCTCAGCTCTGTAAGAGAGTTGTGGAGCTCGGCGAGAGATCGGTTCGGGGAGAAGTACACCCCCACAACGACGAACTCCCCGAACCGTGCTGCTACGCACCTCTGACCCCTGCTGACACCTTCAAGGGTCGGGGTACCGGCGGCGGCCGACGAAATGATGGCCACTGAGCCGTTAAGGTCCGCCACCCAGTCCTTCCTAGGCCAGACAAAATACGGCTCAGCGACCACAGCGATGTTAATCGACCACTGCGCCATGCTCTGGAGCAACAGATCCTGAGCGCAGGCGCAGTGGTTGATATTCGCCTGGAGGAAGCTTAATGGGGCCGTTATAGGCATTCCATTACAGCTTCCTCCACGGGGCGCCCCTCTGCAGGCGTCGGTGTCGCGGCGGCGGCGGCGACGAGAGTGACAGCGGGGGCGGCGGCAGTTGCAGATGCGGCGGTGGCCATAGAGGCGGTGGCGGCGGAGGAGGGCCCTCCCCTACCCGCGGCCTTGTTCTTGGGGGGTGACACGCAGGCCCTGCTTCCGGCCCAGTGATCGGCTGGCTTGCCGGTCGCCGCACATGCATCACAGTGCGGCGTGGCGCAGCAGGTCGCCGATATGTGTCCGGGCTGACAGCAGCGGAAGCAGAGGCCACTGCGGTCAACCTCCGAGGCGCATTTCACTGATACGTGATGCCCCACGAGACAGCGGTAGCACCTCAGAGGTCTGGGCTCCAGCAGCTTAACCTGCACTAAGACCCAGCCCACCAGAAGCCTTCGGCCCTCCACTATGGTTTTGGCCGCCGTAACAGGGCAGCACACCGTGGCGGCATGCATACCCTGTTGATCCGGGCGTATGGCGCCTGACCTGATCTGGTCAGTAGTGCACCCCCCGGACCTGGCGACGGCGGCCACCAACTCCTCCTCCGATACCGAGTCGTCCAGACCCATGATGCGCAGGTCTGCGCATCTGACGGGCCTGGACACTCGGGCCTCGTCCGCGTTCAGGGACGCTCTGAGCTTCGCAGACAGAGCGTCCGCAGTCGCGCCACTGGATTCCCCGGGGATCTCCAGCATACGGGCCCCCGTCTGGGTGACTTTGAGCCGGAGGCCCCCAGTGATCCCGAGCTCCCCGAGATCCACCGCCTCTTTCGCCTTCGCGAGCAGATCGCGGTAGGTAACGCCCTTCTTTTCCGCGTCCGGCTGTAGTGTAATCACTACAGCTGCGGTCTTCGGGGCGCGGAGCCTAGCCGCGATCTTGCGCGCCCTGAACTGGCGCTGCCGCTCCTGCTCTTTTTGGCTGCCTTCTTCCCCTTCTGTTTGTCCCCGACCACCTGCCAACCGGCTTCTGCCGCGGGAGGTGTAGGGATCTGGGGGGGCGGTGGCGGGGGCGGCAGCTGGCTTGCCTCTGGCGCTGGCCCATTCGCCGCAGGCACTGGGGCTGGTGCAGCCATCACCTGTGCTGCCGCCTTGCCCTTTTTCGCCTTCGCCTTGCCTCTCTTTCCCGTCGCCGGCTTAGCCGGAGCTGGTTCAGCCGGTATCGGTTTTGCCGGAGCCGGCTTTTCAGGGGGGGGAGGGGCAACTGCAGCCCCACCCGAGGGCTGGCTGGACGGCCCCGGCCTGGATGGATGCGGCAGCCGTGGCCGTCGCGTAAGAAGCCGTTGCCGGCCTCGCCGCCGTCTTGTTTGCCCCTAGGGGACGTCATAATACCCTAAAATCTGTATTTCCTTGAGCATCCGTTTAAGTTTTTGGAATGCTTTATCTTGTTCCCCAGACCATTGTTTTTCCAAGCTCTTCCTTTTGCTCATCTTCTGTCTTAGCAGGTGCTTCAGAAGTTCTGTCATGGCGGCCAAGTTAGGTATCCATTTGTTTATGTAGTTTAAGAGTCCTAAAAAACTTTGGAGTTCTTCTATGGTCTTGAGGACCCTAAATTTCATAATGCTCTGAACGTACTTGTTGAAGGGTTTACTCCTTCATGGGTAAGCCTGTGTCCCAGAAAATTCACATCCTGCGTTTTATATATGCATTTATTGCTATTCAGCACGGCGTTGTTTTTAATAAGTACCTGTAGAACTTTCTTTAGTCATGCGTCATGTTCTTCTTCACTGTTCCCGAATACCAGGATATCATCAATAAAATTGACGACCCCTTCACAGTTTATCAGCATCCTTTCAATGATCTTTTGAAAAATCTCGGAGCGCAGGTAATTCCAAGAATTATTCTTTTATATCTATATAATTTTTTGGGGGTTATAAAAGTCGTTATGTGTCTGGATTCAGAGTGAATTTCCACTTGATGGAAGGCATTTTTTATGTCTAATTTGTTAAAATATTTAGCTTTCTTCATTTTAGGCAAAAATGGTCCATAATAGGCAGGGGGTGGTTTTTCTCGCAATATAGCGGCGTTCGTACATCTCATATCTACGCACAAACGTAATTCACCATTTTCTTTCATGATTGGAACATTGGTGAAACCCATTTAGACGGGCCTTGCACTTCTTCAATTATATCACTGTTTAGTGATTCCTTAATTTTGATTGCAACCTTCTCTTTAATGGGGATCGGTACTCTCCACTTGATTTATCCCGATACCAAGTTTTAAGACACCCAGACGGACTGCTGTGTTCTTACCCAACAGGTCTCTAGTACCCCCCGAAATCACGTAAATGGTTGTATGTTCCTTTCGTCCATCGACTTCGAGTGTAGTTTCAAATGAACCCTCTGTTGCCAAAGGAGAGTTACTACCATATACTAATAATGTCTTGTCTGGTCTTTACATTTGATTAAAAGCATATACTTTTTTGCTTTTTTAACTCTTCCCACGTTTTCTAAGATATAAGGTTCTTCCGCAATTTTGAATTACACTTTTCCGCAATTTGATCTATGAGATGATCATCTTGCTTTTCGAATGCACACTTTTCAGCCTGATGACGCAATCTTATCAAAAACTTCTCAAATTTTTCTCCTTTTTCCTGTTTTCATAAACTTTGCTCCGTTTAGGTTGAAAATACTTGTGGAGTTTTTTATGGCTACTTTAAATACATCAACGGTTTCTGATGATTCGACATTGGCACCCGGTAAATTGTAGAATATTTCTTGTATGCCAGAGCAACCAAAATGCAATAGCATAGCTCGTTTTTTGAGTGCTGATATAACTTCAGCTGCGTCCAGATAGATTAGTAGAGACCTTTTCCATTTTTCACACCTTATAGCCATAGATGTACTATCACATTAAAGTTGATAACGGTATCATTATTATTATTATTTTAGGGGCAAACTGAAACAGTTTCTTATATATTTATTTCCAATTTAATGCTGGTATTTTAATACCCAAAGTCCAATTTAATGGTAGTAACTTAGTACCCATAGTCCAATTTAATGGTAGTAACTTAGTACCCAATGTCCAATTGAATGGTAGTAACTTAGTACCCAAAGTCCAATTTAATGGTAGTAACTTAGTACCCAAAGTCCAATTTAATGGTAGTAACTTAGTACCCTAAGTCCAATTTGATGGTAGTACTTAGCACCCAAAGTCCAATTTAATGGTAGTAACTTAGTACACAAAGTCCAATTTAATGGTGGTACCTACCTTAGTACCCAAACTCCAATTTAATGGTAGTACCTTAGTACCCAAACTCCAATTTAATGGTGGTATCTTAGTACCCAAACTCCAATTTAATGGTGGTATCTTAGTACCCAAACTCCAATTTAATGGTGGTATCTTAGTACCCAAACTCCAATTTAATGGTGGTATCTTAGTACCCAAACTCCAATTTAATGGTAGTATCTTGGTACCCAAACTCAATTTCATGATAGTAATATGTTCCATAACACTCGCCTTTCTCTTTCGGTTTATTTGTTATACCGACTACTTCCATTGCTGTGCCATTTAGGCTTTGGGTGAATTCAATACCTATAATGCGCATTTACAGTATTACTAGTTACCTACTATGCAATTTACAGAAGTCGTGAAGTATCCACGATTTTTTGTAAGACATATATGCCATGAAAGCGGTAAAATAGTATTTTCATTAAAGGCGATGAATATCACACCTACATGTAAAATGCCACTAAAATTTAGCTAACGACATTGTATTTCGGTTCGAATCGAGAGGACTGATTAGTTATTTGTTTTAATATCTTAAACGTATATTTCCATATTGTAAATGAAACCGTCCTTAAAATTTAAGAGATAAACTTATATATATATATATATATATATATATATATATATATATATATATATTATGTTATATACGTTATACATTATGTGATAATAATAATAACGTTCTCCCACTCGAAAATTTAAGTCAAAATAAGACAAAGACCCTTGAGCAAAGCCGTCGCAAGCCAATAAATATACAGGTATAAAACAGTTGAGGTAAGTGTAGCTCATAGGTACCAAGTAATGTATTTCAGTTTAAGGTCAGAAACTGAACTACTTGAAATTCTCTTGTTTTGTAAACACTTTGTAGTAAGACTCCTGAGTCCCTTTGATACTTTTGATCCCTTGTGAGCTACTACTTCAAACTAAAAGGTGTGGCGATACAAATTATAATTACACAGGGTATTTTTTCATAGAGTAGCCAAATTTTAAAATTAAATTCAAATATATATAAAAAAAACATGCGTGAGTGTCGTGGAACACTCGGTTGGAACGAAGTTCCTTTCATATTATATTATTATTGATAAACGTATTATATTATTGATTAATAAATATAAATAAATTATTTATTAGCGTCTATTAAAATGAAGCGACATTTAATATAAAATACACTATGACACAAAGGGTAGCGACGACAAAATCTTACACTTTTTGTCACCTAGCTCCCATCCACTAAACCCGTATCGTCCGATAAGGAACTTCGTTCCAATAATTATTTACCGTCATTACATTTTTGAAAATACGAATAAATAAGGCTTCTAATTTTATTTAAAATAAATTGAATGTGATTTATGGCTAACAACTCGTACGCGCACTCTGCGATGCAATTCACAACGTTTTTGCCGACCCTTGGAAATGTGTGAGTGCATAGTAAAATTGTAAACGTTAGATATTTATGAATGACAATCGGTAAAAAAATGCATTATTACGCATTTTGAATTTAAAAGATAAAAAGGACAGAATGTTTGAGATTTTTTTTATTCTCTTTTTTTCACCATTTGCCTATATTACATATTCTGATCTTTCTCTGCAAATTTGGCCAGATATTAAAATATAACTCTGTATAGATACAAAATCTATGTGTCGGTACACTATTCAATATATTTATATCGATTAATACTTATTAGTATTGTAGACTGTAATCTATACTAATATTATAAAGCTGCAGTGTTTGTTTGTTTGTTTGTTTGTTTAAACGCGCTAATCTCTGGAACTACTGGTCCGATTTGAATGATTCTTTAAGTGTTGGGTAGTCCATTTATCGAGGAAGGCTATAGGCTATATTTTCTTTTTTCAAAATTAGGGATCCGTAATAAAATTGCTATTTTGTAACACAAGGTGTAAAATCGAAAACCTATTTTTGCGTGCGCTGCAAAAACTATTGACAATAAAACAAAATGATGTACTACGGGTTTGTAGATCCCCATTAAGACCTACAAAAAAGTCCGCGAGAAAGTGTATCTAGCTGTCATGGTTTAATCACAATAACCGATTTTGTGTGCAAATTAATTATTAAATCGTGTGAAGAAAAAGAAACTACGTGAAATATGTATCGTAATATTAATCTTTATCGAAATTAAGCATTATTTTATCAAGAGTATTTATGTAGAGGTAAAATACTTTTTGTTTCATCTCAATCGGATATTTCGTTTAAAAGTTATCACGTGTGTAAGATGTTAAGAGTTGGTACCTATTAATGAGTTATGGACCATAGAGTTTTTTATCAACATAAAATCCTGTAATAATCTTTTTCAAAATATATTGATTGTAAGTATAAGATCTTTGAAGAGTATAATAAATACATTTCTAAAATAACTCTGCTAAGGAAATCCACGCGCGCTTGATGCAAGCAAGACGAGACGCTGGCGGCGCGGCGGCGGGCGAGACGAGGAGGCCGCGCTTGCTGGCCGCCTGTCGCTCCCCCCCCCCCGCCGCGCCGCCCGCGTGTTTTGGTTTACAAGGTACCATGCCGCGCGGCTCAGACGCGTGGTCGGCTCCCTACGGAACGGTTGAATGCAGCGTTGTGTTTTTTGAAGTCATTTACGATCGTTCCTTTGACATATATTTCATACGACTTTTAATAATTACTCACCTTACGTTTCTTTTACCTGATTGCTACGTTTCAGTTTATTTTAATTAAGTTTTAATTTTATACGGTTTTTCTTTTATCTCTTTACTATTATGCCTAGAAAAAGAACTCAGCTTTCTAGGCAGACTGCTACTGCAAAGCGATTGCGACTTCTACGCAGCAATGAAACACCCGAAGAAAATCTGCACAGGTTGGCTACTCAACGAGCGATCAGTGAACAAAACCGTTTTAGGGAATCGAGTGTTGAACGTTCGCAGCGGTTAGTCTCATAAAATATCCGTACTTCGGCGAATCGACAACGGGAATCAAGTGCTGAACGTTCTCAACGTTTAGCCGCACAAAATTCCCGAACTTCGGCAAATCGCGAGCGGGAATCAAGCGCTGAACGTTCTCAACGTTTAGCTACACAGAATTCCCGCACTTTGGCAAACCGGCAACGGGAATCAAGCGCTGAACGTTCTCAACGTTTAGCTACACAGAATTCACGCACTTCGGCAAACCGGGAACGGGAATCAAGTGCTGAACGTTCCCATCGATTAGCACAGCAAAATGCACGAACAGCAGGGAACAGAACTCGCAGGCAATATAATTTATTGAATTCAGCATTTGCTTATGATTATACCCTTGACTATGCTGAGCTAAATGGTACTAATATTTGCAGAATGAATAAAATATGTAATTCATGTCAAGCAAAAAATGGCCGGCTGAAGCTCCTGGACTGTGTTGTAGTGGTGGCAAAGTAAATATTCCTAAAATTCCAGCACCAACATCAATTCTTAAAGATCTAATATCAGGCTCACATCCATCTTCTAAGCATTTTTTAAATCACTCTAGACAATATAATACTCTGTTTCAGATGACTTCATTTGGTGCTAAAGAAATTCGTGAAGGAAAATTTATGCCCACTTTTAAAGTCCAGGGGCAAGTTTACCATCTAATCGGTAATTTACTTCCACCTGAAGGCGCACAACCCGAATTTTTGCAAATATATTTTATTTCCCATACAGATCAGGTATCTTTACGCTCAAATTTAAACCCAACGTTAAAAACCGATCTTATCGAGGCTCTCCAAACATATCTTCACGATCACAATACTTATATTCAAAGTTTTAAATATAATCTCGAAAACAGACCAACGAATGATTTTAAACTTATCATTCATGCTGATGTGAAACCTCCTAATGAACATCGAGGTCGATATAACGCGCCCATGGTAGATGAAGTAGCTGTTCTTTTAATAGATGAAGACAAAGGTCCCCGAGATATAGTGTTAAATACCAGAGACGGGCGCCTTCAGCAAGTTTCTGAAATACATAGATCTTATGACCCACTTCAATATCCTTTACTGTTTCCCTTTGGAAATGACGGATATTGTATAAATATTCCACAGCAAAATACTGCTGCTAGATCTAAAACTATATCATGTATGCAGTTTTATGCATTTAGACTCATGGTGAGAATAAATGACTTTAACAGCATACATTATTTCAAAGGATTATTTAATCAATACTGTGTTGATATGGCGGCAAAAATGATTTCTGAGAGACTTGACTTCATAAAAAGAAATCAAAAAAAATTAAGAGCAGAAGAGTACATTCATTTAAGAGATGCCGTAGTTAATGATGGCAATGTAGACGCTTCTAATGTTGGCCAACACGTTATATTGCCATCGTCATTTACAGTATCTCCTAGATACATGAATGAAAAAAGTCAAGATGCCATGATCTATGTTAGGAAATTTGGAAGACCAGATCTCTTTATAACATTCACATGTAACTCCGAATGGCCATAAATAAAAATTGAGTTACTACCCGATCAAAATTCTTACGACAGACATGATTTGATTTCTAGAGTATTTCATTTAAAACTAAAAAAAATGATAGACCTATTAACGAAGAAAAATATATTTGGACCATCGAAAGCCTTCGTTTATAGTGTAGAATGGCAAAAAAGAGGTTTACCTCACGCTCACATTTTGTTGTGGCTGGCTAACAAAGTGCAACCGGATTCCATAGATGCAATAATATCGGCTGAAATACCTGACAAACAACAAGACCCAATGCTTTATAACATTGTCATAAAAAATATGATACATGGTCCTTGCGGATTTCACAATCCTGCGTCACCATGTATGAAAGAAAACATTTGCTCTAAAAAATACCCCAGGCAGTTTATTTCTGAAACACAAACCGGGGATGACGGTTACCCAACCTACAAGCGCCGTTCACCAGATAATAGTGGAAACACCGCAATAATTCGTGTCAAAGGTACAGAAATGAGAGTGGATAATAGATGGGTTGTTCCCTATAACCCTGTGCTATCGCGAAGTTTCAATGCACACATTAACGTAGAGTTTTGCCAATCGGTCAAAGCCATTAAGTACATCTGTAAGTATATCCATAAAGGTTCTGATCAAGCCACATTTTCGTTACAATATAATAACGATGAAGTAGAAAAATATTTAAATGGTCGCTATATAAGTTCCTCGGAAGCACTCTGGAGAATTTTCCAATTTCCGATTCATGAACGTTTTCCGGCAATAGTTCATTTAGCAGTTCATTTAGAAAATGGACAAAGAGTTTATTTTTATAATAATGAAAATCTTCAAGATCGCGTCAACAATCCTTCATCAACGACACTTACAGCGTTCTTTGATCTTTGGAAAAGAGACGATTTTGCCAAAACCCTTTTATATCGCGAAGTACCCCAGTATTACGTATGGGAAAGAAATTCATTTTCTAGAAGAAGACGTGGACAAGATGTTGAAGGATATCCCGGTATAAAAAAAGACTCAACTTTAGGTCGTGTCTACAACATTCATCCGACACAAACTGAATGTTACTATTTAAGAATGTTACTGCATCATGTTCGCGGTCCAATGTCATTTGAACATCTAAGGACAGTAAATGGTGTTATTTTCAATACTTATCAAGGAGCTTGCAAGAAATTAGGTTTACTGGAGGGAGATGAACATTGGCAAAATACTATGTCAGATGCTGTCATGTCCGAGCCGGCTCCAAAATTAAGAGAATTATTTACCATAATCCTCATATTTTGCCAACCATCTGATCCCTTGCAGCTATGGAACAAATTTCGGGAAGATTTGTGTCAAGATATATTATACAGAATGCGTAATGAGACACAGGATATGACTATGACTTATCATAATTGAAGATAAGATTCATGAGATTTGTGATAAATCATTAACTGATTTTGGGCTTCCTGCAACAAAAAGGAATAACACACACCATAATTTGGATCCTTTAGAAATAGCGTTGCGGAAGCCATACGATGTAAATGAATTAAATGAGTATATTACTGTAAATGAACCCAAGTTAGTTAATGACCAGGTGATGGCATACAATAGTGTTATGCACAGTGTTCATTTCAATGAGAGAAAAATATTTTTTTTGGATGCTCCAGGCGGAACCGGCAAAACTTTCATTACTAATTTGATATTAGCAAAAGTAAGGTCTCAGGGAAAACTAGCTTTGGCAGTAGCGTCATCAGGAATCGCTGCAACTTTATTAGCTGGTGGACGCACAGCTCATTCCACTTTTAAACTGCCCGTAACCGTTTCGTTACAGAAAGATAGCGTGTGCTCTATTCGTAAAAATGGCCCTTTAGGAAAAGTTTTGCAAGACGTCACTTTAATAATCTGGGATGAATGTACCATGATTCATAGAGCTCACGTAGAGGCTCTAGATAGGACTCTTAGAGATATTAGAAGCTGTGATAAAATCATGGGTGGGATTACTGTCATGTTTGCTGGGGATTTTCGGCAAACTTTACCAGTAGTAGTAAGAGGAACTAGAGCAGACATTGTAAAATCTTGCCTCAAAAGTTCTCCATTATGGAAATTTGTTCATACCTTAAATCTATCTACGAACATGAGAGCACATTTGGGGGGAGGTAGTACAAATTTTCCTTTGAAGTTACTTTTAATTGGAGACGGAAAAGTTCCTCATTATGTAAATAAAATACCCATTGATCAAGATTTAGGAGAAAAAGTGACTAGCATTGAGAGTTTAATATCAAAAGTTTACCCAGATATCGTCGAAATAGAAAATAAAGATTATCAATGGATGTGTCAACGAGCAATATTGGCGGCGAGAAACAGTAGTGTTGACGAAATTAACGATTTAATTTTAACTAAACTTCCAGGCGATATAGTCACCTACACTTCTATTGATAATGTAATGGATCAAGAAGATGCAGTCCATTATCCACAGGAATTTCTTAATTCTTTAAACCCGAGTGGCCTCCCCCCACATTCTCTCAAGTTAAAAATTGGTGCCCCAATTATTTTACTTAGAAATCTTAAGCCACCAAATTTATGTAACGGGACTCGACTTCAGGTTAAATTTCTTCGCAATAACGTGATCGTTGCAACAGTTTTGACTGGTCCAGCGGTTGGTCAAACAGTACTTATACCTCGGATCCCAATAATTCCAAATGATTTGCCTTTTCATTTTAAAAGAGTCCAATTCCCAATTAAATTATCTTTTGCCGTAACGATAAATAAATCACAGGGGCAAACATTTAAATATGTAGGATTAGATTTACGGCAAGACTGTTTTTCGCACGGCCAACTATATGTCGCGTTGTCAAGATCAGGTTGCGGAAACAATCAATATATTCTTCTGTCACAAGAAAATAAAACGAAAAATATAATTTACTCAGAAGTACTTTAAAATAATATTTTAACCCGGTTTAAAGTGGACGGACACTCCCGCCTGTAGTCGTAATTCTTATGTGGCTGAATGTCGAACAGACAGACAGCTATTGCCTGCGACTTATACAATTTAACTTAATCTATATTTTTCTTAATATTATAAAGCTGAAAAGTTTGGTTGTTTGTTATGAACGCGGTAATCTCGGGAAATACTGATCTGATATGAAAACTGTTTAAATATTCAATAGTCCATTTATTAAGGGAGGCTATAATATAGGCAATATTTTATCTCGGTATTTCCACGGAAACGAAAAAAACGCGGGTGAAACCGCGGGGCACAGCTAGTTGAGTTATAAATTCGTAACAACTTCTAATTTTGAATCATGCATGTCACGAGCACAAAATGTGACCGTAGACAAACAACAACAATGTATTTTTATTTAAATGTTATACTGCGTACTTATTACTCTAGATACGGTATTTCCGTTTTAAGAAGTTCGATTTTTCTTTAAACACTTAACAAATAATTGTGATAAAAATTATGGAGCACATCGATTTCTTATAACTTAATCATCTAAAGGACGTTGCTCTGCGCCCATACATTGTTCGCCCTGGAACCAAGAGCATCGGAAAATTATGTATTTTATTGTTGATTAGTAAATTGACATTAGTAAATTCCTATTTGATCTTATTTTTATAGCGGACTAGCTGCATAATAGATATATTTCAAAAAAGTATCAGATTTTGAGGTTATAATCGAACCATGAATATTACGGTTTTTCATAGATCCGAGTGATTTTTAACAAACTGAAAAACGATGTCCTAAAACATTTAGCTATTTCTAGTACCTATCTACATAATTAGGTATGCAATTTTTGTAAAGCCTAAGTGTATGTAAGTGCAACGTATAAATGCATAGAATGTAGTTAACAAACCTGCTTTCTGAGCATTGGTTTTGAAATGAGAAATAATGTTTGTGTGTATTAATGTAAAAATAAAAATATATGTATATAATGGCTGTTAGCATTTAGATGTTGTCATTAGCATATACGGTACGGTAAGATAGCTAGTACCTAAATGTATAAGGATTTAGGCTGTCAGTCACGCCGCTAGACATGCCGTCGAACAGCGAGCGTATCAACCAAGTTTCAATAGCGCGCGCATGAACAGCGTGAATATTATAGACTACTATCTAGTACAATTGCAAGCGTGTGCGTCTGGACGGCGCTGTTCAAACGCGTGACTATGAAACCAGCCCTACCGACTTAGTACCTAATTGGTAGTATAAGTTGTTTTTACACGTACATTAACTTATTATATTTGAATTAGAAATAAAACACAGATTAATTTCATGTTTATTGTTCATTTTCGAAATTGGAAATAAGAATATTGTCTAAAAACTGTGCAGGGATGTCTCGTAAAGCTCAAGTACCAAATAATGGTCATAACATGGGCGCAGCAACCGATGGTTCTGCGTACAACGATGCAATTACAGCAATATTGCACGATTGCTTCTCTGTTCATCTTTAAACAATATTGTACCACCAGCAGAGCCGCTATTTACACAAAATACACTTTCCATTGCGTATGTGTAAGTCCGTTTATGAATGCTAGGTTATCGTTTGAGTGGTACACAGTTTCAAAAATCACAGCAAGGTAAGGCGTTCTTGAAAGAAATCAGAGTCCGTTAAAATAGCCAAGCCGTAATGTTCAATATATAGTCCCGAAAGTCACCACAACACCGATACAATTATATACAAAGACAATTACAATTGCAAACGACGCCAACCTATGTAACTTTGACAGAATGAGAGATGACAGTACAAAGTAGGCATGTCAATTTGAAATCGTTCAATCGATTGTTTATAGTAAAATAATCGATTTTCCAGATCGATATAGATCTGAAGAATCCTTGTCCGATGTCGATACAGAAACCTCTAGAATCGTACTTATTCAAGAACTAGCTATATTTCAAACGATTCAAGAAATACTTTTGCATAGTTGGAACATCTGTTCCTTGTGACAGACAGAAAAACTGTTCTGTTCTGGGTTCGATCCCAGGGTCGGGCAAATTATTATTGGGTTTTTATAACTTGAAGTTCCCAATAGTAGCACGGAGTCTGGATTTGTGTACGGTGTTTGGCAATACGCGCATGATTTTTCTATACAGTTACTTGTATTTACGGTAAGTTATCGTCAATAATGTTCTGTGTCTATATTAGGCATGTTTGAAAATGTCGCGATTGATCAAAAATAGATCTGTTAATGCTTGATTTAATCGAGAATCGATTCTAGTATGTTCGATTTGCATCCATTTGGAGATCGTATTTTTATCATGAGAGACTGACAAATGACCATTTAGTGACATCAAAAATAGGAGCGCCAAATACGATACGACTTATGAATATTTCCTAAGATTTATTATAGCCGTACGTTACAAACAGTATACCATCTACATGGTATATATCTCCTTTTGTCATACGATAATATTAATACCATAACACTGTCCTACTTTACTTATAATAACACGTACGTCTCTACTTCTTCCATACTTGTAACAATATTAATAATAATATCTGTATCTGGTCTGCAATATTGCTCTTTTTTAAAAAAAACACATTTATAATTAATGCAGTAACTATAACAGTTTTTTTTTAAATTAATTGTCGTAATCTCGTAAGTTATCGTTTAGTAAGATGTAAAATATACTCCTGTCTAAACGATCATTAGAAAATCCTCGTAAAATATTACAAAATATTTTTCTTCAGCAATATTCTAACTACCTATTCAAAATCGAGTATGACATTCAATAGGTATAGTAGGTTTTTAAAATTATACTTGTAGGGAATAATATAAAAGAATATAAAGAAATGGTTATATAATATTTTTATTGTAGCTTCTTTTAGCAACTTTATTCGAAACAAATTAAAATGTAATTCAGATTAAAAATATATAACAGTTCATTAAAAATTCAATAATCGATTACAGTCGAATGGGCATCCCTCATCATTTGTTCGACACCACGTGATGTTTGGCGAAGATGGCGGCGATTAATGTTATTAGTCGAATATAATACTTTTTAATGTTCATTTTTGCATGCAGCTAGTCCGTGTTATAAAAGTATTTGCAACTAATATAATAAAATAGAAAATTAATTATCGTGTATGTCCGATGCTTTTATTACACAGGGCGGTTTTGGACATTGTCCTTTTCGAATCATCAACATTCTTACAGCTCATTACAAGTGCACTACTAAGTATCATAAATTGCCACAAAGTGTTGAAGTAATATGTACGTTGGTCGTTTTTCGTTGGATAAATATGCTATTAATTAAAGAAAATATGTTCCTCATTTCACCACATACATTAAAACAAACAATACGTTGTATACACAGTATTGTTTAACTAATTTTGCTCTATGCAGTATCAAGTAGAGTTAATTTCTAGTAGTAGAGTAGAGTATAGTTACTTCTATAACTTTACGTACAACCAACATATCAATTATGGTGTAGTAGAATTGTAATTGTGTACTATGTGGACGTAACACACTGATATTGTTTCATTAGTAATAATGATGAATCGTATACATAAGAAAATTTATTGAGTATCCACTCTCACACTTGGTATTATTTTTTAAAATATATGCTTATTCTTGCGGTCCCGCTTTTTCTCATTTTAAAAGTGTTACTCCCACACTAGGATCTTTATCTCTCTCTTAATTGCACATGGGGGGATTTTTAATAGTTGTGTTTTTATATACTTTGGTGTTTGATAGACAACTGTGTATAATAAATATAACATAACTAATAAGAATATACTCTTTGGTGCTAAGTATTTTATGCTACTGACTATAATCAGAGTTTGGTTTTAAGAAACTGTTGTGTATATATTATGCCAACACGCTCACACTAGAAAACACTCACCTGAATGATTTCTCAGTTGCCCAAGGCATGAATTTTCTGGCCCAGCAAATACGGTATGAAAGACACAGGTGCACGGAAAAGAGATTTATGTCTATTGACGATAGCAGAACGTGCACGTAATGTGTACCGGTAATGCGTTAGGGCTTGTGTTGAAGTGAAGATGACCGTTACTAGTAGCCGTTACGGGTGTACTTAAAAAAAGTTATTGCTACCTTCAGAATTAAGGAGTAAATGCGAGTAAAAATATTTATTATAGTTTTTGCGTTATAGCATGGTGCGGGTGACAGTTTACGCTTTTGACGTTTCTAGAGATGGAACATTTTTAAATCGATTTTAAAAAGGCGATTAACGATACACAAAGCAATGCAAAAATTATCGATTAGCTACTGATATAAAAATTAAAATCGAAACATATATTTCTTTATGAACTACAATGCATGTAAAATTAAGTTAAAGCTTAATACAAATTATGACATAATAGTTACATAAGAGCTGTTGCCGTACATCGCCCGTTTGGTATTTATTACGATTGGATTTGATAGGTTTTAATTTTTTTGAGCGGAATCTTAATTTTTTTCTAAAATAAAAGTACAAAACGGAACAAACAGATAGTAAGACAAACATTTAAAAAATTGTTTTTGTCTTTTTGTAATAAATACCGTATATACAGTCATATGTATTTAGTAAAAGGCTATTATTTTGATAATACAAACAAACACTTCAATGTATAGATTATACTATGTATTAATTTCAAAATAATAATAATAATAATTTATTCGATTTATTTCAAAACCGATTTTTAATATTCTCTGATTGTTTGGCATGATGCATGGCATAGTTTAGCGTGGCACATCACTGTCGTAAGTGGGCGGTGCCCATCCATGAAGTACAACAATATCTGTATGACAGTTTATCTAAAAAAATACGAAACTTCATAGGCGTGAGCTGTCACCCGCACCATGCTATAACGCAAATACTGTAGTAGAAGTAAGAGAAAGTGTTTTGCTTCTACACTATGCTATAATTTTTATAACGATTAAATATGCGGAGAAACTTTAGTGTCTCGCGCCAAATACACGTTCAACATAATATTTATATGTATGTAAACGTGTAGGCGTGAGCCTACAGTGTTTATATTCTCGAATCAGATGTCATCCGAAAAGACTGTAGTGCCCCGCGCCAAGTACACGTTCAACATATGTATATGTATGTAAACGTGTAGGCGTGAGACTACAGTGTTTAAATTTTCGAATCAGATGTCAACATAACCTCATTTCTAAGTTTATCACGCAGAGAAACCTCGAGCATAGCCCTCTCCATAGCTCGCTGAGCGACCTTGAACTTCCTCATATGGCCAGCAGTAAAGGACCACATTTTAGTTCCGTAAGTCATCACTGGCAACACGCACACAATTGTACAAATTTCGTTTTCAGGTTTTGAGGCGAGATTTTGTTTGATACCTGACGAGAAGATGTGTCGTAGTTTCCCGAACGCTGCCCAGCCGAGTTGAATCCGTCGATTGATTGTTTCCATAAACACTAAAATTATTACCATCGAAAATTTTTAAATTTTACGCGTATTGTGTTGGCGAGATACAGATACTATTCATGCTGTTTTGTTTTTTCTCTTACTGAGCGATGCCGCTCGCCGAGCCACGCTATGCATCGACGTCCTTAATTCGACCATTATTTATTATTTGATTCTTTTAGTAGTAATTAGTACAGTACTTAATTTACATACTGCAGTGTAAATAAGTACATTTAGTAAAATGCAAAGGTCTTGTGTGTCATTTCTTCCACTAGTCAATTTATTTTGCCTTCCGTCCCGATATTTGACCTACTGGATCTGGCAACAATTATATAATGCTATAGCGAAAGGCACTGGCACTCGTACCTTGTAAAACTGTAGGTGTAGTCAACGTTTTACCAGATATCACAGGTGCTGGTAGACATTTTATTTCTTTTAATGATAAGAAAAATGTTGCAATTAACATAAAACAAAAGATCATTTTCATTTTCAAATTAATACACAGTATAGTATGTAACTATTATGTCATAATTTGTTTTAAACTGTAATTAAAATTTACATGCATTGTAATATATTTATAAAGAATAAAGTAAATTTAGTAAAGTTATAATTTTTTATCGATAGCTAATCTGAAAAATGATACACATTTAACATTAAATTATTTTTGCTTTGCCTTGTGTATCACTAATCAATTTTTTTAATCGATTTAACATTAATACATCTCTAGACACCAAGTACACCAATTTTATTAATATTTTTTTCCAGCAAATTATTTTTTCGAATCTAAAACGGCTATGTACTTAATTTTTTTATTTTATAATTTTTTGTAAAAATGTACCCTATATTGTAACTATATTTGAAAGTTACTTGGCGCGGTTTTTTTACAATGAAACTGTTTTTGTTCGGATAAAATTATACCTTATACGGTACAGACCCAGTTTGTGTTATAATATTACTGCCATCTATTAAGATAGAGCATATAAATAAGTCGGTAATTTTTTTTTTACGTAAGGAAAAAAACATCTAAATAGATACCGGCATCATATCAGTATCATCGCATAAAAGTAACAATGTTTGTACATATACAAGTAAATGTTGTATCCGAAACATGCTTATAGAAACAAGGTAATATTCGAGAAATGGCATGTAACTATTATGTGAAGAGAGGAGACACGTCGTTATAGGTGCGCCTGTTTTGTGCAGATAAAGGTACCCGACATTTTTAAAGAGGGCTTGGCGTATTTTCCTAACCATTTACATAATGTAAGATAATAAGTGCGAGGTTCAGTAAAACGGAAGTGGGATTTAAATTTTTATTTTATTGATATGAAGGAAAAATGCTGTTCATGTGTTTTCTGACGGTAACATTGTTTTCAGTGCATAATACGAACCATTACGAAACACTGAGGATATAGGACTGTATGGTCCAGATATTTTATGCAACTTGATGACTATTTGATGCTAGCTTGGTGGAATTTAATCATGAACAAATTAATGAATAATGTTATAATAATTCATCGTACTACTATGATTTCATTGAAACTACAAAAAATTATAATGAATTTCGTATACTAAAAATCAAGTTTTGTAATTTTATACAACGGAATTAAGGGTACACTAGGATTAATGTCTACATAATACACATACATAATACGTTCCCTTGTACAACCGAACACAAAAAGTAAGTACAATAGCCATCTATGAGGCAGTGCTTGTAAATACATTTATATTTTATTTTACATTTATAATAATGCATAATGCTAAACAAACACTTATGATACGAAACGCACTACGAAAAGCGTTTTCCACTATCTTGCAAGTGTTATTTAATCAGTTCAAATGGACAGTAAATGATGCTTTTATCACAAGTACAAGAACAGAGATATCTCCTATGATAGATTTGTCATGGGTGAAGTCGAAAAATAGTAATATATAGTTCGTAATCTTTACAATGTCAACCACAGTTAATATCTTAATTCTTCTAATTAATATCTCGTATAAGTATGTATTTAATAATAATTCCGAATTTGTGACTCATACAATTGTCTTTGGAAAAAATCTTTTGGACGGACAATAAGACAAATAATCGGACAAAGAGTTGACTCCATGAGCAAAACTAGCAAATATCGTGTAATTTAGTAAATATATGTAATATGAGATTTTTTTGACCTATTTTAAAATGCTTCTCTAATATACTGTTTTCTTTAAAACAATGCAACGTAATAATTGTAATGATAAAACTGAAGGAAATAGAGAACTAAGAGAAAAGCACACAGTTCATCTGAAGTTTGATCCACTTGGAATATTTAACGCTGAGGCCCATAGTCATCCTTCCTTTTTCTTTTTTGTTCTTTGCATAGTTTGTGTCAGTTGGTGGTACATAAAATAATTTCGTAACTCTAGTACGTTTTTTGGGGATACGAAAACTCATAAGCTGCTGGGTCAATTGTGGACGGTCTAGGGCGCCAGTATATACCTAGTATAGCAGCATCATGTCAGCTATAGATCTACTTGTAATGTTAATAAGTTGTGATGCAGAGAAGAGCTATGATAGTCCTCGCTCTTGTGTATGCCACCGTAATTGAGGTACCGCAGGAATCTACTCTGTATACCATCTATGGCTGCGTTATATTTGCGCATATATATTTTATATTGGGGATTCCAACTAGTAGAGCAATACTCTAACACGCTGCGGAGTTATGAAAAAAAATGCATTAATGCAACTTAAATCATTAAAAGGTTTGGTGACACTCATGATAAATCCAAGATTTTTGTAGGCTTTCGTGGTTATTAAAATAACGTGTTCTGAAAAGTTTAGTTTGCTGTCTAAAGTCACTCCCAAGTCTTTAACGCTGTTTGTTTTTGATATGGATAGCTGTCCATGTGGTAAGAATACTGTAAGGTTTTATTTTACGGGTAAACGAGATTGATTAGCTGTTATGTGGTTATTTTTGTAGTAAAGAGCAAGTCTGTTTAAGTCTTCTTGGAGGAGCTTACAGTCCTTTTCTGAGTTTATATTCATATATAATTTCCTGTCGTCTGCATACAAAATAAATTTAGCGTGTTGTAAACATGTTCCTATATCGTACAGGTAGGCTATGTACAGGAGAGGACCAAGCAGAGATTCCTGCGAAACACCTGAAGGGACGTTTATATAATCCGATGTCCATTGAGCACAAGGAAGATTGAAATCGCCACATATCAAAACAAATCTCCGGAATTTGAGAACATAACAAAAGACTTTGTAAATCTTAAGGCAACACACTGTCTGGAGGTAAGTAAATTGCGCAAATATGTAAATTATGACTAGTGCCAAGGTCTCTTGCATCTATCGTAATCCAGAGACATTCAAGATTTTCTTGAGACCAATCTGGTTGACCCTTTGCAGAAAAACGGTTCCGCAGTCAGAACTACATATAACGCATATAGTATAACGTTGATCCCGGCAAAAGATATTGTATCTACAGTCAGAGAGTTCTGCATCAAGAAGACCGTCTTGCAACTACGATTCTGTAACTATTATTATGTCACTATTCCGATTCAAGATATTGTTGTAAAACTTCTTTGTTTTTGTTCTTAGACCCCTTATATTTTGGTATTGCAGATTCAAATTATTTGGTTTACTCGTAATTTCATTGTATGTCAACTTAATACACTTTCGTAGTATATTATAGAGCTTTGTTATGTAATATTTGTAAGTAAGCATAATATATAAAGTGTGATTATTAGAATCGAAACTAGTGAATAATTGTGTATGTGTCAGTGATGCGTATAATATGTTTTGACATGATTTAATAAGCAAAGTGTGTATGTAGTTTATGTGTATGTCTGTGTTTAATCGCCGATAAAGTTTCGAAAATAATTCTTTTAATTTTAATTTTAGTTTAAGTTTTAATGTTAATTTTAAGACTTTGCAAAAATACAAAATACTAACAAACCAAAAAATAAACGATAAAGATACAGGTAGTTGGTTTAACGTACGTGTATACCGACTGCAGCTCGCCGGTTATTATTGTTTTATATACTTATTAGGGTTAACGATTTTAGAAAGTCAACTCAGTTAACCACGGGCATTTTACGCCTGCCGTAAGCGAGTTGGTTATACTGAAATCTATCGGAAGACATTAGAACCATTTAATTCTAACCAAAGAATAAATAATAGCTCTAACGTAGCTTATAGTCGCTTCGCAAGTTAGTGTATTTACGGATTTTTTATGAAAGATAAAGATCAGTCTATTAAATAAAAAAATTGAAGCCTAAAAATGCCTACCTTATTTACTATTCTGCGCAATATGTAAGTACAATGAGGGTGCGTTTTACGGAATCTCGCGTTTGTTTTGTTGGGAATCACAAACTTAATAAAAATATTTAGATCTCAGTAAATTAAAAACTCAATAAAAGTATTCCTTATTAGATTATAAATATGGAATTGATATATAGCTTTTTATTTGTAAAAAAAAAATTCCAACGCATAATTTTTCTACAATCTACATTTAAGATTATAATAAATTTGGAAGACGAAATTTTTTTTAGAGGTATGCGGTACGAAAAATACTTCTTCACTTGCCAGCCGAATAATATCCGTACTGTTTTCACTTAATTCATCTATGTTATAAGATGTTAGTGTTGTTAGGCTTTTGGCTTTAACAACTTCGTCAGAATCAAGGCTGTGCAACCTCTCTGGTATCCCGTATAATGCGGCAAAGCTCTTCATACAGATATTTTGCCCATTAAAATATGGTTTAATTCCAACAATGTTACACTCGTGTTGCCAACCGTCAATGTAAGTAAATACTCTACTTAAAAGTTTATCTTTTCCGGTTTCACTATTTATTTGATTACAGCCTATGTAAGCGTATCTTGTGAAAAATATAGATACATAATATGTTTGTTCGGGAACTTAGTCGTTAGATTTATTTTCAAACCATGTTGTCTTCTAAAATCTCTATATATTACCCGCGCAGTTATTATTCGTACTACGTATTCTATTTCATAATCATAAGCTGATAATACCCCAACCCCAACGCTGCATCCAAGAAGTATATAATCGCTACGTTTTAGCTGAATCATGATCGCTGTCATTCTAGGTCATATTGTTTTACTATTTTGAAATCTTGATTACATTGATCATTTTTTTAAATAAATTGCCAAGGTACATGTAGTACTTTTTTGTTTATTGTCAAAGTAAATTAATAAAACGTGTTTTAACCACGTAAAAATAAAGTATTTTTAATAGTGTTATAATTGAACTTTTCTAATGAATTTGGTATAAAATAATGCTACCAATAACAAAAGTTTATAACGTTTGGAATATTCATAAACATTATATGTTTGTTTAGGACTGTGACTGGATTCACGCCTTCAGTCACGTTCCCAACCTTGTGCATGTCGTTACGCTAAATTTGGATTTATGATGACTGGATGCGTGAAGCTGAGGTGTGTGCTATGTGGTATATAATGGCTATAGAAGAAGGCCAACAGTAGATCATAAGTAAAGTGTTGATGATGATGTATATGCATAACTATTCTTCATCTTTTTACGTACATATATACATAGTCATACATGCGGACCCAGAATAATTATTTGTAGGCTATACCAACGGCTGCTCTATGCGGAATTTGAACCCGCAAACTCTCACAACCAACCGCTTAACCATTGTGCTACCGAGCTATTTCTAAATAAAAGTGAAATCATTTCTGAAAGACATTGTTATAATAAAATACTTTATGGCTACTTGACACAGAAAAGTGTATTGTAATCGTTATGTGTATCTTCATTGAAAATGTTTTATTACTTTTTCTCTTTTCCAAGTTCACTTTTTATTACGCTTCTCGATAATGCCTTGTCATAGTTTTAGTAAGAGATTTTATTTCATTTTCAGTAATGTGATAAATATTGCCTCACAAAAATTTGGAATAAATGTTCTATTGCTCTTTTTATTTAATATGTAAGGACACTTAAATCCAAGCTTAGTTTATGGAAGATGTATAGGTTATTTACTCTTGCTAATAACACAACATCTCCAACGAAAATGCTTAGGCTTTTCAAGAATTAATTTTGTGAAACCCGATATGCTTACCTAAAATAAGTATAAAATATAAATTATTTATACGATATGTTGATTATGAAATACTGAACTGTTAATTTAAATATCATTGAAATTTTCAACTTACAAAGAAAATCGCTTAAATCAAAACATATGATTAGTGAGCTATGACAATTTATTATAATTAATTTTATTATCGTTCATACTTACAGGACTTGTGACGGAGTCCACTGCTAAACATAGACCTCTCTTATTTATTCTGCGGTGTAATAGTAGCTAGCGTAAGAGATTCCATTATCCAATATTAAGAGCGAAACTTAAACGGGAGATGGGTAGCAGCATCTTCATGTTAACAAGTCAATAAATTTTTAATAAAAAAAAAAAAATTGGCGTTGCCAAAACGCTTGTTAAGCGTGCCAACTATGGCAAATATCACTTCTATGAGGCTATCTAATATAATATAATATAGATAAAAAGAACCCCTGTCCTACTTATAAACCCCATGACAGTTCCAGAACCAGAACAATAAATAATTTGAACAACTTAAATGTTAGCAAAAATAATATTGTTGTGTAAGTTCCGTTGCCCCATTCCAAATTTCTCTAAGTTCAGATTACCGTTCTCTTTCGTGCCTAATACATAGTAGGTACATTGGTAGTGGTAGTACATTGGACCCCATTAATTTTAGTCCTATTTCTGTAATACCATCAGTAAAATATTTGAAAAAATTATTTTCGATCAATTGTAATTTTTTTATTATAAATAATTACTCCTTAATACCCAATTTGTTTCTATAAGGAGTTGCTCGACGTCTGACGCCGGTGTTGAGTAGAGTGAGGAATTCACAAGACGCCTTAGGTATTTTTTGTGATCTTTCCATGGTTTACGATTGTGTTCATCATGAGACTTTAATCATGAAACTACCCCATAACTGTGTCAAAAATATTGCGCTCAGACTTCTTATTTCATATTTAAATAACAGAACTCAAAAAGTCGTGATAAATGGTAAAGGTTCCTCCTGATCGGTAGTATCAATGGGCATTCCTCAGGTCTCAATTCTTGGTCCATTCCTATTCTTAATCTATATTAATGACTTTATTTATCTTATAGGGCAATCACGAATAGTACTATTTGCTGATGATACCTCTTTAACTTTCAAACTGAAATGGCAGTCAATTAATTATGGAGATGTAATAATGCTCTATCAAAATTAGTACACTGGTTTAACGCCAACAATTTGCTCTTAAACGGCAATAACACAAAATGAATTAAATTTTCAATACCTAATGTTAAACATTCGAATACCAATGTGCTATTAAATGAAGAGGAGTTGAGTCTTGTGGATACCACTGTTTTTCTTGGTATTACTATTGACGCGAGGCTTTAATGGACCCCCATATATCTAAATTAGCAAGCAGACTTAGTTATGCAGCATATGCTGTAAGAAACAGAAGTCTCATGGATGTTGAGACAGATAGATTAGTTTATTTTAGTTACTTTCATAGCGTAATGTCTTATGGAATTTTGCTATGGGGTAATGCGACTGACATTGAAGCCATACTTGTTTTACAAAAGAGACCCGTATGACTGATTTATAACTTAAATTGTAAAGAGTCCCTTAGACAAAATTTTTAAGAGATAAACATTTATTAACTTTGGCATCCCAATATATTTATGAAAATGTAATATATGTACATAAAAGCATAAATAGCTTTGATAGGAATAAGGATGTTCATACTTTAAACCCTACTAAACTAAAATTAGCTTGTAATGCCAGTTAATAGACTCTACAGAATCAGTAATTCATTTATGAGCAATGTATACGCTTTTACAACAAAATCCCAGAACATATTCAAAGTAAGTCAATAAACATGTTTCAAAGTTTTATTAAATGAAAACTGTACAAAAAGGTTTATTATTATATCAAGGAATACATGAATTAAAATAAGCCCTAGGAATGAGGTGATCGCCTCCATGCTGGTTCTATGAAAATTCCTTTAAAAATTGTTCAAACAAAATTACTGTAAAGTGAAATATGTTAAAAAAGTCCAGTTTTCCAAGGACAGAGGTATTTTCCGAACCTGTGGTAAATAAAATAAAATCGGCAAAGTGTGAGTCGCACTCGCGCACCGAGGGTTCCGCACAAATCCGTAGGTATATACGAGTAAGTTTAAAATTATTAAAATAATTTTATTATATGATGTAACTAAAAATTTATGTTTTTCGCAATTTTTCCTTTATCTGTGCTAAAATACGTTGCTTCGTACCAAATTTTAAGATTCTGAGTTCACGGGAAGTACCCTGTAGGTTTTTATTCCCTTGCGAGTGTCGAAGACTTGCGGCATAAACCGCTGTATCTTTTGAGTGCGTTGGCTTAGAAGTTTGCATTTTTCACAGCTTCAAGAAACAGTAGACTTGAGTATTTGATATGAATTTCAGCTTGATACCTCCACGCGTTCCTGAGATAAAGGGTCTTGACAGACAGACAGACGGACAACAAAGTGATCCTATAAGGTTCCGTTTTTTTCCTTTTGAGGTACGGAACCTTAAAAGTGACTTTCAAAAAGTTTTATGTAATAGCCAATATTGAAAAAAAATTGAATGCCTTGTTGGTCTAGTATTCGTAAGCGCGATTAATCAAGTAGGGCTAAAACTAGATATTACGTTTTTCTGTTAAGGGGCTATTCCATGCGAACGACCTTGAGCATTTGTCCGCGCCGACTCGCTACAATATATTGCGTAAGAAATATGTAAGACGCCACCTACTGTGCGAACGTAGTATTATTTTTTCAACATCAATAAACTATTTTATGGAAATACACACAGCGTACAACGATAAGTGTATTTTAATTTTTTTATTCGGTATATTAGTTGCATTATATTAGAATTATGTATTCTCATATATTATGAAATTTTATAATTAATTATATATTAGAAATGAAGCATTGAAAGTTGTGAGTTTAAAAGATACCTACTCACTATAGGTAAATAGATAGATAGCTCGCCTTTTGTACAAATATTTGGTGCAATAAAGAATAAATAAATAAATAGGTTGTCGATGAGGATGAAAATTAATATTATTTCTACATACATCTAATTATATTTATTTATACACTAGCTGTGCCCCGCGGTTCCACCCACGTATATCACGCGTCTGCGCCTTACCACATGCGAACTTCGAGAGAGACATCACGACGGACGGTTGCTGAATTAACAAAGATTTAAAAAGTGAAATATGTTACTAAAAAAACATGGTTAATCTAATTGGTGGTTATGCATGATACAGGTACTGATACGAATAATGTGGCCTATTTTATACCGGCGTTACTATTTTACATTTTAACATGAAAAAGTAGTTATTGTGACATAACTGTAATAGATAAACATATGGTATGGCAGACTTTTTGTAGATATTGATATCCTCTATAAAACTGAAGTACATTACTTTGCTCTATTATCAATATTTTCCGCAGCGTACGCGATATAAGGATTCTTTTTGGTATTTTTTTCACACCTTGGGTTACATTAACGAAGTTTTCATACGGATCATTAAATTTTTTTGAAAACAAACAAACAAATCTTTCCTCTTTATAATAGTAGTGTAGATAAGGGTAACTGTAATAAAGGTAATACAAAAATCAACGAGAAGTATAAGGGTTCAATCTTTCAATTTCAATTTAAAAAAAATGTTACCCCCACACTAGGAATTTCTCCTGTGTTGTGGAGGCAGTTTACAAACATAAATTGCACAAGGACAAACATCCAGACCCGGAACAATTATTTGTAGGCCACACAAATACTTGTTCTGTGTGGGATTCGAACCCGCGGCCCCCAGCGCAACAACTGATTGCTAAACCACTGCGCCACGGAGCCGTCGCCGGGTTATAGCTAAAGTGACCATACGTCCTGTTTTAAACGGGACTGTCCCTTTTCTCGGTCACCTGTCCCATTGTCCCCAAATAAAGCTCCGGGACACAAAATTGTCCCGTAACTCGTTGGATGAATGTATTTAAAGTCAACAATCTTCAACATAATTTTTAATCGAATATATTTTATGTCTACCTGGTACAAATGCTGCAGTAGAAAGAGTATTTTTCTATTTTGAATAAATTGAGGACGTCTGAAGAAAACACTTACGGTTCCAGTTCTAAAGGCGATGTTGTTAACAAAGGTAACAATAAAAAAACTTGACCAGAATTTTATTCTTATTTAAAATCATCACCAACTTTATTAAAGCAAATTTATCTAATGACAAATGTAATAAATAATTAAAAAAAATATGTTGCATTTAATAATTACCGTCTATACCGAATATAATTTTATAGTGAACACTAATTGTATAAAGTTATAGTTTTTAGAGTATAAATAAACCCATGCCCTGTTTTGAGTTAAAAAATAAATAGTCAGTTTAGGTTTTTAGTTAAATATAGTTTTAAAATTTTTTAGTTTATAGTAAAAAGTAGGTATATTAATACCTACTTAGATACTTTTTGCCGAATTAGGGTGGATACCCCTAATACCAGTCATGCCCCTAATTCCAGTCTTTTCGCCTTTTTACTGCATAAATAAGATTCCTAGTAGTCTTAACTACATATATTGTCATCTAAAAAATTCTTTGTACCTAGAGGAAAGTATATTTATTCAAATATTACCTCGCAGTTTTAAACCTAACAGTATTAAATTAAAAATCAATACACATACGCAACGAAAAACGATCATTTTCCTAATTATTTGACAAGTTATGATCCCGGTAAAATTATGCTTACTTTACATTATCTCATATATAGGCTTTTTGATTTGTATGAATATGACTATAGACATAGTAATGCAGTTATTTTTGTTTGAATTTACAAGTTATTTATTTTCTTTTAGTGGAAATTAATGGGGCTGTAATTAGATATAAAAAATGTATGGAGTGCATAATATCAGCCGCCCGGCTGTTATTTGGTTTGACGTACCTAATAAAAAGTACCTAATCTCAGCCACGTAATATAAATCAGGGCTGCCATAAACTGGAATAAATACCATTAATTTGATCATAACTTATTTTATAGCTAAGGGAGTTCAAAATTGGTTTTACATTTTAAAGTTTAGCAAAAGATGTACTAGCTTTTCTCTCTGACATTCGGCGTATATTAAGAACACCTTATGTACTATAATACTATTAATTATTAATATTAACGTATTTATATTTTTTAAATACGTATTTATATTTTTTTACGATATCCTTGAACATACATCTATGTTTCCAATTCAAAACAGGTGGAACTACTTTATCGGTATAAATATACTTGATTTTTGATTTACTTTTCCTATTGAATCCATGAGTAATTGTTCTACAAAAGAAACAGTCTTGTTTTGATTCCGACATAGTCCATTTTACATTGTTACATGTAATTAACATCTTATGACAATTCAGACAAACGATATGTGGAACCCAATTCTTATCTTGATTTAATTATGTTAAGTGAGAAACAATACTTGTGTGTTGTATTAACAACATGAGTAATATTTTTCCGGCCATGTTGTGGTGTGTACGAACCACAAACATAACAGAAATGATATGGCGATTTTGGGTTGTCATGCTCATGTCTATGGGTTCTACTACTTGTAGCTTTATACTCTGGTGAGGCCAAGGTAGCCACCTCAATAGAGGTCGCTGGATGACGTCGCCTGCGGGCCCGCTTTCCCACCCTGACTAACCGCCGACACTGGGGTTCCATCCCCCTGCATCGTAAATTTTTCTGTTGTTTGCCATGACGGTATACGTGTCCTCTTGCAGGGGCTTTGCCGGATAGTGGGACAACTCCGTTGCCCGCCGTCACCACGGGGAGGTGTCCTGGATGTAAACACACGGATGAAATTTTTCGCACTTCAGAATCCGGAGTAAGAAAATATTATATCGTTATATTACGACGTGATTGGCTCAAATGAATACTAGAATCGTGATCAACAACCCGAAAAATATCAACTCATCAAAGACCCAAGATCTCAATTTACAGCCAAAAACTGAAAAATGGATTTGATTTTGGATGGCCATCACGTGACCTACAAAGGTCTGTTCTAAAAAAAAGGCAATACATATTCGGACGTAAAATTTTCTGCTCTTCAAGAATCCAGGGTCAAAATTATCATATCATCAAATTTTAGGGGTTTTGACCTTTATTCGACCTTGATTTCGACACTTTAAGGTCAAGAGAACCCAAGATTCAGATTTAGCGACCCCGAAAACATATGCATATATATATATATATATTTTCATTCATTCATTACAGCCCTTCACAAGTCCACTGCTGAACATAGGCCTCCCTCAAGGAATGCCACAAAGCACGGTCCTGAGCCACCTGCATCCATCGACTTACTGCATTCCCGTCATTCCCCAATTCGACCTTCAGATGCTCTTGACCTTGACGTGATGGGGTTAAACAGACCCCGGATTCGGATTCAGCAACCACAAATACATAACGTGCACCTCCTCAGATATCGGAGAAAATAATTTCAAAATTTTTTTGTGGGGCTGTGTTATATAATTATATAATTTATTATTTATTATTATATACCATTTTGATATATTTTTCATTATTTATGAAATTTTGTGTCAAAATAAGTACACATAAATATTTTAATTCTTACGCCGTAATCGAATTTTAATAATCGATTATGTTTACTACCGGTAGAGTAGTGGTATAAATAAATAAATAGTACGGTTGCAACCTGTTTTAATAAATAAAACAACAAATGTAACTAATATTTTTTTAATCGGTACTTACAGTCAATTACCATATTTTTATTTAAAAAACATTTGCTGTGACGGCATTGACCGAACTTTTCTCGAGTCGATCATGTCAGGCAGTACACACTTTTCATAAAAAACTTGGGTAACATATTGAAAATCTAAAATTGGTTGTCTTTGTAAATTTTTAGTACTTTTACTGCATAATCTGGGCCAGTACATATTATAGCAAGTATTCAGACACTTTTATTTGCTAAATGAAGCTGGCCTTGGATTTGGTAAAACCAGTAATTATTTTCATTTATTGTTACACTTGATCACTGAATTTATAACTTTTTTTTGGTCGAAAGGCTGTGTCAAAATCTATTCCGAAAGCTGAAATAGGACATTTAACTTCAATAAGACCATTAATAGAATCAGGCGTTACTTTGCGGAAATCCATTATATAAAAGCTTTTAGAAAAATTTACATCGCAAATATCCGCGTTATAAAATAAAATGATGTGTCTTACCTAGTATGAAGAGCACCTCCCGCCCTCCCTCAATTGCGTGCACTATCCCCGTCACCACTAATCCCAGCACCGCTACTCCCAACACCACTACACTAGGCAAGACACACCACTGACGATAATACGACACGTGTTTCGCCTCTACACGAGGCATCCTCAGGTGATATAGACTCTACGGTGGCTAACCGCTAAGTGAGCAGCGAGCCAAAATAAGTGCCTAAAAAGTTTAGGTTAGCCACCGTAGAGTCTATATCACCTGAGGATGCCTCGTGTAGAGGCTAAACACGTGTCGTATTATCGTCAGTGGTGTGTCTTGCCTAGTTTAGTGGTGTTGGGAGTAGCTGTGCTGGGATTAGTGGTGACGGGGATAGTGCACGCAATTAAGGGAGAGCGGGAGGTGCTCTTCATACTAGGTAAGACACATCATTTTATTTTATAACGCGGATATTTGCGAAGTAAATTTTTCTAAAAGCTTTCAATGAGACTGTCGTTGTATAAACCATTAGGTGAAGCCCTCAAATATCAATGATCTAGGTCAAGGAATAGACCACATTTTTCTATAATAATATTTTCTTGTTTGCTCAATTGTGCTAATGCTACAGACTCGTTGTCCCTACCATGTTTAATGGAAGAGACGTGATCTAAATTATAACTGTTTTGGTATAAAAGTATTCACTATTTTTACAGGGACTGATCACAGAAACAAGGTGTCAATGATACGGTGATTTATTTGCTACTGAACATTTCAATTACGTTTTACCATATTAAAGACCTCACTCACACTTGCATACTGTTCATCTTACATACTACATACACGCATGACAATATTGCTCGAACAACAACTATATAAAATAGTTTTAAACCGATCGATCAAACATTGCGGTCGTAGTTGACAATGCTCTAGCACGCAGGCAATCGACGCACACTACGATAGCAATCGACGTACACTGCAGTAGTATCGAAACGACGCAGCGCGTGAAATCAACTGACGCAGGTCCAACCTCGACAAGCGCTCGCGGGATAATGAACGGAAATGGCCGGCGCAGTGAAATATATGGTACTTTTATTTAATTAATTAAAATATAATAGTAACGATTTAAAGAGTAAAAATAATGGTATAGTATAAATGATGTAGAACTTCAGAAATATAGAGGCTTGTATCGAAGCTTTTTCGGTCGTTTTTCGAAGTATTTTTTTTCCTAGCGTGAAAGCCATATAACGAAAATGTATTCTATAAATATTAAAGTGTAGGATATTTGGGAGATAAAAATATCTTTTTGATGGTCGATATTCAATAGAATCTATAAATTAGAGCTCCCAAATCATGTCTTCGAGCGTTTTTGCCTAAACATGCATCGGGAGAATGATTGTTACTGATTAAATAAATAAGTTATCTAAAATTCGCTTTGAGCTTATTTCAGAAGAGGAAACGAACTATTTCACCAAGTAATTGTTATTTCAAGCAACGAACAATAAACATACAATTTCAACGAGGAAACCTTGTAATTTCGCGTTTTTTTTTTTTGTAATACGCCTCTTAAGAAATTTTTGTTTACAGTCCTGAATTAGGAAATTGACGATATTTCACTTCTGTTCCTAGGACAGCACGTAAAGCAATTGGCGCTGAGCCTGTTCACTCAGAATGCCGTTCCTACCGACTAGGAGAGTCAGGGAACAGAGAGGGCAGCTATGTTTGCGCACACTCTTGTGCACTATAATTCTGTTCTGTGCAGATGGCTAGTCCCGTTAAGACTAGCCGCTGTGGCCGAAATTCGGTCTGGAGGACTTTATAATGAAAATATATTCACCCACTCACTATCCGATATTTCTAAAGAACTATTTAAGATCTGTTTTTCTTTTAAAAATTTTTTTCTTGGTTAAATCGGTAGATTTGCTGTCTATATTTTCCTGAATAAAGTAACGTAAGGAAAGGTATTTACTAGAGTTGTTTTGCGATAAACTGTAAACCTACAAGCATATAGTAAAAATATAAAAATAAAAGAATAATTATAGTACACCGTAAAAAGAACCTCTTTGTAGGGGAGGAAAATGAACCTTGGGATTGTTTGCAAATACTGTCTGTGATTTGCGGACTACTACGTTTGCGTTGTTGATACAATAAAACGTCCTAAGTAAACAAAAGCCTTGACTTCGTTTAGTTTTGTAATTATTACTATAATGAAAATTATATTTATAAATATTATTCCTGATTTTGCTTAAATAAGGATAGTGAACCAGCAAGCCATGACTAATAAAGGCAATCTTTCGTCATATCTACAACTCAAGAGGCTTTCTTTCTATGTTCACGGGCTCGTATAATTAGTAGTTATGCCAGAGTCAAAATATAAATTATCTAATAAAATCAATTGTTTAGAAAATACTGTACTACATCTTTTAAACTATCAATAATACTACTATTACATATTAATAAATAATCTCGGTTATTTACGGCGTAATATTTTTTTTCACGAATTAAATGACTGAAATACATTTTTCCACATTTCTTCTTTATTTAATTAAGCATGACAAGCATCATGTTTGTTGCTATCCAGAAATTTTCTTATACTATGGTTAATTAACAATTAGGGCTGTTGTCAAAGTCAACAATAAAGTAATTAAAAGTTCAATTATAATTTTATGATGGAGTTTTGTCCCGTATACTTCTAAGAAAATTAATTTGAACAAAAATATTAGGATTAGTTTTACTAAGGTCTATGATTTATTTAAAATAGATTCGGTTTAGAATAAACAAAAACGATATTGTTGTAACATATGAACTAAACAGGGACCTATATACTTATCTTGTGGTGTCAATTTTTTGATTAGTGATTGAATAAGAATGATGAAGATGAAAGAAGTTTTTGGAAGTATACAATAAAACGGGATATTTGGCGTCCTGTACACATTTTTCGCGGGACGCATCCTCTAAGGCTCTAGAATCAGAATGCCCCCGTTTCTCACGGAACTGTTGGCAAGTCTATTGACGACCTGTTCTGTGGTATGTTCTTTAGGCAGCCCATTGTTCAGCAATGAACTTGTGTTACAATAAAATAACAATAAAATGAAAATTAATTAGGCGCTGTCCTTGCAATAATTAATTGTCAAAATTGTGTTTCTGAAAAAAAGGATACCGTCAAAAACATAACTTGTAAAAAAAAACAAGTCTCGCAACTCAGTTCTTCTACCGTAAAAAGTTGTGAGATCCATGTAATACCAAGTCGGTTAATTTATTCAGTCCATTCTTAAGGGTCCTTCTGTCTTAAATTATTACATAATTAGCTAACCTAACAACATCTTATAGTGACCATATCAATATTAAAAATCTTTTATGTTTTAAACAAATTGATTTGGCAATCGCACTAAACAATCTAATTTAATGTAATATGTATTACTTGAGAGATACTTGAGAGATCGCATGAAAACACAATGTATCTCACAAATAACACATATTATATTAACTTATATTGTTTAGTGCGATTGCCAAGTCAATCTATTTATTTTGACACAAACTAATACGAGAGTAATATTATTGCTGCTCCTTTACGCAAATTATTATAAAAAAAGTTGTAACATCCTAAATGCGATATGCACGCATAATGGATAAAGGGACTTTACCTGCTACAAAGAATATATACACTACGCTAAAAGAAACGACACTTAAGCATGTGTGCACGTAAAATCACTTGCGGCTGCTAGACACCCACATATGTGTGCGGGCGCCTTGAGAGGCGCGCGGGGCGTTGAACGGGCCGTCGCCGACTGCTCTGGCTGAGCGCTGCGCTTAATACAAAAATAATACCTATTCATTTGTATATAATTATTCTACCTTTATATAGTTACAATATTTATTTATATGTATGGCACACTTATGTTAAATATAATAGTTTTAAAGTACATATTTGTAATTTCATATATATTTATATTTTTTTATTAAGGACAAGAAACAGTTGTATTAAAAAATTACAATCCAAATCAAAATGAAAAAAATGTATATATATATATATATATATATATATATTAAGATATGATAAGGTTGTTTGGAAGAGATCGCTCTTAGCGAGAAGACTACCCATTGTACCACATTTATTTTTCTCATTTTTTGTTAATATTTATGTTATTTCTTGGCGTACAATTAAGTGTTATCTATCTATCTATCTATCTATGCTTCCCTATGAATTTTCTAAAAAAAATATACATTTGGCTACGAATTTTTTCAATTGTTAGAAATAATAATAAAATTATAATAGTCATCGAAAAAGCCAAAAATATTTAAGAGTAAGTAATTTTTAGGGGGTAGTAGGTAATACTGATTGTGTGTTGGTTAATTATTATTTAAGATTACCATTAACTGTCGTGCATTTTTTTTGTAGGAAATTTTAATTTTCCACATCTGTAAAGATATTTAATAAAAGTTGATTTAAAATTGATCTTATCTTTCACTATCTAAATACATAAGCTTACATTATATAACATATACCTACTATGTATTTTCTTTGGCACAAGTCTATAATATTCCATTTCGGTTCGGTATCAACCCTAGCGTTACACGCTCCGGCCTAATGTCACCGGTGCTTCAACTCTCACGTACAGATAGTGTCACCGCTGTGCCTGCTTGTCGATCCGACCCGACCGATTATTGTCTAACAAAAGAAGAGGACGTGCTATCTCGCTCTTTTTTGTATTGTGATTTTTTCACCATCAGATGGTTTCGACAACATATAATACTAGGCTCATTTGTGACATTTGTTGCCCTTGCTATCAATTCTCTGTAATTTTGGATCGTTTTTTCGTAGTTTTTGTCTTTCATGTAGCCCAAATAAAAATCGAGTGGATTTAAGTCCGGAGACCTAGGTGAATACAGTATAGGTCCCAGTTACCCAACCTACCTGTCTGGATAAGCTTTGTCCAAGTAGGCTCTTACTTGCCGACCATAATGAGCAGGGCACCCATCATTCTGAAGCCACATTATCTCTCTTAGCTCACTGGTAACATTTTAAAGGAGCGTGGGTAAGGTTTCTCGTAAAAACTCCAAGTTATTGCTTATATTTAATGTAGGTGGAAGCGTACCTCTTCCTTCCGGACCGCCGCAAGGTGTACTCGCTTGCAAAACTTAAGTCAATTACGTTTTCAAATTTAAATAATTAAATCTGTGTCGATAAATCGAGTAAAAATAATAGGAGTGCAGAAAGCAGTGGCTGTGAGCAAAACTGTGAGTTAAACCTCCTCATATTCTGATTGCCTATTACGCGTCACCCTCCTGTGGACCTACTTTATATCTTCATCAATCTATTTGCGTATGTGCTTGACCTATTTGCATACGCACTTTTCGGCCATTATTGCGTTAGGTCCAACCCACACTAGCGTGACTCCACCCCTCGCTTGCTATAGGACACTGCTGCCGTACTGTTTTTGCGCCATTTTGCAATTGCGTCTTGAAGATTACAACTAACTCCTATTCACTTATAGTCTCCTAATATTGTGCGAATGGATACTATGAACAAATCGTTGTCAGATACAGAAGTCGAAATTACACATCAAACAACTCCACCAAACTTTTTAACTGCCCGGAAAAAGAGAAGAATAGATGAAGATTATACTTCGGAACTGGCTAATTTAAAAGAAGAAATGAAAAACATGTTCTCATCGCTTATAAATTCTCAAAATCTAGAATTTCAAAAAAATGCAAGCATTCTGAAAGAAATCCAAAAAACTAACCAAAATATCGAAAATTCTATTACTTTTTTAACTGAATAAAATAAGGAATTTCAAGAAAGGATCTCTAAGCTAGAAGGACACATTAAGGAGGACAGGAATTATATAGCTATTTTGGAAGACAAAATAGAGGACATGCAAAAAGATAGACGTAAAGCAAACTTGGAAATCAAAAATGTTCCGAGAAAGAACGACGAGGAAAAAACACCTTATTGAAATGGTTTTTAGTCTATCCAACACTATCGGCTGCCAAATGGTAAGTTCAGATATTAAGGATGTGTATAGAGTCCGTGGAAAAAGAGAAGACATTAAGAACACTCCTATCATTGTGGAAACATCATCTACAATACAAAAAAATGATTTTTTTAAAAAATGTAAGGATTTCAACAAAAAAAAAAAAAAACAAATCAAAACTCAGTGCTCATCATTTAGGACTTAAGTCTTCAGGCGTAGAAAATATACCTATTTTTGAATCAGAGCAGTTAACAGCAAAGGCTGCCCGACTCTATTTTCTTGCACGCGAACTTAGCAAGACACACTCGTATAAATTTTGTTGGACATCTTACGGGAAGGTTTATTTAAGAAAAGGCGATAACTCCAAAATTATACTAATTAAAAATGAATCGCAAATCCAGCAGCTGAAGATAAACACCTGACTAAAAACCGTTCTACAATATACATGCAATCTCTTCGTTTTTATTAGAGTAAGATCTATAGTATTTTCGTATATTAACTTTTTGTTTATAATTTTTTACCACATAAATGTAAAAAAACAATCACTCAGACATACTTTCACACATTCATCTTCCAATAATACTACACAGTCACATCTTAACAAACATTTCGGGAAAACACAGACTATTGTAACTGTTTTCACTTTATATTGGTTCTACTGTCACCTTACCCACCTGCACATTACAACGCTATTATACACATATAAAAACTTTTCTTTTAATAATTTTATAAACATACATCGTGTAATCACTTCGCAAAATTACCCTCTACTAAAATATTTATAATATTCAACAAACTTTACAACGTAATTGATAATGCATTTTATTATTTTATAAAAATAGAATGAACAGTACATTTACTATTATACAAGATATGGATGAGTCGAAAATAGCGAACTCTACTGAGTGTGAAATACAGGATTTAACTAAATATATAAATGCCTAAAAAAATAAAAAAATGACCTAACCTTTATATGCCAAAATATTCGTAGTATTTACAAAAATATTGATGATTTTGAATAAACACTATCGCACCTTAATTTTGAAGTTGATGTTATTATGTTAACCGAATGTAGACTTAGCTTAAACAGACCCCTACCTCATTTATCTAACTATACATCACTTGTAACAAAATTTAATTCAAATCAAAATGATGGTGTAGTGGTTTATGTTAAAAATAATCTTAAGCGATCTATTAAAGAGGTGAAATTAGATCATGCTTCCTGTATACAGATAAATATATTTGACCATACAATTTTATGTATTTATCGGTCTCCGTCGAATCCAAATGCGATAAAGTTTATCGACTCTATTAGTACTTACTTGGACACAATAAAGTCATGTCGTAACATAATAGTAATATAATATTAATATTGATATTAATATAAACTATTGTTGATATTAATATAAACCTAATTCCTAAGCAAAACGAAGGATCCAATGAAACTAATAATAGGGATAATTATTTGAATATGTTGTCAACTCATGGAATACTACCTGGTCACTCTCTACCGACTAGAGGCGCTAGCTGTTTGGACCATTTTATGTTAAAATTAGACAAAAAAAGTTTCTTGTCATATATCAATCTTAAATACAAGTACTACTGATCATTTGACAATTTTTTTTGAAATTAACAAAAATAAAGCAAAAGCAAAATGTATCGAAAACAGAAGAATTTGTAGACTATGAAAGAGCGCTCTCCATATAAATGCAGAAAATATCTCTACATTATTATTTTGTGACAACCCGAATATAATTGCCGAAAAACTTATTAAACGCGTATCTGAATCCTTAAAAGAGAGTAAAATTACAAAAAGAAAGCCAAAATCACAACGCACCATTAAGCCTTGGATTACACCAGGTATTTTAAGGTGCATTAGAAATAGAAATAAAATGCAAATGTAACTACGTTCGAATCCTCACAATGTAATCACAATAATTATCTATAAAAGATACAGAAATTTCTGTAACAACCTAGTAAAAAAACTCAAAAGAAAATATGAGAGAGAACAATTAAATAATAAAAACGAATAAGAATTCAAAAATACTTTGGAAAACAATTAAAGAAATAACAAATCTAAAACCTAATAAGACCACAAATTCTGATTTACTAAATATTAAATTAAACCCCTATGATTCACTTAACCATGTTAACGACTACATTTCAAATATCAGTAGAAATCTTGCCGAGGAAATCCAAAAATATGACACCTCTCCCGAACCTGACAGCCTACTTAAGCTTGCATCACATTTATCATCATTTGCCTTATTAGAAACTGATCCACTGGAAATTGAAAATATCCTGTCAGATCTAAGTCAACTAGTGCACCTGGCTGGGATAATATCTCTACTTAGTATCTCAAGTTTTCTAAATCCCTCGTAATTCCCGTGATAAGTCATTTGGCTAATCTCTGCTTTCAAAAGGGTATTTTTCCATCTTATCTCAAAAAATCATTAGTGACTCCATTGTACAAGGGTGGAAAAATAGATGATGTCGAAACTACAGGCCCTTTTCAGTTTTGCCTGCCGTTTCTAAAATTATAGAAAAGTTAATAAATAAACGATTTATCAACTACCTTGAAAGTTTAAACCTTCTTTCAGATAACCATTTCTATAGGTTAAAGTTAAGCAATTAGAAAATCGTTCAGTGAAAAATATTTAATGGATTAGTGGTGACGTCGATAGTGCACGCAATTGAGGGAGGGCGGGAGATGCTCTTCAAACTAGGTAAGACACATCATTTTATTTTTTCGAGCGGCTGTACGCGAAGTAATTTTTTACCAACTTTAATATCAAAGTAGAGACGTCGAAATTTAGTATAACTGTGAATCCGTAACATTTTGCGGAACATATATTGTGTAGTTTTGGTAGATATTGGCCCAAGCTATCACCCCTTGCACTATGTCGTACTAATTACTGGAGACCTTGTATATATTTATAGATGAAAAATCGACAAAAGGCCGCTCGGGCTGCTCATTTCCTGCACAATTTACGTGACCGCCAAAGAGAGGCTAAAAGCCGAAAGCGATAGGAAGTTAAATAAATTTGAGTAGTATTGCCCTTAATGCGAGCAGAATAAAATCAGAATATAATATGAACGGTTGTTCTTAGATGATATAAGATTAAACTGTCTAGTGCGGACTTAAATATTTTACAGTGGTAGAGCACCGCGGCAGCTTTTGCTGCTGCACGTATGGACCGGCTCGAGCCGGATTGGCACCAAGACCTCACAGAATACCGGCGTGAAGTGGAAGCTCTGCTTCTGCTTTTCATCTGGTCAGTGCAAGTGGCCGGAGGTCACTCTCGCTCAGGCTGCCTCAGGTATTCTGGAGGGAGGGGGGGCAAAATTCTGTTCAAGACAATAGCTGCTCGGAGCAAACTGAGCAACAAGACCAAGGCGGCGCCTCCATTTTCTGCAACATAAGGGGACTTCACTCGAATCTAAACACCATCCACTACGCTCGAGACGGCATAGCTGGCCTTGCTCTTTCTGATTGAGAAGCAGGTACCCGGGGTACAAATTGAAACACTCCTTTATGCCTCGGGCTGGAGTTTGCATATACGTCAGAGAGGACATCTGTTCTCAAAGCTTCAGCACTCTTGAAGGTACGAATCTGTCTATCCTTTGGCTACGCGTAGACAGCGACGATCACCCGCGCGTCTACGGGTGCCTCTATAAGTTTCATAGCGATAATGCCAAAACAGACCGACTCATCGACTCCTTGCTACAACAGTTACCATCCGCAGAGATCGTGATCTTTAGCAATTTCCAAATGTGGAGGATCATGCACCTTTCCTGTTGGAACTTCTACTGAACTCTTATCTGGACAGATATCAAGTCTCCGTTGACATCCCTCTTAGCTTCTCGGACCATTGTCTAGTCCGGAGTGTGGTGCCACTCACGCTGAAATCGCGGTTGTTTTCTGCAGGCTGCCGCCGTGTATGGCACTATAGGTCGGCCGATTGGGATGGGATGCGGTCTTTCTTTGCATCCTACCCTTGGAGGCGTGTTTGCTTCTCGCCGAAAGATCCCAACGTTGTTGCTAATTCTGTTGCTGATGAGGTACTTCAAGCTATGGAACTTTTTATTCCTTCCCATCGGAGGCAGATCTCAGCTGTGGTTTAGTCGCTCCTGTTAAATAGCATCACGCTATTAGGAGTGCTATCGGTCTGGGCTGACTCATCAACATCACGGGATGTTAAAACCAGTGCCTTTAAAAAGAAGTATAATTCCGCCTCCACGTCCTTTATAAGAGTCATTGCTACGGCAAAGTCAAAACAGGGCACATAGGCAGAATTGGCGAGAAACTAGTTTGTTGTAAGATTATTCGATTTTTCCACTGCTTTTACGTAAACCTTATCTCCCTGTATTATATCTGAGTGAGTTGCTCTGCGTTTCCTATCTACATACTCTTATCCTTTTTCTTTTTGTATTTTGTCTCTATCCCTGCTATCTGAATCTAAATGATTGTCTGTAATTTATTTCACCTATTGATGGAATTTTATCCCTACTTTTTCGTTGAAAAAACAGTTCAGACCGTAACCTCTCGGTAACTGTAAGGAGGGGTGCTGTTATACATTAGAAGATACACCCACAAACATTCTTTTAAATCCTTCCTCTCGATTTGGCTGATACGAAGACGTTTCAAAATATCTCCGTTTTGTCTTTCAACTTCGCCGATCATTTGAGGCCAATATGGTACATGTAACATTAAGTTATTTAGTACTGAAGAAAGATCGAAACTCTTCACTAACGAACTGCTTGCCATTGTCTGCGGTGATAGAATAATCAAGTCTACTGAACATTTCTTTTACCATTTTAATAATCTGTAAGCTTGTGATGTTTTTGTAATTTTTACTTCTACTATACTATAGTAGTCGACCACTACTAACAGATACTCGTTACTTGGCAATGGTCCCATTAGATCTATTGTGACATCTATCTATGGAGCTGCAGGCAACTCTCGTCTCTTCATTGGTGCAGGTGAGTTTGGCAAACCCACTAACGTACAATCTTTACAGGCCTTTACTAATTGTTCTACGTCTTTATCGATACGGGGCCACCATATCTTTGATCTCAAGCGTCCCTTCATCGCTACGATACCTGGATGACCCTCGTATGCAGCATCTAATACACTCTTGCAGAGTTGCTGTGGTATTACAATTTTATTTCCACGAAGTAGAATGCTATCATGGAAACAACTCGTTTTCAAAAAAATTGTAACTCTTAATCGAATCGTCCCAGTCGTTCTGATAGACACCTTTTTTCACTTTGTGAATCTCTTGGTCTTTTTCTGAATATGCTACAATGGTACTTATTGGTATAGAAACTGGTCTAGAATTTTCCACTATTTGGTACACATGCTGGTCTTTTCCTTTTGGTGGGTTATCAGGATAGTTACATAATCGTGACAAAGGATCAGCTATATTTGTTTTTCCTGGCTTGTATACAACATTGAATGAATAAGACTGTAGCCTCAGTACCCATCGTTCAATCCTCGCACATGGTTTTGACTTAGACCCGAACAATATCTTTAGCGGCTTGTGGTCAGTGACTAAATCAAAAGGCTTTACAAATAAAAAAAAATTAAATGTTCGACCCCCCAAACTAATGCTAGTGCCTCTTTTTCAGTTTGGCTATACCTGCGCTCGCAGTCTGTCAAAGTTCGATTACCACAGGCAATAATCCTAGGGCCATTTGTATCATTTTGTACAAGGACAGCACCAAGTCCAACAGGGCTAGCGTCTGCTATCACCTGTCTTGCATCTCTGACGTCATAATACCCTAAAATCTGTATTTCCGTGAGCATCCGTTTAAGTTTTTGGAATGCTTTATCTTGTTCCCCAGACCATTGTTTTTCCAAGCTCTTCCTTTTGCTCATCTTCTGTCTTAGCAGGTGCTTGAGAAGTTCTGTCATGGCGGCCAAGTTAGGTATCTATTTGTTTATGTAGTTTAAGAGTCCTAAAAAACTTTGGCGTTCTTCTATGGTCTTGAGGACCCTAAATTTCATAATGCTCTCAACGTACTTGTTGAAGGGTTTACTCCTTCATGTGTAAGCCTGTGTCCCAGAAAATTCACATCCTGCGTTTTATATATGCATTTATTGCTATTCAGCACGGCGTTGTTTTTACTAAGTACCTGTAGAACTTTCTTTAGTCATGCATCATGTTCTTCTTCACTGTTCCCGAATACCAGGATATCATCAATAAAATTGACGACCCCTTCACAGTTTATCAGCATCCTTTCAATGATCTTCTGAAAACTCTCGGAAGCGCAAGTAATTCCAAGAATTATTCTTTTATATCTATATAATCTTTTGGGGGTTATAAAAGTCGTTATGTGTCTGGATTCAGAGTGAATTTCCACTTGATAGAAGGCATTTTTTTATGTCTAATTTGTTGAAATATTTAGCTTTCTTCATTTTAGGCAAAAATGGTCCATAATAGGCAGGGGGTGGTTTTTCTCGCAATATAGCGGCGTTCGTACATCTCATATCTACGCACAAACGTAATTCACCATTTTCTTTCATGATTGGAACATTGGTGAAACCCATTTAGACGGGCCTTGCACTTGCTCAATTATATCACTGTTTAGTGATTCCTTAATTTTGATTGCAACCTTCTCTTTAATGAGGATCGGTACTCTCCACTTGATTTATCCCGATTCCAAGTTTTAAGACACCCAGACGGACTGCTGTGTTCTTACCCAACAGCTCTCTAGTCCCCCCGAAATCACGTAAATCGTTGTGTTCCTTTCGTCCATCGACTTCGATTATAGTTTCAAATGAACCCTCTATTGCCAATGGCGAGTTATTACCATATGCTAATAATGTCTTGTCTGGTATTTACATTTGATTAAAAGCATATACTTTTTTGCTTTTTTAACTTTTCCCACGTTTTGTAAGATATAAGATTCTTCCGCAATTTCGAATTACACTTTTCCGCAAATTGATCTATGAGATGATCATCTTGCTTTTCGAATGCACACTTTTCGGCCCGATGACGCAATCTTATCAAAAACTTCTCAAATTTTTCTCCTGTTTTAGCAATCGAAAAACATGCCGCTCATAAACTTTGCTCCCTTTAGGTTGAAAATACTCGTCGAGTTTTTTATGGCTACTTTAAATACATCAACGGTTTCTGATGATTCGACATTGGCACCCGGTAAATTGTAGAATATTTCTTGTATGCCAGAGCCACCAAAATGCAATAGCGTAGCTCGTTTCTTGAGTGCTGATATAACTTCAGCTGCGTCCAGATAGATTAGTAGAGACCTTTTCCATTTTTCACACCTTATAGCCATAGATGTACTATTAAAATTGATAACGGTATCATTATTATTATTATTTTAGGGGCAAACTGAAATCGTTTCTTATATATTTATTTCCAATTTAATGCTGGTATTTTAATACCCAAAGTCCAATTTAATGGTAGTAACTTAGTACCCAAAGTCCAATTTAATGGTAGTAACTAAGTACCCAAAGTCCAATTTAATGGTAGTAACTTAGTACCCAAAGTTCAATTTAATGGTAGTAACTTAGTACCCAAAGTCCAATTTAATGGTAGTACTTAGTACCCAAACTCCAATTTAATGGTAGTACCTTAGTACCCAAACTCCAATTTAATGGTGGTATCTTAGTATCCAAACTCCAATTTAATGGTGGTATCTTAGTACCCAAACTCCAATTTAATGGTGGTATCTTAGTACCCAAACTCCAATTTAATGGTGGTATCTTAGTACCCAAAATCCAATTTAATGGTGGTATCTTAGTACCCAAACTCCAATTTAATGGTGGTATCTTAGTACCCAAACTCCAATTTAATGGTGGTATCTTGGTACCCAAACTCAATTTCATGATAGTAATATGTTCCATAATACTCGCCTTTCTCTTTCGGTTTATTTGTTATACCGACTACTTCCATTGCTGTGCCATTTAGGCTTTGAGTGAATTCAATACCTATAATGCGCATTTACAGTATTACTACTTACCTACTATGCAATTTACAGAAGTCGTGAAGTATCCACGATTTTTTGTAAGACTTATATATGCAATGAAAGCGGTAAAATAGTATTTTCATTAAAGGCGACAAATATCACACCTACATGTAAAATGCCACTAAAATTTAGCTAACGACATTGTATTTCGGTTCGAATTGAGAGGACTGATTAGTTATTTGTTTTAATATCTTAAACGTATATTTCCATACTGTAAATGAAACCGACCTTATAATCTAAGAGATAAACTTATATATATATATATATATATGTTATACATTATGTGATAATAATAATAACGTTCTCCCACTCGAAAATTTAAGCCAAAATAAGACAAAGACCCTTGAGCAAAGCCGTCGCAAGCCAATAAATATACAGGTATAAAACAGTTGAGGTAAGTGTAGCTCATAGGTACCAAGTAATGTATTTCAGTTTAAGGTCAGAAACTGAACTACTTGAAATTCTCTTGTTTTGTAAACACTTTGTAGTAGGACTCCTGAGTCCCTTTGATACTTTTGATCCCTTGTGAGCTACTACTTCAAACTAAAAGGTGTGGCGATACAAATTATAATTAAATAGGGTAATTTATCATAGAGTAGCCAAATTTTAAAATTAAATTCAAATATATATATAAAAAAAACATGCGTGAGTGTCGTGGAACACTCGGTTGGAACGAAGTTCCTTTCATATTATATTATTATTGATAAACGTATTACTGATTAATAAATATAAATAAATTAATTATTAGCGTCTATTAAAATGAAGCGACATTTAATATAAAATACACTATGACACAAAGGGTAGTGACGACAAAATCTTACACTTTTTGTCACCTAGCTCCCATCCGCTAAACCCGTATCGTCCGATAAGGAACTTCGTTCCAATAATTATTTACCGTCATTACATTTTTGAAAATACGAATAAATAAGGCTTCTAATATTATTTAAAATAAATTGAATGTGATTTATGGGTAACAACTCGTACGCGCGCGTAACCGCACTCTGCGATTCAATTCACAACGTTTTTGCCGACCCTTGGAAATGTGTGAGTGCATAGTAAAATAGTAAACGTTAGATATTTATGAATGACAATCAGTAAAAAACTGCATTATTACGCATTTTGAATTTAAAAGATAAAAAGGACAGAATGTTTGAGATTTGTTTTATTCTCTTTTTTTCACCATTTGCCTATATTACTTATTCTGATCTTTCTCTGCAAATTTAGCCAGATATTAAAAAATAACTCTGTATAGATACAAAATCTATGTGTCGGTACACTATTCAATATATTTATATCGATTAATACTTATTAGTATTGTAGACTGTAATTGAGTTATAAATTCGTAACAACTTCTAATTATGAATCATGCATGTCACGAGCACAAAATGTGACCGTAGACAAACAACAATAATGTATTTTTATTTAAATGTTATACTGCGTACTTATTACTCTAGATCGGTATTTCCGTTTTAAGAAGTTCGATTTTTCTTTAAACACTTAACAAATAATTGTGATCGATTTCTTATAACGTAATCATCTAAATTTTCGAATCATCAACATTCTTACAGCTCATCAAGTATCATAAATTACCACAAAGTGTTGAACTAATATGTACGTTGATCGTTTTTCGTTGGATAAATATGCTATTAATTAAAGAAAATATGTTCCTCATTTCACCACATACATTAAAACAAACAATACGTTGTATACACAGTATTGTTTAACTAATTTTGCTCTAAGCAGTATCAAGTAGAGTTAGTTTCTAGTAGTAGAGTAGAGTATAGTTACTTCTATAAATTTACGTACAACCAACATATCAATTATGGTGTAGTAGAATTGTAATTGTGTACTATGTGGACGTAACACACTGATATTGTTTCATTGGTAATAATGATGAATCGTATACATAAGAAAATTTATTGAGTATCCACTCTCACACTTGGTATTATTATTTAATATATATGCTTATTCTTGCGTTCCCGCTTTTTCTCATTTTAAAAGTGTTACTCCCACACTAGTATCTCTATCTCTCTCTAAACTGCACATAGGCGGATATTTAATAGTTGTGTTTGTATATACTTTGGTGTTTGATAGACAACTGTGTATAATAAATGTAACACAACTAATAAGAATATACTCTTTGGTGCTAAGTATTTTATGCTACTGACTTCAATCAGAGTTTGGTTTTAAGAAACTGTTGTGTATATATTATGCCAACACACTCACACTAGAAAACACTCACCTGGATGATTTCTCAGCTGCCCAAGGCATGAATTTTCTGGCCCAGCAAATACGGTATGAAAGACACAGGTGCACGGAAAAGAGATTTATGTCTATTGACGATAGCAGAACGTGCACGTAATGTGTACCGGTAATGCGTTAGGGCTTGTGTTGAAGTGAAGATGACCGTTACTAGTAGCCGTTACGGGTGTAGTTAAAAAAGGTTATTGCTACCTTCAGAATTAAGGAGTAAATGCGAGTAAAAATATTTATTATAGTTTTTGCGTTATAGCATGGTGCGGGTGACAGCTTACACTTTTGAGGTTTCTAGAGATGGAACATTTTTAAATCGATTTTAAAAAGGCGATTAACGATACACAAAGCAATGCAAAAATTATCGATTAGCTACTGATATAAAAATTAAAACCGAAACATATATTTCTTTATGAACTACAATGCATGTAAAATTAAGTTAAAGTTTAATACAAATTATGACATAATAGTTACATAATAGCTGTTGCCGTACATCGCCCGCTTGGTATTTATTACGATTGGATTTGATAGGTTTTAATTTTTTTGAGCGGAATCTTAATTTTTTTCTAAAATAAAATTGGCGTGTGTTACTCCTTATAACATCAGCTATCTGTCAGTGCCAGCTATGAGCCGGAACAAACAGATAGTAAGACAAACATTTAAAAAATTGTTTTTGTCTTTTTGTAATAAATACCGTATATACTGTCATATGTATTTAGTATAAGGCTATTATTTTGATAATACAAACAGACACTTCAATGTATAGATTATACTATGTACTAATTTCAAAATAATAATAATAATAATTTATTCGATTTATTTCAAAACCGATTTTTAATATTCTGTGATTGTTCCTTATGCATGGCATAGTTTAGCGTGGCACATCACTGTCGTAAGTGGGCGGTGCCCATCCATGAAGTACAACAATATCTGTATGACAGATTATCTAAAAAAATACGAAACTTCATAGGCGTGGGCTGTCACCCGCACCATGCTATAACGCAAAGACTGTAGTAAAAGTAAGAGAAAGTGTTTTGCTTCTACACTATGCTATAATTTTTATAACGATTAAATATGCGGAGAAACTGTAGTGTCTCGCGCCAAATACACGTTCAACATAATATTTATATGTATGTAAACGTGTAGGCGTGAGCCTACCATGTTTATATTCTCGAATCAGATGTCATCCGAAAAGACTGTAGTGTACCGCGCCAAGTACACGTTCAACATATGTATATGTATGTAAACGTGTAGGCGTGAGACTACAGTGTTTAAATTTTCGAATCAGATGTCAACATAACCTCAATTCTAAGTTTATCACGCAGATAAACCTCGAGCATAGCCCTCTCCATAGCTCGCTGAGCGACTTGAACTTCCTCATACGGCCAGCAGTGAAGGACCACATTTTAGTTCCGTAAGTCATCACTGGCAACACGCACTGGTTGTACAATTTCGTTTTCAGGTTTTGAGGTATACCTGACGAGAAGATGTGTCGTAGTTTCCCAAACGCTGCTCAGCCGAGTTGAATCCGTCGATTGATTGTTTCCATAAACACTAAAATTATTTCGATCGAAAACTTTTAAATTTTATGCGTATTGTGTTGGTGAGATACAGATACCATTCATGCTGTTTTGTTTTTTCTTTTACTGAGCGATGCCGCTCGCCGAGCCACGCTATGCATCAACGTCCTTAATTCGACCATTATTTATTATTTGATTCTTTTAGTAGTAATTATTACAGTACTTAATTTACATACTGCAGTGTAGATAAGTACATTTAGTAAAATGCAAAGGTTTTGTGGGTCAATTCTTCCACTAGTCAATTTTTTTTTGCCTTCCGTCCCGATATTTAACCTACTTGACCTGGCACCAATTATATAATGCTCTAGCGAAAGGCGCTGGCACTCGTATCTTGTAAAACTGTAGGTGTAGTCAACGTTTTACCAGATATCACAGGTGCTGGTAGACATTTTATTTCTTTTAATGATAAGAAAAATGTTGCAATTAACATATATAAATAATAAATATTAAAAAGGTCATTTTCATTTTCAAATTAATACATAGTATAGTATGTAACTATTATATCATAATTTGTATTAAACTGTAATTAAAATTTACATGCATAGTAATATATTTATAAAGAAATATTATTTTTTTCATAAATAAATTACAATGCATGTAAATTTAGTAAAGTTATAATTTTTTATCGATAGCTAATCTGAAAAATGATACACATTTAACATTAAATTATTTTTGCTTTGCCTTGTGTATCACTAATCAATTTTTTTAATCGATTTAACATTAATCCATCTCTAGACACCAAGTACACCAATTTTATTAATACTTTTTTCCAGCAAATTATTTTTTCGAATCTAAAACGGCTATGTACTTAATTTTTTTATTTTATATTTTTCTGTAAAAATGTACCTATATTGTAACTATATTTGAAAGTTATTTGGCGCGGTTTTTTACAATGAAACTGTTTTTGTTCGGATAAAATTATACCTTATACGGTACAGACCCAGTTTGTGTGATAATATTACTGCCATCTATTAAGATAGAGCATATAAATAAGTCGGTAACTTTTTTTTTACGTAAGGAAAAAACATCTAAATAGATACCGGCATCATATCAGTATCGTCGCATAAAAGTAAATATGTTTGAAGTAAATGTTGTATCCGAAACATGCTTATAGAAACAAGGTAATATTCGGGAAATGGCGTGTAACTATTATGTGAAGAGAGGAGACACGTCGTTATAGGTGCGCCTGTTTTGTGCAGATAAAGGTACCCGACATTTTTAAAGAGGGCTTGGCGTATTTTCCTAACCATTTACATAATGTAAGATAATAAGTGCGAGGTTCTGTAAAACGAAAGTGGGATTTAAATTTTTATTTTATTGATATGAAGGAAAAATGCTGTTCATGTGTTTTCTGACGGTAACATCGTTTTAAATGCATAATACGAACCATTAAGAAACACTGAGGATGTAGGACTGTATGGTCCAGATATTTTATGCAACTTGATGACTATTTGATGCTAGCTTGGTGGAATTTAATCATGAACAAATTAATTTGTTGAAACTTAAATTAAATGATTTCATTGAAACTTTACAAAAAATTATAATGAATTACGTATACTAAAAATCAGGTTTTGTAATTTTATACAACGGAATTAAGGGTACACTAGGATTAATGTCTACATAATGATACGTTCCCTTGTACAACCGAACACAAAAAGTAAGTACAATAGCCATCTATGAGGCAGTGCTTGTAAATACATTTATATTTTATTTTACATTTATAATAATGTATAATGCTAAAAAACACTTATGATACGAAACGCACTACGAAAAGCGTTTTCCACCAACTTGCAAGTGTTATTTAATCAGTTCAAATGGACAGTCAATGATGCTTTTATCACAAGTAAAAGAGCAGAGATATCTCTTATGATAGAGTTGTCATGGGTGAAGTCGAAAAATAGTAATATATAGATCGTAATCTTTACAATGACAACCAAAGTTAATATATTAATTCGTCTAAATATCTCATATAAGTATGTATTTAATAATAATTCCGAATTTGTGACTCATAAAATTGCCTTTGGAAAAAATCTTTTGGACGGACAATAAGACAAATAATCGGACAAAGAGTTGACTCCATGAGCAAAACTAGCAAATATCGTGTAATTTAGTAAATATATGTAATATGAGATTTTTCTTGACCTATTTTAAAATGCTTCTCTAATATACTGTTTTCTTTAAAACAATGCAACGTAATAATTGTAATGATAAAACTGAAGGAAATAGAGAACTAAGAGAAAAGCACACAGTTCATCTGAAGTTTGATCCACTTGGAATATTTAATGCTGAGGCCCATAGTCATCCTTCCTTTTTCTTTTTTGTTCTTTGCATAGTTTGTGTCAGTTGGTGGTACATAAAATAATTTCGTAACTCTAGTACGTATCTTGGGGATACGAAAACTCATAGGCTGCTGGGTCAATTGTGGACGGTCTAGGGTGCCAGTATATACCTGGTATAGCAGCATCATCTCAGCTATAGATCTACTTGTAATGTTAATAAGTTGTGATGCAGAGAAGAGCTATGATAGTCCTTGCTCTTGTGCATGCCTCGGTAATTGAGGTACCGCAGGAATCTACTCTGTATACCATCTATGGCTGCGATATATTTTTTATATTGGGGATTCCAACTAGTAGAGCAATACTCTAATACGCTGCGGAGTTATGAAAAAGAAAATGCATTAATGCAACTTATATCATTAAAAGGTTTGGTGACACTCATGATAAATCCAAGATTTTTGTAGGCTTTCGTGGTTATTTAAGTAACGTGTTCTGAAAAGTTTAGTTTGTTGTCGAAAGTCACTCCCAAGTCTTTAACGCTGTTTGTTTTTGATATGAATAGCTGTCAATGTGGTAAGAATACTGTAAGGTTTTATTTTACGGGTAAACGAGATTGATTAGCTGTTATGTGGTTATTTTTGTAGTAAAGAGCAAGTCTGTTTAAGTCTTCTTGGAGGAGCTTACAGTCCTTTTCTGAGTTTATATTCATATATAATTTCCTGTCGTCTGCATACAAAATAAATTTAGCGTGTTGTAAACATGTTCCTATATCGTACAGGTAGGCTATGTACAGGAGAGGACCAAGCAGAGATTCCTGCGGAACACCTGAAGGGACGTTTATATAATCCGATGTCCATTGAACACAAGGAAGATTGAAATCGCCACATATCAAAACAAATCTCCGGAATTTGAGAACATAACAAAAGACTTTGTAAATCTTAAGGCAACACACTGTCTGGAGGTAGGTTAATTGCGCAAATACGTAAATTATGACTAGTGCCAAGGTCTCTTGCATCTATCGTAATCCAGAGACATTCAAGATTTTCTTGAGACCAATCGGGTTGACCCTTTGCAGAAAAACGGTTCCGCAGTCAGAACTACATATAACGCATATAGTATAACGTTGATCCCGGAAAAAGATATTGTATCTACAGTCAGAGAGTTCTGCATCAAGAAGACCGTCTTGCAACTACGATTCTGTAACTATTATTATGTCATTATTCCAATTCAAGATGTTGTTGTAGAACTCCTTTTTTTTGTTCTTAGACCCCTTATATTTTGGTATTGCAGATTCAAATTATTTGGTTTACTCGTAATTTCATTGTATGTCAACTTAATACACTTTCGTAGTATATTATACAGCTTTGTTATGTAATATTTGTAAGTAAGCATAATATATAAAGTGTGATTATTAGAATCGAAACTAGTGAATAATTGTGTATGTGTCAGTGATGCGTATAATATGTTTTGACATGATTTAATAAGCAAAGTGTGTATGTAGTTTATGTGTATGTCTGTGTTTAATCGCCGATAAAGTTTCGAAAATAATTCTTTTAATTTTAATTTTAGTTTAAGTTTTAATGTTAATTTTAAGACTTTGCAAAAATACAAAATACTAACAAACCAAAAAATAAACGATAAAGATACAGGTAGTTGGTTTAACGTACGTGTATACCGACTGCAGCTCGCCGGTTATTATTGTTTTATATACTTATTAGGGTTAACGATTTTAGAAAGTCAACTCAGTTAACCACGGGCATTTTACGCCTGCCGTAAGCGAGTTGGTTATACTGAAATCTATCGGAAGACATTAGAACCATTTAATTCTAACCAAAGAATAAATAATAGCTCTAACGTAGCTTATAGTCGCTTCGCAAGTTAGTGTATTTACGGATTTTTTATGAAAGATAAAGATCAGTCTATTAAATAAAAAAATTGAAGCCTAAAAATGCCTACCTTATTTACTATTCTGCGCAATATGTAAGTACAATGAGGGTGCGTTTTACGGAATCTCGCGTTTGTTTTGTTGGGAATCACAAACTTAATAAAAATATTTAGATCTCAGTAAATTAAAAACTCAATAAAAGTATTCCTTATTAGATTATAAATATGGAATTGATATATAGCTTTTTATTTGTAAAAAAAAAATTCCAACGCATAATTTTTCTACAATCTACATTTAAGATTATAATAAATTTGGAAGACGAAATTTTTTTTAGAGGTATGCGGTACGAAAAATACTTCTTCACTTGCCAGCCGAATAATATCCGTACTGTTTTCACTTAATTCATCTATGTTATAAGATGTTAGTGTTGTTAGGCTTTTGGCTTTAACAACTTCGTCAGAATCAAGGCTGTGCAACCTCTCTGGTATCCCGTATAATGCGGCAAAGCTCCTCATACAGATATTTTGTCCATTAAAATATGGTTTAGTTCCAACAATGTCAAACTCATGTTGCCAACCGTCTATGTAAGTAAGTACTCTACTTAAAAGTTTATCTTTTCCGATTTCACTATTTATTTAAAGCCTATGTAAGCTTATCTTGTGAAAAATATAGATACATAATATGTTTGTTCGGGAACTTAGTCGTTAGATTTATTTTCAAACCACGTTATCTTCTAAAATCTCTATAAATTACCCGCGCAGTTACTCGTATTATTCGTACTACGTTTTCCATTTTATAATCATAAGCTGATAATATGATACCCCAACGCTGCATCTAAGAAGTATACTATACATTATATCGCTACGTTTTAGCTGAATCATGATCGCTGTCATTTAAGGTCATATTATTTTGAAATCTTGATTACATTGATCATTTTTTTAAATAAATTGCCAAGGTACATATTTACTTTTTTTGTATATTGTCAAAGTAAATTAATAGAGCGTGTTTTAACCACGTCAAAATAAAGTATTTTTAATAGTGTTATAATTGAACTTTTCTTATGAATTTGGTATAAAATAATGCTACCAATAACAAAAGTTTATAATGTTTGGAATATTCATAAACATTATATGTTTGGTTAGGACTGTGACTGGATTCACGCATTCAGTCACGTTCCCAACCTTGTGCATGTCGTTACGCTAAAACTGGATTTATGAGGTAGGTATGGTGACTGCATGCGTGAAGCTGAGGTGTGTTTTTTTTATAGGAGAGGGGACAAACGAGCATGCGGCTCACCTGATGGTAAGTGACTACCGCCGCCCATGAACAACCGCAACACCAGGGGAATTGCAGATGCGTTAATCATAAATCGCACAGTGGTGGACCGCCAATCATCCAGGTGGTATGGATGGTATCGCAAGTTTTGTCGCGATGTGCGATGGTGAAATTGAGTGCCTGGAATTAGTCCGAACAATTCCTCAGAGCACTCCCCGTGGTAAATGCGATAAAATACTCAAAGAGACACATCTCCATCTACATCTACATCTCTACGCAGTGCCAGTGTATCGAGCCGATCAGAAAGAACTCGGTCGTCGACGATTCGAACCGCTCTGCGGTGGATGCGGTCAAGTGGAAGGAGCTGGCACTGGGGTGCCCCGGCCCAGAGATGAGAACAGTATTCCATGTGAGGCCGGATTTGCGTATTGCAAAGTTGCAACCGATATGCCGGCATGAAATACTGTCTCGCTCTGCTGAGCACGCCAAGCTTTTTAATGGCCAGTTTGGTCTTCCTTTCCAAGTGACCACGAAATTGCACACTATTCGATATGTCGACTCCGAGTATTTTGATGCTAGCTGAGGCAGCAAGGGGAGTGCCTTGAAACTGAGGAGATACGACAAAGGGGTTCTTTTTACCGGTAAACGCTTAAACTTGTGTCTTCTGGGGATTGAATTGGACTAGATTTAGTCGCTCCCAATCCGAGACCTTTTTCAGCAAAGACTCAACTTCAGACACAAGTTTGTCCCGGTACTCGGCGACGTTTTCCCGAGAAATATTGGCACGGCCGGTATATAAGGCATCACCAGTGCTGCCGTCTGCATAGCAATGAATATTACTAGTTTGCAACATATCATAGATATGCAGGAGAAACATCGTTGTTGATAGCACGCAGCCTTGTGGAACACCAGCGTTGATAGGCTTGAAATCAGAGCATGCACCGTCTACTACGACCTTGATGCTCCGATCAGCAATGAAACTGGTAATCCATTTGCACAATTTTTCGGGAAGTCCATAGGAAGGAAATTGCGAAAGACGCGCTTTGTGCCAGACCCGATCGAAGGTCTTCGCTATGTGCCGCGTGGCCTCTACTGCCTCCGCCCGTCTATGAGTCAGGTAAACCAGAAGATCACCAGCTGATCGACCCCCACAAAAACCATACTGACAGTCACTAATCAGCTGGTGATCCTCAAGGTACCTCATGAGCTGGCAGTTTATAATTTTCCATTATTTTGGAGAAAAAGGAGGTTATGGCGATAGGCCTGTAGTTAGACGGGTCTGAGCGGTCGCCTTTTTTAGGGATCGGGTGGACCAAAGCTGTCTTCCATGAATTAGGGACTACGCCTTGGGAGTAGGAGTACAGGAAAAGACGCGTTAAGACCGGTGCCAACTCCGGAGCACACGTCTTCAGCACAATGGGAGTAGATATTATAAGTCTAAATTAATTCGGGGCTATCAGAGACATTTAGCACAACTTTGGAGAAATCAAACATCAGTTATAGAAGCGGAAAATAATATTTTAAAAAGGATTCCAGAACACAATGGAAAAGCAATATAAGACATTTAATCAGCATTTAAATAATTTAGAAAAAATATCAAATACAGTGAAAACCGAAATATCTAAGGTAGAAATCACAAACGACTTTATCATGTCGAGCATTATAGCGAATAATGTGCTTTCAAATCTTCGTAATATCCAAGATACCCTCCTGGATATGATCACCAACCTTCAACATTTTAACGTTCATCTGTTGTTACCCACCCAGCGGGAAGACGAACTAAGCGTAATATCCAGCAAACTATCAAAGGATTTATCATTACCAATAGATAGCACCCAGAGTAATTTATCCAACCTGTACAAAATTTTAAAGGTCAAAGCTAGAATGACCACCCAGTATTTTATTTTCGAAATTCAGATCCCCCTCACTAATAGAGATGACTATGACATTTACAATGCAATACCTCTTTATCATCAAGTTGCTAACTCATCACTCTCTATGATAAACTTGATACCGATTGCAGATCACATAGCCATAAACCATTCATACCTGTGACATACAATGACTTTCAGAACAGCATAGAATATAATAATAATGTTTATTCGGATTATCTTTGCCAGCTTCAAACGCCTGTCTACGAGAGACAGACGGACGAGAGCCTTTTGTATTAAAAACAAACAATCAAACACTTTTAAAATTATCAGCAGCACATGTAAGACTACATGGCGAAAGCTTACAAAGCTAAACTCCTATATAATTAATTGTTGCGGTCAATGTACCTTCCGATTCATACGTCAAGATCGAGTTACCGTAGAACAGGTGACGGGAGTAAATATTATAAGTCTCGATACTGACTGCATCATTCGGGGAAATACTCTAGTAATTACGCCTCATAAATAAATGACAAATGAGATTAATATCGAGCCGGTGATCTTTGCACCAGAGATCGCGCCTGTCAATAATATCATCAACATATCGATACCCATCAAATACGAGTAACGCGTCAAAGAATTTCGGGCAAGCTATAGAAAACATTGACCGGCAGATTAAAGAGTTAAGGTCAGCTTCGGATGGCATAGCTAGCGAGGCGAACAGCCTCAAATATCATGATTTTTTTATAGGATAAGGGTGACAAACGAGCACACAGTCCATCTGATGGTAAGTGGTTGCTGTGGCCCATAAACATCTACACTTATCCTCGATTACGAATCAAAATGCAGATGCGTTGTCACCTGTGAGGACTAAGATGGAATGCCTCGTTTCCAGTAAAAAGGGTCTCCGGTTCTCTACACTCACCATACGAAACACAGCAGCATTAAGTTGTTATTTTACGCTGGTATTCTGTGAGAGAGTGGTCCTTCCCCGGTCGAACCGACCCATTCGTGCTACAACTATACTATTAATATAGCTGCAGCATGGCTCTACCACGTTGTGATGATGTCCATCACTACGCTGATATCTATTCTCTGGTGGCGGCAGGACTAGCAGCAGCGTGCGTGGTGTGGGTGCGCGCGAAGTGGAAACGTGCTCGCACCCCCGCTCACCCAGCCTCAGCCAGCGGTCAGCGTGACACCAGTGTAAAGTGTGTGTGTTTAAAAGATGTGAAGTGTGATAGTGAGTGTATTAAAGCAGAGCAAAGTGATCATTGTGCAAGTGTGTCCGATCAAGATAATCAAAGTGAGCCTAATCAGTCGGTGCATAAAAACACCCAGTTTTATTAAAATGTAATTTTAGGAAAACTCGCTAGAAATTGTCGAGTCATCATCTTGTAAATTAGCCGATAAGTGTTATGTCGGTCTCATCTATGTTTTAGTTTAGCTCATCTCATAATCATCTCGCCCATCTTCTCGCCCGGGAGCATGTACGGTGCAACCGCACAAATCGCCCGATCAGCATTCTTGCCTCATATTATACTTATTTTATTGTTCATCGAATCAGTTCACATAGCATCGCCACAAAGCGCGTTCGTGTACGCATCATTAGCTATTAGCAGTTTTTAAATATATTTTATATTTTACCTCAAGCAGCATATTTTATTTATATTATCAGCAGCAGCATCTTAGGTGTAACGTACAACTATTCTTCATCTTGTTACGTACATATATATATACATGGTCAAATATCCAGACCCAGAATAGTTATTTGTAGGCTATACCAACGGCTGCTCTATGCTATATAATTTGAACCCGCAATTTCTCGCAACCAACCGCTTAACCATTGTGCTACCAAGCTATTTATAATTAAAAGTGAAATCATTTCTGAAAGACATTGTTATAATAAAATACTTTATGGCTACTTGACACAGAAAAGTGTATTGTAATCGTTATGTGTATCTTCATTGAAAATGTTTTATTACTTTTTCTTCTTTCCTCGTTCACTTTAGCAAAATAGAATGGTATAAAACTTCTCGATAATGCCTTGTCATAGTTTTAGTAAGAGATTTTATTTCATTCACTAGCGTACAATTTTCAGTAATGTGATAAATTTTTCCTCACAAAAATGTGGAATAAATGTTCTATTGCTCTATTTATTTAATATTTAAGGACACTTATAACCAAGCTTAGTTTATGGAAGATGGTTAGGTTATTTACTTTTGCTAATAACACAACATCTCCAACGAAAATGTTTTTCGACGGCTTTTCAAGAATTAATTTTGTGAAACCCGATAGGTATGCTTATCTAAAATAAGTATTAAATATAAATTATTATTTATACGATATGTTTATTATGAAATACTCAACTGTTAATTTAAATATCATTGGAATTTTCAACTTACAAAGAAAATCGCTTAAGGTAGAGATCAAAACATATGATCAGTGAGTTATGACAATTTATTATAATTAATTTTATTATCGTTCATCTTTAGAGGGCTTGTGACGGAGTCCACTACTCAACATAAACCTCTCTTATTTATTCTGCGGTGTAGTAGTGGCTAGCGTAAGAGATTTCATTATCGAATATTAAGAGCGAAACCTAAACAAGAGATGGGTAGCAGCATTTTCATGTTAACAACTCAATAAATTATTAATATAAAAAAACTGGCGTTGCCAAAATGCTCGTTAAGCGTGCCAACTATGGCAAATGTTACTTCTATTAGGCTATCTAATATAATATAATATGAGGCTATCTACTATATATAATATAGACAAAAAGAACCCCTGTCCTACTTATAAACTCCATGACAGTTCCAGAACCAGAACAATAAATAATTTGAACAACTTAAATGTTAGCAAAAATAATATTGTTTTGTACAGTGATGATATAGGTAAGTTTAGTATTAGAAAACTTTTAGAAACATTTACCTCGCAAACATCCGCGCTTTAAAATAAAATGATCTTATCTGGATCTTATCTGGATAATAGTCTTATCCAGTATGAAGAGCACCTCTCGCCCTCCCTCAATTGCATGCACTATCCCCGCCACCACTAATCCCAGCACCGCTACTCCCAACACCACTACACTAGGCAAGACACACCACTGACGACAAAACGACACGTGTTTCGCCTCTACACGAGGTATCCTCAGATGATATAGACTCTACGGTGGCTAACCGCTAAGTGAATGGTGGGCCAAAACAACTGCCTTTTATACTGACGCAACCGCTCTCTACTTAAGGAGCGAGCGACAGCGTCACGCGATAAAACATGCGACCAATGACCGCCGGACTTACGCAGCCGTTTGTAAAATTAAGACAAACCGCAGCGCAACGCCCGCCTACCCTCCAACCACGCAACCAATCGCCGATCACCGTGAAGGTGACAAACGACCATATTGCGAGGCTCTCTATCATTACTCTATAATACCCAATTTGTCTCTATAAGGAGTTGCTCGACGACTGACGCCGGTGTTGAGTAGAGTGAGGAATTCACAAGATGCCTTAGGTATTTTTTGTGATCTTTCCATGGTTTACGACTGTGTTCATCATGAGATTTTAATCAGGAAACTACGCTATGACAGTGTCAAAAATATTACGCTGAGACTTCTAATTTCTTATTTAAATAACAGAACTCAAAAAGTCGTGATAAATGGTAAAGGTTTCACCTGATCGGTAGTATCAATGGGCATTCCTCAGGTCTCGATTCTTGGTCCATTCCTAATCTTAATCTATATTAATGACTTCATTTATCTTATACGAGTAGGGCAATCACGATATAGTACTATTTGCTGACGATACCTCTTTAACTTTCAAACTGAAATGGCAGTCAATTAATTATGAAGATGTAATAATGCTCTATCAAAATTAGCACACTGGTTTAACGCCAACAATTTGCTCTTAAACGGCAATAAGACAAAATTAATTACATTTACAATACCTAATGTTAAACATTCGAATACCATCATCATCATCATTACAGCCTTTCATAAGTCCACTGCTGAACATAGGCCTCCCCCAAGGAATGCCACAAAGCACGGTCCTGAGCCACCTGCATCCATCGACTTCCTGCATGTCTTACCAGGTCGTCACTCCATCTCGTGGGGTCGCCCTACACTTCGCCTACCGGTACGAGGCTGCCACTCAAGAACTTTTCTTCCCCATCGGTTGTTGGTTCTTCGAGCTATATGGCCGGCCTACTGCCACTTCAGTTTACTAATCCGTTGGGCTATGTCGCTTACTCTGGTTCTACTGCGGATATCCTCATTTCTCACTTTATCACGCAGAGAAACCCCGAGCATAGCCCTCTCCATAGCTCGCTGAGCGACCTTGAGCTTCCTCATACGGCCAGCAATGAAGTACCACGTCTCAGATCCATAAGTCATCACTGGCAACACGCACTGGCTGTACAATGTCGTTTTAAGGTTTTGAGGTATGTCTGACGAGAAGATGTGTCGTAGTTTCCCGAACGCTGCCCAGCCGAGTTGAATCCGTCGATTGACCTCTCAGTCGAAGTTGGACTTACCTAGTCGGACTATTTGTCCCAGGTAAACATACTCGTCAACAACTTCGAGCTTAGTGCTCCCAACAACTACCGGCATAGGTGTGACATGGACATTAAACATGATCTTTGTTTTGTCCATGTTCATCTTAAGACCTATCTGTTGGGAAACACTATTGAGGTCATTGAGCATAGTGCTCAGGTCCTCCAGCGATTCTGCCATAAGGACTATATCGTCTGCAAATCGAAGGTGAGTAATGTACTCGCCATTGATGTTGATACCGTATCCTTTCCAGTCCAGAAGCTTGAAAACGTCTTCCAATGCAGCGGTGAAGAGTTTCGGGGATATAACATCACCCTGTCTTACACCTCTCTGCAATTAAATAGGTTTCGTACTCTGGTTCTGTACTCGGATAGCCATCGTAGCTCTACTGTACAAACACTTCAGCACTTTGATATACCGACAGTCAACTTGGCACCGCTGAAGGGACTGCAGAACCGCCCAAATTTCGACGGAATCAAAGGCTTTCTTATAGTCCACATACGCCAGACATATTGGCAAATTGTACTCCTCGGACTTCTGTACAATTTGCCGAAGGGTATGTATGTGGTCTATGGTGCTAAAGCTCTTTCGGAAACCGGCTTGTTCAGGAGGCTGGAAGTCGTCAAGTCTGCGTGCGAGACGATTCGTAATGAGTCTCGAAAACAGCACGTAGACGCGGCTCAGAAGGGAAATCGGTCTGTAGTTATTCAAGAGAGCACTGTCACCTTTCTTGAAGAACAAGACCACCGCACTTCTGCTCCACGCCTCCGGTGTAATGCCACCATGGAGGACGGAATTAAAGAGCTTCTGAAGGACTTCAAGTACCAGTCTTCCACCCGCTTTCAGAAGCTTTGCTGTAATTTCATCCTCGCCTGGGGCCTTGCCGTTTTTAAGCCATGAGATTGAGAGTGTGATCGGAAAGTTTTTGTGTTCTTCAGCGGTGGGTCTTGCAGAACTTAGCTCCGACCGCATGGACAGTTTCCACGAGCTTGTCATTTATATCGTCCACTTCATTTCAGTCTTCTAGGCACTCAAAACTGTTTTTTAGCTCGAGCTGAACGGTTTCGAGACTTTGGAACAGAGCACGAGGGGGAAGGAGCGTTGACTTCATTAGACAAGACCTCTCCAACTTAACGTTTAGGTTCAGTGTGCCTCTAACCTTTCGGTGATCGCTTCCAGTTCTCACCCTCGCGATCACGAAGACATCACTGAACAGTTGTCGTCTGGTCGTCATAATGAAGTCAATCTCATTTTTGTCGAACCGTCGGGGCTCGACCAGGTCCACTTCCTGTGGGGCCGTTTCTGGAAGAAAGAGTTCATCATAAAGAGTCCATCTTTCTCCATGAAGGGGCCAGCCCCTTGGGTTCCGTTGCCCTATTCCAAATTTTCCTACTTTCAGCTCACCCAGTCTCTTGTGCCTAGTTTTGCATTGAAGTCTCCTATTAATATCGTATATTGGGTTTTGGAGGAATGCATGGCTTTAGTGATATCCTCATACATTTCCTACACCTCCTCATCGGGGTGTGCCGAGGTTGGTGCGTAAACCTGTATGACTTTCAGCGAATACCGTTTGGTGATTCTGAGTATAAGGTACGCAACCCTTGTCGACACACTCTCAATCTTTAGAACGTTGTTAACGAGAGACTTGTGGACGATAAATCCGACACCTACTTGGGACAGATGGTCGCTCTCTCGGTGATAGAGTAAGTTGCCGGATTCGATGATTACCGTGTCCTCCCCCTCTCTTCGGACTTCGGATAATCTTATAATATGCCAGCGTAACTTGTCTATCGCTTCTTCCAGCTCCACGATCTTCTCGTCAGTCCTCAGGGTGCGTGCGTTGTATGTTGCCAGGTCGAGTCGTCTTAGGTGGCAACCGAACCTCCACCGGAGATTCTTAACACCCCAATGTGCTATTAAATGAGGAGGAGTTGAGTATTGTTGATACCACTGTTTTCCTTGGTATTACTATTGATTCAATGGACCCCCATATATCTAAATTATCTAGCAGACTTAGTTCTGCAGCATATGCTAAAAGAAACAGAAGTTTCACGGATGTTGAGACAGCTAGATTTATTTATTTTAGTTACTTTCATAGCGTAATGTCTTATGGAATTTTGCTATGGGCAAATGCGACTGATATTGAAGCCATATTTGTTTTACAAAAGAGAGCCGTATGACTGATTTATAACTTAAATTGTAAAGAGTCCCTTAGACAAAATTTTTAAGAGATAAACATATTAACTTTGGCATCGCAATATATTTATGAAAATGTAATGTATGTACATAAAAGCATAAATAGCTTTGATAAGAATAAGGATGTTCATACTTTAAACCCTACTAAACTAAAATTAGCTTGTAATGCCAGTTAATAGACTCCACAGAATCAGTAATTCATTTATGAGCAATGTATACGCTTTTACAACAAAATCCCAGAACATATACAAAGTACGTCAATAAACATGTTTCAAAGTTTCATTAAAGGAAAACTGTACAAAAAGGTTTATTATTATATCAAGGAATACATGAATTAAAATAAGCCCTAGGAATGAGGTGATCGCCTCCATGCTGATTCTATGAAAATTCATTTAAAAGTTGTTCAAACAAAATTACTGTAAAGTGAAATATTAAAAAAAAAAGTCCAGTCCAAAAGAAAGTCGAGTCGCACTCGCGCATCGAGGGTTCCGAACAAATCTGTAGGTATATAAGATTAAAATTATTAAAAATATTTTTATTATATGATGTAACTAAAAATTTATGCTTTTCGCAATTTTTCCTTTATCTGTGCAATAAAACGTTGCTTCATACCAAACTTCAAGATTCTGAGTTCACGAGAAGTACCCTGTAGGTTTTAATTCCCTTGCAAATATCGAAAATTTACGGCATAAACGGCTGTATCTTATGATTGCGTTGTCTTAGAAGTTAAGTTTTTTTACAGCTCTAAGGGACAGTAGATTTGAGTATTTGATATGAATTTCAGCTTGATACCTCCACGCGTTCCTGAGATAAAGGGTCTTGGCAGACAGACAGACGGACAACAAAGTGATCCTATAAAGTTCCGTTTTTTCCTTTTGAGGTAAAAATGACTTTCAAGAAGTTTTATGTAATAGCCAATATTGAAAAAAAAATTGACAGCCTCATTGGTCTAGTATCCGTAACACAACACTTTCTTTCATATCTATTCACTCGCTTGCACTAAGATACTGTGAGTATGGCGATTAAACGATCTTGATCTTCCATAATACAAAGTTTTCTTAGGATGGACTTCAGTGGATGAAATATTTTTTGTGGGTCATTTTAATGTTATCTTATTAATTTATTATTACACAGCTTCACAAAAAAAAATTGAAATTATTTTCTCCGATATCTGAGGAGGTGCACTTCACGTTATTGGGGTTGCTGAATCCGAATCCGGGGTCCGTTTAACCCCATCACGTCAGGATTAAGGGCATCTGAAGGTCAAATTGCGAAATGACTATTAATAAAATCTGGAAAAATCTATATATATGTTTTCCATGAAGCAAATACAAAGAGGAGACGTTGTAATTCAATTTCACTATGAAACAACGCGTGACAATTTGCGGGGTGAGGGGATGCAAAGCCCCGCCCACTACACTATCTACATCTACCGATAAATAGTAAAACTACTCGAATCTTTCCATATCAATGTTGCAATGTAGCTTAGCTACCTTGACGGTAGATGGCGGCATATCCACAAAATGTTATAAACTAAAAAATAATATTTTGGCGATTAAAATTTCTTTATGTCTGAATGCAAAACAAATTTTAGCACCTTCGTATGATTATTTTATCATTACTGAGCTCTACGTACCTTTATATTTTTAGTTCACAGGACACAAAGTGTCGCCATCTAGTGTGGAATATATTTAATTATATTTGAAAGCTGACGCAAAGAGATTTTTCTAGAACTATTTTAATAAATTAGGTGTAAAATTACTTACAAATGAAATGTGATGCCATCCATAGCATCGGAGCGTCTATCTCATGAAGCAAATACATTCAGACAAAGAAATTTAATCGCCAAAATAATAATTTTATACTTTTCATAATAATTTTGGGAACAGGCCGCCATATATTGTCAAGTAAACCTCATAAAAAATTACAAAAAGACAGGGCCGCAATTAGAATTCAATTATTTACCCAGTAACCCAACATTCAATATTAAAATGAAGGAAATTGTACTTGGCTGATTTTTACGAAATGCTTAAGTTATATGTAACTGACATTCTATATGCAAAGAATCACTTAAAAACAATTTAAATATATTTATCATTTCGTGAAAGTCAACCTTCAAAAAATATTTATTTTATCCATAAAATAAAGTCTCTTTGAAACTAAATATTCTATGTTCAATATTAAGTAGGATATTTAATTTGGAACTAAATATCCTACTTATCTCACTAATATTATAAAGGCGAAATATTGTGTGTTCTTTCTGTCTCCTTGAGCTTATTCCACACTAAGTATGTTTAATTTTTTCACGCAGAAATGGCTGGACTATTATTTATGTGTGGGTTATACTACTTAATATCTCTGAGGGAGAACAAATAATAGACAAATTATTATAATTAATATAATTTTATTTACAAATCAATTAAATATATATAAATATTTTATTCCAAATTAGGCACTTTTTGAATGCCAATCTAAGAACATTAAATTGTATTTAAGTGATTCTTTGCATATAGAATGTCACTTAAATATAACTTAAACATTTCGTGAAAATCATCCTAAGTACAATTTCCTTCATTTTAATATTGAAAGTTGGATTACTGAATAAAATAATTGAATTCTAATTACGGCACTCTTTTTGTTATCTTTATGAGGTTTACTTGACGATAGAATACGGCCTGTTCACATAATGATTATAAACTATAAAATAATATTTTGCGATTAAAATTACTTTATATCTGAATGCAAAACAAATTTCAGCACCTTCGTATGTTTATTTTACCAATACTGAGCTCTACGGACCTTTATATTTTTAGTTCACATGACACAAAGTGTCGCCATCTAGTGTGGAATATATTTAATTATATTTGAAAGCCAACGCAAAGAGATTTTTCTAGAACTATTTTAATAAATTAGGTGTAAAATTATTTACAAATGAAATGTGATGCCATCCATAACATCAGAGCGTCTATCTGAGTAGTTTTTACACAATAAAACACAACACTTCATCCTTTTCTTCTTAATACTACGAAAATACATCGATTTGCGATTTTTTCAACACATGAGCGCACAGGACGTATGCTGACAGTATACTAACTAAAGCCACGCCCACTATGATGACGTCAGGACCTACTTAGAATCACAGTGCACAGTTGCTTATGCCGTCTCCCCTTTGTATTAGCTTCATGATGTTTTCAGGGTCGCTAAATCTGAATCTGGGGTTCTCTTGACCTTAAATTGTCAGAATCAAGGCCAAATGAAGATCAAAACTTGAACTTACCCCTATGCTTCCAAATCAAAACAGGTGGAACTACTTTATCGGTATAAATATACTTGATTTTTGATTTACTTTTCCTATTGAATCCATGAGTAATTGTCCTACAAAAGAAACAGTCTTGTTTTGATTCCGGCATAGTCCATTTTACAGGTGCAGAGTATTTCAAATTTGAAAGATCTTTAGTGTTGTAACGTGTAATCAACTTCTTATGACAATTCAGACAAACGATATGTGGAACCCAATTCTTATCTTGATTTAATTATGTTAAGTGAGAAGAATACTTGTGTGCTGTATTAACAACATGAGTAATATTTTTCCGGTCATGTTGTGGTGTGTACGAACCACAAACATAACAGAAATGATATGGGGATTTTGGGTTGTCATGCTCATGTCTATGGATTCTACTACTTGTAGCTTTATACTCTGGTGAGGCCAAGGTAGCCACCTCAATAGAGCTGCAGTCACTGGATGACGTCGCCTGTGGGCCCGCTTTCCCACCCTGACTAACCGCCGAAACTGGGGTTCCATCCCCCTGCATCGTAAATTTTTCTGTTGTTTGCCATGACGGCATACGTGTCCTCTTGCAGGGGCTTTGCCGGATAGTGGGACAACTCCGTTGCCCGCCGTCACCACGGGGAGGTGTCCTGGATCTAAACACAAGGATGAAATTTTTCGCACTACAGAATCCGTAGTAAGAAAATATTATATCGTTATATTACGACGTGATTGGCTCAAATGAATACTAGAATCGTGATCAACGACCCGAAAAATATCAACTTATCAAAGACCCCAAGATCTCAATTTACAGCCAAAAACTGAAATACGGATTTAATTTTGGATGGCCATCACGTGACCTACAAAGGTCTGTTCTAAAAAAAAGTCAATACATATTCGGACGTAAAATTTTCTGCTCTTCAAGAATCCAGGGTCAAAATGATCATATCATCAAAATTTAGGGTTTTGACCTTTATTCGACCTTGATTTCGACACTTTAAGGTCAACAGAACCCAAGATTTAGATTAAGCGACCCCGAAAACATATACATATATATATTTTCATTCATTCATTACAGCCCTTCACAAGTCCACTGCTGAACATAGGCCTCCCTCAAGGAATGCCACAAAGCACGGTTCTGAGCTACCTGCATCCATCGACTTCATGCATATCTTACCAGGTCGTCACTCCAGCTAGTGGGGGACGCCCAACACTTCGCCTATATATAAATTTTTCCAAATTTTTTAATAGTCATTCCCTAATTCGACCTTCAGATGCCCTTGACCTTGACGTGATGGGGTTAAACAGACCCCGGATTCGGATTCAGCAACCACAAAAACATAACGTGTACCTCCTCAGATATCAGAGAAAATAAATTCAATTTTTTTTGTGGGGCTGTGTTATATAATTATATAATTTATTATTTATTATTATATACCATTTTGATATATTTTTCATTATTTATGAAATTTTGTGTCAAAATAAGTACACATAAATATTTTAATTGTTACGCCGTAATCGAATTTTAATAATCGATTATGTCTACTACCGGTAGAATAGTGGTATAAATAAATACATAGTACGGTTGCAACCTGTTTTAATAAATAAAACAACAAATGTAACTAATATTTTTTTTAATCGGTACTTACAGTCAATTACCATGTTTTTTATTTAAAAAATATTTGCTGCGACGGCATTGACCGAACTTTTCTCGAGTCGATAATTTCAGGCAGTACACACTTTTCATAAAAATTTTGGGTAACATATTGAAAATCTAAAATTGGTTGTCTTTGTAAATTTTTAGTACTTTTACTGCATTATCTGGGCCAGTACATATTATGGCAAGTATTCAGACATATTTATTTGCTAAACGAAGCTGGCCTTGGATTTGGTAAAACCAGTCATTATTTTAATTTAATGTTACACTTGAATCACTGAATTTATAACCTTTAACTTTTTTTTGGTCGAAAGGCTGTGTCAAAATCTATTCCGAAAGCTGAAATAGGACATTTAACTTCAATAAGACCGTCGTTGTATAAACCATTAGGTGAAGCCCTCAAATATCAATGATCTAGGTCAATGAATAGACCACATTTTTCTATAATAATATTTTATTGTTTGCTCAATTGTGCTAATACTACAGACTCGTTGTCCCTACCATGTTTAATGGAAGAGACGTGATCTAAATTATAAATGTTTCGGTATAAAGGTTCACTATTTTTACAGGGACTGATCACAGGAACAAGGTGTCAATGATACGGTCATTTATTTGCTACTGAACATTTCAATTACGTTCTACCATATTAAAGACCTCACTCATACTTGCATACTGTTCATCTTACATACTACATACACGCATGACAATATTGCTCGAACAATAACTATATAAAATAGTTTTAAACCGATCGATCAAAAATTGCGGTCGTAGTTGACGATGCTCTAGCACGCAGGCAATCGACGCACACTACGATAGCAGTCGACGTACACTACAGTAGTATCGAAACGACGCAGCGCGTGAAATCAAATCAACGCAGGTCCAACCTCGACAAGCGCTCGCGCGATAATGAACGGAAATGGCCGGCGCAGTGAAATATATGGTACTTTTATTTAATTAATTAAAATATAATAGTAACGATTTAAAGAGTAAAAATAATAGTATAGTATAAATGATGTAGAACTTCAGAAATATGGAGGCTTGCATCGAAGCTTTTTCGGTCGTTTTTTGAATTATATATGACGGCACCTGCACCGTTGTAGATGCGGTGGTGTCGGTCTAGCTAGACAGAATTCTTGTAAACGACACGTGTACCGCACACCTGCGGCATTGCACTTGCGTTGCCGCCCGTCCTGCTTGTATAAAACTGACTGAGCGGCCGCCGTTAAGACAGTCCTGGCTCTGAAGTGGAACGGTGCGCTTGTCGTATTCCGTTACTAGTTTACCCTCGACTCGTTGGATAATTAATTCGTGTAAACGAATTAATTATTATTCCTAACTACAAAATTAGTCTCTGTACTATACTTCCTACATCAGAAGTGGGATAAAATCCCCATTTTTGCCCACATACAATCTTCGAATAGTATTTTACATTTGTGAAAGACTATAATGCATTCCGCATTGATGAATCTGTTTTTATGTTAAATACCGTAATGAAATTTGCTGTCCTACTTAAGATATTGTCGTATCATTAAAGTGTAGAGAAAAGATAAAGTGAAATTATTTAAGCAACATTTTTTTAATTTATTCGATTTGTATTAAAAGTACCCGCAAGTATTTTCATTATTTCTTGACGTCCCTAAATATGTTAACAAATGTCAAAAGAAATGTTGGAGGCTTTCTCATTAACGTGTTCAAGTTTTGTTGTAATTTGATAGTTCACGCTAAACATGATTATCATTTGCTATATTTTGAAGTTCAAAACGTTTAAGGGTTGTACTACAATAAAGGATTAACTTTAACACGCTATGAATTGAAAATAATAAGTGACATTTTTGTGTTCTAATGTGTTGATCAGTGTTGCAGTTTGCTCCGAATTTTGTGTCGTTGACAAGATTGGGGTTTGATATCGAGGGATTCGTAGAAGTCTCTACAATGATCAATGAGGAAGACGTTGTGATGGCAAATCGAACATGGTCAGGTACGGCCGAGCGCTTGTTAGATTGAGCCTACACCGCTACAGTCGGTTACTTATCGGCTGATCTTACGGCAGGGCAATTCAAGTGGCCGCCGAACAAATGGTGCTTTGACGCTGTAAATGGACGGCTTTCGTAAATTTTGCGCAGTTGCCTCCTTCGCTTTGAAATATGTTGTGGTATCTGTCTCTACACATAGTTTCTATTTTTTTTGCAATGTTTTCAAATGTCATACAGTTGCCGTTTCTTAAGAGAATATGTGATGAATTTTGGAAGCTCGGAATTCCATGGTTCGCAATACATTTATCTCGATTTCTTTTAATTTTGCAAATCAGTGCGACGATTCACTAGCGCTAGTACGGCGCGACGGCTTGCTGGCGCGAATGTGGCACGAACGCAGCAGAACGAAAAGCTATAGTGCGTTTGCCTGGAGGTAGCCATATCCGCGCGTTCCAGACTTAAATGAAGTCTGGAATGGTCGACCGTTGTAATATTTAACAAGAGTTAATATCTGTTAGCAGGTGGTGATAACTGATAGACCGTATGCTGTTCACTGTCAACCGCACGAGTGCGTCCGACAGTCAGAGGTAGCTGTGTCTGTGCATCTAGAAAATACTAGAGACGTTACAACACTCCAGCGAAGTAATTCTTCTACTGCAGGAAAGGAACATGAAGTAGCAAGGAGGCTGGTCTGTGCTGCATTGGGATATGTGTCGTGTTGCTGTTGGTTTACATACTTAGGTGTTATCGTGTCACTACGTCCCTCACGATACACTTTTGTGTGATTGTGACGGGGACATGTTTTCGGTATGGTTGGTCTGTAACTGTTCTATACTGAATTGAAAAAAAAAGAGAGAGTAAGAAAAAAAAATGTGGTTCTTACTATCATTGCAGGACGTTTGCCGGTCCAATGATATAGCTACAGGGAATAGTGATTCCGGACTAGCATAAATAGTACTGAAAAAAAAGAGGTTAAGAAAAAAGAATAGTTCTTACAATCATTGCAGGGCTTTGTGCCGGTCCAGTGATATAGCTATAGGGAATAGTGATTCCGGACTAGCGAAAACAGTACTTGAAAAAAAAAAGAAAATAGAAAAAGCTACAGACTAATCATTCCGATCTAGCATAAAGGTGATAAAAGTTTTGTAGGGCTTACTGCCGGAACAAAACTGATTATCACCCGAGTCTGAAGGGTCAGTATAGACCGGACCAGACGCTGTTTTGTCAGGATAATCTAACGATGTTTTACAGATTACAGTTGTTACAGATAACTAAAATTGTGATGGAGCGCGTGCGAGGACGCACGCATGTCAGTATGGCCGTGACGGCACCTGCACCGTTGTAGATGTGGTGGTGTCGGTCTAGCTAGACAGAATTCTTGTAAACGACACGTGTACCGCACACCTGCGGCATTGCACCTGCGTTGCCGCCCGTCCTGCTTGTATAAAACTGACTGAGCGGCCGCCGTTAAGACAGTCCTGGCTCTGACGTGGAACGGTGCGCTTGTCGTATTCCGTTACTAGTTTACCCTCGACTCGGTGGATAATTAATTCGTGTAAACGAATTAATTATTATTCCTAACTACAAAATTAGTCTCTGTACTATACTTCCTACATATATATTTTTTTTCCTAGCGTGAAAGCCATATAACGAAAATGTATTCCATAAATATTAAAGTGTAGGATATTTGGGAGATAAAAATGTCTTTTTGATGGTCGATATTCAATAGAATCTATAAATTAGAGCTCCCAAATCATGTCTTCGAGCGTTTTTGCCTAAACATGCATCGGGAGAATGATTATTACTGATTAAATAAATAAGTTATCTAAAATTCGCTTTGAGCTTATTTCAGAAGAGAAACCGAACTATTTCACCAAGTAATTGTTATTTCAAGCAATGAACAATAAACATACAATTTCAACGAGGAAACCTTGTAATTTCGCGTTTTTTTTTTTTGTAATACGCCTCTTAAGAAATTTCTGTTTACAGCCCTGAATTAAGAAATTGACGATATTTCACTTCTGTTCCTCGGAAAGCACGTAAAGCCATTGGCGCTGAGCCTGTTCGCTCAGAATGCCGTTCCTACCGACTAGGAGAGTCAGGGAACAGAGAGGGCAGCTATGCGCACACTCTTGTGCACTATAATTCTGTTCTGTGCAGATGACTAGTCCCGTTAAGACTAGCCGCTGTGGCCGAAATTAGGTCTGGAAGACTTTAAAATGAAAATGAAAATATATTCACCCACTCACTATCCGATATTTCTAAAGAACTACGAGTATTTCAGATCTCTTTTTCTTTTAAAAATTTTTTTCCTGGTTAAATCGGTAGATTTGCTGTCTATATTTTCCTGAATAAAGTAACGTAACGAAAGGTATTTTTTTTTTATAGGAGAGGGGGCAAACGAGCATACGGCTCACCTGATGGTAAGTGACTACCGCCGCCCATGAACAAACGCAACACCAGGGGAATTGCAGATGCGTTGCCGGCCTTTTAAAAAGTTTTTTAAAAATTTACTAGAGTCGTTTTGCGATAAACTGTAAACCTACAAGCATATAGTAAAAATATAAAAATAAAAGAATAATAGTACACCGTAAATAGAAACTCTTTGTAGGGGAGGAAAATGAACCTTGGGATTGTTTGCAAATACTGTCTGTGATTTGCGGACTACTACGTTTGCGTTGTTGATACAATAAAACGTCCTAAGTAAACAAATGCCTTGACTTCGTTTAGTTTTGTAATTATTAGTATAATGAAAATTATATTTATAAATATTACTCCTGATTTTGCTTAAATAAGGATAGTGAACCAGCAAGCCATGACTAATAAAGCAATCTTTCGTAATATCTACAACTCAAGAGGCTTTCTTTCTTTGTTCACGGACTCGTACAATTAGTAGTTATGCCAGAGTCAAAATGTAAATTATCTAATAAAATCAATTGTTTACAAAATATTGTACTTCATCTTTTAAACTATCAATAATACTACTATTACATATTAATAAATAATCTCGGTTATTTACGGCGTAATATTTTTTTTCACGAATTAAATAACTGATATACATTTTTCTACATTTCTTCTTTATTTACTTAAGCATGAAAAGCATCATGTTTGTTGCTATCCAGAAATTTTCCTATACTATGGTTAATTAACAATTAGGGCTGTTGTCAAAGTCAACAATAAAGTAATTAAAAGTTCAATTATAATTTTATGATGAAGTTTTGTCCCGTATACTTCTAAGAAAATTAATTTGAACAAAAATGTCAGGATTAGTTTTACTAAGGTCTATGATTTATTTAAAATAGATTCGGTTTAGAATAAACAAAAACGATATTGTTGTGACATATGAACTAAACAGGGACCTATATACTTATCTTGTGATTTCAATTTTTTGATTATTGATTAAATAAGAATGATGAAGATGAAAGAAGTTTTTGGAAGTATACAATAAAACAGGATATTTGGCGTCCTGTACACATTTTTCGCGGGATGCATCCGCTAAGGCTCTAGAATCAGAATGCCCTCGGTTTCTCACGGAACTGTTGGCAAGTCTATTTACGAACTGTTCTGTGGTATGTTCTTGAGGCAGCCCATTGTTCAGCAATGAACTTGTGTTACAATATAATAACAATAAAACGAAAATTAATTAGGCGCTGTCCTTGCAATAATTACCTAATTGTCAAAATTGTGTCTCTGAAAAAAAAGGATACCGTCAAAAACATAACTTGTAAAATAAACAAGTCTCGCAACTCAGTTCTTCTGCCGTAAAAAGTTGTGAGATCCATGTAATACCAAGTCGGTTAATTTATTCAGTCTAAGGGTCCTTCTGTCTTAAATTATTACATAAATCCATTATAAACTGCCAGCTCATGCGATACCTTGAGGATCACCAGCTGATTAGTGACCGCCAATACGGATTTCGTCGGGATCGATCAGCTGGTAATCTTCTGGTCTACCTAACTGATAGATGGGCGGAGGTAGTAGAGTCCAATTGGGAGGCATTGGCCGTTAGTTTGGACATTGCGAAGGCCTTCGATCGGGTTTTGAACAAAACGCTTCTTTCGAAGCTGCCTTCCCGTGGGCTTCCCGAGAAATTGTGCAATTAGATCACCAGCTTTCTTGCACATCGAAGCATCAAGGTCGTTTTAGATGTAGCATGCTCTGATTGCAAGCCTATTAATGCTGGTGTTCCACAAGGCTGCGTCCTATCACCAGCGCAATTTTTTCTGCATATTAATGATATGTTGCGAACTAGTCTTTGTCGAACAAAGTTCTGGTTGGGGTGACTAAATCTAGTCCAGTTTAATCCTCGGAAGACACAAGTTTGCGCGTTTACCGCTATAAAGAACCCCTTTGTCATATACACAGTCTGTCAGTCAGTCAGTTTCAAGGCACTCCCCTTGTTGCCTCAGCTCACGGAACCTGTGGAATATAGCAGTAATTTATCTTATTCAAGTTTATATATAATTTTCAGTTTCTTTTCGATTGAATTATTGGAAATTATGGTCAATTTATGAGTGCACGAAGTGCAAAAGTATTTATTTATAGTGAAAAGTATGCTCTTAAATATATGAAAAATTCTTATTTCATTGACATACATAATTCATCAAATATTGCCATGTAATGGTGACTTTTTACAAAATCCTTAGACGTTTAGTATATCCATTATAACGGTTTTAGAAATAGTACGGCGATATTTTTTTTTTATAGGATAAGGGTGACAAACGAGCACACAGTCCACCTGATGGTAAGTGGTTGCTGCAGCCCATAAACATCTACATCTATCCTCTATTACAAATCAAAATGTAGATGCGTTGTCACCCGTGAGGACTGAGATGGAATGCCTCATTTCCAGTAAAAAGGGCCTCCGGCCACCTGCACTCACCAAGCGAAACGCAGAGGTAAACCTCTACTTCACGCTGGTTTTCTGTGAGGTCGTGGTACCACCCCGGTTCGAGCCGGCCCATCCGTGCGACAGCAAAAGCTGCCGCGTGGCTCTACCACTGTTAAAAATTATTTTTGAGTTTTAAGATCTACAATCACCTAACTATGGAGTATTTTCACTTATTTTGAGTCACAAGAGTACTTTAAAAACCGTTTTAGTATCGAAACATTTTAGAGTTCGATTTTATTTTAATTAATTTTCTGTTAAACACGTAAGACAAAATAATTAATAATAATTCGTGAAGTTATTAAAGGTCTTGCAACGACTATACTCTACTAATGATAATACAGGATAGATTAAAAATACGTGAGTGTCGTGGAACACTCGGTTGGAACGAAGTTCCTTGTGTAGTATATCATTATTGATAAACGTAGGTATTATATTATTGATTAACAAATAAAAATAAATGAATTACTAGCGTCTAATAATATGAAGCGTCATTTGAAATAAAATAATAATATTTCTTTCATGGCAAGATGAGATAAAGTGCGAGGGAGATGGATATTATTCCATATTACTTCCTTATTTCGCCGCCAAGCCCTTCTACACTATAACACAAGGGGTAGTAACGAAATCTTACACTTTTTGCCGATAAAGAACTTCGGTCCAAAAACTCCTATAGTTGTATAAAATATTAATTTAAGCATGCCTAACACATAAAACGGCTCTGTTTTACAATACTGTAAAATTGATTTTAAGATTCTCATAGATCTATTGTAAATCTTTCGACTATATAACTAAACGCTGATTTTTCATTTCGTAGAATTCTGACAGCTATCATTTTTTTGACATGTCAGAGATTGCAAACCTTTTTAGCTGGGCACATTTTTCAATTTCAATACTAGTTTGAACATCTGAGTCTATATATACATTTTATTTATTAGTGATTGTATCCATTTTATTGAGTGCGGTGCTCCACATTAAAAGTGGTTTTACGGCGTGTGATAAATACGTTCCTTTTCATCACAAACAGTAAAAACGCACAAGTAAAGATAACATATTTTTATTAAAATCTTTAATCATCATTACTACTTATATCACTATCTTCATCATAATCATCTTCATCGCTGACATGATTTATTAAAGAATCTGCGACTGTGTCAATCAAATCGTCGAGAGTGCACATCTTATCTTCTTCTTTGATTGTATGGATGATACATTCTTGCCATTTAACAGGAGTAACATTACTTATACTTTCCAGTAATCGTTTTTTTAATTTTCGGCATTTTAAAACTTCAGTTGTGTCTTGCGAAATGCCCCTTCGCTTGATTAGACAGCAATTCAATAGGGTTGAGCTCACAATGATATGGGGGCAGTCTAAGCACAGTAATGCCTTGAGCTGCGGCCGTCTTGTCTACTATACACTGTTGGTATTTGTATTTCTCCTGACCCACAATTTCCAATAAATTAACTTATAGCATTTTTTTCTTCAAAACTTAAATTTTTTGAAGTCAACCACGCTTGGATATCGCCTTTTCTCCGTGCGCTTGTTGGTACTTTTTCGACCTTCCTCGAATGATAGGGAGCATTATCCAACACTACATTACAAAACGCTTGTGGTAATCCGCCAAGCCTTTTTTTGCCGCAAAAACCAATAAGCCATCTTCCAAAAATCCTTCTTCGCTCCCTATATGACTAAGTTGCCTATAACTATAAGTTGCCTCCCTTTGCCTGTTGTCAGGCCACCGAGGAAAGCTTGTCGTGAAGATTGAATGTTGGTATCACACCACACTTTATTTACGGTATATCCTGAAAATAAAATTATCTTTTAATATTTCACTTATACATGAGGACAGTTATATATGTATATAAATTGAAAAATATTACCTATAAACATGGATTTCTTTATTTATTTATTCATTTTGGCAACATAAAGTTATTAACAAAGTTAATTTAAGTACAGAATTTGATTGCCGACTAATACTTGGAAGAATAAATAGGTTTTAAAAAGTTAATTACCACATTATTCAATACTTGCTTTCGTTTACCCATGTTTCATCTTGGTAATATATAAAACTGCCTTCTCTTCTATATTGTTTAATTTGGTGCAAGTATTTTTGACGCCATAGTACTATCTCCTTGCGATCTCTTAACGCACTTTGATGTTTGCGACTTATGTATTTAAAATTTAAAGCTTCAATACTTTTTTAATGTTGATTTCGACATAACAGGTATGTCTGAAATAAGCATTTACATTACAGTTAAAATGTAGACAGGCAACACAGGTTAAAGTATAGTTTTAGAACAATGGGGACCTTTTCAATAGTCTGAATCTGGTTCCTGTAGAAAAATGCGTGAACCTTTCGTTGAATTGCGGCGAAAGTAAATTCATCAAATGTTTGTATGAAAGATAGCTGACGTCCATTCGTTTTCGGTTTTGAAATTCTTTTGTGTTTTTATATTCATTGGTAATTTTATAGACACTTGACAGACCCACGCCAGTCATCTCAGAAGTCTTTTTAGCACATTCCGTTGCACTCCATTCAGTTTTTGCGGCCAATTTTTTATATTATATTTGTAAATATTTAGAATTATGCTCTTTTAGCTGGGCGTAAAAGCACCACGAGGATGCTTCTTTCTGGGAGAAAGAAAGTCTGAGTCTTGTGCTCTGTCAGATGGGGCTGCTTCCCGGGAAGGATCAGGTTGTGGCTCCATAACGTTTATAAAAATCAACAAACGATCACAACACGAAAAGTCTACAAGAAAAAAACTTAACAGAATAACATAAAATTAACAAATATAACAAGATAATAACAACAAATAGCAGCAAATACCGAGAACATTAGCGCATTCGAGCATTCAAAGAAGTCGATCAATGTGACAGACGCGACGTCACAGCCAACTTCTTTTTAAAAAAGGTTTACTAAACCTGGAATTAGTAGGCAGTGATGCCAGCTAAATAATAAAATAAAGTAATTGAAGTTATTTCCATATATTGCTCGTGATATTGAAATATTTGTTATTTTTGTATTAGGTCAATTGAGTAATTAAATGTTTAGATTTACATTTTTGTAAGTAAAACTTAAAAAATACATAGAATTTTATTTTTATTGCCCTCAAATGGGTCAAATTTGTCTCTTTTTCGGTGGAGAACTTTTTTAGTAGCAACACTTATGCAATGTCTGAATTCTACGGAATGAAAAATCAGAGTATATATAGTATAAAGATTAACAATGGATCTATGAGACTACTTAGTATTATCTTGAGTGTTATATACATTATTTATAACTCAATTGAAGCGCTTTTATCTTCGTTATTAATCTTTTTCGTCACATAGTTTTAATAAGTATATTTATAATCGGTTTTATAGCCAACATCTGTACAAACGCTCTATAAACCAACAAATCGACTTCTTTATCACTGTCCTTTTAAAAGATATAAGAACCTGTTATATACAGGTTAAGAAAGATACAAACTTCCTTAAACAGTTGTTATAAAGCAAGAAAGTGATATAGTGTCTGCTTATATTGCTTGCTTGCTACTTGAGGTCTTTTCATCCGATTACAATATGTGCGTCTTAAAAGGAACAGTTGATACAGGCTTACCATCTAAATTTTCATCATAAATTGCCACCAGGTACAAAATACAAAGTCTCGGATCGGGGGCGACTAAAGCTAGTCCAGTTTAATCCTCAGAAGACACAAGCTTGCGCGTTTATCGCTAAAAATATAACCCCTTTGTCGTATCTCCTCAGTTTCAAGGCACTCCCCTTGTTGCCTCATCTGGTATCGGAATCCTCGGCGTCGACATATCGAGTGACATGCAGTTTCGTGGTCACATGAAAGAGAAGGCTAAATTGGCCTCTAAAAAGCTTGGCGTGCTCAGTAGAACGGGACAGTATTTCATGCTGACACACCGCCTGCAACTTTACAGGGCGCAGGTTCGGACTTACATGGAATACTGTTACAAGGTCTGGACTGGGGCTCCCCAGTGCCAGCTCCTTCCACTTTACCGCATCCAGCGAAGAACGGCTCGAATCATCGACGACCGAGTCCTTAACGATCGGCTCGATTCACTGGCGCTGTGAAGAGATGTTTCATCCCTTTGCATTTTCTTTTGCATTTACCACAGGTACTAATACTAGTACTTGTACTCTGAGGATTTATTCGGATTAATCCCAGCTGCCAAATTTCACGAACGCACATCGCGGCAAAACGTCCGATACCATCAACACCATCTGGATGCTTGGCGGTCCACCACTGTACGTTTCACTAGGAGTTTTCTTCCGCGTATGAGCTCTCCGTGGAATAGCTTACCACCGACGAATTTTTGCACCGTTACGACTTAAGGACCTTCAAGTAAAAAGCTTACTCCTTTTAAAGGCCGGCAATGCACCTGCAATTCCTCTCATGTTGCAGTTGTTCATGGGCGGCGGTAGTCACTTACCATCAGGTGAGCTATATACCCCTCTCCTAAAAAGGTACTTTTCACGTGTTTAATACTTCACTTTGCATTTCGATAGGCATAAAATATATACAGTGAAATCTGGATAACTGGGACTTTAAGGGACCTGTAAATTTGTCTCACTTAAAGAGGTATTCCACTTACTCAGTGTCTAAGATATCCAGGTATAAATAAATATCTGTCTCATTTACAGAGGGTAACATTATTAGAGGTGAGAATAAAGGTTATTTCAGTTACAGAGGTGCGATTATTAAATAAAATAACGTATTTTGTATAGCAAAACCAAACTAAAACTGGAGGTCACTTTTACACAATTAGCCATGTGCGGAATTTGCGGGTAGAATAAAAATTAGTAAACAAAACGGTTCACAAAATATAGTCTCAGTAAAAAAGGTAAAATTCACTTGCTGTCTCAATTATAGAGGTAATTATGACGAATAAAATCGAAAGAACTAATCCCTAAAATATAGTCTCAGTAAAAGAGGTAAAATATACTCGCTGTCTCAATTATAGAGGTAATTATGACGAAAAAACGAAAGAACTAATCCCAGATATAAAGGTTTGCTTTGTCCCACTAACAGAGGTAATTCAATGCTAAAGTGTCGAGACCCAAGCATGAGTTCCAGCAACGGAAGTTTCTCATTTATCCAGGTCCCACTTAACAAAGTTTTACTGTAATACTCATATTTATCGTCATATAACATAGTAGTATAACTCTAAAATTATTTATTTCGAAATTTTTCCCTTCCTATGGGCTTCCCGAGAAATTGTGCAATTGGATCACCAGCTTCCTTGTAGATCGGAGCATCAAGGTCGTTGTAGACGGTGCATGCTCTGACTACAAGCCTATTAACGCTGGTGTTCCACAAGGCTGTGTGCTATCACCAACGCTGTTTCTTCTGCATATCAATGATATGTTGCTAACTGGTAACATTCATTGCTATGCGGATGACAGCACTGGTGATGCTCTATACACCGGCCGTGCCAATATTTCTCGGGAAAACGTCGCTGAGTACCGGAACAAACTTGTGTCTGAAGTCGAATCTTTGCTGAACAAAGTCTCGGATTGGGGGCGACTAAATCTAGTCCAATTTAATCCTCAGAAGACACAAGTTTGCGCGTTTACCGCTAAAAAGAACCCCTTTGTCGTATCTCCTCAGTTTCAAGGCACTCCCCTTCTTGCCTCAGCCAGTATCGGTATCCTCGGAGTCGACATATCGAGTGACGTGCAGTTTCGTGGTCACTTGGAAGGGAAGGCCAAATTGGCCTCTAAAAAGCTTGGCGTGCTCAGCAGAGCGGGACAGTATTTCATGCCGGTACACCGCCTGCTACTTTACAAGGCGCAAGTTCGGCCTCACATGGAATACTGTTCCCATCTCTGGGCAGGGGCTCCCCAGTGCCAGCTCCTTCCACTTGACCGCATCCAACGCAGAGCGGCTCGAATTGTCGACGACCGAGCCCTTTCCGATCGGCTCGATTCATTGGCACTGCGAAGAGATGTTGCATCCCTTTGCATTTTCTTTCGCATCTACCATGGGGAGTGCTCTGAGGAATTGTTCGGATTAATCCCAGCCGCCAAATTTCACGAACGCACATCGCGGCAGAACTCCCGATACCATCCACACCATCTGGATGATTGGCGGTCCACCACTGTGCGATTTAGAAGATGTTTTCTTCCTCGCACGACCTCCTTGTGGAATCGATTACCATCAGCGATTTTTCCGGACCGATACGACTTAGGGACCTTCAAGAAAAGAGCGTACTCCTTTTTAAAAGGCCGGTAACGCATCTGTGATTCCCCTGGTGTTGCAATTGTTCATGGGCGGCGGTAGTCACTTACCATCAGGTGAGCCGCATGCTCGTTTGCCCCCTCTCCTATAAAAATTATTTTATGATCTTAATACACTAAAACTAATATATAACAGAAATTATCAGAGTCTATTTACATAACAGAAACTTTTTAAGTATAATAGTTAAGATTTCCTCAATATTTTGCTAAGCCGTATTTCAGCACGTTGTAAATCAGCGTTTATAATTTATACTTTACGTACTTAATTTTTCTTCATTTATAGTATTGAAATATATTTAAAATAACCAAGTTTATAAATGAAATTCCCACCAAGTAGTGCTTGAAACAGCACTAGAAACTTACATTTTTAAAATGGTTTGTCGCAATTTTCTTCGACCTACATTTACAATGTGAGACTGAGTGAAGTTTGAAATTTCTGTTAGTATCGTTGAAGCGTGTTTAAGAAACAAGTTTTCACATTTTATCAATTTGTATATTGTTTAATAAACAGTATGAATGCATCATCAGTATTATGATATGCTTTGTAAAGTTTTCCATAAATCACAATTTAGATTTAAATGTGCTGGTATAGACTGCATTAAACTTACGTTAATAAACATAACGAACTTAACTTTATAATTTTATAGTATATTTGTTATCTTATCAATCGGTCCACAAAAGTTCTCTGCTATACATGGTCCTTCGCCGTGTGGGGATAATTTGCGTGAATTGTCATAGTTGGCAGGTTGACTGATGAGGGCAGTATCAAATTTTGCTCAACCTTGATTCTTCTTTGATACTGCTCCTCATCACTAGACGGGGCATTTTTATACTGCCTATATTGATAAAAGCCATAAGATATTCTAGCATAACGCGTAGTCCCCTCTAACGACACCCACGGGACGGAACTGTTATGTTTTGTCGCTTTCAATTTGTTCTGCTTTATTTATTTTTTATTGTTTCATGCTTTAGTCGTGCGAATCACGAAATTTACAGTTATTCAAATGAATTAAAAATATTTATTACACCACTAATATTTTCTGATAAAATAATATCCTAAAAAGAACTGTGCACTAGCACGATCGCTCCGGACAATTTGACCTCAGAAAGGAGGAACTGTTTGAAAAAGGTATTTTTTATCGTTACCCGAATACAACTCTTGTAATCTGGTTACTCCCACAATCGGAAAATAAACTGCACATGGATAAAGTATATAATATCAAATATCCAGACCAAAACAATTACTTTAAAAGCTGTTGTCATAATTGTTTCATTCACTTAGCAGCCAGCAACTCGGCTTGCGCGTGTTGCTTATTATAAAAAAAAAAAAACCTAACACTCCTCGCTTCGCACGTAGTTGCTATCTACTCGTTAATAAAGGATAATAAATTTCTTTGAAAACAAATCGATTCTTCTGAATGTTATATCGTGAGCGAAGTTTTCACAGATGACAAATTATGGTTATCTAAATTTCATCTTGTAAAGAAAATGACTTTAATTTGGACATTTACAGATAATGGCTCAATTTATTTGGTTAAATATTTAAAAAAAATCTTTAAATTGTTCTAATAGATCGTTAACTTGATTGATGAGATAGTACGTTGCGATGAGAAATTCGATGATGGTTAAAATATGCAGCTTCCGTTCTAAATAAAAATTTTAAAAACCTTTGTTTGAATCTAGGACCAGGCAGGTTTAATTACAATTTTGCGCGCACACAAAAATTTATACGTTTACCGCTAAAAAGAAACCCTTTGTCGTATCTCCTCAGTTTGAGGGCACTCCACTTGTTGCCTCAGCCAGTGTCGGAATCCTCGGCGTCGACATATCAAATGACATGCAGTTTCGAGGTCAGTTGGAAGAGAAGGCCGAATTGGCCTCTAAAAAGCTTGGCGTGCTCAGCAGAGCGGGTTAATATTTCATGCCGGCACACCGCCTGCAAGGCAGGTTCAGCCTCACATGGAATACTGTTCCCTCCGATTCTCTACACTCACCATACGAAACACAGCAGCGTTAAATTGCAATTTTACGCTGGTATTCTGTGAAAGTCGTGCTATAACTATACCAGTAGTAGAGCTAAAATCGCCGGTTTTCTCACGGATCGGAGCATAGGTCGTAGTTGACGGTGCATGCTTCGACTCCAAGCCTCTAAATGCTGGTGTTCCACAAGGCTGCATGCTATCTCCTACCCTGTTCTTTCTGCATATCAACGATAGGTTGCAAACATTACAAAAGTTTATACCTTTCTAAAAGGCCAGCAACGTATCTGCAATTCGCTTGGTGCTGCGGTTGTTCATTGGCGGCGGTAGTCACTTACCATCAGGTGAGCCGCATGCTCGTTTATCCCCTCTTCTATAAAAAAAATGTTCCGATTTAAAGGATTTAGAGATATATCCTAGTTCTCAGAGGTGACAACGTATCTGTAGCCTTCATTATTTGAAGTTGGTGTCAGATGTCCATGGGATGCTACCCTCTTCTTTCAGCATATCAAAGATAGGTTGCAAGTCATTATTTTTTGTGCAGATGATAGCAGTGTCGATGCCTTATACGCCAGATGTATTAATATTTCTGGGAACACGTCATCAAGTGACGGAATAAACTTGTGTGTAAAGTAGAGTCGTTGAACAAAGTTTCGGATTAGGGCGACTAAATCTAGTCTAGTTCAATTCCTAAGAAGACACAAGTTTGCACCGGCAAAAAGAACCCCTTTGTCGTATCTCCTTTATTTTAAGGCACTCCACTCGTCGCCTCAGCTAGTATCGGAATCCTCAGCGTCAACATATCGAACGAGGTACAGTTCCGCGGTCACTTGCAAGGAAAGTCCAAATTGGGCTTTAAAAAGTTTGACGTACTTTGTAGAACGAGACCAGTAGATGAATGCGATCAAATGGGAGGAGCTGGTACTGGGGAGCCCCTGCCCAGAGATGGGAACAGTATTCCATGTGAGGCCGAACCTGCGCCTTGTAAAGTTGCAGGCGGTGTGCCGGCATGAAATACTGTCCGGCTCTGCTGAGCACGCCAAGCTTTTTAGAGGCCAATTTGGCCTTCTCTTCCAAGTGACCACAAAACTGCACGTCACTCGATATGTCAACTCCGAGGATACCGATACTGGCTGAGGCAAGAAGGGGAGTGCCTTGAAACTGAGGAGATACGACAAAGGGGTTTTTTTAGCGGTAAACGCGCAAACTTGTGTCTTCTGAAGATTAAACTGGACTAGATTTAGTCGCCCACAATCCGAGACTTTGTCCAGCAAAGACTCGACTTCAGACACAAGTTTGTTCCGGTACTCGGCGACGTTTTCCCGAGAAATATTGGCCCGGCCGGTGTATAGAGCATCACCAGTGCTGTCATCCACATAGCAATGAATGTTACCAGTTAGCAACATATCATTGATATGCAGAAGAAACAGCGTTGGTGATAGCACACAGCCTTGATAACACCAGCGTTAATAGGCTTGTAGTCAGAACATGCACCGTCTACAACGACCTTGATGCTTCGATCTGCAAGGAAGCTGGTGATCCAATTGCACGATTTCTCGGGAAGCCCATAGGAAGGGAGCTTCGAAAGAAGCGCTTTGTGCCAAACCCGATCGAACGCCTTCGCAATGTCCAGACTAACGGCCAACGCCTCCCCCTTGGACTCTACTGCCTCCGCCCATCTATGGGTCAGGTAGACCAGAAGATCGCCAGCTGATCGACCCCGACGAAAACCGTATTGGCGGTACTAATCAGCTGGTGATCCTCAAGGTACCGGATGAGCTGGCAGTTAATAATGGATTCCATTATTTTGGAGAAAAAGGAGGTGATCGCGATAGGCCTATAGTTGGACGAGTCTGAGCGGTCGCCTTTTTTAGGGATTGTGTGGACAAAAGCTGTCTTCAATGAATTCGGGGCTACGCCTTGGGAGTAGGAGTACCGGAAAAGACGCGTTAGAACCGGTGCCAACTCCTGAGCACACGTCCTCAGCACAATTCGGGGATTCCGTCAGGCCCACTCGACTTCTGGATGTCCAGGGAGAGAAGTGCTTTGCGAACTGAGCGCTGTGAGAATAGCACATCCGGCATGGAGCACTCACACCGCGGGATGGTCGGCGGTATTTTCCCCCCGTCATCAAGAGTCGAGTTGGACGCAAAAAAGGAGCCTTAAAGGTCGGCTTTGTCTTTTGCGTCTTGGGCCAGTGAGTCGTCCTCCCTGTGCAGAGATGGTAGTGATGGCTTACAGAAATTTCCTTGGACAGCCTTGGCGAGAGACCAGAATGCACGGGTTCCCGAGGGAAGGCGAACTAGTTTCTCGCCAATTCTGCCTATGTGCTCTGACTTTGCCTTGGCAATAACTCTTTTGAAAGACCTGGAGGCGAAGTTATACTTCTTTTTTAATGTGCTGGTGTTTACATCCCGAGTCACCGAAGCCGCAGCCCAGGCTTGATAACACTCCTGCTTACTGCGCAATGCAGTCTTACAGGAGCGACCAAACCAAGGCTGAGATCTGCCTCCGATGGGTACCACAGATGATGGAATAAATAGTTCCATTCCCTGTAGCACCACATCAGTGACAGAGTCAGCAACAGCGCTGGGATCATCCGGCGAGAAGCAAACTCGCCCCCATGGGTAGGATGCAAAGAAAGACCGCATCCCGTCCCAATCCGCCGACCTGTAATGCCAAACACGGCGGCAACCTGCAGAACGCAACCGCGAAGGGAGCGTGAGTGGCACCATACTCCGGATCAGACAATGGTCCGAAGAGCCGAGAGGGGCATAGACGGAAACCTGATATCTGTCCGGATGAGAGGTCAGCAGAAGGTCCAACAGGGAAGGAGTATGATCCTCCACATCTGGAATCCGCGTAGGCGAAGTAACCAGTTGTGTCAGACCATATGCCAAGGCAAAGTCATAAACAGATCTCCCCGCATGATCGGTTAAACGTGAACTGAGCCATTCGGCATGGTGGACGTTAAAATCGCCAAGGATCACGATCTCTGCGGATGGGACCTGTTGTAGCAAGGAATCTGTAGCCATTTGGACGTGGTCGATGAGTCGGTCTGTTTCGGCATTACCGCTATGGGACCTATAGAGGCACCCGTAGACGCGCGGATGGTCGTCGCTGTCTACGCGTAGCCAAAGGATGGACAGGTCCGAACCTTCAAGACTGCCGAGGCGTCGAGAACAGATGTCCTCTCTGACATACACGCAAACTCCAGCCCGAGGCACAAAGGAGTGCTCCAATTTGTACCCCGGGCTGGAGAGATACGAAATATCAGCTCGAGAGGAAACCTGCGTCTCGGTCAGAAAGAGCAAGGCCGGCTTCGCCCTCTCGAGATGGTAGTGGACGGCGTTTAGGTTAGAGTGAAGTCCCCTGATGTTGCAGAAATTCACGGATAGCGTGGCAGGGGTCGCCTTGGTATTGTTGCTCAGTTTGCCCCGAGCAGTTTTGTTTTTGAGCGGAATTTTGCCCCCCCCCCCAGAATACGCGGGGCAGCCGCCTGGGGTAGTCTACTGTGTAATTCCGCTACCATGTTGATGGGGGGGGGGGGGAATTGGGCCTCCGGCCAACTGCACTCACCAGACTGTGAGGTCGTGGTACCAACCCGGCTCGAGCCGGCACATACGTGCAACAGCAAAAACTGCTGCGGGGCTCTACCACCTAATATACAATGTACAAAATTACAATGTGAGTGACTTCAAGGCAAGATTGAATGGGATTTTTTTAAGTCAGTACGCTTCACCATCTTAGGCTATATCACCACTTACTATCAATTGGGATGATAACTTTCAGCGCTGGCTTAGAATAATATAAAAAATGTGGATAACTTGCGCAAAATCAAATTATCATCATCATTAAAGCCGTTATTGCCGCTTTGCTGCAAAAATTGGCATCGGTATCTTATTAGCAAATCTATGAATCGATGAATATCCATTGTTACTATCAGAATAAAAATATTCATATATATAATCAAAACAACATGCTTTATGAAGAATTACATCTGTAAAATGTATTATATAAAATTATTCTCGTTGAATTCAATTTAATTCTGAACTTGGCAAGGAACAAAGTTCTAGAGTGGTTAATTACGTACGTGATCTGTGTTAAGAAGGTAAAAGGGAAGTATATGTTTCCACGAATACGAGCAATAAAATCAATTAAAATCTAAAATATTTCTATTTCAAAAATATATGTAATAAAAATTATGTATCATAATTTCGCAAAAAGCCACTTATTTTCAAAATGTAACCTACGAGTATGTCCAATAATATTGACAAATTTTCCCAACAAATAGCGAGTTTTGATTTCAAAACGTAAAAGACATTAATATCGTACAAAAACAATGTATTAACTATTTCTTCCACTGCAAACAAACTAAACTTTGACTTATAAAGGCATATGCGAATGTCTAAAATCAAGGGACCGAACTTTAAAACTTAGTTTTCTGTGGCGCTAAAATTTCAAAGTAAATAAATACCGAGGAGTAAACTTTGCTCTCGCTAGTTTATAAGTTTAGAAACTACGGCCGTGCAAATTGTTCTTATTCACCCATTTTAATTGCTTTTGGAGCTCATAATCTCGTTTAAACACACGCTTCAATGCTGGCGAATTTTGAAGGGCAAAATATTCAAACAGTGTAAATAACAGAACAAAAAGGGAACTTTATTTTTGTTCTATTTTATTTTAATATGTAAGTGGAAAAAGAAATTTTAAGATACACATATTCTTTCATACAGGAGAATTACCATAATCATAATAATTTAAAACAATAAGAAAAAGTTTAAATAGCTAAAGAACTAAATTTGCCCAGATATTATACGGGGATTTTATACGGCTTTCGCGTTGATGATGAAATAATTTATATACTATCACAAAAGAACCAGAATACTAATTTTTCTATCAGACTATGACAAAATTGAACAAATGGTTATTTAAAATTATGACACAATAATGTAAACTAAAGTTTATGATTAAAATTATAATAAATACTTATTCAACCGAAGTTTTTTTTTATAGTAGAGGGGGCCAAACGAGCATGCGCCTCACCTGATGGTAAGTGACTACCGCCGCCCATGAACAACCGCAACATCAGGGGAATTGCAGATGCGTTGCCGGCCTTTTAGAAATGTGTAAGCTCTTTTCTTGAAGGTTCCTAAGTTGTATCGGTCCGGAAAAATCGCCGATGGTAAACAATTCCACAGAGAGGTTGTACGAGGAAGAAAACTCCTAGAAAAACGCACAGTCGTGGACCGCCAAGCATCCAGGTGGTGAGGGTGGTATCGTGAATTTTGACGCGATGTGCGTGCGTGAAATTTGGCGGCTGGAATTACTCCGAACAATTTCTCAGAGCACTCCCCGTGGTAAATTCGATAGAAAATACGGAGGGATCAACATCCCTACGCAGTGCCAGTGTATCGAGCCGATCAGAAAGAACTAGTTTTTAGTAGTTTTCCTAAATAGATTATGACTAAAAACATCATTATAATAAAACTATTATGTATATTCTTAAACAATTCGATTGTTTAAAAACAATGTCAAAGAGAGCAAGCGAAAAGATAAAAAATTACATTATTAATTGTCGTGAAGCGACAATTAAGAACAAAAAAGAACCTAACCTAGTAACAGCAAAACAACAAAAATAGAACAAAAACAAATAATATATTTAAGATTTAAAAGATATTTACAATTTTATATAACAAAATGGAGTACGAAGATGAGGATGGATGTCGTGATTTACAAATTATTTAAAAAAAAAAACTATTTAAATTAAACGCAAATTTTTTGTAAATAGCCAAGAGGAAAGAGTATTTATGTGGAATTATCAAAGTAGAAACAACAGACCGGTAGCAAATTTGAATATAATTGTCATGACAACTAGATAAACAACGATGTCAAAACATGTCAAATTTTGGTTTTAGGCTCGTAATAGAAAAACGGCAAGATTTAAGTAAAAAATGAGATATTATTGATATAGGAAAAAAGGTAGCGCACCTGCGCGCACAAAGTCCGAAATTGCAGAGTTACGGAAAACTAAATAAAAGATCGAAAAAGGTAGACTCCATTGACACCAATTTAAAAGTGCTGATAATGTGAAAATACGAAGTAGAAATGATTTGTTATTGTGTTCTTATGGTTTAAAATCGTTACAGGATCCTATGGAAATAAAGGTGATGTAAAATATCCAGTTTTGAGGTGAATGCAGAAAATCGAAACAGAATGGAAAAATGAATTTAAAATAATGTAAAATGATATGTAAGTAGCATAACACTACATAATTAGATTTACATTTGTACATTACACAATTGCATTAAAATATTTAATCACGATTAAAAGTTACGTGTTCATATTTATTTTATCCGATCCAGTGATAAATTAAAAAAAGAGTGACTTTCAATAAGTATTATTTAAAATCTATATTGAATAAATAAGTTTCTGTTTCTATTTAAGAAATAAATAAATTATAATATAACAATAATATAATAATATTTTTATTATAAACCAGAATAACATTATAAACTTACTGGCTATATCATTACCGGTTTAATAACATAAAAACTAGTTTATTAATACTTTATTTTGGCTACGGCGCCCCTTACAGACTTTACAATCGATAGCCAAAAAGAATATATTTACATTAAAATTATTAAAATTATAATCTAGAGTAGGACTCACTTTGCGTGGCAATATTTGATTAGACTCACTAAGATTTTTTGCAACTGAAAGGCTAAAAAAGGTAATCGCTTAAATTTTTCAATGGTGTGAGTTTCAGTGGCATGGTGTACGTATACCAGGTACACGGAGTAATCAAAATAGTCAAGCAATGTAGATTACTTTGTGTTAAGCGCTCTTACAGAGAGAACTAAGAGCACAGAAGCGTATAGTAGTAGAAAAATAAATAATATGTATAATACTACTACAATTGGCTGAAGGCGAGGCCCCCTTAATACAAACACACGCCAGGAAAACTTAGAAGCCAGGATATCGTCGAACCTATTAAAACGCGGACCAAAAACCAGACAGCAGATATTATAACGCATTCTCCTCATCTCAAGCAGTCACAGAAAGTGTCAGGAGCGCAGAGCAAGAAATAATATGTAGATATTCTGCTTGTAGACATTGGAGGTTTAGGCGTTTACAATTACACAAATCTACAACATGGTTACAAAATGGCGTCGAAAATAAAACGAAGCGTGCCGGTGAAGCTTATTTTCTGTTGCGTATTTTAAGTAGTTAATACCAGTTATTGCTTATAAATGGTGGCGGCAAAGCACTGGCATTTGTTGACAGCTGCTTTCCTTTATACACTCCTATTTTTTAAAAATTTAATTTATTATTTGAAAAGAAAAAGTAGCAGAGATTTTGGAGAGGAAGAGGGAACTCCGGGGAGGAAGGGATTAAAAAGTAATATAGGGAGTGCTGTTCTCAAAGTGATGCTATTTAAATTGTAGGTATTCTACTATCTAAATCTACTCTGTTGCTAAAGTTCTGTCTGTTTATCTGATGTAAATTTATTCTAAAGTTACATAAGATCCCATTTGGAGAAATGGCATAATATTTAAAACAACAGATATGATTGATCATTCCATTTATTCTAGAACACAAAAAGATGTAAACACACACACACACACACACACACACACACACTCGCACGCACATACGCACGCACGCACGCATTCACGCACCCACGCACGCACGCACGCACGCACGCACGCACGCACGCACGCACACGCGCACGAAATGTGGAAAATGGCAAAATGAAGCATTCATTTTACTGATCCTTTCGCCTTCTTTGTTTCAACAAATTGAAACAAAGAAGGCTAAAGGTGAATTGTCAACAACTCTAATGGCTAGAGCTATCGTGTACTGTAATTATAGTTCTATTACAACTTAAATTAAAACACAACACTGTACATTGTACCCAACTTGTAGATTTTGACGGCGAAGTTACTTACGAAAGAAGATATAGTGACAAAAATTGAGAAAGGTATGCGAGATGGTTTGGCCATGTCGAGAGAATGAATGATGAACGATTGACGAAAAAAGTGTATAAGGCGAGTGTGAATGAAAGTGTTGGAAGGGGTAGACTTAGGCGGACGTTTCTAGACCAGGACTAGACTAGACCAGGGACGTCTTGAAAAAAGGCCAGGTCAAGAGTACCCTAAACCTAAGAGCATGTATGAAGGGAATAATAAAAGTGGACGAAGCGAAACAAGTATGTAAGGATCATAGCAAGTGGAAAGAAGTGGACTCTGCCTACCCCTACGGGATAGAGGGGTGATTATATGTATATATGTAAGTTACTTACCAATGTCAATGCTATCGTAATACGTGGTTTTATGGACAAGACGAAGCTATTGAGTTTGTTGCTAGATTTTGCTGCTGGCTTTCCGAGCATCCTTAACCTCATTTCCGATCAGCAACAAAATCTATGACTGCAAATTAAAACAACACCGTGCGTTACGGTAGCATAGACACTGGTAATAAGTCACCGGTTGCCAAATGATTGGTATTTGAAATATTATTATATTATTAAATACCAAATATTGGATTTAGGTGACTATTATCACTATCAAATATTTTCATATATTAAACTGCCTAGCAAATAGACTCAAAAAAAGCAGTACATTATGAAAAAGCTTTCATCTAACGCCTTCATAATTTATATAGAAAGTTGTTCCGCAGCAAAATTTCGCCGTATGTTATATTATTTAACAATAAAACTACACTCAGAGGCGGATTAAACGTTGACAGCGCCCTAGGCTAGCACCTCATCGGCACCCCTCTAGCGGTCATATATTGTTAATTATAATATATTGAAAATAAAGTACACTCATGGACATTTCGATGAATGCAAAGAAGGTTTAATTTCTCTTGTTGTATTTACGGTGCGTACTAGCCACAAACATTATAGTATTTGTGTTATAGCATGGTGCGGGTGGCAGCTTACATTTTTAGCGCGTCTAGAGATGGAACATTGCTAAATGTTACAAATTACTAAACACAAACATTACTAAAAGTTAAAAAATTAAAAAGGCGATTATGGCGCTGTACATAGTCAAACTAGGCTTCTAAAAACAGTTTTTTAACAAAGTATATACATTTTAGAGCTGCAAAAAAAAAAAAAATTAATCTTGATCACATTTATGGGTCGACCATTGTTTTCAAAACACGTTTTCGGTAAATTTTCTCGATAGAAAAAAATCATAAAATAGCCATTGCAATTGAATTTCTAGCAATTGTAACTGTATTATTTATAAGCAAATCTTAATAAAATGAATAACAGTGATGTAATATATAATAATAAGGGTAACTGTTGTTTTTATTTATCGATTGAAATAAAATATTTGTAAGTATTAATATATTTAATGAAAAATAACTCGAACGGATCGATGTTTCGCATCGCGCCATCGTGGCGTCTTTTTGCTTCTCTTTTATTTCTACGCGGAGCGACAGTGATCGGTGAGGCACACTGCTAGACGAACCTGTACCAATTTGTTTCGCTCGCCGTTCAAAAATCATTTCAATCATTTACGTATCTGTTTGTTCTTAAGGACGCGGCGAAAGAATCGAACTATTACATTAACACGGGTCACACACGCAAGTGTACGCACGGTTAGCTGCGGGAATCGTAAACATGTAAAACATTTTGATACTTTGAAAGATTGATTTTTTTTCTCATTTCTTATAACTACAAAAATATACTTAGATACGAAATTCGAATATCTACCTGTGTGACCTGAAAGCGTACTTCGGTGACTGCTACTGAAACTCCTGAACGATTAGAATAAGCTGTGCCGAGTTTAGGCTCGTTTTGTTAGTTATGATGAGACCTTACCTCCGGACTTAATGGAGTAACCTAAAGGTGTACATCGGTGACTGCTATTGGAACTCCTCGACGAGTAGAACTAGATGTTCCGAGTTTGGGCTCGATTTGCTAGTTATGATAAGACCTTACATCCGGGCTTGATGGAGACACCTGGTGGTGTATTTCAGTGACTGCTACTGGGACTCCTGGACGTGTGGAACTAAGTGTACCGAGCTTGGGCTCGTTTTGATAGTTATGATGAGACCTTACCTCCGGATTTGATGAAGAGACCTGATGGTGTACTTCAGTGACTGCTGCCGGAACTCCTGGATGGGTAGAACTAAATGTGCCGAGTTTGTGCTCGTTTTCTTAGTCATGATGAGACCTTAACTCCGGACTTGATGGAGAGACCTGATGGTGTATTTCGGTGACTACTACTGGAACTGCTGGATAAGTGGAACTAATTTCTGGCCGAATAGAATTAAGTGTGCCGAGCTTGGGCTCGTTTTGTTAGTTGTGATGAGGCCTTACCTCCGGACTAGATGCAGAGACCTGAAGGTGTACTTCAGTGACTGCTACTCTGTAATTCCTCGACGAGTAAAACTAGATGTGCTGGGTTTGGACTCGATTTGCTAGTTATGATGAGATCTTATCTCCAGGCTTGATGGAGAGACCTGGTGGTGTACTTCGGTGACTGCTATTATAACTCCTCGAGGCGTACAACTAAGTGTACAGAGTTTGTGCTCGTTTTGTTAGTTATGATGAAACCTTACCTACGGACTTGATAGAGAGACCAGATGGTGTACTTCAGTGACTGCGACTGGAACTCCTGGACGAGTAGAACTAGGTATGCTGAGTTTTTTTTTGATTTGTTAGTTATGATGAGACCTTAACTCCGGACTTGATGGAGAGACCTGATGGTGTACTTCCTTGACTACTACTGGAACTGCTAGACAAGTGGAACTAGTTGTGCCAAGCTTAGGCTCGTTTTGTTAGTCATGATCAGACCTTACCTCCGGACCTGATGGAGAGACCAGACAGTGTATTTCAGTGACTGCTACTGGAAATCCTGGACGAGTAGAACTAAGTGTGCCGAGCTTGGGCTCGATTTGTTAGTCATGATAAGAGCTTACCTCCGGACTTGATGCAGAGACCTGAAGGCGTACTTCGGTGACGGTGGCAGCAGCTATGCGTGAGTTTGATGCAGCGATAGCTGAAGGAACATTGAGTAATGATGGTATACCTCTAATAGACGTAAATGCCGACGACCAACGAATAATTTATCATCCATGCATCTGAAATACTGCATAATCGTCTATATGACTTTTGTTTCCGTAAATCAGAATTTGTTGAACGATTAGTTCCAATTCCAATACATATTTACGTGATTTTTATTTATTCGATTTAAAAATACGAAACCTCATAGGCGTGAGCTGTCACACGCACCAAGCTATAACGCAAAGACAAAGTAAATGCTATTAAAAAAAGGAAGTTTTGGTATGTATTTTTTTTTCAAATTTCATTTGAAGTAAAAGAAGTAAAGTTACAGCCTATATACGTGCCACTGCTGGGCATAGGCCTCCTTTCATTTCTGAGGGAATTTCATTTCTTTATATGTAATTATTGCGTAATATTGAGAATACGAGAATGCCACATCTAAACGGCTGTTATTTTAATTGAACTGGCACAACTACAAACATGTGGCCCAAACGTTACGGGTATCAAAAGCTGAGGTATCGGCAATTCGAGACACACAGGACAGGGATATAAACGGATAACTGTGGCTAGTGATAACCGGTTTATCATTAGTAGTGTGCTTAAAAACGGGGACTTAACTTCTTTTGAGGTAAGTACGAAGCTACAAGAAGGTTGAGGGGTTACAGTAAGCACAAAAACTAAAAACTGTAACAAAAACTGTGAGAAAGAGATTGAATACGGCCGGAATAAATTGACACTCGCCTGCCAGAGGCCTATTCTTGCCACATGCCATCGAGTAGCTTGAGTTTATTTTGCTCCCATTCACGAAAATTGGAATGACGAAACTTGGAGTCAAGTTCTATTCACTAAGTCCAGATTTATATACGCATAAAGTCCGGTGATAGAAGCATTTTTTTTTATAGAAGAGGGGGCAAACGAGCATGCGGCTTACCTGATGGTAAGTGACTACCGCCGCCCATGAACAACCTCAACACCAGGGAAATTGCAGATGCATTGCCGGCCTTTTAGAAAGGTGTAAGCTCTTTTCTAGAAGGTTCCTAAGTCGTATCGGTCCGGAAAATTCGCTGGTGGTAATTGATTTCACAAGGAAGTTGTGCGAGGGAGAAAACTTCTTCTAAATCGTACAGTGGTGGACCGCCAATCATCCAGATGGTATGGATGGTAACGCGAGTTTTGTCGCGATGTGCGATGGGGAAATTAAGCGGCTGGAATTAGTCCGAACAATTCCTCAGAGCACTCCCCGTGATAGATGCGATAAAATACGCAAAGAGATGCAACATCTCTACGCAGTGCCAGTGTATCGAGCCGATCAGAAAGAGCTCGGTCGTCGACGATTCGAACCGCTCTACGCTGGATGCGGTCAAGTGGAAGTAGCTAGCACTGTGGTGCCTCGGCCCAGAGATGAGAAGAGTATTCCATGTGGGGCCGAACTTGCGCTTTGTAAAGTTACAAGCGATGTGCCGGCATGAAATACTGTCTCGCTCTGCTGAGCACGCCAAGCTTTTTAGAGGCCAATTTGGCCTTCCCTTCCAAGTGACCACGAAACTGCACACTATTCGATATGCCGACGCCAAGGATTCCTATACTAGCTGAGGCAGCAAGAGGAGTGCCTTGAAACTGAGGAGATACAACAAAGGGGTTCTTTTTAGCGGTAAACGCGCTAACTTGTATCTTCTGGGGATTGAACTGGACTAGATTTAGTCGGCCTCAATCCGAGATTTTGTAAAGCAAAGACTCGACTTCAGACACAAGTTTGTCACGGTACTTAGCGACGTTTTCCCGAGAAATATTGGCACGGCCGGTATATAAGGCATCTCCAGTGCTGTCGTCTGCATAGCAATGAATGCTACCAGTTAGCAACATATCATTGATATGCAGGAGAAACAGCGTTGGTGATAGCTCGCAGCCTTGTGGAACACCAGCGTTGATAGGCTTGAAATCAGAGCATGCACCGTCTACTAGGACCTTGATGCTCCAATCAGCAAGGAAACTGGTGATCAATTTGCACAATTTTTCGGGAAGCCCATAGGAAGGAAGCTTCGAAAGAAGCGCTTTGTGCCAGACCCGATCGAAGGCCTTCGATGTGTCCAAACTAACGCCTCCGCCCATCTATGAGTCAGATAGACTAGAAGATCACCAGCTGATCGACTTCGACGAAAACCGTACTGGCGGTCACTAATCAGCTGGTGATTCTCAAGGTACCTCATGAGCTGGCAGTTTATAATGGATTCCATTATTTTGGAGAACAAGGAGGTGATGGCAATAGGCCTGTAGTTGGACGGGTCTGAGCGGTCGCCATTTTTAGGGATCGGGTGGATCAAAGCTGTCTTCCATGAATTCGGGACTACGCCTTGGGAGTAGGAGTACTGGAAAAGACGCGTTAAAACCGGTGCCAACTCCGGAGCACACGTCTTCAGCACAATGGGAGGGACTCCATCGGGCCCACTCGACTTTCGGACGTCCAGGGAGAAGAGTGCTTTGCGAACCGAGCGCTGTGTAAACCGCACATCCGGCATAGAGCACTCACATCGCGGGATGGTCGGCGGTGTGTTCCCCCCGTCATCTAGAGTCGAGTTGGACGCAAAAAGAGAGCTCAACAGATCGGCTTTCTCCTTTGCGGCATGGGCCAGTGAGTCGTCCTCTCTGTGCAGAGATGGAAGAGATGGCTGACAGAAGTTCGCTTGGACAGCCTTGGCGAGAGACCAAAATGCACGGGTTCCCGAAGGAAGGCGAACTACAGGAGCGACCAAACCATGGCTGGGATCTGCCACCGATGGGCACCACAGAGGATGGAATAAAAAGTTCCATACCCTGAAGTACCACATCAGCAACAGAATCGGCAACAACGCTGGGATCTTCCGGCGAAAAGCAAACCCGCCCCCAAGGGTAGGATGCAAAAAAAGACCGCATCCCGTCCCAATCAGCTGACCTATAGTGCCAAACACGGCGGCAAGCTGCAGATCGCAACTGCGATTGGAGCGTGAGTGGCACCGTACTCCGGATCAGACAATGGTCCGAAGAGCCCAGATGGGCATCGATAGAGACCTGATATCCGTCCGGATGAGAGGACAGCAGAAGGTCCAACAGGGAAGGTACATGGTCTTCCACATCTGGGATCCCCGTAGGCGAAGTAACCAGTTGTGTTAGACCATATGCCAAAGCAAAGTCATAGACAGATCTACCCGCATGATCGGTTAAACGAGAACCAAGCCATTCAGCGTGGTGGGCGTTAAAATCACCGAGTATCACGATCTCTGCGGATGGGACCTGTTGTAGCACGGAGTCTGCAGCCATTTGGACGTGGTCGATGAGTCGGTCTGTGTCGGCATTACCGCTATGGGACCTATAGAGGCACCCGTAGACGCGGGGATGGTCGTCGCTGTCTACGCGCAGTCATAGGATGGACAGGTCCGTACCTTCAAGACTGCCGAGGCGTCGACAACGGATATCCTCTCTGACGTATACGCAAACTCCAGCCCGGGGCACAAAGGAGTGTTCCAATTTGTACCCCGGGTAGGAGAGATATGGCCGGAGAGGACACCTGAGTCTCGGTTAAAAATAGCAAAGCCGGCTTTGCCATCTCTAAACGGTAATGGACAGCGTTAACGTTGGAATGAAGTCCCCTGATGTTGCAAAAATTCACGGATAGCGTGACAGGCGTCGCCTTGGTTGTATTGCTCCGCTTGCCCCGAGCAGCATTAGTTGCGAGCGGGATTTTGGAATTTTGCGCCCCCCCCCCCTCCCAAATTCGCGGGGCAGCCTGAGCACCCACGCTCACGAGTGAAGTAGTTTGGTCGTGGACGCTCAGCGAGGGATTCTCCAGGGGTGCTGGTACCCTCCTGGGGTAGTCTTTTATTTAATTCCACTACCATGTTGATGGGGGGGGGGGGGGGGGGATTGGGCCTCCGGCCACCTACACTCGCCAAGCGCAACGCTGAGGTAAACCTCTACTTCACCCTGGTATTCTGTGAGGTCGTGGTACCACCCCGGTTCGAGCTGGCCCATCCGTGCGACAGCAAAAGCTACCGCTTAGCTCTACCACTGTTAAAAGCATTAAAAGCGTAGCGTATTAACCAGACGCCTGGGAGAGAGGTACGCTCAGAACTACATCATTGGAAAAAACGCGTATGTAGGAGGGTTAATTATGGTAACGAGGTATTTGTATGGGGGAACGTACGGAATTCTGCGTCAATAAGAATGGGTCAACAACAGTATTACGATATGTAATTGAAAATTTTAGATGAAATTGTACTGTCATTTGCCTCTTTTATAGCAGATGGATTTGTTTATAAGCATGATAATGCATGAACCCATACTGTGGCCGTAGTTGTAGAATACCTTAGAGACGTTGAAACCAATGATATGGGGTGGCTGGCGCGCTCGCCGGACTTAGCCCTAGATTCATAAACATTCGTCTCACAGACCGCGCGTAACGTAAAAATGATTTTAATTGTTAGAGTGAAAGAGATAGAAAGCTGACCTCTCAAGTACCTTCTTAAGTCATACGACCATTAGTATAGTAAGTGCAATTTACTTGCAATTACTATACTAATATACAAAACAGCACCAACGATTTATTAAGAAGTACATATGAATTATTTTTAACCTACGTTAAAAATGACTGGTGTCGGATTTCGAATATATTTTATAAATTAAGACTGGTTCCTGAGGTGATTCTGTGTGACTGTGAGTCGACAATTTAAATGGTGAGCTTTGAAAACAGATTCTTTACGGTTTGTTATATTTGAGATTTTATTTAGTGCTTTAGCCTAAATGTTTCTAAAATGTTGTTCATTCAGAAATAGGTTAATCTTCTTCATATATGCAATGATGAAAATTGACCTGTTCCTGTCAACAATGATTGATATGGCTAGTGATAGGGCTATTGTATACTGGATTAAAGGATATAGAAGACTATGGTATTATGTTTTTTTAAAAACATCCGCACGCGCCCCTATTTAACCGTGCACCCCTAGGAACCTGCCTAGTTTGCCTTAGGGATAATCCGCTACTGACTACACTACGTTCCTGCAAAAGTTTTTATTTAATAAATAATAACGAAAATATTTTAATGCACTCTAACGTTGAATTATGATTTTTATATTTACATGAAAATTAACTATTCGCAATTCCCGACGTTTCATCATAATCTTGGCCACAGACAATCCTACCTTAAAATTAAACGGCGTAATTTGCATAAAAATTAGTTATGTACAAAATAACTTTGAATTTTTAAAATATTTATAAGTTTTAAAGTAGATAAATCACGCAATAAATTTTGTCTAACAATTGTTTAGTTTAAATAAATATTTCCAACTATAGAAACTATAATAGTGTATACATTTATTTTATTTATGAGGTTGCCAGTATTGACATAATATAGATCTCAGAAGTGGTCCCTCACTGAAGGAGAAGATGAGGGCTGTATTTAGAGTTACTCTCCGTAAAATAATTTGAAATAAAGATATCAGCATTACGCCAGAGTGACCAACATAGCCCATATAGCCCGAAGAACCGACAACCGAAGGGGAAGAAAGGTTTCGAATGACAACCCGTAACTTTAAGCGAAATGTAGGGCGATCCCCACTAGATGAAGTGACGACTTGGAAAAAGTCGTCACTTCATCTAGTGCAAAAAGTCGATGGATGGAGGTTCAAAGTTCAGAAGGTAACTTGTGAAGGACTGTAATGATAAAAGATATTATTTAGCTGAGGGAAAATATATAAGCTATCCACAGTTATGCTTTGTGGCATTCCTTTGGGAGGCTTATGTTCAGCAGTTAACTTGTGAATGATAGTGATGATGATCGACACCTGGACCACTTCCATCGTTTCCATCGATGCATTTCACACAACTTTTTTGAGATTATATGTATTATATGTCCTTAAGTTTTGGTTTACGACAAGTTTCAAAAAAAATGATATAATTTTTCTAATCGCATCTTGGAAGATATTTAATCTATTGAAGATGGAAGGTTATACAGTGTTTGTTTCTCTTACGAATTAGTTAATAAACTGATGTTGTTAAAACTGTAATAACTAAGGATTTTAAGCGTCTATTTTAACCAGAGAAGATTATTTAATAATTAAACAATAATATTATAGCATATTTTATACAAATAGCTCTTTTTAGGGTTCCGTACCTTAAAAGGAAAAAACGGAACCCTTATACGATCACTTTGTTGTCCGTCTGTCTGTCTGTCTGTCTGTCAAGACCCTTTTTCTCAGTAACGTGTGGAGGTATCAAGCTGAAATTCATATCAAATACTCAAGTCTGCTGTCCATTGTGGCTGTGAAAAAATCAAACTTCTAAGCCAACGCAATCAAAAGATAAAGCCGTTTATGCCGCAAATTTTCGACATTCGCAAGGGAATCAAAACCTACAGGGTACCTACCGTGAACTCAGAATCTTAAAATTTGGTACGAAGCAACGTATTATAGCACAGATAAAGGAAAAATTGCGAAAAGCATAAATTATTAGTTACATCTTAAAATAAAATATTTTTAATAATTTTAAACTTATATACTTACTAATTTTTTCGGAACAGTCGGCGCGCGAGTACGACTCGCACTTGTTTTATATAGGATAAGGGTGACAAACGAGCACACAGTTCACCTGATGCTAAGTGGTTGCTGCGGCCCATAGACATCTACATCTATCCTCTATTACAAATCAAAATGCAGATGCGTTGTCACCCGTGAGGACTAAGATGGAATGCCTCATTTCCAGTAAAAAGGGTCTCCGGTTCTCTACACTCACCATACGAAACACAGCAGCGTTACGCTGCTATTTTACGCTGGTATTCTGTGAGAGCGTGGTCCTTCCCCGGTCGAGCCGACCCATTCGTTCTACAACTATAATACTTATATAGTTGCAGCATGGCTCTACCACTTAAGCTCTACAGATAACTTAAACACATGCTGAGAAAAATTTTACATTATTAATTAACATTATTTCTATAGAATTGTTAAAGAAGCATGACAAACTTCTTTAACAATTCTGCTGTTGTACATAGACTCATATATCCAATCTCGTTACCTTTACCATTACAGCCTATCAAAAGTCCACTGGTGAACATAGATCTCTTCCGTAGATTGGCTCATAGGGAGATATATCAGCATAATTGCTAAGCTTAGGAGGTGGGTTGGTAATCGCAGTTTTTAATTTTTTAATAGTAACACGCAGCTGCCTATCTTCTGATCGATCTATCCTATCAGCTGTATAACTCCGCACCCATTACGACACCCACGAAATAATAAGGGGCAGTGATATTCTTACACCGCCGTTACACGGTGAATGCCTCAGATTCTTTTTGGTATAAGACAGAAAGAAGAAATGAGAAGAAAATGAAATGCTCTAATGTCAAATGTTCCTCCACATATTTTACAAATCTAATGGTAATATTGTGTTTCATTGCAAAATCGATGTACTTCGGGGAAATGTTCCCGCAATCAATTTTTAAGATTCCAAATGTCACCTATATCCGGACATATCGTTTGATAGACTCTAAATGGCATTTATGGATAAAGGTCTTTCTAAAACAAGCGTGTAATGCTGGTATAACAAATTTTTAGCATGACGCGAGTTTTGAGATTTGAAGACTACGTGGTCGCCCTTTGACGGCTGTAACGAATTACGTATAAAGTATTTTAGCACATATTGCAGATTGGATCTGAGAGCATTGACGAGATTTTACACGAATACATCTTCATGTATATTACTTCACCATATATTTGCGCTATCGCGCACTGATGTGCGCATATATGATCGTGTCTATAGTATAGTTGTAAGCGCAGTCGCGTAGATGTCATTAGACATCTACGCGACTGCGCTTACAACAGTAATGGCAGGTCACCGCATGTATCATGCGCCGGGACTGAGGTTAACCGCAGCGTACAGAGTGAGTCAAAACTCAAATAGTTGATCAATAACAAAAAGGAAATTAATATTTAGTAAAAACTTTAACCACAGAAGAATTTTTTAATTCTTAATTGTACATGTATAAATTTGTGCATTCGAATAATAAATAATAACTGGAAGTTGCGTAGGAGATATAAAAGCGTCATAGTCATGCTTGATGAAACTGTGTGATGAGAGAGGCAGACCTAATATCGGCAATTTTTTATATTTTTGCACAAATATTGGTATAGTGGCGGTGTAAAAGAATTCATTACCCCGTATCATCCCGTGAGTGTCGAAAGAGGCGAGAGAGTGTAATGAAAAACGAGATAGGCAGCAACATCTTCCTGATAACAGCTCATAATTATATAAACTACGGTTGCGAACCCGCTCACCAATCTTGACACTGGCAACTATGGCCAATAACTAAATACAGTACAAAAACAGTAATCTACTATTAGCAATAATCTATAGAGGCCTATTTTCAACAGTGGACGTTTTTATACGCTATAATGGAATGGAGTGGACGATTAATATTGGATATACAAGTTCTATTTACATATTGTTTTGTTTGTACATTACTACTAACATAATATCACATTAACTTATCAAATATGTAAAAAACATTGGCAAGGAAGATTGTGATTTATTTATAAAACAATAGAGAATTTGTTTTGTGATATCACATTGATAAACTTGTGATTTTTCATATTATGTTATATCGTTCTTTCTTCCTCATCAGTCTATAAAAATCTGTTGGGACTTTCGTCTATCGATAGAAGTCACGAGGCTTCCATTGTAAGAAGAAATTAAAAAAAAATCCAATCCGAAGAGTAATCCCAGCACCAGACAATGCTCATGGATGCCGGTCCGGTCTACATGTGTTATTTACTAGATCGTAAACCAACATCTATCGTAGGGGACATCCATTTGACGAAACCGCCACTAAACTGTAAAACATTATAAACATTAATTTACAATGTAGTAGTAGCATAAGGATATACACTACCCCATATCGTCTCGTAGGTGTCGTAAGAAGCAACACTGGAAAACAAACAAATTAAAAATACTGAGGTTGCCAACCTATCTGCCAATCGTGGCAACTGTGGCAAATATAGCCTCTACGATCTATGGGGAGGCCTATGTCCAGTAGTGCACTTTTGATAAGCTGATACGGTAACAGTATATTTATGTTATATTAAAATTCATATTATATTCCTTCAAAAGATTCTTAGTTATAAGTAAAAACGAACTCTAGTGAAACATTTTCCTTTGTGGTGGGAATTCATTCAAAGGTTCCATCTACAAATTAGGTGAAATATACCGTACGTTAGCGAATCCATTTTACTAATTACTTTGCTTGAACAAGTCAAGTAAGTTTGTTAAATAAGCATAAAAACAATTTTGTATACTAATCGCACATGACGTTGGTGTGTGGGGCCTTCTTTTTAAATTTCCACGTTTTTTTTTAAATATGGGAGAGCGAAGCCCTTGTATCTAAATATTATGAGCTCTTTCCAAATTAATTAATAAAAAGTTAGCTAATGATAATAAGCCTGATAAAAGTGGAATGGGGCATAATTAATTTCTTTTTACGTGTTTATATCTCTTTCCATAGAGAATGGGTTTCTTTAGTTAAAATCGCTATTGCACGCCTCATAACGCGAGGCGTTATTAGCTTTACTCTCGGTACGTCAAGGTCAAGCAATTTTGTATTCTTAAAATGCCTCTATCAAAATCATATTGCATTTATACGATAATATGAGTAGCCGTATATTAAGAAAACACTCACATTAATTCTTCTTATATTTTCCAAAAATCATTTTATATTGTTGCTTTGAAAAAAAAACGGTTAGAAAAAGAATTACGTTGACTTCCGGATGTTGATTTTGTATTTGGTCACGATAACTCCCGACAGAAATGAAGAATCGAGACCGGGTTTTTTTATTAGCTTCAGAATTATATCATCTGGTTCCCTCTTTCATATCAATAGCTTATTACGCGTAGTTTGTTATTAAAATGATTTTCTAATTTTATTGTTTTTAAAAATTTCAAGGCGCCTTTATATTTTTTAGCCCTTGATACATAAATGTACTATACAGCCTATATCGATTTTATACTTTTTGTAATGTATTTATTTTGGTAAATATTATTAATTTTTTTTCTGTAGGTGACATTACTTGTTAAAATAGTAGAGCGCTAAATTTAAAACACGTAAATAATACATTTTAAAAGTCAGGAACACAATTAATTTTTTTCATCAAAATTAAATGAAACGCTCATGAGGTGTGCACTTTTGGATTTCCAAACTATTTTGCACTAGCAACGACTTTCTATCGCTCTAATGAATATTTATTGCTATAAAAGACACCTAAAATAACTTATCCAAACGATCACCATTTACCATTACCGTTACAGCCTTATGAAAATATCACGACTGAAAATAAGCATGTCCAATTGACTGCCTCATATGTGGCTAATATTAGCCGTAGCTCCCATGCTTATTTCAAGTTATCACGATGATGCTCTTGCCTATTTCCTCTTTCAATTCCCTCTGCCTCCTCTTACAAAGCCTATGGGATGATAAGGGTTAATGCACTTTTTTACGCCACCACATGGGACACAAAATAGCTATGACAAACGGTCTACATTTTACCTATGGAAAGACCTTACTCTCTAATGATGATGATAATCATCATCATTGCAGCCCTTCCTAAGTCCACTGCTGGTCATAAGCCAAGGAATGCCACAAAACGCGGTCCTGAGCCACCTGCATCCAACGACTTCCTGAATGTCTGACCAGGTCGTCAGTCCATCTAGTGTGGGCACGCCATACACTTCATCCGCCGATACAAGGCTGCCACTCGAGATTTTTTTTCTCATCGGTTGTCGGTTCTTCAAGCTATATGGCCGGCCCATTGCCATTTCAGCTTACTAATCCTTTGGACTATGTCGGTAACTCTGGTTCTACTGCAGATATCCTCATTTCTAAGTTTATCACGCAAAAAAATACGCGAGTATAGCCCTCTCCATAGCTCGCTGAGCGACTTTGAGGTTCCTCATGCAGCCAGCAGTGAAGGACCACGTCTCAGATTCGTAACTCATCACTGTCAACACAATACATAATTAAATTTCGTTTTCAGGTTTTCAGGTATGTCTATAATCAGGTATTTTAGTTCTATAGGTCATCACTGGCAACGCACACTGGTTGCACAGTCTCGTTTTTAAGTTTTGAGGTATACCTGACGAGAAGTTATGCCGTAATTTTCCGAACCTTGATCAGTCGAGTTGAATCCGTCAATTGACCTCTCGGTAGAAGTTGAACTTACCTAGTGTATACCTACTATTTGTCCAAGGTAAACACACTCGTCAACAACTTCGAGCTTAGTGTTCCCAACAACTACCGGCATAGGTGTGATATGGACGTTACACATGACTTTTGTTTTGTCCAAGTCCATCTTAAGACCTATCCGTTGGGAGACACTATTGAATTCATTTAGCATAGTGCTTAGGTCCTCTAGCGATTCTGCCATAAGGACTATATCGTCGACAAATCGAAGGTGAGTGATGTACTCGACATTGACGTTAATACCGTATCCTTTCCAGTCCAGTAGCTTGAAAACGTCTTCCAATGCAGTGGTGAAGAGTTTCGGGGAAATAACGTCACCCTGTCTTACACCTCTCTGCAGTTGGATAATATAGCTCATAGCTATACTGTACAAACACTTCAGTACTTCGATATATCGACAGTCAACTTGGCACCGCTAGCACCACCCAAATTTCGACGGAATCAAAGACTTTCTCATTGTCCACATACATCAGACATAGTGGCAAATTGTACTCCTCGCACTTCTGTACATTTTGCAGTAGGGTATTTATGTGGTCTATGGTACTAAAGCTTTTCAGAAATTGGCTTGATCGGGAAGCTGAAAGTCGTCGAGTCTGCATGCGAGACGATTTGAAATGACTCTCGAAAACAGCACGTAGACGCCGCTCAGAAGAGAAATCGCTTCGGAATTCTTCAAGAGAGCATTTTCGCATTTCTTGAAGAATAAGATTACCGCATTTCTGCTCCACGCCTGCGGTGTAGTGCCACCATGGATGGCGGAATTAAAGAGCTTCTGAAGGACCTTAAGTGTCGGTTATCCACTAGATTTTAGAAGATCCGCTGTAATTTCATCCTCGCCTGGGGCCTTGCCTTTTTTAAGGTGCTGGAGAGCCATTCTAATTTCGCTCAGACTGACGTCCGGAATATCATCCGAATAGTGTAGGATAAGACTTGCTCTTGGATCGTTACTCACACTTGTATGTGACTCCAAAGGTGATTTATACAGCTGCCTGTATAACCTCTCAATCTCACTCAAAATCTCAGGTGTTCATCACTCGGTCTTCAGCTTCAACAGTTGGCTTTGTTTGGCAGACAGATCTCTAGCAAAGACTTTGCAGCCTTGGTTCCGCTTGATCGCTTTTTCTATACGTGTTGTATTTAAGTTGCGTAAATTCCACCGCATGCATTTGGAAATCTGTCTGTTCAGTTGCCTGTACGCTGTCAAATCTTCTGAAGACTGCAGCTTCATTTCCCGTCTAAAGCCATGAGGTTAAGGGTATGATCGGAGAGTTTTTGTGTTCTTCTGCGGCGGGTCTTTTAGAACTTAGCTCCGACCGCATGGACAGTTTTCACGAGCTTGTCATTCATATTGTCCACTGCATTCCAATCATCTAGGCACTTTTAATGGTTTTTTGCTATTTTTGAAAAGTTTTGGGACTCTGGGTTAGAGCACGAGGGGGGCGGGTTGTTGACTTCATTAGACGAGACCTCTCCAACTTAACGTTTAGGTTCAGTGTGCCTCTAACCATTCGGTGTTCACTACCAGTTTTCACACTCGCGATCACTGAGAAATCACAGAGCAGTTGTGTTGTCGTCTGGTCGTCATAATGAAGTCAATCTCATTTTTTGTTGAACCATCGGGGCTCGACCAGGTCCACTTCCTGTCGAGCCGCTTCTGGAAGAAAGAGTTCATCATAAAGAGTCCCTCTTTCTCCATGAAGTTGGCCAGCTGCTGGCTCCTTGGTTTCCGTTGCCCTATTCTAAATTGCCCTACCTTTAGCTCATCGTTCTCTCTTGTGCCTAGTTTTACGTTGAAGTCTCCTATTAACATCGTATAGTGGGTTTTGGAGGAATGCATAGCTCTAGATATATCCTCATACATTTCCTCCATCTCTTCATCGGTGTGTGCTTAGGTTGGTGCTTAAGCCAGTATCACCTTCAGCGAATACCGTTTGGTGATTATGAGTATAAGGTACGCAAACCTCGCCGACACACTCTCAATCTTTACAACGTTGTTAACGAGAGACTTGTGGACGATAAATCCGAAACCTCCTTGGGACAGATGGGCGCCCTCCCGGTGATAGAACAAGTCACCAGATTCGATGATAACCATGTTTTCCGCCTCTCTTCGAACCACAGATAACCCTATCATATATCAGCGTAACTTGTCTGTCTCTTTTTTCAGCTCCAGGATCTTCTCGTCAGTCCTCAGGGTGCGTGTGTTATACGTTGCCAGGTTGAGTCGTCTTAGGTGGCAACCGAATCTCCACCGGAGATTCTTAGCACCCCCTGCTCTGCCGTTACCATGGTCGCCACCGTAGTCAGGAATAGTGGTGCCGCCGGGAAATGGGGGCCATCTATTTGTTATTTTCATCATGGGGGAATATTTGTCATAGCTGCACACACATACACTTTGCGAGCGGGTTGGCAACCGCAGTTGTTTTTTAATTGTAATATTGCTGTTATCAGTAAGATGCTGCTGCCCATCTCCTGTTTGTTTCTCACTGTCACCTCTGACGACATCTACGGGAAGATATGGGGTAGTGGATATACTTAACTGCCACTACACGGCATTGTTTCCTTAATATAGTACATTGTTTTAAAGCAATAAGATCTTTATAACCAGTTAAAAGTATCTTTATATAACATATATCAATATATATTTAAGTATAATATATTATATTATACGTCGTGGTCTCAATATAAAGTAAAGTAACAGTCTATATACGGTCTCCCTGCTGGGTACAAGCCTCCTCTTATTTCTGAGAGGGTTTCAGGTCAAGGAATAGCCCGCCGTGCTGCATGCGTTGTCGAACTTTACATGTCTCCGAAATATATTTATTCTTATTTCTCAAACATGCAGGTTTCCTCACGATGTTTTCCTTCACCGCAGAGCACGTGGTAAATCAGCACATAAATGACATTTTTCTGCACCCATACAATGTTGGCCTAAAAACCAACAGTGAAATTTTTTTTTTTATTGGAGAGGGGGCAAACGAGCATGCGGCTCACCTGATGGTAAGTGACTACCGCCGCCCATGAACAACTGCAACACCAGGGAGGGAATTGCAGATGCGTTGCTGGCCTTTTAAAAAGGAGTACGCTCTTTTTTTGAAGGTCCCTAAGTCGTATCGGTCCGGAAAAATCGCTGATGGTAATCGATTCCACAAGGAAGTCGTGCGAAAAAGAAAACATCTTCTAAATCGCACAGTGGTGGACCGCCAATCATCCAGATGGTGTGGATGGTATCGGGAGTTCTGCCACGATGTGCGTTCGTGAAATTTGGCGGCTGGGATTAATCCGAACAATTCCTCAGAGTACTCCCCATGGTAGATGCGAAAGAAAATGCAAAGGAATGCAACATCTCTTCGCAGTGCCAATGAATCGAGCCGATCGGAAAGGGCTCGGTCGTCGACGATTCGAGCCGCTCTGCGCTGGATACGGTCAAGTGGAAGGAGCTGGCACTGGGGAGCCCCTGCCCAGAGATGGGAACAGTATTCCATGTGAGGCCGAACCTGCGCCTTGTAAAGTTGCAGGCGGTGTGCCGGCATGAAATACTGTCCTGCTCTGCTGAGCACGCCAAGCTTTTTAGAGGCCAATTTGGCCTTGTCTTTAATACCTTTTTAAGTCCGAAATTACACATAATTTTATGTAAGAACAATAACTCCTGACGGACACTTCTGAAAACATAGATAGTTTCAGTTATCATGGGGACTTTGAGGTTATGTTTTATTATTATGAAACATTACTATGTTATTGCTAATGTAAGCAGTTCAGTTAGCCTAGCACTTATACGGTAAATAAAACTCAGATTGTGATTAGGTAAACTTATCGCATAATAAACTGCACAGTGCACTTAGATTCCGAAAACATTTGCAGAAATGTATTTTTTCAAAAGAAACGAAAACGATCGCACGTCTGACGTCTACATATTTTAACGTCTTGTCATCTGTCAATGTTATTGACGTTTTTCTTGGGTGGCACAATGCTGATTTGGCCAATGAGAATACAATAGTATTGTTAATTTAAATGAAAACACACGATTTCAATGTATCCCAGTTTCTTGTGGCATATATTAATCTGAGGTATATTTTAAAATATTCACGTTTTCATAATATATTTGAGTTTATGACAACTTTTGAAATATGTCAGTGAAGGTATTGGTTATTGTGTGATTGGCCAAATCACAGGAGTCCATAAACGCAGCACATTAGTATTAAAAAATAGGTACAAAGTTCATAATATAAAAAGTTATTTCACAATTCAGAAGTGTCCGTTACTATCTATTGACTGTTGCATAATTAAGGATAAGAATTTTGGTAATTGTCAAAAATGTGTTGGTTCTTAGGCGAGTTTTTACAATGTCCTTTGCAATTAACAATTTCATTAGTGCCGGCGGGGAACGAACTCGGGTTTCTCGCGTACTGGCTACCACGGCTGTTGGTCTGAATATAAAAGGTTAAATAAAAGTGTCTCCAACGGATGACTCCGTTACGTAGAGTATATAATAAACTTGGCTTAAAAAACTTCCTTATATTAAAAATTCATTTTTGTTCACATTTTTTCAGTAACTTTATATTAGATCACCTGTATAATCATTTTCACGAAGCAATATCAAGTTTCAATATTTTGGATGTCTATGACAGTTCCAAAATAATCAACGTGATATTTTTCTGTTCCATTCTTTAAGCGACATTTTTAAACTGGAAGGTATTTCTGTCATATAATAATGAAATGACAATCGACGCCTGTAATAGATTTCAAATAAAGAAGTTTGTGAGTTGTTACCTTTGAAGACTATAAGATGGAATGCTTTATAGCTTGTTATTATGCTAGTTCTCTATTTTTGCTTTTAGATTAAATTGTAGAAAAATGAAATGCATAGTATGACACAAGTAGTAACGTGTACATATGAAAAATGCTAACGAAGAACTATTGCATAATATATAGCTTTGGACATTTTATTAAGATGCACAAAACCTGTGGGTTTCTCTAGCTTAAGTAGTAAACCTACTAAGTATTTTATCAGAATATATCTTTGTACAATATGCGGTAAAAGTACGAAAGTTCATGCTTCTTAATATGTAAGAAACGAAAAGACTCAAAATTGGAGAAATGTTAGTTCTAGGATTAAAATTTTATTTCAGTTACTAAATTAAAATTGTCATTTCTAACTAAATATTTTTGAGCGAAAAATCTCGGTCTGCCTGATTTTCGATTGACGATAATAGATGGTTGTTGTAAAGAAAGTTGATGACTCTACAAAAACTCTAGTATCTTCCCCTTTCGCCCTTAAACAAGCTCGCAATGTATTTGATTTCATAGTTTTTGTCCAAAGCATACGGCTTACTCCACCAGCGGTGGTGCCTCTTGACGAATCCGGGAAAACCATGCCGACACTAAGCTATCTGGTTGGGATGGTAGATGCAAGGAGTTGCTGTGTAGACGTACAGCACTCGGCTGGCGGTTCACATGGTGTTGCGTCCAGCGCCAGGTTCAGACGCCCTGCTGATAAGTTTTCATCATCCATTAAATGAGGGCCAACCAGACGCGGCACTGTATGATGTTACGGCCATACGTATAAACGGGCCTATGCATCTTGAATCTCAAGAAAGAAAGGTGAATCCCAAAGGCGAGCCCCGACGGTTGGACAAAAATGAAATTGACTTCATTACGATGTGATGTCTCAGTAATCGCGAGGGTGGAAACTGGTAGCGATCATCGAATGACTAGAGGCACACTGTTAAGTTGGGGTGGTCTCGTGTAATGAAGTCACCGCTCCGTCCTTCGTGCTCTAATCCAAAGTCCCGAAACCTTTCAGCTCGAGTTACAAAACCGTTTTCAGTGCTTAGAAGATTGCAATGCAGTGGATGATATGAATGACAAGTTCGTGGAAACTATAAAAGCTTTTACAAAAATTTACTTCGCAAATATCCGCATTATAAAATAAAATGATGTGTCTTACCTAGTATGAAGAAGCACCTCCCGCTCTCCCTCAATTGCGTGCACTATCCCCGTCACCACTAATCCCAGCACCGCTACTTCCAACACCACAACACTAGGCAAGACACACCACTGACGATAATACGACACGTGTTTCGCCTCTACACGAGGCATCCTCAGGTGATATAGACTCTACGGTGGCTAACCGCTAAGTGAGCGGCGAGCTAAAACAAGTGCCGTTTATACAAACCGATGATGCAACCGCTCTCTACCTAAGGAGCGAGCGACTGCGTCATGCGATAAAACATGCGACCAATCACCGCTGGACTTACGCAGCCGTTTGTAAAATTAAAAACAAACAGCCGCGCAACGCTCACATTATTAGAGAGCAGGCTTGAAGATATTTAAGAGAGGTGAGTTAGTAACATTTGTTTGTTCATTCAGCAATGCAACGGTATTATTATTACTTTTTAATATCTCTAGCTGTTCCAGCACACACAGCCGCAGCCCTTTATTACACGTATGTAAGACTTTAAAGGAGTGGTCGTTGGCTAGGTTGTGTCCAGTGTCCAAAAGATGTTTGGCAAAATGGGATTTATCGGGATTGCAATTCCTGTACGCGGCTAAATGCTCTTTATAACGTGTCTCGAAATTGCGACCAGTCTGACCCACGTAAACGGCGTGGCATTCGTCACAAACAAGTTTGTAAACACCTGACTTTTGACGAATATCCAACTTATCTTTACTATTACAGGTATTTCTAAGAGAATTGTTTGTTTTGAACGCCACATGAACGCCATTTTGTCGAAGAGTATTAGCTACTTTTTCAGATATGGGGCCTAAGTAGGTCAAACTGCTCACATATCGATGGACACTTTGAGGTTGAACCGCGTACAGAGAGTTGCGAATAACATGCTTTTGTTTCTTTTTAATTAAATTATTAATGAGATTTTTTGAAAAACCGATTTTTTGAGAGACCGCTATTTGATAAATTATATTAAGTTCTTTTAAATAATTTTCTTTACTTAATGAGACAGTGAACAACCGGTTAATGTAACAATAAAAAGCGGCTACTTTATGTTGCCATGGATGACATGATGACGCGGGGATGACCGTGTCGGTGTGAGTTGGCTTTCAATAAATTTGGAAAACATGTGACGATTCTTTTCTTGTAATTGTTAAGTCAAGAAAATTAAGGGAACAATCTTGTTCCAATTCAAGTTTAAATTTTATTTTGTCATGGACTCTATTTATTTTAATGAGGAAAACATCCAGTTGTCTCCTTGTGCCAGTCCAGCAAATAATTATGTCGTCTACATATCGATAGTAATATAAGATATTTTGATTGACAAATATATGTTGTTTTTCGAAATTATCCATGAAAATGTCCGCCATAAGGGGACTTAGAGGGGACCCCATAGCTAACCCTTCTTTTTGTAGATAGAAACGGTTATTAAACCGGAAATAGTTTTGTTTCATACAGAGAGAGGTTAAGTTAAGAAGATCATTTGTTTCCCCGGGATGTAGACGACGTTTTTCAAAGAGATCTGCGAGTATACGCAAACAGTCAGGGGATGGGACATTTGTGAAAAGACTATCAACGTCTAAAGATAACAATATGGATTTAGGAGGAATACGAATATCTTCAATTTTGGAAATGAGATCTAAGCCATTTTTTAGGCTGTAAGTGGGGTTGAATCCAGATTTCTCTCGAAGGAGGAAGTTTAATTTTTTAGCAAGGAAATAAGGTGGTGCACCAATATATGAGACAACTGGACGAATCAGGTGAGCCGCATGCTCGTTTGCCCCCTCTCCTATAAAAAAAAAACACTACTGTGCTGCTTTGTGGCATTCTTTGGGGGAGGCCTATGTTCAGCAGTGGACTTGTGAAGGGCTGTAATGATGATGATGATGTGTTTCGTATGGTGGGTGTAGAGAACCGGAGACCCTTTTTACTGGAAAAGAGACATTCAATCTTAGTCTTCACGGGTGACAACGCATTTGCATTTTGATTCGCAAACGAGGATAAATGTAGATGTCTATGGGCCACAGCAACCACTTACCATCAGGTGGACTGTGTGCTCGTTTGTCACCCGATCCTATAAAAAAATTATAGGATTTTTATTTTAAAATAAATCTAATAAAAATAAATAGAAAAAAGCAAGCGAGTGGAAAGAAGGCTCCGAAGTTTTTGTCAGAAATCTGTCTGCCAGAAAGAGCCAACTATCAAAGCTGAAGAACGAATGTGGCAGCATCGTTTCCGGGACACCTGATATTTTGAGTGGGATTAAGAACTTCTATGGGCAGCTGTACACGTCATCGTTGAAGACTTGCTCTTGGATTGTTACTTACACTTACGTATAGTGTAAGTAACAATCCAAGAGCAAGTCTTATTCGATACTGTTCCGATAATATTCCGGACGTCAGTCTAAGCGAGATTTAGACTGACTGGCTCAAATGGCTTTCCAGCACCTTAAAAACGGCAAGGCCCCAGGCGAGGATGGAATTACAGCGGAGCTTTTGAAAACGGGTGAAACTTCGGCACGTAAAGTAAAAGTGCGGTAATCTTATACTTCACACATACGCGACAACGCTCTTTTGAAGAACTACAGACCGATTTCCCTTCTGAGCCGCGTCTACGTGCTATTTTCGAGAGTTTCGCACGCAGACTCGACGACTTTCAGCCTCCCGAACAAGCCGGTTCCCGAAAAGGCTTTAGTAACATAGACCACATATATACCCTAGAATTCCGAGGCGTACAATTTGCCACTATGTTTGGCGTATGTGGACTATGAGAAAGCCTTGATACCATCTAAATTTGGGCGGTGCTACAGTCCCTTAAGCGGTGCCATGGTGTTTGTACATTAGAATTACGATGGCTATCTGAGTACAGAATCAGAGTACGAAACTTATCTAACTGCAGAGAGGTGTAAGACAGGGTGACGTTATATCACGTTTTCAAGCTACTGGACTAGAAAGGATGCGGTAGTAACATGAATGACGAGAAAATCACTCATCTTCGATTTGTTGACGATATAGTCCTTATGGCAGAATTGCTGGAAGACCTAACACTATGTTCATTGACCTCAATAGTTTCTCCCAAGAGATAGGTCTTAAGATGAACATGGACAAAACAAAGATCATATTTAAAGTCCATGTCACACCTATGCTGGTAGTAGTAGGGAGCACTAAGTTCGATGTTGTTGACGAGTATGTTTACCTGGGACAAGTAGTCCGACTAGGTAAGTCCATCTTAGACCTAGAGGTCAATCGACGGATTCAACTCGGCTGGGTAGCGTTCGGGAAATTACGACACATCTTCTGGTCAGGTATATCTCAAAACTTACAAACGAGATTGTACAAACAGTGCCTGTTGCCGTGATGAGTTATGGATCTTAGACGTATTCCCTCACTGCTGGCCGTATGAGGACGTTCAATGTTGCGTTCAACCTATGGTGAGGGCTATGCACGGAGTTTCTGCGTGATAAACTTACAAATAAGGATATCCGCAGTAGAACCAGAGTGACCGACATAACCAAACGGATTAGTTAGCTGAAGTGGCTATGGGCTGCCCATATAGCTCGAAGAACCGACAACCGATGGGGAAAAATGTTCTCGACTGGCAGCCACGTACCGGTAGGCGAAGAGTAGGGCGTGTAGACATGCAGGAAGTAGATGGATGCAGGTAGCTCAGGACCGTGCTTTGTGACATTCCTTGGGTGAGGCCTTTGTTCAGCAGTGGACTAATGATGGTGATGATGACTATATTAAGGCCCTATTTGAGCTTTATAAATATATTTATTTTATTCGGTTATTGGTAAATTATTTATTTTAGATATCTGGCGACAGACAGAGTGACAAAGCAAATTTATGTTGCAGAGGTGAACGGCATAGTCGGGAAGGGTCGCCCTAGGCGAAAGTTTATCGACCAAATTGGCGATATATTAAAAATGGGCCAAATCAAGAGTACCTTTAACCGACGAGCGTATATGCGTAGGTATATGGATGTGGAGGAAGCGAGAGAGGTGTGTCAGGATCGTGCTAAATGGAAGTCCATAATCTCTGCCTACCCCTCTGGGTGACAGGCGTGAGTGTTTATGTTATATATGTTATGTTATATCTGGCAACAATTTTACTAAGAATGTGAAGTTCATTAGTTCTCATTTTGAGGTTTTATATGATTATATGCGTTGAGTGTGATATTTTTTTATAAAAAGTGACAAAATCAAGGTTTTTGGAGCCGTCTTACTTCTGTCTGATTTTACCATCGTTATGAAGTAATTGAGAAATTAGTTTATGTAACCATAAACACATATTCATGGAACTGTAGAGAGTAATCTAATTAAATGAAGCTAACCAATTACCTTCAGTTTTTGAATATTAATTTTTGGTCCGATCATGAGCTCATTCTGCGTAGAGTTGTAGTTCTATTTGATTTATTTTATATAATTGTTATAGCGAAAGTCAATATTGTGGAATTAAGCTACTTACTGTCATGTACCGAGCCAGAGAAGTAGATTGTAAGGAAAATAAGTTAATTTAAACATATTTTTGTAATTGAGTATTAATTAAAGTCGATTCGGAAACATAATATATTATTCTTAAATTACATTATAGCTTTTTCAACTATTTTATCCTACAATTAAACATACTAAACACTAAACAAAAACGATAAGTATTTACAAAAACTATTTACGTAAACAGCGTTAAAAAAAACTTTAACATTCAATCGCCTAGAACAAGCTAGTATCACTGGGGCGCCTCGCGATGGTAGGTAATTATTTAACTTAGATAGTAAGAGTGACAGAGGCCTGGCTTATACTATACTATAACAAGATGAAAATGTGAAAACTTTAAGCAATAGATATTTTGTACCTATCGCTACATTTCTCACATTACATTCATCATTTTCTTATAACAAATCATGTTAAAAAGTAAATTACATCTGTTAAAAAGTATGTACGTCCCACTTCTGGGCGCAAGTCATCAATAATTTTTGGGAGGGTTTAGCGCAAAAATGCTGAAGTGACAAACGAGCTAATAGTCCATCTAATTGTAAATAGCTACTGCAGCCCATGGACACCCAGAACCAACTTCAAACGACGAAGGCTACATATGCGTTGTCACCTCTGTGGACTAAGATCAAGTGCTCTTCCCACAGCTGGTAAATATACCCTTCAGGCCGCACCACAAGTTTGGCGGCAGAAATTGATGCCAGGGTGGAACCTACCCTGATGGATTTCATTTCTGCAGACGGATAGTATTTTTTTTTATATTTCAGATCGAGTGTCAAGTCAATTCCTTATTATGTTAATAATTTCTTAGTTATATTTTGTGCACAGTATGTATAAATAATACCTTGTTGTGAGAAAGAAATTCTAATAGCTTTTTTGCCACGACATTAAGTCGTTATTCAAAATAACGTTAATGTGGCATGCAACATTTACGCTGTGTGGAACACTTAAGAAAGGTTTTTATATATTTATTACTCGCTTAAAATAGTTAAGACTTCCGTCTGCCAAAGTTTTCGCAACGATAATACACGTATTTTTACTAATACCTATTTTGTAGAACAGAGGCATATAATTAAGTATTACTTTGACGACTTTACACAAATATCCCATAGGTTTGTGAATTAAAATATTAGAAAATAGCAAAATTTTCGGTAGTTGAGAAATAAAACCTAATTAATATATTTCAAATGCGTTCGCTGTAAGTTTTACAATACACGAGTTACCCCGGTTCGATCATCACCGGCACTATTGAAATTGCTGGTCTGGGAGATAAATAAGCCTATAAAAATTTAAAGAGCGCGTGTACATCTTGAAAAACATGAGTGTCACCTCGTATGATGTTCTAGTGCAACTAACAATAAGCGCCAGATATAGCTATAATTTGTGGGCACATAATGCCAATCATCATTTTTTTAAGTCATTAATTTCGCCTAGTCTATTTGCAATAAACACTTTGGAATTTCTATACTCGTTACGAATCCTAATCTAATAAACAAGTCATTGAATCAGTCCAATAAAAAACGCGATGGCTTAATATTTCTATAACATAATTTTATAGTCTCCGCCAAACGACATGCTATTCATTGCCAGTCATTTGTTTTAACGGCAAGACGAGACTTTTCCTGAATGACACATTCATGGTGTTGCTCTCTTATTTACACCAATAAGTAACACATGCGTAAGCTTATGAAGATGCATCACAAACAATATAGCACTGGAACGCCCTCTCATTTTCGCTTACAGCGCAAATGCTCTTCTCATTTACAATTCCAGGATCGTTGCTATATCAATACAAGTGCGGCTAACGAACATAACTCATAGCTTGTAACTACGAAATCCATTTTTTAAATGAAATAATAACAGTTGTTTGTTGATCCCATTCTTAAATTATGGATTTTATCATAAAAGGTGCTAAAAACCGCTATTACAATATACAGACATTACAATACAAAAAACTTCACGATAAATCGATTTTGGTGATACATGTAAAATATCACTCGGTACAAGCTATAACAAAAGATCAAACTCACTACTATTCGCAGAAAACCACAAGAGGTCAAACGTTTGTTCAGGCTGAGATTCGATATTGAACCTTATCACTACTTCGTTTAGTCTCTTTTTCCATATCGTTAAGAACATCTGACTTGTTTCTTAACCACTTTCAAATCACAAAAGCAGCCTTTATGAAACTAGACATCGCTAGTGCCATAAAATCTTTTATTATTTTTGTGGCACTAGCGACATCTGACGAGCTATCAATAAAATCGTCCACATAGGTATCGTTTATGTGTAACATCTTTCCTCTCGTTTTCCTATAATCTGTGGGAATGATTTTATGGAAAGGCACGGAAGTGTGTAACAGGATGCCGCGGAAGCGCGTGCTATTTGTTTTGAATGATAAGCGCGCGTGGTAGTAGAGTTAGCCGTCAGATGCTATCACCAACGCTGTTTCTTCTGCATATCAATTTTATTATTTTTATTTTATTTATTCATTGCTATGCAGATGACAGCACTGGTGTTGCTCTATACACCAGCCGTGCCAATATTTCTCGGGAAAACGTCGCCGAGTACCGGAACAAACTTGTGTCTGAAGTCGAGTCTTTGCTGGACAAAGCCTCGGATTAGGGGCGATTAAACCTAGTCCAGTTTAATCCTCAGAAGACACATGTTTGCGCATTTACCGCTATAAAGAACCCCTTTGTCGTATCTCCTCAGTTTCAAGGCACTCCCTTTGTTGCCTCAGCCAGCATCGGAATCCTCGGCGTCGACATATCGAGTGACGTGCAGTTTCGTGGTCACTTGGAAGAGAAGGCCAAATTGGCCCTTAAAATGCTTGGCGCGTTCACCAGAATGGGACAGTATTTCATGCCGGCACAACGCCTGCAACTTTACAAGGCGCAGGTTCGGCCTCACATGGAATACTGTTCCTATCTCTGGGCTGGAGCTCCCTAGTGCCAGCTTCTTCTACTTGGCCGCATCCAGCGCAGAGCGGCTCGAATCGTCGACGACCGAGTCCTTTCCGATCGGCTCGATTCATTGGCGCTGCGAAGAGATTTTGCATCTCTTTGCATTTTCTTTCGCATTTACCACGGGGAGTGCTCTGAGTAATTGTTCGAATTAATCCCAGCCGCCAAATTTCATGAACGCACATCGCGGCAGAACTTCCGATACCATCCACACCATCTGGATGATTGGCGGTCCACTACTGTGCGATTTAGAAGATGTTTTCTTACTTGCACAACTTCCTAGTGGAATAGTCTACCAACAGCGATTTTTCCGGACCGATAAGACTTAGGGACCTTCAAGAAAAGAGCCTACTCCTTTTTAAAAGGCCGGCAACGTATCTGAAATTCCCCTGGTTCCCCTATTGTTACGGTTGTTCATAGACGGCGGTAGTCACTTATCATCAGGTTAGCCGTATGCTCGTTTGCCCCCTCTCCTGTAAAAAAAATGATGGTACCAAAGTAGTAGTAGGGTCCCTACTCGCGGTCGCGTGTTTTTAATGTTAACGTATCGAGTCAGGAAGTTTTAAAGTTTATTAATTAGGATGTAAAGAGATTATTATATTTATTTTACTCTAACTAGACTATTTAATTTATTGGATTCTAATTAGACTGACTAAAGTAAGTTCGAATAGAATTTTGAAAGTTGTTAGAATTTTTGTATAATTACGTAAATTGAAAATGAGAATTTCGTTTGTAGTGATATTTTATTATTTTAAATTTTTATATAGATATAACAATTAAATGCGAGTTTACGCTATTTAGAAAATATGAGCAGAATTGTATAAGAGAATTTTTAGTTATTCTAGTCTTATAAAATATTGTTGTTTTGTATAAGAAATTGATACATAGTTGATTACCTATGATAAAAGTAGAAGATTTAGGAGTACAATTGTATTTATCACAAGTCATTATCTCCAAATAGAACAATAATCTTCCATAAGTTTTTTATTAAAAAAAACTGTCTTTACTAAAAAACTCCATTACTCCTAGTGTAAATATAATAAAATACAATGTTCATTAAAATAATAATTATTCTTTGTAACCAAAAATCATTTCAAATAACACCTGAATCATTTTTTTCAGGATATAATGTTAATATTGCTTATTATCGAAGGCGAGATATCAGATGTTACACATATGCGACTACTGTAAGACTCCCTCGTTTATTTTTTCACATAAAGTGGGCTGTTTGTTCGTTTGTCACCATTATTCTATATATGTTTTTTACATTTTTCCTAATAACGGCTGTAGCAAATCAGAGCCTTGAAAAAGAAAGACATAAATAATAACTGTTCAACTTTGTTGCGACATGCAATTAACATCACTTGTTATATATTTGTGCACAAACTACGAGTATCCAAGCACTGTTTCTGTTACGAATGTTGCTTTCCTCAAACGTATCAGGCTGCTTTCCTCAAACACAACGCATAGAGGTTATTAATGAAGATTTTCCTGATCAATTGATAATTTTGTCTTCTCCTTACAGTTACATAACCTAAGACCTTCACTTAAGAATCCATAATTATTAAAGTCCATATTCGGCACTTTCTGTTTCGAATATTAAACATTTCGTTTTACGAATTAGCAACACTTAACCTTGAGATTTATACATAACCTCGACAATTTCTCGATTTTCTTCATGCCAGATTCCTGGAGCATTTAGCCAATTTCAACTATTGGCTAGCTGCATATTCTAAAGCCAACTTGTGAGCAGAGCGTGATTGAAACTCCAATTCTACTATCACAGTAGCAAGCTGTTCGTTTACCAGCTTCGACTGAATATTTGCAGTAATCTTCGCAGCTTCTTCCTGAACACTTTTAATCTCAGCTTCTGCTTCAGCTTACGCTGCTTTTAGCTTGCTGCTTCAAGAGAGCCACAGCTTTAGCGTCTTCGTATTCCAATAGCCATTTGCGTGCTTGTATTTGACGACTTGCCTGTGGTGTTCAATGTTTTTTTAGCACTTACTCGTTTAAGTTGAACTACGGTAAAACATCTTGGTTGTTCTTGCACTCCGATTTTGCATCGACGCCACCGATACTTGTTTTTATTAAATGTTTATGTAGACCACATAATGATTCGGCTTTTACTAATTAATATTATTATTGTTTTAGGTGTACCAGAAGTAGCATGAGCGTGGTCAACAGAAATTGTCAATTGCAATTTTAAGAGAAAACCTGAATGGCTAAAAAAATGAAAATGAAGGAAATATTTTCCGAAATGTGATGTCGCCAACATGCAATTGAACAGGGCGGCAGACATTTTCTTGCTACAAAACCCTCTCGGAAATCAGAAGCAGCCTGTGAACAGCAATGATACCTATATAAGCTATAACTTTACTTTAACTTTTAATCCACATTAAATAAATATATCTTTCATTATTTTATCGTCCAGTTTATATATCAAACATAGTTTGATGTATGTATCATTTATTCAGTGGGCGTTTAGTGGAAATTTAAAAAAGCGCACGGAATAAATATTGACAACAAAACGAACGTGACACATTTGCTCTTAACAGTGCCATCGTAAATGGCACGCGGCAGGAGACTAAAGGTTAACTATAGAATTAAAGAAAAAATTGCCCGCCTTGCAACAATTAAATCCGAGTTTACGGTAGATTTTTTCGTCAATACCAATTATACAACATGCGGTATCAACAACTACGGTGGAGTGAATGTGTGTGGAGGTTTTTTTTTTATTTTATATTTGTGTATTAGCAGAAAGAAATTTTGATAAAAGTATAATTTTGTTAATTTTTCCAGCCTTATTCAGATTTATATAAGCCTTACTTTAATTAAAAAGAATTATAAGAATTGTAATTTCATGTTGCCCCAAAATCTCTAAAAACAAAAAAAATATATAAATATTGCAATAAAAATGGAATGTATTTTTATGAAAACCCAAATTTTACAAAATAGCCAATAAAGTAGAAAATTCACATTAGAGCGCTAAATTTTAAAACAAGTAAATAATATATTTTAAGAGTCAGGAATACAATTTATTTTTGTCATCAAAAATAAATGAAACGTGCAAAGTCATTAGGCGTGCATTTTTGGATTTTCCAAACTATTTTATAATACAACAAGTGTAAACGCATATTATACAGAATCTCTCACTTATTTACTACCTCGTTTTTCCTCTCCACATACTGCATTGAAAGCTTCGGTTACGAGCTCGATGACACGCTCCACGGTTTGAGCATGACAAGGATGGTGTTATATTCTCTTTGCCCCAAGGCCATTTTCAACAATTTCTTTTAAAACTTTTAGTTAAAGGTGGCTCAGAAATCTGATTGTCTCGCCAAGTAATAATCTAGAAATATAAAAGATGTCCTGAGCATCTATCAAAGTATAGCCCGAACCTGTAGACATTAAAATCTGAAATTTGGTCATTTTGGACATTTGCCTTTTACAACGTAGGCATTCACTTAGAAAGAATTTTGGATAATCCATCCCCTAAGAGTGTGAAATAGAGTGTTTAAATTATTTTATAACGGGCTGAATGGCTCAAAATTACTCTGTAAGCAAGAATAAATGAAGTATTTCGCGCTTATTGAAAACAAACTCTTACGGGAAAGAAGGCAAAGAGTGCTCAAATGTTTTAAAAAAAAGTTTTTATATATAAAGAGTCTTAAAATAAAGTAATAAAAAATAATGTTTCAAATATAATGAGTAATCTTTAAGTGATCTAAATCTAAAAATGTTTTATATATAATCTTTAAATTAAATAATAAATATCCATTTTCTTATAGCAGAGAGGGCAATCGCGCATGCGGCTCACTTAATAGTGAGCAACAACCGCCGCCCGTAAAAACTGCAATACCAGGCGAATTGCAAATGCTTTGCCGGCATTTAAAAAAAGAGTAGGCTCTTTTCTTTAAGTTCCCTAAGTCGTATCGGCCGGAATAATTTCTGGTTGTAGTCGATTCCACAAGGAATTTGTGTGAGGAAGAAAACTTCTTCTAAATCGCATAGTGGTGAACCGCCAATCATGCAGATAGTATGGATGGTATCACGAGTTTTGTCGCAATGCGCGATGGTGAAATTGAGCGGCTGGAATTAGTCTGAACAATTTCTCAGAGCGCCCCCGTGGTACTCGTAGATGCAATAAAATTCACAAAGAGATGCAACATTTCTTCGCGGTGCCAGTGAGTCAAGTTTTAATTTTATCACTTTTTTTTTAAATAGGTTGAAAAGTTTGTAAACATTTGATTGCATCTGTAAGGCTGACTTAATAAATGCGACATTCGATACTTACTAACGATTGGTATTAAACGTGTTCAGAAACAAAAGAAGGGAAAAATGAGGCTTAAGCGTTCGCTTTCTTCAGAAGTTCATTTTCATTATATCTGCTGATAATTTTATTCACCATAAGCCTGATTTTTTTATTAGAGAGGGGGCAAACGAGCGTGCGGCTCACCTGATGGTTAGTGACTACCGCCGCCCATGAAACACTGCAACACCAGGGGAACCAGGGACATTGCAGTTGCGTTGCCGGCTTTTTAAGAAGGTGTAGGATCTTTTCTTGATGGTCCCTAAGTCGTACAGGTCCGGAAAAATCGCTGATGGTAATCGATTCCAGAAGGAAGTCGTGCGAGGAAGAAAGCATCTTCTAAATCGCACAGTGGTGGCCCGCCAATCATCCAGATGGTGTGGATGGTATCGGGAGTTCTGCCGCGATGTGCGTTCGTGAAATTTGGCGGCTGGGATTAATCCGAACAATTCCTCAGAGCACTCCCCGTGGTAAATGCGAAAGAAAATGCAAAGGGATGCAACATTTCTTCGCAGTGCCAACGAATCGAGCCGATCGGAAAGGACTCGGTCGTCAACGATTCGAGCCGCTCTGCGCTGGATGCGGTCAAGTGGAAGGAGCTGCCACCGGGGAGCCCCTGCCCAGAGATGGGAACAGTATTCCATGTGAGGCCGAAACTGCGCCTTGTAAAGGTGCAGGTGGTGTGCCGGCATGAAATACTGTCCCGCTCTGCTGATCACGCCAAGCTTTTTAGAGGCCAATTGGGCCTTCGCTTCCAAGTGACCACGAAACTGCACGTCACTTGATATGTCGACACCGAGGATTCCGATACTGACTGAGGCAAGAAGGGGAGTGCCTTGAAACTGAGGAGACACGACAAAGGGGTTCTTTTAAGCGGTAAACGCGCAAACTTGTGTATTCTGGGGATTAAACTGGACTAGATTTAGTCGCCCCCAATCCGAGACTTTGTTCAGCAAAGACTCGACTTCAGACACAAGTTTGTTCCGGTACTCGGCGACGTTTTCCCGAGAAATATTGGCACGGCCGGTGTATCACCAGTGCTGTCATCCGCATAGCAATGAATGCTACCAGTTAGCAACATATCATTGATATGCAGAAGAAACAGCGTTGGTGGCACACAGCCTTGTGGAACACCAGCGTTAATAGGCTTGTTGTCGGAGCATGCACCGTCTACAACGACCTTGATGCTCCGATCTGCAAGGAAGCTGGTGATCCAATTGCACAATTTCTCGGGAAGCCCATAGGAAGGGAGCTTCGAAAGAAGCGCTTTGTGCCAAACCCGATCGGAGGCCTTCGCAATGTCCAAACTAACGGCCAACGCCTTCCCCTTGGACGCTACTGCCTCCGTCCATCTATGGGTCAGGTAGACTAGAAGATCACCAGCTGATCGAACCCGACGAAAACCGTATTGGCTGTCACTAATTAGCTGGTGATCCTCAAGGTACCGCATGAGCTGGCAGTAAATAATGGATTCCATTATTTTGGAGAACTAGAAGGTGATCACCTTTTTTAGGGATCGGGTGGACAAAAGCTATCTTCCATGAATTTGGGACTACACCTTGGGAGTAGGAGTACCGGTAAAGACGCTTTAGGACCGGTGCCAACTCCGGAGCATACATCCTCAGCACAATTCCCTCAGACCCACACGACTTCTGGATGTCCAGGGAGAGGAGTGCTTTGCGGACCAAGCGCTGTGAGAACCGCACATCCGGCATGGATCACTAACACCGCGGGATGGTCGGCGGTGATTTCCCCCCGCCATCAAGAGTCGAGTTGCACGCAAAAAGGGAGCCTAAAAGGTCGGCTTTGACAATGGTCCGAAGAACCGAGAGGGGCATCAACGGAAACTTGATATCCATCCGGATGAGAGGTCAGCAGAAGGTCCAACAGGGAACTTGTATGATCCTCCATATATGGAATCCGCGTAGGCGAAATAACCAGTTGTGTCAGACCATATGCCAAAGCAAGGTCATAAACAGATCTCCCCGCATGATCGGTTAAACGTGAACCGAGCCATTCGGCGTGGTGGGCGTTAAAATCGCCAAGAATCACGATCTCTGCGGATGGGACCTGTTGAAGCAACGAATCTGTAGCCATTTGGACGTGGTCGATGAATCGGTCTGTTTCGGCATTACCGCTATGGGACCTATAAAGGTACCCGTAGACGCACCATCCGGTCGTCACTGTCTACGCGTAGCCAAAGGATGGACAGGTCCGAACCTTCAAGACTGCCGAGGCATCGAGAACAGATGTCCTCTCTGACATACACGCAAACTCCAGCCCGAGGCACAAAGGAGTGCTCCAATTTGTACCCCGTGTAGGAGAGATACGAAGTATCAGCCGGAGAGGACACCTGCGTTTTGGTCAGAAAGAGCAAGGTTGGCTTCGCCGTCTCGAGATGGTAGTAGACGGCATTTAGTTTCGAGTGAAATTCCCTGATGTCTCAGAAATTCACGGATAGTGTCGCCTTGGGATTGTTGCTCAGTTTGCCCCGAGCAAATGCTGCGATGCCCGAGCTGATAACATAGAGCTCTAAAACATTGAAATTTATTTTGTGTTGTGTTATAATAGTAAATAAGTTGTGTTCTGTCCTTGTTAAATTAGATAGTTTTATGTGCCTACACTGTCGTATTAGGTACGCCTGTAAAGACAGAGGTAGAAATTAATAGATAAATAAATACATCAATATTTGTGACGTTGTTGGGAACTACACCGGCAATTTACGGTTTTTAAAACAGTACCATCTATAAAAATATAAAATAATATATGTTTTTCCTTCTGCCGCTTAAACAATACATAGGCTGTACTAAAAGTATCGGGAATGGAATATTTCCACTGTTACTGTCATATTCAAATCTTTTTAATTGAAAACTCCGTGGTTTTAAAAATCGAATACCATTTATTTATTTACAAAAGGATTCTCGGTCTTGTCACAAGGTTTTGTCAAACTTCTTTAGTCGTTGAGAAAACGGAATTGACTCGAGAAAATTCAAGAGCGATGATTTATTATGACTTTCGAAGTGGTTTAACACAAAAAAGTGTGTTGACCGGATGATTTCTGCATTTGGTGATGAAGCCCCATCCAAAACCACAATTTATCGCTGGTTTGCTGAATTTCAACGTGACGTGTCAAGCTCAGTGATGATCCCCGTCAAGGTCGTCCAAAAACTGCAGTCACCCAAGAAAACGTTGATGCTGTGCGTAAGCTGGTTGAGGAAGATCGACATGTGACATGCCGCTAAATTCAGGCAACTTTAGACATTGGCATGAGTCAAAAACAAATAATCTTTCATGAACAATTAGGTGTAAAAAGGTTGTTTTCCCGATGGATACTGCATTCGCTCTGTGAAGAGCAAAAAGCGGCTCGCGTTACTTGGTGCGTCAGAACTCTCGAAAGATTCCACGCAGGATCCTCAAATGCTGTATACAACATCGTATCAGGTAACGAATCCTGGTTATACGCGTACGAACCCGAAACAAAAAACGAGTCACGAGTTTGGATGTTCGAAAATGAGTTAAAGCCAACAAAAATTGTTCGTTTACGGAGTGTTGCAAAAAAAATGGTGGCCACGTTTTTCTCCAAAACCGGCCATGTTACGACTATTCCTCTTGAGGGACAAAGAACGGTTAATGGAAAATGGTATGCTAGTATTTGTTTGCCACAGGTCGTTTCTGAACTCCGTAAAGAGAACTGCAACCGCTGCATCATCCTCCATCACGACAATGCGAGTTCTCACACCGCACACAGAACAAAAGAGTTTTTAGAGCAAGAAAACATAGAATTATTAGACCATCCGCCGTACAGCCCCGAACTAAGCCCTAATGATTTCTATACTTTCCCTAAAATAAAGAATAGATTGCGTGGACAGAGATTTTCATCACCCGAAGAAACTGTGGACGCCTACAAAACGGCCATTTTGGAGAATTTCCGAATGGAATGGTTGCTTCAATGATTGGTTCCATCGTATGGAAAAATGTGTCAAATTTTGCAGAGAATACTTCGAAAAGCAATAAATACATTTTTAAATAGTAACGTTGTGTCACTTCCTTGATTCCCGAAATTTTCAGTGCCGCCTAGGTATTTAATGAGTTACAAGAGTTTCGTAAGATTAAAATAAAGAGATGAATGTTTTGTTCAGATGCGAAACGTATCCGGCTATAAATTCGAGAATACGTGTCTTATAAAGATATTTTTAAAATTTAAATATGTAATAACTCGCATCATCTAATGTAATGCAAAACTGAGATATGTGTTTTTTCTAGTTTAATTACAAATTTTAATATAATATATTCATACGATTCTGATTGTTGCAAAACTCTCGCTATCCTCATTATTTGAAAGATGTTGTCGTGCCAAAAATTTTCACTTTAACAACACAATTTAAAATGAAAACTACAAAATTCTTAGAGTAATTACATACATAACAAAGTGATTAAAAACTAAGAACTAATAATTTATATAGTAGCCTTGGAAGGATCGAATATAATATTACTACATTTTTACTAAGTCATATTTAAAAAACTTTACCAGAATCAAATTACGAATAAATAACACAATCTGTAATTGAGACTGACAGACAAATTTATATTTTAAAAAATGCACCTTTGATTTTGAAGTAAAATTTATTGGTGTACATGTACAATAAGTCTGCTGCTTGGAATTTTGGCTCGCACGAATTTTCAAAACATGTACTTGAAGAATATATTGAATCTGAATAAAACATTTTCTAGAATTGTATAAACAAATTTTGACTGCAGCATGGGTGAGAATATTTCTCCCTCTCATTTATATAAGAACGACGTTGGAAGGAAATCTAACATCTAAATAAATACACATATGTTTTGTTGTATTTTACAATTCAATTAAATTATTATACATACAATTTAAAATATTAGCATTTGGAATGCAACGTTTTATATTAGGTAGTCAAAATTCTTTAAGGTTTGTTATAGGTAGAACCATATTAGCTACTAAAATGACTTAAGTAACAATATAGACTAGAGATGAAGAGTAGTTAGAGAAGTATTGTGTTCAAATGTAGAAGGTAAAAAATCGATTTAAATACAACATGACGTCAGGCATTATATCTCAGTTTTTTTTTCTGAGTGTGCCTGTGTCTGCTGTTTGTAAGTGTTAATGGATTGCAGAGGTCTCTAACGACGTACTATCAGATGACTAATGAGAACCAACTGTAACCACTGAAAACTTAAATAAAATGCCTCGTTACCGGTAATAAAGATCTCCGGTTTTCTACGCCTTGTAGACATTCTGCGAGAGCATGGTCCATGGCCCAGACGAGCCGACCCATTCGTTGTGCAACAATAATACTGCTGCAGCGTGGCTCTATTACATCAAGTTTTCTTATTTTAAAAGTATTTCCCTCCTAAATAACATATTTAATCCAAAGTGTGTCACTAACAAAGCTTGAGGATTTAACCCTTTAACTGTATCACCATGTCATCAAGTTTTATGGGAAATTTATCCTCCATCACCAGCGGCGTAGTTTAATATTAGTTTTAATTTGTTTAAAGCGTAAATAAATAAAAAAAGTTCATTTATTTTAATCATTTACCTATCATATTATAGATCATTACAATTCAGCTCAAGGGTTACAATGTCTTTGGTTATTGTGAATCAAATAGATTAGAAATCACATATTATAATATGTCATTGTAACTTAGTCTGCAACTTAATCATAGGATATATTTGATGGAACACTAAATATTGTTACCTCGATTGAAATCGACCGAGTTGACATCTTCATCACCACAACATAATTAATTAATTGACTTATTTTCAGCACACAAAATAGGCCACTATATTGTTTGTTATGAAATTATGAGGATAGGAAGTAGTTTTCTTTATTAGGCGCTCTCCAATTAACATATTATATAACGTCGTAAATACACATATACATTTATTCGTGGTCTCCTTATTATATTACATGGGGCGCTTATTGGATCAAATAATCTTGCAGGAAAAAATTCTCGTAGTGACTGTGTGAAACACTGAATATAGTCATTAGTCAGTCACACTAAAAAATAAACTACAACATGTGTTTCGATTATGCACGTATGAAAAAGATTGATTAAAAAAAATCTTATATAAAGACTTCACAATATTGTCAGATCTGGTTAATTATATGGAACCATCGTAAAAGTACCTTTCAAAAATAAATTGTTTAACTCAGTTACCCACGTTAAAGATATTTTTTTATAAAACTGAAGCGATGAAGGAATTTACAGTCCACCTGATGGTAAGTGGCTTCTGCAATTCATGGACACCTGCAGCCATTTTAAAATTACATATTAAATACAAAGTAAAAAATAGGACATAGTCAATGAAATAAAATTGTCGAATTATTAAAAGTCAGCAGACGTGTTACACTGTCTACAAATAAGTAAGTTTTATCGTGCTGAGTGAGTATGTCCCTAAATGTTAATGCTTGATTTGTTTGTGCAAAGGCAGCACGTTTGGTACGTGTAACTGGTCTATTTAGGAGACGCGGACTACGGAGCCACCGTTCCTCCATTATCTCTCTGCAGGTACCTGGGCATTAACAAACCTATTCTCTCCATTACCGACTGGCAGTCCAACTTGTGGTTAATTATAGAAAGATAATGCCTGATAGTTGACTTCACACACCTAAATATTAGGGTTTCAAAATCAACCATACTCAAGACGAATAAAGAAGGATACAAATAAAGGTAGTACCCATAATTCATCTTATAAAGATAACGAGCTTTACGTTGTATCCTTTATAACAAGAGAATATACTTTTTCTCGTAAGGATTCCACACCTCAGATGCATACTCTAGTTTACTTCGAACATACGCATTATACAAAGTTTTAGCCACAAAAAGTTTTATCACAAAACCCAAAGTCTTACTAGCTAACTTGGAAATGGATTTCATATGATTGTGAAAATCTAATTTACTATCTAATATTTAACCTATGTCACGTATGCCCTTTATTCTTATCAAAGGCGCGTCATATTAATTATCATTAAAAATGATAGGATTCTGTTTTAATGAAAAAGTGATAACCATGCATTTAATCTCATGAATAGGAAGATAGTTCACTTTACTCTATTTAGATACCGCATCTATGTCCTGTTGAAGAGTCTGTGTATCAGCAGCACTACCAATTCCCAAGCTTAATTTTGATCATCTGCGAATAACAGACACTTTGCAGATTTTACATTGGTAGGCAAGTCATTTATAAAAATTAAACCACACACGAGCACCTCCCGCTCTTCCCTCTTCATACTAGGTAAGACACATCATTTTATTTTATAACGCGGATATTTGCGAAGTAAATTTTTCTAAAAGCTTTTATAAAATTAAAAATAGCGTAGGGTCAACAGTACAACCTTGAATCACACCAGATCTAGTGAAATAATCAGCGGATTCAAAACCACTTAGGCCACGTTCACACGGCTATACTTTTCCTGTAAACCTTACACTAGATTTTATCGAACATAGTAGTGGCAGTAGACAATATGTCAAACTGTTCACATGGAGTCCATACGGGAAAATGTCATTTTCGAGATGCATTTTTTACCGTATACCGTACGATGTTGCCACTAGAATGCGGCGCCTCGAAACGATTTTATCGAATAAGACACGCAGTGGCGCTTACGTTCATGTTGTCTCGTTCACATGACTCGAGCATTCATTCGATTTACCGTATACGAAAAAATCGAATCAAATGGTTGCCGTGTGAACGATTTCATCGTATTCGGTAGAACCGTATACGTGAAAAAATCGATTTTAATAGTCGCCGTGTATACGTGGCCTTATACTCTAACGAATTGACAATGATTATCCAAATAGCTAGCAAAGAATAAAAGAAACTCTGGAGTAAAAACCAACTTAGCTAGCTTCTGTAACAGTATGGTATAGCATACTCACCAGGTCAAAAGTCTTCCTAAAATTGAAATAGGCGGCGTCTACCTATCTCCTAGAATCCATTGCTGCACAGACATAGTCCCAAGTTAGAATTCGTTGAGCGATTCTTTCAAAAGCCATGTTGACTGTCATGCAAAATGCTACTTAACTGTATGCTAATGCGAAAGTCCAACATGGTTTAAAATATCTTCACAAGAACCGAAAGCACCGCAACAAGTCTAAAAGCAGAAACATACTTTCAAGGTTCTCCCTTTGGAACAGGTGTCACCCTAGATAGTTTCCATTGTTTTGGATATTTGGCTTGTCTAAGGGATAGAATAAAAATGAACAAGAGCAGTGAACGAAGAGTTGGCGCACAATCCTTGGCCATCAGCAGACCGTGGCTTTAGTCGTTTTATTGCCAATATAAAATCACTATCGTCACGTTAACTTGTGAATGTGAAGCTGCATTTTCGGCATCTACACAATTTAATAGGGGATTTTCATTATAAAATACTGAGCAAAAATATTCAGCAAAGGCATTATCCGCATCTTGACCTGTTACTGCTTTACCCTTAAAATTATACGTTTCAGTGCTTTCTTTTTAGCACTAACATATTTTCAAAAAACACCGGATCATCAATTATGCTTATTTGGTACATACTCGTATAAATAAATAATTTCTTTCAATTTGTTGTAAAAAAATCTACGGCCAAATTTACGTCTGTAAAAGTCATTCAATCGGACTAATCTCATCCAACTAACGCAGCATATCGGGTTAACACGTTCATTGCCAAAGCTAAAATTGAAGTTTTCTGCTGGTGGCCCAAAACTTTTTTTTTATGAAATAACTCTTAAGTACAGCAAATACTATTTGCGGGTGTGTTTATGGTTTTAGTATATATATTTAATATTTTATATAATATAGTTATATATCACTCGACGTCGCGTGATGGGCCATGTGGAGTGTACATTTATCCTTAGGGGCCCCATCACGCGACGTCGAGTTTTGGGATACCTTAGCACTTTTGTGCAATTATGAGTTCAAATGTATAAAATTAAATATTTTTAGTATCAATAATTTTTATTTGAATTATATAACACAAAAAATAACAAAATATCAAAGAAACATGCAACATAAAAAAAATCTTCTAAATATTTTAGACACCGAAGTCTACAATTATAATGAACAGTAACTTTAGGAAAGACTGGCAAACACGTGGAAATTTAAAATCAAGCCACCCGGTTCTGCGAGCACGTATAGTTTGATGCCATACTTGTGGCGTTTTCCTTTGATTTATTGTCGGAAAAATAGGCGGCCACGCCATAAATCCATCGACTCGTCTAAAGATATGTTCTGGCCTGGATAATATATATTATTCATTGTATTATTGAAATTGTCGACTATTTTTTGACATTTATTTAGACGCCTAGCAGTGGCGTCTTCTTCTTCATCAGGGAGAGTAAAATGTATACAACGTAAAATAATAAAGAATCTGTTTCTTGACATGTATTTCGAAAAGCATGATTTATATAACCAGTGACCCTTCCAATAATCTGTCAATCGGTTCATTTTTGCAGTGCCAGTATGTAACAGAAGACCCAGAAATGTTTTGAACTCTTCAACGGTCAACTCTTTCCATCTTGAAATACGTGCATGACGATGTTCACTGGAGCTTTTCATACGTTCGGCGTATCTGTTTGTGCACTCCACGATCATTCTCAAATATTCCTCATTGAAAAATAAACAAAAATAATCTATTGGATGTGATGGCGGTTCTACATGCAGCTTTGACTCTCGAACGAATAGTATTTGTTTCATAGACGAGCAAGAAGTACTCCAGTGTGAGATTGATCCTTCGATGGCAGGTTCAGGAGACTCATGTGGCATAGCTGACTCTTCAATCGTTTCATTCAACTCCTCCCTTTCTGCAGATGAAAATCGAATTTCACTAAGTGGTAGCGGTGATATAACTCCTTCTTCATCTTCTTCCGACTCCAGGGTTGAGCTGTCTCCATCATCATCACCCAATAAAAAGTCTTCGTCTTCATCACTTCCCACAAAATCATCCTCATCAGAGTTTCCTAAAGCTTCAAGAATATCCGATTCGTGTAACAAAACACGTTTTGATTGCACTCGCAAAGGTATCTCGTTTGATGGTTTCGTACACCATGGTACCAGGTTGATGATCACTCATTATAAATTTTGTTTTATTATAATTATTATCACTTTATACTACAAAAAATACGTATTATTTGTTCACAACTAACTAAAAACAAACAAGAAAGCCGTCCGGCTCGAGCGGCGACGCTAAGCGAAATAACCAATTACGTAGCACTAAAACTATCGCATGATTCGGATGGCCACGTCCACTTTACAATAGATCAGTCCTTACTCTAGAGGCCCATAAAAAACACCGTTGCGATAACGCTCCGGCCCAGGCGATACGCTTCATACAAAACTCGTCGGACACTTCACGCGACGTCGCGTGAAGGGCCAAATTGAAGTGTACTGGGAACACGCGACGTCGCGTGATTGGCAATTAACGTGTTAAAGAACATATTGTTCACTTTTACAGAGATTAAGTATACATACAAAATAATATTACCAGTATTTACACGTAGCATGCATTAAATAGTTCTATTATGTTTTATTCTTATATGTATATCCTTAATTAATTTGTTACACTTTTTCTTACTTAAAAACATATGTATGTCATCATCATCATCATCATTACAGCCTTTCATAAGTCCACTGCTGAACATAGGCCTCCCCCAAGGAATGCCACAAAGCACGGTCCTGAGCCACCTGCATCCAACGACTTCCTGCATGTCTTACCAGGTCGTCACTCCATCTCGTGGGGGGTCGCCTTTCTTCCCCATCGGTTGTCGGTTCATCGAGCTATATGGCCGGCCCACTGCCACTTCAGCTTACTAATCCGTTGGGCTATGTCGGTTACTCTGGTTCTGCTACGGATATTCTGATTCCTAAGTTTATCACGCAGAGAAACTCCGAGCAGAGCCCTCTCCATAGCATACTGAGCGACCTTGAGCTTCCTCATACGGCCAGCAGTGAAGGACCATGTCTCAGTTCCGTAAGTCATCACTGGCAACATGCACTGGTTGTACAATTTCGTTTTAAGGTTTTAAGGTATGTCTGACGAGAAGATGTGTCATAGCTTCCCGAACGCTGCCCAGCCGAGTTGAATCCGTCGGTTGACCTCTCGGTCGAACATGGACTTACCTAGTCGGACTATTTGTCCCAGGTAAACATACTCGTCAACAACTTCGAGCTTAGTGCTCCCAACAACTACCGGCATAGGTGTGACATTGACATTAAACATAATCTTTGTTTTGTCCATGTTCATCTTAAGACCTTTTTTTTTTTTTTTTTTTATAGAAATAGGGTGACAAACGAGCACACAGTCCACCTGATGGTAAGTGGTTGCTGTGGCCCATAGACATCTACATTTATCAAAATGCAGATGCATTGTCAGCCTTGAGGACTAAGATGAAATGCCTCTTTTCCAGTAAAAAGGGTCTCCGGTTCTCTACACTCACCATACGAAACACAGCAGCATTAAGCTGCTATTTTACGCTGGTATTCTGTGAGAGCGTGGTCCTTCCCCGGTCGAGCCGACCCATTCGTGCTACAACTACACTACTAACATAGCTGCAGCATGGCTCTACCACGTATAAAAAACCTATCCGTTAGGAGACAATATTGAGGTCATTGAGCATAGTTTTAGGTCCTCCAGCGATTCTGCCATAAGGACTATATCGAAGGTGAGTGATGTACTTGCCATTGATGTTAATACCGTATCCTTTCCAGTCCAGAAGCTTGAAAACGTCTTCCAATGCAGCGGTGAAGAGTTTCGGGGATATAACATCACCCTGTCTTACACCTCTCTGCAATTGGATAGGTTTCGTACTCTGGTTCTGTACTCGGATAGCCATCGTAGCTCTACTGTACAAACACATCAGCACTTCGATATACCGACAGTCAACTTGGCATCGCTGAAGGGACTGCAGCACCGCCCAAATTTCAACGGAATCAAAGGCTTTCTCATAGTCCACATAGGCCAGACATAGTGGCAAATTGTACTCTTCGGACTTCTGTACAATTTGCCGAAGGGTATGTATGTGGTTTCCGAATATAAGCTGTATTGAAGCTGCGTAAGTCCCGCCGCATGAATTTGGAGATCTGTCTTTTCAGTTGCCTGTATGCTGTTAAATCTGTTGAAGAATGTAGCTTCATCTCCCGTCTAACAGCCATGAGATTAAGAGTGTGATCGGAGAGTTTTTGTGTTCTTTTGCGGCGGGTCTTGCAGAACTTAGCTCCGACCGCATGGACAGTTTCCACGAGCTTGTCATTCAAATCGTCCACTTCATTGCAGTCTTCTAGGCACTGAAAACGGTTTTGCAACTCGAGCTGAAAGGTTTCGGGACTTTGGATTAGAGCACGAGGGGGACGGAGCGTTGACTTCATTAGACGAGACCTCTCCAACTTTACGTTTAGGTTCAGTGTGCCTCTAACCATTCGGTGATCGCTACCAGTTTTCACCCTCGCGATCACGGAGACATCACTGAACGGTTGTCGTCTGGTCGTCATAATGAAGTCAATCTCATTTTTGTGGAACCGTCGGGGCTCGACCAGGTCCACTTCCTGTGGGGCCGCTTCTGGAAGAAAGAGTTCATCATAAAGAGTCCCTCTTTCTCCATGAAGTCGGCCAGCTGCTGGCCCCTTGGGTTCCGTTGCCCTATTCCAAATTTCCCTACTTTCAGCTCACCGTTATATCTTGTGCCTAGTTTTGCATTGAAGTCTCCCATTAACACCGTATATTGGGTTTTGGAGGAATGAATGGTTCTAGAGATATCCTCATACATTTCCTCCACCTCCTCATCGGGGTGTGCCGAGGTTGGTGCGTAAACCTGTATGACCTTCAGCGAATACCGTTTGGTGATTCTGAGTATAAGGTACGCAATCCTCGTCGACACACTCCCGATCTTTACAACGTTGTTAACGTGAGACTTGTGGACGATAAATCCGACACCTCCTTGGGACAGATGGTCGCCCCCCGGTGACAGAGCAAGTTGCCGAATTCGAGGATTACCGTGTCCTCCCCCTCTCTTCGGACTTCGGATAATCCTATAATATGCCAGCGCAACTTGTCTATCTCTTCTTCCAGCTTCGAGATCTTCTCGTCAGTCCTCAGCGTGCGTGCGTTGTACGTTGCCAGGTCGAGTCGTCTAACATGGCAACCGAACCTCCGCTGGAGATTCTTAGCACCCCCTGCTCCGCCGTTACCATGGTCGCCACCGTAGCCAGGAATATGGGAGCCGCCGGGGACTGGGGGCCGTCTGTTTGTTGCTCTTATCATTGGGGGGTATTTGATATAGCTGCCACGCTTGGCGAGCGGGTTGGCAATCGCAGTTTTTTTATTGTAATTTTGGCTATTATCAGGAAGATGCTGCTGCCCATCTTCTGCCTGTTTCCCTTTGTCGCCTTTTACGACACCCACGGGAGGATATGGGTTAGTGGATATTCTTGACCGCCACTACACGGCAAAACTTTATACAGTCAATAAATAGCAACACTCTATTATGCTTTACTGTAACTCTACCAACAAACAGTTTGATTTTACCATACAAACAAAAATATTAAAATATCATCAATATAGACATCAATCAATATAGTATAAAGTGTTATTTTATTTATTTATTTATCTTCACGCACAACCCCTGACGGGGTAGCCAGAGAGAACAGATCGCCAAGTGTCACGATCCTTACATACCTCTTTCGCTTCTTTCAGATTCATTATCTTCTTCATACATGCACGTCTAGGTATCCGAGTACTCTTGACCCTCCCCTATTCGAGCAATTTGCTCACATGGTCTTCGAAAGTTAGTCTCGGTCTACCTCGACACCTTTTAATATTAACTTGCGCGCTATATATTTTCTTCACCATTCGGTCTTCACTCATTCGCTCAACGTACCCAAATCATCGAAGCACGCCCTTATCAATTTTTGTGATAAGGTGATTTTTCAAACCTGCCATATTGCGAATCTCTTCGTTTCGCTTTCTGTCGGCCATGGTAACGCCGCACATTTTACGAAGAGATCGCATCTCCACTGCATTCAACTTGCTTTTATGCTTCTTCTGGCGTACCCAGGTTTCGCTGCCATATAACAAAGTCTGTACCAACACTGCGTTATGTATTGCAAGGCGTGCACTCTTCACTACGCCTTGCCTTTTGACTAACGCAGTCAGGGCACCATTGACTTTGTTCCCGGCAGCGACACGCCTGTCCACATCTAAATCACATCTTCCATCCCGGCTGAAAGCACTCCTTAAGTATACAATTTCATTAACCTGTTCTAGACATTCCTGATTTACCCATATTTCACACTTCGTTCTCTCTTCGTCCCTTTCAAATACCAGAACCTTAGTTTTATTAGCATTCAAACGGAGAACTTTAATTTCATATTCCTCTTTCATACACGTGACTAATGCCTGCAGTTCTGCCTCTGATGGTGCAATAAACACTGCATCATCAGCATACAGCAGACAATTTACTTTAAAGTCACCCAATATCACAAGATAAAAAAATTTTGGTTTCTAAGGTTATGTGTAATACACTTTGGTGTGAATGTTATTGTTGAATGTATGTTTGTAGATATTATTTTTTTTTAATAATAAGGCATGTGTTATATGTATATAATTGTTTAATGTTTAAAAATTTAGTTAGCATATAAACCTTGAAAGTCACTCTAACGCCAATTCCAATCAGGGATCGCATGCGGACTCTCATCTGGCAACGACCGCAGCCTAGGTAATAACTCCTTGTATGAGAAATTTTGACGTCTACACGAAGGGTGATACTCAACTATTGGCACGAGTGGATTCAATCCAGGCAACATCTCCAGTTGGTTACGGTTATAGTCACTCAACACGAGATCTAACAACCCATTGCGAGTATTAAAACATTATTATGTTGCTGTAGATTACAGAAGTCATAAAAATATTAAATTGCGTTTTAATATTAGTACTGCAAGAATTAAGATTAAAATCACTTAATACTAATACGCTCAAATTTGAATAAGTACACAAAGCATTTTCTATGCAGGTCAGAACATCAACATACTGATTGTCGCAATAATTTGGTGTTAGATACACTACACAACATAAAAACTTAACATTTTTGCAGCTCACAATTGCCAATACTAGTTCTTTAGCAATTGTCATACAGTCACTATCCGACATCACCCGAATATTGTAGCTATCACGCCCAACGGATAGGTCTTAAGATGAACATGGACAAAACAAAAGTCTTATGTAACTTCCATGTCACAACTATGCCGGTAGTTGTTGGGAGCACTAAGCTCGAAGTTGTTGAAGAGTATGTTTATCTGGGACAAATATTCCGACTAGGTAAGTCCAACTTCGACCGACAGGTTAATCGACGGATTCAACTCGACTGGGCAGCGTCCGGGAAATTACGGCACATCTTCTCGTCAGGTATACTTCAAAACTTGAACTGTAAAACCAGTGCGTGTTGCCAGTGATGATCTATGAAACTGAGACGTGGTCCTTCACTGCTGGCCAGATAAAAAAGCTCAATTTCGCTAAGTGAGCTATGGAGAGGGTTATGCTCGGAGTTTATCTGCGTGATAAACTTAGAAATGAGGATATCCGCAGTAGAACCAGAGTAACCGGCATAGCCCAACGGATTAGTCAGCTGATGTGTGAATGGGCTGGCCATATAGCTCGAAGAACCGACAACCGATGTAGAAGAAAGGTTTTTGAGTAGCAGCCTCATTCCGGCAGGCGAAGCGTAGGGCGTCCCTCCACTAGATGAGTGACGACCTGGTAAGACATGCAGGAAGTCAGTGGATGCAAGTGGGTCGGAACAGTGCTTTGTGACATTCCTTGCGGGAGGCCTATGTTCAGCAGTGGACTTGTGATGGGCTGTAATCATGATGATGATGAATTTACATCACCTAACCTATCTTTACGAACCACAACATAGCTTGAGGGAAGAAGTTTACCGTCGGACACAGAGCTAGTCAAAAACGTCTCTGTCAAGGAAAGCCTCAAAACCTATAATTGTACTGGTTCTCTATCTCGAAAATAGGAAAGAGGGTGCTACCTACACAGACAAAAACTGTTTAAATAGAGGTTTATTGAAAAAAAAAAGAATAACAAGAGGTTTAATTCTTAGTATTCCCAATTACACAATGTGATAACCACTTCAAAGGTTCTACGTTTTTTTGCGTTTAGGTCGTTGCTAGTTACACTGAAACTGTCGTAAACATTTTATGAAATAAATTAACTGTTGGTTTATCTAATATGTTTCAAATACATATTTGTTTGTTCGTATTTTTTGCCGCCACACTGTTCATCAGATTGCGGTAAAACTTTGTCAACTTATTGCTTACACTTGCCCGAAGGAACAGAATAGAATAAAATATTTTTTATTCAATATAGTTTATAGTACATAAAACTTATTGAAAGTCATTTTTTACTTGGTTCGCAAAAAAACCTCTGTCTTAAGGCTTTAACTAGCCTGAATGACCTTGACGAAACGGCGATCGCAGAGATTTTAGCCGATGTCAACACCGTCTAGCAACTACGTTCTGTATTACTTATAAAAGTGCAAAGATTAATAGACTGCAGAGATGACAATTATATAAGTGACATACTGCCTGTTATGCTTGCGCATCACTGAGAATTATGTCGCGGTTACGCATCTTCAATTACATTGCACGGTGTGGTGCTGTAGCTTTGTCCGGTAGGCATCACGAGCTATCAAGTGTTCAAGTTTCAAGTACGTAAGAATTTTTATTATATATGTTAAATCGTATTTATTTGTATCGTATTAGTAGATCTGGGTCAAAGCGTTCGCTGTAAATATTTTCCCGGGTTTGATCCCCGACAGCACGAATGAAATTTGTAATTGCAATTTTCGTCAACACGCATTGGGGAAGCACGGCGGGCATTTCCTTGCCCTAAAACCCTCTCAGAAATAAAAAAGAGTCCTGTGCCCAGTAGAGGGACTTGTATAGCCTATTACTTTACTTTGTAGCAATATTTATATTCGTTTCAGATATAGAAGGGTACCTTATGCTGACAAAAATATCATGTGGAGGCGACGAATACGTAAAACATCTTTGTACCTAGATAAAACGTTCGAAAGATTGTCAGTCATGTCATACGCCACATTTTCTATAGAGCGTAGAACATTGCAGATAGGGCAAAATAAAAAATAATCCAATATATTATGGGAACTATTTATTAATAATATATACATTTATAGGTATTTATAATAAAAATAATGAACAAGCTGCAAGGTTCAACTAATAATGTTTTTTGTAAACACAATCGTAAAATTCCTGTTTTAATTTTTACCAATGGTTAATTGATGAAACGTAGTCCAGATCACTTCATATAAAATATATTTAATTAAAATTGACACGTGACCTATTTGGCCTTCTACTTACAACTCGGCGGAAATTTGAAAAGAAATTTTGTCTTTTCACACAAGTATTGTTTACAACTGGCGTGGTTTCGAAAAGCGTGATTAAGTGTCAGCGGTATATAATCAATTAAACACTGAACTTTATTGAAATTTATTTTTTTGTTTATTTTTGTTATATCTTCTTAAAAACTGACGTTTTTTTTGTACGCATAAGGATAAGTTAGGCTAAGTTAGATTAACTTGGACAAGTTTATATTTTTTTTAATTTTATCACAAAATTTCCGCAATAAATTATTACCTTTTCTACAGTGATTCTCTCCTCTTGGTTTCGGATGTTATAGTGAGTCACCGTCAGTTACTAAGCGGCCATAAATCATTATATGTATGTAAAGACATACATATATCCATTTCTTGATTTTAATATTTATGTTTTTTGAATTGTGGTTGATTTTTTGAGACCTGGTAAAATTATTTTTTTCCATACCAATTGATGGGCCTGAGTATAATGCCAGTTATGCTCTTTGGCTGAAGTTATTTTTTATTTTATGCTCAATAGCAGACAAAACAATATTGATTGCGCATTTCTAAAACAAAATTGTACCTCTTCTCCTTCTAATAATAGCTCCTGCACCTAACACGGCGGAATAGTTTATAGTGCCTTGAGCAACACTTTGCCGGTTTCTGTACAGAAAATGGTGCTGGCTTTGCCAATACGGATGGCCGCTATCATTGAATATAATACCCGCTATGTTACACTTATTTACATAGAAACTTTAATTACCATTTGCATCAAATTCTAAATAGCACTTATTACACAAGAAACTAAACTTTTAGATCAGTCCATTTTGTTTTTCACTATTTAAGTAAAAAGTAAAACAAACCAATAGGGCCGGGAATTAAAATTTCTTGCAATTTTTTATAGAAAAGCATGACCTAATCATAATACGAGTATAAAAGTCAATCATTTTGCCATGTGATAAAACTTTTAAGTGTGCCAGTTAAACATTAATGATGATATTCTGGTCATTATACTGGAAATAGTATTTTAAATATTTTGTAGTACAATTGATAATCTTCAGTATGATTGACCGTGTATATGACTTTTATAAGTCTATGTTATTTTTGATGAAAATTATTATTGCAGATAAAAGCCCTTTCACATTTATTTTAGTCTCGAATTAAATTAATCAAAATGAAAATAATAACATTGGCTCTTTATAACTGATCTTTAAATGTAAAACACTGACTTGAAATTATATAATTATTAGCATTTTTTTAAATTCATTGAACTTTTTTAAGATTTTGTTGAAACTCTACTGGTAAAAAAAACAAATATATATATATATATATATATATATTATAGTTCTTGATGAAAATAATGTATGCGCGTTACATCGCATCCCATCAAGAATTTCTAATGTAATTCTTGGTGTAAAGCTAAGACGTGATAATAACTGTAAACAATAGAATAACAAAATAATGAAAACATTTACATTTACATACAAAACATTTACAAAAATACTTAATTTATAACCTAATAAATATTATTTGACCGTAATAAAATAAAACAAGGTAGTCTTCGGAATGAAAGTAAAAATAAATATTTTCGATTCTGCAATATCTAACAGCCGGATCAGCGCGCGATTCTGAATTTCTGATCCATCTAAAGATGCTAAATTTCAGCAAGCACTGTCAAATTCAATAGGAGTGACAGAAAAACGGTTCTTGAAATAGAAAGGTAAATAAATTATTTAAGCTATGAAGTAAAATCACTTTATTACAAATCAAAATAGCCCAATAGCTTTATTAACATGAGACATAATTGTACGACTGCTTTCTGAAAAAACTTTCTGAGCTTTCAGTAAAATAATGTTATTTTACTGAAAGCTCAGAAAGTTTTTTTTTAAATAGAATAAGGGTGACAAACGAGCACACAGTCCACCTGATGGTAAGTGGTTGCTACGGCCCATACACATCTACATCTATTCTCGATTATGTATCAAAATGTAGATGCGACAAAGGTTCTCCGGTTCTCTACACTCACCATACGAAACACAGCAGGGTTAAACTGCTATTTTACATGTTATTCCGTGAGAGCGTGGCCCTTCCCCGGTCGAGCCTACCCATTCGTGCTACAACTATACGTAATAAATATAGCTGTAGCATGGCTCTACCGCGTAAAAAAAAATTGACGTTTAAAATTGAAGTATTTTTAGAAGCAACTTTGCAATTATTTTCTATTGAGTTAATTTTTGTGGAATCGTGTTTTGCAAACCGCCACCTAAAATACGTACAATTTTTTTTCGATAATGACGTGAAATTACAAAACGATCCCCATGCATTTCAATGTGGCTCTATTCAGCCTCTTAATATGAACATACCTCGGATTTCAGAGATAATGGAAGATATAATATTATATTATTACTGTTCCGTGTGAGGCAACCTTTATACTTATATACATATTCTCATCATATTTTTATGGTTGGTTAGAAAAATTATATCTAAATGCAAACTTTACAGGGTACATTTTTTTACTATTTTTACCCAGCAAGTAGTAAAGCAACTACAATCCCATCGGTAAGTGGTTATGTAGTCTAAGATGGTGAATTGCACTGACTTAACAAAAACCTATTCACTCTGTGTGTGAGTGCGCGTGCGAGCATGCGCGCGTGTGCGTGCGTGTGTGTGTGTGTATGTGTGTACTAATTCGCTTACCTGTACGAGGTTGCCACTCGAGGACCTTTCTTCCTATTTTTTATATGTTTTCCAAGTTATATAGCTAGCCCATTGCCATTTCACTGTAATATTCCGTTGAGCTATGTCAGTTACTCTGATTATAATGCAAATACCTTCATTTCTAACTTTATCACGTAGAGAAACCCCTCTCCAATTTAAAATTTTTACATTTTTTAGATGATAGTTTGTCTAACATAAAAAAAAACCATAAACCCAAGAATGTCTTTATATAGTTATTTATACTTAGGTAAGCACCATTCATTTATTTATTTAAATTGTTTGATTTAATTTGATAACAGTGTACCTAAATGTAAGTATCTGTATCTTTATTTCCCTCCCCAATAATATTTTATAAACTCATACTTATATTTATATTTATTATATTTATTGTAATACATAATTATAAAATTCATTATCAACTAATTAATAAAAATATGCAACAATAAAATTACATAGGTATTAAAAACGATCGAAATCTAAGTAACGAGAGCATGTTCGTCGTTCCACATCTAAATTATATAAAAATGCATTTTTCAATTTCACTAATCAACGTCGCCGCAAAAATTTCTTCTTCTTTGGGCACTTTAAAAATTAATTTATTTAGAAAATAATATTTACAGTTACCAGTGTACAGATATTAACTAAATTAAGTATTTCTAGTCATAAAAATATTTATAATTGAGTATAAACTTTTAAAAAACTAATATATATTTGAACGAAGTCGCTCCAACACCGACGTGCGGTCCACCCTCAACGATGTCCGAAAACGGACTGTGACAGAGCTTACATGGCGACGGAGCATGCGCGCTCGCGTAAATATATTCAATTTAAGGGAAAAAGGATATATTCTCTTATAAAACGGGTAATAAAAATAAAACTCTCAATTAAAAATATTAATATTTTTAAGACCTTTTTTTTAGTGTAAGAACTATTTAAAAAGCTTGTGCCGTTTTGGAGAAATTTTGCAAAATATGACAAAGATAGGTACTCTTTGGGGATTTTTTTTCTAATAAGGGGTTGACAAAAATACAATTTTGTTAAATTAAAAACGTTTACCAAATCTTCTTCTCTTATCTTGTATTTTTTCTTTGTGGATTAAATGAACAGTTATTGAGATTTTTTTACTTAAATATCCTAGATTTAGGCATTTCAACCACTGTTAAGGCCTTAAGAAGAACCAGCAAGAAACCCATTGGCACCTTTTTTAAAGCACAATTTGCAATATAATATTGTATACAATTGTTATGAAAACATTTAGAAACAGCATGGTAGTGATCACCTCATTTATTATTGTAGTGTAGTTGTAGCACGAATGGGTCGGCTCGACCGGGGAAGGACCACGCTCTCACAGAATACCAGCGTAAAATAGCAGCTTAAAACTGCTGTGTTTCGTATGGTGAGTGTAGAGAACCGGAAACCTTTTTTACTGGAAAAGAGGCATTTCATCTTAGTCCTCACGGGTGACAACTAGGCCATCGAGAACCGGTCCCTTTCCAGGAACCGGTTCTTTCGGTTCTAAAATTTTGCCGGAACCGGGTACCCGGTTCTTTCGGTTCTTTTCTTTCTTTTAGGTTGGAGGCTATTTCGTTCAATGTGAATAACGATAATAATATTCATAAAAAAAAAAACAGTTTATGGCAAATCGTGGGTTAAAGTAATTCAAGTAATAATTGCAATAGTTTCTTTCTAATTAAATATAATCAAACATATCACTAAGTAGGAACATTCATTTTACAATTGCACGATGCACGTTAACAGTTATTTCACATTACTTACATAAAAATAGTTTGGAAGATTCTATTCTATTATAACATTACAATATTCTATCATAGAATATACTTTACGGACTGTTATTATAACAAAACATAAATCAGCTCACTTATGAAAAAAATAGTTTTAATTAAACATTACTTCTTAATTTTACTTAAATAAAAAAAAACCTAGAAAAATTATTGCCTGTAAATGTTTATCACTCTAAGACGAGCGCAGCCTATTGCAGACGAAGACAATATTCGCTGTGGCTCTACACTGGTGGGCGAAATAGTTTTTAAATGTTCATAACCTATCGATAAGTAGTACTCGTTGTCTTTGCTCATCATTTTCAAATAGAGCCATTTCAACTCAATTATAATTTCAATCAATTTACGTCATTTTCTAGATCTGTCAATTCAGTGGCAGTATTAACAGCCTTAGACAGCTCTCTATTAAATTCCTCTTCATTTGTTAGGGGGATTCATGTAATTCAACTTCCTGCAGATTTTGACTTCCAATTGCTGTTTATTCAAGGGATACTTTTTGTCTAGCTTTCGTGCGATTTTTTACCATATTATTACAAATCCTACTGTTTGCCATAAATAGAAGAAATGATTAATAATCACGTTTTTTATAACACTACATTGCAGTGATATACTTTTTAAGAAACTTTGTAAAGGAACCGAAAGAACCGGGTTTTAAATTTTTGGAACCGGTTCTTTTCGTGACCCCTGAAACCGGGAATTCCCGGTTCTTTTGGAACCGGGAAAAACCGGTTCCGATGCCTTAGCTGACAACGCATCTGCATTTTGATTTGCGGACGAGGGTAGATGTAGATATCTATGGGCCACAGCAACCACTCACCATCAGGTAGACTATGTGCTCGTTTGTTACCCTATCCTATAAAATAAAATGTCATTAAAATGCATTTAATAGCTTAAGGAAACATCTTACTTTAGTAAATACCTGCTTACTAATTCAAAATATGATTCTATAGAATACAGTTATCCGATATCAACGAAATCAAAATCTCACGTAAATCATTAAGTCCATAAAACAAAAGCAAAGTCAAACAAGTAGTAACTGATCCATAGTCCAAACAAATAACCAAATCGCCAAAGAAATCCACAATTAATCGCATTTACGAGTTCAGAACTACACAACCACAGACTAACTAGCAGATTCTAACCAAATCAGACGGACATCTCACGAACTAAACTTACTCGACTTAGCATCTGCGTCCTGATTGGTTGTAGGAAAATGATACATGACATTTCTTTTTTTATTTGAAGCAGCTATACCAGGCAAAGGTCGTCCCAAATAATAGCCATTTGAAAAAATAATTTTATTATATTGAAAATAAAACAATAAAACAAATGAAACAATGTTGAAATTTACTATTTTTTATTAGTTATTAATATTTACTTTACAATAATTTTGTTTTCATATTTAATAATTAACTAATTAATATATACAATATTAAAAAACTATAATAACTTAATTATTATTATACAGTCCTCATTTTAACTTTACAATAATTTTGTTTTCAAATTTAATAAATAACTTATTAATATATACATTATTAAAAACTATAATAACTTAATTATAATTATACAGTCCTCATTTTGACTTTACAATAATTTTGTTTACAAATTTGGAATTAATGGATAAGTATCAATATAAGACTCACCACTTTCATTACTCACTTCTTTTTCATGTTCTTTAAACAGGCTCATTATTTTTAATAATTGTGCACTAACATCATATTCACAATTAGAGATGAGCGGTAAAACTTAATGAATCCTGTAATTAATAAAGATTTAAAAGCATTTATGAAATAGTGGCAAGTTGGGTTATAGTCCCTAAATTGTATGATCTCATTTGACCGAAAAAGTTTTCGATTGCATCCGAATTTGTATAGCGGAGTCTCATAATTTTTATGTTTTTCTTGGACAAAAATTGCCACAATTTCATAAAACTTTTTATGGTACTCATTCAGTTCTTTACACCTGTACATTCATGACCATTTTTATTAACAAATTTTAAATTTTGTAGCTTCAACAAAGCTTGCTGCCAGAATGCCAAAATTGTTACATCTTTCCCACTTCTTTCATTATTTATCACCGCACTTCCAGTGAATAAATTTGACAGTGATTCACACTGTCAAATAGGTCATCCATGTAAGATAATATTTTTGCTGTATTTTTCTGTTTTGCTCACTGGCCACATATCCGAATAATGAACTGTAATATGTATTTGAAATATTATTATATGAAATATCATTACATCATACTCTATACAGTATTTTTAAGTTACATCTGTGCTGTGATGTGGCCAACAGACACCTACATTAATCCTCGATCAAGTATCAGAATGCATTGTCATCCTTAAAGATAAAAGGATGCCTTGTTACCAGTAAAAAATGTATCTGGTTCTCACCACTAACCATGTAAAACACTTCAGCTTTATGGTGCTATGTATTAATATATTTTATAAAATAATTAATTTGATAACTTACAAAATGGAGAGGTATAATTAAAGAGTCCTCCCACGTTTTTACTAAATACAGGAACATAATTCTTAACCTGTAAATAATTCATAACAATTTGATTAGGAAAACAAGTATTACACATACAAAAATTAAATTACATGCAATTGAAATAAAATTACAATTATTTTATACCTTAATTTTCTTTTCCAGGAATAACATGTTTGTCGTTAAGTTTGTGTAATAACCGTTGTTTCTATATGTTCACAGTCTGTCTTATCTGTCCATGTAGAAATCTTTTCTTGATATTGTACATTTTTTGTTAAAAATTGTTTCGCATTCCTTTGATTAAATGTGGTGGATCAAATATGACAAGCATATAAAACCACTTATGTGTATCAGGTCATCTAAAAATATAAAACATATTCATAACAAGGCAATGCTATTAAAAGTAAACCTGGCGGTAAAGTTTTGATTTATTGTACCTGTTACGGCCTACAGCTGCTCCAGCAAGGGTCTAATCTTCCGGGGCCCATGAACAGAAGATTCCACGAGCAGCCGCAGGTCAGGCCCAAAATGGCCACATGGAAGAATTTCCTATAACACTAAGCTATATGGGAGAATGCTAGAAACACATATTACGTACCAGTGTCAGAAGCTAACTTCGCACCAAGGCTCGGTCAGGCCGTGAGTGGGTGTAAGGTGAATGGCAAGTAGTGTTCAGTGATGTGTAAATGTGTGAGACCTTAACCTTCTTAGACGCACAGCAGCAGCCAAGTTCCAGGCTGCCCCAAAACGCTGCATCGCTCCAGCAGGCTCCACCGATGGACCATTTCTTTCTTCCCTGTCACTATTTCTGTCTATTAGCTTCATTGTACATTTAACTAACTTAAACTCGCCTAATTCCACATTCATCGTAGAATCGAACACGTCATACCCGACACAGTAACGGACAGTAGTTCAAAGTTCAACATTCAATGTCCCGGATTCACTTATCACAAAATTATAAAGAGGGAATTAAAGCGATCTCTTAATGAGTCATACTACTCAGCGTTAAACACAACTAAGTTCCTTCATTCGACACCAAAACACCACGTCGCGAAAAGATTCAAAATACGCCTCGTTGACACGTAAACTAACAAGCCAACACACACAAAAAAGGGCACTTAATGCGACGGCCCAATTATAATGATTTCCTGACGATCAACCGGGAGAAGCTCTCGAACAAGGAATGCGCCGTTTGAATCCGAGACCGTATATCTACTCGACGCGCGCGTGCACAATTCCGCATCTCCGAACAAGTTAAATATTACAAAATTCACATATCCATGTAAGGAAGTAACACGCACTCAATCTAACTATCTGGACCCGACAACGGTCGCGTGAACCTCGGCCGCAATAAACCAGTTACGCGGGTTCCCCGTTTCGCGGCCAGTGGGCAACTTCCTCATCCTCGGTCACGCGTCGAGCTACCGCAAGCCGCACACGGCCGCCTCACCTCGGCGCTTATCTCACTTACATACTATCGGGTGACAAACCAACTCGAACGCAATTGGGTGGCGTTCAAACATGATCAAATTTGGGCATAAACAGTACCTGTTTTTATTTTCTCTTAATTGAACTGCTCTAGTTTCCTCTTGCAGTAATTTAAATCAGTAATATCACTCAGTGACATAATGAATGAATTAGAATGAATCAGTGTAACAAAACAAAATGAAAACAAATATCAAACAATATGGCTGCGACAGCTTGCAATGGAGCATGGAGTATAAAGTAGTCTACTCTATACTCCATGCTTAGAAGGGATGTCGAGAGGCAAGCGGGGATGTTAGCTGTCATATATCATTTCGCTATGACGTTTCGCATGTCCAGTATTTTCTCTATGAAGATTACTGCCCGTGTACACAACCAAACTCGGAATAAATAAAAATATCATTTGACAAAAATGACATTTGACAAATAACCGTGTCTTTTTTACTTTTTTATGACTAAAAGGGCAACATCATCTAAAACCATCAAAAACTTGGGATTGCATTTTTATTTTTAGCAAGTTATTTAGTTTGATTTATTTTCTCATTTTATTTTTAACAAAATCCCTGAATTTTTCTCTTTTTTACGGTATACTGTACATATACTGGGCCAGAAATGGACCGTCTCCTTTAAACGGTGTAGATATTGTTCACTTAGAAAGAAGGCAGCTGCTAGAAATGCAAGATAAAGCGCTGTTAAAATATACGAAAAAGCTGAAAAATAAAGTGAATAAATAGATTTCAAAATTGTTTCATTTATTAACTTCGTTTTTGCAACTAATTAATAAATAAACTTATTTGGGACATCCTCTTCCTTCAAATTAAAAAAAAATAAATGTCATATGTCATTTTGCTACAACCAATCAGGATGCAGAATCTAAGTCGAGTAAGTTTAGTTCGTGAGACACAGACTAATAGTAGATTCGTGAGATGTCCGTCTGATTCAGGTAGAATCTACTAATTATTATATTAATAAGCGGCAGGAAAGAGTTCATCATGAGTAATTTCATTTTTGAAAATTTAGGTTTTCCCACGACATTTTCCTTTACCGTCGAGCACAGAGTCAACCAAATTTTATTAGTACTTTACGGGCTCTTTTACTCTCATGCCATAGCGCTCCTTTAAATATTAATCATAAATGTAATAATGTATAATCGCTATGTTGAAGATAATTGAAAACCTGTTTAAATAAACCAATATTTTCTTAATTTAAAAAGTGCTTTTAAAATGTATATTACTTGCGTTGAAAATTATTTTGACTTTCAATTTAATAAACTGGTGATTATGGTGCAAATTCTTAAATTGATATTTATTAATCTAATTTGTCATCGTCAGGTATACCTCAAAACTTGAAAACGAGACTGTACACCCAGTGCGTGTTGCCAGTGATGACATACGGAACTGAGACGTGGTCCTTCACTGCTGGCCGGATGAGGAAGCTCAAGGTCGCTCAGCGAGCTATGGAGAGGGCTATGCTCGGAGTTTCTCTGCGTGATAAACTCAGAAATGAGGATATCCGCAGTAGAACTAGAGTGACCGACATAGCCCAACGGATTAGTAAGCTGAAGTGGCAATGGGCCGGCCATATAGCTCGAAGAACCGACAACCGATGGAGAAGAAAGGTTCTCGAGTGGCAGCCTCGTACCGGCAGGCGAAGTGTAGGGCGTCCCCCCACTAGATGGAGTGACGACCTGGTTAGATATGCAGGAAGTCGATGGATGCAGGTGGCTCAGGACCGTGCTTTGTGGCATTCTTTGGGGGAGGCCTATGTTCAGCAGTGGACTTGTGAAGGGCTGTAATGATGATGATGAATCTAATTTGACGTCTCCTTAGCGCAGTGACTTAGCAATGAGGTGCAGCGATAAGGGCCACGGATTCGTATCCTACAGGGAATTAATATTTGCATGGCCTACAAATAATTGTTCCGGGTCTTAATGTTTGTCCTCGCCAAATTTATGTAAGTAAACGCTCGGCGGCCAGACGTTTGCCGTAACAGATCCCTTGTGCTGTCTGTAACAAAGATTGGCTCACGGAGAAAACAGAAAATTACTTTTTTTCCAACGTAACCACCACATTAAGAATTTCTTCTGTATCGTGGTTATAGGACTGCTGTACACCGTGTTTAATTTATGTTGGGACCTGAAGCGGGTACCGGGAGACTGCTACAAAGCCGTGATAGTACCAATATGTAAAGGTAAAGGGTAGCAGCAGGACTGTAAAAACTACCGTGATATCAGCTTTCTTAGCATTGTGGGAAAATTGTATGCAAAGGTACTAATTGCAAGAGTTATGAAAGAAACTGATGGAAAAATTTAGGATGTGCAAGCGGAATTTAGAAAGGGAATAGTGTATACAGATCAGGTCTTTTCCATGCGCATAATAGCGGAGTTTTTGGCCAAGAACCAAAAAGTTTCTTGTGCGTTCATGGACTTAGAGAAGCTTTATGACAAAGTGGATAAGGATGTGTTATGGCAAACACTGAACTTATTTGGATTGAGCGCTTGGTTGATACAGATATTAAAGTCTCTTTAGAGACTCTAGTGCTTGTGTCAGGATCAACGGGACATACTCGGACTGGTTTGGTATCCATAAAGGTGTCAGATAGGGCTGTATGTGAAATAAGAATAGAAGGGGAGTTGGTCGACAAGTAAACGAGTTTGTGTATTAAGCAGAGATGGTAGATATGATAAGGATATAGAACGACGAGTGAACGCAGGAAATAGAGTCAATGAGGCTCTACAGTATATTGTGAAAAGTCAAAGTGTGTCCAAAAAGGCACGTATCGCAATTTACAATGCTGTGTTAATCCCTACTTTAATGTATGGTAGTGAACGTTGGGTGTGGCAGAAGAGGCACAAAAGTAGAATAAATGCTGTAGAAACGCGGTCCTTAAGGAGTATGCTAGGGCTGAATCTGAATGACAGAGTGAGAAATTGTGTGATAAGGGAAGAACGTTGTTTGCAAGATGATGTGATGACCAGAATTAAAAAAGGAATGCTTTGTTGGTTTGGTCGTGTAATAGGAATGAATGAAGAAAGAGTGACAAAGCAAATTTATATTGCAAATATGAACGGCAAAGTCGGGAAGGGACGCCCTAGGCAAAGCTATATCGACAAAATTAGCGATATATTGAAAATGGGCCAAATTAGGAGCACCCTTAACCGACGAGCATGTACGCGTAGAGGCTCACGTATGTAGATCACGCGTATGAATATGGAGGAGGCGAGAGAGGTATACCAGGATCATGCCAAATGGAAGTCTGTAATCTTTGTCTACCCCTCTGGGTGACAGGCGTGAGTGTTAATGTATGTACTTTAATATTTACCGCTCACAAAATCTGAACGAAACATGGCAAATCCCTGAATGTTTTACGGGGCGATCGAATCGAAACTAATAATGTATGTATGTAATATAATGAAAAAATGAAACTGCAAGTACTCTGTAAAAATGTGAACAAACATTTTAGGAGCAATATTTTTGATCTAAATAATCTTGCTTCAAATCAACACCACACTATACTCTAAGTACATGATTTTTGACCTATCAATATTTACCGCACATAAAATCGGAAAAATACAAGACAAAACCTTAAAAATTCATTTAATAAAAATAAGCTTTCGCTGATTTCCCCGCTCTTGTTTCACATAAAAGCTTATTACAGGTTAAGCGCCACTGACGCCACAGATGCTAGGCAACTTGCGTAGGTACTAAATGCCCGATAAGAGATATTTATGAAGCAAGATTAGCATATTTCAAACACTGTGAAATTCCGAGCGATATATGTATATCCAAGTGATTTTCATTTTTTATAACGGACTCTTACTGCATTAGATGGAAAGGATACGTTAAATATGATTATAATGGTGATCATAATGACCTCCTAGCCAATTTAGATCACGACGATATTATTCAGATACCTCAGAAACATTCTTCTACCCAGCAGATACGATAATATTACAAGTGTAGATAAAGAACATAAAAGTACTCACCAGAGCCCTATTACTTGTCAGTTAGTACTACTTTTAGGAGCGATTTTGGCTAATCGGATGTAAACTTCCAATGCACGAATTATCCCCTGGCCTGACTGACTGGGTGAAGAACTTTCTGAGTAAACGTTCCCGCTGAGTCGTCGTGAATGGCTGCTCTTGTTATCCTATGGGAGTTCCACAAGGGTTTGTTCTCTCAGCAACCCTCTTTCTACTGCATAATAATGATTTGCCTATCCTCGGTATCAATAAGTATGCAGACGACAGCACAGTTGTGGAGACAAGCTCCCATCGGTGGCAAAGCTCGCCCATGATTTAACGCTGAATGTGCCAAAGCTGAAAAGCGGAACCATTTGACGTATCTATCTTGGGTTGACGTTCGAGACCGCAAAGTTCTGAATATCACTTCAAGAACAGAGCATTCAACGAGGCCACTAATTCCTACAAAATGTGTTCGAGGAAGCCAGTTTCGACTGCACTAAACATATCGGCGTAGAAGTCTCTGCCAGACCATCCAGCAGTATAGCTTTATGGTCACATGTCAAAGAGGTTGAAACCAACTTTTGTCGACTTGCAGTACCTTTGCTGGTAAACCGGATGGCATACTGGTTCATACTGCTAAAAGCGAGGGCAAAAGTGAAACGTACAGTGGTGGGCCGCCAAGCATCCAGATGGTGTGAATGGAATCGGGAAGTTTGCCGCGATGTGCGTTCGTGAAATTTACCGGCTGGATTTAATTCGAACAATTCCTGAAAGCACTCCTCATGGTAGATGTGAAAGAAAATGCAAAGGGATGCGACATCTCTTCGCAGCGCCAGTGAATTGAGCCGTTCGGAAAGGATATAATAAAAAATATAAAAAATTATAAATAATTCTATTCTATTCTCCAAAAATTTATCACTGGAATACACCAACCACCTTCGGTTGTTGGTGGATCAGATTTCCTCAAAGGTGAACTACGAACTGTTATTGTGTCAAAAGTCAAAACAGCTGCAAGGAATTTAGGAATTCTTGCAAAAAAGATCATTTTACTTCACGCCACATTCCATTCACACCACATTCAGGCAAGAATGAATATACTTATGGTGCGCCTTACCATCTTCGGCTTACTATACATTAGCCAAGCACTGGCTTAAAATAGCAATAGTACTAGACCGAATGTATATAAAATCTGAGGCGGACTAAAATGTGATTTCTAAGATACGTTACTAACCATATTATTGTAACCAATAAGCCTTTTTTATAATAAACATGCCTTTCCGTGCACGACCGGACTTGCGCTTTATGTAGAGTAAGCGGTTGTTGCGGCGCGGCGTGAAGTAAAATGAACTTTTTTGCAAGAATTCCTAAATTCCTTGCAGCTGTTTTGACTTTTGACACAATAACAGATCGTAGTTCAGCTTTGACGAAATCTGATCCACCAACAACCGAAGGTGGTTGGTGTATTCCAGTGATAAATTTTTGGAGAATAGAATAGAATTATTTATAATTTTTTATATTTTTTATTATATCCTTTCCGAACGGCTCAATTCACTGGCGCTGCGAAGAGATGTCACATCCCTTTGCATTTTCTTTCACATCTACCATGAGGAGTGCTTTCAGGAATTGTTCGAATTAAATCCAGCCGGTAAATTTCACGAACGCACATCGCGGCAAACTTCCCGATTCCATTCACACCATCTGGATGCTTGGCGGCCCACCACTGTACGTTTCACTTTTGCCCTCGCTTTCAGCAGTATGAACCAGTATGCCATCCGGTTTACCAGCGAAGGTACTGCAAGTCGACAAAAGTTGGTTTCAACCTCTTTGACATGTAACCATAAAGCTATACTGCTGGATGGTCTGGCAGAAACTTCTACGCCGATATGTTTAGTGCAGCCGAAACTGGCTTTCAAGAACACATTTTGTAGGAATTAGTGGCCTCGTTGAATGCTCTGTTCTTGAAGCCGATATCCAGAACTTTGCGGTCTCGAACGTCAACCCAAGATAGATACGTCAAATGGTTCCGCTTTTCAGCTTTGGCACATTCAGCGTTAAATCATGGGCGAGCTTTGCCACCGATGGGAGCTTGTCTCCACAACTGTGCTGTCGTCTGCATACTTATTGATACCGAGGATAGGCAAATCATTATTATGCAGTAGAAAGAGGGTTGCTGAGAGAACAAACCCTTGTGGAACTCCCATAGGATAACAAGAGCAGCCATTCACGACGACTCAGCGGGAACGTTTACTCAGAAAGTTCTTCACCCAGTCAGTCAGGCCAGGGGATAATTCGTGCATTGGAAGTTTACATCCGATTGGCCAAAATCGCTCCTAAAAGTAGTACTAACTGACAAGTAATAGGACTCTGGTGAGTACTTTTATGTTCTTTGCCTACACTTGTAATATTATCGTATCGGCTGGTCAGAAGAATGTTTCTGAGGGTATCTGAAAAATATCGTCGTGATCTAAATTGACTAGGAGGTCATTATGATCACCATTATAATCATATTTTACGTATCCTTTCCATCTGATGCAGTAAGAGTCCGTTGTAAAAAATGAAAATCACTTGGATATACATATATCGCTCGGAATTTCACAGTGTTTGAAATATGCTAATCTTGCTTCATAAATATCTCTTATCGGGCATTTAGTACTTACGCAAGTTGCCTAGCATCTGTGGCGTCAGTGGCGCTTAACCTGTAATAAGCTGTTATGTGAAACAAGAGCGGGGAAATCAGCGGAAGCTTATTTTTATTAAATGAATTTTGAAGGTTTTTGACTTACCACGCAATCGAAGCAAATATTTTTCTTCATCGTTAACCACGAGTACAGCAAAGCAATGGAATAAGCAACCAGCATCTGTCTTTCCATCGGATTATAATGTCGGTCATCCACATTCCAATCACACCACATTCACGCAAGAATGAATATACATTTGGTGCGCCTTACCATCTTTGGCTTACTATACATTAGCCAAGCACTGGCTTAAAATAGCAATAGTACTAGACCGAATGTAGATAAAATCTGAGGCGGTCTAAAATGTGATTTCTAAGATACGTTAACAGTTACAATACAATCAGCATGCGATTGCGTATCTTTCTTGGGAACCGAAGCCAACTTTATACGTTATGTTTATTAACGATGATTACTTTATTTATATTATTAATATATATAAATAAATAAAGTAAAGGTCTCTCCGGGTCGACGTCGATGGCTGCTCATCCGATTCTGTCAAGAGTCCGTCCTCTCCGCAACTCTATTCCTGCTGCATATTAAACATCTGCTTATGCCCGGTATATATGGGGATGCAGACGATAGCACAGTTGTGGAGAGATACCAACCAAGTCCTCAGGCCAGTCGGGGTCAAATCCAGTCCGAAAGAGAAACTATGGTAGAGCGTGTGAATCTCACACTACAGGCAGTCTCCGAATGGGGCGATACCAATATTGTGAAATTCGACGCCTTCAAAAGACAAGCGCGTCTGTTCACTGAAAAAAGGAGCCAGCTTACATTGGCTCCTTATTTCCGAAATGTATCACTGGAGTACACTGACCGCCTTCAGTTGTTGGTACTCCAAGGCCAAAGCAGCGGCAGGGAAGCTAGGAGTCCTTGCAAAGGTGTGGCCGGACTTCACGCCGGGATAGCTACGGTCGTGCATGGAGTATTGCTGCTGTATATGGGCTGGTGCTGCAAAATGCCACCTAGCAGCTTTGGACTTAATGGAAAGACGTGCTAAGAGGCTTATTGGTGACCCGAATTCCGTTAAAATCAATCTTATCAGTCTCGAACACAGGCGCAAAATTAGCCAGCCTTTCGGTTTTCTACAGGATGCATTTCGGAGAGTGTGCGCAGGAATTGCATAATTTAATTCCTCCTTATTCCTTCCACCATCGGACAACCAGACATTTGTCCATTCTCCACCCCTTTGTTGCTGATTTACCACGCATTCGAATTAAATGGTTTGCTACATCGTTTATTATGCGTACAGCAAAGGAGTGGAATAAGTTGCCAGCATCTGTGTTTCCATCCGAGTATAATGTGGGTGTCTTCAAGGCAAGAGTGAATAGGCTTTTGTTAAGTCAGTTCACTTCACCATCTTAACCTACATCACCACTTACCGTCAGATGGGATTGTAGGTAAGCACTGGTTTAGAATAATATAACAAAATACAGTTATTATTTATTAATACTAATTAGCCTCGATAATGTCATTTTAAAAATTTGTATTAAAAATGGATCGTAGGTTAGTCGTTAGTAGTCACTATTCACGAGGGGAGTGGAATTCAAAACAAGCTCGTACTGGCATTGCTTCTGCAATAGTAATGCAGTAAAAAGTGAACTCTTACAAACCCATCAAGGAAAATGGGCATGAACGTTTTAACAGCTTACTATAAGGCCAAAATATATGCATCAATTGAATTCCTAAAATACACTTTCACTAAAAAAGTATGTTGATATTGAAATACTACCTCACGAAACGAATCCTTGTAAGCTTTAATAATAAGGAGAAATAAAATAGTACATGTATATGTCTTCAATAAATAAGTTTTATCTTTATACATGAAAGATAAAATTTACGCACAGCCAAAACTACTAGTAGACGTAGATATCTAAAATGGGCGAAGTTTGTATGAATAATATTGTTTTAAAATCACAGCTCAATACCGCTGGACATAGAAGTGAAAAATTAGGGCTATGGGTTCCTTTTATGACGTAGAGTAGAGTAGTTTAGTGGATAAAAAGAATTTTGAAAATTTCTACCCCTAAGTGGGTGAAATATTTTTTTGTTTGATTGTAACAGTTTGTATGAATGTTTTTACGGGGCGATCGAATCGAAACTTACTGCAAGTAAAAATGTGAACAAATATTTTAAGAGCAATATTTTTGATCTAAATAATTTTGCTTCAAATGACCTATAAATATTTACCGCACATAAAATCTTTACAATACAAGGATAACACTGATTTCACCGCTCTTGTTTCACATAAAAGTTTATTACAGATTAAGCGCCCCAGAAGCTACAGATGCTAGGCAACATATACCGCGAAAAATAAGTCCACGCGGGCGAAGTCGCGGGGATCAGCTAGTTTTTAATAAAATAATATAATATACAAAATTCATAGTGATTATTAAGTAATTACAAATCACTAATAAGTCTGGTGATTACCATAAATCCTTTCCCCTATGCAAGAAGTCTATCCCCAGCAGTGGACAGCTTGTGGGGTGGTAAATGACGATGAATAATATGCAGTGTGTAGTAGTTATATTACTTTTATCATATTGGTTCAATCGTCAGTCACGAAACATTATATAAATAAATAAATTACTACATACTACTGCAACATTCGTCCGTTTCGATTGTTCGTGATCGGACGATACGACGAGAGGTTCGCCCGTGAAAATTCAATTATTTGACAGTAATCTACCGTGTGCGTTTTGCGTAAAGCGTTGGAAACAAATTTTATTTAGCTGCTCTGCAATGGTATTCTAAACGGTCAAAGATTTGACTTTCTCAAAATTACGAGAAAATAAGAGACTAAAATAAATTTTACGTTTTGAAATTACGGTTTTATATTATAAACATCAAGGAAAGATCGTTTTTTTTACTCAACGCTGCCATACGTGCTAATTAAATAAAAAAAATGAAGGATTTTTTTTCACACATAAGTTTATTTTAACCCGAAAAATTTACATTTGATCACGATAAAATCCGTAAAAGTATTTTTATTCTATGTTTCATGTAGTACTAAAGTTTTTCGGTATAGACAAATTTTGTATAATTTTGTAAACTACTTCTCATTTTAATTATGTTTGGAAACGAGGGGAAAAATTTAATTCAACCATTTACACGCATGAGAAAAGTTGGTTATTTTTGACAGTAGCGAAGGGTGCGTCCGGGAAAATTACTTGCTACGACCCATTTTCTCTCCTTCTGAGGTAGCACTGAATTGAAAAAAAGCCTCGAACAAGATCGTAAAGTTCCAATTACAGCGCTGCTATTGTGGCAATTCGTATCCGCCTTTCCATTTTTTTAGATCTAATACGTTCATGAACGATTTGCTTTCACATTTAGGATTTTTCCCTAAAAATTAAGAGAACTGATTACCGTTGTTTTGCAGATGACATATCTTCAAAAATGTGTCTGTAACAGGAACTTTAAATGAGTTTTTTTATTAGCAATGTACATGGGTAGTAGACTCAAATGTTGAAAGACAGCTCTTTATCGGCATTTCTTCGGAACAGGTCAGGATTATTATACTGCCGTGTAGATTGCTTCACAGCGTCCGAGACCATGGTAAGCTTGGACTCGCTAACCAGTGTGGCCTAGACATATCATATTAGTGCCGGTGGTAAGCGGGTTTATTGTAGCAATACGACTTGGCCGTGGACGTCGCACACACCATTTTTGGGCGGCGCCTTAGCGCATAGCGTTATGATACGTCGGCTATCTTTCGGATTCAGGTGTGTGTCAGTATTAGAGCGAAGTAAAATATCTTGAATCGCCCTTTGGCAAGTGTTTTCTTTACAAAATTATTCCAGACACGTAGCTAATTTGCAGTTACTTATTTTGTTGCTAATGTGATTTGAGTAGGATATGTCTAAAATTACAGATCGTTATTACCCTTAGCTACTAGGTATATAATTGGCATAATAAAAAATAAATTTTTGATACTGTTAAGTTATTGTTCTTAGAATTTGTTTGTTACGCATTAAATATGCACTTAGACGCTATGTGTTATTATCTTATTAATACGTAACTAATTATAGGCTGTAAGCTTGTTAATTTATTCTAATATGTCGATTTTTTCAATTCTACTTTCACATTCGTGGGAGTTTTGTACTCCTGCTTCGTTTCGTTTGACTTTACTTAGGACGTTGTAATTAAAGCATGCTATCCTTTTCTGTTTTGTAAACTGTTTTGTAGTATGATACGTGATGTTTGACTGTTGTTTCTACATAATTATAAATCCTGTGAGCCTTAGAATAATACTCTCCATGAGTGGTCTGCCATTGGTGCCCATAACACAAGACTCGCTGCGGCGGCTGGCGAGCTACTTTATACATTTATTTATTTATTTAAAAACTTTATTGCGTCCCTTTAGAAAAAAAGGATACAAAGGTTGGACATAATGCCTCAAGGCATTCTCTACCAGTCAAACCATGGAGTGGTGAGAGTTTGTCGTAGGCGTAGCAATAAAAAGAAGAAAAAAAAGTCAAACTAAAATTAATACACATTATATGTAACAACAGATTATAATATAATATTATAAGTAAATGCATATATATAAAAATATATATTTGCATATTTACATATATTAACACATATTCATAATATAAATATATTCATATGCCAATAAACAAATATAAACATACATAAATACATTCTGAGCTCGCTATAAAAATCATACCTATACACTGCCGTGGCGATTGAATACTGTGACTATTAGGTAAGTAATAAGTACTTTGTTGGTGTTTTTTGGAAAGAATAAATTTCTTATTGCAAGCTATAATTATATAACTGTTCTGTAGTATTCAGTGCTACACCCATGCTCTTCTGATTACCAATTAAAACAAAAAATATCCCAAACCACGAAATTTTATTAGCTGCACGGAATTTCCATACAAGTCTGCCGTTAGCCTTTCCCTGTTGGTTTTCGTAATATTATTTTTGTACTTTAATATATTATGTTAATATTATTATTAGTACAAATAAATGTAATAATTGACTAAATGCTTAAACAGGTTTATTATAAAATTACACTTGTTCAACACATGTGTTTATTTTATTTTTCATTCTCAGTGAAAACTGATTCAAATATATTACACCGAGAAATAATCAGTAAAATGTATTTGTATTTAATGAAATACTTAGAGCTTTAAATAGAAAATATATATACATAGATCATATTATAATAACGAAATAAAAAAAAAATTGTAACATCACGAGTTCCATATTGTGTCGCTCTTTTTTACTTTCTCGAAAATTGAATAATGAAGGTTTGTCAGTTACTATCACTGTATACTACATAAATGTTATATTATGTGTGTAGATAATAATTAGAGATAACCAAAAAAATTGCAGTCGGATCGAATCAAAATAGTTCTAAGAATTTTCAAATGCATGATAAATTATGTTAGTTTCAACGTTGCTTTCACGAATACTTCATCGTTATTCAAGGATCTGTTACTGGCGGATGTAATGATTACTTGCTTAGGATGCTTGCCTACATATGTAGGATTAATCGAAGTTCGCTCGGGGGGATAAAATCCCAAAGAGTTGCTGCTTGAGGCAGGTATCTCAGCAGGCTGAGTCCGATAAAATCCCAAAGAACTGCTGCTTGAGGCAGTCATGTGATTAGGCTCGAAGGGGTAAAATCCCAAGAAACTACAATGACTATGTAATGTATTTTGATGAATATAAATTATATAATTAATATAAATAAATCTATCATACATGCTTTCGGTAATATAATAAATGCGTTCATTTACTCTAATTTATTAATGTATATATTTTATAATTTCATCATACGACGGGATCTCACCCTACAATACTACGCCAGCGACTGACGAAACACTGACTTGGTCGTTTAGACAAGCTCAATACTGCTGGCCCGGTTTGCGGGGTGAGTGGACTGATTTCAAAATATTCAAGCAGGAATATTGAAGTCAGCACTGGCGCGACAGTGCTGTACTGACTCTCAATAACTTTATAATATGTCAGTAGTGGGTCAGCACTGACTTGCCTTGAATTTGGAGCCCGTTACTGTCCTTGTGTAAATCAGCTATTAGTTCTATAATTTAAAATTAAAAATTTTGTACAACCGACTTCAATAAAAATTATTAAGAATAACTCAAGAACTATTGGTCAAACCTTGATCAATATTTATATTATTATTATTTTTTTAATTTATATGGGACTGACATGACATGTGGAGTGCCAGCTTTCAAATAAAAAAAGAATCGTCGAAATCGGTTTATCCAGTAAAAAGTTATGAGGTAACACACATAAGAAAAACATACAGTCGAATTGAGTACCGGATCCATTTTGAAGTCGATAGAAAAGTTCTATCTACTTATCTAGTATCTGTTATGGGAACAAAAAAGCGTAAATGTGGTTAATGTTACTTTAATAATAGTTAATTATAAAACTATTCTGACACCTGTCTTAAATTTATTGTTTACACTCATTAATTGACTTTTGGTTTTATATTTTTACGCTGTAGAAGTATTTTTTTATTTTAATTTTTTAAAGATATATATCGATATTACATGATGCTACCCATATAAAAATGTCTTTTAAACTCGTAGGAGTAAATATCTAAAATTGGGAATATTCAATGGTATTGCTACACTAGATAAGTAGGTTATTAAAAAAGAAAAGTAATTAACTAAAGGACAATGTCCAAAATCGCCCTGTGTAATAATTGCATCGGAAGTACACGATTCTTGTCTATTTTATTGTATTAGTTGCAAATATTCTATAAAACGGACTAACTGCATGCAGAAGTTAACATTAAAAAGTATTCTACTCGACTAATAACATTAATCGACGCCATCTTCGCCAAACATCATGTGGTGGCGAAAAATGATCCCAAAAACACCAAACTATGCAAACCAACAGCATCACTACTCATTTCAATGTACACAGGGTAGCCTCTGAGCAACACGACCTCCCCTGCCTACACTAGTAGAATACCCCAACGGGAATAGTAACGACAGTGGGACTTTTAGATTTACAGACTGATCCTATAAAACAAGTGAGAGATTAACATTCTACCTTCATTTGTTCGTATTTCCCTTTATTTTTTTACCCTCATTCCGACAATATATTATATCCCATAGTGAAAAGCGCGCTTAACTCTTTCATTAGACGGTACCTTGCTCTTACCCGTTGACGAAACGCTCAGGGCAGCCTCCGGTCTTATGCTCATCTGACACTTCGTCTTTTGACGTCATTGCCTCTGACTTCAAACTCTGTCATGATAGTTCAACTTGCTGATTTCGCCCGAGTGCATTAAATTACTGACGAGACGCTAGATCGGTTGCTTTCTGGTGTTTTGGTCCGATGGTATCACTATTGTATGTCAGCGAGATGCTCTGGCCATCTATCTATCGTATTTTATCTGGATGGATGCCCAATCGATTTAAAAAAACCTACTATACTATGAATGAGGTCATACTCGATTTTGAATAGGTAGTTCGAATAATGCCGAAGAAAAATATTCGTAAAGATAATTATTCAAGATTTTCTAATGATCGTTTAGAAAGGAGTGTATTTTACGTCTAACTACAGGATAACTTTCGAGTTTACTACAGTTAATATTTAAAAATACACTTATCGTTTCTGCATTCATTATAAATGTGTTCTTTAAAAAGAGCAATATTGTAGACTAGATACAGATGTTATTATAAATATTGTTAAAAGTATGGAAGAAGTAGAGACGTACGTGTTATTATAAGTAAAGTAGGATATTATCTTACTTGTTATGGTATTAATATTATCGTATGACAAAAGATGATGTATGTAACACTGCTTGTAACGTATGGCTATAATATATCTTAGGAAATATCCATAAATCGTATTGTATTTGGCGCTCCTATTTTTGATGTCACTAAATGGTCACTTGTCACTTGTCAGTCCAGTATCTCATGAAAAAAATACGATCTCCAATACGATCTTTATGGTCACACGTTTGAACAGCGCCGTCCAGACGCACACGCTTGCAAATGCATTAGATAGTAGTCGATAATATTCATGCTGTTGAAACTTGGTTGAAATCGTGGTTGATACGATCGCTGTACGACGGCATGTGACTGAAACCAGCCTAAATTCTTATACATTTAGGTACTAGGTATCTTACCGTACCGTATATGCTAATTACAACATCTAAATGCTAACAGCCATTATATATGTACATAAATATTTTTACATTAATACACACAAACATTATCTCTCATTTGAAAACTAATGCTAAGAAAGCAGGTTTGTTAACTAGATTCTATGCATTTATACGTTGCACTTACATACACTTAGGCAAATTTGAAAGTTGAACAATGCGGGTTAAGAATGGGTGAGTTAACCGTCAAATGCCTTTTGTACGCCGGTGGTCAAGTCATACTTGCGTCGTCGGCGGCCGAGTTGCAAATGATGGTTACATTAATAAACAGGACATTAAAAGAAGAAAGAAGAAAGAAGACAATTAAAGGAAGGACATTAAAAGAAGAAAGATTTAAACGTGGTAGAGCCATGCTGCAGCTATATTAGTAGTATAGTTGTAGCACGAATGGGTCGGCTCGACCGGGGAAGGACCACGCTCTCACAGAATACCAGCGTAAAATAGCAGCTTAACTCTGCTGTGTTTCGTATGGTGAGTGTAGAGAACCGGAGACCCTTTTTACTGGAAAAGAGGCATTCCATCTTAGTCCTCACGGGTGACAACGCATCTGCATTTTGATTCGAAAACGAGGATAGATGTAGATGTCTATGGACCACAGCAACCACTTACCATCAGGTGAACTGTGTGCTCGTTTGTCACCATAACCTATAAAAAAGAAAGGGAATTAAAATGAACGCAAAAGAGACGAAAATTATGGTTTTTGAAAGAGAAGAAAGTATTAAGATATGTGAAATAAGAATAGAAGGGGAGTTGGTCGAGCAAGTAAATGAGTTTGTGTATTTAGCAGGGATTGTAGATATGATAAGGATATAGAACGTCGAGTGAACGCAAGAAATAGAGTGTATGGGGCTCTACATTCTATTGTGGGAAGTCAGAATGTGTCAAAAGAGGCACGTATGGCAATTCACAATGCTGTGTTCATCCCTACTTTAATGTATAGTAGTGAAAGTTGGATATGGCAGAAGAAGCACGAGAGTAGAATAAATGCTGTACAAATGCGGTCATTAAGGATTATTTTAATGCTGAATATGAAAAACAGGGTGAGAAATTGTGTGATAAGAGAAGAGTGTGGTTTGCAAGATAATGTTGTAACCAGGATTAAGAAAGGAATGCTTCAGTGGTTTGTTCATGTAGAAAAAATGAATAAGGAAAAAGTAACCAAGCAAATTTATATTGCAGATGTGAACGACAGAGTCGGGAAGGGTCGCCCTAGACGAAGTTTTATCGACAAAATTGGCGATATATTGAAAATGGGCCAAATTAAGAGTACCCTTAACCGACGAGCGTGTATGCGTACGTATACTGATGTAGAGGAAGCGAAAGAGGTGTGTCAGGATCATGCCAAATGGAATTCCATAGTCTCTGCCTACCCCCTGCGTGACAAGCGTGAGTGTTTATCTTTATGCGTATGTAAATGAAGATCCGTTTTATTTTTCATACATGTAATGTCGTAGCCCGATTGCTAAATTGACCACATCATGAAGCGGCCGAAAATTGCATGAAATGCAACCATTTCATTATATATTACATTGCCTAATATGTATTTGTTTATATATTTTCTTAGGCTTAATATGAGAAAGCACACCATGCTCTTAAATATATATATATATATATATATATATATATAATGTTATCGGCCAAACCCGATTTTAGGCCAAGCTAGTTTGTCCTAGGCCAAATCGGTTTATCCTACGCGAGTAAAGATATACTACTTTAGCCCAGGACAATCTAGTTCAGCCTAAATACTTTAGGCTTAATTAGTTTGGCCTAGGCAGTACCCATTGAATCATTGCATAACCTTTTTTTCCTTGTTTTACATGGGGAAATGCCTACGCATACCCATCGTGTCGCGGGGGCAAAATCGGGTTATGTCGGACTCACACCGACTTAAACCCCAAGGTGATCTACCTTCGTCGCACATTGACAGGGCCACGGGAACGCTTTAGCACACTTCCGCGGCCCCAACAGCGCTAGCTGCCCCATGGCGGCCCCTCCTCGGGAGAGGACTACTCCTCTCCCATCACCATTGCATAACCTAACATTACTTAACCTAACCAAACGTTTTTTTAACATTGGTAAATACCTATTGTGTATGTATGTATGTAAATTAGTAAATATAAATGAGGATATCTACAGTAGAACCAGGATTACCGACATAGTCCAAAGGATCAATATACTGAAGTGGAAATGGTGAACAGTTTTCAAAAGCATTATTCAGGATTACATAATAAAAAGAAAATAAAAAAGTTAAAATTTGTCACCGTCTCGATTTTTTTATAAATGCCTGTAATTTTTTGCTATGTATTTTAAAAAATTTAATATTTTTATGTTTAACTGTTTAATAATTTTTATATTTTATATTTTTCTGTTAACTATTATGACTTGACCTATCACCCGATTCCGGCTTTAAGTCAATTTCTGGGACATCCTGTATGAAATAGGCAAGGTACCCTAAGTCTTACTTTAATTCCGAGGCTCAAGACTTTGCAATAAAAGCTACGCCTGCTGCGGGCAGATAAAGGATTATTGTGAAATTTAACGTTATTCATACAGACATATTAAACGTTCCATATAAGAAATAATATATGGCCGATTAATTTGGCTATTATTTTGCATCGAACTATGAATGTTTACCGAAGAGTTTTTTAAACGACGTTTGTATAGCGCCGTTGCGCACTAGGTGGAGCAAATCGAACCGAGGAAAAACGTCAACATCTTGTTTTATATACCTCCTCATTAGCGCATTGCCACTTCTCTCTCCAAGACACACACACACACACACACACACACACACACACACACACACACACACACGCGCGCGCGCGCGCTCGCACGCACTCACGCAACGCGAACCACTAACGCGAGAACAAATCTACACTTACTCGATGTTCTAACTTTGTGCTCACGTTCGGATGAGAAATATGTAATAGACACACCTACGCAGACTTATTCCTAGGCAGATAAGGAATTCTATCACCTAGTAAAGTTTACACATTAGCAAACTACATTCTCATAAATGTAAAATTAAGATAATTATAACTTTTAACAAAAAGTAAAAACCGTCTTGAAAATGCTAAAAACTAAATTATTTAATTAATACCCTTAGGGGTGGAATTTTTTCGTCAAATTTATATGGGACCCCCATTGAAGTATAACTTATTTTATAAAAAAGAAAAATCAGTTCTCAATCTGTGAAGATATCATATGAAATTCCTTATACATTAGTCCAATATAAAAAAAAATCCCCGTTTTCCACCCTTTCAAAATTTCATGGGACCACCTTTGTGGTAAAACGTATTTAATAAAAAAACATTTTAATCGGTTCCAAATCTGCGAAGATACCGCGTAATTACATAAAAAAATTCACTGAAATTGAGATCCCTCTCCTTTTTAGAGTGGGTTAAAAAGATAAAGACGCATATGATGGTGGATGACGCCAATTCTTCGAAACAGCACACAGTTTGTATTTTTGTTCTAAGATCGATCATAGAATTATTATAAGGTGATACTTACTTTGAAATCAACTACAAAAAAAAAAAACACGCGCAACCGTTACATCCCGGCACAAGAATCGGATAGGATTCTCTTTCTGAAACTAAATACATGTACGACTGATGAGCAACGTGATAATAATTTTTGAAGGCATTTTTAAATTTCGAATAAAATTATACGTAAAGACAAAATAAAAATCTTCTAACGTTTGGAAATTTATAAAATATTAATACATTCTTCATATTTTTAATATATACTTAGCTTAGAAGCTTTGCTTTTGTCAAGGGAATTTTGTTTTAATATTTTTAGTATTTACTTTACTACTTAAATTTTTACTGGAGCACGTACTTAAATATATGGAAGTAATTTAAGTTTTTACGTATTGTTTTTCCCTATAGTAAGTAAATAAAGGTAGGTAAGTTAAAGATTGTAAATCACCAAATTTAAATTTATATTTTGAAATATTATTTCAATCTATTATTACTATTACTTATTTTTCTTTCGTAAGATAAAAGTTATTCGTGTAATAAACTGTAACCTGATTGAATGTGAAACAATTGAACTAGTTTATTTCTACAACTTTAATTTTTTATATAAAATACAATGTATATACAATGTATATACATTGTATTTTATTGTACTACTAATAAATTTTATCTGAGGGTTGAAAAATCGGACATTTAATCTGTTATTTGAACAAAACAAGTAAGTAAAGCAATTAAGCACATTAACCTGTTGTTACATTTAGTAAACATATACGACTTCTCTATTCTTGCATATAAAGCATCTGAACCCTTGATAACACGTTAATTTATCTACCGGTGTTTGCCGTATTATCACATTTCGCCTCCATTGAAAAATTAATCATGAAGTCCTCACTCTTAGGAACTACGACCGTGTGTTAGGTAGGTAACGTCAACGTCTTCACAGTTTGCTTTGTTTTTTGATTGGCAAAGGTCAATGATTCAACATAATAGAAATATTACTATTGTCAGCCTATATCCAGTTTAATTCATATTAACATAAAACTCGTTTCAACTGAAGCTGAAGCATTACAGTTTATCAAAAGTCCATTTCTGAACATAATCCTTCAACATAGATTCTCTCATAGGGGAGATATTTATCATAATTGCCACGCTTGGCAGGCGGGTCGGCAACAGCAGTTTTATTATTTTTTCGTTGTTATTACGAACGCACTGCCTATCACCTATTTCTTCCTTCTATCGTCTCTTATGACACTAACGGAACGATATGGAGTCGTGAATATTCTTACACTGCCACTACACGTTCAAATAGAGAATACACAAAATTTAATATCTAAAATGGATTGTGCAACCAATTTGTTATTATTAAAGATTTGAGTTGAAAAAATTGGTACAATAATTATTCACTACTATTCAGAATTTTTCATTTTTTTAATGCATCACGACAGGGTTTGGCATGCTAGTTCTTTAAGTAAGCTTCCAGTGTACGGCTTATCCCCTGGCCAGAATGACTGGGTGAAGGACTTTCTGAGTGAACGGTCTCTTCTTGAGATGTCGTCCATGGCTATTCATCCGATTCTTTGGCAAAAAACTACAGTGGTCGTCAGGGGTACGTTCCCGCAACTCTATTCCTGCTGCATAATAATGATATGCTTATTCCCGGTATCTATGCTAGCGTGCGAATCTCTTATTGCAGGCAGTCACCTTATTGAGTAATGCCAATCTAGTGAGATTCAACGCCTCCGAAATAAAATCGTGTCTCTTTACCGCTAAAAGGAGCCCGCTTAACCTGGCTCCTACTTTCGAAGTCAAGGGATAAGGCAGCCGTAAGGAAACTAGGTGACTTTGCAAGGGTGCAACGGTATTTCACGACGGGGCAGCTCCTTACCTTATATACAACTCAGGTCCAGCTTTACATGATATACTGCTATCACGTAGGCTGGTGTTCCAAAACACCAACTAACAGCGTTAGCCTCAGTGGATAAACGTGCTAAGAGCCATATTGGTAACCTTGATTTGGTTGAAACCATTCTTGTCAACCTCGAGTACAGGCGCAGTGTGGCCAGCCTCTCGGTATTCTGTAGGATGCAGTGCGGAGATTAAGTACAGGAATTATATGCTTTAATTCCTACCTCATATTATTACCATTGTTGGAGGGGCTTCATCCCTTTGTTTGCGATATTCCACGCCTTAGAATGAAATGGTTTTCTCCGTTCATTAGTTTTGCGCACAGCAAAGAAGTGGAATAATTTGCTGTCGTCTGTCTTTCTATCGGATTACAAACTGTGCGTCTTAAGAGAAAGAATGGATATAGGCTTTCGTTAAGCTAAGACAGTGCGATTTACAATTTAGTTCTTCATCACCACTTGCCACCAGGTGCGATTGTATTCAAGCACTTGCTTATAATATGTAAGTATCCTCACTTTTCTTTAATACAAAATTTAAACTACAGTGTATATTTTTTTCATAACGAAACTTAAGGGAAAGGTTATTTTTCTTCATTATAGAGAGTGTTCATTTTGTGAACTGAAGAAAAATAACCAAGCATTCACAATAATATTGAAAATTTATTTCAGTAGGTAATTAAATTATTATAAATAATATGTATTTAGCCTATTAACTCTGCCTGACATTTTTGGGTCTCCGGTTCTCTACACTCACCATACGAAATACAGCAGTGTCAAGCTGCCATTTTACGCTGGTATTCTGTGAGAGCGTGGTCCTTCCCTGGTCGAGCCGACCCATTCGTGCTACACCTATATGACTAATATAGCTCTACAGCATGACTCTACCACGTATAAAGTTAATAACCTTTTTGTCAAGAAGAAAGTAATTAAAAGGAAATTTCAAATTAGGAGTTTAGAATGGGAATCAAAAGTCAATCTCTAGATTCCTATTTAAGATTTATAAACTTAATTACATGATGTGATAATTGCTGACTTTGCCGTAACTCGTAACAAAATTATTGTTTCAAAGTTAACATAACACATAATTCGTCTAGCTAACAGAGACTGGGTTGTGGTGTGCTAAAATGTCACAGTTCCATTGTTTGAAGTACTGTTACATAATATTATTCTCTGTAGATAATACAATTATGCTTATCTTATTACTCACTCAGTCCTTCCATCAATTTTAATTTGATAATATCGAACATACCATTATAGTATATGTGCCATTTTATAGTTTCTAATATAGGATGGCAATTTCATAACAAAATTTGTATAAAAATATGAGAACTACATATAAGACAACAAATAAAGACTACAGATATGAGGGATATATTGTGTGGTATAAATTAAAAATTAATTTCAAGAATTGCTTCCATTTCTTCATACGACATTTTAAATAAAGAATCGATGATTTTTCGTTTGATATCATACCAAGACTTGTCACGAAAGTTACAGAGTTTGTGTAGTTTATTGTAAAAATATGGGTGTAAGAAGTATTTAAATCTGTTAGCGATGTCAGTGTTTACCTTCTTTATACACATGCATTGTAGGTTCAGTTCTTAATAATTTCAGAATACTTGAGCAGCAATTTTTTATGAACTTTAAGCACAACTCTTTGCAATAACAGTATACGGAAACTCAACAATTTTGATTTAAAGTGTAGCAAATTAGTTGGATGTCTGTACTTGCAGAAACGAGACATTGAACTCTTTCAACCTCTAGCATCAACGTTTTACTTACTTCACCCTATCCCGATATACAATAAGTCGGTATGGACTGACGTATCGCGATGTAAATACTCTTTAGGAAGGTGATATTTGCACAGTATGAAGAAGTACCATTATATTAATATTTTTTAACCACACCATTAGTGACGGAGCACAGCTGCGCCTACCGACGAAGCACGCTGCGTCGTGACGCGTCGCGCTACACCGTGAGTCATCGCGAAGCGCAGCGTGGCGTAGCGCAATGTCGCGGGGAATTATCGAATTATCTCAGTAAACTTTGTATCTTTTTATGTGGTAAATAAAGTTATATTTTGTATTTATATCTTAAAAATTGCGCACCGTGTCGCATCGGGTCATGTTACGGTATGAACTGACACTAAGCAAACGATTTTGGACGAAAGTTTGAAGGATCATTCTTTGGTCCGTTTTTTTGGTTTTCTGTACCCAAAGGGTAACAACGTCACCATATTACCAAGCCTCCGCTGTCCCTTCGTCCGTCTGTTTGTCAACGGGCTGTATCTCATGGTGTGTAATAGGTAGACAGTTGAAATTTTTACAGAATTTGTATTTCTCCTACTAGAAACGTGTTTTACGATAGTACGGAACCATCATTTTATTTTATAGCGCGGATGTTTGCGAAGTAACTTTTTAAACGCTTTTATGGGTGAATTGTTTCGTATCAAGATCAGAGTGATCAAGAGTTAAAATGAGTTTAAATTTTCATTTGTATTTGAACAGGGGGTAATATTTTATTTATTTTATTTTATTTTTGTTTTATTTATTTATCAATAAGTTACAAATAACATCTTATAATAAAGCAAATACTTAAATCTTATCACCTCGCTATAACGTTACATATTTAATTGAAGAGCTAATGCAAATCTAAATTTAAATGAGGTAAACAAAAATACATTGCGAGTTATGATAATATTGTTACAGAAAAGTCAAAGTTCTACCCTCCGTACTAGTTTGCACTGTATTACGGCAGGCGTAGTCATCTTCCTCAAGGGCTACAACAATTATAACGTCACAGCGTATAGCGTAAGCAAAAACTATACGAAGTTTCATTTTACATTTTTTTTTCATTAATTAGTAATAATAAAATGAATAGAAAATATAACCAATCATGTTTGTTTAATTTCTAATATTGCTTATTGTATGCGTAGTATAATATTTATTTTACCGATAATATTGTATATGAGGTAAATACCTAAAAAAATATATATACTTTTTGGTTATTTTCTCTTTCCTTTACAATTTGTAACAAACGACTTCAATCTTATTTATTTTGAGGTTAAACTATGTATACATAAATAATATATTTTAAATAAACAGTTTATTTAACTAACGACAATTTGACAATAAGAATAAACATAAAGATGAAAATGTACGCGCACGACCACCTGTGTGTGTGTGTTTGTGTGAGCGTGCGTGTGTGTGTGTGTGTGTGTTTGTGTGAGCTTGCGTGTTTGTGTGTTTGTGTGAGCGTGCGTGTGTGCGTATATGTTTGTGTGCGTGTATGTATACGTGTGAAGCCCATGGTATATTTGTTCGTTTTTTTTTAGATAAAAGAAATTAAAAAGAAGATGCAGAACGTTACTTAGTTTTCTGTAAAGATTATTATTATTATTATTCTATATCTAATCATTATATCTTATCTTACTACAGTTAGTAAGTTCTCGGTTTGTGTGTAATCTAGCTGTCGAAGAAAATTATCAATTTTATTTTTTAAAGTAAATCGCGATAGTTTGGAAATATTAATCTTTTTATTTATTTTGTTATATAAGAATGGTCCGAGAAATTTTGAAAAACGTTGTCTAAATTGGGTTTTGCATTGCGGAGTATCATATGAGATACCTTGGCACCTTTTATCAGAGACTTTTAAGTTAGGTGGGATTCTATGCTGATTAAAAATAATAGACCTAATAAAATTTTGACGAACTGTGAGTAAAGAAAGCTCTTTGTATAATTTATTTGTAGGATACCGATAGTTTTTGAATAATATTACTTTAAGAACAGCCCTTTGCGACCTTTCAACTTTTAAGAGTATTGATTTTGAAGCACCACCCCATGATAGTATTCCATACGATATAATTGATTGACATAAACAGAAATATAAATTTTTAATAGTTTTCATGTCACCTACATGTCTAATGTTTTTAAAAACGTATAATAGTTTACGCACACGCCTAACAACTTCTTCAATTTGACAATCCCATTTCAGATGCTGATCTGTGACTATGCCAAGATATTTTAGTTTTGAAACAGATGATAGTTCATCACAGCTACATGAAATAACGTTATTACAAGAATGAGCTTTAATTGAAAAACAGTTTTTTTTTTTGGTTGTGTACGATTTGTAATACTAAATGTCATATATTTGGTCTTGATAAAGTTTAAGGTTAAGATATTATGGTCAAGCCATTTCAATATTTTGGAGAAACCTTCATTTGCAATAGACTGTACTTCATCCCAAGAATTTCCATTAAAAACAATAACAGTATCGTCTGCAAAAGTGATAACTTGTGCATTCTTTAGCTCAATTTTACATAGTCCATCAACATAAATTAAAAATAATGTCGGGCCAAGTACACTGCCTTGAGGAACTCCATGGGTGATAATTTCTTCTTCACTTTGAATATTTCCAATTTTCACTGATTGAGTTCTATTTTGAAGGTAGTTAGTAAGTAATTTTAATGGAATCCCTCTGATACCAATATCCTCCATCTTTTTTAGAAGCAATGTTATAGAGACAGTATCGAACGCTTTCGTAAGGTCTAAAAATATTCCCACACATTTTGTGATGAATCACAAGAAGCAACAATATGTTGGACTAAATTTTCTATAGCGTCTGAAGTGAATCGATTTCTTCTAAAGCCGTATTGATTTGTTGATAACATTTTATATTTTTCCAAAAAGTTTAAAAGGCGGACATTTATTACCGACATTTATTAAAATCCAAACAACTGCAATTAAAGAAATATATGGTTCTTTAAAAAAATCGAAACAATAATTGTGTAAAAATTATAATTTGCAAGTCTTACAAATTGAAATTTTTACAGAATTTGTATTTCTCCTACTAGAAACATGTTTTACGATAGTACGGAACCCTTCATGCGCGAGTCCGACTCGCACTCGTCGGTATTTTTATATATCGGAGAGACTGATGTCTTCCATACTTTTGCAAAACGCCGTCCGATAAACTGACACTACATGTGGATATAAGAGGTTTCATTATGTAATTTTTTTTTATTAATCTGTCGCTAACATATCAGTGGCACTCCGTTTAATTGATCTGAATATGTTTTAACATCCTCTTTTGTTGATTAATTCTGGTCTGTAACGACCATTCACAAAAATCCGGTACCGGTGTATATCGACTAAATTTCTTAGATCTTCCAAGAGAATTAAGAAGGTGATGTAGACTCTACGGTGGCTGACCGTTAAGTGAGCGGTGAGCCAAAACAACTGCCTTTTATACTGCGGTTGCGTCAGCGGTCTGTATAAAAGGCAGTTGTTTCGGTTCACCGCTCACTTAACGGTCAGCCACTGTAGAGTCTACATCACCTGAGGATGTCTCGATGTGTCGTATTGTCTTCAGTGGTGTGTCCTGCCTAGTGTAGTGGTGTTGTGAGTAGCGGTGCTGGGATTAGTGGTGACGGGGATAGTGCACGCAATTGAGGGAGGGCGGGAGGTGCTCTTCATACTAGGTAAGATACATCATTTTATTTTATAGCGCGGATGTTTGCGAAGTAACTTTTTAAACGCTTTTATGGGTGAATTGTTTCGTATCAAGATCAGAGCGATCAAGAGTTAAAATGAGTTTAAATTTTCATTTGTATTTGAACAGGGGGTAATAAAATACAAACAACTGCAATTAAAGAAATATATGGTTCTTTAAAAAAATCGAAACAATAATTGTGTAACAATAATAATTTGTAGGTCTTACAAAAATACTTGTTCTGAGCGGCAATCGAAACTGCTGCCTGCAACGTCGTCAGTTAAATGCGCTATTGAGCCTTCGATTTAATTGGAGTCGTAAATAAGTAGTTTTACGGAAGAGGATCTACAGAATGAGGTGGTGTTGAAAAAAATCCGGTAAATAATGTCCCTGTGTTTACAAGGTGTGGTACACATATATAATTTTCGACTTAGATAACACTTAATTTTGAGATTAATGCCAACAGCGTAACGAAATAAAGCGATGCATATGCATCGTTTGTGACTTATGGGACGCATAAATTAAGGCGGTGTACGAATATCCACCACCCCATACCATCTCGTAGGTGTAGTAAGAGGCGACATAGGTAAAGAAACAGAAGATGGGTAGCAGCGTTTGTCTCATAACCATTAAAAATAATAAAAATCTGCGGTTGCCGACCCGCCTATCAAGAGCAGCAACTAAGGCAAATGCAAACCCTCAATGCAGTAACCTGTGTGGCAGTGCACTTTTCAGAGGCTGTAATGGTAATCATGATGATGGGAATTACTATCGCGGTGCAGTTCCACAAAATCCGAGAAGGTTCTCCTCCCATTGACATTAAACATTTTCAAATTTATTTAAAATTTATTTTGAACGGCAAGCGAAGTGTAGGGCGGCTCGCAATTAAACAGAGTGACGACCTGGTAACAAGAAGTCTATGAATTCATGTGTCTAAGGACAGTGCTTTGTTCAGCAGTGGACTTATGATGAGATGCCCTGATGATAAAGATGAAAAAACCACTTACCATATTGACGAATTGTTTTATTAACTTTATTGAAAATTATTACAAACACAATTACGTGATTTATAAAATCGTAGGGGCTAAGTGTCTTAGCAAAATCATTTTTGATTACTGAGTCACTAGTTTCTCATACGATATGATAAAATTTTGAAAACATTGGCATAAGAAAAGAGATTAAATGTCTCGACGCGTTGAACTTGCCATCTTATAGTTAAAAGTCAAACTTGTATTTACAGCTGTAGCGAGTGGAAAGTAACCAAAACGGCAAAAACAAGGCTCAAAAAATATAAAATCACGATATGCAAAATTATGAATTCACTGTACAAACATGGTTTCCAACAATAGCTTTTTGTCTAATTATCACTGAAACAGAATAAAATTATAAGCTTCAATCTGCTATTTAATTATTTTCATGAACACTTCCTAAAAACCTTGTATTTTAGCTAATTTAGCTAGTGATAAACGGAAATATTAGACTCGTTAATATGAAAAACCAAATTACAATGTTAGTTTTAAAAGCGTTGCTAATAAAAGTTACAAAGATAGTGTCTATTCTTATATAAAATTACAAAAAATACTTCTCTAAAGATCGTGTAAGGTTGAAAGGCATACATGAAACTTTACTTCACTAAAATAAGGATTTAATAGGATTTTTATTGCAACATTATTGCGTTTTTATAGAGTCTGCTTCAGAATATTGAGAAAGCTCTGAAGAGCAAATTTATGTGATCTCAATAAAAACACGTGGCTAGCTATGGATGTATAAAACTATTGTTTAGTTTTTTTAAAGCATACGTAGGACGTGTTGTGCAAAGTAGCTACTATTTTAATACAAAGTAAAAACCGACTTCAAATTGCTAAAAATAGAAGTTATTTATTGCTACCCTTAGGTGTGAAATTTTTTCTACTAATTTATATGGGACCATCCTTGAAGTATATATAACCTACTTAGTAAAAATAGAATCTCCAAAATTCATTCACAATCTAAATAAAACATATTTCCTTTGCTTCTTATTCTTCCTCATTAGCTAGCAAAAGTCCACTGTTGGGCACAGGCCGCTTTCCTTGTAGGGATGGTCCGCCTTATGCTTGGTTTCTATATTCAAACAACTATTATTAGTAACAAATGATATTCGATGCCCTCTACAAGTAACAAGCTGATATTGCAGTGTTGCACACATTTTTATTGTCATAAATTAACTCTGAACGAACATCTGTTAGTCGAACGAAACCCTTCAAAATGCTTTCGCACATGCGTGTTGTATTTCTTTTCTAAGAGCAACTCGGGCCGCCGTCAGACCGGAGAGAATTAGCAATACGCATGTGTTTCCGTCTGTCAAAGTATATGTGGTTCTATGCGTACAATAAAACTAGTTGCAGCTACACTGCTCACTAGACTTAATCTAGCCGTCGATATAAATTAATACAAGGCCCTTCCATCTCTTTTATACAGGACTTTTCCCCTATTGAGGAAATATCTACATGTACCTGAGACTTTAAATTCGCAAAGTAATCATGACTGATTATTCATAAAAAAACATTTAAAGAGTTTTTCATTTCTCTCTACGAGTAGTAGAATCATTAAGCCATAGTGTAAATAATAACAAAACGAAAGCAACCCTTCTTTTGGACTGCAGTAATTAGATGAAAGTAGCATATATAGTTTAAGAGGCAGATTCATAGACCAGAGCCATTGCTGGAGACAGGAAGGCAGGTGCTTCCGAGTACTTGTTTTTCTGGTCTCATGGCAGCCACGTATCGGACTTGGTAGGGGTCTGTTGTGTAGGTGGAGTTGGAGGAAGCCGCATCTAGTATGCTGATATGCCTTGCCCGAGAAAAAGGGGGAGGAGTTGATCCCTCCTCAGCAGGTTCCCGGCGCTGGTACTCGTAGAACCTCAGATGTGTGCAAAAACGGTCCCATTCCATGATTTCATTCTCTACCACTATAAAAAATAGCTTTTTTAAAAATAACTTGTAGTAAATTTAGTAAAGTAGTAAAAATGAGGGGATCATTTTTGAGAGGTTTATAGAGCGTTGGTCCGCCGCAACTGCTCCAACGCCTGTTGACGGAAATCCAAGTAACATCCTTTTTTTTGCTTGCTACCTTACTAAAACTAGCTATTCTGGCTATTTGATTGTTATTTTTTATAGAGTAAGGGTGACAAGCAACAAATAGTTCACCTGATATTCGGGCCTATAGACATCTAGACCTGTCATTTATTAAGAATGAAAATGTGTTATCATCCCTGTAACCAAGATGGAATGCTTCGTTCCCAGTAAAAACTACTCCTTTCTTGCATTAGTTCTACTTCGATCCTACATCGGTCGAGCCGACATATTCGTGCTGCAGTTATAAATAATTCCAACGTGGCTCTACCACGAGAAAACTCGTCTATTCGTGTTACCTACACATTACAATACACTACTACATATTATAATACACATTCGCAACTCATGATGAGAAATGTGAATATACTAAAAAACAGTAATGATGCTATTTATCTTCATCACAATGCTGACGGTTGAAATATTTTTTAATAAATGTCAATCAAAGCCCTAAGCAATGTTTGGATACTTTTTGGAAAAATGTTAGGTACAAGAAAATCGCAACGTCACGGAATTTTCATTTATTCGCAGTTTCTCAATAAATCATTATGCGATTATAGATTATTATTCAAAAATGCTTAATATGTAACAACAAATTTTTTAAAAAAAAGATTGATGAAGCCAAATTAGTGATTTTTAGAATGTTTGTCTTCTCAGTCCGTTTTTTTTTCTGCTGTCTGTCTGTGTATTAACAATTTAAAAAAAATACTACTGAACATACTTTCATCCCATTACTGCTGTGAAAAAAAGTGAGGTTATTCTTCTTTAGCTTTTATTTCATGATGGTTTGATGATTACATTACTCAAAGAGAGAAATTAAAAGCTCTTAAAACTATTTTAAATCAATTATTATTATTAAACTAAAACTTACCATGGAAAGAGACGAAAACCGGACACCCTTTTAGTGGTAACGCGGAATTCAGTCTTAGTTTTTGCGGTGACAACATCTGTTTTTTTAACGTTTGACGGCTCCGTGGCGCAGTGGCTTAGCAATCAGTTGTTGCGCTGGGGGCCGCGGGTTCGAATCCCGCACGGAATAAGTATTTGTATGGCCTACAAATGATTGTTCCGGGTCTGGATGTTTGTCCTTGTGCAATTTACGTTTGTAAACTGCCTCCACGAGACAGGAGAAAATCCTAGTGTGGGGGTAACGTTTTTAAAAAAAATTCTTAATGGAGTAAATAAAATTTAAGATAATATGAACAATTCTTTGCAGTCAATTTATTTTTTAAACTACATTACAATTTGTAAAATAAATAATGACAGGATGCTCGCGGCACCAACCCGTGAAATCCCTTCACGAATATAAAGAGCTCCCGTGAGACAAATCGTTCTTTGTCGCAAATAACGTCAAAGCATTTGAACACGCAATCCAGAGCTTGAAATTGTCGTTATGATTGCACCAATAGACTATTTTCATGTCAAACGTTGTATTTTACGACTATAGCGATGTTTTTTTTATAAATATCATCACTACTTCTACTTTAATAAAATATTCAATGTAAAAAAGTTTGTATGTAAATTTATTTGCTGTAGGTAATGTCTGAAATATTATGATCCGTTTATGAAAAAAAAAAACTTAACAGTTATAGAGTAACATAGGCGATGTTTACAACCCATTACAAATTCACTGCTGAACATAGTCTTCCTCAAAGGAATGTCAAGAAACACGACCCCGAACTACCTGCATCCATCGACCTCTTGCATGTCTTACCATGTCGTGATTCCTTCTAGTGGGGGACCATCCTACGCATCGCTAATCCGTACGAGGTCAAGAGGGAAACAAACTAGAAGATGGGCAGTAGGGTTTTCCTAAAACGACTAAAAATAAAAACTGCGGTTGCCAACCCAATTGCCAAACGTGGCAACAATGGTAAATATAACCCCAGTGAGGCAATCGATGGAGAACTCTGTGGAAGCTGAGGACTTTAATAGGCTGAAACGGTTACCGTTATAATAATTTGATTGCATATTTGATACAGAAACAGAATGTATTTAATTTCACAATATTTTTTCCTTTACTTTAATGTGTTGGAATATTTATGACTTGAATTATGATTACGTGTAAAGAGCGTTATGATTACGTTTGAACGTTGCCCATTCAGGCAGATATACAAGATTTGCAAATTTCGTATTGTGCAATCATTGATTTTGTCGAACAGGCAAAAAATAATTTGCAATATAATAACAAGGTATCCTTTTCAATAAAAGTAGGAGCAAACAAACGATAATGAAGTAAGTGTAAGGAAATAAGTGATTTTTGCCGCAAGATCTTGTAAGATGATTGTGATTATCACTTACGTATTTAAACGGCTGAACTACGAGTACCACTGACAACCGATTAACTGAAAATAGTGGCCGTCTAATACATGGAGTGATTATAAGTGTTTCGTGACAGTAGGCTACAATGTTCCATTATAAGACACAAGACTTCTTTTAACATTTAATCGTAGTGCATCTGTCTACTAATCCGAACTATAGTAGAATATTGCTAACACAAGGTTAGGATTAAGGACACATTGTACCAGCCCATTGCCTGCAACTTCACGAGGATCAAGTACAGTTTCACATGGAAAACTTTATCTATTCTATATGGAAAACAGTTACGGGTGCCATAGTATCCCAGTCCTTTCCACATGACCACTGTACTTGAATATTTTTGAATTTATATCGTATTTACCACAAAGAGTACTCCGAAAATATAGTTCGGAATAATTTCCTCCTCCAATTTCATATTTTTATTGACAATGTAGTACTTCCCTCCTTTCTACCCAATGATAGACGATTTCCAGAAAACCATTTTTTAAGTTGATATATAATATGTAACTTAAGAGACATCCGTTCATCAGATCCCTACCAAAATTGAACTCTGTAGAAGTTATAATTCAAAAATTGGACAAGTGCGAATAGGATTTACGCCCTGAGATTGTAGTAGAATCGAACATCGCTCTAATGAAAAGGCAAGTCAGATTGAAAGGAAGAACTTAACATTGCAGAGGAAAAATACTCGTATGTTCCCTCATACCTCGGTCTCCATAACAGTATTGTCCAAGTGTAAATGTAGATTTGTGTTCGCATAAATATGTTTTTATGTGTTATACTAAAAATTACTAGATTGATCAATAAGTTTTTGGAAACGAAATGAAACTCTACGATAAGTATATGTAAAGAGTATTTGTTTTATGTTATCGCCTTTTAAGGTAATACAATTGTGCAAGTTGAAAAAAGGTTTAATCCTGGCACCCGAAATAGGCCTTTACAGCACACATCACCTCATCATCGCCGTCGAATTTTATACCACGGAATTGTTTTTTCAGATGAGTAAAAAGGTGAAGATAACTCGGAGCTAGGTCCGAAGAATATAGGGGGTGCTGCATCAACTGAAACCCACCAGTTCGGATGGCAGTACCTGCAACATCAGATCGATGGGCAATTTTCCTCGACGTTTATTCTTTAGTTCTTCACGTAGTGTTTTTCTTTTATTTTATTAATACAGGTATTGTTTTTATCAATACAGTTATTGTCTCTCCTTTACTTAAAAAGTCAATCATTATTACACCTTCTGCATTCCAGAAGACATAGGCCATTATTTTTCCAGCAGACGCATACACCATGAATCTCTTGCTTCGCAGAGAAGACAGTCTTTTCCATACCTTCCTTTGGTTTTTCGTCTACGGGTTAAAATGGCGTACCCACGTTTCATCTGTGATTACGAAATGAGTGCAAAAAAATCTGAATCTTTATCAATAATCGCAAAATTTAGTTTTGAAATGTCAACGCATGCTTCTTTTGAGCGTCTGTTATCATTTTAGGAAAAAGCGCGCGGCCACCTTATTGAATTTTAAACTATTAGTTAAAATAAACTTAGTTGTTCCAAAAGAAAACTTAAAAATCTTAGCTAAATAAAGGATTAGATAGGGTTACACGTCGATCTATCTTAACAATTTATTACATTTTATAATGTTTTCTTATCGACTGAGTGTCGTCATTGGCGGCGGTTCTGGTTCTGCCGTGTTTAAATTCAGCGCACCATTATGCAAATGTAAAATAAGACGGAGCATTGTCTGCCAAAGTAGACTGCAGTTCTTCAAAAATACTTTTTGTATAAAAACATTCCTTCTGAGCTCAATAGGAGACAGTTATTTAGATATCATTAGAGGCAAACAATTTCATTTTGTTTATATGTATTGATTCTAATATTCTTAAAATTATATTTTGTCAATCACAATCTCATCACTATATTAACCCTTTTTTCGGCTTCTAAAAGCTACTAAACTAACTAATTTCACAAGCACGAGGTAACAACTAGAAAGTCTTCTAAATAGATACTACTATACTACATACGAGTATAACACTTCATCAAAAGTACACTGTATAAAAAGGGTTATTATAGTATAAATTATTACATGGTTGATAATAACCCCTGAGAATGAGGTGGTCGCTTCCAAGATGAAATAAATTTTTACTTATATAGTTTTTACAACCATTAATAAAAAATATGCTTTTAAAAAAAGTCCCGCTGGGTTTCTTGCTGGTTCTTCCCAGGACAGAGTTTATTTTTCGAACCAGTAGTAAAGTGAAAAATGACTTTCAATAAGAATTACACATGTGATCTATATTGAATAAAAAATTATTCTATTCTATTTTATTTTATTCATCGCCCATTTTTTTACTCTTAGTAAAGGATGTTTGCCTCTAAAACTAATAACATTGGATCACATTTAAAAAAAAATCATTGAAAATGGTTCACAATTGACGAAGATATAGCGCACCATACCTACATGCAAAAAACAAACAGTCGAATTGAGAACCTCTTCCTGTTTTGAAGTCTGTATATTTCATTTATATTTTAATGCAAATAAATTAGGTATTGTAGTATTGCCTGATCATTTAAGTATTTATATATCAATTAAGATTCAGAAAGCTTACGTAATATATAATTCGTCTAGCTAACAGGGACTAGGTTGTGGTGTGCTAGAATACACAGTTCCATTGTTTGAAGTACTATTACATGTTATTCTCTGTAGATAATACAATTATGGCTACCTTATTATTCACCTAAATTCAGTCCTTTATCAATTTTAGTTTAATAATATCGCATAATCTAAGATTAAATAGGTGCCTACTAAGACTCTGTGGTTTTCTCAGTTACTTAGTGTTAAAACACATCATTCTAAAACTTATGTTTATTTTAAAATTAATTTTTTTGTCAATCTTTTTCTTCATTAGCTCGTATAAGTTCACTGCCAGTCTTGGGGTTACTACCGTTGCAGAGAAGATTTGATCTAATCGTCACGATTGACAGATTTGACGATCGCAGTACCAACCCACTCGCACCTTTGTTGTCGCTGTTTCTCGTCACCGGTCTAGGTATTTTAGGTCTAGCATACACGAAATGTTTAAACCGTCATTCATCGGAAACCATTATTTTATTTGGTATATCCCGTAATCGTCTCTAACGACACCCACGTGACGTTGATGATGTAATAATATTGTGGATGTTCTTCCGCCGCCACCGCACAGCAAAATTTATATTAGTTACTTTCATAAAATATTTTCTAAAAAATATCTGAATAGAACTTGGACGTGGTCATTTGCTTATACTCATAGCAAAGAAAATATCTTAAAGATGGTTTTACTCGGGGATTATCTTCACGTTGAAATCTGTGATAATGTTTATTACAGTAAAACTAGAAATTTAACTCAATTTATTTCTTGTGATTTATCCTAACATCCTCTTCAGTCTATTACTTCTGGTTTATATCGACCGCGCCAGCAACAAAAACCCGGTTCTGGTGCTTTTCGACCTTAGAGCTTCCAAGAGGATTACGAAGGACATTACATGATAAAATGATATACCTCATAGGGGATGAGATAATAAAAGTGATAATGTAAATCCGATTCGAATCAAGACTTCGTGGTCTTCATGTACGCTGACACTTAAACACGTATTACGTAAAGAAATAACATACATTAAATAGTACATTTTTAACTAAAACCTCCTTTATAGTTTTTTAACTAAGCTAAATTATTTTAGGATTTAGAGAAAATCTTTCGGTTCGGTGAATTGTTTCGTATGTGATCAAGAGTTAAAATGGGTTTTGTTAAATTTTATTTGTGTTTGGAAACTGATGAAAATAAAATCCAAACAATATTTATAATTAGGTCCTAAGAGCGGGTGGAACTCCTGAATTCTTGGTTATTTACGTAAAAAAATACTGTAATTGTTCATTTAATGCGCAAAGTAAAAATACAGGCTGACAGATTTAGTAAATGTTTTTAATTGAAGAAAAAATTTTATTTTTATGAACCCCTTATTAGAAAAAAAATGTCCAAAGAGTACCTATCTTTGTAATATTTTGCAAATTTCTCCAAAACGGCACAATTTCTTTAAATAGTTTCTACACTAGAAAAAGGTCTTAAAAATAATAATATTGTTACTGCTTGGGGTTCGACACAATTATAAACTGCCGATTGAATTACCAAAATTGACACTTTAATTACACTACAGAACACTAATTACAACTTAGAAACACTTACTTACTTACTTACTTATCTTCACGCACAATCCCTGACGGGGTAGCCAGAGAGAACAGATCGCCAAGTGTCACGATCCTTACAAACCTCTTTCGCTTCTTTCAGATTCATTATCTTCTTCATGCATCACGTCTAGGTATCCGAGTACTTTTGACCCTACCCTTTTCGAGCAATTTGCTCACATGGTCTTCGAAAGTTAGTCTCGGTCTACCTCGACACCTTTTAATATTAACTTTCGCGCTATATATTTTCTTCACCATTCGGTCTTCACTCATTCGCTCAACGTGCCCAAACCACCGAAGCACGCCCTTATCAATTTTTGTGATAAGGTCATCTTTCAAACCTGAACTTAGAAACACACTAATAATAAAACACAATTGTACTACTGATCACTTTAGTTCACAGTTATATCACTTCGAAGTATTCGCTTATATCGCCAATTCAATACTGCCTCGGTCGTGGTCTATACCGGCCTTATATAGGACCTCAGGTAGTTTCCAGAACCTTCTACTATAGAAACATCTAGAATGTTCGAGTACATATCGGTCCCGATATATCTAGAAGGATCTTGACTCTCCCTACTCGATGCTAGAGGGCGCTAGTGGTAACTAGTGTTGCCATGTACAAGATATTAATATTGGCGCGCAACAATATTTTTAATAGAGAGTTTTATTTTTATTCTCCGTTTTCTTCGAAAAATTATCATTTTTCCCAAAAATTGAATATATTCACGCGAGCGTGCCTGCTCCGTCGCCATGTAATCCCCCGTGAGCTCCGTCGCTGATACTTATTATACTCTTTGCAGTTTGCAGTCCGTTTTAGGACATTGTCGAGGGTGTGCCGCGCATCGGTGTTGGAGCGACTGCGTTCACATATATATTTTTTTTAAGAGTTTATACTCAATTATAAATATTTTTATGAATAGAAATACTTAATTTAGTTAATATCTGTACATTGGTAACTGAACATATTATTTTCTAAATAAATTAATTTTTAAAGTGCACAAAGAAGAGGAAATTTCTCGGTGACGTTGATTAGTGAAATTGAAAAATTGCATTTTTATATAATTTAGATGTGGAACGAACAACATGCTCTCGTTACTTAGATTTCGATAGTTTTAATACCTACGTAATTTTATTATTGCATATTTTTATTAAGTAGGTGATACAGAATTTTATAATTATGTATTACAATAAAACGCTGTTTTTATGAGTATGGATTTAATAAAACATTATTGGGGAGGGAAATCTAGACACCCATACTCATATTTAGGTACACTATTATAAAATTAAATCAAACAATTTATATAAAAAAATTATGCTTCCCTAAGTTATGACGATACCTTACCACCGATCTTGACGGCGGGACCTGAAAGTGTAATTCGGTGACTGCTACTGGAACTCTTTGACGAATAAAATTAAAATTTACAATTTTTTTTTAATTTTTTCATTATCTTATGAGTCGTGCAATTTTGGATTTTCCAAGTTTCTTTTATTGATATTTTACATAAAATTATCAGAAAATTGGAAGTATAGTAATAATTATAAGTTTTAGTGAAAACTTGTGTGTAATGAAACTCCTTTAAAAATTTACGCATAATCATGTTATACGTAATTTTTTAATGCACTTAAGGCATGCACAATTGGATGTATCAATAGTTATATTAGTAATATTTATTTATATCAATGAAATTTTATGGAAGCTTCATCTGATTTTTTGACCCTTGAATTTCGTACTATCGTATAAATTAAAATATATCGTGACAAGGTGACTACGAAGTCCACTTAAATTCAGCCGGTATACTTCCGCCAAATTATCCTTAGACTTATTATGGGTTTCACTGGGAATAATAATTGTGTTTGTTTAATCGACACTGGGTATGCTTCACGGAAAGTACACAGAGGGCACTGTTATGATAGTACAATAACAGCGGCAATATCGCGGTCTGCCTTCTCTATTGTCGCTAGATCACAACTAACAAAAAATCTATTACGAACGTATTACCCGTTTTCCTCTCTTCTCTCTTAAGATATTACTCATCATTAATTCATTAATTACAGCCTACTAAAATTCCACTGCTGAACGTAAAGGGAATATTTGCTAAAGTCTCCCCCCCCCCCCCCTTGGCAAGTGTTTTGGCAACTGAAATTTTTATTACATAGAGTGTCGTGAAGCGACAATAATAAATCTAACCTAAGAACAACAAAACAACAAAAATACAACAAAAACAAAAATATATTCAAAATTCAAAGATATTTACAATTTTATAAAAAAAATGAAATGAGGATGATGATGAATGAAGTGAGAGTACAATTAGATTACAAAAAAATAAAGGTAGGAGAGTAGGGGAATATAGAGTTGTAGTGGAGCCTAAAAGTCGAAGCGACACACGTTGCGATTGTAGTGGTAGGTTTCTTAGCAGCGACGGCACGCAGCGCCTGAAGCCAGCACACGCCGGTTGCGCTTGTAGAGGCAGGTTTCTTAGCAGCGACGGCACGCAGCACCTGGAGCCAGCACACGCAGCGTCCGGAGCCGGCGTACGTAGCGCCTGGAGTAGGTGCGCTCAACGCTTAGAGCCAGCAGTTGCAGCGCCCAAAGGTAGCGCCGGCGGTAGGTGCTCTCGGCGCCTGGAGTAAGCAGTTGTAGCGCCCGGAGTAGTGTGGCCCCCGCGCTTGTAGTAAACTTCCGACGACTTCCGAGGTAGATGGAGGCTTGTAGGATTCCGGAGTGGTGCGGCTCCGCGTTTGAAGAAGGGTTCGCCGAAGACTTCACGTGTAAGTGGAGGCTTGCAGGATCCCGGGGCAGAGCGGCCCCGGGATAAGGCCTTTAGGAGATACTTCCAATTCGCGAACTGAAGCGAGACTGCCTTTCTTCACCGATTGTTCGGCTTTTATACCTTTCTAGAGAGAACGGAAAAATTATTTAAATTTTTTTTTTTTTTTTTATAGGAGAGGGGGCAAACGAGCATGCGGCTCACCTGATGGTAAGTGACTACCGCCGCCCATGAACAACCGCAACACCAGGGGAATTGCAGATGCGTTGCCGGCCTTTTAAAAAGGAGTAGGCTCTTTTCTTGAAGGTCCCTAAGTCGTATCGGTCCGGAAAAATCCCTGGTGGTAAACTATTCCACAAGGAAGTTGTGCGAGGAAGAAAACATCTTCTAAATCGCACAGTGGTGGACCGCCAATCATCCAGATGGTGTGGATGGTATCGGGAGTTCTGCCGCGATGTGCGTTCGTGAAATTTGGCGGCTGGGATTAATCCGAACAATTCCTCAGAGCACTCCCCATGGTAGATGCGAAAGAAAATGCAAAGATATGCAACATCTCTTCGCAGTGCCAATGAATCGAGCCGATCGGAAAGGGCTCGGTCGTCGACGATTCGAGCCGCTCTGCGCTGGATGCGGTCAAGTGGAAGGAGCTGGCACTGGGGAGCCCCTGCCCAGAGATGGGAACAGTGTTCCATGTGAGGCCGAACCTGCGCCTTGTAAAGTTGCAGGCGGTGTGCCGGCATGAAATACTGTCCCGCTCTGCTGAGCACGCCAAGCTTTTTAGAGGCCAATTTGGCCTTCTCTTCCAAGTGACCACGAAACTGCACGTCACTCGATATGTCGACTCCGAGGATACCGATACTGGCTGAGGCAAGAAGGGGAGTGCCTTGAAACTGAGGAGATACGACAAAGGGGTTCTTTTTAGCGGTAAACGCGCAAACTTGTGTCTTCTGAGGATTAAACTGGACTAGATTTAGTCGCCCCCAATCCGAGACTTTGTCCAGCAAAGACTCGACTTCAGACACAAGTTTGTTCCGGTACTCGGCGACGTTTTCCCAAGAAATATTGGCCCGGCCGGTGTATAGAGCATCACCAGTGCTGTCATCCGCATAGCAATGAATGTTACCAGTTAGCAACATATCATTGATATGCAGAAGAAACAGCGTTGGTGATAGCACACAGCCTTGTGGAACACCAGCGTTAATAGGCTTGTAGTCAGAACATGCACCGTCTACAACGACCTTGATGCTCCGATCTGCAAGAAAGCTGGTGATCCAATTGCACAATTTCTCGGGAAGCCCATAGGAAGGCAGCTTCGAAAGAAGCGCTTTGTGCCAAACTCGATCAAAGGCCTTCGCAATGTCCAGACTAACGGCCAACGCCTCCCCCTTGGACTCTACTGCCTTCGCCCATCTATGGGTCAGGTAGACCAGAAGATCACCAGCTGATCGACCCCGACGAAAACCGTATTGGCGGTCACTAATCAGCTGGTGATCCTCAAGGTAGCGGATGAGCTGGCAGTTAATAATGGATTCCATTATTTTGGAGAACAAGGAGGTGATCGCGATAGGCCTATAGTTGGACGGGTCTGAGCGGTCGCCTTTTTTAAGGATCGGGTGGACAAAAGCTGTCTTCCATGAATTCGGGACTACGCCTTGGGAGTAGGAGTACCGGAAAAGACGCGTTAGGACCGGTGCCAACTCCGGAGCACACGTCCTCAGCACAATTGGGGGGATTCCGTCAGGCCCACTCGACTTCTGGATGTCCAGGGAGAGAAGTGCTTTGCGAACTGAGCGCTGTGAGAATAGCACATCCGGCATGGAGCACTCACACCGCGGGATGGTCGGCGGTATTTTCCCCCCGTCATCAAGAGTCGAGTTGGACGCAAAAAGGGAGCCTAAAAGGTCGGCTTTGTCTTTTGCGTCTTGGGCCAGTGAGTCGTCCTCCCTGTGCAGAGATGGTAGTGATGGCTTACAGAAATTCCCTTGGACAGCCTTGGCGAGAGACCAGAATGCACGGGTTCCCGAAGGAAGGCGAACTAGTTTCTCGCCAATTCTGCCTATGTGCTCTGACTTTGCCTTGGCAATAACTCTTTTGAAGGACCTGGAGGCGAAGTTATACTTCTTTTTAAGTGTGCTGGTGTTTAAATCCCGAGTCACCGAAGCCGCAGCCCAGGCTTGATAACACTCCTGCTTACTGCGCAATGCAGTCTTACAGGAGCGACCAAACCAAGGCTGAGATCTGCCTCCGATGGGTACCACAGATGATGGAATAAATAGTTCCATTCCCTGTAGCACCACATCAGTGACAGAGTCAGCAACAGCACTGGGATCATCCGGCGAGAAGCAAACCCGCCCCCATGGGTAGGATGCAAAGAAAGACCGCATTCCATCCCAATCCGCCGACCTGTAATGCCAAACACGGCGGCAACCTGCAGAACGCAACCGCGAAGGGAGCGTGAGTGGCACCATACTCCGGATCAGACAATGGTCCGAAGAGCCGAGAGGGGCATCGACGGAAACCTGATATCCGTCCGGATGAGAGGTCAGCAGAAGGTCCAACAGGGAAGGTGTATGATCCTCCACATCTGGAATCCGCGTAGGCGAAGTAACCAGTTGTGTCAGACCATATGCCAAGGCAAAGTCATAAACAGATCTCCCCGCATGATCGGTTAAACGTGAACCGAGCCATTCGGCATGGTGGGCGTTAAAATCGCCAAGGATCACGATCTCTGCGGATGGGACCTGTTGTAGCAAGGAATCTGTAGCCATTTGGACGTGGTCGATGAGTCGGTCTGTTTCGGCATTACCGCTATGGGACCTATAGAGGCACCCGTAGACGCGCGGATGGTCGTCGCTGTCTACGCGTAGCCAAAGGATGGACAGGTCCGAACCTTCAAGACTGCCGAGGCGTCGAGAACAGATGTCCTCTCTAACATACACGCAAACTCCAGCCCGAGGCACAAAGGAGTGCTCCAATTTGTACCCCGGGTAGGAGAGATACGAAATATCAGTCGGAGAGGAAACCTGCGTCTCGGTCAAAAAGAGCAAGGCCGGCTTCGCCGTCTCGAGATGGTAGTGGACGGCGTTTAGGTTAGAGTGAAGTCCCCTGATGTTGCAAAAATTCACGGATAGCGTGGCAGGGGTCGCCTTGGTATTGTTGCTCAGCTTGCCCCGAGCAGTTTTGTTTTTGAGCGGAATTTTGCCCCCCCCCCAGAATACGCGGGGCAGCCTGAGCACCCACGCTCAGGACTGGAATAACATGGTCGTGGATGCTCAGCGAGGGATTCTCCAGGGGTACTGGTACCCTCCTGGGGTAGTCTATTGTCTAATTCCGCTACCATGTTGATGGGGGGGGGGGGGAATTGGGCCTCCGGCCACCTGCACTCACCAGACGAAACGCAGAAGCAGAGCCTCTACTTCACGCCGGTATTCTGTGAGGTCGTGGTACCAACCCGGCTCGAGCCGGCCCATACGTGCAACAGCAAAAAACTGCTGCAGGGCTCTACCACCGTTAAACGCAAATTTTTTGTAAATGGTCAAGAGAAAAGAGTATTTATGTGGAATTATCGAAATAGGAACAACAGATCGGTAGCAAATTTGAATATAATTACTATGGAAACGAAATAAATAACAATGTCAAAACATGTCAAATTTTGGTTTTAGGTTTATAATAAGAAAACGGTAAGATTTAAGTGGAAAATGAGATATTATTGATATAGGAAAAAAGGTAGCGCAGCTGCCCACACAAAGCCCGAGATTGTAGAGTTACGGAAAACTAGCTAAAAGATCGAAAAAAAGGTAGACTCCATTGACACCAATTTAAAAGTGCTGATAATGTGAAAATACGAAGTAGAAATGATTTGTTATTGTGTTCTTATGGTTTAAAATCGTTACAGGATCCTATGGAAATAAAGGTGATGTAAAATATCCAGTTTTGAGGTGAATGCAGAAAATCGAAACAGAATGGAAAAATGAATTTAAAATAATGCAAAATGATATGTAAGTAGCATAACACTACATTTTCCCCCCGACCCTGGAAAATTTTTGACTCAGCAAAAATTTTGATATATACATTCTAAAATAAACCATAAAAACACAGCTTTGCAGAAACAGACATCACCAGGCAAAATCAGATATACTATCTCTTGCATTCATCATCTGCCATTCAGGTAAGGGTGGAGTTCACATTCAATGACTACCACTCTAAAAGTGTGTTTTCAAAACGACATTAAGGCTTATTTAAGGAGTAGTCATCCGCTCCTGCGTGGAAAAAAAAATTATTAAGGGAGTAGTCACCACTCTAAAAGAGTGTTTTCGAAAGGACATTCAGGCTTTTTTAAGGAGTTGTCATCCGCTCCTGCGTGGAAAAAAAAAATATTAAGGGAGTAGTCAACCGCTCCCAAGTGAAGATAAAGATAAAGAAATACCTCAAGTAAGCTTTAGTCGCTATGACTGAAGTAAAGATTAAGAACGGCCAGAGCGGTAGGGCTCAAAGCCAGAGATCAGCAACATCACCAGCGAGATGTGTCTGAAATAAAAAGTGAAGATTAACCAACGAAAGTTCGAGGTCCTAAAGCAAGATGTGTTGAAGAACACTGGATCATCAAACAAACAAACAAATTAAAAGAAATAAAAATAATAAGGTGAGAATGATGGTGATATTTATACATATATACAAATTAACAGTTAATAAATGTTTAGATATTTATACATATATACAAATTAACAGTTAGTAAATGCTTAGAAAAGTTATGAATCGTCTCGCTTCAGCTTTGAAAAACAATTTTATATAAAGTGTAAAGTTCAAAGTTAAGTTTAAGAAATAAAGATTTAATTGAAAAGTTATACCTCTTTAAGTTACCTAGAATAAAAATATTAGAGTGATGAATGTAAGTGAAGTGTTGAATGTAGGTCTAAATATAAGCCAGATACGTTGAAACACTAGATGAAGTGTTGTTTTAGAATTTGGAAGATTATCTACAATAAAATTATTAAAGTGATGAATGTAAGTGTTAAATGTAGGTCTAAATATAATCCAGATAAGTTGAAACACTAGAAGAAGTGTTGTTTTAGAATTTGGAAGGTTATCTAGAATAAAAATATTAAGGTGACGAATGTAAGTGATGTGTGAAATGTAGGTCTAAATATAATCCAGATAAGTTGAAAAACTAGATGAAGTTTTGTTCTAGAATAAAAATATTAAAGTGATGAATGTAAGTGAAGTGTTAAATGTAGGTCTAAATATAAGCCAGATACGTTGAAACACTAGATGAAGTGTTGTTTTAGAATTTGGAAGGTATGAAAAGGATGAATAAATAAAGAGTTAAGAACGAAAGAGGAAGCAATTAAATCAAAAGAAATGGACAAGGCGCAGTAAAGGTGAAGAATTAAGAGAGAAAGAGGACTTTTACGTTGGGCGCCAAATGTCGTGAAGCGACAATAATATATCTAACCTAAGAACAACAAAACAACAAAAATACAACAAAAACAAAAAATATATTCAAAATTCAAAGATATTTACAATTTTATAATAAAAATGAAATGAGGATGATGATGAATGAAGTGAGAGTACAATTAGATTACAAAAAAAAAATATAAAGGTAGGAGAGTAGGGGAATATAGAGTTGTAGTGGAGCCTAAAAGTCGAAGCGACACACGTTGCGATTGTAGTGGTAGGTTTCTAAGCAGCGACGGCACGCAGCGCCTGAAGCCAGCACACGCCGGTTGCGCTTGTAGAGGCAGGTTTCTTAGCAGCGACGGCACGCAACGCCTGGAGCCAGCACACGCAGCGTCCGGAGCCGGCGCACGTAGCGCCTGGAGTAGGTGCGCTCAACGCTTAGAGCCAGCAGTTGCAGCGCCCAAAGGTAGCGCCGGCGGTAGGTGCTCTCGGCGCCTGGAGTAAGCAGTCGTAGTGCCCGGAGTAGTGTGGCCCCCGCGCTTGTAGTAAACTTCCGACGACTTCCGAGGCAGATGGAGGCTTGTAGGATTCCGGAGTGGTGCGGCTCCGCGTTTGAAGAAGGCTTCGCCGAAGACTACACGTGTAAGTGGAGGCTTGCAGGATCCCGGGGCAGAGCGGCCCCGGGATAAGGCCTTTAGGAGATACTTCCAATTCGCGAACTGAAGCGAGACTGCCTTTCTTCACCGATTATTCGGCTTTTATACCTTTCTAGAGAGAACGGAAAAATTATTTAAATTAAACGCAAATTTTTTGTAAATGGTCAAGAGAAAAGAGTATTTATGTGGAATTATCGAAATAGGAACAACAGATCGGTAGCAAATTTGAATATAATTACTATGGAAACGAAATAAATAACAATGTCAAAACATGTCAAATTTTGGTTTTAGGTTTATAATAAGAAAACGGTAAGATTTAAGTGGAAAATGAGATATTATTGATATAGGAAAAAAGGTAGCGCAGCTGCCCACACAAAGCCCGAGATTGTAGAGTTACGGAAAACTAGCTAAAAGATCGAAAAAAAGGTAGACTCCAATGACACCAATTTAAAAGTGCTGATAATGTGAAAATACGAAGTAGAAATGATTTGTTATTGTGTTCTTATGGTTTAAAATCGTTACAGGATCCTATGGAAATAAAGGTGATGTAAAATATCCAGTTTTGAGGTGAATGCAGAAAATCGAAACAGAATGGAAAAATGAATTTATAATAATGTAAAATGATATGTAAGTAGCATAACACTACAAGAGTTGTTATCAGGAAGATACCGTTGTCTATTTTCTGTTTCATTTCCCTATGTCGTCTTTTACGATACTTACGGGATAGTATAGGGTCTTAAAGCTTGTAAGTAATAATATAGATTATTTCGTAGAAGGTAGCGGTTTCTTTTACACCGCTGCTACACGGTATTATCCTGCCGTGATCCTGCCTTAACTTCATGATTACGAAATATTTTAATCCAAACAGACAAAGCTTTGTTTTTTCAATATAGTCGATGCTTTTCCGCAAAGCAAGTGGTCTATATAAATTAAAATCAATTTCCGTTTGTATGAAAGATCATCACTCGAGAACGGCTGGGCCGATTTTAATGAACACGAACATTCAAAATTAGACCAGGTAAGTAGCGCTGTTGTCGAAATCTAGAAAACAGTCGTGCGAAGCCGGGGCATGTCGAAAGTCAGCATATAAAATTGGGATTATAAATACGATCCAACTCGCTTATGTACCGTGTGTATGTACATAGTATACATACCTCCATAATTATTAGTTTTTAAGTTTGCGAAACGAAACTTTGCAATGTAAGATAATAATCATCACTTGATTAAGAAAACAATTTACTTGATCGTTCGAATAATAATAAGCTTAGTCCTATTTTCTTTATATTATTAGACTTATTAATAAAATAATAAATAAATAACTAAACAAAAATGAGTATATCGATGTCGATTGTTGCTAACATATGGAACTTAATCACTATAGATTGAAGACGTCATGTCTTGTAAAGTAACGTCACATAAAATATTATTACAATAGATAATATGTCATTCTCTAATGATTTCTTATATTTACGCGAACACTACACATTTTTAAATAAAACTAATTTTACGGATTTTATCGCGTATATTAACTTATTCTTATATTCCCGACGTTTCGGGTGCTTTCCAGCACCCGAAACGTCGGGTTCTCAGTCAGTTTTATTTAAAAATGTCATTCTCTAGTGAATCAGAAGATACGTTTGTACTTACTCTCATATTTGGTATAATATGAAGAGACCAAAGATGGCCACTTGACATTTCTATTTCCACGCATGAATTACACGCAACACCTTTCAATAGATTTCTCTTTTTGCCTTATTTGAAAATTAAATTAGAAAAAGCGAGACAAGTACATTGACTCAATTTATGTAGAATTGTAGGTTCTCTCTATGCATACGTATTATAATTACACTAAGAAAAATACGTAGGTCTTACAAACACTTCTGTCATCTTTTTGGCGGCTCCGTGTTGCAGTGGCTTAGAAATGAGTTGCTGCACTAAGGGCCGCGGGTTCGATTTCCGCACGGAACAAGTATTTGTAATTGTTCCGGGTCTGGAACTGGTTCCGGTCCTTGTGAAATCTATGTATGAAAACCGCCCCCACGATATGGAAGAAAATCCTAGAACGGAGGTGAATGAATGAATAAATGAATTTATTTTCTCTTCACAATAGGTTAACTTAATGCTAAGTATTACAAAATTGCCACACTGGTACCTAACTTGTAGAGACTGGTGACTGAAGTAGGTATAAAAACATGTATTACAAGTCGCCAGGGAGGTAACAGTTTAAAAAAAATTTAAAAAAAAAAACTTGTTTCGTTCAGGAATAAAAACCGCTGCCCGCAACGTCAGAGTGAAACGCGATATTGATCCTTTGATTTAAATTGAAATGGATTTGGTATGAAATTAGTTTTATAGGATAGCATGACGCGGTGGTACAGTGTTGTAAAAAACCCCGTAAAGAAGGTCCCTATGTTTACAAGAAGTGGTACGCATACATAATTGTCGACTAAAGACGAAAAAAAAGTCAAGGCGCATTTCTCTTTTATTATTTTGGGGCTTTTATCATAGAGCAATAATATGTGACTTGCAGAACGCATAACATGAGGCGGTGTAAGAATATTCACTACCTCACACTATCTCATGACAGAGAACAACATTTTTCTCATAAAAACTCAAAATAAAAAATATCTGCGGTTGCCAACCCGCCTAACAATCCACGCTATGCGAAAAACTGTATGTTCAGCAATTTAAAATAATTTTAATAATTTCGCTTTTAATGGTGATGATGATAATGAATTAGTATCGCAGGGTAAATCCACAGAATCCTGGATGGCTCTCCACGCATTGATGTTAAAGGTTCAGGACAGTGCTTTGTGGCAGATGTAGATGTATTATGTTCAGTAGTGGACTTGTTACCGTTACCGTTACAGACTATCAAAGTCCACTGCTGAACATAGGCCTCTCCCATAGATTGCCTCAAAGGGGGGATATTTTCGATAGTCGCCACGCTCGGCAAGCGGGTTAGAAACCGCAGAATATTTTTTATTTTAAGTTGATATTAGGAAGACGTTGCTGCCCATCTGCTAATTTGATTCCATCTGTTACCTCTTACGACTCCCATGGGATGATATGGGGTAGTGGATATTACACGGTGTGGTGTTGTAATGTAATGCAATGATGATGATGAAAAATACTACTTTTACGGATTTTAATGAGCACAAACTATTATTAACTTTAAGGGAAAATATTTGGATAATTGTGTAAAGTAAAAAAAATTAAAATTGCAGCCAATTTACGTCCCACTGCTGGGCACAGGCCTCCTCTCATTTCTGAAACGGTTTTAGGGCAAGGAAAAGTCCGCCGCGCTGCCCCAATGCGTGTTGGCGAACCACACATGTCTTCGAAATATTTTTTTTTCTTACTTCTCCGACATGCAGGTTTCCTCAAGATGTTTTCCTTCACCGCCGAGCACGTGGTAAATCAGCACTTAAAATTGCAATTAACAATTTCATTGGTACCGGAGGGGATCGAACCCGGGTTGCTCGAGTACTGTGAAACTTACAGCGAGCGCTAACCATCTGAGCTACCACGGCACGGATAATTGTGTAATTATGTGATTTATAAAATACTTAGTAAAACATTTTTGATTACTAAATCACTAGTTTCGCATACTTTACATTAAAAACATTAAATTATAGTTAAAATCTTTATAAACATTGACACAATTTTGATGGAGCCATCTATAATCGTCACAGAGCAAAACCTGGCAGACCGAGTTCTGTATCTCTCGCACTCAAACATATTCGATGGCACCGAACTCAAACGACTACGACGTGAGGCTGTTCCCTCATCGGATGAAAATATTACGGCTGAGGATGCGGCGCCACAAGTTGTAGAGCAATCCGCACACATGGCTACCGCCGTGAAACCCCCAGTTATGGTTGATTCAGACGATGATGGAACGGCCACCCAGGAAATAGAAATAGAGCACATGAGGAGTTTTAAAAGAGGCGATTGTGGAAATGCGCAGTACGCCTCTCGAAAATCGACCACAACTTCCTCGCCTAACCCTAAGCCTGCGGATTTGGTCTATTGTGAGAGTTCTAAATCCAATGATGGTGACGCATTTGGAAGCGAGCCGGGATCTTTGCGAGACGGACTCAATTCTTTTTGGAACCACACTGGCAGTATGCTGTATTATTGGCGAACCCTATCCAATTGAATAGTCGTGTTAGACAGGCTGACAATAAGAAATAGCAGAAAAATGATAGCTTCTGATAGATTACGGTGTTATATGACAAGGAGCAGCGTCAAAACTGCGATACGATGTAATATGATACGACGTTAGCAAAGCACACATGACATATTGATACCAGCCAAATCCTTGCCATTTCACGAGTATCAAGTACTGTCTCACATGTAATAGTTCAGTTCCCATAACTAGGCCGCTCGCCCTAGTATCAAATTTTTTGACCAATGCCCTTCAATTTTTTTGAATTTATATCGTATTTTCCACAAAGAGTACTCCCGAAAAATAGTTCGGAAAAATTTCAGCCTCCAAGTTTATTTCGATTATTGACAATCTTGTTTAACCCTGCTTTCTTTCACATTAAAAGAAAACGAATTTTTTAAGTTGACGTAATACATTTCTACCAAAATTGAACTCTGTAGAAGTTATAATTCAAAAACCGGACAAGAGCGAGTACTAGACAAGGACTCGCGTCCTGAGGCTTCTGTATAAACTTATGTAGATAGTTTACCCGTTCTGGGAATTTAAGGGTAAGGTAAGCACATTAATTGCTATGCGGATGACTGGTGATGCTCTATACACCGGTCGTGCCAATTTTTCTCGGGAAAACGTCGCCGAGTAACGGATCAAACTTGTGTCTGAAGTCGAGTCTTTGCTGAACAAAGTCTCGGTTTGGGGGCGACTAAATCTAGTCCAGTTTAATCCTCAGAAGACACAAGTTTGCGCGCTTACCGCTAAAAAGAATCCCTTTGTCGTATCTCCACAGTTTCAAGGCACTCTCCTTGTTGCCTCAGCCAGTATCGGAATCCTCGGCGTCAAAATATCGAGTGATGTGCAGTTTCGTGGTCACTTGGAAAAGAAGGCCAAATTGGCGTCTAAAAACTTGGCGTGCTCAGCAGAGCGGAACAGTATTTCATGCCGTCACAACGCCTGCAACTTTACAAGGCGATGGTTAGGCCTCACATGGAATACTGTTCCCATCTCTGGGCTGGGGTTACCCAATGCCAACACCTTCTACTTGACCGCATCCAGCGCAGATCGGCTTGCATCGTTGACAACCGAATCCTCTCCGATCGGCTCGACTCACTGGCGCTGCGAAGAGATGTTGCATCCCTTTGCATTTTTTTTGGCATTCACCACGGGGCGTACTCTGAGGAATTGTTCGGATTAGTCCCAGCCGCCAAATTTTACAAACGGGCGTCGAGGCAGACCTCCTGATACCATCCACACCATCTGGATGTTTGGCGGTCCACCACTCTGCGATTTAGAAGATGTTTTCTTCCTCGCACAACTTCCTTGTGGAATCGATTACCACCAGCGATTTTTCCGAACCGATACGACTTAAGACCTTCAAAAAAAAGAGCCTTCTCCTTTTTAAAGGGCCGGCAACGCAACTGCAATTTCCCTGTTTCCCCTGGTGTTGCAATTGTTCATGGGCGGCGGTAGTCACTTACCATCAGGTGAGCCGCATGCTCGTTCACCCCCTCTCCTATAAAAAAGCAGCACACATCGTTCTATCGTAAGGGCAAGAGTCGGTATGAAAGGACGAACTGTTGTCGTTCCCCCATAACTCGGTCTACATAACATTATGTGATCCAACTGCAAATATATATACATATTATAATAATTTTCGGAATATTTTTGTTAATTTGTTCGTGATGATTTTGATCATGCTTCTTACGAAGTTTCTTGATTCTAGGTTAAAGTAAGTTTACCGTATGGTGATAAGAATATCTAGTACCTCATACCTACCCATGAGCATCGTAAAAGGCAATACAGAGAATCAGACCAGAAGATGGGCAGCATCGTTTTCCAATTAAAAACCATAAAATATAAACTGCAGTTGCCAACCCGCCTGTCAAGTGACAATTTTGGCTAATATACTTAACTATATACTATTAATAAATTTGTAGATAGACCATTTTCAGCAGTGGACATTCATGGTTTGTAATGAATAAAAAAATAAAAAATCAGGTATCCAAAATTGAGTATGAAGCAATAGAAATATAATAGTCTGTACGTCAAACCGAGCTATGCAAATAAACTCTATAAACTCTACATTTTTCGACTTTAGCTTTATCATCATTTTAATTTTCGACGATTCATAGCAATTCAAAAGAAAATCTCCACTATATTGTTGCTGACATAAACCGCAATTAAAGCCTAGTTAACGTGTAACTGTGTAGTCAATCATTATTGAAATGCCTGTATTGGACTCAGAACAATTACTAAAGCGTATTGGAAAATATTTGTACGCATTGCATTTCATATCCTCTACATCCATCTACATCATTGTCAGGGCACATCATTAGATTAAACATTTTGTGTTCAATGGATACGTAATTTAAACGCAATTTGAATTATCTGTTGTCCTAGACTAGTTAAGTTTTTCTCAGGCGCAATTGATAGATTAAAAAATAACAAAATAAATTGGCTCACCTAGCCTTTGAGCGAAAAATTATTTAGCCCTCTTATACCAGCGGGGCCAAAGAGTAGCGTATACAGTTCCTTTAAGGATTCCCACGGCTATTCACCAACTTTCCTCATAAAGTAATGCGCCGTGATTACTAAATGGTGTAACCAGTGGCTAAATTCCTCAAGAGTACTCGGATACCTAGACGTGCATGTATGAAGAAGATAATGAATCTGAAAGAAGCGAAAGAGGTATGTAAGGATCGTGACACTTGGCGATCTGTTCTCTCTGGCTACCCCGTCAGGGATTGTGCGTGAAGATAAGTAAGTAAGTAAGATTCCTCATTAAACTAAACTATTCCAAATGTCCCTACCTTCAGCTCACCGTTCTTTTTTGTGCCTCACGGCGAGTACCGTTTGGTGATTCTGAGTATAAGGTACACAACCCTCTTCTACACACTCTCAGTCTTTACAACGTTGTTAACGAGAGACTTGTGGACGATAAATCCGACACCTCCTTGGGACAGATGGTCGCCATCCCGGTGATTATAATAGAATCGAATAGAATAATTTTTTTATTAAATATTGATTATTACATAATACTTATTGAAAGACATTTTTTATTTACCACTGGTTCGGAAAACACCCCAGTCCTGGGAAGAACCAGCAAGAAACCCAGCGGAACTTTTTTTTTCAAACATATTTCACTGAACAATAACTTTTATACAATTTTTAAAAGATTTTTCATAGAACCAGCATGGAGGCGATCACCTTATTCCCAGGGGTTATTTTCATTCATGTATTCCTTGATATTATAATAACCCTTTTTGTACAGTTTTTCTTTAATAAAACTTTGAAACTTGTTTATTGACAAACTTTGAATATAGATTAGAATAAGTTGCCGGATTCGAGGATTACCATGTCTTCTCCCTCTCTTCGGACCTCAGATATCCTATAATATTCAGCTCCAGAATCTTCTCCTCAGTCCTCAGGGTGCGTGCGTTAAATGTTGCCTGGTCAAATCGTCTTAGGTGGCAACCGAACCTCTACCGGAGATTCTTAGCACCCCCTGACCTGGCTTTACATTTAAGTAACAAAATTAAAACTGCATCTAACAAAATTAAAATGACCTGGAGAATAATAAATAGTGAAACGGGCAAGGTCAAACCGCGCAACTCGGATTTTCAATTGAATATTAACAATAATTTAACTCGATGTGATCAAGAAGTTGCTATGGCTTTTGAGAAACTTTTTACTGATGTTTTTTTTTTGACAACTAAATCATTAAACTCTTCTCCTACTGTCGCCGAATCATTGCTCAAACAAAATGTTAAGGCTTGTTCAAATACTTTTAAATTCCATAGAGTACTGCCAAAAGATATCGTTAAATATTTTAAAACTATTGATGTTAAGAAATCGGCAGATTTATGGGGGATTTCCGTAAAAGTTATTTTATCTATAACAGATATAATAGCACCTTATCTAGTCACTATATTTAATACAAGCGTCGAATCTGGTGTGTTTCCTGATTTAATGAAACATAGTAAAGTCATACCTTTATTTAAATCTGGTAGTACATTAGACCCCGCCAATTTTAGACCAATTTCTGTACTACCAACATTTAGTAAAATTTTTGAAAAAATAATTTCAGTTCATATGTTAAGTTTCTTTAATATTAATAAGTTACTACATAAAAATCAATTCGGTTTTACAAGGGTTCGCTCGACAACTGACGCTGGAGTTGAGCTTATTAAACATATTTTTTGTGCATGGGAGAATTCAGAGGATGCTTTGGGTATATTTTGTGACCTTTCCAAGGCCTTCGACTGTGTTCACCATGAGACATTAATCAGAAGCTACAGTACTATGGTGTCAAGAACACAGCGCTTAAACTTATTATTTCATATTTAAGTAATAGAATGCAGAAAGTTATTATCAATAGTAAAAGTTCTTCCAGCTCACCTGTACTAATGGCTGTTCCTCAGGGCTCGATTCTCGGTCCATTCCTATTTCTAGTGTATATATATGACTTACCTTCTCTTGTAGAGGATAATCATGATACATTATTATTTGCTGATGATACTTACTTGATTTTTAAACTTAAACGTCAATCATTTAAATGTGACGAAGTGAATAATGCTATATCAAAATTAGTGCACTAAACGTAATTATTAACTAAATGTATTAAATTTACAACAACGAATGTTAAAAATTTAAGTACCAATTTGTTTTTAAATGGAGAAGAACTGAGCCCTGTTGAATCCACTGTTTTGTACTTATATAGTTTGTACAACCATTATTGTAAAATTTGCTTTAAAGAAAAAGTCCCGCTGGGTTTCTTGCTGGTTCTTCCCGGGACAGAGGTTTTTTTTTCGAACCAGTGGTAAAGTAAAAAATTACTTTCAATAAGAATTAAATATGTGATCTATATTGAATAAAAAATTATTCTATTCTATTTTATTCTATTCATACTCATACATGAAGCGCTATCATGTGTTTCGTGAATTAAATTTGACTTTGAAACTGGATATTAAATGTGTCTGGCAATGGGCTGATAACAGACAAGCCCGAATATTTCTATTGAGATGAATTTCATTCTGGTATAATGAGACCGCTTACAAGAAAATTAGAATTTGTTTTCAATATTATAGTTATCTCTTTTGAATTTTGTTAACTAAACGATATAATAAAAAGAGCTGGTTCTCAATTTAGCTGTAACTTTATGTTTTTTATAGGACAAGGGTGAGACAAACAAGCACTCATTCTAACTTTTGGTAAGTGGATAAGCGGATAATAAGACCCATAGAAACCTCTTTCTGTCTGTAGTTTTCGGATAGAAGGCTAGGTTATTAAGTGGGGAGTCAGTAGGAAACCTAGGTCGATCGGTAGCCAAACGTTAAAGTTATGCATAAGAAAGAGAGAAATGAAGCTGCAGTCTTTAACAGATAAGACCGTATTCAAAAATCATAACTCAATTCATCTCATTATCGCAAGACCCCGGGTGTGCATGAAATAACAGCAGAGCTTCTAAAAGCGGGTGAAGAAAGAGTGCTTGAAGTTCTTCAGAATCTGTTTAGTTCCTTCCTCCATGGTACTACTTCATCGGAGACCTGAAGCAGAATTGCAGTGGTATTGTTCTTCAAGAATGGTGATAATTGAAGAACTCTATTGAAGAACTGTTTACCGATTTCCAGAAGCGAAGAGTCAAATCTATCTCCTTCGCTTGCGTATGTAGATTGTGAAGTTCTGAAGGAGGCCCTAAACGGAAATTTATCGATCATATTGGAGAGATATTGAGGGCGGGAAATGCGTTGGTGTATGAAAGGAGGCGAGAGAAGTGTGTCAGGATCATGCCAAATGGTAGTCTGTAGACTCTCCCTACTCTTTTGGGTGACAGGCGTGAGTGTTTATGTTATGTTATATAATATGGGTTTGCTGTCAGTTGGTCGCTAGAATTGACAGCAAAATTTATTCAAGCTTTTGTGTATCCACATTCAAGAAATTGATATTTTATTTAAATTCGTATCATTAAAGAATATAGGTGGGTAGAAAAAAAAATTATATCGAATTTACTGTATACGAATTAAATTAAGCAAATTTATGTATTGTCATTCCTGTTCTATATAATCTGTCAAAAAAAGTTTTTCGTTTTCGACATTTTTTCGTTTAAAATTCAATTATGAATTCGTTAGTCACTTTCAGTTGTCTCCGGCGTAACGACTGACTTTTACTTATAAAAACATATTTCTTTAGTATAGTCTGTTACAAGCAACTTTGTAAGTGTAAGAACTCTTTATTTTAATTTTATAAGTAAATGTGTTGGTTTAATAATTATTTATACATATCTCAAAATGTGTTATTTGATGAATACTTTACTAGTACTTTAATAATAGGCCACAGCTGGACAAGAAATAAAAATTACTCTGTGTAATAAAGTTCATAACAAAAATGTCATCATGAGAGCCTCAGAAAGCGATTACATTAAAGCCCAACGAATTAAAAATAAAAGTATATACATATATTATATATAAATATTTTCAGTCCCCGTCACCGATCTACACATTTAATTTTTGCTACCGGCATCCAACAATGCCTTCAACTAACATTGAAAATTACAATATTTGCTCCGTAAAGCGTATAGAGCTGTCGCGCAAAAACCAAAATCTGCTTCATTACGGAGTCGAGGCGTAGTCAGGTCGCGATCGACACGCAATCTAACATATTGACTACTGCCTCGCTGGTCTACTATTCATAAGTGCTCGGTTCAAAATCAGTTATTAGGTTTTTATGTCGAGAAATTCTAAGAAGAATCCCAGAGTAAGGATATTGGCGGTGTTTCAAACCCGTGTATACTCATATTAGACGTCTCACGTAAGTAAGGTAGAAGAACTTAGACATCATGATAACTTATTGTATTGTTATCTTGATAACCGTGGTGAAATCATTATGAGTAGACTACTAATCTTACTTAATGTTTACAGCACATCGTCGGAAGAAACTATTACCAGCCATGAACTGCTAAAAGGTTGTTTATATTTTAAATAGCGCCAATAAGCACTAATATCGACTAACAAAATAGTGTTTTTTTGTCTTGTAAAAGAATGTTGGCTTCTCTTTTAGGCCTTTATTTAAATTAAGGCATAGAATCTTAAAATCGAAACAAGTATTCAATAAAAAATGAATAATTTATTTTTCAACATTCCTCGTTACCTCAAAAGGATTAGATTTTAATTTTATAAAGAGCCAGTTAGCTCTTTCTAAAATTAAAATCTAATCCTTTTGCATCAACTGTCAGATTACAGATAAACCCGCATAATTTATTTATTCCAAGTCCAACGAACGTTTCAATTTAAAAATTAAATAACTGCCATTCTTCATAGGATTTCATTTAGAATAAAAAATGTTCTAGAAAAGTTATTGCTAGTGGCCATATAGGAATGCAAGCCATCAGAACAATAATTGTTGCTGTTGGCTTGCATTCCTAATCTGTTTTGGTGTTACGAGTACTATTGAAATAACATTGATCACGTTACACATTAGGTGCGATTGTATATATTATATGGCCGTATTGTAATTGCGCTAGGCTGTTTGTGACTAATTGCATTAGGAAGGGTGTAGGTTACTCTCAAAACAATTATTACAGTTACCGTAACAGCCTATTAAACATCACTGCAATACATAGGAATCCACAGATTGCCTCATAAGGGGGATATTTGCTATACTTATTTGCCACGTTTGACAAGCAGGTTGGCAACCACAATCTTTTATATTTAGTCTTCATTAGGAAGACGCTGCTACCCATCTCCTGATTTGTTTCATTCTGTCGCCTCTCACGATACCCACGGGATGATATGGGGTAGTGGATATTCTTACAATGCCACTACATGGTAAAAAAAATCAATTAGTAAGTTTTAGTTATTTAAATTCTGTTAAAAATGGTCTATCATAAAAATATAAAATTTTATCGCTATGCAGATCGTTAATCTGCACTTGCAAGTCCCCTGGCTACTTAATTGTTAAAAAGTTGACATAAAAAATATTAATATATACATTTTTTTGCGTGGTAGATCCATGCTGCAGCTATATTAATAGTATAGTTGTAGCACGAATGGGTTGGCTCGACCGGGGAAGGACCACGCTCTCACAGAATACCAGCGTAAAATAGCAGCTTAATGCTGCTGTGTTTCGTATGATGAGTGTAGAGAACCGGAGACCCATTTTAATGGAAAAGAGGCATTCTACCTTAGTCCTCAAGGCTGACAACGCATCTGCAATTTATTTCGCAAACGAAGATAGATGCAGATGTCTATGGGCCATAGCAACCACTTACCATCAGGTGGACTGTGTGCTCGTTTGTCACCCTAATTTTATAGAATTAGGGTGACAAACGAGCAAATAAAAAAACATTTGAAATTTGTAAACGAAATTATAAAATGGAATCCAAAAAAAAATCAGTGCTCTATGAGAATGTCTTCTTTTCCGAAACAGTGTAGATTTTGAGGTTTATAACAGCTTTAAACAAAATTTATTTATATAAAAAGCTTGGAATCTGAATTTGATACTTTATATGGGTTGGAATATTTATGACTTGAATTATGAAAAGACCGTTTTGATTATGTTTGAACATTGCCCATTCAGGCAGATTTAAAAAGATACACGTGTAAGGTAAAATTTGCAAATCTTGTATTGCGTAATCGTTAATTTTGTCATTTAGGCGAAAAATAAATTGAAATATAATAACTAGACATCCTTTTTATTAAAAGATGGAGCAAACATGCGACTAGCCCGACGATAAGTGATTTTTGCCGCAAGATCTTTTTGGATGTTTGTGATTCAGGTACAATTGGGAGCACAACTAAACCACTTCATGAATTAACTTATGGAATAACAAATTTACTGCTTAAAGTGATAAAGGCAAGGCTGTGGACACAATTACCTCAATTAACTCCATAGTCTGTAAGATTATGTAGCGTATATTGAACCCCCGCTTAATGGCATACCTAGAAGAGAATGACCTCCTTAGTGACCGGCAATACGTGTTTCGTCTAAATCAGTCAGTTGAGGACCTTCTAGCGTGTACCACACACGTATAAGGCGAGACACTCGAGAACAGTGGGTAAGCACTTGCTGTGTTCCTTGATGTCTCGAAGGCCTTTAACAGAGTTTGGCACACTAGCCTTTTGGGTAAGCTTCCAGCGTACGGGTTATACCCTGGTCTGATTAACTGGGTAAAGAACTCTCCGGGTGAAAGGTCTCTCCGGGTTGTCGTCGATGGCTGCTTATCTCAACCTGTGGCGACTAACGCCGGTGTTCCTCAGGGGTCCGTTCTCTCTGCAACTCTTTTCCTACTGCATATTAATGATCTGCTTATGCCCGGTATCTTTTTTTAATACTAGTAATTGTATTAAATATTATTAACATTCCCTTTAACCACTTCTGGTAAGCTTAAAATGCTTGTGTTAAAAAGTGGTTCACGACAGTAGTCGAATGGCGGATTCGAACCCACGACCTGTCGAGTTCGCGGTCCGCGAACTGCCATTAGGCTACTAACGCTTCAAATCTATGGGTATGCAGACGATAGCACAGTTGTAGAGGGATACCAACCAAGTCCTCGGGTCAGTCGAGATGAAATCTCCGTCCCTGTCTCCAAATGGGGCGATATCAATCTTGTGAAATTCAACATCTTCAAAACACAAGCGCAAAAACGCAATAAGGAGCCAGTTCGTTCTTTCCGAATTGTATCACTAGAACACAACGAACACTTTCAGTTATTGGGGGTAGAGATATCCTAAAATCTGAACTTCGGGCGGTTCATTTAGTCTAAGGCCAAAGCAGCTCCAAGAAAGCTAGGAGTCTTAGCAAGGTGTGGCGATACTTCACACCGTCACAGCTGCTTACTTTATATAAAGCGCAAGACCAGTCGTGCATGGAGTATTTCTGCCATATATGGACTGGTGCTGCAAAATACCACCTAGCAGCTTTGAACTCAATGGAATGGCGTGCTAAGAGGCTAATTGGTGATTCGAATTTGGTTAAAACCAATCTTATCAACCCCGAACACAGGCGTAAAGTAGCCAGCGTTTCGGTTTTCTACAGGATGCATTTCGGAGAGTTTGCGCAGGTATTGCATAATTTAGTTCACCCGCTCCCTTCCACCATTGGACAACCAGACGTTCGGACACTCTCCACCTTTTCGTTGTTGACTTACGATACATTCGAATTTGGGAGGGAGACCTGATGACCTGAAATACAGGTTTGTCGCCTAGTTTGGGCATCAGTCTCTCACATTACTTTGTGCCTTTTCTTTTTTGTCAAAAATCGATTTTGTTAATTTAATGTGGTGAGAAATAAATTATATTATTATTATTCGAAGCAAATGGTTTGCTAAATCATTCATCATGCGTACAGCGAAGGAGTGGAATAATCTGCCAGCATCTGTGTTTCCATCCGATTACAATGTGGGTGTCTTCAAGGCAAAAGTGAATAGGTTTTTGTTAAGTCAGTGCGATTCACCATCTTAAGCTACGTGACCACTTACTATCAGGTGGGATTGTAGCTTAGCGCTGGCTTAGAATAATATAAAAAATGATAATCTTAATTTTCAAAAACTGTATGTAAACTTAGGTGTTTTGGGTGCGTTACTGCGAAGCTTAGTGTCAAAAATATTTTTGATTAACTTTGAAACAGAAAACATTGAAACATAGTTACTTAATGGTGTCTATAATATGAAGAAACTGAATGTAACCCAGCAAGCTAAGACGAAGGCTATGCTTTGGATTAATCTGTGTGATAGTATCAGTAATGATCCATAGATGATAATGGAACCAGGGCAACTGAGATAGCCGTATAGCCCTGACAGTAGTAGGGAAGCCCAAGAGTGGATTTTTTGGATTTACTCAAGTGCGTCATATTAAGTTAAGGTGGGTTTATTACGAGCTAAATACAGTTCATTTAGAAAATCTGACGATTTGAGCGTAACATAAGGGAGTGGGAGGTCTACAAAATTGCAAGAAAGAAAGACGTTGTCTTGACATTCTCGTGCTAGGTTGATTTTTTTATTTAGAAGGAAATACAGTAGAACGCCGATTAACCGAATCGCCAATTATCCGAATCGGTCCTAAGCGTAATATAAAAAATTAAAACCAAGTACTGTAAGTAAGTAAAATAATTTTTGTTTTCTTTTGTTGTAACAAGATGGAACTCGCGGTAGTCCAGACATATTTCAACTGTACAAGTGAGCGTACGGGGTTTCGTATATTATTTGCCGCGGCTCTGATGCTCTCTCTCTCTCTCTCTCTCTCTCTCTCTCTCTCTCTCTCTCTCTCTCTCTCTCTCTCTAGTGCACTACTTACGTATTTTAGAACTGTGTTTGTTAAATTTAATAAAATTTATTCTATGCATTGATTTATATGTTAATAACTCAATGATTCTATGTGTGACAGTTCGTTTTTCTTTATTACCAGTCTATGTCCGATTATCCGAATTTTCGATTATCCGAATCGACCCGAGTATACCGATAATTGGCGTTCTACTGTAATGCAAAAATACCGAAAAAAACATAATCTGCCGATTTCCACAAGCCGAAATACTAAAAATCGTCTATGAAGATGAGGGCGTGCAGCTCGAGTAAAGCATGTATACGCCATTCCGCGCCTCTCTCTCCCTTTTACTTTTTCCCTATCTCACTCGTGATATCCCCACCCAGTCACATTTTATGGTAATTGAGAACAAAAATCGTAAAAAAATTATTTCAAGCAGTTAGATTATTAGTATCCCTCAAAATAATTGTCAGATTTTAAGCTACCATAACTGGGACCTCAAGCTGAACCTTCTGTATAATATTCAGACAAGCTAGAGTATCTCAATATGGCGATTTATTTTCGCATTTTCTTAAATTCGCTGTGAGCTTGCATTACATTATTCCGAAAAATATTTCGAAATAATTGTAGCCTCCAAGTTTATATTGATTATTGATAATCTAGTACCTCCCGGCTTTCTATCCATTGATAGACGATTTCCAGAAGACCAATTTTTAACACCGTTCATCTGATCTCTACTAAAATCGAACTTTCAAGTTAAGAAGTTACAATTCTAAAACCGAATAAGTGCTTACTTGTTGCACTTGTTCGGTTTTCACACATCATACATTACAAATGAAAAGGCAAGTCGAATTGAAAGGACGAACTTAATATCTAATACAGTGAAAAAATATGTTCCCTCATACATTGGTCCACATAACAGTATGAGCCAACTGCAAATGTAAACTTGTATTCACAAAAACATTTTCTATGACATATACTTACAAATTATAACGATTTTCGGAATATTTTTCTTTACTTGTGTTTATTTGTTTATTTATTTATTTATTCATTAGGCCAAACTTATCACTAACATTACAGGATCTAATGACATTAGGTCATTAGATCCTAGTGCTAGCGCTAGTGAAATCCGTAAACATTTTAATTACTATAACATATTATAAATAATGTAGCCCTTGTGAATTCACTCCCAGAACAAACAAATATGTCAACTTTCTCATGGATAAGGTTAAGGCAGTCTGGTGGCAGACCGCCAGTAGTCGCGGTCGACGCCTTCGCCACACGTATTTCTCCGGGACATTCCAATATATACCCTTCAAGAAATAAGGATTGTCTATCTTTCCTCTTATTACTTGGAGAATATATGATACCAGTGCGAGGTATGATACCAGCGCGAGGTCCCGCCTAACACGAAGTTCATTATATCCCACCATACCTAAAACGAATAAGGTTGGATATTTAAGTGGGTAAAAAGGATATACGCCATACTGCTTGAAATATAAAAACTTAACAAATTTGTTTTGAATTCTCTCCAGCGACTATATTTAGTTCCATATATATATATACAAATACATAAAAGTTATGTGTATCTTTAATCTTCTTGAAAATATTATTATTTTTGTGTACAAACAGGCATAGATCATAATGTACATACAGGGTAAGGTAAGAATATTTTGTTGTTTGAAATATGGTCTATAACTAGTAGTGTTATGTATCTGGGCTAGTATTCTAATGCACTTCTTCTGGATAAGCAATAGCTGCTGCAAATCGAAGCTACTTCCCGACAATATAACTCCGTACTTAAGCCACGAATGAGCATAAGCATAGTAAGCTAACAATGCCGGGGCTGTGTCGTTGGTGTATTTAATTTAAAATAAAGCGTACCTACCAGCACTTTTCTTACATGAAAGTCCGTGGAGCCCAAATTTGCCGACGCTGCTGCTGCAAGGGCACTTGAGTTTGACAGATCGCCGCCCCTAGTCAGATACTCATTTATTCAAAATATATAAAACAAAACAAAATGAATTTTTTTAGCCCTACAGCAGAAACCACACACGGTTTAGTTGCTGTGGTCTATTAATTATAAACTATAATCTATATTAAAACTATTATTGATAATAATGGTAGATTTATATCTTTATTAACTAATCAGCTAATCACTAAGTATATTATTAATATGTAAATTTGAGATAAATCAGGTATAAACACATTAGATCAGGAAATTTACAGTAATTATGTTATCACTTAAGATACTATTAATATATTATACTAACTTATAATAATACAAATACACATACCATAACGGCCATCTAGTTATTTAATTAGAAACTCTTTTAGTGTTCTTTTAGCTATTTTTACTTTATAATATTTTACTTTATTTAAGATAGTGAGAGGAAGATCGTTGAGTAAAGAGGGGAGCAGGTATTCCCATGTGCGCTTACCATAAATATTTTTGTAAGTTGGAATCTTATATGTCGGTAACCTATTCAACTTACGTAGGGTTACAGGTCTACTATATTTTTTTAATTTACTCAACTGTTCCCACTCTTCACATATGACTGCCAATTTAGTTTCTTCATATACATTTAATGTTTTACAATATTTAAATAAGTTTGAATCATCATGTCTGTATAGTTGCTTAACATAGCTGGGAACTATTGCTTTTAAGATTTTTAATTGTATTTTATAAATTTCTTGTATATAAGTTTAACAGATTCTTACGGCTATGCGCCAACTTTCCTCATAAAGCTAATCTGCTGATATTACTTGATGGTAAAGCGTTTTACTAGTGGTTAGATTACTCAGTCGAAATAGCATGAAAGCTGGCCTGATTTTGGTCACTCTAAAAATTATGTAACAAAGGAATTGTTGTTTTAACCCATAAAAATAGTGAAACTATTTTATTAACTTCCTGTGAAACACACATACAGGACCATGTGTACCATGCCATACGTATGCCATATCTGTCTTGCCTTTGTAGTAAAGCTTAAGTAGAACTGTCCATTATATTCTTTAAAAAGTTGTGTTGCTATGCTATTAATAATATAATGCTACTACAATTTAATATAAAATACAATCTATTAGAATTATGTTTATTTTAATAGATTTTATTTTATATTGCTTAATTATATTACGTTTTGATTATGTATTCGGATGGCTTATTATATTCCATATCTCAAGGATGAAAAGCTATCATGTGTTTTATGAATTCACTTTGAATTTGAAATTCGAAATTAAATGTGTAAACTGACAACAGACAAGACCGCAAATTTATATTGAGATGAATTTAATTCTGGTGCTTACAACAAAATTAAAATTTGTTCCAAACGTAATTGTTTTTCTTATTATTCAACGTCGCATGAATTTTTCGAACCGATTTAAAAAAGAGGTGATCCTCAATTCAACTTCTTTTTTGTATTTTTAGAGGATAAGTGTGGCAAACGAGCACTAAGTCCGTCTGTAAGTAAGTGGATGATTGGATGATAAGGCCCATAGAAATCTCGTTCTATCTGTCGTTTTCGGATGATGAAATTTAGCTAGCCCGTTAGCTGGAAGGCGAGGCTGTTAATTAGGAGTGGATATTCAGTTAGATGCCCGGGTCGATCAGTGGCTGATATATAATTCCGTCCTACATGGTGCTACTACATAGGAGGCGTGAAGCAGAATTGCAGTGGTCTTGTTCTTCAAGAATGGCGATAATTGAAGAATTTTATTGAAGAACTGTATACCTGTTTAGAGAAGGGAAGAATTCTTCAGTCTATGGCAGCGTATGTGGACTATGAAGGTGTGTGAAGAAGGCCTTAAACAGAAAATTATCGATCATATTGGCTATATATTGAAGGTCGGCAATGGCAGGATCTTGCTAAATAAAAGTATGTGGCTCTGCCTACTCTTCGGGGTAACAGGCGTGAGTGTTTATGTTTTTTTAGGAGTTAAGAATTTTCTGCTAGAATTGTCAGTCAATTTAATCAAGCTTTTGTGTTTCCAAATTCAGGAAATAGATATTATATTTAAATTCATATTAGAAAAGAAATATAGGTGGTTTTATTTTATTTGTATTCAAAGTGGACAAATTAAATTAAGCATATTTATTATCATTTATGTTCTATATAATCTGTTTAAAAGTTTTTTTTTTCTTTTTAGACACTTTTTTGTTTGAAATTCAATCAAGAATTCGTTAATTACTTTTAGCTGTCTACTGCGTAACGTCTGACTTTTACCTATAAAGAAATATTTGTTAAAAGCAATTATGTAAACTTAAAACATACGAGGACTTTACTCTTTTATTTATTTTATAAATAAATGTGTGATGAATAAAAGGCAATATTGCTTTTCGACTAATATTTTACTGATGATATAATATTAACTCAAAAATATTATTCACATCAAAATTATTTACTTAAAAAGAGAAAAACTACGTACCGATTACAACAAAAGTTTGAGTATGCGATGATTTCCATCTTTTCTTACTGAATACACCCGATCTTTACATCTAACACATGTACATATCTCAACATAAATATATAGTGCTTAGAATAAAGTAAAAGATAATTACTGCATGAAACTAAATAAAATGTGCATATTTTTAAACTTAAAGACGTGTAAGTACATTAAAAGCTTCTAAATAGTCACATAATGCAGTATAAAAAATGTAAGTCACATATTGTATTGCACAAATGACACATATAATGCATATATAACAAAGCTTAAACTTCACTGAACAAACTGTTCTTTGTTAACAAAATGCAGACGGTGCGATAGAGGAAAATGAAAAGTAATTAACGAATTTATAATTGAATTTCAGATAAAAATGTTGACGACAAACGGAATGAAAATATTTTTATGGCAACAGCACAAAACCGAGGGTGATAACTTATTACAGAACGAATAATGATAAATACTTTAAACCTGTATTATTTTTGCTACGTTTGTAATATAATTTTTTTATTACTTTTGCTACTGTGACGCCTCATAATTATTATTAATAAATAATAAAAAAAGTTGATGAAGGTGTTCTTGTAATAATCGGGAAATTTCTCAGTTGATGAACGCGTTCTTGTAATGTTCCTTTATATGGGGCGTTGCCGGAGACACATACCCAAGGTTGTACATATATATGGGGTGGTCGGCTGATCGACTGCTAGTACTAAGGTTGCACAATGAAAAAAGGTTGCACAAAAATCCTTAAATTCACAATAAAAATTTTGAGGGTCACATAGCGGGATAAAAACTATCCTATCTCTCAAGTTGGACCAAACTGCACACAGTGTGCAAAATTTCATTGAAATCGGTTCAGTAAAAAAAGTATGTGATATGAATATAAATTAACAATTTTTGGATTTTTTATTTTTTTCTTTTTCCATACCGGGGACCTGAAATGCCTCAATCCACTTTGACATAGCATCTACTACAAATAAATATGTTTTGCGTATGAGATCATGGACGTTCCAGCGACAGCCAGGGCGGGGTGCAGTAAGCGTGATCGGCACACTCCGTGCAGGCCTGGTAGGCTCCCTCGATGGCTTTATCTATACCCCCCCCCCCCCCATCAAACGTTACTAAGTGCTAAAACTTTAGACTTTTTATGCACATGTAAAGTTCATGTAGTGTCTTCAAAACCTTAACTTGCACCTCTCTGATATAAGCATATGGTGACCCCATATAATGCGACGTAGCTCCTCATACAGATCTTTTTCCTATTAAAATATGGTTTAATTTCAACAATGTTACGAGTACTATCATGTTGCAAACCGTCTATTAAGTAAGTACCCTATTTAAAATTTGATATTTTCTGGTTTCACTATTTATTTGATTATAGCATATATGTAAGCTCATACTTGTATTGTGAAAAATATAGATACATAATATGTTTATTCGGAAATTTTGTCGTTAGATTTATTTTCGAACCATGTTGTCTTCTAGAATCTCTATAAATTACCTGCGCAGTTATTGTTCGTACTACGTATTCTATTTCATAATCATAAGCTGATAATATGATACTCCAATACTTCATCCAAGAAGTATATAATCGCTATGTTTTAGCTGCATCCTGGTCCCTGTCATTTTAGGTCATATTGTTGTACTATTTTGAAATCTTGATTAAATTGATCATTTTTTAAAATAACATGCTAAGGTACATGTCGTACTTTTTTATATTGTCATAGTAAATTAATAAAACGTGTTTTAACCACGTCAAAATAAAGTTTTTTTAATAGTGTTATAATTAAACTTTTCTTATGAGTTTGACAAAAACATTATGTTTGGAATATTCATAAACGTTATATGTTTGGTTAGGACTGTGATTGGCTTCACGCATTCAGTTACGTTCCTAACCTTGTGCATGTCGTTATGCTAAATCTGGATTTATGAGGTAGGGATGGTGACTGGATGCGTGAAGCTGAGGTGTATGCTATGTGGAGAGCTATAGAAAAGGCCAAAAGTAGATCATAAGTAAAGTGTTGATGATGATGTATGTATATGTATGATGTATGTATATATAACTATCCTTTATCTTTTTACGTACATACATTATACATGGTCAAACATCCAGACCCGGAACATTTATTTGTAGGCTATATAAACGGCTGCTCGATGCGGAATTTGAACCCGCAAACTCTTACAACCAACCGTTTATCCATTGCGCTACCGAGCTACTTCTAATTAAAAGTGACATCATTTCTCAAATACATTGTTGTAATAAAATACTTTATGGCTACTTGACACAGAAAAGTGTATTGTAATCGTTATGTGTATCTTCATTGAAAATGTTTTATTACTTTTTCTCTTTTCCTCGTTCTTTTTAGCAAAATAGAATGGTATAACACTTCTCGATAATGCCTTGTTTTTGTCATAGTTTTAGTAAGAGGTTTTATTTCATTCACTAGCGTACAATTTTCAGTAATGTGATAAATATTTACTCACAAAAATGTGGAATAAATGTTCTATTGCTCTTTTCAATTAATATTTAAGGACACTTAAAACCAAATTTAGTTTATGGAAGATGCTCATTTACTTTTGTTAATAATACAAATCTTTAACGAAAATGTTTAGGCCTTTCAAAAATTAATTTTGTGAAACCCGATATACTTACCTAAAATAAGTGTAAAATATAAATTATTTATACGATATGTTGATTATAAAATACTCAAATGTTAATTTAAATATCATTGACATTTTCAACTTACAAAGACAATCCCTTAAGGGAGAGATCAAAACATGTGATCAGTGAGCTATGACAATTTATTATAATTAATTTTATTATCGTTCATCCTTACAGGACTTGTGACGGAGTCCACTGCTAAACATAGACCTCTCTTATTTATTCTGCGGTGTAGTAGTGGCTAGCGTAAGAGATTCCATTATCCAATATTAAGAATGAAACAGGAGATGGGTAGCAGTATCTTCATGTTAACAACTCATTAAATTATTAATTTAAAAAAAAACTGGCCTTGCCAAAACGCTCTTTAAGCATGCCAACTATGGCAAAGGCAACTATGGCAAATATTACTTCTATGAGGCTATCTACGTAGGAGGCCTATGTTCCTATAATGAATGATTGATGTATTAGCTCAATGATCATTTGCTCAATAATTTTGATTTAAAATTTTATCTTAATTATGTTTATTGAAGTGAAAACTTCTTTGGTCGCAGTGAGCGAGTTTTGGCAAGCGCAACACGTCACGGGTATGTCTACGACGCGTGGTATAGCGACCTATGTACATGTATACGCATATATCATTGAGTTTTCACTTCTGTCGACAGTCCTTGTAGCTGCCTATGTTTTTTTTTATATATAAATAGAAGCGTAATGAATTGTGTTTTCATACATATTTACTCGCCATTAAACATTAGTGATGGATGCTACGTTACGGGTAAAATGGGTCGCAAGTCTTCGTCACTCTCCATACAAAACACAGCAATATTATACTGCTAATTTGACGCTGGTATACAAGGTTCGTTCGCAAACAAAGTTCGTTACACGATCAAGCCGACTTGTGCTGAAGTCTTTCACGTATTGGGAAAAAAGTCATCGCAACCTATTATAAAATGTCTATTATATCCCGTGCAGGTGTTGAGGTCTGTTTCCTACCACTCGTATAACAATTCCTGACCAACTACCATAAAGCTTTCTTTCCATATTATAAAAGTATTGTTCTACTGAACGTATTTTTCTCTCGGTCATTTATACTTTGTTCCTAAAATATCATCATCTAAACCTGTATAACCGAAAAATATCATTTTGAGGCTACTTAAATATTTTAATTACCAAACGTAAATTTTAACAAAACATATTTAGAGAAAAAAACGGCAAACAGCTGTTGCAAGAGCGGTCATATTAAATAAACACGTAATAGTTGATCGCTTAAACTTTTCAGCAGCTTAAATCTCCAAGGGACACCCGGGAGCCGTTTAAGCCATATAAACGCACTCCCCTGTTTCCCTGGATTAGATAAAGACACTAGAGCATTTTTTTTACAATATTATAAGATATAGGTATCTGCCGCTTTCATGTTCATATTAAGGTGCTTTGGGGTAAATACGACATATTTTCTGATTAGTTGATACGATGCATATTTAATAATTATTTTAAAAAAAATCTATCTAAGTTTACAACCAACTCATGTCACTCTATTTATTGAAATACATTTATCCTAATTATTTTGTTATTCATCTTAATAAAATGTCTTTGCGTTGCGTAAATACAATCATTTAAAATTTGACATATTTTTCTTCTGGATAAGGTGTAATTCCGATATAACGCGGGGTAAAACCGAAAATTTGGTGAAGTGTTCCTTTTGACTTTCGACAGAAGGTTTAGATTTACTTTTCGTTCGTCTATACCCCTCTACAAATAGCATTGATACATACTTTGTGTTTCTAATTTGGCTATATTTTGCTCACATGAATTTTTGGAATTACCCCACATAATATCCAGTGGTTCTAAACATTTAAGGCACCACCACGGCAGCGCACCTTGCGTTCCCGTAGTTGGACAGTTATTAGGCTAGTTAAGGAGGTTTTTTCAAACTTTTATAACAGATAAGCGAGAATTAAAAAAAAATTATACATGTCTTTATGTATTTTTAATGAGTCAAAGTATCCGAAATCGGGATTTTTCAAACCTTTAAAATTCATATTTTACCTTTAAACGTCATAGGACCTTTTATATTTATAATTTGCCAAGAAATATAAAAAATATTGTTCATACTTTATTCTTTTTCTTTATGTATTTCTAATGGGTCAAAAGTATCCGAAATTGGGACTTTAATAATTCATAGAAGATATTAACTTTATGGTAAAATGTCAGGGGACTTTTTTATTCGTATTTTATCAAAGAATATAAAAAATAGTCCCGTTTGAAAATAACAATTCAAGTTTAAACAATACCTACGGCACCGAATTGCCTCATGGCAACATGCATTTATATCAGTGATGCACAGACTTATTAAGACTAGGGGCCATTCGGGCAAATTATGAACTGATGGCGGGCCGCCAGAAGTATAGGTAATTAAAGACAATAAAGAATTGATAATAATGTGTTAAAATTGAAAAATAATTTATTAATTTAAAGCGTGGCACTGCATAGTGCTTACAATCTTTTTTATATTTGGCTCAAATTTACTTATAGCAACACGTAAAACTGCTTCCAAACTTTCATTTGCAAGGCGGTTTGGATTTTTTGTTTTATTATTATTTAATATTGAAAACGTTTGTTCACATATATAGGTAGAACTAAATTAGCTGGCACATTTCAGAGCGTTTATGCGCAACTCTTTGTATGTATTTTTATCAATGCAGCGGTAAAAGTTCAGCAAGTCTCCTTCGTTGAATTTGTTACGTAAATCTTGGTCGTTTTGAATGTCGATAATTTCTAACTGCATTGACTCTGGCGCATTTTCAACTGAAATCATGAAAGGATTGCTGAATATGTCCAACAGAGGTTTCACGTTTTTTAAACTCCGAAAATCTGTCTTGAAAAGATTGTATCAAAATATCTAGCTTTTCTACATAACTGAAATTAATCGCAGTTTTGTTGAATTTTTCAGCCATTTTCTTATAATTCGGAAAATGATTGTAATTTCCAGAATTCAATTGCGATCTGAAAAGTGTCAGCTTGCATTGCAAGGATGATACATGAGCGTAGAGCTGGGATATCAGTTGATTTTTGCCTTGAAGCCGTGTGTTCAAGACATTCAAATGATTTGTAATATCAACTAAAAAAGCCAAATTACACAACCAATCATAATTTTTAAGTTCTTTTTAAGCCCTTTGGTTTTCCGCCAGAAATATTCCAATTTCTTCTATTAAATTTAGAATTCGTTCCAGTGTCAATCCACGACTTAGCCACCTTACTTCTGTATAATACAGTAAATCTCCATATTCGCTTTCGATGTCATCAAGGAATTGTTTGAATTGCCTGTGAATGAGTCCTCGTAATTTTATGAAATTTACAGTCGAAACTAAGTACCACTTTCATGACATTTTGAAATTCATTTTTTTTCTAATAGAGGGCTTCTTGGTGTATAATGCAGTGAAACTGCATGAGATCTTCAACGTTTATGTTTTTTTCTTGCAGATGCTTTTTCAGCAAAGTAACTAGCTCAGAATTGACACAAATCATCGAAGGAGCACCGTCAGTCGCAACTCCCAATAATTTTGATAAGTCCAAATCAGTATTTGAACACTCATCCAAAAGTACATTGAGTATATCAACTCCTCTGGTTTGACCTTTCAATGAACACATTCCTAATAACTCTTCTAAGACTTCAAAATCTTGAGTAACACCTTGTATCAATATCAGAAGTTGAGCTGTGGAACTAATATCAGTGGATTCGTCGAGTGCTAATGAAAAAAATTCAATGATCTTAGTTTTTTCATTTAATTGTTCCGCAATATTACCTTACAAAGACATAATTCGTCTTTGGATAGTCATACGATTCAGTTGAATTTTCTCAAACTTTTTTGCTGTTTCTGGACACATTTTCTTAGCGGAAATTTCTATGCATTCTTTTACAAAATCCCCATCATTGAAGAGGCGACTTCGCTTTACTATCATTCGAGAAATTTCATAACTAACTTCGGTAGCTGTTTGTGAATCTTGAATGGGTTTTGTAAACATAGCTTGCTGACCAATAAGCTCCCGTTTTAAAGATAACATTTTTTGCTTTCTTAATTCGCCTTTAAACTTGGTAAAAGTAGGATGCTGCGTTTCATAGTGCCTTTTGACATTATATTCCTTTGCAATCGCAACCGAATTCTTGCAAATTAAACAAACGACTTTGTAATGCGACCATACAAAAAAGTATTTCTCAGTCCAAATTTCTTGAAACTGCTGATTTTCATCTTTAACCTTACGTTTTTTACTAGGTCCTGGCTTGTCCATGTTGCGTTCTAATCCTGGCTAGGATTAACACAGCACCTAAAAACAATTACAGTACCTACCTTAATTACCCATCCTTTTTTAAATTACCAAAAATAATTGATTAAATAGGTAGGGAAACACTTATTATTAACAGAGTTTTACTTACGATTTCACAACACAATTATACACGGCACTTGCCGGGAAATCTACGTTGAATGTGGATCAAAATATATGACACCGGCTAGTCGAGTTAAAATCTACACTAGAATTATATATAATTCACTCAAATTAAAACCGAACTGTCGGTCGCTGCGGTTAGCGTGGCTTTTATACCGAGTATATATATAGAGTCGAAAACTGTCTGGAGAAATCACGAAACCGACTCTGGAAGCTTCGTGTATCTACCTACGCCAGCAATCGGGAATTTGGGACAATTGCTATCTCGCTTGCTCTAACAATATAACTCGTGGATAAGCCACCACCGCGCTGCCGTCGTCGCCACGCCGCCGGCCGCGGCGGTTCCTCAAGAAAACGAATTTAACCGAGATCAGTATGAACATTACCGACCGCTGTTACCGACGCATGCACGGCGCACCAATAAGCGCACTTAAGAGCGCGCGCGCGAGATTCAAATTACTTTTCGAATATATTTTTGTTTTATTCTGGAATATAATTCAATATTTTTCGAATGTACGAGAGTATTATTTTTGCTGTCGGTGGGCCACCAGTATTCGACGGGTGGGCTGCATGCGGCCCGCGGACCGCGGTCTGTGCATCTACGATTTATATCATCAGTACGACAATTTGAAGAGAAAGGCATAAAAAATTGATGTGGAATAGTTTTCGGTACTCATGCACCTATTCCTTCTGGACAATGTCTAAATATTTGGCATTGCGGTAGGTACGCCTTGCCCACTGCCGTTGGTTAAATTCGCGAACGTGTTAAACTTATCCATAATAACAATTTATGCTGACGAAAGGTTGACAGCCACTGGAAACTACAATGGAAAAGTTAGTAATTTAAGTAATTTCAACACATTTTCTAATTTACAGCTATTAAGGTGCTTTTGGGGTTATTACGAAAATGGGGGAATTCCGATATTTACAAATTACGGCTTAACTAGGCAATATTTTTTGCTCTGGTCGCTTTATTCTAGACGACATTTTATTTATCTTCCTCTGAAGCGAGGTTTCAGGTAGCTAGTCTCAATAGTGCGCGTACAAAGTTAACTTTTCGGTGGAAACTGCTTTTTTCAACTCTTTTCGGTTTTTCGGAATTACCCTGCGATCATTATGTTAGGAATTTGCTAAGTAATCTTAATGATTGTTTGATTCTATGATAGGTAATTGTTTTTAAAGCTTTATTTTATAGGTAAGGATTAGCCAGCTATTGTTTTTGTGTTTTTTTTTTCGGAAATGCCCCACAGGGATAATTGCGACTTAATGGACTATCGAATTACTTTTCCATTGTAGTTTCCAGTGGCTGTCAATCTTTCGTCCGTATTTATTTTTCTGTTAAATGCTATAATTCCTATTATTTTTTTTTAGATTTGAATCAAAACGACAACACTAGTTCTTCTGTAATCAATTCATGCAATTCTCCTAATAAATACAAAATTACTGGAACGCCAATAAACAAACAAAATTTCGGGGTGTCCATGAAAAGTATTATAAGTAGCCAGGACAATGTAAAAAAAATATGTGATCAAAACATATACTTGGATATTGAAAACACTGGCATTAAAAATCTACAAGTTATAGAAATAGTTGGTAATTACTTCTTTGATCTGCAACAGGAACCACCGGAATTCGATACGGTGGCCATCGAGTATCCTCAGCCTTTGAATATGACCAATATCACGGTAGAAAGTTAGAACGTTGTACAAGAACTAGGAAATATTGTCGCTAATATAAATCCTATAAAATTAAATCATTATGTATCTTTCCCTACTTCAAACCAACACATTCTCGTATCTACGAATACTCAAGACCCAATTTCTGATATAGTCATTGATAATGAAAACAATACTCAATGTACAGATAAAAATAATATAAGCCAGAACTATATGCAGCAATCCAGTGCCTCTGCTACTCCACCGTGTTCTTCGAAAGTGGTCATACTCAGTAATGTTCCATATCACGGTGATTTGTTAATTCATAAAAAACGACAGAACAAGGCGACAAAAGATCCAAAGAAATATAAACGCAATGTTAATAAAGAATTTCGGATGAAAGGTGAAAATTTTTTGAAAAGCAAAGACTAATGAAAAATTTAAAGTGAAAAATGATGAAACCACCGTGCACTTCTGCGTTTTGCAAGAAATCGAAACTCAGATCATGTGACAACATAAACGAACAACAGCGGCAGTATTTGTTTGAAAATTTCTGGAAGAACATGAACTGGGAGCAAAGAAGATCATTTATAACTTCTCACGTTACTAAAGTACCAAAGAAAATTACAAAAAATCCAGAATCATCCAAAAGAACTGATAGTCGAACTTACGTTTTGACTATTGATAATGTACGTCACCATGTCTGTAAAAAATGTTCTTGGCCACACTTGGCATTAAAGATTGGTTTGTCAGATATTGGCTGACAAAAACAGACTGTGCCATGCCTCTGGATTTGTCTACTTCAATCAGTAATCGCAGAAATCCAGAGAAAATTATAGACCACAAATATGTTGAAAAGTTTCTTTCAGGTCTTCCAAAGTTGCCGTCGCATTACTGTCGTGCTAAAACATCAAGAGAATATTTAGAACCAATTTTCTCGAGCATGACACAGCTCTATCACACATGTAAAGAGAATTGTGAGTTAGAGGGTAGAAAATGCCTTGGCCGTAAATTATTTGACAAATTGTTTTTGAAACTCAATCTGAGCTTATTCCACCCGAAGAAAGATCAGTGTGACGTTTGTTGTAGTCATAAAACTGGAAACATTACCGATAAAGAATACGCTCAACATATTTTGAAGAAAGATCGAGCCAGGAAAGAGAAAGATACTGACAAAGGTATTGCACAGTCCGGAACTTGTCACGTATTCACGCAGGATATTGAATCGGTAAAATTGGCCCCGTATCTCCAAGCCAGTGCTATTTATTATAAAACTAAATTATGCGACCATAATTTTACATTATACAATTTAGCAACTAAGAAAGTAATGTGTTATTGGTTCGATGATTCAAATAGCACGCTTGAAGCCTCTGTTTTTGCTTCATGCTTAGTAGACCATCTAGAGACGGTTTTGAGTCAGAAATTATTGCCTGTGATTTTATATTCCGATGGCTGTTGTGCTCAAAATCGCAATGTTATCTTAAGCAATGCTTTATTACGTTTAGCGTTTGAAAAAAATATTGTGATTACTCAAAAGTACCTGGAAAAGGTCATACCCACATGGAATGTGATTCCGCCACAGTGAAATAGAGTGTAAATTAAAAGGTAAAGAAATTTACCTTCCACAACAGTACATAACTATAACTAAAACAGCTAGGAGTGATCCTATGCCTTACAAAGCTCGTTATTTGGACTATTGCTTTTTTACTCACTTCGAAAGAATTAATTTATAAATCTATACGGCCTGGTAAAAAAACAGGTGACCCAGTTGTCACAGATGTACGTATGCTAGAATACAGACCAAATGGCACAATTTGGTATAAAATTGATTTTGATGACGAGCTTCATCGGTTACCATATCGTCTCACGCCAATCAACAGTATTAAACAAATAAATCACCTGCAGAAATTGTATGCAGCTAGAATACCAATTGCAAAGCGGAAGTATGAAGATTCGCAAGACCTAAAAAGTGTATTACCATCTAGTTGCCACTCTTTTTATGATGAGCTTCCGCACAGCAATCGCTAAAGACTGTAACTAACTATTAGACTAGAGATTTCGAGTATTATTTTTAATTTTCATAATTTTATTACTATTATATCTTCTTTCGCTGGAGTTTGTTAAAGACTATGTTTTAAATATTTACCTATTAAAATAAAAATAAAAAATTGCACTTATGCTCTAAAGGTTCATGTGTCACCAAATAACTTTAAGCAATTGATCTCAACAATGTGATTCTTAAGATTTAGGTTATAGATACCTATTTGATGAAGATTTTTATTTAGTCTTCTTCTAGTAAAACTTTTCTTTGTGAATCATCTATTAATACCTTATTCCATAACATTTCCGCAAACAACACCGCCGTAGTCTAATAAAATATCAGTCAACACAGCTCAAGTCATAAAATAAAAGTTAAAATAAAGTAAATAGCCACAATAAGTATACATCATTATTTATTAACCGCTAACTAGGGTTTTTATTATGTAACGACAGAAAAATTCCGCCGATTTTTTAAAATAGTCAGTTTTTTTCGTCTCCTGTAAAGCGGTGTTGTTAGCTAAGGGACGATATGTAAAATAACACAAATATCAATAATTAATTATATAGAAGTAGAAATAACTATAATTATATATAATTAAACACATACATATTATACCTAAGATTGCACAATTATTGCATAAAACTACTGGTTAACGATTTAATTATGGGAATGATTTTCTTCATCAATACTTTTTTGTTCATATGGCAATTATTTATTGACAGGTAAAGAAAATCTGTCTTTCAATTAATTTCAGTACTTTGCTGCTGTTTTAGATTGTGGTTTGTAGTCACAATAATTACAAAAACAAAGTATTCTTTTATTTATCTACATTCAAAACCCCATCAGAACTTAATCATTATCAAACTGTTGCAGTCCGCTGCTGGTTATTGGTATCTCCTAATGCACCCCGCTGAGTAGGTACGATCCTCATCTCAATCTACCTACTTAATGGCAAGTAAAACGCTACAAAGATGCGCCAAGCGATCTAGAACATTTACTTTGTCACCAAAACAATGTTTATGTGCCTATATATAACAATCTACATTGGTACACTAGTACATAGCCTTAAAAAATAAAACTGGTTATAACTTTACGTCCCAAGTAGTACTATCCTACTAACTACTAAGTAAAACAAAAAATATTACAAAGAACTAAGTTTTATTAGCTGTAACAAATTTCCGTACAAGCTTGCCGGTTGTCTTTTTTATAATCCTGTTCAATTATTTCTTTTAATTCCCGACATTTCACCAATGGTCACGGAGGACTGATGTGCTTAACATTCCGATGTCAAAGTTATCCTGGCTGCCTTCAGCTATTGAGTATTAATTTTTAGTCCGATCTATGGGGAACGAGTTTAAAGTAACATAAATTTATTAGTAATAGAATCACAAGCAGATGCTAGAACTCATCTATATTCTCTTTTTAAATGGTAATGTTTTTTTTTTAATTCAAGAGTCTAGCTAGCGAATCATCCTTTGTAGGAATCTGTGTTCTTTTGCGAGAATTTGTTGAATATCAAATCTGATATAATGGCACGAACACCAGTGCGCTTTCCTGTTCATCTTGCGCATGCATTAGCAGATGCATTAAAACTAATTCTACAACAGCGTATGCCCCTAGCGAAAGCTGATCCGTCACTAGTGGGTTCGGTATACAAAATGGCGGAAGACAGAGTTAAAACATTAGAATTTATCGATGATTATCGAACACATCAAGTATTGTGGTATGTGTGGAAGGAATATTAAATTTGACAGATGGTAAAGATTGACCAATCTTTTTCGGCAGCTTGTAGTAGGTTTTAATGGAAGCTCACTTTAAGATTTAGTCAATCTTGTCTGTGACTCCTCTGACATAGGGTAGTATAGCAAGCACACGCTGTCACACGCACGGCGTCACACGGTCACTGTGACGTAGGCGTGTAATCCGGAGCTTGTTGTCTTGCAATACTTGCTGGACCTGCTGAAGTAAGGCGGCTAGATATTTTCTGTCACAGACCTCATGTTCTCTAAAACAACGACTAATATAGATAACAAGTATATATTTTTCATTCTTTTTAAATCCATGGTGCTGAACATTCATCAGTTAAATAGAACTTCTGGGTATACAATTCGTTAAATGACAGAAAAAAAAACTTTTAAAATGTACTAACAAATTAGACTTTTTACCAATATCTTCAAAAATATTTAAATTAGATCTTTAGTTAAATTTGGTGAAAATAAGTTACACAACAATGGTGCAGCAACCCGAATATTGCAAAACTCATACCTAGATGGCGTGCGTTATAAACACTATAAATCGCACATAACAGTTTTTCAATATAGATTGTTATCCACAAATCACACAGGAGTACATTTACTCCCCGCAGGTCTGTTTCTACACAATTTACATGCATTATATAAAAAGCTACAATTTTATCAGGAGAAGCCAAGGGAGATACTGTGCTCATGCCACGCATATTATACCAAAAGACCTATCGTTTCAGTTTAAATGATTACCAATTCCATTAAAATGGCATTTTCAATGATAATTAACAAACCCCAGGGTCGGCCAGGTAGCGGGATTCCAATTTGGTACGGCATGTTTTTCTCATTATCAGCTGTACATAGCTTGTGCACTCGTATTTAGTGCTCTTAATCTGCACGATTTAACTGAGCAAAATCATTTAAGAAGCTTAGAGAAGTATTTTGCAGTACATAGTTAAACAGTTTTTAGTTAAAATAATTTTTGTAATAAAATCGTGTTAGAGCCATGCTGCAGCTATATTATATATCGTAGCTATATATATATATATATATATATATATATAATATATATATATATATATATATATATTATCGTAGTTTCTTTTTTAATAGAAGAGCGGAGCAAACGAGCATTAGGCTCGCCTGATGATGAGTGACGACCGCCGCCCATGAACAACTGCAACACCAGGGTAATTGTAGATGCGTTCCCGGCCTTTTAGAAAGGAGTAAGCTCTGCAGATTGTAGAACGAATAGGTGACTTCGACCGGGTAAGGACCACGCTCTAACTGAATATGCGTATAATATCAGCTTAATCAATAATTGCTTAATTAATGCTGCTGTTTTTCTGTTTTGAGTTAGGAGAATCGAAGACCCTTTTTACTCGAAATGAGGCATTCCACCTTAGCCCTCAAGGGTATCTGCAGTGGTAAGCATGTTCTTCAGGGTGCTCATTATCCGCTCAACTAGGCAATTAACTAGTGAGCTACCTGTTGTAATTAAGTGTCGCTTTATATTTACCGACTCGCAGTACTCTTTGAAGTCTCTTACTGGCAAAACAGCTCCCTTGGTCCTCATTAACTTGAGTTGGTGCGCCTAAGAGCAAAACGCAGTATTTATAGGTCTTGATGTCAATGTGCGAGGTTTGATGAAGCAACACATACTTCGTGAATGGATCGATGATGACGAAGACTTATTCCTTCTTGTCATTCTTACCGCCGAGTTTCCCGCTCTCTTCAATATGCAGCGTGTGCCACGGGATTGCTATCTTCGGAATGGGATGTAATGTTACCTGAACTTTACCTGAGTGCGGTTTTGAGATCTGGTACGCCATACAGATCAATTTAAGGGAAACTTATTATAACAAAACAGTATGTATCTAGAGCCACAACATTTTTAATCGTTCGTTACACAATAAAGGTATACTTCGCTTCATTTTACCTTCACGAGCACTCATCTTTAATCCAAAAACTACAGCCCTACACGCGTACCGCACCTACTCTTTGAGCTACGGCTACGGTATGGCTGTTGACATAGTCAAAACACAAAATAAAATAAAATAGAAACTCTGCAATTTAACAGGGTTCTTAATCGCCCGATAGACTTAGGTTAGTCAATTGAAATAAGCTTGGCTTTCAGGCATTTCTCTCAACCAATTAAAAAGTTAACCACTTATTCCTACAAAATATTATTTAAGGCAATGTTTAAGATACATTTAGGTACTTTTCTCATGTATCAAATGGTGGCGTCATATGTTGACAGCATATACTTCCATTTAAGATCGAGCGCCACAGTAGGTACTACGCCTTCCACTAATCCCTCAACATCAAAGCCCAATTTCGTTGACTACATAATACTCGGAGTAAACTGTAACACTTATCAACACATTAGGACACAAAAATGCTACTTATTTTTTTAATTCATAGCACGTTAAAGTTTAACATTTTTTTTTTAGATATATCGCTTAAATATTTTAAACTTTAAAATTAGAATAGTAAATCACAACTCGTATGAAATATCAAATTATAACATAACTCAAGCAAGATAAATTCCCCTGAATGCACACTATAACTCATCTAGAGTACCTTCAACATTTCCTTCGACATTTGTTATCATATTTGGATACGTAAAGAAATAATGAAAGTACTTGCGGGTACTTTTTAATATAATTCGAACAAAAAGATTTAACTTATGGCTTAAAATATTTCACTTTAAACTTTTACTCTACGCTTTGATGATACGACAATGTCGTAAATAGTACAAAAAATTTCATTTCGACATTTAATAAAAACAAAGCCATCAACTCGAAGTTTTTCACAAACGTATAAACCATCACACTATAAGATTATGTGAGAGATAACAGGGACTTTACCCACTTCTGATTTCGGAATTTAAGTAGAAGATCCCAATTTTGATCTCGAAAATACATCAGGATAGCGTTAATTATTGTTAAAAATAATAAAAGTGTGTGATGTTCAACTTTCTCTCTTGCTTACGCGATTAATCGTTATCAGTAATAAGACAGCTAACGCAGTATACATTCAGTATAGAACAATTACAGTTCGACCACACCGTAACACGTCTCCGCCACAATCACACACCAGTGCAACGTGAGGGACGTAATTACATGATAACACCAAAGTATGCAAACCAACAGCAACACTACTTATTTCAGTGTAACACAGGACAGTCTCTCAGCAACATCATCTTCCTTGCCTGCACAATAAGAACCACAATAACGGACAGAACCACAACACTATCTTAGCACTAGTAGAATGATTATACTTGTAGAATGACTTAAGTGGAATCTCTCGCACACGACGCCTACAGTGAAGTTTATACTGCACAAACAAGTGGGGGTTTCTCGTTTTCTTTTTCTTTTCTTTTTCTCTTTAAAAAACGTTACCCCCACACTAGGATTTTCTCCTGTGTCGTGGAGGCAGTTTACAAACATAAATTGCACAAGGACAAACATCCAGACCCGGAACAATTATTTGTAGGCCATACAAATACTTGTTCCGTGTGGGATTCGAACCCGCGGCCCCCAGCGCAACAACTGATTGCTAAGCCACTGCGCCACGGAGCCGTCAATGTACCCTCAATTACATATAATGTTAAATGTGTCTCAGAGTAAAATTTGTATATTTAAATTGCCTTTTAATAAATTTTATAATAAACTAATAAGAATTTCTTCGCTCACCTGTAATCAACGTTTAATGCAAAATTTATCTGCGGGAGTCTGATCTCATTAATTTGTCTTATGCGTAGGAAAGCTTAATTAAATAGTTTTGTTATAGACTTTGCTTTTTCTTAAATTATCTTTTATTGTGATTAGGTTTTATCTTATTATTTATTTATTATAAGCTTATGTTGGGTGTACTCCTCAGGTAAGCTCTCTCCAGACCAGGATCGCAGGATCGTCAATGAAGAAGACCAGGATAGTACTAATAACTTGATTTAATAACTATTTTACAATGTCGTATAAGACAAATAAGGATATAAGAAATGTGTGTTGCCGCTACGGTTGTACGGTGCAGTCTGAGACCGAATGGGGTGGTGGCATGTGTGTGACGTATGTATGCGTGACGTCACTGTGGACCCGGTACGATAAAAGGTTTGTTGGTTGCACCAACATCTTCCCGCCTCTTAAAGCTCCTGGCTTTAAGCTTCATCATCATCCAGGAATGGACAGATTCGGTTGATTGCTCGACGAATCGTGCCCTTCGTTGTAAGTATGTCCGCAACTCGACATGCGCCATCGGTGCCAGGATGCACTGCTTGAATCCGTCCTAGTGGCCACTTGAGCGGTGGTGTCACCTCGTCCTTTATCAGAACCATCTGACCAGGTTGAATGTCGGGGCGGCGTCGCTGCCAACTGGTGCGCTGCTGCAACTCGCAGATATATTCCTGGCTCCATCTTGACCAAAAATGTTGCCTTGCCTGCTCGATTTTCGCATATCTTTGAAGCCGGTTAGGGTTCACTTCTTGCAGGTCTGATGCCGGTAATGAAATGAGCGGTCTTCCTATGAGGAAATGCCCGGGGGTGAGGGGGACTAGGTCGTGCGGAGATGAGGACATAGGACATAGGGGCCTAGAATTAAGTATAGCCTCAATCTGTGCGAACAGGGTTGCTAGCTCCTCAAAGGTTAAATGCGTATTACCTATCACCCTTTTCGTGTGGTATTTTGCAGACCGGACAGCTGCTTCATATAAGCCTCCAAAGTTTGGAGCATACGCGGGTGCAAAATTAAACTTAATTTTATCTTCTACAAATGACGCTGACACAGAGTTAGAAGCGGCAGTGACAAACTCACCTAACTCGCGGTTAGCGCCAACAAAATTTTTCCCATTGTCGCAAAATATTTCTAGAGGGGGCCCTCTACGAGCCATAAAGCGACGCAATGCTAAAATAAAATCTTCAGTACTCAAAGAACTGACAGCCTCAAGATGTACGGCCTTAACCTTAAAATCTATTATGACACACAGGTAACTCCTTGACAGTCTTGCGCCGCGACCTTTCCTGTCAACTGTGAAAAAAGGACCTGCGAAATCAGTTCCCACGATCTCAAAAACATATCCAGGTGTGACCCGTTGCGCTGGTAAATTGCCCATTATTTGTTGCGCAACTTCTCCTTTCATCCTCTTACAGCGCGTACAATCACCATAAGTACGTCTCGCCAGTACTCTGCCATTCAAAGGCCAATAATGTTCACGAATAGCTGAAAGAAGAAGCTGCGGTGGTGCATGCATCAACTTAAAATGAAAATACCTAAATATCAATTTAGTAAAATGATGCTTTGTATCCAGAATTATAGGATGCTTTTTGTCGTACACAAATTTCGAGTTATCTAATCGACCACCTACACGTATTAATCCTGACTCGTCTTGGTAAGGATTTAATTTACTTGAACCAGGTATAGAACTTGGGTTGCTCTTAAAATCAGCAAAGCTTTCACATTGTGATAAATAAGCCAGCTTTGACTCCGCCTGTTCAAGCTCGTCCACTGTTAGCAAACTCGACTCATACCTTTGCTTATGCACCAATACATTGATAAAACGACACACATATGCAAATATGCGACGTAATTTAAGAAAACTAGAATACCTTGACATGTCGATTATTGGCGATATCGATTTATCAATGCTTACAGTGTGTGCACGCAATTCAGGTAAGCTCGCTTGTACCGCGCCGCTCTGTTCAGGCCATTGGCTTTCGTTATCCTGCAGGAATGCAGGTCCCTCCCACCACAGTGACAACGACTGTACTTCATCCGGGTATACTCCGCGCGAAGCCAGGTCGGCTGGGTTCTGCGCTGAGGGGACATACATCCACATAGCGTTTGAACATTTGTCATTAATCTCCGCGACTCGGTGCGATACAAACGTGCATAACTTGTTTGTCGGAATGCACAGCCATCCCAATACTATTTTACTGTCTGACCAAAAACACCTATTCTTAATATTGCATCGTAAAGCTTGTATAGCCCTTTCACATAAGCGTGAAACTAATAAGGCTCCACAAAGCTCCAGACGAAGAGGGAATGGTCGTGGCCTTTAAAGGTGCGACCTTCGACTTAGCGCATAAAAGTCGTACTGTGTAATTACCTAACTCATCCATTGATCGCAAATAAACACATCCAGCATATGCCTTTAACGAGGCATCCGAAAATGCATGGATTTCGATTGTTACTGCATTCCTACAACTTGCATGACGCGGAATACTTATTTCCTTTAAATAACCTATGTTATTTATAAACCTAGTCCAGATACAGTCAGGCGCCTGGGGAATTTCCTCGTCCCAGTCCAATTTCTGTGACCAGAGTGATTGCAAGAAGATTTTACATAAAATAACACATACACTCAACAGCCCTAAAGGATCAAAAATACTTGACACTACAGATAGGACAGCCCTTTTAGTGTACTTAACATGGTTATCTATCAACTGCAATTTCGAACATTTGATTAAAATGTTGTCCTCATTAGGATTCCATTCAACACCTAAAGTATTACTTTGATTGGATATTTTCAAATTATCTTGCTGACAATTGCTTTCTTCCGCTACACTGCGGAGAAACTCCTTTGAGTTGCTTTTTAATTTTCTTAAATTAAAATGAGCAGAACTTAAAGTCTCGTCGATCCTTTGGTGTAAATTTATTAATTTTTTCTCATCATTTAAACCTGTTATTAAGTCGTCTATGTAAAAATCATGTAATATTACTTCTTTCACCAAAGGATCGGTGCTTTCATGACCTAATTGAGCGAGACACCTAGGGCTGAGGTAGCTTGCCGATGACGTACCGTACGTCAGGGTATTAAGCGCCAAATACCTCATGCGCTCGGCTTTATTATTACGCCATAAAATTATTTGAAGGTGCCTCTGTATTGGTTCCACGACTACTTGTCTATACATCTTCTCTAAATCTCCTGTGAATATGAAATCGTGTTGACGAAATCTTATTAGAATAGAGAAGATGTCGTCTTGCACCGTGGGACCCACCATGAGGATATCATTGAGCGAATAACCAGAATCAGTCTTCGCTGAGGCATCAAATACCACGCGACACTTTGTAGACTCGCTTTGCTCTTTTAAAATTGGATGATGCGGTAAGAAATAGGCTTTTTCTGGTTTGTCACTCTCCGATAAATGACCTAATTCGGCATATTCATTAATAAAATCTACATATTGCGATTTTACGTCAGGCTGCCGCTTAAAACGTTTCTCTAATGAGTCGAATCGTTTTCTCGCTAATCTGTATGAGTCACCCAGCACATCTGGATGCGTACTAAACGGCAACGTAACGCAAAACCTCCCGTCAGCTAAGCGTTTCGTGTTTTGCTTGAAGTGAGCTTCGCACGCCTCCTCTTCTGGGGACAACACTGGTGTAGTTGGCACTTCCTCCAACTCCCAAAACTTGCTTAGCTGATTACGTATTTCCATACTAAATCCACAATGAGTGCCTTTTACCTTTGAACTGCTGCTATCGTTACTACTTAACATTACAGGTCCTACCATTAACCAGCCAAATATAGAATTTTGCAACATGGGCTTATTGTGCCCCAGCCTTAACCTTTCACTGCTAATTACATCCCAAAAAATGTCCGCTACCAATAACATGTCTATTTGTGAAGGCTTATAATAAGTAGGGTCAGCTAAAACAACATTTTGTGGAACAGGATGGAGCCAGGAATATATCTGCGAGTTGCAGCAGCGCACCCGTTGGCAGCGACGCCGCCCCGACATTCAACCTGGTCAGATGGTTCTGATAAAGGACGAGGTGACACCACCGCTCAAGTGGCCACTAGGACGGATTCAAGCAGTGCATCCTGGCACCGATGGCGCATGTCGAGTTGCGGACATACTTACAACGAAGGGCACGATTCGTCGAGCAATCAACCGAATCTGTCCATTCCTGGATGATGATGAAGCTTAAAGCCAGGAGCTTTAAGAGGCGGGAAGATGTTGGTGCAACCAACAAACCTTTTATCGTACCGGGTCCACAGTGACGTCACGCATACATACGTCACACACATGCCACCACCCCATTCGGTCTCAGACTGCACCGTACAACCGTAGCGGCAACACACATTTCTTATATCCTTATTTGTCTTATACGACATTGTAAAATAGTTATTAAATCAAGTTATTAGTACTATCCTGGTCTTCTTCATTGACGATCCTGCGATCCTGGTCTGGAGAGAGCTTACCTGAGGAGTACACCCAACATAATGGCGACCGTGAACTTCTGTTGCTACGTGGACACGTAGTACAAACCTGCATACTGAGGAGAAAAAAGAAATGCCCACTGCACTGCTGTTAGAATCAAAAACTGGACTATCAAGAAGATACCTACCAGCCAGTGTTATTTGAGCCACGACAAGTGTTAATTATTGTGCCGCAAGAGGATTTTAAAACAAAAGGGAGGTTTGCCCGTTCCTTATTTTCCTAGTTTAACTGTGCTAGCCCTGTAAAGCTTCGTTTGTGCGAGCAGATCTCATATTTTCTAATTAGTTCAAATCTATAAGCAAATTAAAATCAGCTGCCCAGCTAAATCGTTCATACCAAGCAGTTTACCGTTAACTTTAATTCTCACTCGCATAAATTATCCTACAAAGTTAAAATAAATATTCAATGCATTTATGGGTTTAATTTATGAACTATTTTAGGTTTCCTGGTGCTAAATGTTAAAAGTTAACTGCTTAAAGATAAGAGTTAAAGATTGCATCAGCCGTTTACGTAATCACCGTTAGCTGACTACCTACTTTTCTGAGCGCATCGATCGCATAATTGCATTCTTTTATTATTTCGCTCGATCCTTCTTATCTGTCGCTTCTCTTATCGCATCAGTACGATACAAGTAGGCAAATAGTTAGTTTTTATAAGGTAATTAATAGTTGTCCGGCCGAATATTCCAGTGTGCCGTCCGCTGCGTATGCGCCGACCCACGTCGCCAGCGCCGAGCGTCTATTGTTCTGCGGTATCCCCGGTCTCGGCGCACAGCTGTTTCATATAAAAAAAAGGCAAGCCTACGCTTTGAGGTATTTATTGCAATCTATTTTACCTACTATCCTACTAATCTTGTTTGTTTGCATAATGACTGACACAGAGTTCAAAGCGAAGAGGGCATCTATTAAGGGGCGATTAACTACATTTAGGAATTATTTGGAGGAGTTTAAAAGGCATAGGCAGGGAAATTTAAATGAGTTAAAATTACGATTACGGAAAGCGGACACATTGTTTGAAGACTATGATAAAATTCAAACTCAAATTGAGGTTAATGAGGCGAAGTCAGGCAAACCCGCCGAGGAGCAGGTGGAATTTAGCGAGCGGGAAAATACGGAAAAATTGTTTTTTATCGCGATGAGTAGTGCTCAGGAGTTGATCGCAGCTAATGAGCCTCGCTCCTCAGAGGCCACGGGATTTGATGGTGGGATGGACGCGCGCTTGTCCCACAGTGGGGCTGACGCCGGCGTTAGGCTTCCGACCATCAAGCTGCCTACATTTGATGGCAGTACAAACAAATGGTTAGAATTTCGCGATGTGTACCTGTCAATTGTGCACAATAATGACAATCTCAGTGATATTTGCAAGTATCAATATTTAAAAGCATCCTTATTAGGAAGCGCAGCGTCTGTTATTGAATCATTGGAAATATCGGCGGCAAATTACGAAGCGGCCTGGAAACTCGTTAGCGGTAGATTCGATAACAAACGTCAGCTGATTCATACTCACCTTAAGTCATTGTTTGATATGTCTTTTATTGGAAGGGAGTCTGATAAATCATTACGTTTCTTAATTGACCATGTGTCGAAACATTTGAGGGCTTTAAGTAGTTTAGGTGAAAAGGTTGATAACTGGGACACGCTCATTATATTTATGTTCGCGAACAAATTAGATACTGCAACCAGTACGAAATGGGAGGAGTATAGGAATAGTTTAACCGAGAATCCCACTTTAGAAAACTTTTATGAGTTTTTGCGACAAAGGGCCGACGTTTTAGAAATGATAAGTGCAAGCACTAGCACTAGCGACAAGCCTGACAAGCAAGTTGCGTATAAACGAATGGATAAGGTTCAAAAGGCATTTGTCGCGACGGCAAGCGAGTCCAACACGTCGAGCCACTTAAACGTAAATAATGCACGAGTTTGCCGCATATGTAGTGGGGATCATTTCTTATATAATTGTGAAAAATTTAACCAAATGTCAGTGGACGAAAGAAACACTTTAATAAGAAAATTAAAAATTTGTATGAACTGTTTCCGAGGTGGGCATTATTCCCACCAATGTAAAGCGAGTCCATGTGCTATATGTAGACGTAAACACAATACTCTGCTGCATAATACAATGACATCCAGCCCTCAGAAAAGTGTAGAAAGCAAGGAGTCTGTGTCTACGCCTATATCGTTATCAGCCAGCGTTGAAAATCAGGTATTACTATCAACTGCAATAATTTCAATAAAAAATGTAAACACAAACAAAACTTACGAAGCCCGCTGTCTATTAGACTGTGGTTCGCAGTCTTGTTTTATTACAGAGGCGCTGAGGAATAAGTTAGGCATACAAAGTGAACCTGTTGACACGGTTCGGGTGACCGGCATTAATAATATTTCGTTTGATGCGCTAAGACGTTGCACCGTGTCAATCCAGCCGCGCGAGCGCAGTGATAAGGAATCGTGTATAAAGGTCGATGCCTTTGTTATTCCCCAGATAACAGGTCAGTTGCCGTTAGAACAGGTGGACGTTTCGAATATTGTTGTTCCACAAAATGTTGTTTTAGCTGACCCTGCTTATTATAAGCCTTCACAAATAGACATGTTATTGGGAGCGGACATTTTTTGGGATATAATTAGCAGTGAAAGGTTAAGGCTGGGGCACAATAAGCCCATGTTGCAAAATTCTATATTTGGCTGGTTAATGGTAGGACCTGTAATGTTAAGTAGTAACGATAGCAGCAGTTCAAAGGTAAAAGGCACTCATTGTGGATTTAGTATGGAAATACCTAATCAGCTAAGCAAGTTTTGGGAGTTGGAGGAAGTGCCAACTACACCAGTGTTGTCCCCAGAAGAGGAGGCGTGCGAAGCTCACTTCAAGCAAAACACGAAACGCTTAGCTGACGGGAGGTTTTGCGTTACGTTGCCGTTTAGTACGCATCCAGATGTGCTGGGTGACTCATACAGATTAGCGAGAAAACGATTCGACTCATTAGAGAAACGTTTTAAGCGGCAGCCTGACGTAAAATCGCAATATGTAGATTTTATTAATGAATATGCCGAATTAGGTCATTTATCGGAGAGTGACAAACCAGAAAAAGCCTATTTCTTACCGCATCATCCAATTTTAAAGGAGCAAAGCGAGTCTACAAAGTGTCGCGTGGTATTTGATGCCTCAGCGAAGACTGATTCTGGTTATTCGCTCAATGATATCCTCATGGTGGGTCCCACGGTGCAAGACGACATCTTCTCTATTCTAACAAGATTTCGTCAACACGCTTTCATATTCACAGGAGATTTAGAGAAGATGTATAGACAAGTAGTCGTGGAACCAACACAGAGGCACCTTCAAATAATTTTATGGCGTAATAATGAAACCGAGCGCATGAGGTATTTGGCGCTTAATACCCTGACGTACGGTACGTCATCGGCAAGCTACCTTAGCACTAGGTGTCTCGCTCAATTAGGTCATGAAAGCACCGATCCTTTGGTGAAAGAAGTAATATTACATGATTTTTACATAGACGACTTAATAACAGGTTTAAATGATGAGAAAAAATTAATAAATTTACACCAAAGGATCGACGAGACTTTAAGTTCTGCTCATTTTAATTTAAGAAAATTAAAAAGCAACTCAAAGGAGTTTCTCCGCAGTGTAGCGGAAGAAAGCAATTGTCAGCAAGATAATTTGAAAATATCCAATCAAAGTAATACTTTAGGTGTTGAATGGAATCCTAATGAGGACAACATTTTAATCAAATGTTCGAAATTGCAGTTGATAGATAACCATGTTAAGTACACTAAAAGGGCTGTCCTATCTGTAGTGTCAAGTATTTTTGATCCTTTAGGGCTGTTGAGTGTATGTGTTATTTTATGTAAAATCTTCTTGCAATCACTCTGGTCACAGAAAGTGGACTGGGACGAGGAAATTCCCCAGACGCCTGACTGTATCTGGACTAGGTTTATAAATAACATAGGTTATTTAAAGGAAATAAGTATTCCGCGTCATGCAAGTTGTAGGAATGCGGTAACAATCGAAATCCATGCATTTTCGGATGCCTCGTTAAAGGCATATGCTGGATGTGTTTATTTGCGATCAATGGATGAGTTAGGTAATTACACAGTACGACTTTTATGCGCTAAGTCGAAGGCACCTTTAAAGGCCACGACCATTCCCCGTCTGGAGCTTTGTGGAGCCTTATTAGTTTCACGCTTATGTGAAAGGGCTATACAAGCTTTACGACGCAATATTAAGAATAGGTGTTTTTGGTCAGACAGTAAAATAGTATTGGGATGGCTGTGCATTCCGACAAACAAGTTATGCACGTTTGTATCGCACCGAGTCGCGGAGATTAATGACAAATGTTCAAACGCTATGTGGATGTATGTCCCCTCAGCGCAGAACCCAGCCGACCTGGCTTCGCGCGGAGTATACCCGGATGAAGTACAGTCGTTGTCACTGTGGTGGGAGGGACCTGCATTCCTGCAGGATAACGAAAGCCAATGGCCTGAACAGAGCGGCGCGGTACAAGCGAGCTTACCTGAATTGCGTGCACACACTGTAAGCATTGATAAATCGATATCGCCAATAATCGACATGTCAAGGTATTCTAGTTTTCTTAAATTACGTCGCATATTTGCATATGTGTGTCGTTTTATCAATGTATTGGTGCATAAGCAAAGGTATGAGTCGAGTTTGCTAACAGTGGACGAGCTTGAACAGGCGGAGTCAAAGCTGGCTTATTTATCACAATGTGAAAGCTTTGCTGATTTTAAGAGCAACCCAAGTTCTATACCTGGTTCAAGTAAATTAAATCCTTACCAAGACGAGTCAGGATTAATACGTGTAGGTGGTCGATTAGACAACTCGAAATTTGTGTACGACAAAAAGCATCCTATAATTCTGGATACAAAGCATCATTTTACTAAATTGATATTTAGGTATTTTCATTTTAAGTTGATGCATGCACCACCGCAGCTTCTTCTTTCAGCTATTCGTGAACATTATTGGCCTTTGAATGGCAGAGTACTGGCGAGACGTACTTATGGTGATTGTACGCGCTGTAAGAGGATGAAAGGAGAAGTTGCGCAACAAATAATGGGCAATTTACCAGCGCAACGGGTCACACCTGGACATGTTTTTGAGATCGTGGGAACTGATTTCGCAGGTCCCTTTTACACAGTTGACAGAAAAGGTCGCGGCGCAAGACTGTCAAGGAGTTACCTGTGTGTCATTATAGATTTTAAGGTTAAGGCCGTACATCTTGAGGCTGTCAGTTCTTTGAGTACTGATGATTTTATTTTAGCATTGCGTCGCTTTATGGCTCGTAGAGGGCCCCCTCGAGAGATATTTTGCGACAATGGGAAAAATTTTGTTGGCGCTAACCGCGAGTTAGGTGAGTTTCTCACTGCCGCTTCTAACTCTGTGTCAGCGTCATTTGTAGAAGATAAGATTAAGTTTAATTTTGCACCCGCGTATGCTCCAAACTTTGGAGGCTTATATGAAGCAGCTGTCCGGTCTGCAAAATACCACACGAAAAGGGTGATAGGTAATACGCATTTAACCTTTGAGGAGCTAGCAACCCTGTTCGCACAGATTGAGGCTATACTTAATTCTAGGCCCCTATGTCCTATGTCCTCATCTCCGCACGACCTAGTCCCCCTCACCCCCGGGCATTTCCTCATAGGAAGACCGCTCATTTCATTACCGGCACCAGACCTGCAAGAAGTGAACCCTAACCGGCTTCAAAGATATGCGAAAATCGAGCAGGCAAGGCAACATTTTTGGTCAAGATGGAGCCAGGAATATATCTGCGAGTTGCAGCAGCGCACCCGTTGGCAGCGACGCCGCCCCGACATTCAACCTGGTCAGATGGTTCTGATAAAGGACGAGGTGACACCACCGCTCAAGTGGCCACTAGGACGGATTCAAGCAGTGCATCCTGGCACCGATGGCGCATGTCGAGTTGCGGACATACTTACAACGAAGGGCACGATTCGTCGAGCAATCAACCGAATCTGTCCATTTCTGGATGATGATGAAGCTTAAAGCCAGGAGCTTTAAGAGGCGGGAAGATGTTGGCGCAACCAACAAACCTTTTGTTGTGCCGGGCCCACGGTGACTTCGCGAGTGCATGCGTCGCACGCGATGCCGCCGCCCCGTTCGGGACTCAGACTGCACCGTACAACCGTAGCGGCAACACACATTTCTTATATCCTTATTTGTCTTATACGACATTGTAAAATAGTTATTAAATCAAGTTATTAGTACTATCCTGGTCTTCTTCATTGACGATCCTGCGATCCTGGTCTGGAGAGAGCTTACCTGAGGAGTACACCCAACATAATGGCGACCGTGACAGGACACGGTCCTGTCACGGTCGCCATTATGTTGGGTAAGACCAGGATAGTACTAATAACTTGATTTAATAACTATTTTACAATGTCGTATAAGACAAATAAGGATATAAGAAATGTGTGTTGCCGCTACGGTTGTACGGTGCAGTCTGAGACCGAATGGGGTGGTGGCATGTGTGTGACGTATGTATGCGTGACGTCACTGTGGACCCGGTACGATAAAAGGTTTGTTGGTTGCACCAACAGCTTAACAAAAGCGGATAAAAACCGAATCACATTAAAAATAACACTTACTTAACAGTTCTGTGCCAGACTGCTATCCTAATTATATGTTGATACATTATGTTTACATTAAGTGCAGGAGAGATCAACTCTGTACTAGACAATAGGATATTAATGAGATTAAATGGCATATGGAAAATATGCGAACTGCGTCCTGGTGTCATCGCTCATTGTCGGTTGGTGTCGGCGTTAGTCTTTATATAGAAAGGAGCTTAGCATTACAGCCCTTAACAAGTCCACTGCTGAACATAGACCTCTCCCATGAGATGCCACAAAGCACGGTCCTGAGCCACCTGCATCCATCGACTTCCTGCATATCTTACCAGGTCGTCACTCCATCTAGTGGGGGGACGTTCTACACTTCGTCCGCCGGTACGAGGCCGCCACTCAAGAACCTTTCTTCCCCATCGGTTGTCGGTTCTTCAAGCTATTGTAATGTGTCGGAACTCGGAAGGTGCTGAATGAAGGAGACGTGTTGCTTGTACAAGAACTTTAATTATACTGTGTTCTATTCTATACTTAATACTAATTTTATAAATGTATATTGTCGGAGGTAAAGGGGAGTCTACAGGGCACTACACCTCCCACCGACCAAAAAATAAAAAAAAATTAATGATTACATTTTTTTTTATAAACTTTAAAAAATATTTTCTTATATTTTGTTTTACATTTCAAGATACTTTTATTCAATTCACTTTTTTATTAACTTTATATATTTACTTTATTCTTCGGTAACTATTATTTATTTTTCATTTTACTGCATGGCATTAAATATCATTAATAATAATATTCATCAAATAATTGTGTCTTTTCTTTCACGTACACAGCTCGCGTATACATCATTAAGAACATGGCCAATGTATATAGTCCTTTCTATGATTCTCATTTCAGTTAATAAAATAGTTACGTACGAGTAACTTAACTTAGTCATAAAATTATATGTCATTTGAGAGAAGAATTATTTCCTTTACATATACATATTTTTAAGAATCGAGGCTCACTATTTAATCATATATCATAAATAAACTATTTAAATCCCTTAAATGCTTTCCTAAAAGAATAATTTCAATATATTATAAATCTTATAATTTACTGAGGTCATTCAATTTAACCAAAAATTTAATTATTTCATTTCATATTAAGATGAACAGAACAAAGAAGTCAATGTTAAGCCACGTAATCATTTTCAATAACAATAACATAATCACATAACAAAAGACAGATCAAAATACAAATTGCGATCCCAGCTGCGTAAGCGATTTGTGACACTTTTGTTTTCAATTCCAAAGTACGTTTATGGGAAAGTTTGCGATTACATCGTATGATGTTATTATTACATACATATATGGATACGTGTAAAATAATAGATTTATTTTTATGATTCTTATTTATACATAATTTTAGATAGTTACTTTAATTTTACATCCATCAAAAAAAATGCGTTATTTTTTTTTTAATTACAATTTCTGGGAGTATGATATTTACTATATCGTTTACAGAAAATAATTGAATAATCACTGTAACACATATCAACTTTACACAACAAAACATTAAAATTTTAAACATTCAAAAGAACAATTTTTGTGTTTTAAGTAGGTTATTACATAAATTTAAGGTCCTTGCTTTTATAAAAGAAAAGAAAAGCTAACACTTATAATTAATACTTAATAGTTTTAACTCTTTTCAAATTGAATCTTACATTTAAATAAAATTTACTATAGGAAAAAAAAACATGTGATATAGAGATATAAGGAAATGTGTCAATGAGAAGGACACGTTTTGCTTACTCGGTTCAATAGTTTAGCTTGATTTATTTTTTATTTTTACATTTAGTTAACTATTAGGTATTTATTTAACTTCTTTATCAGATATTCTTTATTACAAAATTTTACCATAACCTTCAAAATGTTTTATTATGAATACACTTAAAATGTATCTGAAAATTCTGGCATTAAACACCTTTTAATTTACGTATTAAATATTTTACATTGCATTGTGTCATAATAAATTTACATACATTACCAAGTATTCATTATTATAAATGTTATTTATCATTAAAAGTCGTAAACGCATTAATACCTTTTTAAGATTACATGACTCCTAAGAAATGTGTTTATCTCATTTGAAATATAGATTTATGAAAACATAGGTTATTACACAAATATAAGTTTATATAGCAAAATATATGTTTGTATAGTATTTTTGGTATATAATAACATAATATTTGGTTTTATTGTCTATAAAAGAAAAAAATATTACATTATGAAACTTATATAAGTAATAGCGGATCGATACTGTTTCGACTTGATTTTAAAAACAATATATTAACCAAATTTAATTGAAAATTGTTCAACTTTTACATAAACAAGAAAACATAATATAAAATATAAAATTCAAGGTTAAATTATTATTTTAAGGAAAAAAAATCTTGTAAATTCATATAAAATATACGCGAAATATATGCGCGAAAATGTTTTTTTTTTCATATTTAATTATGGATGTTTTTGTGTACATGCGGTTGTGTGTCTATAATTACAACATGTTTAATTTGTGAGTATTAAATAATTGTTAGTTGGCTGAAATGTGCGCCATGCACTGTACTTTATTGTATAAATATAATATTTATACTCTACTCTGATTACGTTCGTATCTCTAATTTATTTCAACATCTCCTTCCTATTTTTTTTTTATTATGTTGAATTTTGAACTTTGATTAATTGATTCTATATAATACGAAACAATATTTTATAACTATTCATTATTTTTATAACGTAATTATTATTATTACGTGTATAATATGTACCTATTGCAATAATAATTTATATTATGATTTTATTTATTTTAAGCCCTATACTCTAAATTATTGCGATTATGGATAAAGTATATTATTTGCTATATGATTATAACACGTGTATTATATTAGGTATTTATTTAATTATACGTGCAGTTATGTGGATCGATCCTATAGGTACTACATGTGCAACTAGTAGGTAGCATTTTGGGTAGCATCCTAGTAAAGTATGATTGACGTCACGGACGGTATACGAACAACAGAGGTTGCTTAGATTTTTAATTCGAAAAAATAGAAATAAAGTTTGTTTCGGTATATTAATATTATATACGAGTGAAATAGTACATAACTTTGCCGTGTGAGTGTTACGGTGTTGTTACCTATAAAATTGTAAGTTATCTTTTAACCTAATCTAATCTAGAAGATCTCTGATATTTTAAGCCCAGAAGAGGGTACACTTATACGGATCTCTGATTGCATAGTAGGATTGTTAGCAACTAGTTGCCGAGTTTAGTTAGCGCCATCTTCTGCACAATAGTATTAACAGCCACTAAGCGCAATATGCCAAAGTGTGGAGCATGTGGTAAATTTCTAACGTCGACAGGTGCCGTTGCTTGTACCGTTTGTCCCATTATGTTTCATCGTGGATGTCTATTAGTATCTGAAACAACAAATATAAGCAAAGATTGGGCTTGCCCAGAATGCAAAAAAAAGTCACGAAAAGGAGACAATAGTTCTACTCCTGTAAGAGGGATATCTGGTAACATATCACAAGATAATGTGCCCCGGGAGGTCACTATTAGCTCACCCTGCAGCAGTTTGTCTCAGACATTAGACATCAAATCGGGCGAGGAATCTATTGCACAAGAGCTAAGTCGCCAGCTCGTTACCTGCACAGCTGAGATGCGAGAACTTTGAAAGGAGATTGGTGAACTTCGTGCGTCCGTATTAGGGTTTAGTGAGCGTATGGATGGCATCGAGCGTAGGCTTGAGATAATTGAGCAAAGGCAGAAACCAACCGGAGTTGAGGTTGCCGAACTGGAGCGAACGGTGAACTTATTGAAGCTGGAGCTCAACGATCGGGACCAAGAGGCGCTGCTCACAGGTCTGGAGATCGGGCATCTACCGGAAGAAAAGGGTGAAAATATCATTCACACAGTGTCCGTGCTTGCGGTTAGGCTAGGTGTGCCATTAGAGGAGCGAGACATAGTGTTTGCAGAGCGCATCGGAGCGTTGCAAGCGGTGGTGAGCGGCGGGTCGCCCGGTGGCGTTGCACCGCGCGGCCGCCGCGTCGTGGTGCGGCTGGCGCGTCGCCAGCTGCGTGACGAGCTGCTGCGCGCTGCGCGTGTGCGTCGCTCCGTCACAACCTCTGAACTAGGCGCGGCCGCCCCGCCACACCGACTTTACGTTAACGAACGGCTAACCCGATACAACAGACAGCTCTTCCACAAAGTCCGTGAGGCGTGCCGTAGATTCTCGTGGCGTTGCTCGTGGACAAAGAGAGGTCGCATATACGCCCGCCAAGGTGAAGGGAAGCCGGCCTGCTACATTCGTACGGAGGATGACTTTATTCGTATTTTTGGTTCCGATAAGGTTTGAAGTAATGTCTCATCATAATTTAGAAATAAAGTTAAATATATATTTTATACCAAATTATAATATTAGGAAGATAGTGTACTATATACTTCTTTATCTCAACTATGTGGGGAAACTTTATTTGAAACAATATATACAGCCATTATATTATAAATATTATTTTTACTCATTATATCATATTATATATATTAACTTTATAAAACATCCATTATTTTATGTATATTATTTATTTATTTTTAATTATGACTACGCCATACTACTGCACGGTAGAATGTATACATCATTAATATGTTTGTTACCGAACTTAACATCGGTATCTATTTATAACACATATGCTGATTATTTACTAGTTTTTATCATAAAGAATAATCTGCTCATATACTATTTGCAACGGGTAATTTAAAATACTTAAAAATCGGTTTGTTAAACGCAGGCTCCTTAGGTTCTAAGCATGAGGAATTTATAATAGCCATGAAAGAGCTTAAGCCGGACATTATGGCCATCAATGAGACATGGCTTAGAGCCGGGGAAGAGGGGAAAGCTCCCATACTGGATGAATATCGTTTGCGACATAATCCTAGGCCTCAGCAAATTAAAAAAGGAAGAGGCGGTGGAGTAGGCTTTTATGTACATAAAAATTTAGCATTTAAAATTTGTCCGCATCCTTCTACTCCTACTGTTGAACAGATGTGGATAAAAATGAATTTTTCAGGAGTCAACCTTATCGTTGGGACAGCATATAGACCCCCTTGGCTAGACGTTAATATTTTTTTAGATGCGATAGCTGAATCAGTCTCCACTTTAGGTAACGCCGATAAGGTTATCTTAGTTGGTGATTTTAACATTAATCTTTTGGAGAGTGGAAACAACAAGACCATATTACTAAACCAATTTTTAGAATGTCATAGCTTGAAACAAGTTGTTGATACTCCGACACATTTTACTAGCCACAGCGAAACATTAATAGATTTGATCTGTTCTGATGCTCGAGTACGAAATACCCTAGTCAAATACATACCCGATTTGGGAAGCCATGCCATTGTTACTGCTGAATTTAATATAAAAAAGGAAAAACCTATTCCTCGTTACTTAACATATAGACCACTAAATAATATTGTTACAGAATTATTTATCCGTGATTTAGAGAACATTAATTGGTCACTATGTACAAATTTTAATGACGTTAATGACATGGTTAATTATTTTTGTTCTGTTACAAAAATTCTCTTCGATCTACATGCTCCGCTTAAAACCACTCGTTTCAAGTCACCACCTCACCCTTGGATTACGGATACAGTACGGAAAATGATCAAAATTCGCGACGACTATCATGCTAAATACAAAAAAACAAAAAATAACACATTTAAAAATTGTTATAAAAACATGAAGCAGATAGTAACAGAAGCTATGACAAATGAAAAAAAAGCGTATTTTGAACAGTACATAAATAAAAATATTAAGGACTCCAAAACCCTGTGGAAAAATTTGAAAAATGTAGTATATTTCAAGAATAAGACTGAGGAACTTCCTCATCAGTTCAATGACCCAGATTTGATAAATAGACATTTCCTAAATATACCAGGGGGTGACCCGGTACCAATTACTTATACTTCCTACTTTAAACACAATAGGCACAATTCTAGTAATCTTACTTTGTCTACAGTAGCAGAAGAATTAATATTAAATACTATTAAAGAACTTAAATCCAATGCCGTTGGTATAGACAATATCTCCATACAGATGCTTTTAATGACTCTACCCCAATCATTAATGACAATTACCGCTATTATTAATAAATCGATCCAGAGTGCGGTTTTTCCAGATTTATGGAAACTCGCAATTGTCAAGCCTTTGCCAAAGAAGATGAATCCTCTTTCAATTAAAGATCTGCGACCTATTAGTATATTGCCCTGTATTTCTAAAATACTAGAAAAGGTAGTTTGCAAGCAGATGACAGAATACCTTGAAATCAATGGCGTACTGCCTGTTATGCAATCTGGATTTCGCAAGGGCCATAGCACTACTACAGCTTTGCTTGAGGTAATCGATAATCTACTTGCAGCTCAAGATAGAGGTATGTGCTCAATTCTGGTGCTCTTAGACTTCTCCCGAGCTTTTGATTCAATCGATCAGTCATTGCTCCTGGCAAAGTTGTCATTCTATGGCTTTGATGCTAATGCGGTCAAATGGTTTGGCAGTTATCTCACTGGAAGGCAACAACGTGTGGAAATCATTACAAGTGACGGTACTAGGATTCAATCAATCCCCCAGAATGTTACACGAGGTGTTCCACAGGGCTCGATACTTGGGCCTGTTCTTTTCACGCTATATTCTGCTGATATCGTAAAGAAAATTAAACACTGTCATTACCACCTATATGCTGATGACCTACAAATGTACCTTTCCTTTATACCATCGCCATCAGGTCTTCTTCAGGTTATTAATAAAATAAATAACGATTTAGACGCTATTTCTGATTGGTCAAAGTTAAATTCATTGGTTCTAAACCCTGACAAGTCAAAGTTTATGTTAATAGGATCAAAAAATATGATTGCTAAACTTGTAAATGTCCCAATAGATTTAAAAATTGGAAACAGTTCTATTGATCAAATCTCCGAGGCTAGAAGCCTTGGGCTTAAGCTTGATAACCACCTGCGTTTCGAAGCACATGTCAGAGAAAGTGTACGAAGCTGTTTTTATAGATTAAAAATCTTATATAAAATCAGACCATTCTTAACAGAGCAAATGAGGATAAGACTATGCGAGTCTTTGATTTTGTCCAAATTAAATTACTGCGACGTGGTATTTGGACCTTGTCTATTAAGTAGGACTCAGAGGCTCATACAGCGTGTGCAGAATGCATGTGCGAGGTTCTGCTTCCACATACCACCTCGTACGCATGTTACTCCTTTTCTAAATAATGCAGGTCTATTAAAAATGTCATCGCGTCGAAAATTACACCTTGCTACCCTATTATTTGGAATAATTGCATTAAAAACTCCTCGGTACTTATATGACAAATTAGTGTGGGTTAGCGAACAATCAAAATATCCTAAACGTAAATGTACTAAGGTCTTTGTTATTCCGAAACATAGAACAATGGCATTTAGAGGGTCCTTCAGGTATGCAGCTTCTCGTTGCTGGAACGATCTGCCGCCACCAATACGTGCTCTAAAAACTATAGGAATATTTAAAAAAAAACTGATATTAATGTTAAAACAAGACTGTAATCACAAATAATAAATAAAAATTTACTTTTTTTACGTATCCAATTTAAAGGGCCTCCATTTAACACTAAAAGGATATGATGACTGTAAGATTCACTGTATTTATTTATTTTTTATCTCCACACTAATTTTCAGATCACTTTCTGTTTTCGTTTCTTTTCGTTTCTTTTCGTAGATGGTGTTGTTAAATCTTCTTAGTCTTCAATTAAATTCAAATGTTTATTTTATTAAGATTAGACGATATATTTCATGTTGTTGAGTTGTTGAGCACTTGATCATGTATGTGTACATATAAGTGTGTATGGATGTATAGATATATATGGGTTCATATGTAATTGTATGTTTATGATTGCTTAAACAATGTATTATTATTTCCAAATAATAACTCTTATTATGCTGATTCTGTCCCCACACTGAATATTTTGATCTAATTTTAATTAGTTTTAGCTTTAGGTAATGTATGACCGTCCGTGAAGCCAATATTAGGCTCTATTTGAAAACCAGCGCTGCTGTCATCTAGTTCAGCAGCTGTTAGCTGAAATAGGGACCTAATTTGACTTTACACAAATCCTGTTTTTTATATCTCGTGTTATTTTTTTTCTTTGTGATGTCAAATAAAGTTTTCTTTTCTTTTCTTTTCTTTAAAGAAATGCAAATAACTACCTATCTCACTTTATAGATTTGGTCGGGGATCCCCTTAATACCTTGTATGTAACACATTTTATTTTTTGTCATGTCCTTTTATGATTTAAAATTTTCTCATTTCATTGTACTTAATTTCATACCAGTACGACTACTCCTATTTACTTTGTTTAAATAATTAGGCCTTAAGTTATACATATATGTATTTATATTTTCTTTTATAATTCTCGTATGTACATACTTTCTTTCCTTTCATAATAATTTATTCCTTTTGACCTTTTAGCTAGCTTAACTTGTTTTCGTAATTCTATTCACTTATATATTTATTTATTTATTAGATATCGGGAATCGGAGTATTAATTCACTTCATTTATATTTTATTTCGTGATATTTATCACGCGGGTACTTTATAAATATGGGCCCCCCATTTACTTGGGTATTATATTACATTTTCATAACATTCATTTCATTTTATTGGTACATTAACTTTTTTTTTATCATACTATCTCAAGGTAGAACTGTACCTTGGGTTGTGCGCACAACCTTGAGGTCAACTTTTAAGTCATTTTAAAAGGACTCCAACAATTGTCACGGAGGAAAACTAAGTTCACACTATGATCCAATGAAGGATGTGACCCCTATGTACCATTATTAAGGGTAACAAATTTAAGACTTCTCTGGTCCCCAACAGTACTAATATGAGTAAACTCGTTCACATCTCATTTGTACTGAAGGTATTGTTCCCTAGTACCCGTTACTTCCGATTTTATCATCCAATCATGGAAACATACCCTGCTCGAGGACTATATGCTTTACCAGTGATGGACGTTCCCGTATCTCTCCATGATTTATTTATCAAGGTCATTATAATATGTTTTATTTCTATTCTCTTAATAAACCATTTTGCTTCTTTATTTATACATGACCCGTGTTTTTTTTTTTCATCTTAATATCTGTTTGGGTGTATCGGGTATTTTTATTCACTTGCATGCTCCACTTCCATATACTAATTTGCATTATTCTCGCTCATAATGAGTTCCATACCAAGAGTTTAAGCATTCATCAATATTTGGGTGATCAGTCCAATATTGAGGAAACTTAGCAACTCGATCATTCGTAGTCACACTTTCGAACATTCTTTTCTTCCATTCCTCATATCTTTTAATTACATACATTCTAATTTTGTACAAATTGGATAACATTTTTGTCAGTCTATATTTTTTTTTTGCCGTTTTTAACTGTTAGGGAACATTATTATTAAACCTCTTAATTATTTTTATTTTATTTTACAGTATTTCATTATTTTCATATTTATGTTACACGTTATTATTATTTATATTTATTATTATCCACGTGTTTACAGGTCATTTCTTATTTATTTTTTTTGATATTATTATTTTCGTCTTTATTAGAATGTTGTTATGATTTATTTTTATGCACCTGTTCATATATCGCATGTTGCTCTCTATTGTTTTAAGATAAGCTCATTGCATAACATGTCATATTTATAGATATATCATTCATAAGAAAAGTTTAGCATACTTATTATATTCACTGTGTAAAGATTGTTACATTTGAATTTTGAATTGAAATTGAATTTAACTTATCTAGATTAGTTTGTGGTCGTTAAAAGAAAAAGTGTTATTTTACTATAAAATATGAAAAAATTAATTTATGATGAACTATAGTAAATTTAAGGACATAAAAATGTAATAAATCACATTATTTCATTAATTTTTGCACGACACAGTTATAAAATAATATAAGACAATAACTGAAAAAAGTGAATATAAAATCGTCTTGTACCTTAATAAAACATGCCACAGAAGTGCATACATAACTTAATTTATAATTATTGCTTTTTAATTATTTTTTCAGATACAGTAATAAAATATTAAAAAAATCAATTGAATCGTAAATTATCTGATAATTACTTTCAATTTAAACATAGGTGTATTAAATATAGAATATTTAATACTTAAATTCATAAAATATAATAGCAAAAAGAACATAAAACAATCACAAATTGATAAATAAAGTTTTAGATGGAGATAAAATCACAAAGGTGGGAAGTTACCTCTTAATATCTTCTTTGTACTTTCTGACTCAAATTTCACATTCTTCTGGGCTAAGCTTCCTAGGGTACAACTGCTGTTCCTTTCTTCATTATACTTCTCATAATTATCAATATTAAGTATTTTATTCTTCATATTACCTTTGAAATTTTCATAAAGTTTATCTTTTTAAGTTGATCTTCATTAGTTTATTAAATACTTTCTGTAATTTTCTTTAAAAAAAATAGTAATATCAGTCCTTTTCTTATATTCTTATTATTTTTCGTCATGTCCGGTATTGCCGTTAATATTTTTTCCTAATTTAATTTAGATTTCTTATAATATTTTTTTTTTCTTTTAAGTAATAGGCCGCGGCGGTGCGCGTGCATTGTCGCAGCGCACCGCCTGGCAGGGTCGCCATGTAATGTCGGAACTCGGAAGGTGCTGAATGAAGGAGACGTGTTGCTTGTACAAGAACTTTAATTATACTGTGTTCTATTCTATACTTAATACTAATTTTATAAATGTATATTGTCGGAGGTAAAGGGGAGTCTACAGGGCACTACACTATATGACCGGCCCATTGCCACTTCAGCTTACTAATCCATTGGGCTATGTTGGTCACTCTGGTTCTACTGCGGATATCCACATTTCTAAGTTTATTACACAGAGAAACTCCGAGCATAGCCCTCCCAATAGCTCGCTGAGTGACCTTGAGCTTCCTCATTCGGCCAGCAGTAAAGGACCACGTCTCAGTTTCATAGATCATCACTTGCAACACGCACTGGTTGTACAGTCTAGTTTTCAAGATTTGAAGTATACCTGACGAGAAGATGTGCCGTAATTTCCCGAACGCTGCCCAACCGAGTTGAATCCGTCGATTGACCTCTCGGTCGAAGTTGGACTTACCTAGTCGGACTATTTGTCCCAGGTAAACATACTCGTCAACAAGCATATTACCTGGAGCACGTCATCAGTAGGACTAGAAAATTGATTTGGATATTCAAAATCCTAAGACACGTAATACCAGATAATACTAAACAGTCGGACTCTTCCAGATTTCTTCTAAACCAAATATACATATCCCTTGCACAATCTATCATAACTTATTGCATTCCGGTGTGGGGTGGAGCTACAAAGACCCAATTTCTTAACTTGGAAAGAGCTCAGCGAATCCTTCTTAAGGTAGGAAGGCAGCTTCGAAAGAAGTGATTTGTGCCAAACCCGATTGCAGGCCTTCGCTATGTTCAAACTAACGGCCAACGCCTCCCCTTTGGACTCCATTGCCTCCGCCCATCTAGGAGTTAGGTAACCCTAAAGATCACCAACCGGGCGACCTCGAAGGAAACCGTACTGTCGGTCACTACTTGTGATGCTCAAGGTGACAACGCATCTGTTATTTGATTCGTAATCTAGAATAGATGTAGATGTCTATGGGTCACAACAACCACTTACCATCAGGTGGACTGTGTGCTCGTTTGTCACCCTTATCCTATAAAAAAGGTAAAAAGTAAAACCTACCTATTTTGTATTGATCTTCAAGTTCCAATCCCTACGAAAAGATGGCGTTGGTATCGTTTTAGAACGTGGTAACGTTGTGTTTTTTTGGAACTTATATAAAGTGAATGGTGAATGAGCGCTTCAACCTGTATCACATACGGTACCTACTTTTTTTTTAGGACAAGGGTGACAAACGAGCACACGGACCACCAGATGGTAAGTAGTTGCTTTGGCCCATAGACATCTACATCTATCTTCGATTAAGAATCAAAATGCAGATGCGTTGTCACCCGTGAGGACTAAGATGGAATGCCTGTTTCCAGTAAAAAGGGTCTCCGGTTCTCTACACTCACCATACGAAACACAGAAGCGTTAAGCTCCTATTTTACGCTGGTATTCTGTGAGAGCGTGGTCCTTCCCCGGTCGAGCTGACCCATTCGTGCTACAAGTATAATATAGCTACAGCATGGCTCTACCAAATATTATACCCTGTTAACGGATATTTGACTAAACTTCGACTTTGTTTGCTTGCTTACGGTTTAAGATTTGCCTCGTTTTTCGGATTAGCTGCTTGATTTTGACTTTTTTACAACCACTGTCCAAATTTGGAATTCGATTTGATTAAGTATTGTTGATAGAAGTGTTTTTACTCACGGAAAAATGACTACAGAAACTCTTAATATTAAAAGAAAAATGAAAAAACATACTGTCGTTGCCATTATAGATGACGGCGCCTGTTTGTTTCGTGCTCTTTCATTTTAAATATACGGAACCCAAAAAAATGCGATGGTGCACCACCATCGCATTTTTTTCACAAATTGTTAGGTTTTTGGTAAATGATTGGCCTAGGTTTTCAGTTATGATCAACGACAGTAATGTTGAACAGCAAATTAATATTCAGCCGGTATGTTAAAAAATTAAACTTACGGTGGACTTTGTGAATTGGTAACTGCTGGATCAATATTTCCGTTTCGGTTTGAAGTATATCGAAGCGGTCTCCTATACACAGAGTCCGGAACAGATATCTGTCAAGAAAGGCGATTAAGACTTAGCCATGATTTATCTAATGGACATTTTGACGCCTATTGTTGCGAAAAAAATTACACAGCGTCGCATGGAGGTACCTGCCGAAGAGCGTGATCCTTTTTCAGAGCTTGACCATTTAACTGTTATATCTTTTGTATGCAGTGAAATATCATCTCCGACCAGCGGAACAGATCAATCTGTATCGTCGACATTAAAATACGAAAAGAAAAACGAAAAACAAAATAAGGTCGAGATTTACTAATTACACAAGAAAAGGTCACTTAAAAAGTGCACAAGAAAGATATAGGCAGAACAAGCCAGATTGAAATCGTAAAGCTATGTCCGCTTATCGGAAAAAAAATCCGATGAAAACAGGCAAGCTGTGGCAAATTACCAAACTGGGAATCCACAAGTGCATAGAGCAATTCAGTCACGGTATGAGGAAAACATTACACTGCGTTTATGGAAAAACAAGAACCATTCCGCTATCGAGTTATTATATATATATATATTCGAGTATGACCCTGATATTGCTTACAGAACTGACAGCAGTGTAGCCTTGGGTTCCATGACATAGAAGTGTCAGTGGTGCAATGCGCCGAAATGGAAGGATGAAACACCTGGACAGCGCTGAAAAAGTGCAACTTGATCGGTTGAAACACCTATCTATTATTATCTTATCCTTACCTATCTAGTATTACTCCGGATCAAATCGACAATATAATTTGTGCTGGAATACCTTATCCCAAAGGTGACAGACTTCACGAAATCGTTAAATGTAATATGATACATGGTCCATGTGGAACTTTAAATCGAAAGTCACCATGTCTGAAAGATAACATGTGCAGGAAACGATACCCCAGGGATCTCATGAGGGAAACTCAAACTAGTGAAGGCGGTTATCCGCAGTACAAGAGTCGTTTACTAGATGACGGTGGGTTCTCTGTTGACATCAAAAGCACAACCATAGATACTCGCTAGGTAGTCCCATAAAGTCCAGTATTATTAAAAAAATTTAATGCTCACTTAAATGTGGAATATTGTCATTCGGTGAAATCAATAAAATCCGTCTGTAAATACGTAAATAAAGGTTCAGATTTTAGAGAATGAGAAGGATGAAGTTAAAACCTACACAAGTGGAAGATATATAAGTTCATCAGAGGCAGTATGGCGAATCCTTGAATTTCCCATTCCTGAACGTTTCCCTCCACCAAATAAACCCTTTGTTTATTTTCCAAATGAACAGCGAGGTGGACTGTTGTTGAAAATAGGGTTTGTTTTAATGAGACAGATCTGAGTGAAAGAGTGAATAGTCCTACAACATATCAGCAGTAGACTTGTGATGGGCTATTATGAAGATGATGATGAAATAATAGAATAATTTTCTGTGTTAGGCACCAACCTGGCACAAACCAACGTTTTGCATCGGTTGTCTGTAAATTATCAATATAATTTAGAATAAAAAATTAATAATACCCTGAATAACACCGTTAACTGACATTAATTCAATGCGGGAACGAAGTTTTTAATTTAGTAGGAAAACTATATTTTAACGTAACAGTGGAAAGCGATGTATACATTTTCGTAACTTGACGCTTAATACGACATATAAATCTTCAAATGCGTTCCAAGCGTTATAATTAATGTCTTCATTAGGGTTTATTTTTAAATTTTTAACATTATAATTTTCTAAAACTTCTTGAAATTTACAACGTAACTGTCCTATATTCGAAGCGACACTTAGAAATAAATTCTGCTTGTCCAAAGAATTAAATGCGTCCTTTGAAGTCTCGTAAATTTTTTGTAAGCATTCATAAATATAATATGCTTAGCGATAACAATTTTTGAATTAATTTCTTCATCGGACACCAGTTAAGATTCTTTGCTTCTCGTCGTCAGTTTCAACAAATGTACAACAAAATGCGAAATAAAATTACTGTGCTAAGTGGCGGTAGAATTATCTTGGTTGCTAAACGAATCTACCTCGAGTAATAGCGGTTAATGAAACAAGAAAAATATTATTAAAGTAATAATTATGTGTTACAAAGGAAATTATATACATGTAAAGGAAGTTATATAGGTACAGGATAAATGTAAATTATAATAAATAATATAATCATGACTATAATATATGAATTTCATTTATTTACGTAAAATAATATACAATATTTTATTATATACAATATTAAAAACAATAATAAAAATTAAAAAAAAAACTAAAACTAGAAACTTAATTACCATACAGTCATACTCCCCGCGGTATCGTGTCAAGATCTATAATTAATATAACTTTTAATTTTATTTTTTTTCAATTTTTAAAAATATTGGTCTTGAACCAAATAGCAGTAAGTGTGAAATATTTTTTTTAAATTTATCTAGTTCTAACAGAGACACTAATTCAAAATTTCATATATATTTCTACAGTAATAAAAGGTATATAATTGAACGGTAGTATTGAACCCATTTTAAAAACAAAATTTGATCAGTTTTTAAACCACGTTGATTAATTGTATAACTTAAACCCCACATTGCTCTTACTATTTTATAATATTGTCTCCCTGTACCTAGACTTACATACTTATTCCGCTGTAGTCCAGTCTGGAAATGTTCGGATATTTAGAAAAATATCGGTAATAATCTTAAAATAGCTTTAGAAAAGTTTCTTAATTTAACTTTAAATACAACAGCCTGGAAAAGATGCTTTATCTATAAAAAATTGATGGTATTGGTGTGAGAAATATTTCTGGCGTTGCATTGCCTGTTTTTTTTTCCTTCCATGTATAGTAATTAAGTGTATTAGTTCAGGGATTACTGCAGTGAAAATGACTGTTGATTACAGATCTTTTCTTATTATCTGTGTCAATATGCCCGCGGACAGTAATGAAAACCTGTTGGAAATGAGACAGTGCCTAGGCGAAATAAATGCCATTGTTGAAAACTCTGAATTAGAAACTGTTTATATTCCAGGAGATTTTAATGCGCATCCAAATGAACGTTTTTGTAAGAAGATGATGAATTTCTGTGTAAATCAAAACCGGACATGTGCTGATTTTGAGATAATAGGTATCGACTCCGGCTCGTATAGTTTTGTGAGTGAAGCTCATGGGTGTAGGCGATGGTTAGATCACTGTCTCGTCACTCAGTCAGCGCGAACGATAGCAAATGTTTACATTGACTATGGTATCTTTTGGTTGGATCATTATCCACTCATAGTAGAAATAAATGTAAAATTTATGAGGGCTTAAGTGCAGCTTAATGCAAATAACTTACATAGTAAAGTTATATGGGGGACGAGACTATTAGATCAAATTAAAGTATATACAGAGATATGCAATAACTAATTAAGAAAAATTCATTTTCTTATCGAATTTTCAGTGTGGTGATAAATTTTGTAATAATTCATATCATAAAATTTGTTTGGATAAGTTATATAATAGTTTTGTTAATATTCTAAGTGAGGCAGCAGAACGAACAAGAGAGGATAAGAGTGGGCATAATAGTAAAAAGGAACATTATATAACTGGGTCGAATAAGCATGTCAGTAACGCACAAAGGGAGGCTCGGCTAAAATTTCATATCTGCAATATAATCTACGTACTTATGGATCTATATATGATGAAATGGTAGAAAGTAGAAGAATTTTTAAATCAAAATTACGTTGGTGTCAAAATAATAAAGATAGAATTAAAATGGATATCATAGCTTCACATCATATAGAACATGATTTTGGGAAATTTTGGAAAGAAACTAATAAATTAAATGTAAAACCAGACCTACCTATGAGCGTTGACGGAGTGAATGATTCAGAGGCCATAGCCAATATGTTCAAAGAACATTTTAGTGTAGAGTCTCCTCTCAGTTCTTCACAACAGATGGTCTATACTGAGCCGAATCTAATAGAAACACCAATTAGATTTTCCGCTAAACAGGCCAGAGAGATAATCGGAAATATGTCTAGGGGTAAGTCTCCGGGACATGATGGTCTCAGCATAGAACATCTGCAGTATGCTAGTTATCACCTTCCTCGCGTCCTCTCCATGTTTTATTCACTGTGCATAAGTCATGCGTATCTGCCTAGAGATTTGATAAAAACGATAGTTGTACCAATACTAAAGTATAAGACTGGAAACATTTCAGATAAGAGCAATTACAGGCCTATCTCTTTAGCAACAGTGACGGCAAAGGTCCTCGACAGGCTACTAAGCAATGAGTTAGAAAAAGTTCTTCAGATTCATGAAGAACAGTTTGATTTTAGGGCAGGGCTGTCAACAGAAAGTTTAAAACATACAGTCAGATATTATACAGATCGCAAAACCCCGGTTTATGGATGCTTCTTAGACCTGTCGAGGGCCTTTGACCTGGTGTCGTATCATATTTATGGAAAAAAACTTGCCGAATGTAATTTTTCTAATGATCTCATGGGTATCTTCCGCTATTGGTACAATCATCAAACCAATCATGTAAAATGGGCAGATAAGCTTTATGAACCGTACGAGTTGAAATGTGTTCACCTCAACGTTTTAACTTGTATATAAATGAGCTTGCCATGTGGATGGAAATTGTGTCAACAACCTAAGTTATGCCGACGACATGGTGTTGCTGAGTCCCTCGGTCAGTGCGCTGAGAAAGCTTCTGGGAATCTGTGAGGCTTATGCAAATAAAAACGGTCTAATTTATAATATAAAGAAAAGTGAGTTTGTGTTGTTTAAAGCTAATAAAAAGAGTCCCACGTACATACCACCTATCAGACTCTACAAAACTGCTTTATCGAGAGTATCACAATTCAGATACTTGGGACATTACGTGACCGAGGATTTGTGTGATGAAATGCAAATGGAGGAGAAACGTAGGGCTTTAGCGACCCGGAGTAATATGTTAGGCCGTAGGTTTGCACGATGCAGTAATGCCGTTAAAATAACTCTTTTTAAGGCATACTGCCAGTCTTCTATTCGTGCTCCCTTTGGGTCAACTACACACAAAGGGCATATAAAGCATTAAAGGTGTAATATAACAATGCATTTAGAGTTCTTTTGGGGCTGCCCTGCTACTGCAGCGCTTCAGGCATGTTCTGTGAGGCCCGCACCGACGGCTTTGACGCAATAATGCGCAAAAAAGCCGCATCGCTACTAAGCAGAACAAGGAATAGCGCCAACAGTATCCTGGGTGTTATAGCACAAAAATATGACTGTCCTATAATAAGACAAATTATTAAGGTCCTGCAAGGCTGACTTACCTGTGTGTGTATGTATGTACGAGTATGTATGGCTGCGTGCGTGCGTGCGTGTATGTGTGCGCATGTGCGTGTGTGTGAGCGTGTGTGCGTGTGTCTGAGCGAGTGTGCGTGTGTGCGTGTGTGCGCGAGTGCGCGTGTGCGCGCGTGTGCGCCCGTGCGCGCGTGCGCCCGTGCGCGCGTACGCGCGTTCGCGCGTGTTTGCGTGTGTGCGTGTGTGTAAGTGTGTGCGTGTGTGCGCGTGTGCGTGTGTGCGTGTGTGCATGCGTGCGTGCGTGCGTGCGTGCGTGCGTACGTGCGTGCGTGCGTGCGTACGTACGAGCGCGCGTGCGTGCGTGCGTGTGTGCGTGCGTGCGTGCGTGCGTGTGTGCGTGCGTGCGTGCGTATGTGCGTGCGTGCGTGCGTGCATGCGTGCTTGCGTGTGTGCTTGTGTGTGCGTGTGCGTGCGTGCGCGCGCGCTTGTGTGTGTGTGTGTTTGTCTCTATGTGTGTGTGTGTGTGCGTGTGTGCGTGTGTGCGTGTCTGTATGTGCGTGTGTGTGTGTGTGTGTGTGTGTGTGTGTATGCTTGCATGCGTATTACTTCCTCCGTCCACTAGGTATATTATTAATATTATTTTGTGATTTTTCTAATATCTCTGATATAGATTTCATATGTTATCCGAAAGTGATAGTGTAAGTGACTTATATAACATAATTTTAAATAACGTAGACTTGTGCTTTGCTACGGAGGCAGGGCAGATATGGCGAACGCTCTGTATCGGCAAGTATCGGCGAAAATGTTTCACTGGAACAACAACAACAGTTGGATATTCCGTTTGTACACAGCGTGCAGAAAGATTTGTTTCTTAATTTCTATAGTGACCAAGATCAGGCACGCTTTCTAGCTGTTTCGACTAAGGAATCTAGTCAATGGTTACACGCTTTACCATCAAGTAATCTCGGCACATTACTTGATGGGGAAAGCTTGCGCATCGCCGTAGGAATCCGATTAGGAGCGGCGATTTGTCAACCCAAATTTTTGTGGTGTAAATGAGGCTCTGAGAGATAACTACATATTTGTGCCATTTGCTGTACTATAGTTTTTAATATTGTAATGTGTGACTATAGTTTTTAATATTGTATATAATAAAACATTTAAAAATTGTACAAACAAAATTTTATAATATGTTCGTATATATTTTTTGTAATATATAAAGGAATCGATATTAAAAAAATTACTTCTCCAGGCCGAAATGTTCACTTAGTCGCGGCTAGAAGTGACCACAATTTTTAGTAATAGACCTAATTAATTTACAATTTATTGAACTACTATTATAATATATCGAATTTGTATCAGAAATAGTTGATATATTGATTTCTGTTTCATTTCAAAATATATGAATAACGAGAAGAACAAATTAATTCAAACGTTTACACGTGTGTGAAAAGTTGGTGTTTTTCACAGTAGTGAAGGGCGTGACCGAGAAAAAATTACATGCTACGACCCAGTTTCACTCCGCCTAAGGTAGCAGTGAATTGAAAAAAAACCTCGAACAAGATCGTGAAGTTCCAATTACAATGCTGTTATTGTGGCAATTCGTGCCCGCATTTCCATTTCATTAAATCTAATACGTTTGTGAACGATTTGTTTTTACAGTTATGATTTATTCCTAAACATTAAGAGAATTGATTTCCGTTGTTTTGCAGGTGAAATATCTTCAAGAAATGTGTGTTTAACAGGAACTTTAAATGAGTTTTTTTAATCAGTAGTGTACTTGGGTAGAAGACTCAAATGTTGAAAGACAGCTTAATGCATAACTAATTATAGGCTGTAAGCTTGCTAATTTATTCTATTTTGTCCAATTTTACAATTCTACTTTAAAATTCGTGGCAGTACAAAAACCTGCTTCGTTCCGTTTGACTTTACTTAGGACGTCGTAATTAAAGCATTAATCCTTTTCTGTTTACAATAGTATGGTACGTAATGTTTGACTGTTGTTGTATATAAGGAGAAATCCTATGCGTCTTGGAATATTACCCTCCATAAGTGGTCTGGAATTGGTGCCCACAACACAGGACTCGCAGCGGCCGCTGGCGAGGGACTTTATAGAAATATTTCAAATTTATGTATAACTGTCCCAATGTATCTTTTGTTACATTGATGCCTTTCTAATTCGCTTAAATTCGCTTAAATATTCTATTGGAATTTATTATCGCTTGTGATTTTGGATTCTGAATTCAATTCTCAAACAATATTTCAAGAATTTTACCTATTAATTTGTTGAGACTGGATGTGTCATGTGAAAGTTTATGTACTTGCGCTTCATTGAACTTAACCTTCAATTTTCTCAGCTGACTTCGAAAAATGAGGATATATACAATTCTACTGTGTTTTTTTTTTTGTATATGCTACTAGCTAATGTGGCTAATTGTGAACCTTCTAAATGTGTGCAATAGATTTAAAATTACGGAATAAGTCTTTGATGTAATTTAAGGAACTTTGTATCTTCCTTAACCTGTATATTACTGATTCTTATATCTCTTTAAAAGCACAGTGTTAAAGTAGTCGTTTACTAGTGACTATGATGGCTTGGGAGATAAAAAAGGGGTTTGTAGAGTGTTTTTACAAGCGTTGAATATAAAGTCGATTTATAAATATACTTATTAACACAATGGATTAAAGGACAAAAGTGCTTTAATTGAGCTATAAATATTGTATATAACCCTCAAAACAATACTTAGTAGTACTATATAGTCTACAGCTTTACAATCAATCTATGACAATCATAAATACCACTTTTACCGTATTGGAGTGTTATAGCTCAACAGAAGCACCAAAAGCGGTATATTTGTGAAATGTAAAAATATAGCCACTGTATGTATTACGCATGCTAAAGATGATTTATACGGCTATAAAAGTTTTTAATATATCCTGTATTACCATTAATAGAGTTAAGTCCGTACAAGTCCTTTAATAATTTCACGAAATATTAATTATTTTGTCTTGCGTGTTTAACAGAAAATGAATTTAAATTAAAACGAATCCTAAAATGTTTCTATAGTAAATTGGTTTTTAAAGTACTCTTATAATTCAAAATAAATAATTGGTAAATCCAATTGGGCATGCCCTAAGCACATTAAAAAAATTACGTACAACATGATTATACGGATTTTTTTAAAGTAGTTTAAAAAAATCCGTATAATCATGTTGTACGTAATTATATTTCGACAGCACTATCGGCTTCAACACCCTCAAAAAACCATGAAAATGACACCCATGATGAAAAAATGGTACCTAATTCAGCCGCCATCTTCGATTTACATTTCGACAGCACTATCGGCTTCAACACCCTCGAAACCCATGAAAATGACACCCATGATGAAAAAATTGATACCTATTGCAGCCGCCATCTTGGATTTACATTTCGACAACGCTATCGGCTTCAACACCCTCGAAAACCATGAAAATGACACCAATGATGAAAAAATTGATACCTATTGCAGCAGCCATCTTGAATTTACATTTCGACAGCACTATCGGCTTCAACATCCTCGAAAACCATGAAAATGACACCAAAGATGAAAAAATTCATATCTATTGCAGCCGCCATCTTGGATTTACATTTCGATAGCACTATCGGCTTCAACACCCTCTAAAACCATGAAAATGACACCCATGATGAAAAAATTGACACCTATTGCAGCCGCCATCTTGGATTTACATTTCGACAGAACTATCGCCTTTAACACCCTCGAAAACCATAAGAATGACACCCATGATGAAAAAATTTATACCTATTGCAGCCGAACCCTTGGATTTACGTTTCGACAGCACTATCGGCTTCAGCACTCTCGAAGACCATGAGAATAACATCCAGGATGAAAAAATTGATACCTATTGCAGCCGCCGTCTTGGTTTTACCATTTCGACAGCACTATCGGCTTTAACACTCTCGAAAACCATGAAAATAACACCCATGATGAAAAAATTTATACCTATTGCAGCCGAACCCTTGGATTTACATTTCGACAGCACTATCGGCTTCAGCACCCTCGAAAACCATGAGAATGACATCCATGATGAAAAAATTGATACCTATTGCAGCCGCCGTCTTAGTTTTACATTTCGACAGCACTATCGGCTTCAACACCCTCTAAAACCATGAAAATGACACCCATGATGCAAAAATTGACACCTATTGCAGCCGCCATCTTGGATTTACATTTCGACAGAACTATCGGCTTTAACACCCTCGAAAACCATGAAAATGACACCCATGATGAAAAAATTTATACCTATTGCAGCCGAACCCTTGGGTTTATATTTCGACAAGCCTATCGGCTTCAACACCCTCGAAAACCATGAAAATGACACCCATGACGAAAAATTGATACTACTTACTTTTAGTATTATTATTATTTATTCTGTGCTTTTAAAATATTGTAATAAAAAAATCTCTCATTATTATTATAATCAAGTATTTAAGAAATTTGGTTATTCGAATATTGAGTATTTGTACAGCGATCTTTTTGAGCCGCTGCAAACTTCCGAAACAATGTCCACTCACGACGGTGACTAACGCCAACTGAGTGACGCAGTCTCTATTCTATTTAGTTATAACTAGCTTCTGCCCGCGACTTCGTACGCGGATCCTGTTGCTTTTGCCATCGACAGCGGGGTCGTCAAAATCGAAGATCTGAAACGTCTGATGTTGAATTCTAAGAGCCCGGGGACGGGAAAGCAACGTGATTCGCGAGACGATTCGAGACGTTCTAGATCTTTCATTTTTATAAGTCAACAGGAAATGCCCATCAGACTAAACAACTTTTGCTAAGACGTCATTCCTATATATGTTATAGTGTCGCTGGGCATTGGATGGAGTGTAACTCCTTGTGTGTTATTAAGTTAATATATTGGTAATATTGTTTAGATCACGTTCACCTGAGGCTTAAGTACTTATAGAACAAAAATACTTAAGCGCAAAGCTTCCGGGTAAACTATGTTGAAAGTTGACCCGTCCGGCACGTGAACATAAAGATTTTTAGAACTGCTAACCCGCGAAAGAGCGACGTACAACTGACCATGCGAGAAACAACTGACACCGAGATCTACTCCAGCAACACGAAAAGTCTGCCCTTGAGCCTTATTAATTGTCATTGCATAACACAATGATACTGGGAATAGCGTTCTTTAAAATGGGTGTGGAAATTTTTTTGGTATTATGGGAATTCTGGGAATAAAGACGGTTTCTCCTGCACCGCAACCTGTTAAAATTTGAGCCTCGATTATATTTTGTTGCAACTGGGTTACTTTTAGTCGACTTCAATTGCAAAGTTGTGGTGGTCTTAAATTTCGGAGGAGAATAATCGGAATGCCAATTTTTAAACAAATTTCATGAGAAGGAAGTCCGGGCATATTAAAAGAATTTAAAAATTCTATCGGGTAATTAGTGTTTTGCCTTATATCCCTTAAAGTTCTGTCTACCGCTTCTACTCCTTTTCGGTGGGCCATCATACAATCATCCCATATGATTAAATTACACTCACGTAATACCTTATCTTTGTCGCTATTTCTTAAAATGCTACAGGTTGGACTTTCCCTGCAATCTAAATCAATTGGTATTTTAAACATAGTGTGAGCAGTTTTACCTTCTGGTAGCAATGTTGCAGCTATACTTGATGAAGCCACGGCAAGAGCAATTTTACGCTGATTTCGAACATAAGCTAATATTAATTTAGTCAAAAAGGTTTTCCCAGTTCCTCCAGGTGCATCTAAAATCATATTGTTCCCAAATTATTCTGAATACTCTCGCACACGCGATCATAGACTGAACTTTGTTCTGCAGTCATCATTGGGATACCGTTTTCTAATGTTGCCAGCAGTTCCATTGAGTTGTAACCAATCTCTGCAGAATATTCCCTATTGGTAACCTCTCCAACTGAGCTTGGTGTTGGTAAACCATATTCACAGAGTGATTTACCGCCTACTGCTGTTAAGTCTTCCTGAAGAGCTAATAAGCACAGATTTATGGCAAGATCACGGAAATTATCATTAGTTGCGCCTTCATTATTGTGAGATATATTCCGAAGAAAGTCTTCTGCAAATTTTTCTTTATATTTTACCCATAATTGTACAGCATCTGACAAATTACAAAATGTGAGTAATGTTACAAATAAATGGCATAACCGTCGTGGATTATCACTAACACAGGATTCTGCTAAAGCGTCATCCCAATGCTGATCATTTTCAAGCAAACGACGCGCTTGGCAAGCTGCGTGATAAGTTGGATAAGCAACATCGTCTACTTTTCTCAAATCTATAAATGATGTTGGTCCTCGCACTGTATGTAATAATAATTGCAAATAGAAACACTCAGCGTTGTTAGGATGAACGGTATACACTCTACCAAGAACATGTTCTTTGAAAATACCTGGCTCGCTATCTACAGGCCTGCCACGCCGTCTACGATTAAAGACACCTCGTTGTTTATCGTAGGTATAATACGATGGAACTTCCTCATACAAAAGAGATTTTGCAAAATCATCAGTTTGGCAAAGTCGAAAGAATGCTAATAAAGTTGTTTGTCTAGGGTTCTCTAATCGTTCTGTAACATTTTCGGCATTGAAATATATACGTTGACCGCCTTCAAGATGAACATCCAGATGAGTTACAGGTGAATATCTTTCGTGAATGTTGAAACTTAAGATCCGACACACAGCTTCTGAAGAGCTGATATATCTGCCTGGCTGAAATCTAGTAACTTCATCATGTTCATTTCTCAACGCAAATGTAGCTTGGTCACTGCCCTTGTTCATATACTTACAAATATATTTTATTGACTCTACACTATTACACATTTCAACATTTATGTGAGCTTGAAATGCTCTAGACATCACAGGCGAATACGGAATGACCCACCTATTATCTAAAGTAACCTGTTGTCCAGACACTCGCTTTTCAACAGTAATACCACCATTGTCTCTTGAACGGTGACGGGTGTCTATCATGTCCTGTTACAGTTTCATCCACTAATGCTTTTGGATATCTTTTAGTGCAACGACCGTCTTGCATGCAAGGAGCATTTCCGTTAAATGCACCACATGGACCATGTATCATAAGAATTTTAACAATGTCGTATAACACGGGATCTGTAATCAGATCTGGAATTTCATCACTGATTGAACTGTCTACATCATTAGGTCGAACCTGATCTTTTAACCAAAACATGATATGTGCGTGAGGTAAGCCACGTTTTTGCCACTCAACACACTCAATAAGCTCCCGAGTGATTTCATCCCACTTGGGATTGGTAGTTACAGTAATAAATAAGTCGGGACGGGTTTTTGAGTGCAGGTGGCCAGAGGCCCAATCCCCCCCCCCCCCCATCAACATGGTAGTGGAATTAAATAAAAGAGTACCCTAGGAGAGTACCAGCACCCCTGGAGAATCCCTCGCTGAGTATCCACCACGGCCTGAAATTTACTATCAAAATTGTTAGGTCGCGTTATGACCACCTCCTTTTCGTTGTCCTATTTCGTTCGTATATAGGCTTTCTTTGAGTTTTGAGTGATTAATTTAACTTCGATTGCCATTAATTTGCGTTGACAAGTTGTTGTTTGTGTGGCATTTTAATATCGTACGAAGGAATTCTGCTTTGTGTGGTGGAACGCTAAAACTTTGTGACTCGAGAGGATATCGCGTGTGCTCGATTATAATTTTGTGCTAAGTGAACATGGGAGATTGAACTTTGACCGACAGTTCTTAAGTTTTGCAGTGTATCACTTATTTTAAGTTCGATTAACGTTGATTTAGTTAAATTTGAAGTTAATTAAATGTACAATAAAGTTGATAAACTGATATAGTGAAATAAAAGCAGAACTTTTCAATTGGTGAACGCCCACTGGAGGGATCGCACATTGTGGAGAAAAGCAGCGCCTGTGGGTCTGCTGTCCGATTACATCGGTGACGTCAGGTTACATTTATACACACTACTTACATACACCTTACTTACCATCTGACTGATACCCTGTGGTCAACCCTACCTCCGGAACTCGGTAAGTTTGTGTTTGCTTATCAGCCATTGGTAAATAATTATCCATAGGCCATTGGGCCCGAACCCTCTGGTTGCTCGTCGAATGTATTACTCATGGGCCCTAGTACAGTCGACTTCTCTCTGGGCAACCGAGGGCCGTAACAAGAGTAGTGTACAAAATATTGTAGAGAGAACCGATGTGTAGTAGTAGTAATAGTGCATACTCGCAATTGTTGCCACTTGTGTAATTCCTTGGCTTGGTTAACACGGTCTGTAAAATAAAAGCGTCGTGTTGACGAAAAATTTTGTTTGATATGTGTTATAGAAAAGGGAAAAAGAAATGTTAAATTGTAAGATGTTTAGGGCTAACTCCAAAATCTACTTTTGCTACCGTTTGAAAAAAAAGGAAAAAATGCTGGAGGCGGAACTGGTGGATATATCTTCTAAAACGTAAAGAAGCCAGAATTCGAAGATTTGGATTACCAATATTGTTGTGATTCAACACTTAGTGCAATAATAATGTAGAATAATGTCAGATGTTTAAAACTAAGACTGAAAGGTTTGCCGAATAACTAGGCATTACTGACTTTGAAGCATCAGAAGTTTGGCTCGGAAAATTCAAACACTGTCACAACATACAAAAACATTTAAAATACAAAGGAGAAAAATATGTGTAATAAAAATTCTCTAAAGAGCGTACTATTATTCTAGAAGCTGATAACATGAGGAGTACTGAAAAATAGACTCTTAGTTATAGACTTATCAAAAAACTCTCGGTGTTTCAAGAACATAAAATAATTTGCCATTTATTACACATAAAGGAAACAAGTCAGCTTAGAAGACATCCTATTTCTTCGAAGAGGAAATGAAAAAATGGGATACGAAAAACCGTAGTTCTAGTTACGACTGCCTCATGGTGCAATGGCTTAGCAATGAGTTGTGGCGCTGAGGGCCGCAGGTTCGAATGCCGAACGGAACAAGTATTTGTAAGGCTTAAAAATAATTGTTCCGGGTCTTCTAGATGTTTGTCCTCGTGCAATTTATGTTTGTAAACCGCCTCCACGATACAGGACAAAATCCTAGTGTGTGGATAACGTTTTAAAACAAAGAAATAAAGAAGAAAGAAGTTAGAATACTGCCTTACTCACCCTCATGTATCCAGTCTTCAAAACATAGAGTTATTATTTTTGCGATATCAGTATCTTGCATCCGATAGATCAGAGTATGAATCAAAGCCATGAGGGTAACTGTAGAAGAATTTCTTGATTGAGCTGATCAAAACAGATGGCAAGACATCGATTAACATCCTACAAACAGTGAACTTAAGAAAGCCTGGAAAGCGGTTAGAGCAGCAACTATATAGCATTATTTTCGTCATGCGAGACAGTAATATTCAGATAATACATTCGAGATAATTTAATAGTGACGTAAATCTACCAGTAAGTGATTAGATAAAACAGGTCAACATACCAGACAATTTAAACGAATACCTACAAACATACGAATAACGAAGAAGACCTGGCTACAACCGCTTTACATACTGATGAAGACATTTTTGATTCAGTGTCGAAAATTAAGGGGAAACAAAATAAAGATGAAGAAGTTGATCATGTGAACGATTGTAAATTTCCACTAATAGTTTAACAAACAGTTAATGCCACTAAACTAATAAAACGTACATATAAGAATCTGTAAAAATTTATTTTTTACATGTTCCTTGTCCAGACTCCAGATTGGAACTGGTTCATAAATCCAGTTATGTTTTTTAAAAGTCGGTATATTTGTGTTTAAAGTGTATTGCTATATGTTATAAAATATTTATATTCTACTGAAATATTTTTAAAACAGACTACATATAGTCTGTGGACTCGTAGTGCTTGCAGGACAATAAAAATCACCTGGTGATCTCGTGACAGACCTTATGTGGTCTGGGCATACTTTTCTTTTTATTACGTTTTTTATTGCTTGGCAACAAAAAATATCTAGTGACATTGACAGATTGATTGTAACATTTAACATGACGTTATTGACATTTCAGATGATGGAGTTCAAATTTAATGATCACAGAGTACTTTTTATATAGGAAATAGAGGTCTCTCTCGACGCCTTCAAATGGGAATGACAGTACTGCCGTCTGCATGCGTGAGATGGAACTATTTTCAGTTCAGTATATATATGTGTATATATATATATATATATATATATATATATATATATATATATATATATATATACATACATATAACTAGAAATAGGTACGACGCCTTATGTTTATTGTTATTTTATTTATTCCTTTATGTAGCTATTTTTCTTTATTCCGTGTATATTACAAAGAGTACATTTTCTTTACTCAGTATATATTCTATTATATTGAGTTCAAACACGGAATGAGGAAAACTGTATAAATAGAATAAAATAATCCAATGATAATTTTTGTGCGAGCACACACAAGAGGGGAAAATTGACAATAATAAAATCACAATGTATTTAAATTGATCATTTATTTCGTCTCTTAAAACACTTATGAAAATATTTTTCGCCTTTATTTGAAATACATCCTCATCATCATTGGAGTCTCTTTTCCCTTTTAATATTTTGTTTATATCTTTACAATAATTATTTATGAAAAATCTGCAGGATAAATTGATAACAAATTGGATAACTTTGTCTTTGTGTTGACTACAGTTTAAAAAATCAAATTCTATATGCAGAAGTATTATCGTTTTTATGAATTCTTTCATATTTTCATAATATAAATGACGTTTTAAGATTTCATTGGTAATATCTTTCATGGCAGATATGCAAAAGAGGAGAGATTCGGAAGGATTGACAAGCCATTGTCTGCCAGCATATTCTCGGCGTTTAATATACTCATTTATTTGAGAGGCAACCATGTCCTTAGTGCATTGCTACAAAATATCTGCTCACAAATTGTAGAGCGCCTAACACGCGAGAATCATTTTTTTCATCTATGTCAGTTACTTGCACTGTGGGTATGGTCCCAACTTCACTGGTCACCGTCCCCTGGCAGTAATCTATGATGAGATTGTATAAAACTTCACAATAGTCTTTTTCATAATTTGCCCCAGGGGCACGGACACTTGATATATTATTTATTAAGAAGCTGGTGTAGGCACTTTCAAACCTTTCTGCTGTGGGGTTTGTATTGCGGCACCCATGGCTCCTAGTAGCCCCGAAAAAGTTTTGTAAAGGTTCTTTATTTAGGTGCCGCATCCAAATAGAAGTTATACCATAATCGTTTTTAATTTATTTAAAAGTATTTGAATACCATAGTGTCAATACCCAATTTTCCAAAGTCTTTTGGAACATTGTACGGACTACTACCTCAAAAACTTGTGAGTTCAAAACCGCATTTCGATCATTTTTTAGTTTAATAGTGGTCAAAGGGAATTTTATTAATGTTAATATCATTGTTAGCATATTTAAAAAAAGTGTTTCCTGTTATTTCGGTCTCCTCTTTGTACGGTGTTTTAAAGATGGTTAATATACATTTAAAATGTTAAAATAAACAGTAAAAAAAATAAAAAAATATTAAATTAATCTTATTGATTTAAATTATCATAATATCCAATTCATTCTTATCATATTTCATAGCTTACCGATTTATATTAAATCATTCGTATTAATACCATCTAGCGCATATCTTATATACCACTTCGAGAGTCAATCAATTTTTATTTAATAAAATGACTTTACCCATAGAATGAAGTAGATGACGCGCTATTACAAAGCAATTTTATTTGAAAGAAAATATTATTTTGATTTACTACTCTAAAATTAAGTCTAAAAATAAGAATTGTAACATTTATTTGCTATAAAATGAAATTTTTATCGTATATTTTATGACGCACTTATAGTTGAAAATGATCATAATAAATAAATCATTAGCCGTGAAATATTTTTATTTTATATTTAATTTAATTTAAAGGTTTCACTTCTACTGCGTATGAACTGCACACATATTTTTTTGTATTTTCATTTGTCATCAGGAAGGTGCTGATAACAACTAAAAATAATGAAAAATTGCGGTTTCCAATATCCCTGCCAAGCGTACAGCTGTGGCAAATTCCCATTCATGGTAATACATGGATGAATGATGTATATTTTGTATTGTTTAACGTAACACAAACTTAATACATTAAGTACTTTATATTGTTGTCAAGTTAACATTTTTGCCAAGGATAAAATAATTGAAAGGAAATTCCTAATTAGGAACTTAAAATGGTCTCTTCGATTCTTTCTTTCGATCTTTCTTTCGATTCCCATTTAAGGTTTATAAACTTAATTAAATGATGTGATACTTGCTGACTTTACCGTAACTTGTAAATTAATGCTTCCAAGTTTGTTTTGATGTCCCTACGCACACGTTCGTCTTCTATTAAGACTGAGTAAATGGTTGAAGGAATCGTTGAAATTAATTTTGAAATAATAATTAAATATTCAACATATCTTATTGTTTTCTCGTTATGCTGAATTCACGCAATAATATAAGATGAAAAAAAATTTATGATGAAGAAAAGATTGTGAAGGACAGACAGACGAACATAAATATAAAAAAATGTTTATTCATATATTTGTCGGAGCGTCTATAAAATACCCGGTTGGATCGAGGTAGAAGGGAGGGTATATCGAGAAACCCCCTCTTGTGTCTGTAGTATAAAGTTCACTGTAGGTGCCGTGCGCGGGAGGTTCCGCCTAAGTCATTCAACGAGTGTGGTCATTCTACTAGCGCGAAGATAGTGTCGTGGTTCTGTTCGTTGTTGTAATTCTTATAGTGCAGGCAAAGAAGATTTGTGTTGCTGAGAGGCTGCCCTGTGTTTCATTTAGATAGTAGTGTTGCTGTTTGTTTACATATTTTGGTGTTATCATGTAATTACGTACCTCACGTTACACTCGTGTGTGATTGTGGCGGAGACGTGTTACGGTGTGGTCGAACTGTAATTTCACTATACTGAATGTATAGTGCGTTACGTTGTCTTATCACTGATAATGATTAAACTGTGTAAGCAAGAGAACAAGTTGAACATCCGCTCTCACACTTTTATTATTTTTAACAGTTAACGCTATCCTGATGTATTTCCAAGATCACAAGTGGAATACTCTTTTGTAATCTCCGACACCGGAAGTCGGATCTCCTGTTGTCATTTCCGATATATTAATAGCAGGGAAATAAGCTTTTGAGCTCATTAGGAGACAGTTATTTTGATATTATTAGTGTTCATCATCATCATCAATACAGCCCTTCACAAGTCCATTACTGAACATAGACATCCCCAAGGAATGCCAAAAAGCACTGTCCTAAGTCACCTGCATCCATCGACTTTCTGAATGTCTTACCAGGATGCAGGTCTTAATTTTATTTATAACTAGCTGGTACCCGGCGCATTGCTGCCGCGGAAGAAATGATTGTGGAAATATCGTTTTAAATCGTTATATAGTTTAATTAGGAATGGTAATACATTGATTGAAATGGAATGGTAGGACTTTTAAATAAATGTAATGTCGCTACGATACGCACGCCCACTACAGTATGTTAATTGTACTATGGCTATAACCTTCGCGCAAGTTCAAGCAATAAGATGACAAAGTTTTAGCGCATTATATATTAGATTTTACAATATTCTGAAAATGATGTTTTGTCAATCACAAATGGAATAACCTTTATCGCCTTTTACAACATGCTAGACATATAACGCAGTTGGAACATAAACATGGAACTTATAAGTCTCAGACCAGCATATTAAAGCATGATGTGTTTAGTATGGGGACTGACGATCACCGAAGATCCCCTTTACACATACCGAGATATTCCTTCCTTATCCTCAATCGTGACAACGTAACTGCATTTTCGAATCTTAATCGATGATAAATTTAGGGTATGGGCCACAGCACCACTTAGCATCAGGTGACTGATCGTTTGTCACTCCTACTGCTATCAAAATTAAATAATTAATAAAACGTAATTACGCAGACTAGGTTATACATACATACATATAATCACGCCTCTTTCCCGTAGGGGTAGGCAGAGACCACTTCTTTCCACTTGCTACGATCCTTACATACTTGTTTTGCTTCGTCCACTTTCATTGTTCCCTTCATACATGCTCTACGGCTTAGGGTACTCTTAACCTGGCCTTTTTTCAAGACGTCTCTGATTTGGTCTAGAAATGACCGCCTAGGTCTATCCCTTCCAACACTTTCATTCACTAGGTTGTGGTGTGCTAAAATATCACAGTTCCGTTGTTTAAAGTACTGTTACATATTATTCTTTGTAGATAATTTAATTATTCCTATCTTTTTACTCACTCAGTCCTTCCATCAATTTTAATTTGATAATATCGAAAATACCGATATAATATAGGTACCTACGACTTTATAGTTTTTTAGGATAACAAAAACATAACAAAATTTGTATTAAAATATGAGAACTATATATAAGACAACATGTGAAGAATACAGAAATGAGAGATATATTTTGTGGTATAAATTAAAAATTAAAAATTAATTTCAAGGATTGCCTACTATTCTGCGTACAACATTTTTGATAAGACATCTTTGAGTTTTCTTTTAACATCAGAGGAAGACTTGCCATAGACGTCATAGATTTTGTGTAGTTTGTTATAAACATATGAGTGTAAGAAGTCCTTAAGTCTGTTAGGGAATTTAGTGTTTACTGTTTACTTCTTTATAGGTGCATTGTAGATTCCGTTCTTAATAATTTCAGAAAATTAGGGTGAGTTAAGAAATGTTTTATGAACCTTAAGCATAATCCTTTGCAATAACAGTATACCGAAACTCAGCAACTTTGATTATAAGTATAGCAAATTAGTTGTAAATCTTTACATGTGGAAACGGAACATTGAGGTGTATCAATCTCTAACATCAATTTTTTACTTACTTCACCCCAAACCGATAAACAATAAGTCTGTTTAAATTAACAAATATCGATGTAAATACTCTTTAGGAAGGTGATATTTGTTTCTCTATATTAATATTTTTTCTTAATCTCCCGGAAACTGCATGAATATGATTCTGAAATGTTAGACGATGACCACGTATCACACCTTAGTACTTTACAAAGTTTGATTTACCTAATCGTACACAAGAACAAGCTGTAATTGGATTTAGACCTACAGGCGAGAATGCACTACATTGATGGATTATTAGGCTGGCAGACGATGGTGGATTTGATACTGATATTTGATGAAAACACAACTATTTTCTTTGTGCTGAATTAACAGTTAGCAGATTTCTGCGTAGCCAAACCACAATTTTAGACTTCCGCCAAATCAAAAGCATTGCTCTAAGAGTTCCCGTAAAATGACGGCTGTATCTTCTGCGTTGGAAAATAGTTCTCTTTTTTGAAGAGAATAGATGTCATTGATACATCAACAAGAGGGTAGGGCTCAAGATTCTGCCTTGGGGGATGCTGAACTTTACCTACTTACTGGACCTTATTGAATAACCAATATTTGCACATTGCTTCCTATTAGTTAGATACCCCTGATTCCGAAGCTATCCAGCTTTGCCAACAGAATAGGAACAGGCACCGAGTCAAAAACTTGCTCTAAGAAGACACTTATGCTAACCTGCCTTGTGTCTAAAAGGGAGAAAACGAGCTGGACCAAATCTACAACAGTATTCTCACTAGTACAACTGAACGCGTACTATACAACATACAAAAGTTTATGATGTTTAAGAAAATGAGTCAGTCGGTAGTTAACGTTAATTTCCAATATTTGACAAAAATTAAAAAAGTAAAGTTAAAGTTCAGCATGTTTACGTCCCATTGCTCTCATTCCTGAGGGGATTTTAGGGCAAGGAAATGCGCAATGCATGTGGGCGAACTTCATTTATCTTATTCTTATTCTGTCATTTATCTGAACATCCTCCTAATATCTTTCAACATCCTCTTTAGTTGATTACTTACGGTCTATAACGACTGTACCATTCAAGAAATTCGGTGTCGGTGTATATCAACCAACTTTCTTAGATTTACCAAGAGAATTACGAAGACCATTACACGATAGAACTGTTCATACCTCTTAGGGGGTAAGATAATTAAAAGTGACGCAGGAGCAATCACACTAAATCCTGAAACTACATATAGATAGTATGTGTTCTTGAACGAATGATAGCAGCGCCCGGAATTTAAATCAAGACTTCATAGTTGACATGAACATACGTAAGACAGAGAAATAAAATATATTTAGCAGCACCTTGTTCAACTAAAACCTACTTAATAGTTTTCCAATTAAGCTAACTTGTTTTAAGATTTAGAAAGAATCCTTTGGCTCGGTGAATTGTTTCGTATCAAGATCAGAGTGATCAGGAGTTAAAATGAGTTTAAATTTTCATTTGTATTTGAACAGGGGGTAATAAAATCCAACAACTGTACATAGAAAAGTTTTTGGTTCTTTTTAAAATAACCGAAACAATAATTTGTAGGTCTCTGGAGTACTAATTATTCCGAGCGGGAATCATTGTCGCAACTAAATGCGCTATTGAGCCTTCGATTTATATGAAGTCAAGGCCAAGTGGCATGGCAAAAGCATTTTTGATTACTGAATCCCTAATTTCGCATATATACAATCTTGAAAATATTGACACAATAAAAGAGATTAAATATTTTAACTCGAAGCGATAAGCTTGTCATCTTAGAGTTAAAACTGAAGCTTGTATTTACAGCCTTAGGATGTTGATAGTAACCAAAACACCAAAAACAAGGCTTAATATTTAGAAGGTCTCACTCTTGCCTGGACGCATTATCTTGCTTGGTAACATACATTCAAATTGGATTCTCGAATAATATCCCCATAGTGGCCTGTTTTCTTGACATTGATAATGCTTACAACAATGTGTCGATTGATGCAGCAATAAAAATATTGGACAGTTTTAGAATTGGTACAAAAATGTGTTCATATTTGTGGTCGTTTCTCAGTGAAAGGTATCTAAAAATTAAATCAACAGATAATTGTAACACTATACTTATGAGAAAAAGCTGTATGGGCTTAGCTCAGGGTGATCCCATCTCTCCCCTTCTTTTTAATCTTATAACGCATAAAATACGTAAGCAAATGCAAAATGTTCTAGTTTCACAGTATGCAGATGATTTTGTGTTATTTATTAGCAATAAAAACATTAAAATATGTGAAAGGTATATGCAGAAAGTTTTAAATGATATGGTTATGTTGTTGAGTGAAATTGATTTGAGTATATCTTCGAGCAAATCTAAATTATGTTTCTTCAGTAGAGGTCGAAGGATGAATTTGCCTTTGGTATGCTTAGATGATCAGCCTTTACTTTCTAGTGACTGCATTAAATACTTAGGTATGTGGTTGGATAGAAGTTTAACTTAGAGTAAGCACATAAATGAAATTATTTCTAAGTGCTCCAAATTGTTAAATATTTTAAAATTGTTAGCAGGTAGCAATTGGGGTATTGAAATTAAACACCTACGTCAATTATATCTCTCACTAATCAGTCAAATCGTATAGACTACGGTAGTTTTATTTATGATAGTAGTACAAATAAAAATATATCAAAACTCGACAAAATTCAAAATCAAGCATTAAGAGTGATAGGTGGATTCATTAAAAGCTCTCCTTGTCATGTTATGGAAAGTGAATTAGCAGTTCCACCACTATTTTTAAGAAGACAGTTTTTGGCATATAAATACAGTTTAAAGTTAATTTCTTGGTCCAACAACATAACTACCAAACTTATAAATGAGCTGAAATTTCTTTATGAAAAAATTATTGAGTTAAGAAAAAAAATCCGCCACTTGTCACAGTGTGTAATGACTTAAGTGTAGTTGTTATTAATTCTTCGTCGATTCTAAAAAAATTTGATTTGGGTATTTGGGTAATAACAATAGATGTTAAAAATGTCATTAAGTTAAACCTAAACAGTGTAAATTTATGTAAAAATTGTTATGGACCTAATTTGTTAATTAATAGTGTTATTTCTGAACTTAACATAAGGTATCTGGGGTGCTATAACATATTCACTGACGGCTCAAAAAATAAAAATGGCTTAGGGGCTGGTGTCTTTGATCAATATTTATTAATACAGAGCAAAATTTAAGTTAAATGTTGATGTGTCAATAATGACGCTGGAGCTCATTGCAATTTTTCAAGCTTTGATGTATGCATTTAAAAATAAAATTAATAAAATAGTTATGTTTTGCGATAGCAAAAGTGCTTTACAGCATATAGCTCGTCGTGCCTCTGGTTTCAGAGGCAGCTCGATAGGTTATGATATTTTAAAATTTATTAATATTTATAACAAACGGAATGTTCCGTTAATATTGCAGTAATATCCTAATTAATATGCTATGTAAAGTAATATAATTAATATGTTAATATGCTTCGTTCGGGTTATATAGGCCTTAAGGGCAATGAAGAGGCTGATCGCTTATCTAAGCTAGCTGCAGTAGAGGGTGACGTCATTAATTTTATGCCAGATCCGACTGAATATGTCTCAAAATTTAAAAGTGTATGTTACCAAAATTGGAAAAGCTATTTTGAAGAGAAATCTAAAACGAAAGGCATCTGGTATAGAACTATACAAAGCGAGCCTTATCGCGTACCTTGGTTTAATGATTGTGATCTTAGCAGAAATGTTGTTAAGTTAGCCTTGAGGCTTCGTTCTGGTCATATTCCATCAGCAAAGTTCGCTTTTTCAATTGGAAAAAAACTTCACCGAGTTGTGATTTATGTAACAAAATTGAAAATAGTGATTTCTTATATTTACGCGAACACTACACATTTAAATAAAACTAATTTTACGGATTTTATCGCGTATATTAACTTATTTTACTTTCCCGACGTTTCAAGCACTTTACAGCACCCATGGTCACGGGGGGGGACTGAGGTGTATGACGTCCCAATGTCATAGTTAACCACGGCTACCTCCAGATTAAAAATTATTAAAATTATTAACTCCTCTATCTAAAGTATTTATCTAAAGTATCTCCTCTATCTAAAGTATCTAAGATCGGAACAAAAATTAATAATTTTTAATCTGGAGGTAGCCTTGGTTAACTATGACATTGGGACGTCATACACCTCAGTCCCCCCCGTGACCATGGGTGCTGTAAAGTGCTTGAAACGTCGGGAAAGTAAAATAAGTTAATATACGCGATAAAATCCGTAAAATTAGTTTTATTTAAAAATTGAAAATGTTTACCATTTGTTGATGGAGTGTGTCAAGAATGAAAAAGACAGACAGGCTGTGTTGAAAGAATTTAACGCAAATCTTTTAGATGTCGATCTAGTGCAAATGGTTTTATCAAACCCCAAATCAAAGATGTCAAAGGGTTATTCCGGCTTGTTTCTAGGACGGAATAATTATCTTCACTATCTAGTATAAGTTTATTTTTAGGTTGGTAATTTAACTAGTACTCACAATTATACATTTTCTGCCGACTTCTAAAAAGGAGACGGTACTCAATTCGACTGTATGTTTTTTTTATGTGTGTTACCTCATAACTTTTTACTGGATGGACCGATTTCGATGATTCATTTTTTATATGAAAGCTGATACTTTTCGTGTGGTCCCATATGAATTTGATCAAGGTCAGACCAATAGTTTTTGAGTTATTGTTAATAACTTATATTGAAGTCGACTGTACAAAATTTTTAATTTTTAATTATTATTTTGTTCTAGTGTAGCAGTAATTAGTGTAAGATATGATAGGATTGGCATGTCATTTTGATAAAAATCCCAAATAAATTAAACATCGAAAAAAAAAGGGAAAAAAGGCTTAATAGGTCTCTAAAAATCATGATATGCAAAAGTATGCATTCATTGAACAAACACGATCTTGTTGTTGTCTAAGTATCACTGGAACTTAATAAAATATTCTTGAACACAAGAATTACAAAGATAGTGTCTATTCTTATATAAAATCCTAAAAAAAATCTTCCATAAAAATCGTGTAAGGCATACGTGAAACTTTACGTCACTAAAATAAGGATTTAATAGCTTTTTTATTGCAACATTATGACGTTTTTATAGAGTCTGCTTCAGAGTATTGAGAAAGCTCTGAAGAGAAAATTTATGTGATCGCAATAAAAAAAGGTAGCTAGCTATGTATGTATGTATGTATACAACTCTGGTCTAGTTTAAACATTATACTTAGTCAGGTCATAAATTCTGTCACATGTTTAATAAAAAATAATTGAAACAAGTTTATTCATTATGTAACCATTTATATACCAAAATGAACTTAACAAAACATAGATTCTTATGACACTAAAGTTTATTCAGAATGTCCTCCGTGATTTTGAATACAGGCCTTCAATCTGCGCGGCAAGTCGTCTATCGCAGCACGAACGAGGTCCATGTCAATATCGGCGGTTGCCTTAATCAAGGATGTCTTGAGTGATTCCAAATTGAGATGAGGCTTTGAGCACGCCTTTTCCTCCAAGTGTTGCCATATCTTGTAATCTAACGGATTCAAATCTGGACTGGAAGAGAGCCAGTCTTCGTGCCGGATGAAGTCGATTTCACGCGCCGCCAGCCAGTCTTGTGTGCTCTTCGCTCTATGAGCTGGCGCCGAATCTTGTTGGAATACCCAGTGCCTGTTATTGAACATGGTATGAGAAACAGGTTCCACAAGGTTCGTCAGGACTGTATTTTGATACACAACTGCATTCGTTTTTACACCTTTCTCACAAAAATGTACCTCGGTTAAGCCCCAATAAGAAACTCCCAACCATACCATGAAAGAGGATGGAAAATGACCTCGTTGAACACGCAGAATAAGGTTGCTCGCTTCTTCACTACTGTGTGCGTACACCTTATCATTTTGTTTGTTGTAGCTTTCTTCTACGGTAAAAATTATTTCATCCGAAAAAAGAATTTCCCGATATTTTTTCCCGCGTACCGCTTCAACAAAGCGCGGCATCTCTTCAGTCTCAGGTCTATTAGACGAGCATTCAAACGATGTCCTGTTTTTCTTCGATATACCCGAAGCCCTAAGTCTTCATTTAACACCCTTTTCACCGTGGTTTTGCTTAGCCCCATCTGAAGGGCCAACAGTTTCTGCTTACGTTTGGGATTTCTTTGAATTCGTGCCTTCACAGCTTTTATCACTGCTGGAGTCCTAACAGACCGAGGGCGACCACTTCTTGACCTGTCATCTACACTAGAGTCTTCATTGTATCGTTTGATGGTACGATAAATGAATCTTTTGGTTATATTCAAATTTTTCAGTATGTCAAAAATTTGAATTGGCGCGTAACCGCAACGATGCAACGCAATAACTGCAACACGGTCTTCTTTAAGCGTCCACTCCATATTTAAAACTGAGTAAAATTCTAAAAAGTATACAGTTTTATGTTCATTAACAATTTGAAATTCAAAAAACTTTTTTGTGGCCAGCATTCTAAAAGAAATGTTTTTACTGTGTGACAATACTTATGATTTGACTAGGTATAAAAGTACAAAATTACAGAGTGACATAGGCGATGCTTTCAGCCTTCTCTAAGGAACGTCACAAAACACAATCCTGAACTACCTGCATCCAACGAACTCTCGCATGTCTTACCATATCGTCACGCCATCTTGTGTGTTTGTGGGGGGTGGGGGTGTAGGTAACTTATACTTAGCTAATCGGTACGAGTCTGCCACTCGATAAACTTTCTTCTCCATTTCTTGTCTATTGGTTGTCAGTTCTTGGAGCTACATGACCTGGTCACTGTCACTTCAGCCAACTGATCTATTAGGCTATGTCGGTTACTTTGGTTCTACTGCCGATCTCTTCATTATGAAGTTAGGCATGCAGGTAATTTTCAATATAGTCCTCTCCATAGTTTTCTGAGCAATTTAAGACATGGTCCTTCACTGCCAGTTATGTTTTATTTTAATCAAAATAGCTTTACAGATACTATGGTTATAAAAGTGGTTGGACTCCCTTTTCCGTCTAGAAGTCCTTCTGGATAGGTACCACACTCCTACCTACTTCTGTCGCTAAATTGCTTGCACTGCTATATTTTGACCTAAATTGTACAGAGCCAGTATAATATATATAAAAGTTCCTGCTGCACGCACACATATGCACCTAAACCATAATGTTGATGAGAAATAATTTCAGAATTGAGTGCGTGTTCTTGCTATAAGTTGAGTTTTGGTTTTGTTTTTATATCATTTGAAATATACCCAGCACTTCGTTTTTCGTTGTTGGTCTGAGCTTAAACCATATAATTTTAGATATGAGCAATTAACGTAATGCAAACATAAACCAAATAAGTCTACAATGTATTTCTAATTCTTACAGCAATGGATTTAACTAACACGTTTTCTTTGTGGTTGCTTAATCCTTTCATAATTTAATTTGCAATGAACTGAATGGTTTCAATAATGAGCGAAAACGGCCTTTCTGTTGTGAACACATTTGTTTGATGCTCCTACAGAGTTAAAATCGTGTTGTTTATAATTTATAGTTTATAGTTTAATGATATTTATGGTTTAATAATTATTTAACATATCTTACAATACACTTTTTTGTGAATACTTAAATTTATAAGTGCCACAGCTGGCAAGAAATAAAAAATTCTGTGTTATACAGTTCATAGTAAATATCATCAGTAGAGCCACAGAAAGCGTGTAAATTAAAGCCCAACGAATTAAAAAGAATACGTGTATATATTATATATAAGACAAATTTCAGTCCCCGTCAGTGATCTACACATTTTATTTTTGCTACCTACACCTGATAATGCCTTCCACTAAAATTGACAATAACAAAATTTGCACCGTACAGTTAGGTATAGGGACGTTTGTCCGATATTTACTCATATATGTTTTCCAGCAACTTCCTAAAAATTTCCTTGCCTCACCCCCTCCATCATTCTTTAATTTATAGCAAATATTTAATGTACATATACAATTATTTCCTTATGTTTAGGTTTTAACTTACATTATGCTACTTACATTAATACATACGTGCGCATCTAGCGCCGCTTGGTTTAGAAATAGCGAAAATTCAAATACCTTAAATTGTAGTAGTAAACATTAATTCATTACAACATTCCACGCTAATAAATCCTAATATAATGTCACCCAGGTTTTGTACGAAATATAATGAAATGTAGGTAATCAGGGAGGAATTACGTGGTCGAGCCCCTGCTACTGTTGCTATGTCGCCTGCACGGCAACCTTTGATGATGTCGTGCACAACAAGTTAAGATAACAGGAACTTAAATTGGGGACGATAAAATATAAAGCAAATAATCCCGGAAATCTATTTAATGAGAGTAAACTTCAGAGAAGTCTTAATATAAGCGAACTGAATTTCAATCAACGTTACAAAAGACTCGGTTGTAACAAATTTCCAAGCAACGTTTTGCTCTAACGAATATTTCAAGTGCACTTTAGATTTCATCAACAAAGTAATTAAAATTTCACTGATAAATGGCATTTTGAAATAACTTCATTCCCGCTCCTAATTAGTTAACAGGATTTACTATAGTTAATTTTGTTACAAAATAACTGCATTTAATAATAATATTATTAAATAACTAAATTAAATATACGAATTACACATCTACATAAAAAAATTATACATCTCCTTAAAATAAGCTATTTCATTTGATGTTGTATTTATGCTATATTTTTGTCGACAAGGGCTTTAAAATATAATTTATGTGAAATATTAGTTTACCGTGTAGTGGCGGTGTAAGAATATCGACTATCCTATATTGTCCCGTGAATGTCATAAGAGGCGATAAGGAGAAACAAACCAGAAGATGAGCAGTAGCATCGAATAGAATAGAATAGAATAGAATAAAATAGAATAGAATAGAATAGAATATTTTTTATTCAATATACATTACATGTGAATTCTTATTGAAAGTCATTTTTTACTTTACCACTGGTTCGAAAAAAAAAACCTCTGTCCTGGGAAGAATCAGTAAGAAACCCAGCGGGACTTTTTTTTAATACATTTTACAATATAAATGATTACGAACTATTTACAAAATTTATTTTAGAAACTGCTTGGAAGCGACCACCTCATTCCCAGGGGTTATTATCAATCATGTATTCATTAATACTATAATAACCCTTTTTATACAGTTTAAGCTTAATAAAACATTTAAACTTGGTAATAGAGAGAACCTGTACACTTTCCGGGACCTTGTTGTAATAGCGTATACATTGCCCCAAGAATGAATTACTGACTCTGTGGAGTCGAGAAACTGGCATCACTAGCTTGTGTTTGTTCCTAGTGTTTACAGAATGTATATCACATTTTTATTAAAACTATCTTTGTTTTTGTGAACATACATTAAATTTTCGTAAATATACTGAGAGGCCAAAGTTAATATATTAATTTCCTTAAATTTATCTCTAAGAGACTCTCTCGGTTTTAGATTGTAAATAGCTCTAATGGCCCTCTTCTGTAAAACAAAAATAGTTTCTGAATCAGCCGCATATCCCCATAGCAAAATCCCATAAGACATTATGCTATGGAAATAACTAAAATAAACTAATCTAGCTGTCTCGACACTTGTGAGACCTCTAATCTTTTTTACAGCATAGGCTGCAGAACTTAGTCTGCTTGCTAATTTGGATATATGGGGGCCCCACTGGAGCTTTGCGTCAAGAGTGATGCCTAGAAAAATAGTGGATACAACAGGGCTCAATTCCTCCCCATTTAAAAACACTTTGGTATTCAGATTTTTAACATTCGTTGTTGTAAATTTAACACAATTAGTTTTATTTCCGTTCAAATGCAGATTATTAACGTTAAACCAATGCACTAATTTTGATATAGCATTATTCACTTCGTCACATTTAAATGATTGAGGTTTAAGTTTAAAAATCAAGGAAGTATCATCAGCAAATAATACTATATCATGACTATCCCTTACAAGGTGAGGTAAGTCATTAATATACACCAGAAACAGGAATGGACCGAGAATCGAGCCCTGAGGAACACCCATTAGTACAGGTGACCCGGAAGAACTTTTACTGTTACGGCCTGCAGCTGCCTAGCTAATGGTAGTATCCACCTAGGCCCATAGTAGGAAGATCCTACAGGCAGATACAGGTCGGGCTTTTGGCCAAAGTGGAAATTTCTAATAGAAACAAACGAGGGGAAAGGTCACTACGATAAAGGCACTCACCTGCTCCAGGAGCGGAGACGATTCTCCTAGACCGGCCCGGCTGATGACAGTATCGTGAGTGTATGTGTAATTGTATGTGCGTGTTTGTTGACGGGCCCTGATCTGGATGACGCAATGCCGTCCGGGAGAAGGTATGCGCTGGTATCCTCGGAACTTTCCCCCTCTGGAGGCACTCTTCCTGGTTTGTCACGAAATGGGACAGCTACACGTAGTACTTCAGAGGTAAATCACTATTATAGTTGCACAATTAATTAACAGAGTTAGTAGTTCCTAATGAACGATACGGTTCTCACAACGATTTACGCGGGTTGATACTTTCGTAACAAGTTAGGCGCGGAAAACGTCAGTCTAGCTTGCAAGAAATCCTACAATGAATCTCGAGAAGTCCGATCCCGCCGCGTCAGGCGGTCGGGGGGAGGGGAAGGTGACCTCGATATCGAGGCCAAGCGCGCGCGTTAGAATACGTTTCGAAGGTAAAAATAATAAAAATAAATATTCTTGCCTAAATATTTACCATTTATAATAACCTTCTGTTTTCTATTACTTTCATCTTTCATCTACTACATCTTTCTGATAACAGCAAAATTACAATAAAAAACAGCGGTTACCAACACGTTTGCCAAGCGTAGCAAATAGTACAAAGAAAAGGCATAGGTGAAAAAACTAGGTGCAGTTAATGTAGAATGAATGAAGGATGATCTGGTAAGTTCTTTAGGAAGTCGATGGATGCTGGTGGCTCAGGATCGTGCTTTGTGCCAGTCCTTGAGAGAGGCCTATGATCAGTAGTGTACTTGTGAATAGCTGTCATGTATGAATGAACTGCCTGTAGCATATAAAGTAGAGAATACGTTTTCAATACAGATTATAAATAAAATTTATTGAAAGATATTTTTTGCCACAATTTTGCCAAAGTTAGATTTATGTCGTTTTTGTTATGTCTTTTTCAGCCCACTAAAGTCCACTGCCGGACTTGGGACATTTCTATAATAATCATCCAATCAAAATTCAAAGTTCCCAGAGTTTATTGCCGGGGCTATCTGAGAATGTCTTCTATTCGAAACCGGTGTAGATTTTGAGGTTTATAAGAGCTTTAAACAAGCTTTAGTTATATAAATAGCTTGGAATCTGAATTTGATGTGATCTTCTACCGTACTAAAGAGAAAACGTGCTCTATGTGAATTTTAAAGACGATTTCGCTAGTAATATAAAAGTCAATGAAAACGATCAATAAGAACGTATAATGCTTCGGATAAATAAATAAATACGAATAAATACATATTTATTTGCAACAGGGATTTTATGAATAAGGAATTTCACCTTATTCATAACATCCCTGTTTAATCTATTGGAATTAAAAAGGTTTTATTGAGCTTAACACGTCGTAATACTGCAATTTACGCAAATGATTCAACGTTATCGAGCTTGTGTTTGGCACCGTAATTTGGTTTAAGATTACTTGCCTTTGTATGAGCTAGAAACTAATTTAGTTTACGTTTATAATAATTTGATTGCACGTTTAACGTAGAAGCAGAATGTATTTTATTTCAAAAATACCTATTATTTGTCTGATATGTGTTAGAATATTTATAACTTTTATGAATAAGGTAATGTATAAACATAATTATAACGCTCTTTTTTATCAAAAGAGCGTTATAATTATGTTTAAACATTGCCCATTCTGGCAGATTTAAAAAGATGTACGTGTATGGTAAAACTTGCAAATCTTGTATTGATCAATCCTAAATTTTATCATTTAGGTGAATAATAAATTACCTATATTATAATAACTAGATGTCTTTTTTTAATAAAAGTTGAAGCAACAAACATGCGACTTACCCGATCGTAACTGATTTTTGCCGTAAGATGTTGTTGGATGTTTGTAATTTTCACAGCGGCTAAACGGATTTAGATAAAATTGGGGGCACAACTAAACCACTTCATGAATAAACTTATGGAATAACAAATTTACTGCTTAAAGTGATAAGAGCTATGTATACCAGCTAATCTAAATATTCATAAAAAAATTAATGTTCCTTTGTTTGCCCTGTATGCATTCAACATGTGTGTATGTAAACTATGGTGGGTTGGGTACGTGACTGCGAAGGTTATTTAAAAAAAATATGTTGGTTTATTTTAATGCTCTCCTTAATATGAAGAAGCTGAATGTCACTCAGCAAACTACGGCGAAGGCTATGCTTGGGTTTATCTGCGTGATAGTATTAGTAATGAAGACATCCACAGATGATAGTGAAACTAAGCCAACTAACATAGCCATATATCTCTGACAACCGATTGACTGAAAATAGTGGCCGTCCAACACATGGTGATTATAAGTTTTTCATGGCAGTAGGCTAAGTGTTCCATTATAAGACACAGGGTTCCTTTAACATTTCATCGTAATGCAGCTGTCTACTAATCTGCGATTTTGGAGAACTTTAGTAAAATGTTACTTACGTGCTTAGTAAAGCAGGACACATTGTGCCAGCCCGTTGCGTGGAGCTTAAAGAGGATCTAGCACTAGCAGGATTAAGTAGCCTCACATAGAATACGGTTACAGGCGCCCTAGTAACCCACTTTCCACTTGACCACTGCACTTGAATCTTTTTGAATTTATATCGTATTTACCACGAAGAGTATTCCGACAAATAGTGCGGAATAATTTCAGCCTCAAAGTTTATATTTATTTATTTATTTATTTAACAATTTATGTACACACAAAATAATGTTACAATGAAGAAAAAAAAAGATATTTTGTACAAAGGCACTGCTTATTTCATATTGAAATTTCTTCCAGCAGGCCTGATACTGGACAAATTAAAAGAGAAGCTGATCTAGTGTGCACTCTCATAATAAAATTTTATAATATTAATATACTTAACATAAAGTAAAGATAATAAAAACTTATATCCATGTAAACATACATATAACTAAATACCACTATAAATACATATACATACATACACACATATATATATACATATGTATAACATATATAAATATAATAATATATTATATATATATAATCATTGGGACGACAAAGAAAGATAGTGCTCTTTGACTCGCCTTTTGAACACGGACACTGTTTGAGCCTCTTGAATTGCAGCAGGAAGAGAATTCCATAACCTAACTGTAACGCGTGGCTCTACCACTGCTTTTCACAGTGTTAGAGCCACGCGGCAGCTTTTGCTGTCGCACGGTTGGGCCGGCTCGAACCGGGGTGGTATCACGACCTCACAGAAAACCGGCGTGAAGTAGAGGTTTACCTCTGCGTTTCGCTTGGTGAGTCCAGGTGGCCGGAGGCCCTTTTTACTGAAATGAGGCATTCCATCTTGGTCCTCACGGGTGACAACGCATCTACATTTTGATTTGTGGATTTGTGTTGAATGGAGGATAGATGTAGATGTCTATGGGCCGCAGCAACCACTTACCATCAAGTGGACTGTGTGCTCGTTTGTCACCCTTATACTATGAAAAAAAAACTGCATGTACTGTAAAAGAGTGAGAATAGGACTTAGTTCTAGAGGAAGGTAAATTTAGGAGGGTTTTTAAATGTGATCTGCAAACTGCATCGGGGGAGTGCGCAAAGTGGAATCGATCACGTAGATAGGGTGGTGATGTTGGATTGTATAGTATGTTAAAGATGAGGCATAGGATTCGGGTATTCCTGCGAAGTCGGATTGGGAGCCACTTGAGCTGTTTGCGATAGGAGGAGACGTGGTCATACTTTTTTAGTCCGAAAATATAACGAATACATAAGTTTTGCAAGCGCTCAAGTTTGTTTAATTGCTCCTCAGTCACATCCAAATAACAGACATCAACATAATCAAGAACCGGGAAAATAAGTGTTTGAACAAGAGAAATCTTCATTGATAACGGCAGAAAATGTTGAAGGCATTTTAAGGAATGAAAAGTATAATTGATTTTCCTGCTAATTTCTGTGATATGGAATGCACATTCCATGTCAACTTGCAATCCATGATGATGCCCAGATTCTTAACCGTTTCTGAAATGCTTAGTGGAATGCCATTAATTTGAAGAGTTGGCAGTGAAGAAAAGTCAAGTAATTTACGAGTAAACCTGGTGCTTATAATCATTGCTTGTGATTTTTTAGGGTTTATAACAAGTCCGTATGATCTAGACCACTCATCGATTTTATTTAGATCGTTATTTATTTCAAATAATGCTGAATTTGCTTCAGTCACTAGAAAATGACGATACAGCTGCAAATCGTCTGCATAGAGATGGAAGTTTGAAGATATCACCTGGGTGATACAGTTGATAAAGATGGAAAAGAGTAAAGGAGAAAGGACGCCACCTTGAGGTACACCCGTGGCTAGATTGCACTACTTAGATAAAGTTTCATTGATACGAATACACTGAGAGCGGCCACGGAGGTAGGAATCAAACCATTGATTGAAGAAGACACATTAATAGAATGAAGAATGCTAAGAAGTATATCAAAATCAATAGAATTGAAGGCACTACTAAAATCTAACAGCACAAGTACCGTTAAATATTTTTGGTCTATTGCGCACCGGATATCATCCGTTACCTTGAGGAGAGCAGTAGTTGTACTGTGACCAGGCCTAAAATCGGATTGAAACTTAAGATATTGTTACGGTTAAGAAACTTGGTTAATTGTGTGTGGACAATATGTTCAAGCACCTTTGAAAGAAATGGTAAAATGGAAATAGGGCGGTAATGTGTTGCAGATGAAGGATTCGAAACTTTGGGTATAGGAATAATATGAGTTAACTTCCATGACGACGGAAAGCAACAAGAAGATAAAGAGAAATTAAAGATATGAGTAAGAATAGGGAGCAGAAAGGGAAGAATCAACGTAATCATTTTAGAGCAGATGTTATCATTTCCCATAGCAGTAGATGAAATTGCAAGGACGGATCGCATAGAATCATCTTCAGTAAGAGAAGTGAAATTAAATGAGGAATAATGACGGCTTAATAATAATGGCTTTGGTGAATGATGAAACTATGACAGGAGGATTGGCAAAATGTTCGTTGAGACTATCCAAGTTAATTTCACTTCCCACACTAGCAGAATATTTTCCGACATCGACAGATCTCAGAAAATTCCATGCTTTTGCAGTATCGCAACTTGTGAGGATATCATGAAAATAGCGCCTTTTAGCATTTCTACACAAACGATTGCAGCGATTTCGTAGTATTTTAAAGCTGATTAAATTGCGTTCAAGGGGATATCGCTTATACCTTCTTTTAGCTTTATCTCTACGCGCCATCAGGTCTTTTATATCAGCTGTGATCCACGGTGCAGGGTTGTGCCTTATTTTCACACGTTTTACTGGTGCATGGTGATTATATAAATCTAAAATTAGAGAATTGAAGTTAATCACTTTGTCCTCAATGTTAGATAAATCAATAACCGGTGTCCAGTCAATTAAACTAGCATCGCTCCTCAACGTCTCCAAGTTAATGCCCTTATAACTTCTAAGATATCGAAAATGTGGCTTGCGCTTAGGGGGACGTACACGGTAAGATAAGTAAATGAGATCGTGATATGAAAATGAGGCACATATTTGTCCGTGGTTAGCAACACTATTTAAAGACGACACAATAATCAGATCTAGAATAGATGCAGTACAATTGGGAAAGTGATGGGTGGCAGATAGAGGCAAGATTTCTAGGTTATAAGATGACATAAGAGATTTAAATTTATAAGTACGTAAATCATTTTTAATTATACATGTGTTGAAATCGCCCATCAAGATTACATGGCTATATACGGGACTGAAATTATTAAGAAGTGTATCTAATGTATCAAAGTAATTGATATTAAGGTTAGAACTATACAATACTCCAAGGAAAATTTTTGTATGATAAAGTGTGATTTCAAGGAACAAATATTCCGCAGATTCCGAGTAAGTTGATGGAGATACGCTAATAACCCTGTAAGGTATTTCCGAACGTAAATAGATAGCAACACCTCCACCACCTTTGCCTACCCTATCGTTACGAATAAGAACGAAACCAGGTAATGAATATTGAATAGAAGGGAGGGAAGGCTTGATAAAAGACTCTGAAATTAGAAGAGCATCTAGATGAGTACTGTCAATGGATGCGAGAAGGTCAGAATAATGGCAAGGAATACTTTGTGCGTTTATGTGAGCTATATTAAGATTATCAAGATATTGAGAAAAAAGGGTTGAAATACGATCATGCAGGTTAAGATCTACGGAAGGCTCTGAGTCCAGGCTTAAAAAGCTGTTAGATGAAGATGAGAAAAAGCTATCATTATTATCTGTATCGTTATCTGTATACATATTTAAAAAAATGGCACAATACTAATAAAAATATTTAAAAAAGAAATTTATTAAAATATAAAGTAATATGTAAGTAAATTAAAAATAAATTATCTTATACTTATACAATATTATATATAGAAAAAAAATTAACATTAAGGGCAACTCATCTTACTCACTGGCGTGATGGAAGAAATTTATACTAACAACTAACATTAGTAATTAAACAATTAGTGTGATTAAAATAGAAAAAAAAAAGAAAAGAAAACAAAAAGAAAGCTGGCTACAGTATACTGTACAAATCAATATAAACACATACTATATGATATAAAAGTAACAATACTACTAAAGTAATATTATATTTTATAGATAGTACAAACAATGAAATGTCAAACCCACGTATATACTACAATAACTTAATATAAATAAAATATTAGTTCTTAAAATTAAGATACTTTGTGTTTCGTGCAATAAAGAAGCTATTATCACTTTCTAAAAATACTGTAACGGAATGTCGCATATAATTTGATCAAATAAAATAAAAATAAAAATATTCCACGACACCGACACAAATGTGTTCATTTGTGTTGAACGCCAATGTCGCAGAATACCTTAATATTACTTGATGTCAAACGTTCAAGCTATGAAAGTATTCAAAGTAAATACTTATTAAAGTGTAAGGTGATCTTTTGCAAGCAGTGTAATACGAATGATAATGTACCTACAAAGAAAACTATATTGGTTACTTATAGTACAAACAAAAGTTTTTATTACCGACATGAAACATTATAGATGATACGGCGAAATATGGGACATTGTATAAATGTAATATATAACTACACAAAAACAATATTAACGCCGACGTGTTTTCTTAGGAACGTTTGCACTGTTCGTCGAAGATTTTTTAGGAGATGCCATTGTTTCAGTTTGTGGTGCATTGCTTACATCTGAACTGGACGGATATTTAGCTGTGAGCAGTTCTAATTCTGCCATACTTTCAATTTTTCATCGAGATTTATCGGGAAGACTTTTTATTATTTTGCCTTCGGACGACCAGCAATGCTTTATGCCAAAATGTTTACGCGCTGAAGTGAATACTTGATGCCTAGTCTTGGTCAAAAACTCGGAGATGGTTATACCGGAGCCCTTAAGTCTGGTTTTACTATCCCATATCAACTGCCTGTGTTCGGTATCATAAAATCTAACTAGCACAGGTCGGGTCTTATTTTGTGAGGTGCCCAATCATAATAATTATTGACAATCTAATACCTCCCCGCTTTCTACAATTTTTAAGTTGATGTATAATATGAAGCTTTAGGGACATCTGTTCATCAGATCTCTACCAAAATTGAACTCTGTAGAAGTTATATTTCAAAAACCGAAAAAGTGCGAGTAAAATTTGCGCCCTGAGGCTTCCGCATAATTTTATGTAGATAGTACACCCGTCCTGGGAATTATAGGTTAGGCAAGGACCACACATCGCAAACGAAATGACAAGTCGGATTGAAAGGACGAACTTAACATTGCAGTAGAAAAATATTTTCTCCCATATCTCTGTCTACAGAAGAGTATGATCCGACTACAAAATATGTAAAGTTGTATTCGCAAAAATATTATGACATAATATAACAACAAATTATAATGATTTTCAGAACAGTTTTCTTTACTTGTGTAATAAAGAACTAGGTCAACGGAAAGTAACCCAAGACTGGAACCCTTTAATTTACGAGTGTACAAGTTTGCATTTGTGACATAAAATATCGTACCTTTTAATTGAGTTAACTAAGAACTTTAAATTTTAAGCTAAAAAGGGATTTTTAAGAGTCGATTTCCGCAAAATCTATTTGTATCGGATATACTCAGCAAAAGTTACATGACCAAATCTGAAATATGTAATTCTGATAGAGCTGGAGTTTTCGTGATGATTGAATATAAGATTTTATTAACATTTAAGTAAATTTACAGTATATTACCAGTGAAAAATATCTACCCATTAGCACCGTAAGAGGCAATACGGAGAAACAAACCAGAAGATGGGCAGTAGCGTTTTCCCATTAAAAACCATAAAATATAAATTACAGTTACAACCCGCCTGCCATGTGCCAAATTTGGCCAATATCCTCCATATGATGAAATTAAAGGTCTCCGTTTGAATGCTAATAAAACTAAGGTTCTGGTATTTGAAAGGGACGAAGAGAGAACGAAGTGTGAAATATGGGTAAATCAGGAATGTCTAGAACAGGTAAATGAAATTGTATACTTGGGGAGTGCTTTTAGCCGGGATGGAAGACGTGATTTAGATGTGGACAGGCGTGTCGCTGCCGGGAACAAAGTCAATGGTGCCCTGACTGCGTTAGTCAAAAGGCAAGGCGTAGCGAAGAGTGCACGCCTTGCAATACATAACGCAGTGTTGGTACCGAGTTTGTTATATGGCAGCGAAATCTGGGTATGCCAGAAGAAGCATAAAAGTAAGTTGAATGCAGTGGAGATGCGATCTCTTCGTAAAATGTGCGGCGTTACCTTGGCCGACCGAAAGCGAAACGAAGAGATTCGCAATATGGCAGGTTTGAAAGATGACCTTATCACAAAAATTGATAAGGGCGTGCTTCGGTGGTTTGGGCACGTTGAGCGAATGAGTGAAGACCGAATGGTGAAGAAAATATATAGCGCGAAAGTTAATATTAAAAGGTGTCGAGGTAGACCGAGACTAACTTTCGAAGACCATGTGAGCAAATTGCTCGAAGAGGGTAGGGTTAAGAGTACTCAGATACCTAGACGTGCATGCATGAAGAAGATAATGAATCTGAAAGAAGCGAAAGAGGTTTGTAAGGATCGTGACACTTGGCGATCTGTTCTCTCTGGCTACCCCGTCAGGGATTGTGCGTGAAGATAAGTAAGTATAGAATCGTTTCATCCCAGCCTTTTTTCGTCGCTGGTGTAAAAAGCCATCGTCCTATAAACAGGGGTACTTCCAAGCCTGAACTTTTTTAAGACAAGAGCTCTTAAAAGTCTGTTTTTAGGTTCTTAAAAATACTTAAAAAGAGCTACGGGGGCAAATTAGAAAAACTAGTTCGCCTTTCTTTAGCCCATTCACTCTGGTCTCCTGCCAAGTCTGTCTACTCTGTAACTCACTGGGCCAAACTGCAAAGGAGAAAGCCGATCTTTAGGCTCTCTCTTTGCGTCCAACTCGACTTTAATGACAGGAAGAACACACCACCCACCACCCCGTAGTGTGAGTACGCTATGCCGGATATTAATGTTATTTTTCAAGCCACTAACATTTATTGTCATGCAGATGACAGCATTGGTGATATTTCTTACAACGGCCGTGCCAATATTTCTCGTAAGCACGTTGTCGGGTGTCAGAACAGACTTGTTTCTGAAAGAGTATTTGTTGAACTAAGTCTTAGATTGGGAACGATTAATCAGGTTCAGTTTAACCCTCAGAAGACACAAGTTTGCGCGCAGAGGAATTGTTCGGATTAATGCTGACTGCTAAATTCCACTATCTCATATCGCAACAGAATTTGCGTTACCGTCCACACCCGTCTGGATGCTTGACGGTCCACCACTGTGCGATTCACCAGAAGTTTTCTTTCACACACGACATCTTTGTAGAATCGGCTACCACAATATATTTTTCCGAATCTGTACGACTAAGGGATCTTCAAGAAAGGAGTCCTATTTCTAAAAACCTTCTTTTAATAGGCCGGCAATGCCCCTGCAATTCCCCTAGTGGTGCAGTTACTCATGGGTGGCGGTAGGCACTTAACATCAGGAGAGCCGCATGCTCGTTTGCATTTTCCCGCTTTTCTATAAAAATGCGCTACAGCAGTAGCAGTGGGCCTGTCAAGTTGTTCAAGGAACTGAAAATCGATAGGTGAGGTTGATAAGGAACTTTGTGCTTGGTGAGTTTTGGGGAGGTTTATATTTACCAGAAAACGCGATGAGCTGTAATAATGATGAATACCTATTAGATGCTGCATCTAAAAATAAAATAAGAAATATCAGTTTATTAGTTTGAACTTCATGCCAGTTTACAATTAAAATTAATAATTTTGTATACAAGACTTTTTAAATCTATATAAATAATTTTCATCCCGGATACTTATTTCACCCAAATTTTATCACCATGTGGTGGTGTCTTAAGAGAATCCATCACTTCATTTCGCCAAGTAAGTAGGAGGTGACTTTGTAAACAGGCCAGAAAGAGATGAACAGTTAGATAGCGGGATACCACAGTTTAACAACTGGAATATGTTTCATCATTTCATGTTTTGCACCTTTGAATCTGCTCGTTATTGCCGCAATAAGGAGCAGATTCAAAGGTGCGAAACATGTACGAGTAGTAATACGATTGCTAATCCGAGCCGATCCGATCTGCCAAGCGTGGTGATTTAAGTGAATCTTTTTTTACATGATAAAGAAAAATAGAAGCAATTGTATGAGTCCAACCGACTATTATCTTAGAAAAACTTAAAAATGTATATAGTAGTATCCTTACATTCATAAAGATACATAAGGATGAAGGATATTATCTATTTTAGCAATTCATAATCGTACATAAGTTTTATACATTACGTTAGAGCGTTTACGACGCAAGGCAGCATGAAATCTAATTTCAAATCGAAAAAGATCCCGTGAGTAAAATCTGTCTCGGCAAATCTATCACGATTGCAAAAGGATTTGAAAATGTAATTTGCTTTTTATATTATTTTTTAACTTGACGTGAATATATAATTTATTTTCCGTAACATAGTAGAAAAAATAAATACTGTAGAAGTAGTTTGGGTTAAAACAACAGACTACTTATATGCTGTAGGGCTCCTCTTCTGTCCCTATTTGTATCTTCTCAAGTTCAGAACACAGCCTTCAACGCCTCAGCTAGTATCGGAATTTCAGACACCAACATAAAGAGTGACGGGGAGGCTAAATTGGCCTCTAAAATCCTTGGTGTCCTCAGTAAACTGAGACATAAACATACCCGTACACCACCCAACTTTACTGCAGCTGTAAAATTACACCATGTACGTATGATCGACATCCCACCATGCAACTTTCTGCCAAGGACGACCGCTGGCGACAATAAATTTCACAATGTGAATTTATTGTCGCAGTGGTTTTATCCGAACCGATCGACAAATATTTAGGGGCCTTCAAGAAAAGAGCCTTTTCCTTTCAAAATGCCGGCAACGCACCTGCAGTTCCTCTGGTGTTGCAGATGTTCATTGACAGCAGTAATTACTTACCGATATTATCTTTTATATCGTTTATCTCCTCTTTTATTTAAAACTAGTATAGTTTATATTATATTGTCAACTATATTCGTATGGACAAAAATGTATTGTAACAGAAATAATTTCATCAACATCACCATCGTCATCATCATCGTTCTCAGCTGACGTGAATAGTTGGACATAGACCTCATACAACAAATTTAAAATAAAATTCGAATAAAGATTATATTTATTTGACGAAAAATTTAATTTTCCTATTTCACAAGAAATCCCATTATAAGACAGTTTTCATCTGTTTCATCTATCAACGACAATTGAGTGAAGTGATCAAGAGTGACAGTCAGAAGGGTTGATCTTAGATCATGGTTTCAAACTTCATATAATTGAAAGTCCTAGCCCACGGTTTTTTTGCTTTGATTTAATAATAATGTGGCTTCCCTTCAATATGGTTGATAGGGCGATGATTTGCGTCATACTTGTGACCAGTTGCTGCTAAGGCTGGACTGCTTGGGTTCGTTATACGCTAATAAGCTCCAAATTATTATTCCATCCCATATATACAGAATGATATGTAATATATAACTTTCCTATACAGGAGTTTCTTTCGCGTTTTCTACTCCGGACGGAGAAACTTCATTTCAAAACGGTAGTAAATTTAGTAGGCTTAAAAAAGATATTCGATAAACTAAATTTATTTACTGACGTCGAAAAAATTAAGATATTTCATTTCATTGGGATTCGAAACTCTACTAGGATCCGCGGCGTAATACCCTGTAACTCTGAACCCTGAGCCAAGCAATCTTTAAAGAAGCGTATTTTACAAATAAAAAGTTGTATTATCGAATAATAATTTTTTAGCTATTCCTCTTACAAATTCAGTAATTCATTCATAGGGCAATATGTAATACGATCTTAGAACAAAGTTGCGGAAAATATACAAAGTCTGACTCTCGTCACTTCACAGCTTTTTCTAAAATTAATTTTATTATCAATTATACATTCTATAAAGCTGTGGTAGCTCAGATAGTTAGCGCTCGCTGTAAATTTCATAGTAAGCGAGCAACTCGTGTTCGATCCCCGCTGGCACCAATGAAATTGTTAATTGCGATTTTAAGTGCTGATTTACCACGTGCTCGGCGGTGAAGTAAAACATAGTGAGGAAACCTACATGTCTTATCACTCCTACAGGAGTAATAAGAAAAAAAATACAAAGACATGTGTAGTTCACCAACACTCATTGGGGTAGGGTAGCGAACATTTCCTTGCCTTAAAACCCTCTCAGAAATGAGGGGAGGCCTGTGCCCAGCAGTGGGACGTATATAGGTTGTAACTTTAACTGTAACTTTTTTAGACATTCTATGTATTTCATATATTACACATGTGTAGTATAACAAAAGTATATCTTGAATAAAAATCATTCTATTCTATTCTTTGTGCCTCGTCTAGTGTCGTAAATTCTCCGAACACAAGCAAACCGAGCTTGATCCCCGGTGCCGGTACCAGGAAAAATTATTTTATGGATATAGAATAAGTCTTCTAACCCACTGGAGTGTTTAATGCTCCATAACCGTCCGGAATACGTCTGGGATATAACTTTATGTTCCCTTATTTTAAACTACATACAAACGTATTTAACTTATGCTTAGCATCGTGTATAAGCAGTAAAAACATAACATTTCCTTTGATAATTTTCATAGATAAAGGTAATCGCTCGATTAGAAGGTCATTAATTAACAAACAACGTTAATAACCATTACCGTTACAGTATATTAAAGTCCACTGATCAACAGACGCCTACCTCATAGATTGCCGCATAGAGGGAATATTTGCCATAGTTGCCACGCTTGGCAAGCGGGTTTGCAACCGCAATTTTTTATTTTTAGTCGTTATTATGTAGACGCTGCTATCTATCTCCTGTTGTTTACGTCTAGATATTTTTACACCGCCACTACTAGGTAACTTTACATTAATAAATATCATAAACAAACCAAAACCTTCTTAATCGGACTATAAATATCCACTGCTAGACATAGTCCTGTTCTATTTTAACCCTAGAAAGATAACCTACGTCGCAGAGGCGCCCGCGCTGCAAAGATATTGCTTTCTCTTTCCAATCGACACGCGTATTGACTTGTCCGTCGTAGCCAATTCAGTCGCCGGTGTGCTCTATCGCGGGACGGCTGTTTCTATGCGGTAAGAGTTATAGTTTCGTAGTTATGACCAGTGGATGCGCTCGCGAGGCGTATGGTTATCTTTTGTGTAACTTTTAGTGTGTTAATATTTACTACTGTGACATGAATTTTATTTATTTCTGTTTTGTTTTTGGGATAAATTCTGTATGTGGTTAACATGGAAAGTAGAAAGAATTTATTAGATGATGAAATATGTTCTTTATTGTACCAAGAAGATGGAAATAATGTCGATGAACTTCAGGAAAGTGACAGCGAGATCGAAGATCATATGAGCGAAGATGATGTGCAGAGTGATTTCGAAGATGAGTATATCGACAACGAAGCAGAAGAAGAGTCGAATTATGTACCAGAAGACGAAGATTTATCTCAGCCTGTACCCTCAGCGTCGCCAGGAAGTTCAGACCCTGACCACAGTATAATTGTTCCTGAGGGACGAGTGATTAGAGGTAAGAACAGACATTGTTGGTCTACTGCTAAAGGTCGAAGTCATGGTAGAACATCTGCCATCAATATAATTTGCACAAACAGGGGTCCACTGCGTACGTGCCGAAATATATATGACCCAGTACAATGTTTTGATTTGTTCATTACTGACGAAATAGTTGAAGAGATTGTTCGGTGGACGAATGTAGAGATCTCCATAAAACGTCGAACTGAAATTACCAAAGCCACTTTTAGAGACACAACTTCGATTGAACTTCGAGCTTTGATTGGGATTTTAACCCTGAGTGCAGCAATGAAAGATAATTACTTATCAACTGAAGAGCTATTTGATAGCGGTTTTTCGGGAACAAGATACGTTGCAGTGATGAGCCGGGATCGCTTCGATTTCTTGATTAGAACTCTCAGGATGGATGTCAAGTCTTTACGGTCGCTTCGTCGTCAAGGAGATCCTTTCATTCCAATCAGAAAAGTGTGGGAACTAGTTATTACCCAATGTAAAATAAACTATTCACCAGGAGAACATGTCACAATCGATGAACAATTATTGGGATTTCGAGGAAGGTGTTCTTTTAGGATGTATATTCCTAATAAGCCTAATAAGTATGGCATTAAAATTCCAATGATGTGCGACAGTAGAATGAAGTATATGTTGAATGCAATGCCATATATCGGAAGAGCCACAAACACTAATGGATTGCCACAGGGAGAATATTATGTGAAAGAGTTATCCCGACCTTTTCATGGCACCAATCGCAACATAACCTACGATAATTGGTTCACCTCGATACCACTCGCGAAATCACTTCTTGAGGATCCTTACAAACTGACTCTTGTTGGTACCGTACGTTCTAATAAACGTGAGATTCCAGAGCAATTGAAAAATACCCGATCTCGACCAATAGGCACGTCAATGTTCTGTTACGATGGATGTTTGACACTCCATAGACGCTGCCATAAACCCAACAACCGGAAAGCCTGAAATAATAATGTTCTACAATCAGACTAAGGGTGGCGTGGACGCATTTGATCAAATGTGCTCCACGATGTCCTGCTCAAGAAAAACGAATAGATGGCCAATGACCATGTTTTATGGCATATTGAATGTAGTTTTTATTAATTCATATGTCATTTATTGTTATAACGTACTGTCTAAAAATGAAAAGCCTTTAAATCGCAGAGACTATATGAAAAAACTCTGCACTCAGCTGATTACACCATGGATGAGGCAAAGGCTGGAAGCTCCCACTTTGCCAAGGCATGTGCGAAGTAATATTGAAAATATTCTGCCAAAGCCTACTGCACGGTTTCCATGGATGAAGAGGAGGAACCTTCAGCCAAAAAAAGACGTTATTGCAGCTACTGCTCGTCAAAAAAAAAAGATTGTCAAAGATGACATGTGCTAAGTGCAAAATGCCTGTTTGTGGCGAACATAAGATTGAAGTTTGCCAAGACTGTATAAATACCAAATATTAGGAGTAATTTGTACGTAAATTATATCATTATATCTATCGTCAACTTATTTGTAAGAAAAAAAAGCCATTTTTTGTGATAATTTACGGGATTCATCCCCATAAACGAAGGCTGTTGATTTTAGTTATTGTTTCGTAGAGGTCTAATGATTTATGTTTAAAAATTCATAAAATATAAAAAAATTATAAAAGTAATGCATTTTATTTCTAAAGCAATCTCACATAAATAAAATGACTAGATTATTTTTAGCGAAAATGCGATATTCAGAATAATAGCCGCATTAGAAACTCATGCGCCTCTGAAGCGTATGGTTATCTTTTAAGTACGTTGTCATATGGTTATCTTTCTAGGGTTAAAAAAGGATTTCTCTTTTAAATATTTTTTTGTTCTATATTTCATGAAATTCTAAGGTGGGAAATAGAAATAAAGGTTAAAAACTTGTTGAATTAATCAACTGATGCCTTCATGAGCATTCATTGAGCACGTGATGAATGGTTGCTCACAATGGCTCAACAATGAAACGGTTACCAGATACGACTATTACGACAAAACCTTTGTTTTCTGGTCGTTCTAATTATTTTGATCTTTTTATTTATTTCGTTTGTTTTAAATTAAAAATCATAAATATCATGTTTGTACAAAATAAATTACAGCTTAATTTTTTAAAACTTAATATGTGACAATTTATTTATATCTCACGTACATCGCAGATATTAAAATAATGTAATTGTATTATTTTTTATAAAAATAAAAATCTTTAAATATTACCATTGTTGGTACGTCTGTTAGTGATCGTGTAACTTCGAAACGACTTGACCAATTGACCAAATTCATACATTTTATTTGCGTGGTCGAGACGATTGTTTACAGATACCGTGGGATGTCAAATAGGTGGCGCTGCAGTCAGTTTATTAAATAATTCCATAGTTTTGGACCAAAATTACTCATAATCACAATATATTATATTGGTTTAGTGTCAAGAAAAACAATACATCTGGATACGACGGGTGGCTTAGTGGTTATAAATATTTTTTTTATTTATACACTTCATACACTTCAGAGTCAATCACTAGTTAAATTCATCGCGCCCCTTATAGATAAAGGCATCTTAGGAAATCGCATTATGTCAAATTTCAAATGTTTTAAATTGGTTCATATCCTACAGCGTCATAATCCTTTATGTGTGTGTATAATAATCCTTTATTTTATTTTTAAACTCGGTAGTGAAATAAAATATACTTCTTACACTCGCCGTCTTAAAGACTCTCTGTCTTGATAAAATTGGTTCTGCTTCTCTTGTTGTTTATGGTCTCCCAGGACAAGAATCCTCGTAAGTTGAGAAAATATTTCTAAAATGGCTTAAAGAGGTTTTTTCTGCTTAGGAATTTAAAATCAAATTTGACTTACTTTTAGTGGATTTATAAAAAGTCACACGATATAAAAGTCAATTAGACTATGGGGTTAATAGTATTCTAGAGTCGATGGTGTGATACGGCTTTGAGGTCTCGCGGCCTATAATTAGTTGACAGTACAACTGTATATAATATAGCCTTTTCAGTGAGCAGCTTTACTACTTGACAGCCTTAAAATTTTATATGCTCTTTGAGATTAGATTCTTATGTTCTAACTCGTAACTATAATCAATTATTCATGCTACAACAAGGATCATTTCCTCATGGAGGAACACTTACAATCTAAAGCCACATACAATTCAAGACATAGAGTATACAGTATACGGTCTTGAATTATATGTAGCTTTAGATTGGAAAAAACAATGACCTTTTACTGCATCTGAAATTGTCTCCTTTCGAGGGAACTCCTTAATAGTAACTTTTATTTTCTTGTAATTTAGTAGACACGTTGTTAATTTACTACACACGCCTTTTCATGCAAATATAAAATTAGAAATTTCACATAATATCTAAGGGGCGTCTAAGTGCAGTCTTATGGTAAGAGTACCACAACTAAGGTTACTTATCCCAGTTTTAAACTAAAATTTTTATTGCAAAATTTATGAGTTTAGCTCTTCTTTATCAAAACATCTTACGTTCGTACATAATATTATAATAGTATATTTTAACTGTGGTAGAGCCAGGCGGCAGCTTTTGCTGTCCTACGGATGGGCCGGCTCGAACCGGGGTGGTACCACGACCTCACAGAATACCAGCGTGAAGTAGAGGTTTACCTCTGCGTTTCGCTTGGTGAGTGTAGGTGGCCGGAGGCCCGTTTTACTGGAAATGAGGCATTCCATCCTAGTCCTCACGGGTGACAACGCATCTACATTTTGATTCGCAAACGAGGATAAATAAAGATGTCTATGGGCCACAGCAACCACTTACTATCAGGTGGACTGTGTGCTCGTTTGTCACCCTATCCTATAAAAAAATCCATGATTAAAGTCTACAAGAGTATCATTTTTGTATTTACTCACACTTGTAATATTTGAAACAGAGAGCGTGGGAATCTGAAATATATTCAATAGTATTTCCCTTACGACTTCCCAAGGCAAATTAGATATGAATTGCTTTTGGGTAGGTTTCCCTGGATTGTGCCACAGTATACGAGTATAGGTAAAACCAAAGTTGTTTTCAATATTGCGATTTGTAGAAATATCTTCCTCATACTTAAACTATCGTAATTTAACGAATTTTATTACGTTGAATAAAACTATTTTTACGGATTTTATCGCTATTAAAGTTAATTAAACGCGATAAAATCCGTAAAAATAAGTTAATTAAACGCGATAAAATCCGTAAAAATAGGTTTATTCAATGTGTAGTGTTCGCGTAAATATAAGAAATCATTATGTAAACCAGTACGAATTTTATTACGATTAAGGATATACTCGTTTGAAATAAATTCTATAAGTTTTCAGTGCTTTCCAACAGCCATAGTAACGGGGATCAAAGCAAGAAAATTTAAAACGAAACGCAATAGAATCCTTTATAATCCGTTCTATTTAAGTATATTATAGTACTTAATATTGTTATCAAGAAATATTTATGTGAAAACATGTACGTGTACTTCAACGCTAAGGAAAGGAATGGAATTTGAGTAACACTTAACATAATAGTTCCTAATTAAAATATATCAAAGTCAGGTTTGAATAGGATTGCTATAAATTATTAAATTATAATCATGACCCCTCCTAATGCTATATCGTCACTTACAGTTATTTTAGATATTTTTTATATTATATGTGGTTTTATTCGTGGTAAAGCCATGCTACAGCTATATTAATTGTATAGTTGTAGCAGGAATAGGTCGGCTCAACTGAGGAAGGATCACGCTCTCACAGAATAACAGCTAAAAGTTGATGTGTTTCGTATGGTGAGTATAGAGGACCGGAGACCATTTTTACTGAATAAGAGGCATTCTATCTTAGTCCTCACGGCTGACAACGCATTTTGATTAGCAAAGGAGGATAGATGTAGATGTCTATGGGAAACAGCAACCACTTATCATTAGGTGGAATGTGTGCTCGCTTGTCGCCCTTATCCTGGAAAAAATGTTAATTAATATATTAAATAGGGAATAGCTGATAGTGTCGAGAAAGTTATACCTAGACTGCCAATGCAAGAAAAGAAAATTAAAGACTTATTTGGATACTACGATGATCATGATTTTGCGATGAGGTATGAACAAAGAAGACACTTTGTTTCTGCTATGGAAAAATTAATATAACAAGTAACACATTGCCGACCGGTAGGTGATCATTAGTATTCCCTATTAGTCTGTCCCTTAAAATCAACATTGACACTTGTTGACAGCTATTACCTTGCTAACGCTTTAATACGACAAAGGCGAGTAGCCCATATACATCTAAATCTATTCTTTGATTTTCGATTGAGAATAAAAATGCAAATGTGTCGTCACCCCTAAGGACTAAGGTAGAATGTGTTGTAATCCCTAAGGACTTAGATAGAATGCCTTTTTACTAGTAAAAAGGGGTCTCCGGTTGTCTACATTCATCATACGAAACAGAGCTTATTTTCTTTGAGAGAATGTAATAACAGGATCTGCGCAGATAGCTTGTCTCGGATGAGACTGGCCGTCGTGACCAAGAGTCGGTACGCAGGACATTTATTATTATTATTTAAGAAAACTGAGAAATGCAACAAAATGATAAAGAGAGTGGAGTACGCATTTAAGTATTATTGTTTCGGTATACTGAAAACAGATTTCAGAAGCTTAAATATATATAACAGTGCTACAGAAATATGCCTGCTTTCTGCATCGCACAAAGTTGCCATATTTTTCATCATCATCATTATTATTACATCATCATCATTATCATTACATCATACAGACCTTCACAAGTCTACTGCTGAACATAGGCCTCCCCCAAGAAATGACACATAGCACAAACCTGAGCCACCTGCACCCATCGTTGTTGATTATCAAGACAAAAAAAATTTTTTAATATGAAAGGAAACGTTTGCTCTCTCAGATATAAATTTCATGGGTTCTTACTACGTAAGTTGCACCACCATTCGTGGTCCAGTCTACCTTACTTTTATCTGCCTTTTGGCTGAAATGCCGGAAGTAGTTAATTCAACAGCATTACTTAGTTAATAGAATCAGGCGTTACTTTGGGGAAATCCATTATATAAAAGCTTTTAGAAAATTTACTTCGCAAATATCCGCGTTATAAAATAAAATGATGTGTCTTACCTAGTATGAAGAGCACCTCCCGCCCTCCCTCAATTGCGTGCACTATCCCCGTCACCACTAATCCCAGCACCGCTACTCCCAACACCACTACACTAGGCAAGACACACCACTGACGATAATACGATACGTGTTTCGCCTCTACATGAGGCATCCTCAGGTGATATAGACTCTACGGTGGCTAACCGCTAAGTGAGCGGCGAGCCAAAACAAATGCCTTTTATACAGACCGATGACGCAACCACTCTCTACTTAAGGAGCGAGCGACTGCGTCATGCGATAAAACATGCGACCAACCACCGCCGAACTTACGCAGTACGTAGTAGCTTTTAACATTACTTAGCTCTGTGGGGCTTTAAAACGCCTTCAAATTATTAAATAATTATGATTTAAAAAAAAGACTACATCGACCCTAGGATTTTCTCCTGTATCGTGGAAGCAGTTTACAAACATAAATTGCACGAGTACAAACGTCCAGAGCCATTATTTGTAGGTCATACAAATACTTATTCCGTGTGGGATTCGAACCCGCGGCCTTCAGCGCCGCAACTCCATGCTAGACCGCTGCGCCACAGAGCCTTCATATTTTAGTATTTGTTAATTTTTGCTGTAATTTTGTATTTCATAACTTGTGTAAGACAGTATTGTTAATACGCACAGGCTGTAGCAGAATAGCATAAGTAATGGGTTACAAACGCTCTAACTGAGACACAAACCGTTTTTGTCAGAACTATTTATTAAGTTTCTATTTCAGTCACGCTATATATTATATTAAATATGTATAGACGATAAACGATAGACTAAGAAGGTCAATACATAGACTAGCTTTTTGTAAAACGAAACAGGGGAAAAACTGTAGAGGCCTATACTCATAGAGAGGCTATTGACGACAATTAGGCAATTATTCATCAAATATTTGTCAAGAAATACAAACTCATAAGTTATTGGTAGTGACGAAAGTTTCATTTTGTTTTAATATTTTTTGCTTCTAAGAAATAATAACGTTTTAGTATCTAATAAAACATTATAAAAACACTATAACTTTTAATATAATTAATGAAATGTATTTAAATATTGTAATATAGGAAAAAAATGACTTTAAAATAAATATAGCAATACCAATAACATATATTACTAGCTGTTCCTCGCGACTTCGCCCGCGTGGAGTTATTTTTCGCGGAACCTTAAAATAAAAGTAGCCCAAGTTACTCCTTATAACATTAGCTATCTGCCAGTGTGTATAAATATTGACAAATATTGATATTATTATTTATACGATACTATACTCGTGACAAACTAAAAAGCCCGATTTGACAGCTATAAAATACTTTGCGTAATGATGGGAAAATAAATTGGTTGCTTTAAAAACCGATTCTCGAGACATATCGATTATTTAGAGTTTGTAATGAACAGTGTATCTACATCGTTTAAAATTGATTCTCAAGGCATATCTTTTTAATACATAAACGAGTTTATAATATTTAACAGTTATTAATTATTATATAAATCCAAACTAAGTTTAAATTTGGGCCAGTTTCAAAGCCAAGACGTAAACTAAAATCCGACATACATTGTATATTATGTAGGCACGTCACTTGCCGTGTAGTGGCGGTCAAGAATATCCACTACCCCATATCCTCCCGTGGGTGTCGTAAAAGGCGACAAAGGGAAACAGGCAGAAGATGGGCAGCAGCATCTTCCTGATAATAGCCAAAATTATAATAAAAAAACTGCGGTTGCCAACCCGCTCGCCAAGCGTGGCAACTATGGCAAATACCCCCCAATGACTAAAGCAACAAACAGACGGCCCCCAGTCCCCGGCGGCCCCGCTATTCCTGGCTACGGTGGCGACCATGGTAACGGCGGGGCAGGGGGTGCTAAGAATCTCCGGTGGAGGTTCGGTTGCCACCTTAGACGACTCGACCTGGCAACGTACAACGCACGCACCCTGAGGACTGACGAGAAGATCGTGGAGCTGGAAGAAGAGATAGAAAAGTTGCGCTGGCATATTATAGGATTATCCGAAGTCCGAAGAGAGGGGGAGGACACGGTAATCCTCGAATCCGGCAACTTGCTCTATCACCGAGAGGGCGACCATCTGTACCAAGGAGGTGTCGGATTTATCGTCCACAAGTCTCTCGTTAACAACGTTGTAAAGATCGGGAGTGTGTCGACGAGGGTTGCGTACCTTATACTCAGAATCACCAAACGGTATTCGCTGAAGGTCATACAGGCTTACGCACCAACCTCGGCACACCCCGATCAGGAGGTGGAGGAAATGTATGAGGATATCTCTAGAGCCATGCATTCCTCCAAAACCCAATATACGGTGTTAATGGGAGACTTCAATGCAAAACTAGGCACAAGAGAGAACGGTGAGCTGAAAGTAGGGAAATTTGGAATAGTGCAACGGAACCCAAGGGGCCAGCAGCTGGCCGACTTCATGGGGAAAGAGGGACTCTTTATGATGAACTCTTTCTTCCAGAAGCGGCCCCACAGGAAGTGGACCTGGTCGAGCCCCGACGGTTCGACAAAAAATGAGATTGACTTCATTATGACGACCAGACGACAACTGTTCAGTGATGTCTCCGTGATCGCAAGGGTGAAAGCTGGTAGCGATCACCGAATGGTTAGAGGCACACTGAACCTAAACGTTAAGTTGTAGAGGTCTCGTCTAATGAAGTCAACGCTCCATCCCCCTCGTGCTCTAATCCAAAGTCCCGAAACCTTTCAGCTCGAGTTACAAAACCGTTTTCAGTGCCTAGAAGACTGCAATGAAGTGGACGATATGAATGACAAGCTCGTGGAAACTGTCCATGCGGTCGGAGCTAAGTTCTGCAAGACCCGCCGCAGAAGAACACAAAAACTCTCCGATCACACTCTTAATCTCATGGCTGTTAGACGGGAGATGAAGCTACATTCTTCAACAGACTTGACAGCATACAGGCATCTGAACAGACAGATCTCAAAATGCATGCGGCGGGACTTACGCAACTTCAATACAGCTCGTATTGAAGAAGCGATCGAGCGGAACCAAGGCTCCAAAGTCTTTGCCAGAGATCTGTCTGCCAGAAAGAGCCAACTGTCAAAGCTGAAGACAGAATGTGGCAGCATCGTTTCCGGGACACCTGAGATTTTGAGTGAGATTGAGAGGTTCTATGGGCAGCTGTACACGTCATCGTTGGAGCCACACGCAAGTGTGAGTAACGATCCAAGAGCGAGTCTCATCCGACACTATTCCGAAGATATCCCGGACGTCAGTCTGAGCGAGATTAGAATGGCTCTCCAGCACCTTAAAAACGGTAAGGCCCCAGGCGAGGATGGAATTACAGCGGAGCTTCTAAAAGCGGGTGGAAGACAGGTACTTGAAGTCCTTCAGAAGCTCTTTAATTCCGTCCTCCATGGTGGCATTACACCGGAGGCGTGGAGCAGAAGTGCGGTGGTCTTGTTCTTCAAGAAAGGTGACAACGCTCTCTTGAAGAACTACAGACCGATTTCCCTTCTGAGCCGCGTCAACGTACTGTTTTCGAGAGTCATTACGAATCGTCTCGCGCGCAGACTTGACGACTTCCAGCCTCCCGAACAAGCCGGTTTCCGAAAGGGCTTTAGCACCATAGACCACATACATACCCTTCGGCAAGTTGTACAGAAGTCCGAAGAGTACAATTTGCCACTATGTCTGGCGTATGTGGACTATGAGAAAGCCTTTGATTCCGTCGAAATTTGGGCGGTGCTGCAGTCCCTTCAGCGGTGCCAAATTGACTGTCGGTATATCGAAGTGTTGAAGTGCTTGTACAGTAGGGCTACGATGGCTATCCGAGTACAGAGCCAGAGTACGAAACCTATCCAATTGCAGAGAGGTGTAAGACAGGGTGACGTCATATCCCCAAAACTCTTCACCGCTGCATTGGAAGACGTTTTAAACTTCTGGACTGGAAATGATACGGTATCAACATCAATGGCGAGTACATCACTCACCTTCGATTTGCCGACGATATAGTCCTTATGGCAGAATCGCTGGAGGGCCTAAGCACTATGCTCAATGACCTCAATAGTGTTTCCCAACGGATAGGTCTTAAGATGAACATGGACAAAACAAAGATTATGTTTAATGTCCATGTCACACCTATGCCGGTAGTTGTTGGGAGCACTAAGCTCGAAGTTGTTGACGAGTATGTTTACCTGGGACAAATAGTCCTACTAGGTAAGTCCAACTTCGACCGAGAGGTCAATCGACGGATTCAACTCGGCTGGGCAGCGTTCGGGAAGCTACGACACATCTTCTCGTCAGACATACCTCAAAACCTTAAAACGAAATTGTACAACCAGTGCGTGTTGCCAGTGATGACTTACGGAACTGAGACGTGGTCCTTCACTGCTGGCCGGATGAGGAAGCTCAAGGTCGCTCAGCGAGCTATGGAGAGGGCTATGCTCGGAGTTTCTCTGCGTGATAAACTTAGGAATAAGGATATCCGCAGTAGAACCAGAATAACCGACATAGCCCAACGAATTAGTAAGCTGAAGTGGCAGTGGGCCGGCCATATAGCTCGAAGAACCGACAACCGATGGGGAAGAAAGGTTCTCGAGTGGCAGCCTCGTACCGGTAGGCGAAGTGTAGGGCGTCCCCCCACGAGATGGAGTGACGACCTGGTAAGACATGCAGGAAGTCGATGGATGCAGGTGGCTCAGGACCGTGCTTTGTGGCATTCTTTGGGGGAGGCCTATGTTCAGCAGTGGACTTGTGAAGGGCTGTAATGATGATGATGAAGATGACGTCACTTGATATGCACCCGTACGAAGCCAAGGCGGGTCGCTAGTCAAGAACAAAATTAACAATAAATAAGTGTGGTTGGGTCAGGTAAATAAATAAATTCACTGAATTCGTAACATTTTTATTCTAATTTTTTTTAATAGGATCGGGTGACAAACTAGCACACAGTCCACCTGATGGTAAGTGGTCACTGTGACCCATAGACATCTACATCTACCCTCAATAAAGACTCAAGATGCAGATGCGTTTTCACCCGTGAGGACTAAGATGGAATGCCTCTTTGCCAGTAAAAAGGGTCTCCGGTTCTCTACACTCACCATACGAAACACAGCAGCATTAAGCTGCTATTTTACGCTGGTTTTCTGTGAGAGCGTGGTCCTTCCCCGTTCGAGCCGACCCATTCGTGCTACAACTATAATATAGCTGCAGCATGGCTCTACCACGTAGAGATTCTTATCTTAATGCCTTCAAACAATTTGTTATAAAACGTTCCCGGCAGAACCAGCATGACAAATAAAGAGGCGTCCACCCTTTCCCATTGCAACTTTTGAGCTAGATGCTTGCGTATCATACGTCCAAGACTGTGCCACAGTGTGATTAGCATTTAACCATGTCTCATCAATAAATATATCCTTGTTCCAGTTGGTTATTTTATTAACTTCTCTTGAGAAGGATACTATTTGTAGTATTATGTCATACCTTTCCATCAATATTTTCCGTTTGTCGGTTTTTTTTTTTTTATAAAAACCCAATATTTTTTAGAATTGTTTTTATTGATGTGGCACTGCCACCATAAGTTTGCAGATTTAAGGGACACAAGTGATTTACTTACGGTGGGGATGGGGTATTCTTGTCTTGTATAGTAGCCGTAAACATGGGATCTAATAGCATCAGCATCAAAATTATCGATACTTGTCACAGGTTTTTGTTTTATTTTCGCTTTTTGAGGTGTGTGCAGTACATTATATTCACAGCCAAAAGGCCCGTACTTTTCCTTTATAATATTTCGGACGTCCCTTTCAAATACCAGAACCTTAGTTTTATTAGCATAATATTTGAAAGGGACGAAGAGAGAACGAAGTGTGAAATATGGGTAAATCAGGAATGTCTAGAACAGGTAAATGAAATTGTATACTTGGGGAGTGCTTTTAGCCGGGATGGAAGATGTGATTTAGATGTGGACAGGCGTGTCGCTGCCGGGAACAAAGTCAATGGTGCCCTGACTGCGTTAGTCAAAAGGCAAGGCGTAGCAAAGAGTGCACGCCTTGCAATACATAACGCAGTGTTGGTACCGACTTTGTTATATGGCAGCGAAACCTGGGTATGCCAGAAGAAGCATAAAAGTAAGTTGAATGCAGTGGAGATGCGATCTCTTCGTAAAATGTGCGGCGTTACCACGGCCGACCGAAAGCGAAACGAAGAGATTCGCAATATGGCAGGTTTGAAAGATGACCTTATCACAAAAATTGATAAGGGCGTGATTCGGTGGTTTGGGCACGTTGAGCGAATGAGTGAAGACCGAATGGTGAAGAAAATATATAGCGCGAAAGTTAATATTAAAAGGTGTCGAGGTAGACCGAGACTAACTTTCGAAGACCATGTGAGCAAATTGCTCGAAGAGGGTAGGGTCAAAAGTACTCGGATACCTAGACGTGCATGCATGAAGAAGATAATGAATCTGAAAGAAGCGAAAGAGGTTTGTAAGGATCGTGACACTTGGCGATCTGTTCTCTCTGGCTACCCCGTCAGGGATTGTGCGTGAAGATAAGTAATATTTCGGACAGTTTCTATGCCAATTCCAAGTGCTTGTGCGACTCGTTCTTGTACTTGGGTAACTTCTAAAAGAGGCCCTATATTTGCTGACTCCCGTTCAAAGTACTCGTGCAACTTCAAAACCAAGTCACGAGACTGGCTGTTAAGAGTACGTCCTCTTTTATACATGTTGTCTAGTTCGCACGATAACACCGAAATTACGTAATGCGTAATCAAAGTCCGGAATTAGCAAGCCAAGGTCAACGAATATAGCAGAAACAGTAAAAGAGTGATAGCCGAGTCAGAAAATATAATAATAAACAATAACACAAAAACTTCCAAGATAGCGAGAGACCGCGCCAAGCATTGACTAATCAATGACGTAGAGAGAAAAAATGGAGGTTAAAATACATTTTTTCAAAATTAAACTATTTCCAATATTAATATATTAAATATCAAAATAAAGCTAGAAATATACGTGGTCACATTTTGTTTTATATGTTTAAACATTAAATAATACGATTCTCTCTTTTCTAAATGCAAAAGTATCGATTTTTCAGAACATCGATTTTATTTGGTCAAAAAATGGTTTATAACGGTCACAACACTACGGCAAGGAACCCAAAGATATAACAGCCATGTCATTGTAATAACGTCCTGTGGGAATATTAATCAACGATTAATTCGTGTTTTTGAGAGCATTTTTCGAATATAAAGTGAAACTTGGTGCTTACGAATAATACTCATTGTTATAGTGTATGGATAACATAGTAATTATTTAGGATTGTGAATTTGATTTTTCGATTGCTTACGTCAACGTTCATATAAAGTTATCGCGGCATGTATAATGAGAAACGTCAAATCGGGCTTTTTAGATTGTCGCGAGCATAACGTCACACAATTGTTTTGCCTTCCCGGAACCCCTCCACTAAAACTTAAACTTTATTGTATGGAGTTAAAGTTCAAATTGACTTTTAAGTATTATTACGAATCGTTTGTATGGAAATATAGAAAAGTGTTGTTTTTAGACGTTTCCGGGCAATTTTTTAATTTTTTTCTTTCCGTAAGAACCATCTTCGTACTTCAAGGAATATTATAAAAAAAGAATTAGCGAAATCGTTTCAGCTGCTCTCGAGATTTGCGCTTAGCAACACATTCAGCGATTCATTTTTATATTATAGATAATTTTGCATTTTTGTTTTAGCAGTACCCACTCTCTTAGCTTGTGACGTAGGGTGAAAACATCGTTAACAATTTAAAAGTATTTTAAGTTTGGGCACCTTAACTGGCACTCAATTGAAACATTACTTACAATCAAGTAGTAAAACCAAATCTGCCTGCCCGATATGTATTTGATATACTTTTATTATATCAAATATACCGAATATAATCTGGGCATCTTCAAGGCAAGAGTGAATAGGCTATTGTTACGATAAGACAGTGCGATTTACCATCTAAGTCTTCATCACCACTTACCACCAGGTAGGATTGTGGTCAAGCACTGGCTTATAATAAGTAAAAAACAAACTTACAAAAAATACAAAAATAATTTCTAGAAAGAGACGAATAAAATTTAGTGAAATATTTTTGGGTAATTAATTGTGTTATGGAAAAATGTATGTAAAACCCTGAGGTTCTCTAAATGAAGACAGGTGCAATTTTACTTTAAAATGGAATAAGTATCTAAACTCCTATTCTATATAAAGACTCCGCCCTAGACGCTAGCTGACGATGTCACAGACTATAAGCGACTACACCAGGACGCAGGTCGCATATTTTCCATATGCTATTTAATCTCATTCATTCAGCACTAAATATGTTCACCAGACTAATAGCTACAATGATATCTAATTGTCTACTAAAGAATTTATCTCTCCTGTAATTAACCTAAATTTAATGTGTTTACGTATTAAACAGGATGGCAATCTGACAGAGACTGTTAAATAAGTATTATTTTTAATGTGATTCAATTTTTATCTGTTTTGTGATCGTTAGAATAAATAAATAAACCGCAAAAACCTAATCACAATAAAAGGTAAATTCAGAGAAAGCAAAGTCTATAATAAAACTATTAAATTAAGCTTTCCTACGCAGAAGACGACAAATTAATGAGATCAGACCCCCGCAGATAAATTTTGAATTAAACGTTAATTACAGGAGGTCTCCGAGCGTGCGCCAAGAAATTCTTATTAGTTCATTATAAAATTTATTACAAGGCAATTTAAATATACAAATTTTACTCTGAAATACATTTAACATCATATAATAATCTTTTTAATCATCATCATTCATCATTACAGCCCTTCACAAGTCCACTGCTGAACATAGGCCTCCCCCAAAAAATGCCACAAAGCACGGTCCTGAGCCACCTGCATCCATCGACTTCCTGCATGTCTTACCAGGTCGTCACTCCATCTCGTGGGGGGACGCCCTACACTTCGCCTACCGGTACGAGGCTGCCACTCGAGAACCTTTCTTCCCCATCGGTTGTCGGTTCTTCGAGCTATATGGCCGGCCCACTGCCACTTCAGCTTACTAATCCGTTGGGCTATGTCGGTCACTCTGGTTCTACTGCGGATATCCTCATTCCTAAGTTTATCACGCAGAGAAACTCCGAGCATAGCCCTCTCCATAGCTCGCTGAGCGACCTTGAGCTTCCTCATACGGCCAGCAGTGAAGGACCACGTCTCAGTTCCATAAGTCATCACTGGCAACACACACTGGTTGTACAATTTCGTTTTCAGGTTTTGAGGTATGTCTGACGAGAAGATGTGTCGTAGCTTCCCGAACGCTGCCCAGCCGAGTTGAATCCGTCGATTGACCTCTCGGTCGAAGTTGGACTTACCTAGTCGGACTATTTGTCCCAGGTAAACATACTCGTCAACAACTTCGAGCTTAGTGCTCCCAACAACTACCGGCATAGGTGTGACATGGACATTGAACATGATCTTTGTTTTGTCCATGTTCATCTTAAGACCTATCCGTTGGGAAACACTATCGAGGTCATTGAGCATAGTGCTTAGGTCCTCCAGCGATTCTGCCATAAGGACTATATCGTCGGCAAATCGAAGGTGAGTGATGTACTCGCCATTGATGTTGATACCGTATCCTTTCCAGTCCAGAAGCTTGAAAACGTCTTCCAATGCAGCGGTGAAGAGTTTCTGGGATATGACGTCACCCTGTCTTACACCCCTCTGCAATTGGATAGGTTTCGTACTCTGGTTCTGTACTCGGATAGCCATCGTAGCCCTACTGTACAAGCACTTCAACACTTCGATATACCGATAGTCAACTTGGCACCGCTGAAGGGACTGCACCGCCCAAATTTCGACGGAATCAAAGGCTTTCTCATAGTCCACATACGCCAGACATAGTGGCAAATTGTACTCTTCGGACTTTTGTACAATTTGCCGAAGGGTATGTATGTGGTCTATGGTGCTAAAGCCCTTTCGGAAACCGGCTTGTTCGGGAGGCTGGAAGTCGTCAAGTCTGCGCGCGAGACGATTCGTAATGACTCTCGAAAACAGCACGTAGACGCGGCTCAGAAGGGAATTCGGTCTGTAGTTCTTCAAGAGAGCGTTGTCACCTTTCTTGAAGAACAAGACCACCGCACTTCTGCTCCACGCCTCCGGTGTAATGCCACCATGGAGGACGGAATTAAAGAGCTTCTGAAGGACTTCAAGTACCGGTTTTCCACCCGCTTTCAGAAGCTCCGCTGTAATTCCATCCTCGCCTGGGGCCTTACCGTTTTTAAGGTGCTGGAGAGCCATTCTAATCTCGCTCAGACTGACGTCCGGGATATCTTCGGAATAGTGTCGGATGAGACTCGCTCTTGGATCGTTACTCACACTTGCGTGTGGCTCCAACGATGCCGTGTACAGCTGCCCATAGAACCTCTCAATCTCACTCAAAATCTCAGGTGTCCCGGAAACGATGCTGCCACATTCTGTCTTCAGCTTTGACAGGTGGCTCTTTCTGGCAGACAGATCTCTGGTAAAGACTTTGGAGCCTTGGTTCCGCTCGATCGCTTCTTCAATACGAGCTGTATTGAAGTTGCGTAAGTCCCGCCGCATGCATTTGGAGATCTGTCTGTTCAGATGCCTGTATGCTGTCAAGTCTGTTGATGAATGTAGCTTCATCTCCCGTCTAACAGCCATGAGATTAAGAGTGTGATCGGAGAGTTTTTGTGTTCTTCTGCGGCGGGTCTTGCAGAACTTAGCTCCGACCGCATGGACAGTTTCCACGAGCTTGTCATTCATATCCTCCACTTCATTGCAGTCTTCTAGGCACTGAAAACGGTTTTGTAACTCGAGCTGAAAGGTTTCGGGACTTTGGAACAGAGCACGAGGGGGACGGAGCGTTGACTTCATTAGACGAGACCTCTCCAACTTAACGTTTAGGTTCAGTGTGCCTCTAACCATTCGGTGATCGCTACCAGTTTTCACCCTCGCGATCACGGAGACATCACTGAACAGTTGTCGTCTGGTCGTCATAATGAAGTCAATCTCATTTTTTGTCGAACCGTCGGGGCTCGACCAGGTCCACTTCCTGTGGGGCCCCTTCTGGAAGAAAGAGTTCATCATAAAGAGTCCCTCTTTCTCCATGAAGTCGGCCAGCTGCTGGCCCCTTGGGTTCCGTTGCCCTATTCCAAATTTCCCTACTTTCAGCTCATCGTTCTCTCTTGTGCCTAGTTTTGCATTGAAGTCTCCCATTAACACCGTATATTGGGGTTTGGAGGAATGCATGGCTCTAGAGATATCCTCATACATTTCCTCCACCTCCTCATCGGGGTGTGCCGAGGTTGGTGCGTAAACCTGTATGACCTTCAGCGAATACCGTTTGGTGATTCTGAGTATAAGGTACGCAACCCTCGTCGACACACTCCCGATCTTTACAACGTTGTTAACGAGAGACTTGTGGACGATAAATCCGACACCTCCTTGGGACAGATGGTCACCCTCCCGGTAATAGAGCAAGTTGCCGGATTCGAGGATTACCGTGTCCTCCCCCTCTCTTCGGACTTCGGATAATCCTATAATATGCCAGCGCAACTTGTCTATCTCTTCTTCCAGCTCCACGATCTTCTCGTCAGTCCTCAGGGTGCGTGCGTTGTACGTTGCCAGGTCGAGTCGTCTAAGGTGGCAACCGAACCTCCACCGGAGATTCTTAGCACCCCCTGCCCCGCCGTTACCATGGTCGCCACCATAGCCAGGAATAGCGGGGCCGCCGGGGACTGGGGGCCGTCTCTTTGTTACATTCATAGGGGGGATTTGCCATAGATGCCACGCTTGGCGAGCGGGTTGGCAACCGCAGTTTTTTTTATTGTAATTTTGGCTATTATCAGGAAGATGCTGCTGCCCATCTCCTGCCTGTTTCCCTTTGTCGCCTTTTACGACACCCACGGGAGGATATGGGGTAGTGGATATTCTTGACCGCCACTACACGGCCAAGTCGCTGAAACTACCGAGCGACGAAAGATTATAGGCTCACTCTGTAGTTAATAAACAAATTTACCGTTTAACGGAATAGTTGAAAAGGCCTCATCGTGGCCATCCACATGGCCTTATCCTACTGAGTTAAGGGCTTAAAATGCTTTCAAGTTTGTTTGAATTACGCTTATGTTAGTACGTTTATGTAATCTGATCCTGATTTGCATTTTCCATATAAATTCCCAACGAACGATTGTGATAGTATGTTAATTCATTTTTAATATATAAATTTCACTAAAGATTTCTTCTTCTTTTTCTTCAGTTAACTTCCTTTTGTAAACCGCCGCTGAATAAAATTTTTTACCGACAGACAAATCAAGTTAGGACACAATTGCCAATATATAACATATTATATTGAATAAAAATATTTTTATGGATTTAATCTTTTCCACTTAGTTTTAATTTCCGACGTTGCGGGTGCTTTGCAGAACGCATGGCCATGTGGAGCCTAAGGTGTTTGACTGATGTCATAGTATAACTATTTTTAAAGAATAACGGTGACAAACGAGTACATAGTCCACCTGATGGTAAGTGAATGCCGTGACCCATTGACATCTACATTCATTCTCTATTTAATTGGTGAATTCTCATCACCATGGACTTAAAAAGAATGAAAAACATTTCGTTCGTAACCTACTTGTAATATATAATATTTCCAAATTTTATTAAATCCATAAATTTAAAAGTTAGTCGTTGTTTCATAGAGCACGAAGGATCTCATCGGAAAACATCTGACTGCCGAGCTTCAGCCCGTCAAAACAAGCATTGCATGACAACAAGCTTCGGATCCCGCACCTACGTCAAAGTGACCGAGTGAAGCCAGCCATAGTCGAGTGTGTTCCTGCTGTACTACCATATTTCAGAGGAGTCACAAACAAGATTGGCAACATCTTAAAGCCAGTTTCCATTAAAAACTTCTACAAGCCAACAAAGAAGAATAGTCAATCTTTACCATCCGTCAAGTATAATATATCCCTCTACAAGATGCAGTGTATAAGTTCGATTGTGAATGTGGTCTCTCTTGCATAGGACAAACAAAATGAATCTATAAACGTATATATATATAGATTGCTCCATAGCGTAGTGGTTTAGCAATGAGTTGTTGCGCTGGGGGTCGCGAGTTCGAATCCCGCAAGGAACAAGTATCTGTATGGCCTACAGATAATTGTTCCGGGTCTGGATGTTTGTCCTCGTGCAATATATGTTTGTAAACTGCCTTCACGATACAGGAAAAATCCTAGCGTGGGGTAATGTTTTTATAAAAAAATTATGAAAAAGAAATCTATAAAACCTGCGTAAAAGAATATTTAGCTTACGTGAAGTACCGACGTTCCGGGAAGTCTGCAGTCTGTGAACATGTTAAAGATCATGCCCGTCATTAATTTATTAGTAGATTCAGTCTATACAAATAAATAAAATTTAAGTGTATGTTTGTAATGTCAAAATAACTTAGCTTATAACAAATACACAATTTTTAAAATTTTCATGTGTCTTTCTGTCTGCCTGTCTGTCTGTTTGTTCTGGCCACTCTCCGAAACGGCTGAACCGACTTTGACGAGATTTTCACTGTCAGATAGCTGATGTTATAAGGAGTAACGTATGCTACTTTCATTTTAGAAAAAGAATTAGGGTTCCGCGCAAAAAAATTAAAACCCATGAAATCCAATCGTAATAAATTACACGCGGGCGAAGTCGCGGGGAACACCTAGTAATTAATAAAATTAAAGCCAAACCCTAACATACCACTGCAAAGCTTCAAGGTACTAAAAGCTTGTTCTGCGTAGATTAGATCAAAAATTAATGTTCAAAACCTGAAGGTGGCCCCTCATCCCCCGTGACCATAGATGCAAAAAAGTAAAAAAAAACTTTTTAAAAAACCAGCTTTTATTTAAATGCGCTAAAAAATAAACGTATCCTTTAAAACTTTTACTATCAACTTATAACGTCATTACACAATTTATATGATGTAAAAACTGGTCGCGAGATTTACCTGTGTAGTTAAATAGGATCTGATTGATTTTAATTTTTAATATTTTCAAACCAATAAATACGGGTACTTAAATCTGGCGACAAGCTTTTAAATCATATAAAATATTCTTTTTTTATAAATGTTTTTTTGTTTTTTCTTAAAAAAATGTTATATAAATTGTGTAATGACGTTATAAGTTGATAGTAAAAGTTTAGAAGGAAAAGTGTTATTTACTCTTTTTAGCAAATTTAAATAAAAGCTTGTTTTAAAAAAAGCTTTTCTTTACTTTTAATTTATTTTTTAATTTTCAGTTATCGCGCTGGATACGTTTCTCAGTCTGTGCATCTTATTCAACGCATTATTGTTGCAAGGATTTCTGTAATATATCCAATGGCACCATTCACCAGAACTTTGGGCAAGTTTTCCAACCTATTTACAGACTTTTGGACGAATTGACATCATGTTACACCCTGATGCCACTCAGTCCTCGGCACGGCCTCACCTTGACTTGGATGTTTGGAGAAATGTGCCACTTATTTTAGCTTCAAGCTTACTTGTGCCTTACGAAAAAAAGTTCCGGGTTTGATTTTGGAGTTAGGTATTTTTGTCTTAGACAGGTTGCAAACCAATGCTGTTGACGCCCATCTCGCCAATTTACACAAGTCAAAGTTAGTCAACCGATGCTCCAGACTCGAACAATTCGACCCCAATATCATAATCGAGAACTCCAAAAACCCCAGTACAATTTCAGATGGATCGGAACAACGGAGTTTATGATCACCATCTTATTTTTTAACACGCATTGGTATTCTCAGCAAGTCCTTTCATTTGATACCAATATTGTAGGAAAGCATAAAAAACTTAGTCCACCATCTTTAGAAGCCCGCCATATTGAATTTAGAATGAAGTCATTTTATTTTTCAAGTAATACTAAGCAAGCCCTTTCATTTGACACCCATATTGTAGGAAAGTATAAAAAACTTAATCGGCCATCTTTAGAAGTCCACCATATTGAATTTAGAGTGATGTAACTTTATTTTTCGAGTTATACTAAGCAAGCCCTTTCATTTGACACCCATATTGTAGGAAAGTATAAAAAACTTAGTCGGCCATCTTTAGAAGTTCGCCATATTGGATTTAGAGTGACGTCACTTTATTTTTCGAGTTACACTTAGCAAGTCCTTTCATTTGATACCAATATTGTAGGAAAGCATAAAAAACTTAGTCCACCATCTTTAGAAGTCCGCTATATTGAATTTAGAGTAACGTCACTATATTTTTTTAAGTTAAACTCAGCAAGTCCTTTCATTTGATACCCATATTGTAGAAGTGAGTTAAAAATAACTAGTCTAGTAATCTTGGATGTTCCGCCATTTTGGATTTAGAATGACGTTACATAGCTAACCTTACATTGTTATCCAAATTTAACGTGCATAAAAAATTTCAGATCAATTGGTTGAAGATATCTGCTTCAAAATTGAGTTGCAAGATTCCATCCGGACAAACATATTTACATTGCAAGTTAAATAACAGCTTGTAAAAAGCACCCGAAATTTTTGGGAATATAAAATTAAAATTAATCGCGATAAAATTGGTAAAATCGGTTTCATTTAATAAAAATTAGCTTATACGTGATCGAGCCACAAACATATTTACGAACATCCAAACAAACTTTCATATTAGTTGGTTTAGGATAGAACTAGTAGTATGGGATCCAAAGCAGATGGTAGCACAAACATCTACTCTATTGAGATAATATTCTATATATTATATAAAAGGAGATATCCTAAGTGACTGACTCATTTATAAACACACAACACAAACTGTTAGACATAGAAATGTGAAGTTCGGACAGTAGCTGCCTTTTACGACGTAGGCATTCACTGAGAAAGGATTTTGAAAAATGAAAAGGATGAAATAGGACGTCACAGTTTATATGAAACGTATTTTTATATTTACGAAAATGTAATCTTAAATTAATAAGACGGTAATACAAATGATGTGTGAAAACAATGCTTTCTTAAACTTACGAGGTTTTGTAGATACCCATAAAACATATAAAAATACATTAAGACTTGATACGACAGTGTAAAACTTACAAGGATCATCTCCTTTCTAGAGAACTCTTTTACTGTTATAGGTATTTCCTTGCGTTTTGATATACACATAGCTATTAGATGATGGTATTTAAAAAGTATAAGGATTGAACTGACTTTGTATCCAGGGAAATCTTGTGATGAATCAATTTAATATTTATAGTCTTGAAGATTGGTATACTTTTTAAATTACAGAAAATGGTAATGTTGAGGATGATGTTATGCTGCAGTTAACATCATCTCCTTTTGAAGGAATTCCTTAATTTAACTGGTATCGACTTAAAGTTTGATATAAATGTTGTAGTTAGAATAGAAAAAAATTGCATAGTGAAATCATTTGCAAATAAATTAAAAATTAGCTGCTTAACCCGAAAACATAACTTCTAACGAGTGTACATGCTCCATTTTTTTTTTCATTATAGCTTCAAGAATGTCAAGTTATTGTTAGCATAAACAGTAAATATCACGAACTGGTCATGGAAATATACCAAAATAAGTTAATAATAATAAAATCGGAGTATTTGTACGATTTATATATGGTCAAAAAATTCTTTAATAACTAAAAGTTTTAAAAAATTGATAGAAAAGAGAGTATGTTAGTCTAGATAATTTTAACAAGATACTGCAAAATGCAAATCACTTACCTATTCGGAATGCAGTTGCTATTGATCACAACATATGAACCAGGGAAATTCCGAGAGACTTTCTACCATTTTGCACACATTTTTATACGTTAAGACTTTCTACCATTTTTACACGTGGTAGAGCCATGCTGCAGCTATTTATGGTTGTAGGACGAATGGGTCGGCTCGACCGGGGAAGGACCACGCTCTCACAGAATACCAACGTAAAATAGCAGCATTACATTGCTGTGTTTCGTATGGTGAGTGTAGAGATCCGGAGACCCTTTTTACTGGAAACGAGGCATACCATCTTAGTCCTCACGGGTGACAACGCATTTGCATTTTGATTCGTAATCGAAGATAGAAGTAGATGTCTATAGGGCCACAGAAACCACTTACGATCAGGTGGATTGTGTGCTCGTTTGTCACCCTTATCCTATAAAAAAAACATTATTTTATCATTATGAGTAGTAGGCATGTTAATTTATTTTGTATTCCTTGTTAATATATTAAATGAACCCGTCAAAGAAAATTTTATGACACCGCCTCTTTTTGTTTTGGTCAATATAACATCACAAAGAGAATGCCTCTTCTTAGAATGTATTGTTGTTATTATTGTTTCTGTTATTATTACTGTTCTTTACTTTATTATTTTTATATTTTAATTTATGTATTGTCTCCTTATTTCCATAAAGAAAAAAAAGTTTAATATAGTCACTACTTTTTAGCTGAAAATTTAACTGATACGGAGGACTAGGTCAATGTCAAAGACCACAGACTAAAAGATAATAATTAATAATAACTTAGTTACCTACTTTGGGGTATGTTAATTTATTTTGTATTCCTTGTTAATATATTAAATGAACCCGTCAAAGAAAATTTTATCACACCGCCTCTTTTTGTTTTGGTCAATATAACATCACAAAGAGAATGCCTCTTCTTAGAATGTATTGTTGTTATTATTGTTTCTGTTATTATTATTGTTCTTTACTTTATTATTTTTATATTTTAATTTATGTATTGTCTCCTTATTTCCATAAAGAAAAAAAAGTTTAATATAGTCACTACTTTTTAGCTGAAAATTGAACTGATACGGAGGACTAGGTCAATGTCAAAGACCACAGACCAAAAGATAATAATTAATAATAACTTAGTTACCTACTTTGTTATTAATTATTTTCTTTTGAAATAGTTAGAAATAGGTAACTATTATTACACACTTTTCTTTAATCAATGTTACTTTTTAGGGATATCTAGGTAATTGATTAAAAACTCCACTAATACAAAATTACTCTGTGGTCCACTACTGTATATTAAAATTTTCTCTGTGTTCCACTAGCAACACTGATTAGTATTTGAGTAATATTAGTAGTAATAATTGTAACTTTCGCAAGATCTTAAATGTAACCTACTTATGTTTGACAAATAAACTATTCTGAATCTGATTCTGAGAATGAGTTTGTTTACATATAAAATTCTAGTTTTAGCATTTTATTTTATAAAAATGAGATGGTGCACAGTAGTGATATTGGAAAGAAACTAACTTTTCTTGGTTCTGAAGATAGCGTAAGAAATAAGTAAGTTCGTCAAGTTGTTCTCGATATATTTTGGAAACACTACTTTTTTATCACAGACGGCGACGAATAAAAAAATCATTGGACTCATATTTATAATAATACGTATTGTAAAACTTTATAAAAGTAAAATTATATTCATTAGTGTTTCCATATTAATGTGCGTTTCTTTATGCATAAAAATAATAAACCAGATTTAATGAGTTGGTAGCGTGCCTCTCTGCTTCGCGTTCGGGTTGTGCGCAATATACAAACGTATTGCTAATTATATTTAATTTTAGGCTCAAGTAGCCTCCACGGTACAGGAAAAAAATCTAATGAGTAACGCTTAAAAAAATAAGAAGTTTGCATAGTCTTGTTCAGGTATTACTGCTATCGGTATTACTTTTTCACAAATCTAGACACATGGCACTGTGTCAGCCTATTTTGGAAAAGACATGGGGTATGCACCGGCAGTGTGTGTATTCGTATATTTACACGAACCAATTCAAGCCATTTTAAACCTCCAATACTCAAAAACTATTAGATCTACACACTTGTAGTTTCAAATACCTAATAAGGTCTCTTTGAATGCATAGAATCGCAACTTCATGACGAAAACTATTACAGTTTTTGGCTTATGCTATTTTGTGTCATTGACTCATGACTCATGAAGAACCTAAGCCACTTCTAGGTTACTTAGAAACTTGAAATTTTGCATGAAGTATTTTTTGTATTTTTATATAAAGAAAACATCTAAACAATGCAAGTGATGTATATTCAGTGTCAAAAAAGATAATGGTGCGGTTAATTTCAAGTACTGTGCTTAAAACGAACCGCGCCAATAAACAGAAAACACTGGAGCGTAAACAAAAGAAAAAAAAAGTTAGATAGAATTGATTTAGATTAATAAAAGAATAAAAGGTTTATAAAAAAAATTACGATATCCCACTAAAAAAATAAACGACGTGAAAAACGACTTTCGCGGTTGTCTAAATGGATAAAAATAAATATATAATGGATAATAAAGTTGAGTTATGAACGGGTGTCAAGCAGTTCCATTTGTTAATTCAAAAATACTGATGTCCAGTTGTTACTTATCTAGTCGCGAACCAAAATTCAAGTCTAGTCAATGACTATTATATGCTAAATTTAATTAAATCGTTATTTAGATTTTTTTATTATTTTATATTAGGGCATTGTGTCTCTCCAGCGAATACAATATAAAAAATTAAGCCATTAATTTTCATTATAAGGATTTCGTTAACAAATTTAGCAATAAATGAGAAATAAATACATTTAAGAACATTCCTTATGTAGCTAATCTTCATTAGCTTCAAGTACTCAATAAAAAAATTAATGTTGTTTATTTATTGACGATTACGATTTATTAAAACAAATAAGTGTATGAGTTATGTTTTTGAATTCGTTCATTTATTATATAATTTTTATATGCCATGAAAAATTAGTAATTTTTCTTACTTTCAAAATTATCATAAAATGTGTGGCTTTCAAAATAACCTTACACCCAAGTGTTTTAGTTAATTATTAGAAATAAATAAATTAATCATAATATAGTAATCATCATAATCATTTAAATAATATTTAGGGACGTAAACGTAAATCTTCTCTCAGTAACTAAGGCTAGGCACAGAATAATAATTTTCTAGGTGATAGGACTTCTTTTTTGCATATACTCAACCAAATCTATGAAATACGTTTTGACAGGTGTCAGACTTATTGGACTAGGCATACTAACTAAAAAATCAGTCGTACAATATTCGATTCTTTAGAAAAATCGATATCAACTCTTTAGAGTTGGTAATAATTTACAGTTTTGTTTCGATTAATACCAGAATAAATTAGAAACGGATAATTTAAAACACTAGATTTATCAGTTTCTTCGTATTTACTATTACTGCTTATATCTAGAGGCAATATTGTATAAAATTAAAATTTGAAATTAGAATAACAATATATATATTGAGTCACTTTCACTACAACTAGTTGGGCTGTCGTTATTTAGATTAATTAAATTCAAATTCAAAATAATTTATTTGTAAAACATAGGTAAAAAAGTTACATTTCATATAAGAACTTGCCTTTGATTGGGGCCAAAACAATTTAATAGCATTATATTGGCAGCGGTATGGTGGTAGTCTTGCGATATGCGCAGGAATATTTTGTAAAAGGGTTGTAAACCACTCTTTTCTACTGACTTCAAAAAGAGATGGTACTCAATTCGACTGTATGTTCTTTTTTTCTTTTGGAATTTTCGGACGGTACGTATTTGGCGGATAGGAGCTAGGCGAGAAAAAGTGTAAGATTTTCCGTCACGACCCTTTCTGACGTAGTGTAGACCCCCCTCACGCTTTTTCTTATCTTATCACGAAATAAATATTATTTTATTATAAATGACGCTTCATTTTAATAGATGCTAGTAATTCATTTATTCGTATTTGTTAATCAATAATATTTTATTTATTATTTTTATTTATTTATTATATATCCACTTATTACTATAGGATTGCCCTAATACGATAGATAAGTTCTCTAGTTATGTTAGATATAATAAGTTTACAAACTAAAAAGTTTATTAAGTAATAGTTTGGTTCTCGCGCGCGGTAGTTCCAGCAGTCGCACTCGTCGTCGCCGTTCCATTCCGTGGCCAGCGATACTTCCCTTCTTACTTCCAGTTTACTGTATCCTACCATACCGAGAACAAACAGAGTAGGATACATAGCGAAATCAAATTACAACACCTCCTCTTTTTATTTGCTCCGTGGTTGTAACATATCTAATGTTAAAGTACTCTTCTTTTGCCCCATGATTGCTGCCATAACGGTCATGAGACATAACACTAAATTCACCCCTATTATTCGTCACATGACGCACAATTTCTTTTCGAATATCCATTGAGCGTTCTTGTGTGCCGTACAACAAATAAGAAAGCGTATACATAGAAAAGGCATGCGCCATCCCCCATTGTTGGTACAATTGTAAGGTTTATTAATTTCTCATTGATGTTAACCAACTCTGCTCCCATTATAAAAAAAAAAGACTCAGACAAATTTATAAACATAAGAAAATTCCAATACACACTAAATTAAACTTCTAAGATAAACTACCTACTTAAATAACTATATTAAAACAAAAAGACAACTATTAAAACAAAAAGAAAACTATATTATTATACATAACAAATCAAACACAGATATTTTACAATAAAAACTGAAAACCTATATTATACACTAAGAAATCAAACTCAAAGAATTATTTAAATTATTTAAACAACAAATGAAAAAGAAATTAAATAAACTACATTAAAATTTTTCTAAAGAAATAGTGAAAATGAACTTCTAAACAAATTATACAGCAGTTGCAAATATTCGCTAAGTAGGTAATCTAATAGATTTCCAAGGAATTTTCGAAGGAAAATCAAGGTATAAAGTAAGTTTTTCATTCAAATAATCCAAGAACAAATAAAATTGAAATTTCGAATTCTAATCTGATTTAAATATTCTTTTATATTTGAAATTCCAATTTTAAAGACCAAGCTTTTGTGTGAGTTCAACGTTTTGAGTTTTCAAACAACTAAATAAAATGAAATTTTAATCAAAAGCACTAAGGAGTATTGATATCAACTTCGATGCAAACCACCCCCAAAATAACTTTCTACCCGTTTTTAACCCCATTAGGCGATGCGTTTCAATAAAATTTACGTGGTAGAGCCATGCTGCAGCTATATTAATAGTATAGTTGTAGCACGAACACGGCTCGACCGGGGAAGGACCACGCTCTCGCAGAATACCAGCGTAAAATAGCAGCTTAATGCTGCTGTGTTTCGTATAGTGAGTGTAGAGAACCGGAGACCCATTTTACTGGAAAAGAGGCATTCCATCTTAGTCCTCACGGGTGACAACATATCTGCATTTTGATTCACAAACGAAGATGGATGTAGATGTCTATGGGCCACAGCAACCACTTACCATCAGGTGGACTGCATGCTCGTTTGTCACCCTTATTCTTTAAAAGAAAAAAATACGAAACACGTCTTTTATCAATTCTGTTAAAGAATGTTTATGAAATATTTGAAGTAGATTGGACCAAGGAATCACGTTGTCCTATACAAACTTTGCCCCCGTTTTTCACCCCCTTAGGACTAGAATTTCGGAATATCCTTTCTTTTTGGATGCCTACGTCATACAAAGAATACACCATCTAAGTTTTAGGTCTCTACAATTCGGGTTTAGGCTGTACGTTGATCCGTCAGTCAGTCATTCAGGCCAAAGCATTTTATATGTATAGATGTCAATGAAATAAAATAAATTCAAAAATGTACATAAATATATAAAACCCCAACCAGACGGAAGCCTTCGGCAGGGGAGACCAAACAGCCGAGGGTTAAGAAGAAAAAGTAAGAACTCGGTGGACGATGCTGGCGGCATTGAGGAGCACCGCCATCTGTGTCTGAGTCCGGAGCGGTCCGTCACCGAGTACCAGTTAATGAGGAGTGGTTTCTTGGTTTTAAGCCCACCGCTCCGACATCCATTCAGCCAGTAGTAATGCAGCCATTGGTTTCAGAGCCCTACGGACCGTATCAGCTACGTCATCTTGCGTTATAATGACTGGGTCCATGGGCGTAAGACTTGCACACTAATTCACCACAACTTCTGTACAAGGGCCCTCGCTGTGGTTTATGAGCTCTGATCGCAGGGCGCGCCAGAATGTGACAGTGTCAGCCTGATTCGGTGCTGTACCCGTTCCACGTACCATTGACCGCTCCAATGATTTATAGAGCCTCTTCTGATCACTCTGGAAGAGACAATTCTACTTGAGTCGTGTTGGTCTCTCGGTATATCACCGAATCCGTTTCCACCAAGCAGCGATTTTCCGCTTCAGATTGGCTATGCAGTTTTTTATATCCGGCTGGGGCAAACTGACATTTGTCCCATCCATCCTGACCGTGCGCAAAATTCTTACTGTTATTACCTGACCTGAAACATATGAGTCTGCCGATAAGGACCCTTGCCCTTGCGATAAGTTCCTCAATTCTGTACGACTTTCCATTTACTCCCATCGAGTTGGGGGTTGATACGTATTTTTACAGAAAAGTTACACTATTATAAGCACACACACAAAGTTACAATATGCGGAAGCGCGTAATTTTTGAGAAAAAAGTTATTGAAAATCAATTATTCTTACATTGTTTATGTCTAATCCTACAATAAAACTGACACCATTTTTTTATTGTCATTGTCAGTAGGGGTGTCGATTCTTTCCGAAAAATATCGATTTTTTAAATAGATTCGAATTGTAAGTAAGTATCGATTCCCAAAAAATCGATTTCAAAAATATCTATATTTTTTTCATGTTTGCATTTATAATGTAAATATAAATCCATTTTATGAGAAAAAAGTCCCCTTCATCATAAAATGTAGGGGGACTGATTCAGAAGGATTTCTGTATCTATTTTGAAACTGCTACGTCTCCGGCGCTGCGGGAAGAGCAGCCTCTACGCCTTAGCGTAACAATTCGCAGGCATCCCTCCTCGCCTCCGCAGCTTCGGCTTGTTGGTCGCCTTCGGCGACCAGCCTCAGCCGCTCCGGCTCGTCCGATGCCTACGATTTGTTACAGCAGGCGGAGGCTGCTCCCCCTACGCGCCTCCGGCTCTATAAAACCACTCTAGGGGTAGGACAGACTCGTACCAGGTGGAGTCGGGGTCAATCAATTCGGTTCTTTGACATAAGTTGAACCTAACCTATTTTATTTGTTATGTGCCCTAATTGGTACTGTTGAAATAAAACAAATTTCAATAAGAGATCATTTATTATGGTATCTTTCTTGTTTTTCATAAAATGGAATTATATTTACATTATAAATGCAAACATAAAAAAATAGATATTTTAGAAATCGATTTTTTTATGAATCGATACATCAGCTTACGATTTGAATCGATTTAAAAATCGACCTTTTTCGGAAAGAATCGACATCCCTACTGACGACAATGATATTACAAAATGGCGTCTATTTTATGGTAGAATTAGATATAAACAATGCAAGAATAATTGATTTTCAATAACTTTTTTCTCAAAAATTACGCGCTTCTGCATATTGTAACTTTGTGTGTGTGCTTGTAATAGTGTAACTTTTCTGTAAAAATACGTATCAACCGCCAACTCGATGGGAGTAAATGGAAAGCTAAGCCCTCAATTCTTATTCTCTGGGCTGTGATGCCGCTACTTTGTCTAGAGTAGCACGTCCAGCCATGGGGAGCTTGGCGCCAATAATACGGCATACTCCCAGTGCGGCGCCAAAAATAATTAAGTTCGTCTCGCAAAGGTCCCGTCTGGCTTCCAAATAGGTTATCAGCGTTGCGTTTGGAGCACTCACAATGGTATATGTTCTTGAGGCAGCCCTGTTGTTCAGCAGTGAACTTGTGAAGGGCTTTAAATATTATAATAATAAAGGTACACAATAAAATGAAAATTATTATCCATGCAATAATTAATTATCAAAATTGTGAAATAACGTAAAACAAAAAGATAGTTTTCATTAGTCTATAGTCTAATTGCATAATTGTGTCATGACCCACTACAACGCACGGACACAAACTAACAATGTTAGCTCCTAATAGCTACCTTTTAAAGAAAATTTATTTTTGAAGTTAATAACGTAACAGCGTTTACTACGTGCACGCGTATGGTTATCCATCCCATTTTAACAATCATTTTAAGTAATACAATAATAATGAAGCACTCTATTATAAGCGAGAGAGTAATAAAATGAAGAACAAATTAATGCGGAACAATAAAAAGTACGCAAATATGTAAAACTAGCTATTTTTCGCGGCTTAACTCGCGTGGCATCGCCTGATCAAGATTTTGTTTTCACTTATTATAATAAGCCAGTAGTAGTAAGTGGTGAAGAAGCTTTAGATGGTAAGTCCCACTGGCTTAGTGTAACAAAAGCTTATTTGTCTGTTATTTTTCTTGCCGAAATTTTCTTCACTCATGCCTTAAAGACGTTCAGATTGTAACCGAACTTAAAAAGACAGAAACCGGAAGAAAAAAAGAAAAAAAATTAACCGTTAAGTTCGAATGCGATGTATATAGCCAACAAAGGGGTGAAGATCCGCCGATCGCCTGGTTGTCCGATGGTGGAAAGCGGAGTGAGAAACTAAGGCATGTAATTACCTTTTATTTCATTATTTTTATCTTATGTTATCATCATTATATAGCAGTTATCCTTATTAATTTAATCTCAGAACGTCGTCTATGTATATATCTTAATCTTTAATCTTTATTCGATTATGCACTTACATAAACAGATATATAAACAGCCAACCTACGTCGTGTTATGGAATTATCAGTTCGCTTCGATTCTCCAGTGCGTGTTGGTAAACTACACATGCTATCGAAATATTTTTTACCTCAGGCATGCAAGTTTCCTCTAGATGTTTTATATACCGACGAACACGTGGTATTTCAGCAATTAAAATTGCCTTCACAAGTCCACTGCTGAACGTAGGCCACCCCCAAAGAATGCCACAAAGCACGGTCGTGAGCCACCTGCATCCATCGACTTCCTGCATGTCTTACCAGGTCGTCACTCCATCTCGTGGGGGGACGCCCTACACTTCGCCTACTGGTACGAGGCTGCCACTCGAGAACCTTTCTTCCTCATCGGTTGTCGGTTCTTCGAGCTATATGGCCGGCCCACTGCCACTTCAGCTTACTAATCCGTTGGGCTATGTCGATTACTCTGGTTCTACTGCGGATATTCTCATTCCTAAGTTTATCACGCAGAGAAACTCCGAGCATAGCCCTCTCCATAGCTCGCTGAGCGACCTTGAGCTTCCTCATATGGCCAGCAGTGAAGTACCACGTCTCAGTTCCGCAAGTCATCACTGGCAACACGCACTGGTTGTACAATTTCGTTTTTAGGGTTTGAGGTATGTCTGACGAGAAGATGTGTCGTAGCTTCCCGAACGCTGCCCAGCCGAGTTGAATCCGTCGATTGACCTCTCGGTCGAAGTTGGACTTACCTAGTCGGACTATTTGTCCCAGGTAAACATACTCGTCAACAACTTCGAGCTTAGTGCTCCCAACAACTACCGGCATAGGTGTGACATGGATATTAAACATAATCTTTGTTTTGTCCATGTTCATCTTAAGACCTATCCGTTGGGAGACACTATTGAGGTCATTGAGCATAGTGCTTAGGTCCTCCAGCGATCCCGCAATAAGGACTATATCGTCGGCAAATCGAAGGTGAGCGATGTACTCGTCAGTGATGTTAATACCGTATCCTTTCCAGTCCAGAAGCTTAAAAACGTCTTCCCATGCAGCGGTGAAGAGTTTCGGGGATATAACGTCACCCTGTCTTACACCTCTCTGCAAATGGATAGGTTTCGTACTCTGGTTTTGTACTCAGATAGCCATCGTAGCTCTACTATACAAACACTTCAGCACTTCGATATACCGTCAGTCAACTTGGCACCGCTGAAGGGACTGCAGCACCGCCCAAATTTCGACGGAATCAAAGGCTTTCTCATAGTCCACATACGCCAGACATAGTGGCGAATTGTACTCTTCGGACTTCTGTACAATTTGCCGTAGGGTATGTATGTGGTCTATGGTGCTAAAGCCCTTTCGGAAACCGGCTTGTTCGGGAGGCTGGAAGTCGTCAAGTCTGCGCGCGAGACAATTCGTAATGATTCTCGAAAACAGCACGTAGATGCGGCTCAGAAGGGAAATCGGTCTGTAGTTCTTCAAGAGAGCGTTGTCACCTTTCTTGAAGAACAAGACCACCGCACTTCTGCTCCACGCCTTCAGTGTAATGCCACCATGGAGGACGGAATTAAAGAGCTTCTGAAGGACTTCAAGTACTGGTTTTCCACCCGCTTTCAGAAGCTCCGCTGTAATTCCATCCTCGCTTGGGGCCTTGCCGTTTTTAAGGTGCTGGAGAGCCATTCTTATCTCGCTCAGACTGACGTCCGGGATATCTTCGGAATAGTGTCGGATAAGACTCACTCTTGGATCGTTACTCACACTTGTGTGTGGCTCCAACGATGACGTGTACAGCTGCCCATAGAACCTCTCAATCTCACTCAAAATCTCAGGTGCCCCGGAAACGATGCTGCCACATTCGATCTTCAGCTCCGACAGTTGGCTCTTTCTGGCAGACAGATCTCTGGCAAAGACTTTGGAGCCTTGGTTCCGCTCGATCGCTTCTTCAATACGAGCTGTATTGAAGTTGCGTAAGTCCCGCCGCATGCATTTAGAGATCTGTCTGTTCAGTTGCCTGTATGCTGTCAAATCTGTTGAAGAATGTAGCTTCATCTCTCGTCTAACAGCCATGAGTTTTAGAGTGTGATCGGAGAGTTTTTGTGTTCTTCTGCGGCGCGTCTTGCAGAACTTAGCTCCGACCGCATGGACAGTTTCCACGAGCTTGTCATTCATATCGTATACTTCATTGCAGTCTTCTAGGCACTGAAAACGGTTTTGTAACTCGAGGTGAAAGGTTTCGGGACTTTGGATTAGAGCACGAGTGGGACGGAGCGTTGACTTCATCAGACGAGACCTCTCCAACTTAACATTTAGGTTCAGTGTGCCTCTAACCATTCGGTGATCGCTGCCGGTTTTCACCCTCGCGATCACTGAGACATCACTGAACAGTTGTCGTCTGGTCGTCATAATGAAGTCAATCTCATTTTTGTCGAACCGTCGGGGCTCGACCAGGTCCACTTCTTGTGGGGCCGCTTCTTGAAGAAAGAGTTCATCATAAAGAGTCCCTCTTTCTCCATGAAGTCGGCTAACTGCTGGCCCCTTGGGTTCCGTTGCCCTATTCCAAATTTCCCTACTTTCAGCTCACCGTCCTCTCTTGTGCCTAGTTTTGTATTGAAGTCTCCCATTAACACCGTATATTGGGTTTTGGAGGAATGCATGGCTCTAGAGATATCCTCATACATTTCCTCCACCTCCTCATCGGGGTGTGCCGAGGTTGGTGCGTAAACCTGTATGACCTTCAGCGAATACCGTTTGGTGATTCTGAGTGTAAGATACGCAACCCTCGTCGACACACTCCCGATCTTTACAACGTTGTTAACGAGAGACTTGTGGACGATAAATCCAACACCTCCTTGGGACAGATGGTCGCCCTCCCGGTGATATAGCAAGTTGCCGGATTCGAGGATTACCGTGTCCTCCCCCTCTATTCGGACTTCGGATAATCCTATAATATGCCAGCGCAACTTGTCTATCTCTTCTTCCAGCTCCACGATCTGCTCGTCAGTCCTCAGGGTGCGTGCGTTGTGCGTTGCCAGGTCGAGTCGTCGTAGGTGGCAACCGAACCTCCACCGGAGATTCTTAGCACCCCCTGCCCCGCCGTTACCATGGTCGCCACCGTAGCCAGGAATAGCGGGACCGCCGGGGACTGGGGGCCGTCTGTTTGTTGCTTTAATCATTGGGGGGTATTTGCCATAGTTGCCACGCTTGGCGAGCGGGTTGGCAACCTCAGTTTTTTTATTGTAATTTTGGCTACTATCAGGAAGATGCTGCTGCCCATCTCCCGCCTGTTTCCCTTTGTCGCCTTTTACGACACCCACGGGAGGATATGGGGTAGTGGATATTCTTGACCACCACTACATTATAATATAATAATTAGAAAAATATGGAGATGGATAGAGTATATTTGAAGTGTATAATTCACTTCTTTATTATTCATTTTACCTGCATAATAAGTACATCGATATACAAACAGTACCCTTATTGAGACTGGCAATATTCGGTACATCCGTAAAACTGAATAAAATATGTATAGATGAAAGATCGACAAAAGGCCGCTCGGGCTGGCCATTTCCTGCACAATTCACGTATCCGCCAAAGAGAGGCTAAACGTCGAAAGGAATTTAAATAAATATGAAAAGTTTTGCCCTTAATGCGAGCAGAATAAAATCAGAATATAATATGAGCGGTCGTTCTATCGATGATATTAGATTAAACCGTCCGATGCAGACTTAAATATTATGTACTTTTCACACATTCAATACTTCACTTTGCATTTCGATAGGCGTAAAATATATTTTTTTTATTTATACTCTTTATTGCACACAAAATACTACACAACACAGCAAACTTAAATTTATAAACGAATGTACAATTAGGTGGCCTTATCGCTAAACAGCGATCTCTTCTAGGCAAACCTTGGTGAAGGAGATAATTTTCATTGTGTAAATATATAGAAGTGTGCATAAATAGTAGATAAACAAGTATATATTAATAGTACAAGGTTTATATAGTATATAAGATAATGCAATAATCAAATAAATAATATTATATATATGTAGGAAGTATAATGGAGTAGTACAGAGATTGATTTTGTAGTTAGGAATAATAATTAATTCGGTTACACGAATTAATTATCCAACGAGTCGAGGATAAACTAGTAACGGAATACGACAAGCGCACCGTTCCACGTCAGAGCCAAGACTGTCCTAACGGCGGCCGCTCCGTCCGTTTTATACAAGCGGGACGGGTGGCAATGCAGGTGCAATGCCGCAGGTGTGCGGTACACGTGTCGTCTACAAGAATTCTGTCTAGCTAGACCGACACCACCGCACCTACAACGGTGCAGGTGCCGTCACGGCCATACTGACATGCGTGCGTCCTCGCACGCGCTCCCTCACAATTTTAGTTATCTTTAGACAAAAAAAAACATCGTTCGACTATCCTGACATAACAGCGTCTGGTCCAGTCTATATTGACCCTTCAGACTTGGGTGACAGTCAGTTTTGTTCCGGCAGTAAGCCCTACAAAACGTTAATCATCTTTATGTTAGATCGGAATGATTAGTCTGTAGCTTTTTCTATTTTCTCTTTTTTTTTCAAGTACTATTTTCGCTAGTCCGGAATAACAACTATTCCCTATAGCTATATCACTGGACCGGCACAAAGCCCTGCAATGATAGTAAGAACTATTTTTTTTCTTACGCTTTTTTATTCAAGTACTATTTATGCTAGTCCGGAATCACTATTCCCTTTAGCTATATCATTGGACCGGCAAACGCCCTGCAATGATAGTAAAAACCACATATTTTTTTTTCTTACTCTCTTTTTTTTCAATTCAGTATAGAACAGTTACAGACCAACCATACCGCAAACATGTCCCCGTCACAATCACACAAAAGTGTATCGTGAGGGACGTAGTGACACACGATAACACCTAAGTATGTAAACCAACAGCAACTCTACACATATCCCAGTGCAGCACAGACCAGCCTCCCTGCAACTTCATGTTCCTTTCCTGCACTGGAATAATTACTTCGCTAGAGTGTTGCAACGTCTCTAGTATTTTCTAGATGCACAGACACGGCTACCTCAGACTGTCGCACGTCCTCGTGCGGTTGACAGTGAACAGCATACGGTCTATCAGTTATCACCACTTGCTAACAGATATTAACTCTTGTTAAATATTACAACGGTCGACCATCCCAGACTTCATTTCAGTCTGGAACGCGCTGATATGGCTACCTCCAGGCAAACGCACTACAGCTTTTCGGTCTGCTGCGTTCGTACCACATTCGCGCCAGCAAGCCGTCGCGCCGTACTAGCGCTAGCGAATCGTCGCACTGCTTTGCAAAATTAAAAGAAATCGAGATAAATGTATTGCGAACCATGGAATTCCGAGCTTCCAAAATTCATCACATATTCTCTTAAGAAACGGCAACTGTATGACATTTGAAAACATTTCAAAAAACGGAAACTATGTGTAGGGACGGATACCATCACATATTTCAAAGGGAAGGAGGCAACTAAGCAAAATCTACGAAAGCCGACCAAGCCTCAGACGTTCATTTCCAGCATCAAAGGACCATGTGTTCGGCGGCCGCTTGAATTGCCCTGCCGTAAGGTCAGCCGATAAGTAACCGATTGTAGCGGTGTAGGCTTAATCTAACCAGCGCTCGGCCGTACCTGACCATGTTCGATTAGCCATCACAACGTCTTCCTCATTGATCATTGTTGTAGAGACTTCTACGAATCCCTCGAAATCAAACCCCAATCTTGTCAACGACACAATATTCGGAGCAAACTGCAAAACTGGTCAACACATTAGAACACAAAAATGTCACTTATTATTTTTAATTCACAGCGTGTTAAAGTTAATCCTTTATTGTAGTACAACCCTTAAAAGTTTTGAACTTCAAAATATAGCAAATGATAATCATGTTTCGCGTGAACTATCAAATTACAACAAAACGAGAGCAGCAGGAGCACCTGAGGGTTTACAAGCATTGTCGGGGTTGTAGTCATCTGCGTGAAAAACAAATTGTTAACTATAAGGACAACATACACAGTTGCCTGTTCTCTCATCTATCATACATACGAGGCCCTAAAACAGAAATACGTTCTCATACCTTGGACTATAATAAAGCACTTCGCTTTCACAAGTAAACATAGGTCTTAATACGAAGTATCTGACACATACTCTTACTTGAACTTGCGAGTTCCCACGTTAACTACGTGAACCACATTAAAAACGTGAACCAGGACAGCGCCTGCCAGGACAGAGCCTAATACATGTTCAGAAAACATTACCGTGCACACAGAATATGACTTCCGTGCACACAGTGTGACTCCCACGCATACAGAGTACACGACTTCCGAGGCATCGCCATGTACAGCATACGCGCGCTCCGGGATGGCGCATGCGTATACGCGCATACGCATCTGCCGAAACCAGGCCATGTTACAGCTGGACCTGGCAGTCCGTTACGACCAGCAAGGCACACACTCACGCACTTGTAATCACATCACACGCGCTACTGTAACACATAAAAGAAAACATTAAAAATACTCAGTCGGAACTTGATTTCAAGAAATGCAGCACTACTCTTGGTACACTATTCGCCTTTCTAGGGCACCAAATACTGAGCTGCGGCTACACGACAACCTCTGGTATGGTCCGGTCCTCATGTAAACTTAAATACTCTCTTCAATGTCAGAACTAATTGGCTCTACTTCACTTTCATCAGTTATACTTCGGTTTTCCGGCATTTTTCGCAACCAATTAAAAATGTAAACACTTATTCTTACAAAATAGTTTCTGAGCCAATGTTTAGGATAAATTTACTTTCCTCATGTATCTAATGGTGATCAGTAGCAGCGACAAATAATAAGACCGCGGCGTCATAAGCCGACAGCATACTCAAAAGCGAGCGCTACAGCTACACGCTTTCCACTAAACCATTCCAAGTTTGTGACTACGTAATGCTCGGAGTAAACTGTAACACTTATCATCACATTAGATCACAAAAATACTACTTAGTGTTTTTAAGTCATAGCACGTTAAAGTAATCATGTGATTTTTTTTCGGTACATCGTTTAAACATTTTGAACTTTAAAACTAGGCCATGTAAATCACACCTCGTGTATCAAATTATAACATTACTTGAGCAAGTTAAACTTCCACTGAATGCAAACTATAACTCATTCAGAATATCTCCAACATTTCTTTCGACATTTGTTATCATATTTGGGTACGTTAAGAAATAATGAAATTACTTGCGGGTACTTTCTATTATAAATTGAATAAAAAGATTTAACTTTTGATTTAAATAATTTCACTTTATCTTTTCTCTACACTTTAATGATAAGACAATATCGTAAGTAGGACAGCAAATTTCATTACGGTATTTAACATAAAAATAGAATCATCAATGCAGAATGCACTATAGTCTTTCACAAATGTAATAATCCTCATACTATTCGAAGATTGTATGTGGGCAAAAATGGGGACTTTATCCCACTTCTGATGTAGGAAGTATAATGGAGTAGTACAGAGATTGATTTTGTAGTTAGGAATAATAATTAATTCGGTTACATGAATTAATTATCCAACGAGTCGAGGATAAACTAGTAACGGAATACGACAAGCGCACCGTTCCACGTCAGAGCCAAGACTGTCCTAACGGCGGCCGCTCCGTCCGTTTTATACAAGCGGGACGGGTGGCAATGCAGGTGCAATGCCGCAGGTGTGCGGTACACGTGTCGTTTACAAGAATTCTGTCTAGCTAGACCGACGCCACCGCACCTACAACGGTGCAGGTGCCGTCATATACAAATACACATAAACACACAAATACATGTAAACATACACACATACGTATACACATATACCTACATATACATACATAGAATACATACATATCTATAAATATTTCTGTAATACATTATAACTATAAATCATATACATAAACCTTATTTAGAAAAGTAGATATGATAATAAAATAATAGTACTCTTACCTATAATACTACTATAATACTCTTACCTATGTATCGTCGTATAACATAGTAGTATAACTTTAATACTTAATAAATAAATAATATCACAAGATTAGCTACAGCTTGTAGCGTGCTTACATTAAAACATACTTAAAGCCGCTAAAGAATGTTAGTCAGTTTTCACCATCAGTCAAATGTAATGTCCCTCTGCAAGATACAGAAGTATACAAGCTTGATTGAGAATTTGGTCTCTCTTACGTAGGTAAAACTAAAAGACCAATAAAATCTCGCGTTAAAGAACACATTGCTAATGTGAAAAATCGACGCTCCGGTAAGTCTGCACTCCGTCACTACTCGTACATCAGATTTGATAGACCACAAATCCTTGCTAAAGAACATGGATTCCTTCCAAGGATGGTTCGCGAGGTTATTGAAATTATAAAACAAGAGGAGATATAAGAAAAAGTGCGTAGGAAATGGATATCATTCCATATCGCTCGCACTATAGAAAGGGGTAGTGACGGAAAAATCTTACACTTTTTCTCGCCTATCCGTTAAATTCGTACCGTGCGATAAGAAACTTCGTCTCAAAAATTAAATTTCAATCCAAGCATACAACTGCAAGACTTCAAGATATTACAAGATCATACTGCGTAGGTCGGAACAAAAATTAATAATTTTAATCTGAAGGTAGCTGTGGTTAACTTTTACATTGATTTGATAACCCACCTTCCCCCCTTCCCCGTGACCTTAAGTGCTGTAAAGTGTCGCGTATCGCGTATCGCGTAAACTTAATAAAAATCATTATCTCGTAACTCTGATATTTTACTGTTTTTTGCCAACTTCGAACAAAGAAGGCTAACAATTTGACTGAAAAATATACAAACACAAAAACATTTTGTGTTTGTATATTTTTCGTTCGTATATTTATCTATGTATGTTTGAGTGTATGTATGATGAGCGGATATAAATAAATAAACACAAAAATAGTTTATGCAGTAAATGATCATACTATGAGTTTAGTTCGAATACCATCATTATTCTAATTAATTCTTTTTTTCTTTTTCGATCATAGAACCAACAGCATGTTACAAATATAAACAAAAGTGCTTTGATAATCCTTAATGAACAAAGGTTCTTACTTTATAACATATACAATATACTTAAAAAATATACGGTATTTAAAAATATTTAAAATTATTTATTTTTGAAGATTGTTTTGCTTTGGTGGAAAATGTCAATCGAAGAAAATTATTTATTGTAGCTTTTAAGTATGCAACATATTACAGAATTCTATGCATAATTTGAGTGACAGAAAATTTGAGGACATGGAATAACGAAGTATTTATAGTGTGTTTTGTAAGTGCTTGCAATTGTAAAGTGCAGGAAATTAATTTGTGGTTATCAATTTTGTTACGGCAGATATCATCTACAGTAGAGTGCGGCGATCTTTCAGTTGTATTAATTTAAAATTATAAGATTCCTTATAATTTTTTAACCCTAACTTCAGATCATAAATTCAATGCGTTAATAAACTTTATTTCTATTCGTTCTATTTCTTGTATTCATGTTATGTAATTTGGGTTCCTTGATACACTTCTATATTCCAGGACGATACACACGTAAGAATAATATAATACCTTTATATGTGTGATAAAGGTTGACAAACTCGTAATACAATGCCAAGACGTTTGCCAACTTTGCCGAGATATAATCAGATATCACCATTTTTAATCAAAAACTACTCCGAGGTCTTTGGTTTTGCCAATGTATTCTAAGGGTGCGTTGTTGAAATAGTATTGAATTATAAATTTTCCTTTTGCGAGTAAAGTTAATTTGAAAAAATTTCAGGGCAGTAGTTGCAAAATCGATAGGTATAAATTGTTCCGTAGTTTATAAGCATCTAATTCAGATTTTTTGTATGTGTAAATTTTCATGTCGTCAGCGTACATCAGGAACTTAGTATAATTAAAACAATTGCCCACATCGTAGAAGTATACTGTATACAACAACGGCCCCTATATTGAACTTTGTGCCGAGCGGTATTCAGCCACAATGACTACCCGTGAGCGATTACGCAGATACGATTCCATCGATTGGAGAAGGTTAACACGTATTCGTAACTCCTGAATTTTTATCTTTAGAAGGATGATATGATCATCGCGGTCGCAAAACTCGCAAACGCAAAATTAATTCAGCAACCACGAATGCCATGGTGTAGGGGGGGGGGGGGGGCAACTAATGGGTGTATTTGCATAAGGACTATTATTTCCATTACTTTACTTAATACATTCATTATTGATATTGGTCTATAATTCTCAATAACTGTTTTTGTTCCCTTTTTATGAATAGGTACGTTATTGGCGGTTTTCCAAATTTTCGGAAGGTATATTTCTTTAACACATCTATTATATAAAACTGTTATGGGAGCTGCCAACCACTTCTCACATTTAACAATGAAAATCGCCTTTAGTTATAATTTGCATTAAACCTTGTTCCACAAAAAGCCCCTGGAGGCATCGTAAGAGGTCAAATTTTGACTATGCGTCCCGAGTCATCATAAAATATGATAAGAAAATATAATAACCTGTTAGCTTACCAACGACGCAGTTTAAATGTGTAAGTTTATTTGAAATATTTTTCTATGTTGAGCGCTTAATTCTCTTGAAGATTTTGCCCCTACGTAAACCGTACCTCAAGGTTTTACTTGCAGTCACTGACCTGTTTCACATTAAAACAGGCGGGGCGGGCTGAGAGGCAAGGGGAGGGAGCTCTCTACCAATCAGAGGGCCGAACGAGCGGCAAAGCTTGCCGAGGAGGGGCGCCACCCAAACGATACGGCTCGGAAATCAGGCGAAGAAACAGATGCGACTGGCGGCTCCGAGGTGGAGCGTAAGGCCAGATTCGTAAAGGAGGTGGAGGCCGCGATCAAGGTCGTGGCCAACAAGCAAAAGTCCTTCTCGAAGTTCAAGGCCATTCCCGCGGCCTCCGCCTCCATCATGGCGGCTGAGGAGGCCAACTTTGCTGGGGCTGGGCCTAATGCGGACGAGGTGGCGAAGCTGCGGGCGGACGTGGCCCGCCTGACGTCCGCCATGGAGACTCTCCAGAAGGAGAATGAGAAGCTCCGCGCAGACCTGGCCAGTCTACATGAGCCTGCCTCTCGCGCGGCGCCCCAGACGCAGCGCCCAAGCCAGCCCGTGCCGGTGGAGAACCAGGTTCTGAACCTGGTCCGGCAGGAGCTGGCTGCCTTCCAGCACCGGTTCTCCGTGCTGGAGGGCATCGTCCTGCGCCCCCCCCCCCCCCTAGGGCCAAACAAGACGGCGGCGAGGCCGGCAACGGCTTCTTACGCGACGGTCACGGCTGCCGCATCCAGGCCGGGGCCGTCCAGCCAGCCCTCGGGTGGGGCTGCAGTTGCCCCTCCCCCCCTGAAAAGCCGGCTCCGGCAAAACCGATACCGGCTGAACCGGCTCCGGCTAAGCCGGCGACGGGAAAGAGAGGCAAGGCGAAGGCGAAAAAGGGCAAGGCGGCAGCACAGGTGATGGCTGCGCCAGTGCCTGCGGCGAATGGGCCAGTGCCAGCGGCAAGCCAGCTGCGGCAGAAGCCGGTTGGCAGGTGGTCGGGGACAAACAGAAGGGGAAGAAGGCAGCCAAAAAGACCAAAGAGCAGGAGCGGCAGCGCCAGTTCAGGGCGCGCAAGATCGCGGCTAGGCTCCGCGCCCCGAAGACCGCAGCTGTAGTGATTACACTACAGCCGGACGCGGAAAAGAAGGGCGTTACCTACCGCGATCTGCTCGCGAAGGCGAAAGAGGCGGTGGATCTCGGGGAGCTCGGGATCACTGTGGGCCTCCGGCTCAAAGTCACCCAGACGGGAGCCCGTATGCTGGAGATCCCCGGGAAATCCAGTGGCGCGACTTCGGACGCTCTGGCTGCGAAGCTCAGAGCGTCCCTAAACGCGGACGAGGCCCGAGTGTCCAGGCCCGTCAGATGCGCAGACCTGCGCATCATGGGTCTGGACGACTCGGTATCGGAGGAGGAGTTGGTGGCCGCCGTCGCCAGGCCCGGGGGGTGCACTACTGACCAGGTCAGGTCAGGCGCCATACGCCCGGATCAACAGGGTATGCATGCCGCCACGGTGTGCTGCCCTGTTACGGCGGCCAAAACCATAGTGGAGGGCCGAAGGCTTCTGGTGGGCTGGATCTCAGCGCAGGTTAAGCTGCTGGAGCCCAGACCTCTGAGGTGCTACCGCTGTCTCGTGGGGCATCACGTATCAGTGAAATGCGCCTCGGAGGTTGACCGCAGTGGCCTCTGCTTCCGCTGCAGTCAGCCCGGACACATATCGGCGACCTGCTGCGCCACGCCGCACTGTGATGCATGTGCGGCGACCGGCAAGCCAGCCGATCACTGGGCCGGAAGCAGGGCCTGCGTGTCACCCGCCAAGGCCAAGGCCGCGGGTAGGGGAGCGCCCTCCTCCGCCGCCACCGCCTCTATGGCCACCGCCGCAGCTGCAACTGCCGCCGCCGCCGCTGTCACTGTCGCCGCCGCCGCCGCCGCGACACCGACGCCTGCAGAGGGGCGCCCCGTGGAGGAAGCTGAAATGGAATGCCTATAACGGCCCCATTAAGCTTCCTCCAAGCGAATATCAACCACTGCGCCTGCGCTCAGGATCTGTTGCTCCAGAGCATGGCGCAGTGATCGATTAACATCGCTGTGGTCGCTGAGCCGTATTTTGTCTGGCCTAGGAAGGACTGGGTGGCGGATCTTAACGGCCCAGTGACCATCATCTCTTCGGCCGCCGCCGGTACCCCGACCCTTGAAGGTGTCAGGAGGGGTCAGGGGTGCGTAGCAGCACGTTTCGGGAAGTTCGTTGTTGTGGGGGTGTACTTCTCCCCGAACCGATCTCTCGCCGAGCTCCACAACTCTCTTGCAGAGCTGAGAGCAGTCGTCGTCGGAAGCTATCCCCTCCCCGTGGTTGTCCTCGGGGACTTCAATGCCAAGAACTTGGCTTGGGGTTCTCGTCGTACAGATGTGCGGGGTAGGATGGTGGAAGACTGGGCTCTGGAGACAGGCCTGGTCGTCCTAAATCGGGGTTCTGTCCCCACGTGTGTGCGGATGCGGGGCGAGTCGGTGGTGGACATTTCGTTCGCTAGCCCCGCTCTGTCGCCGCGTGCCATTGACTGGCGAGTCATGGAGGGGGTGGAGACCTACTCCGACCACCGGTACATCCGGTTTGACGTCTCCACCCAGCCCTCGAGCGCGCCAGTCCAACAGGCCCCGAGTGGTCCGCGTTGGGCGCTGAAGCAGCTGGACCGGGAGCTCCTCCTGGAAGCCTCGATCGTGCAGGCCTGGGTGTCATCACCGGATAGGCCTGCCGACGTCAATGATGAGGCAGGGTGGTTCCAGGAGGCCATGTCCGAGATATGTGACGTGGCAATGCCCCGTCTCCGGCCAGGAAGCGCCCGGCGCCAGGTGTATTGGTGGTCGCGTGAGCTGACGTCTCTGCGCGAGGCGTGTGTCGCCGCGCGGCACCTGTACGCCAGGCATCGCAGGCTCCGCATTCGTCCACCGAATGCGGCAGCCATTGAGGCGGAGCTGTACGAGGGATACAGAGCGACGAAGACCGCCCTCCGGGAGGCTGTCATGCGGGCCCGGGATCGGGCCCGTGAGGAGATGCTGGAGACTCTCGACAGAGATCCGTGGGGGCGCCCTTACAAGATGGTGCGGGATAAACTCCGCACCTGGGCCCCCCCGCTGACGCAGAATCTCCGGCCTCAGCTCGTGGAGGACGTGGTGAGCGCTCTGTTTCCTGCGCGAGGGGAACATCCGCCCCCGCCAATGGCTCCGCCACCCGCGGTGCCGGAAGCGGACCACCAGGACGACGACGACGGCATCCCGGAAGGGACCGGGGTAGACCTGAGAGTGGCGGTACGTAGGCTCAAGGCCAGTAATACCGCCCCAGGACCCGATGGCTTGCCTGGCAAAGCCTGGGTTCTGGCCTCGGAGGCTTTCGGGCCCCGACTGGAGGGGCTCCTAAGCGCATGCTTGGAGAGAGGCCAATTCCCACTTCGTTGGAAGACGGGGAAGCTGGTCCTCATTCGGAAGCCGGGGCGCCCTGCGGACTCTCCGTCCGCATACTGGCCCGTGGTGCTGCTCGACGAGGTGGGCAAGCTCTTTGAAAGAGTCATTGCAAACCGCCTCGCCGAGCACCTTGCGGGGACGGGGCCGGATCTTGCGGAAACCAAACAGGCGCTCTACGGTGGACGCCATCATGCGCGTGAGAGCCCTCACGACGGGGGATGCAGTGGCCAGGGGGGGGGGGTTGTTTTGGCGGTGTCTCTCGACATCGCCAACGCCTTCAACTCCATTCCCTGGAGCTGCATTAGGGAGGCACTCCGGTATCACCGGGTGCCGAACTATCTCCGTCGTATAGTCGGGGACTATCTGACGGATAGGGCCGTCATCTACCCCGGTCGCAACGGTGAGTGGAACCGGCGAGAGATGTCGTGCGGTGTCCCACAAGGTTCGGTTCTGGGGCCGCCCCTGTGGAACATCGGTTACGACTGGGTGCTGCGCGCCGACCTCCCTACCGGCGTCAGCGTAGTTTGCTACGCTGACGACACGCTGGTACTGGCACAGGGGAGGTCGTACGAGGCTGCGGCGGAAAATATGACACGCGGGGTTGCGATAGTCGTTGAGAGGATCCGGCAGCTGGGTCTTAAGGTGGCTCTGCACAAGTCCGAGGCCATGCACTTCCATGGTCCTCGGAACAGGCCACCACCGGGATCCTCAGCGATGGTAGGAGAGGTATCCATCGGCGTCGAGTCGACGTTGAAGTACCTAGGACTCGTCCTCGACGGCCGATGGAACTTCGTTGAGCACTTCCGACGTTTGGCTCCCAAACTGGAACGGACCGGGGCTGCCTTCAGGCGGCTCCTGCCAAACCTGGGGGGGCCAAACGCCTCCTGCCAGAGGCTATACGCGGGGATTGTGCGGTCCATGGCCCTTTACGGGGCCCCGGTGTGGGCGCGTGGTTTGGCGCGGCTTGCCGTCCACCACCTGAACGCGCCCCAAAAGGTGGTTGCCGTAAGAATGGTTCGCGGCTACCGCACGATCTCCCGCGAGGCAGCGTGCCTCCTTGCCGGATTGCCGCCATGGGATCTGGAGGCGATAGTCCTCGCGCGCCTGCACGAATGGCGCGCGGAGGCACTATGCCGGGGGAAACCCCGCTGCCGCGGCAAGTTGTCGTGCAGCGGACAGACTTCCGGCATGATCTCATGGCGACATGGAGAGAGCGACTGTCGCAACCCCGTGCTGGGCACGCCACTATAGCGGCGATAAGACCCCTCTTTGAGGAGTGGCTTGAGAGACGCCACGGCGTCTTCACCTTCCGCCTGACGCAGGTACTCACCGGACACGGTGTGTTCGGGAGGTTCCTGCACCGAATCGGGCGGGAGGAAACGCCCGGGTGCTCCCACTGCGAGGATCGACTGGAGGACACGGTGGAGCACACCGTGGAGGTGTGCCCTGCCTGGGCGGAGCACCGCCGTGTCCTCGTAGCGGCGATAGGCGGCGGTGACCTCTCGCGTCCGGCCCTGGTCGAAGCCATGGTCCGGAGCGAGACGGAATGGGATGCCGTCACCACCTTCTGCGAAGCTGTGATGCTAGCGAAGGAGGTGGCGGAGCGGGAGAAGGAGAGAGCAGCAGCTTTCCTTCCCGGCTGCCGCGGGAGACGCCCCGGGCGTCGGGGGCTACGTCGTGGCCACCGGCCACCGTAGGCGCGGGCCTGTGGACGGCGAGCAATGGGTAGCGCGCCGTCCGTCCGTCTAACGACGACAGGCCGTGTCGACGGCGCGTTTTGTTCCACGCACGCCTCAAAGAGCTGTCAGCAGCGTGAAGGGGCCCGCAAGGGCCGACGCCTGCCGGGGCTGCGGGCTGTTCGAAAGAGATACCGCGGCCCCGTAACGTAAGGGCGCTGAAGGAACACGGATGGTTTTTAGTCAGTAAAAGTCTGACACTCCCTTCCGCTCCACCCAGAGCGAAAGGCGTCATTTGATGATTTTCCATCCGCAAAAAAAAAAAAAAAAGATCACTGACCTGTTTCACATTAAAACAGTCATGTTGGAATAAGCACCACGTAACCAATTGTTACTGTACTAATTTCTATTCTCTCTTTTCCAATAAAACTTCAACAAAATGATTCATCTTACTCCGCTGTCCCCTCGTCAGTGGTTCTTTTACATGTCGTTGCCTTTACGATTCGATAAGGGAACTATTAAAATTTGGGCAACTTTTATTTTGAGCAATAAATTTAACTCATAGTATCTGTTTTGACCAAATTTTATTTATATTAATATTACTATAAATATGGCATTTTATTATAAATATGGCATATATACATTAATATATGTTATATTTATAATAATAAAGATACATAAAACAAATATTGTATTTGATCTTCTTCATAATTTTTATTTAACATATTTATATATCCAAATCGTTACAGTTATCGTTCTTTTATAAGAGAGGGGGCAAAGGAGCATGTGGCTCACCTGATGGTAAGTGGCTACCACCGCCCATGAACAACTGCAACATCAGGGGAATTGCAAATGCGTTGCCGACCTTTTAAGAAAGGGTAGGCTCTTTTCTTTAAGGTCCTTCAGTCGTATCGGTCCGGAAAAATCGCTGGTGGTAAACGATGTTCCACAAGAAAGTAGTGCGACGAAAAAAACTTCTCCTAAATCCCACAGTGGTGGACCACCAATCATCCAGATGGTATGGATGGTATCGCGAGTTTACTCGCGATTTGCGATGGTGAAACTTAGCAGCTGGAATTAGTCCGAACAATTCGTCAGAGCACTCCCCGTGATAGATGCGATAAAATACGCAAAGAGATACAACATCTCTACGCAGTGCCAGTGAGTCATGCCGATCGGAAAGAACTCGCTCGTCGACAATTGGGACCGCTATGCGCTGGATGCGGTCAAGTGGAAGGAGCTGGCACTGGGGAGTCCCTGACCAGAGATGGGAACAGTACTCCATGTGACACCGAACCTGTGCCTTGTAAAGTTGCAAACGGTGTGCCGGCATGAAATACTACCCCGCTCTGCTGAGCACGCTAAGCTTTTTAGAGGTTAATTTGGCCTTCTCTTCCAAGTGACCACGAAACTCCATGTCACTCGGTATGTCGACACCGAGGATTCCGATACTGGTTGAGGCAACAAGGGAAGTGCCTTAAAACTGAGGAGATGGCAAAGGGGTTCTTTTTAGCGGCAAACGCGCAAACTTGTGCCTTCTGGGGATTAAACTGGACTAGATTTAGTCGCCCCCAGTCTGAGACTTTGTTCAGCAAAGACTCGACTTCAGTCACAAGTTTGTTCCGGTACTCGGCGACGTTTTTCCGAGAAATATTGGCACGGCTGGTGTATAAAGCATCACTAGTGCTGTCGTCTGCATAGCAATGAATGTTACCGGTTTGCAAAATGTCATTGATATGCAGGAGAAACAGCGTTGGTGATAATACGAAGCCTTGTGGAACACCAGCGTTAATGGGCTTGTAATCGGAGCAAGCTCTGCTCATACTCTTATCTGCAAGAGCACTGGTGATCCAATTGCACAATTTCTCGGGATGCCCATAGGAGGGCAGCTTCTAAAGAAGCGCTTTGTGCCAAACCCGATCGAAGGGCTTTGCTATGTCCAAACTTACGGCCAACGCCTCCCCCTTCGACTCTACTGTAAAATAACAGCGTAACGCTGCTGTGTTTCGTATGTAGAGTGTAGAGAACTGGAGACCATTTTTACTAGAAATGAGGCATTCCATCTTAGTCTTCACGGGTGACGACGCATCTTTATTTTGATTCGTGATCGAGGATAGATGTCAGCTCAGACTGTGTACAGATCAGACTGTGTGCTTGCTTGTCACTCTTATCCTTTAAAAAAATCCTGTGGACCTAGGACCTACAAGTGGCAATCGCTCCGTGTCTAATCCATTTCGAAAATCGATTTCGTCTTAGCAATATCGAACGTAAAGTGGGAGACAAAGTGACGTCGGTAAACCCAATGCTAAGTCGAAGCGTCATACCGACATCATCGGTGTTCAATTGACCAGTCTTAAAAAAAAAAACATCTCTGTACTCCATATATATCGGCACCTAATTTTTTCTTACATAAGTATTTTCTTTTACGATCTTTGTTTATAGGGCAACTTAAGCATCTCTTTTGAGCACTAGATCTTCTTGATAGGCGTTTTGTTGAATTTTTAGGCGAATTATCAAAATATTTAGCAATTTCATTACGTAGGTCCCTTGGAAACTTTTTGTTCTGGAGTTTAAGTGTCCTTTTACCAAAGTAATACCACAAGGCAAGTGAATAATAATGTTTTCGGCTCTACATTGCTCCTGTATGGTTCTATTTGCCACTTTGTTGTCTTATCTGTGCCAGTATAATACCTTTGTCTAGAGGGGCGAAGCTCTGAAAGTGCTACATCGTCGTTACTGTCAAGATCGGAAGAAAGTATTTTTGCATCCAGTTCGCTGTTCTTGTCACTCTGAATACACAAATGTTCAGATTCACCTTCAGATCCCGGTTCTGAACCTCCAGATTCAAACTCAAAGTAGTGTCATTCGTCTAAAAGTGCTTGTAATATATCAGCTTCCTTGATATGAGACATTTTTCATATAAAATGTTATCCTTAACGAATTAAAATCCATTTAAAATGATAAACAAACATAAATTAAACACACAAATTATATAATACCTAAATTACCTTTTTAACAACGCACCTTACGAGGTGGGGTGTGTGACGCCCACACGCACTTTAAAGGTGTATAGCTCGTTTGGCGGCTGCCGCTGGACTGACTCTGATCGAAGAAGCAACGTCGCAATTCTAGCTACTGAGAAACCAAACTTCGGCGCGTCCACAGTTTTAAAATTGAAATATGAAATTTGAAGAACTGTGGTTTGTCAAACTCCGCTTGGTGCACGGACGGGTAATAACTTGTAAAAGTAAAATTTGCTTGTTGAAAGTGAAGTTAATGGTAATAAAATTAACCAGTTAACTAAAGAATTCAAAGATAAGTTCCTTAACTTCGTAAAATAATTGTGAGTGCCAAAATTACACAGTTTTTCTGAATATTATTGATTGTGAGTATATTACATATTTGTAACGATAATGAATGACTATGTAAAAATTAATAATTCAAAATTCTTTCTTCCACGCTTTTCTTCGTTTTAGTTTTTTAAAGGTAACTGAGTTCTTTTATTCTTACATTTCAAAGCGCAACACGCGAGTCATAATCATACATTTGAGCCATTTTTACGCTTTCGTACTAAAGAGTAAAACGAAGCTCTATTAATTTGAATAAACAGGAATTTGGATATTTGTTGAATAAGGAATCTACTATATTTGTTTATAGTGTACGTAGAGAAAAGAAATAAATGAAAAAGAAACCGGACAAATTTTTTTGTTACGAAGTTCCTTATCGGACGGTACGAATTTTTTTAATAAATGCTTATTTTTTAATAATATAATTTTCAATGTAAATTTAAGAAATAAAATCCAAGTCATTTGCAATCTTCATCAATATTTTTTTATATATTGCAGTTTTTAAACAAAAGCTAAGATATATATTAGGTCTCATACACATCATTCGAGGAACTAAATTTAAAACACAATTTTGAGTGACGCTTAAACATGAATTTCCACAAATATTGGAGAGCCAACTTTGTTCTCGTCAGTTTCTAAGTAAATTCAACAACTATGTCTCTTTTCGCACAAGTTGTTCTCATTAAAATAATTTAATTACTTTTTAAGTACGATATCCCGTATATTTAAAATTATCTTGATGAAGTTCGTTCTTTACGTAGTAAAACCACGCTGCAGCTATATTATGATTGTAGGACGAATTTGTTGACTAGACCGGGGTAGGACCATGCTCTCACAGAATAACAGCGTAAAATAGCAGCTTAATGCCACTTGCTGTGTTGCGTATGATGAATGTAGAAAACCGGAGACCCTTTTTACCGAAAACGAAGCATTCCATCTCAGTCCTCAAGGGTGACAATGTATTTGCATTTTGATTTTTAATTGAGGTTAAATTTAGATGTCTATGGGCAACAGCATCCACTTACCATCCGGTGGACTGGACTGTGTGCTCTTTTTTCTCACAACAGAAGCGCAAGGTCGTTAAAAGAAATACATAAGTAGTCATTGAAAGTTTGAAACGAGAAAGTGTCGCAATTTTATGTATATTTCTAAACTTTTACTTCTATTCCCCTTTTAAATAAGTAAAAGTTCCTTTTTAATTTAATACTTGATTTTTTTGCATTTTTCTTTAGAAACTTCAAAAGTACTTTGTTGGTTATGCTATAAGACAAATTTTAAGTGCAATTCCTCTAAAAGGAAAGGGGCAAAGTAGTTCTAGATTATAAGTGCGCTCGCTTACCTTAACACAAGCATACATTATGATCGAATGAGAATACAGATACTGAAAAACCATCCTTTTTTTGTTGGACGCACCAACGATGGAGCAAGCCGTTCGAATTGATGGATTTACGTCAAAGTATGTTGGAGACTCACAAGTATTCATTCATTCATTCAAGTACTCATTAATCATGACGGAAGGGATAAGAGAGGACTTACGTTATCTACTTCCTGTGCACACTAAAATTCGTCAAAACAATCTGACAAAAGTTTACGAATAAGCCTCTTAACACGCCTCTTCACAAGGTCTACCCACGTCACATTTTATATGGTAACAAAAATGAAAAATCACGCTTTATATAGAATTATACACAAGTACAATAAAATATATTTTTCTTAAGTTTAAAAATTATCGCATTATCGTATCATTTAAAAAGAGTAACAAAAAGTTGTCAAGAATTACGGCAGTGTTATATTGGGTATTTTAACAAAGATTATTAGTTAAAGGAATTAGGATTATTAACAATAGGAATAGTACGAGATTTGTTATGGCATTAATCATAAAGCAAATTGTTTAAAATTTTTACGTCTCAATTCTGATGTAAATAAATAGGTTATAATTATCAACATTGTTCGTAAGATAAACTATTAGGACCACCTTTGAAGTGCATAAGGTAGCTCATTTTTTGTGAATCTCTTCAAGAATTAAAATAAATATTCGAATTATAAAAAGACAAAAACCCAAATTGTATTTCAGTTGGGATCGAATCAACATTTTATGACAATGCAGGAAGTTGTAAATTTTGTGCTGAACCTCATAACAAATCTATATATTTCAAAGTGTTACTTACTATAACATTGTACAATATTGTTTATTTGTATACCACCATATAGCTTACTATTATTCTGAGACTTCTGAATATTGAATCAACAGTATCAAGATTTACACCTCATCATCTACATATGAAGTTACTTCTCATTTTGGTGATGGTGATAGCTTCGCATTTATTAATTAAGCTTGACTTTTTTGCTTAACAGACGCAGCAAATATCAACTTGTGACGATGGATTAACTTGAAATAAATTAACCAATAGGTTCTTAAAATTATTTATTTCAAAATTAAGTTATTTATTATCTTCTTATGTGAATATACTAAAAAATAATATATTACAGAAATTGCCAGAATATATTGACATAACAGAATCTTTTAAATAAAATAGTTAAGATTTCCTTAATATATCTGTGCCGCACTTTATGCACGTTGTAAATCAGCGCTTAAAATTCAGACTTCACGTAGTTTTTACTTGATTTATAGTATTGAAATAAGTCTAAAATAACCAACTTTATAAATGAAATTCCTGCCAAGTAGTGCTTGAAACAGCACTGGAAACTTACAGTTTAAAAATAGTTTTGTCGCAATTTTCTTCGACCTACATTTACAACGTGAGACTGAATGAGGTTTACAATTTTTGTTTGTATCGTTGAAGCGTTTTTAAAAAAATAAGTTTCATATTTTATCAATTTGCATATTGTTTAATAAATAGTATTAATGCATCCTCAATATTATAAAATGCTTCGAAATATTTTCTTTAAATCACGATTTAATTGTGCTCGTATAGTCTGCATTAAGCTTATGTTAATAAACAACATAACGGACTTTAAGAACGTACATACATACATACATATAATCACGCCTCTTTCCCGTAGGGGTAGGCAAAGACCAGTTCTTTCCACTTGCTACGATCCTTACATACTTGTTTTGCTTCGTCCACTTTCATTATTCCCTTCATACATGCTCTACAGTTTAGGGTACTCTTGACCTGGCCTTTTTTCAAGACCTCGCTGATTTGGTCTAGAAATGTCCGCCTAGGTCTACCCCTTCCAACACTTTCATTCACACTCGCCTTATACACTTTTTTCGTCAATCGTTCTTCATTCATTCTCTCGACATGGCCAAACCATCTCAGCATACCTTTCTCAATTTTTGTCACTACATCTTCTTTCAGACCACAACGTTTCCTTATCTCACTATTTCTTAGCCTGTCACTCAGTTTAACTCCTATCATACTTCTTAATGCTCTCATCTCAACTGCATTTATTCTGCTTTCATGTTTCTTTTTTTTTTTATAGGATAAGGGTGACAAACGAGCACACAGTCCACCTGATGGTAAGTGGTTGCTGCGGCCCATAGACATCTACATCTATCCTCTGTTACAAATCAAAATGTTGATGCGTTGTCACCCGTGAGGACTAAGATGGAATGCCTCATTTCCAGTAAAAAGGGCCTCCGGCCACCTGCACTCACCAAGCGAAACGCAGAGGTAAACCTCTACTTCACGCTGGTTTTCTGTGAGGTCGTGGTACTACCCCGGTTCGAGCCGGCCCATCCGTGCGACAGCAACAGCTGCCGCGTGGCTCTACCACTGTTTCTTCTGGCATACCCAAGTTTCACTTCCGTACATGAGTGTCGGAACCAACACCCCCTCATGCACAGCCAAACGAGCCTTGTTAGAAACCTTCCGACTGCTCATAAAGGAGTGCAAAGCTCCATTCACCATGTTTCCTGCATTCACTCTTCTTTCGATATCACTCTCACACTTTCCACCTCTTGTAAACTTTGAACTCAGATACACAAACTCTTTCACCTGTTCAATTTGTTCATCTTCAATCACAATGTTGCAGTCTGTCACTGCCTCATCTTTTTCAAACACCATCACTTTCGTCTTCCTTACATTTATCTTCATTCCCTTTCTAACAAAAGCTCCACTCATAGCAGTAACCATCTCCTGCAACTCCTCGGCCGAAGACGCAAGTAATACTTGGTCATCAGCATAGAGAAAACATTTGACGAGTAACTCATTCATTCTCAACCCACTTTCATTCTCTTTTAAATCTGTCAAACAATTGTCCATGAACAGATTAAACAGCCACGGTGACGCTACACATCCCTGTCTAACACCTTTTTCGATATTAAACCATTCAGTGTATGCCCCGTTTATCCTTACACAAGCACTAGAATCCCTATAAAGAGATTGCATTGCTCGTATGAGGATACTGCTCACACCGTTCACGGACAGTGCTGACCACAATTCATTCCTCACCACTCTATCATAGGCCTTTTCTAGATCTACGAACGCGCAGTAGACTTTCTTGTTTTTAGCCAAATACTTTTCGGCTATGCACCGCAAGGAAAAGACCTGATCCGTACATCCCATTCCCTTTCTAAATCCCGCTTGTGCGTCCCATACTTTCTTGTCTGTTTCATTCACAATCCTTTCAATCAACACTTTCGCATACAATTTACCGACGACGCTGAGAAGGCTTATACCGCGGTAATTTATGCAGTCCTGCCGTGACCCTTTTCCCTTATACAATGGCACGATTACGGCTTTGCACCAGTCTCCCGGTACTTGCCCATTTCGCCAGCACAGATTGAAAAGGCGGTACAGCTGACTAGCCACCAGGCCCTGTCCAGCCCTCAGCATCTCGACGGTAATCCTGTCATACCCTGCAGCCTTACCTAATTAAGAACGTGATAACGAGTATATCCGTTACCTTCTTCATCAGTCTGCAAAAAATCACTGCTTACATGGTCCTGCGCTGTATGGCTAGAATTTGCTCAAATTTTCATGCTTGGCAGATTGATTGACGATCGTAGTACGAAACGTTGCTTACATTTTATGCTGCCGGGGTATTTTATGCCTGGCCTAAACTAATTTTTTTACTGTTTATCGAAAGCCATAAGATCTTTTAGCATAACCCGTTGTCGCCTTCACCAGCACTCACGGGATGGAATGGGTGATTAAACCAATTTTATCTCACTTATTAAACAACGTGATTATTTTATGGGCAGCTAAGAAAGCTTAACAAACTAACTACACTAAAACAAAATGTAAAAGCGTTCAGAAAAATGCGTTATTTTTCCGTTTCGAATTTAGTGCTGCTTCATTTATTTTCAATTGTTTAATGCTTTAGTCGTGCGAATCATGAACAATATTTATTAATCAGTACACTACTATTTTTGTTCTGATAAAATAATATCCTCCTGACCAAATTTTGGTCACGGCGCCAGTTTCAACGGAAACTAGCAATTTGCGCAGGACACCACAATAACTAGAGCACGAGTGTGAGCACAAGCTTTCGCTTTGTACGATGGTAAATAATTCCAAAACGATCAGCGACCAGTGTCTTTACGTGCTTTCCGAGGCACGAGGTTAAAAATACCACCAAACTTTGACTTCAGGCTGCTACTGAGAATCTTGATAGAAAAACCAATAACTGAATGTGGTTCTACTTGGGATGCCAAACCAGAGCCACAACGTCAGCAGCCGCATTTACGACCACTAGGCCAACGAGACAGTCACTTTTCGATATACTTCTTGTTCATTAAGCTTAAATTTATAGGGCATGTAGAATCACACATTGGCTTACGTGTATCCGCCTATCACGTGGAGCTTCTTCCATTAATCCGAAAGATTTTCTGTGATACAAGGTAAGCCAACACTTGTTTGATAGGTTACGTATTTAGTTTCTGTACTCAGAAAGACGTAGAAAACTCTTCAACACCTCAATATACCGACTCTCATCACGACAACTTCTAAAGTTCTATAGCACCGACCGAATTTTGACCGAATCGAAAGTCTTCTCATAGTCCACATACTCCAGACATAATGACATATTATTCGCTACAGTCTTCATACGTAGTATTTGTTACGTAAGTAAACGTCGAGTTTACTTGTGAGACAATTCGTAATGACTGCTGCCTTTTCAAATAATTCTTAAGATTTAAGACTGCTAAATGTTTCTTTCTAAAAATTTCGTTGATATTTTGCAAGTACACCGATGAAGATGGCATTTTGCTGCCTATGACCGAATTCCTTCGGCTATGCGTCGAAAGCATTCAGTTTCAATTATTACTTCGATATTGTTATATGGTAAAGAGTGTAACTAATTAATTGTAATAATTTTTTTTAAGTGTAAGTGTACGAATAGTTATATGTTTTGATATCAATAATATTATCATTCGAAGTGTACTATGCCATAGATGTGCACAAAAATGTAAATCATGTGACTGTGTGATGTGTTTGAAGTCTAAAGAATCTAATGGTAATAAAGAAATATTACTTCGAAAAAAAATTATATGATGAAGATACTTTTTATTCTTAATAAAGTTTGAGGTTCATAATAAAGTTATTTGAACTTTATTAAAGTTGTCCACGATAAATAGGTAACTATATTCTTTAATTTCCTTACAACATCGAATTGGCGCAAAACGTTAAACGTAGTGATTTATATATTATTTCGGAGACATAAGGTGCTGCGAACGTCAACCTGCCTGCCACTCGTGTCGAATAAGCAATTCCGACAACTTGAGTGGCCTATGTACAGCTGTGGGTTTTTATATATTATTATATTCTGATGGAAAGGTATTGTTTTCTATATACATAATATTCTATATAAATATTTCTAAGAAAAAATGCAATTATGTCAAAGAAAAAATCCTAAACAAAAGCGTATATATATGTAATAGTAATTTATATGTATGCCTACGATGTTCTCATGTATTAATAAAACATTTTTTACGGATTTAATTTCATTTATTTTATGTTATTTTAAATTCAAATCGTTTCTAGTGCCTTGTGATACCCATAGTACGAGGATGGAGATGGTTGACAGCTTTTAATTATAATTTTGGTCGTATCTATGCAGAATGAACTTACTGTATATATAACTTGGTATTGCAGTGGTAGGCTTGAGTTTAGATTTAATTTTGTTAATTATAGACTATTAAGCAGACGGTAGGGCTGCTTAATAGTCCATTAAAATTATGATGTTCTTTAATTTTAGTAGCTGATAGTAAATCATCCCTGGCAGGAACTTGTGTTTTACGAAGATCTGTGATCTTTCAGATCTAATATAATAGCGGGCGCCGTCTGGAACATAGTCAGTCTCAATGTTTCACATCAGCCAAATGTTCTTTTAAGTAAGTACTATAAGTTATTTTATACGAGTTTTCACAGATATTTTTGTTTGTACTATATTACCGAAAATATCTTTAATAAAAATCTGTGCTTGATGCAAGTCTATTATTCTGTTAAACCAATTTGGATATTTCATACATACCAGAAGCAGTCCCACAGAAAGTGGACCTGGGCGAATCCCGACGGTTCGACTAAAAATGATTGACTTCATTATGCCGACCAGACAACAACTGTTCCGTGATGTCTCAGTGATCGCGAGGGTGAAGAAATAGGCACACTGAACCTAAATGTTAAGTTAGAGAGGTAACGTCTAATGAAGTCCCCCTCGTGCTCTAATTCAAAGCCCCGAAAACTTTCAGCTCAAGTTACAAATTCGCTTACATTTACATCACACATTACATTACAACGAAAGACAAGCTTGTGAAAACTGTCCATGCGGTCGCAGCTAAGTTCTGTAAGACCCGTTGCAGAAGAACACAAACACTCTAAGATCACAGTCTTAATCTCATGGCTGTTAGACGAGTGATGAAGCTGCAGTCTTCAGCAGATTTGACAGCATACAGGCAACTGAACAGACAGAAATCCAAATGCATGCGGAGAGACTTATGCAACTTTAATACAGCTCGTATTAAAGAGGCAATTGGGTGGAATCAGGCCTTTAAATTCGTTGCCAGAGATCTGTCTGCCAGAAAGAGCCAACTGTCTAAGTTGAAGACCGAGTGTGGCAGCATCAATTCCGGGAAACCTTCGATTTTGAGTGAGATTGAAAAGTTCTATGGGCAGCTGTACATATTATCGTTGGAACCACATGCAAGTATGAGTAACGATCCAAGAGCAAGTTTTATCCGACACTATACCGATGATATTCCGGACTGAGTGAGATTAGAATGGCTTTCCATCACCTTAAAAACGATAAGGCCCCGGACAAGGATGAAATGGAGCTTCTAAAAGCGTGTCGAAAACCAGTACTTATTCGTGAGTATATTGTAGAAATAATATGAAATAAACTATGTAATATAAATATAAAAAATAAGAAATCAGGGATAAAATAAAATCTTATTATTACAATCACTGGATCATCCTGGAAATTTATGAAGCAAGCTAAGATGTTTAATTAAAATGGATGACATACGAAGTTATTTTATTAAGAACCTTTCCTTAAAGTTAATTAAATCAAAAATTTTATTAATAAAATAGGAGCCTTAAAAATCACTTTAAACGTCAAACATTCTAATTGACTAACATTAGATTTATTTTAATCTATTTAGGAAGAGCCATTTTTAATCATAAAATAAATAATAAAATGGAATTAGAATAGTATATATTTAGATATAAGTAATTTCTAAATTGATACACTTAGGCCATGTTAAAGCAGTTTAAAGTTTGAAATTAAAGGTGCATTGTTATAAAAATTGAATTTATTGTAATTAAAAACGTTCAAATGTCGCAATACTAATGACTGCCTTATCGAAAACATGTTTGGAAAAAGTCTCTATATTTCCCTACAAGCGTTTATTTAACTTCGCTATTTAATAAGTATGGCATAATATTTTCGTATGCTGTAATGCACATGAAGAGAAGAAGCATCATTATTTCTATTTAAGTCTATTACGAGGTCAGTGCTAATATAACAACGTAGATCTCCCGCACAGATTGCTATAAAGTGCGGTGTTGAATCACCTGCATCGAACATATTTTATCAGGTTGCCACTTTGCACTCTTAGTACAATCGCCTCTGGTCGGAAAATTATGACCTCATAAATGGACCTCACGGCCGCTCAAAAAACACAGGAACAAACACCCAGACCAAAACAATTATGTACTTTAAAAGTTGTCATAATTATTTCATCCACTTAGCTGCCTGTGACAAACTAGGTATTGCTTATAGAAAACCTAACGCTCCTTCTCGCTATGCATGCAGTTGCAATCTAAATAAAGCATAAAGGTGGCTAACCGTAGAGTCTATATAACCTAAGGATGCCTCGTGTAGAGGCGAAACACGTGTCGTATTATCGTCAGTGGTGTGTCTTGCCTAGTGTAGGGGTGTTGGGAGTAGCGGTGCTGGGATTAGTGCTGACGGGGATAGTGCACGCAATTGAGGGAGGGCGGAAGGTGCTCTTCATACTAGGTAAGACACATCATTTTATTTTATAACGCGGATATTTGCGAAGTAAATTTATCTAAAAGCTTTTTTTTTAAAGCATAATAAATTTCTTTCAAAAGAAATCGATTATTCTTAGATTATTATTAAGGGATTTGTTATGTCATAGACGAAGTTTTCACAGATAACAAGTTATGGTAAAAAAATTCCATTTTGTAAAGAAAAATTACTTCAATTTGGAAATTTATAACTGAAGACATTTAACGTACTCGTATTTGAGAAAAATATAAAAAAATATGTTCTATATATTGTTTTAATAGACCGATTACTTGATTAATACAATTGTGGCATGCGATGGCAAAATATTTGATGATGGTTAAATTACCGTTTTAAATTGAAATTTAAGAAACCATTTTTCATTATAGGACTAGGCAAATATAATTTCGATTCAAAGTAGCCACTCCGTTAAAACGACAACCTCTTATTTTTTAAGCTCCATTACTAAGTTTTTACAGGATTGTAGCCTAATATTCATTCACGTGGTAATTTATGTAAGTAACAATCCTGATGAATTAACCCTAACGCATTCTATAATACAGCTATGTGCAAGTGCTAATGATATACTCCTGATCAATCCTGAGCACGGTCACGACTGATTACATACTGATCTGAAGTTGCTTTTCTTCTTCCTAAATAGCCTTCTTTAATCTACTGTTAGATATGACGTAACCCGTACTACATATCTTTAAAAGTTTGCCTCCATTTTCACCACACTGAACAGCAGGGTCGGTGAGCATAGAGCCGGTACGGTACAATTCGCACAATTGATGCTACTATCCATCATCATCACTTCGTGAAAATTTCGTTGGGCATTTTCACATATCTCGCCAATATTCTGTCATCAGAATCTTGTTCGTAGGTTTAGTGCTCCTTGTTGTGCGAGCAGGTTAGTTTGCTATTTAAATAAGAGTTATAAACTAATTACACTCCAAGCTATTTTTTACCCAGCACCTTTACTTGTTTCGCGATTGGTAATTGGAAGCATCGACTTTTGATGCACTGGAAATCTAAAAATAATCTCTGTGTCCAAACTGATGTTACAAGAAAATTATTTTTATGGTTACAAACATTGGTATAAATTTAATTTAATCTGAAAAACCCACGACTTTAAGTAGCGGCCGAGAAAACTGATCACTTAAATTACGCGGTTGTTATGTTTCTTTTCAGGCTCAAGTTGATTTTGTATACAAACTCCTACATAAACTACGAAACTTAAGAAATTGTTTTGTCATAAAGATTAACAAAGGAATTTTGGCCAAATAAAATTACATCTCATTTTGTAGTTTGTTGAAACGACTCAACTTTCTTCATTGGTGTCGTAAAAAACTTTATTGTTTAAAATTTATTAGATCTGACTTAACGTACTTACTCGAAAGTTTCTTGTCACAGTCACGTTTTCTACTGTCGTGTTTTATGTCTATTTTACCCTCTTTTATCCTTTTAATAATAATTGATTTCATTTACCACTACTTATAACCCAATAACGACAAAATTATGTGCTTCATTTTAGTAATTATTGCGTTATTTTATCGTACTTTCAGTCCAGTGAGAACTGTTAATTCTCAAAAATTAACATATTCGAAAGCTTTAAATTTATCGCTTGTCAATTTTTATATGTAAATTTAAGCTAAAATTTTACTATATAAAGAAATACACGAAAACATGTATTCGTTATTTTAATTATTTCTTATTCATCATCCTCACCAGTCTTTTCAATGTTATTTGAGTTTTAAAGTCCAATTTCGACTGTATATTTTTTTAATGTGTGTTACCTCATAACTTTTTACTGGGTAAACCGATTTCGATGATTCTTTTTTTATTTAAAAGCTAGTGCTTCACATGTAGTCCCATATAAATTTAATTAAGGTATGACTAATAATTTTTGAGTTATTTCTAATAATTTAAACTTACTGAAGTTGGTTGTACAAAATTTTTAATTTTAAATTATACGGCAAAGCATAGGTCTTCACGAAAGTAATCTGTAATATCAGCTGGCATAAATTAATTGGAGGATTTAGCTAAACATACTGCGCTGGGTAAGTGGTTTAGTTAATATAAACCCGATAATCTTACAATTTAAAAAAGTAAAATCAACTTTTAGAATATTTTAAAAACCAATTTCAAAAATTAAATAGTAAATTAATTTGCCCATAATAACTTCTGTAGTCGGTTCTAAGAGGTAGTGTATCAAATAATTAAAGCCCCAGCTTCAGAAGCTATTATGTACAACTAAACTAGGACTATGTTCAGCAGTGGACTTGTGAAAGGCTGTAGTGATGATGATGATGATGATGAAACTATTATGTAAGTGATTATTATTTTCGTAGATGAAGGCGGTATTTTTTATGTTTATTTTTTAACCTTTTGCGTGAACTAAGGAATGTCACAAGTTCAAGGTAACCAAATAGAATTTCGTCTGAATTGTTACATTTAAAACTTAATCGCCTGTTTTTTCATCCTTCGCGGTGAACTTTTTCTTCAAATTTGTATTGGATAATGATATATAATATGTTAATCTGATGGGTATATGGGTCTATTTACGTCTGTTAATTATTTTTACATAACAACTTCTGAAATCCTTTACTCGTTATACCTACTTCGATACAGTAATGTGGTATATTCCAAATTGCGTTTATGGCTGCTGCTTGAAGATCACCATTACAAACTATTGAATTTTACAACACCTACAGAATTAAATAATATAAATTCTTTTATGTTAGCCAACAGTGGGCGAAATATATACACATATACCTATCTACGCCTAGTTCTGGCTTTTTCTAGCAAAATAGAAATTAAAAATTAAGAAACCCGAAACTATAAAGAAATTAATATTTTAAAACTTATTACATAACATTGCATAAAAGTCAAAATAAAATCTGCAGCTATTTACTTACAAATACTATATTAAAATATTAACTGGAATAAAAAAAAATTGTTTTAAGGTAAACAATTTAAAAACTTTAATTAAATTATACATATTGTAATGTAATCAGAAATATTTCTGCTTTAATTGATTTTCTTGCATTGATCTGTTGTAATAGCTTTCGTCGAAACTAGAAAGTCACTGAAGTAACTTAATACAAAATACTTACCTTTTGTTAAATTATATCAATAAGGAAAATGCATGCTGTATGTATAGCCTACTTACAACTATTTATTAAACTACACTACTATTACAGCCTCTCAAAAGTTCAAGATTGCTTCAAAAGGTGTATTTGCCATTTTTACCACGCTTGGCGGGCGGGTAGATAAGAAAGATGCAGCCGCTCAACTCCTGATTCAGCTCCCTCTGCCGCCTGTAAAGATCCAAGAAATGATATGGGGGTAGTGGATATTCTTGTAAAAGTTATCATTAATAGTATGAGCTCTTCCGGATTGATAGTACAAATGGGCGTGCCTCGTGCCTCGGGGGAAATAATTTAGTTTAGTTTACGACGGGCTGTTTTCCGCAACTTCACGTCTAAGCGCGTATTTTGCGTGTGGGCAAGAATATTGTGATTATTCGAGCGATGAAATCTCCCCGAAGAAATTCAACAGTCCTTTGATGTTGCGAGCAAATTCGGAGAGTGATCCCGAAGTACCGAGTTGTTTAGCCCTATATTTAGACCTCCAGACATGCCAGCAACACGTGGGCCGCCGTTCATTTCTCCTCCATACATGTCCTGCACAGGGGACTATCTGTAACACCTAAAGTAAATAAATGTTTGTTAAAGGACCCATGTACTGTAACAGCACTTGCTGTTGTCCTGATCTGTGGCTTGTTCTATCTCATTAAAATCTTGAATATACGACTGTTTATTTCTGGTAGGGCGCTCCTGGCTTACCTACAGTCCACTAGGATTTTCAGAAACTGAGCGTGTTGATTAGTAAAGTTTTTGCGTACTAGTGAACGAACGCTACCAAAGCTCCTGGCCCTATAACGGCCAGGAGCTGATCCTCTCCTGGCCAGTTCATCTGCTATATGGTTGCCCCTGGATCCACTGTGTTCCTTGATCCATTGCAGAGTCACATTGTTGTGTTTACATGCCTCATTTAATCATTGATGGTATTCATATATTAGTCCCGATTGTAACTCAGAGCTTGTAGTAACGCCATACTGTCAGTCAGTATTTTGATGGCGAAGTATTTTACCTTCCTAGCATCTATTGCTATGGCCGCTTGGATGATACCTATGAACCATTCATGAAAACTCTAAGCTCGTTTGGGTTTAATCCCTCCGGCAAGTAGGTTTCATTTAATTATATCTTGTATTTCTTATCGACCACAAATTGTGTAGTACAGTGATTAGTTAGTAGGGGATAACCATGATATAGCATTTTAAGCTGATGACACTTTGTTATTTTTCAAATTAAAACGACAATAATTAATAAAATATGACGAAGTAAATAATGCTATATCTAAATTAGTATAAATTGGTTTAATAATAATAATTTTCATTTAATTGGCACTAAATACATAATTTTAAATATTAAACATTTAAATACTAATATAATTTTAAATGTGGAGCAACTGAGTCTTGTCGATACCACCATTTTTAGGGTTCCGTCCGTCTGTCCGTCCGTCTGTCAGCGGGCTGTATCTCATGATTTGTAATAGGTAGACAGTTGAAATTTTCAGCAAATAATAAAAATAAAAATAAATTATAAATTAAACTACTCCCCTGCTAGAATCGTGTGTGATGGTACGGTACCCTTCATGCACTTGCTTGACTTGCACTTGGCCGGTTTTTTCTTGGAATCACACTAGAGGCGAAGCTTAAATGGGGCCCCTATATATCAAAACTAGCAAGCAGACTTAGTTCTGCAGCATATGCTGTAAAAAAGTTTAGAAATCTTACCAGTGTTGAAACAGGTAGACTACTTTACTTAGCTCTTTCCATAGCATAATACTGTATGGTATTTTACCATGGGGATACGCGACTGACACTGATATTATATTTTTTTTAAAGCAGAGGACCAAAGCAATCTATGCTTTAAAACCAAAAGAGTCGCCGAAACAAAAATTAAGGAATTTAATATATTAACATTGGTCTCTCAAAAAATTTATGAAAATGAAATGTACCTACACAAAAATAAAAGTATTTTATCGAAAATAAGTGATGTTCATTCTGTAAATACTAGGAACAGACACAAGCCAATAGTACCAGTTACTTAGGAATTAATTGATGATAATAACCCCTGGGAATGAGGTGATCCTGCCAAGCTATTTTGTATTTGTTTTGTGTTGGTAATTGCGTTTTTGTTAATTGATTGTAAGCTGTGATTATTTTAAAAAAAAGTCCCGCTGGATTTCTTGCTGATTCCTCCCAAGACGGAGATTTTTTTTCGACCAGTGGTAATTAAACAAAAGAGTGAATTTCAATAAGTATTATTTATAATCTAAATTGAATAAAAAGTTTTCTTTTTCTGTTTCTATTTCTTACATCGGCACTAAACGGTTTGATTCCAATAGAAGTTTTGTCATTACAATAATAAGATAAAGTTACAAATTATGTTAAGTACAGTTTATGAGGCAAGGATCACTCTACCCCTTTCGGAAATGTAAAATGTTTGGGTACCTTTTAATTGCCTCGTAATAAATTTTGTAACGAACTAATAATTTCTTGGCTCGTGCAAGGCGACCTCCTTGTAATTAACGTCTAAATACAAAATTTATCTACTCGAGTTTAATCCCATTTATTTTCTTTTTATTGTATAGCAAAATTAAAATTTATTTTTAAGGAACTAAACTGGATCATTTCAATGTTTTTTTTTTGTGTCATTCCAAATGCATGATATCTTGAAGTTTTGAGGTAAATAAAGTTCGATTCTACAATTTTTAAAACGATCTTTGTGTGAGTGAAGACAAAAAGTACACAACGTCGAAACGGTACGTAAGTGAACTGTCTCATATCTCAAGAAAAAATATGTTATCGTATATACATAATTACTTGATCAATTTTTTTATATAATTCATTTTGTAGGCTTTTAACAAAAAAAAACTAACTTTCTAAATGGTAAATTGACAATTAAAGCAGACTGAATTGCAACCACAATTTATTTGAACATAAATGCACAATTTAACAAAATATTATTAAACTTTTTCAGAAGGTTTTTATATAAAACGTGTGTGTATTTGAAAGAATACAATATGTGAAAGCTAACCATGAATATTTGTGTGTAAAAGTTATATTTTTATCTTTTCCTTATAACATGAATTACACCCAGGTAGGTACTAGATATAGTAATATTACGAAAAACTGTCATTATTATTGGTTCATAAATATTTCCTTATAACTGATACCAATGATATAGACCGTTGCTAAGTTTGTAAATGGTCACGTTATTCTTTGAAGTTCTTATGAAAATAATATGTTCTTTCTTTTCGAATTACCAATCGCATAGAGCAATACGAGCCACCTGTAATATGCAGGCGTTCCCCTTTGTCAAAGTATAAGTCTAAGCGGTCAAGAATCATCCGCGTGTCGTTTCACTATAACAATTTAATAACCAAATGTTAATGTTATGGCTTTAGCAGGTTTACTTAATTTCCTTTACAGGAAATTTAAATTAATACTATAGAAAAAGTTAAAAAGATATCACACTGAATGTTTTGAATTATCTATAAATATATTTAAGATTTGAAACACTAGTTTCATAAGTAAAAATTGTAAGTGTGGACAAAGGAGCATGAGCATACTATATCAAAATTGTATGAATTTTAATTAAATATTAAATAAGTTAAAATTAATAAGGTAAGCTGTAAGAAAACCTCTAACAACTCGTGGGTAAGGCAAATCATTTTTATTTTGAACTAGATGTCCCCCGAGCCTTCGTCCGCGTGGAATTTATTACGATTGGATTTCATGGGTCTTATTTTTTTTTGCGTGGAACTAATTTTTTTCTGCTAGTGAAAATCCTATCAAAATCGGTTTAGCCGTTTCGGAGATTATCTCGCCGGAAAAAACAGAATTTTTAAAATTTTTATTGTATGTCTAGCTAGACAGACAGATAAAAATTTCAAAAATTGTTCTTTTCGTTACAAGTATCGTATATACTTTCATAATATGTTTAGTAAAAAAGCAATTATTTTAACATTACAAAGAGACACTTCAATTTTATTTATTTGTATCGATGGCACGCCGGTTGTCCGCGTTGCTCTAGACAGCCAATACTTATTATACGTACTAATTCATACTTCAGTGAAATGTTTAAATATTAGGGGTTAAATTATGAAGTTGCCTATTTAATGGAGCGAACTTATCTCTTTGAACTACATTTAAACTTGCATGGTTCAAGATTCGTGATTAAAACTATTTATATACCAAATTTAAAATTTAAAATTGTGTACAACTGACTTGAATATAAATTATTAAGAATACCTCAAAAACTGTTGCGTAGACCTTAATCAAATTTATATGGGACCACACGTGAAGCACCGGCTTTCAAATATAAAAATAATTGTCGAAATCGGTTTACCCAGTAAAAAGTTAGGAGGTAACACACATAAAAAAAACATACAGTCGAATTGAGTACCGTCTCCTTTTTGATGTCGCTAGAAAAATATAACATTTTGAATAAAAAAAATACTAAATTCTAATAGTTGACTCGAACTTTAGGCCTAATCAGTTTCAATAGCCTATAATGTAGATGATGTCATGGGGGTCATGGATGAATAGGGGCAAAAGTTCTTATTACACTCCTAGGGGGTCAAAATGACCAAAATCAAAACATTAAAAATTCTTTTTCGGCTATAACTCCGCCTCCTTTGGAGGTTCTTACACAATATTTACTACTAGTAAGTAAGTAAACTATATTGAGTATTCAAATGACAAAATAATATCATGTTTCACGTTAACGAAGTCGCGTCACAACGTTAACCAATCACGGCGCCCCATTCAGCGTTATGTGTCCGCATAACAAAGATTCCAGTAAGAATTGTTCATGAAATGAACGACCTGCCATGCCGAACGCAGTGAGAAATACCTTACTTAGCATAGTGTTGCTGCCATACTTATGTATGTGTCGTTCGTGAATACGGGCCTTAAGATCAATACGGACCATAGTGCAGGCAATGAGGATGGTGTTGCTGAGAGGCTGCCCTGTGTTACACTGAGATGAGTAGTGTTGCTGTTGGTTTGCATACTTTGGTATTATCATGTAATCACGTACCTCTTGTTACATTGGTGTGTGATCGCGGCGGGGACGTATTACGGTGTGGTCGAACTGTAATTTCTCTATACTGAATGTATAGTGCGTTATGCTGTCTTATTACTGATAATGATTAATTTAAAGTTATATATTTGAGTTATTATCTGAATCTGATTAATGTAACTGTAATTAATTAAGTAATCTATTATAAGTAAGTATACATAAAAATGTAAATAGCAGATGTATGTACATTTTATATTTTTGTAATAAAAGTGATTGAGGGGTACTAAAAATAAGTAATTAAATACATTTCTACCATTATTAGAATTTTCTGTCTGTCTGTGTCCGTCTGTTTGTTTGTGAACGTAACACGTCTAAAGTAAACATCTTTTTTTTTTCAAAGAAATCGTTAAAAATTTATAAAGCTTATCTTCGAGTTACATTTAAACTTTGTTTATTAAAATTGGTTAATTCTAACAAATGTAATGATTATTAATTTGAAATGTAGGTTCGAATTTGTTTAATGGCGCCATAAAATCTCAGAAATAGTAATTAAAAGATTTGTGTGGAAAAAAACGTTCCATAATAATTAATACTTAAAACACAAAAAGAGATTAAAAAAAGGATGTTTTCTCACACAAAGGACGTAATAGATGGAGTTGTACAAATTACAACCTTTTCTGAATTGCGGTGTTGAGATTTTCCGCCGGTGAATCGTATTGAGACTTACTGAAGAAATAAGTATCTACCGAAGCCATAGAACGGAACCCGACCAAAGTATCAAAATTGTAACGAAATGTCGTGATATTATATTTATAATCTACGCAAAATCAGTGCTGCCATTTTAATGCTTTGGGAACTAGATCTAGCGCTTTTTGGTGTATTTAGCACACATTTCAAAATTATTGTTAGCGTTAGCGTTAGCGTTCATACCTACCTATATACGCGAGCTACGCCGCAGGCATAGCTAGTTATAAGTATATGGTTCACATTATATATATATATATATATATATATATATATATATATATATATATATATATATATATATATATATATATATATATATATATATATTTAGTAAAGCCAATTTCCGATAGTGGCACATCACTATTTGATAATTGCAAAAAAAAACTGGCAACCCACGTAATGTCAGTTTAGAAAAAAAACAGGCTATACCTGGGGAAAAGATTTGAAAAATTAACTGTCAGATGTAGGCTTGTACATATTAAAAACTATTTAACTATAACATGTTATCAAATTCTTAAACAAGTTCAAAAAACGAGAAGATTTTGTATTTGACCCGTGTGTTTTTTATGTATCTTCACTGATTTTTTGGAAACGTCTAAACTTGTTCAGCAAAATGTTGCACTAGTCGTTATTTGTGCGGTTTTTAGGAGCTATCTACTTTTTATTTAAAAGATATATCAACTAATAAAAAACACATTATATTTCTACATAATCTTGATTCCATAAGAGTTATATCCAATTTTTTTTAAAGGAATAAATATTAAAATAATCTCCTTACAACGAAACCACATAAATGTGAAATAATTATCGATAACATGCATCTCCTCGTAAAGTAAGTATTATTTTATTTTGCCATTTACACCAATGGATAGGCAATTTATAAATGAACATTTCTATCATAAAATTTTTTTCAAAAGACCAAAATTTGATTTTATTAAGAAATCATTTTAAAAACTGGGCGTAATCACGGCCCACGGGCTTGCTAGTATCAGTGAGCGCTGAGCTCTTGAAGGTGAAACCCATGTCGTTAGTCACAGCGTCGGCCAGCGCACACGCTCACGTTATCTTATCAGTCGATAATATTATAATGTTATTACTTAGGTTATTTATAGGTAGTATTATTTGTTTGTTTTGGGTATAACTTTTTGGATTAGTTATACATATATTAATTGTGTTTTTTACTGCGCGATGAAGCTTTTTGCGTGTATTTTCTTTGAAGTAAGTGCAAATATAAAAATGAAGCACCATTACCATGTAAGGTTTGGTTTGAATTGGGCGTTTAATTTGGTATATGTTCGTCTAATAAGGCCTCGTCGAGTAAGTTGGCCTATAGGCGACTAATTCGGCCTGGGCGTCTAAGTTGGCCTATCTGCAGCATTGCGGGTTATTACTCGACTCTCTAATCGCTATAGAGAGGAGTTAGCAAAAGTCTCCCGTCCGGAGGCCATAATTAACATTCCGACAAATATTATAATTTACACTATAAAACGCTAATTCAATATTATCAGTATAGTACACAGTTAAAAATAATCCAAATACCTAACCACAATATCTTAGTAGGTAAAAAGTACCTATGTAGGTATTATGAGAGGTACTTATCTAAATAGTTACCTACTTTTACTAAGTAAGTACTAATAACCTGGGCATCATTTAATTACAACCCAAAAACCTAAACTAAACTGACCATTTATTTTTTAACTCAAAACGGGACATGGGTTTATTTATACTCTAAAAACTATAACTTTATACAATTAGTGTTCACTATAAAATTATATTCGGTATAGACGGTAATTATTAAATGCAACATATTTTTTTAATTATTAATTACATTTGTCAGTGGATTAAATTTGCTTTTATAAAGTTGGTGATGATTTTAAATAAGAATAAAATTCTGGGCAAGTTTTTTTTATTGTTACCTTTGTTAACAACATCGCCTTTAGAACTGGAACCGTAAGTTTTTTTTTCAGATGTCCACAATTTATTCAAAATAGAAAAATACTCTTTCTACTGGAGCATTTGTACCAGGTAGACATAAAATATATTCGATTAAAAAAAATTATGTTGAATATTGTTGGCTTTGAATACTTCCATCCAACGAGTTACAGGACAATTTTGTGTCCCGGAGCTTTATTTGGGGACAATGGGACAGGTGACCGAGAAAAGGGACAGTCCCGTTCAAAACGGGACGTATGGTCACTTTACCTATAACCCGGCGACGGCTCCGTGGCGCAGTGGCTTAGCAATCAGTTGTTGCGCTGGGGGCTGCGGGTTCGAATCCCGCACGGAACAAGTATTTGTATGGCCTACAAATAATTGTTCCGGGTCTGGATGTTTGTCCTTGTGCAATTGATGTTTGTAAACTGCCTCCACGACACAGGAGAAAATCCTAGTGTGGGGGTGACGTTTTTTTTAAAAATTGAAATTTCAAGATTGAACTCTTATACTTCTTGTTGATTTTTATAATACCTTTATTAAAGTTACCCTTATGTATAAATAAATATAATTACGTATGTAGAAATAAGCAGGCTAAGTTACAAGGTGCTCAGTTCAAAAATTAGTAGAAAGGTATATTACTTTTCAATAAGTGACACGTAAAAATTAACAATAGTCAAAAACGCATCTGCGAAACATCCTATTAAATAGGATGTTGCACCAAATATTTGTACAAAAGGCGAGCTATCTATCTATTTACCTATAGAGAGTAGGTATATTTTAAAGTCACAATTTTCAATGCTTCATTTTTAATATATAATTAATTATAAAATTTCATAATTAGATAATATATGAGAATACATAATTCTAATATAATGTAACTAATGATCCGAATAAAAAAATTAAAATTCATTTATCGTTGTACGCTGCGTGTATTTCCATAAAATAGTTTATTGATGTTGAAAAAATAATACTACGTTCGTACAGTATATACGTCGTCTTACATATTTCTTACGCGGTATATTGTAGCGAGTCGGCACGGCAGACTAAATGCTCAAGGTCGTTCGAATGAGAAACCCCTTAAGAGTGGTCCCAAATAAGTTTGAAAAACAAATTATTGAAAAATAGAGAATAAAAACTTTAATAAAACTATTAAGACATTTCAGTTTTCACCTTGAACTTGTGACCAAAAAGATAGAAAAAAAAATTAGACTTAAGAAAATGTTTATTTTCCATTTTATTGTTGTATATATGTAGGCATATTACAGTGTAGTGAAGCTGTAAGTGTATCCACTACCTCATTTCGTCCCATGGGTGTCGTAAGAGGTGACAGAGGATAACAAAACAGGAGATGGGCAGCAGCGGCTTCCTAATAATGACTTTAAATAAAAAACTGCGGTTGTCAACCTGCTTGCCTAGCATGACAAGTTTGGCAAATATCGCCCCTATGGGGCAATCTATTGGGGAGGGAGATCTATGTTCAGTAGTGTACTTTAATAGGCTGTAACGGTAAGGTCTTCTACGTGGTAGAGCCATACTGCAGCTATATTATGGTTGTAGCACGAATGGGTCGGCTCGACCGGGGAAGGACCACGCTCTCACAGAAAACCAGCGTAAAATAGCAGCTTAACGCTGCTGTGTTTCGTATGGTGAGTGTAGAGAACCGGAGACCCTTTTTACTGGCAAAGAGGCATTCCATCTTAGTCCTCACGGGTGACAACGCATCTACATCTTGAGTCTTTATTGAGGATAGATGTAGATGTCTATGGGTCACAGTAACCAATTACCATCAGGTGGACTGTGTGTTCGTTTGTCACCCTATCCTATAAAAAAAAAACCGTATATATAGTCGTAAAACCTCTAAAGTTATTTATTGTAAAACATCTTAGAATAGAATTAAGTAGCTCTTGGATTTGTTAATACACAAATTGTTGATTCTTATTATTATGTCTAAGTAAATAGCGGTATTGACTGTAAATGCACATAATTTACTACAAAATATAGTATCATAGCTTCTCATTTTTCATAAACTATGAAATAAAAAAATTTTCTTTGTCTGTCCACTTAAATTTTATAATACAAAGATGATAACAAATTTGTTCAAAAATCCAGCAAACAATCTACGCAGGGCACCCTAGAGAATCCTTGAGTTAGAAACTTTGCAAGTGTCGCTTAAAATTTTAAACCACTTTGCCAATCTTTTACGGCGTTCTTGTTCAAGCAAGATGAAATAAACAAGTAAACAAATTTAACTTCAGTCCATTCTCGTTCCACTACATGCACAGAAAATGCTAATTTTCCATTTTTATTTGTAAACGTATTATTTGTACGTGTACTAACCAAAGTTTTTATATCCTTACATATATAAATATTTGCTTATAGCATGGAGATACAAACAAATATTTATTTTTATAAATTAGATTGTACAGCCTATTTAATTTTTTAATGCTGGTTTAAAAAATTGGCTCGCCAAATTTCTTGTTGGTTATTCCCACGACATAGGTTTTTCCCTAAGATGGTTTCGTCAGTGAACTATTTTATTTGCATTCACTGCTTTTAAAAAATAATATTTAAAGTTTATTTTGCACAAAAGTTACTGCATAATTCCATTATTTTCTTCTATTAAAAAGGGGTTTGTAATAAAACTTATTTTAGAGTTTTTATAGCGTTTAATGTTTATTTATTTAAATTCTCTCTTAAATTAAAGTAACTTCAATTCAATGTTAATCTATAGTATGGTCTTGCATGATGTAAATACAAGGAGCGATATCTGTTCAGCGTTCGATATCGCTAAGACGAAATCGATTTTTCAAATAGATTAGACACGGAGCGATTGCCACTTGTCTAGGCTCATAGATGTACCTATGGCAACAAATAAGGACTAAAGTCGTCCAACTTCAAAACATGAAATTTTTATTTATCTTTTGTTTAAATTCCATTTTATACCAATAATCACTAACACCATTATTCTACAATCATAACATTAAACATAATGAACAGCTGAAGTGCAAAAATGAGAAGTGATGTAATTTGTATCATCGAACCATTTAAAAGACACGTATTGCCTTCTAGTTTTTTGTTCAGTACAATATGCTGTAAATAGGAATTTGAAAACCATTGTCCATAAATTTCGTGATCGAGAGTAGTCAGTTTAATAGTTTAATCGTTATTAGATTAAAGACAGGTAGAGTAACTCTCGCATTTATAATTTCTATGTGGAAGTTTTTTTTTTATAGGATAGGGTGACAAACGAGCACACAGTCTACCTGATGGTAAGTGGTTGCTGTGGCCCATAGACATCTACATTTATCCTCGTTTGCGAATCAAAATGCAGATGCGTTGTCACCCGTGAGGACCAAGATGGAATGCCTCCCCTCCAGTAAAAAGGATCACCGGCTCTCTACACCCATCATACGAAACAGCAGCGTCAAGCTGCCATTTCACGCCGGTATTCCGTGAGAGCGTGGTCCCTCTCCGGTCGAGCCGACCCATTCGTGCCACAACTATACTACCAATACAGATGCAGCATGGCTCTACCACGTATGGAAGTGTGGATTAGTATGGATAGTGTGTATATGACTATTTTTTTTGCAATTGTAAGCGAATATTGTAAGAACACGGTTCTTCCCCTGTCGAGCCGACACTTTCGTGGTGAAGCCATAAATACAGCTGCAACTGTTTGAGAAGTAAAATATTTCGGCAACATGTTAAGTCCGCCAATAAGCATTGGAGCAGTACATTGAACTATAACCTTCCCAAACAGAATTTTTAATGTTTTACCACATGATACGAGTATATTATATGCAATTCCAGGACACCTATCGTCTGATCCTTTTTATCCTATCACTTATCTCGTGATAGGAAGCTCTCTCGAATCTCGAAGCTGTTGTTTCTTTTACTGTGTTCTATCTTAGATATAATTTCAAATAAAAATATGATCATCATAACATTTGAGACATTGTTTGATGTACATGGACAATATAGATTGGACAACATATGGTACTGCGATTGTGAATAGTTTTCCAAGCGTGACGCTTACTTTCCACTGTATAAGTAGCCCAGTTTACAGACTGATGAAGAAGTGTGAGAAGATGTTTAACATGTACAAACAACGTGTAAAAGTAAAGTTAACTAAAAACAATATCACGAAAATATATTCCATGATAAAATATAAAAAAGTATAACATATAAGTAACATCCAATAAAAATGCTACGGATCTGACCAATAAAGGGAGGCCCTTCATCAGTTAGAGTCTTATGAAATAGGTAGAGAATACGAGTATATAAAAAAAATTGAGCGTGTAATTGTGTACACTCAAATGAAGTGAAACTTCTTTACGACATATCATTCTGCTTCTATTTTATATTTTACATGTGTAGGTTAAATAATAATATACTCATGCAGCCCCGGCTGTGAAACGTTACACGGAAACGTGACATTTTTTTTTAATACCGTACTAAAATTTCTCCACTACGTCTAAAAAGAAGTTTCACTTCAAAAAATAATTTAACACAGGGCTATTTAATGGCCACTTTTAATATTTTTTGCGTAAAACAATTGCGTAATAGGAACACTGTTAAATGGAAGTTATTTTATTGAGCGTGTACGAAGTTGGTATCCAGTAACAGAGGAATAAAACTTTTATGACTTCCGGGAACAAGGAAATTCAATTTTAATTAGCATTCGGTATAGGGAGCTAACGGGCACGGAGCAAACATAAATATTCAAGTTTTTTTTTTCATCTAAAATTGAATCTCTTGAATTCTGTCGAATCTCTGCCATTCAATTCACTCAAGATCAAAATAGTAGTATCCCACTTACTCTCTTCACGCATTTATCACATATTGGCATAAACCATCACAGGAGGTCACGTCGGCGCAACGCCCGCGAGTTTAACAAAAGTAGGTTATTAAAAAAAGAAAATTATTTAATACGCTAAATTTATTGTAAATAGAAATAGAAAATTTTATACGTGGTAGAGCTACGCTGCAGCTATATTATGGTAACGTCATGAATGGGTAGGCTCGACTGGGGTAAGACAACACTCTCACAGAATATCAGCGGAAAATAGCAGCTTAATGCTACTGTGTTTTTTATGGTGAGAACCGGTGATCACTTTTACGGGAAACGAGGCACTTCATCTTAGCCTCGCAGGTGACAACGCATCTACAGATTGATTCATAGTCGAGGATAGGTGTAGATGTTTATGGGCCACAGTGACTACTTACCATTAGGTGTACTGTGTGCCCGTTTGTCACCCTTATCATATAAAAAAATGTCTATGGGCTTCAGCATCCGCTTACCATTAGGTGGATAGTGTGCTCGTTTTTCAACCTTATCGTATAAAAAAAACTTACAATTATCAACCCCATGCATTATAGCATATTATGGTGTTTCAAAATAATTAAAAAAATAAAAATAAAAAGGTATATTAAACTAAAAGCAAATATCTGCAACTTAAGTCTCAATACTACATAACATTCGTGATTGTCTTGTCATTAGCACGGGCACACATGTCAGAATCACTTATTTTTGTGCAGACTACGTAAACGTACGACAGTGAGTAAAGCATATTTTCTTCCGGATCTTCTTTACGTTGCGCGTTGTGAAATTGTTATGATAAAGATCGAATGTCTACTATTATTCAACCTACTCACATTTTCTTGTGGTTACTGGTAACATGTTTTAAATAAAACTAGTTTTACGGATTTTATCGCGTATATTAACTTATTTTTTTTCAGACGTTACGACGCGGGAGGGTGGGGGGCAGAGGTGTATGACGTCCCAATGTCACAGTTAACCACGGCAGTATGAACTTACAGTATCTTGAAGTCTTGCAGTTGTATGTTTGGGTTGGTATTTAATTTTATTAATTATGGGATCCCAAGCAGATGGTAGCACCCAGCCATCTTCTATATTGAAATTAGGATATTTTTTGATTTCAATAGCCTCGCGAATCACCTTTGGAAGGAGTCGGTGTTCTTTAGCGAGGATTTGTGGTTTATCAAATCTAATGTAGTGACGGGGCGATCCTGTAAGTGTTCACAGACTGCAGACTTCCCGGAACGTCGATTTTTCACATCAGCTATGTATTCTTTAACGTGGGTTTTATGGATGTTTTAGTTTGTCCTATATAAGACAGACCACATTCACAATAAAGCTTATACACTCCTGTACCTTGCAGAGGGACATTACACTTGACTGATGGTAAAAACTGACTAATTTTCTTCGGCGGCTTAAAGTATGTGTTAATGGAAGTACGCTTCAAGATGTAGCTAATCTTGTCAGTGACACCTCTGACATATGGCAGTACAGCAGGCACTCGTTCGACTGTGGCCGGCTTCACTCGGTCACTGTGACGTAAGCGTGGGATCCGAAGCTTATTGTAGCGCAAAACTTGCTTGACATTTGGAGCTCGGCAACCAGGTGTTTACTGTCACAGATCCCTAGTGCTCTCTGAAACAAAGATTTACCTACGGTAGCTAATTGTGAAGGATGGTGATGAGAATCACCGTTTAAATATCTATCTGTATGGCTCTTTTCTCTATACACAGTGTGGCTCAAGGTGTTATCAGGATTCCGAATTACTAACACATCTAAAGAGCTAAAGAATTGTTTGAATCTAACTCGATTGTGCACTGAATTTTAGAATTTATGTAGTTAAAATGGTCTAAAAATGGTATCTAGAAATTATCTTAAGGTAGAATTTTGAAAGTGTCGTCTACGTACCGCTTGTAGAATCTTGGATTTACGGGAGAAGTAAGCAGGGCTTTCTCCTCAAAGTCTTCCATGAATATATTGGCGGCAATTGCAGATACAGGTGAACCCATCGTCACACTATCTACTTTCTTGTAGAACTCTTCCTTCCAAAATAGGTAGCCAGATGTAAGACAGTGTCTGAGTAATACTGCATATTCTACGGGCATGTTGTTTTCCTCCAGCCTTCTAGTAACAATCGAGATGCAGAGATTCGTGAGTTCTGGTTTATTGTGTAGGTTATTCAACGCTTTAAATTTGTTCTTAGTTAGATTCGGTTTTGTATATGTTACGTCGAACGTAACATATACACAATGTCTTGACGTATCGCTTTTAAATTTTTCTTTTGCATAATCACGAGGCTATTGAAATCAAAAAATATCCTAATTTCAATATAGAAGATGGCTGGGTGCTACCATCTGCTTGGGATCCCACGGTATTTTGAAGCGCTGTAGTGTTTGTATATTAAAGCTACAATTGCTATACAAATAGAGGACCAAAATACAAAACCTATCCATTGCAGAGAAGACGTTACTTGAAACTCTGCAGTGGGCATAGAAAGGCGATTGATATTTTTTGTTAGCTCGATTTCGGTACAAATATTTATTTATACCGAAATCGAACATTGATTTGACGATTCGGCAATAGTACCGTTATCGCCGCTTTGCTGCAATAAATGACATCGGTATGTTAATACCAAATCTATGAATCGTTATATCCATTATTACTATCAGATTAAAGATATTATTTTATGTAATCAAAACAACATTTTTTACGAAGAATCTGTAAAGTTTATAATACGAAATTATTCTCGTTGAATTCATTTCAATTCAAAACTTGGCAAGGAACAAAATTTTAAAGTGCTTGATTACGTACGTAATCTGTTTTAAAAAACGTAAAAGGGAAATATATGGCTCCATGAATACAAACAGTAAAACCAGTTTAAGATCTTAAATATTTATATTTCAAAAATATATATAAAAAAAATATGTAACATAAATTTCGCAAAAAGCCACTTATAGTAAACATGATGTAACCTATGTCCATAATATTGACAAATTTTCCGAACAAATAGCGATGTAAAAATATCCACGGCTCGATTTTTCCCGTAATTGCCGACCGTAGAGGTTTAAAATTAATTAAATACAAATAATATGAATATCTTATAGTAAAGTGCAATCTGACTCTAGTTGACAACTTTGTTCTACTTACTCGTACTACTCATGTCTCAAGTTTTATATTACGTTAGCCAACAAAAAATACTGTAATATGTAGCTAGTTTTTGATCGCAAAACGTAAAAGATATATAAATTTTTGATTGCAAAACGTATAAGATAATAGCGTACAAAAACAAAGTATACACTATTTTTTCCATTGTAAAAACACGAAACTTTGACTCATGAAGGCATGTGGGAAAGTCTAAAATCAAGGGACCGAACTTTAAACTTAGTTTTCTCTGGCGCTAAAATGTGAAAGTACACAAATACCGAGGAGTAAAGTTTGCTCTTGTCAGTTTGTAAGTTTAGAAACTACGGCCGTGCATGTTGTCCTTTTTCACCCAATTTAATTGCTTTTAGAGCTCACCATCTCGTTTACACACACGTCTCAATGCTTTCGAATTACGGACGGCAAAATATTCAAACACAATGTAAATATCAGAACAAAAGGGATTTTTATTTTCGTCCTAGAAGTTTCAAGATACAAAACATATTATTTCATACGGGAAAATTACCATAATCATGATAAAATTTCTTATGATAAAAACTTTACCTCGGTGTCAACTAGCGACATCTGGTGAGCAGAAGATTAATAGCCTTCATAGAATTTGACATTAATTGACATTGTTATCTGTCAAAATTCGTTAATTTGTTTAAATGTATTTTTTTTTCTCTTGACTATTCATAAAAGCTTGTAAATGAGCCCATGTGAATAAAAAAAGTAATTGAGCTGAAAAAAAATATTGGCCATGAATAATCTGGTAAAGTCATGTAAATATAATGAGGAGCGCTTTGACTCCTTATTAAAACATCAGAGGAATATCAGTACTCCATAACAATTTCATCGGGGACAACATGTGTAAATAATAATGTAAACAGTAAGGACTCACTATATCACCTACACAGTCCCATGACAAAGAATATAAACTAAAAAAGTAATTTCAATATTAAAAAAATAAAAGTTATTATGTATTGTGATGACATAGGCAAAAATTTGGGCATGATGTTAAATAGCTATTTAAAAGGACATCTGATCAGTAATTATTGCATGCCTGGAGCATCCTTTAGTTATGTAATGAATAAAGTTTTAGCTGGTAAGTTTTGCCCTAACAGCACAAAAATAATTCTTGTTGGGAGAAGAGGCAATGTAAACAAAAATTAACTATTAAAATATATTTGTTATGGCCGACAGCTGCCCCTGCCAAATCAAATCTCCCGGGGCCCATGAGCGGAAGATTCAATGGGCAGCCGCGGGTTGGAGCCCAAATGGCAATATGGAAAATGTTCTATCCTACTACAATTTAATGGGGAGGCTAGTCAAATACAGAGTATTTACCTGTATCTGAAGCGACGACTGTCTCAAGGTTCGGTCAGGACGGAGGTGTGTATGTGAATGTGTGGTGGTGTTTGTGGTGTGGATTGTGATTGACCTGACTGGACCGTTGAATAATGATTTCTTATATTTACGCGAATACTACACATTGAATAAAACTACTTTTACGGATTTTATCGCGTTTAATTAAGTTATTTTATATTCCTTACGTTTAGGTTGCTTTCCAGCAACCGTGGTCACAGGGGACTGGGGTGATTGACGTCCCGATGTCAAAGTTAACCCGGAGTACCTTCAGCTTTTTAATTATTAATTTTGGTCCGATCTACGCAGAATGAACTAACTGTGTCTTGAAGTCTTGCAGTGGTATGCTTGGGTTTAGTTTTAATTTTATGAATTACAGGATCCCAAGCAGGTGGTAGTACCCAGCCTCCCTCTCTATTGAAATTAGGATGTTATTTAATTTCAATAGCCTCACGTATCATCCTTGGTCCGACAATAGGAGCAAGGGGGCGCCTCCCTGGCCGCTAGGCCACTGCAAGATCGTAGGGAGCGATGCCCTCCCGCGGGAGCTCCGATAGGCCTTGACGACGACTTGCCCGGCGGATTCCGCCTCTCATCGGGCACGACTCGTAAGTCGTCAATGGTGCCCGCCGCGTTCTCAATCTGCCGGCACTGCTCCTCTAAGAACTGCAGCAAATCATTGAAGGGCGGAATATAGGAGGCTCCGTCCCCGCCGTACCTCTCCTCAAAATGTATCCGAAGGTCGAGAGGTAGACGGGACAGCAAGATGTGGAGCAACAAAAAGGACCATTCGTCCACTGGTAAATCCAGCCGCCTCAACGCATTACAGGCTACCAAGACTGGATTCACCAGGTCCGGTCGTAGTCTGGCCCGGTCACTAAGCAGCGGGAGGCTTAGAAGCTGCTTAACATATTCGTCCGCAATTCGCCGAACGTTGGCGTATCTTCCGGCTAGGAGGTCCCGAGCAGTCTGGTAGGCGTCTTCCGACAATCTCAAGTGGCCGACGACGCCCAGGGCCTCCCCCTCCAATGAGGCCAGGAGGTACGCCATCTTCTGGCTCGGGGTCAAGTCCCACCGGGCGTCCACTAGGCTGTCAAAAAGATCAACGAAGGTTAGCCATTCGGAAAGGACCCCGGAGAACCTTGGCAGGTCCAGAGTTGGGAGTCGTCCCAACAGCTCCGGCTGAGGCTGCTTCCGAGAGGACTCGGGCAGCCCTCTCATCCGAGCTTCACGCGCCTCCTCAGCTTACCTGCCTTCAGCCTCGATCAATCAACTCGTCTGTGAGCGAAAAAAACTGCTCGTAGTCCGCGAAGCAGGAGTCCAGGACTCCCTTTTCCACATCCGAATCCTCGAGCTCAGCGTAAGCCTCTTCCACTGCGGCCCTTCGAGCGTCGACCTGCTCGAGCCGCTTACTCAAGTTATAGACCCTATCCGGTCGACCTATCAAAGCATGGGCGCTGGTAGGCCAGCGCAGCTCCGCCTTCAGGCGACGGATCAGTAGCTTGTGCGATGGCATCACTAATAAATACAAATTAATACGCAACTCAAATATAAATCAAATTAACAAATAACAAACACTAGTGCGATCAAATCAAGTTAAATACAAATTACTATTTATTAAATTAAATACAAGTTACAATACAAATAAAGGTACACACCACAGTCGATCAACAAAAAATGCCTCGCTCGGACAACCGATCCTTCGACAATTAATTTACTATAATTATACGACAACGATAATTATCCGATTACGTGATAACCTTATCTACCTACCCGACGCATATCTAGCCCTAACAAACTCCCGCTTGCTCAACCTACGGGCGTGGCTTTCAAATCTACCCGCTAACAAACAAAAAAGCAAGCAACAAAGGAAAAGAACTTTATTATTACGTATTACGGCCGGGCGTGATTGTAGACACAAATTAAACCAATCCAAATAAGCTCCCTGCTACCAAAAATGTTACGTCCCACAGCTGCCCCTGCAGAGATCTAATCTCCCGGGGCCCATGAGCGGAAGGTTCAATGGGCAGCCACGGGTTCGAGCCCGAATGGCTATATGGAAAATGTTCTATCCTACTACAATTTATTGGGGAGGCTAGTCAAATACAGAGTACTTACCTGTATCTGAGGCGACGATTGTCTCAAGGTTCGGTCAGGACGGTGGTGTGTATGTGAATGTGTGGTGGTGTTTTTTGTGGTGTGGACTGTGATTGACCTGACTGGACCGTTGAAGTGAGCAGCTGCCAGGACTCCGGCACTGCTCCAAATTATGGTAATCTCCAGCGGCGTCACCCACGGTCAATTTCTTTCTTCTTCACTATGTCAGTCTATTAACTTTATCGTACAATTAACTAACTTCAAGACGCAACTAACTCCCGTTTATTATAAAGCGTTACACACAGCACGAATACCGCATGTTCGGATTAAAGGTCACATCCGTTTCGCGTGGCAACAATTATTTCTAGAACCTAACACGACCTTTTCTAGTGTCACAAAGTTCAGTGTTCAACCGACAACCGAAAATGTCTCCGATAGATCTATATCAAATGCCTCACGAGCAAATTAATATTGCTAAATGCACTTATATACGCTATCAAATTAGAATAACCAAATTCGCTGTAAATTAGGCGCGCACGACACACAAATTCAGACGTTGATCGCAATCAATGTTAACTTCCTAACAATATCTCAACCCGGCGTCTAATTCTAGACTACAATTCCTCGTCGTTGCACAATTTGCTAACAAAACCGACTCTAAAAAATAGAGGTAATCCCGAGCGACCTCACGACGTGTGTTCGACAGCACTGCATTCAAGCAACTAACTTCTGCGCTCGCGCCCTATGCCAAAGCCGAACGTCAAAACCGGTATGGCACCGAGCCTAGCGCCCTCCGGCGTCAAATCTTGAACCAACGTTTGGGCGTGAACAATATTGATTATCTAAATACTTTAAATGTACATAAAATAATTTTGCTTATATTGCCTTACATACAGGGTTGGCCACAAGAAAATAAAATAAGAAACGATTTAAATTTATTAATGAATAACTTTTCATATAATAATAATTTAAAGTTGACACTTTATTTTTATAATTATAATAGAATTAATTTGACATAAATAATTTAACTAAAATATTTGACTAGACATAGGTATTACTTATTCAAATATGATTTAAGACAGATAGCAAATGTGCTATATCATTAGAGACATGTGCTTCAATTGAGCAACATAATGACTTAGTATACAGTTTGAAATCAGTTCCAAGTAATATAAATTAGAAAATGAGACAATTAATTTCGTTACCTTATGTTCACAAAAAGCAATTAGATGAGAAAGTTGTGTTTGTTCCAGTAAATGCACGTTACTTGGAGAAGTTTAGAAATGACATAGTGAAAAAACTTCCATCATTTCATACCAAATATGACATTTTGTTAGAATGGACATGGCCACGAGTCGAGTGGACCTGATGGAATCCCCCCAATTGTGTAGGTGACTTGTGCTTCAGAGGTCTAATTGGTTCTTATGCGCCTTTTCTGGTATGCCTACTTCTTGGGCGTAGTTTCGAGCTCACGGAAGGCAGCTTTCGTGCACCCGATCCCTAAAAAAGGTAACCGCTCTGATCCGTCTAACTACAGGCCTATCGCCACCACCTCCTTTTTTATATTTTAATAAGCCAGCGCTTATCTACGATCCCACCTGATGGTAAGTGGTGATGTAGCCTAAGATGGTGAAGCGCACTGACTTAACAAAAGCCTATTCACTCTTGCCTTGAATACACCCACACTGTAATCGGATGGAAAGACAGATGCTGGCAACTTATTCCACTCCTTTGCTGTACGCATGATGAACGACATGGCAAACCGTTTGGTTCGAATGCGTGGTAAGTCAACAACGAAAGGATGGAGACTGGCCGAACGTCTGGTTGTCCGATGGTGGAGGGGAGAGGGTGGAATTAAATTATGTAATTCCTGCGCACACTCTCCGAAATGCAGCCTGTAGAAAACCGAAAGGCTGGCTACTTTATGTCTGTGTTCGAGACTGGTAAGATTAGTTTTAACCAAATTCGAGTCACCAATAAGCCTCTTAGCACGCCTTTCCATTGAGTCTAGAGCTGCTGGGTGGCATTTTGCAGCACCAGCCCATATATGGCAGCAATATTCCATGCAGGACCGGTCTTGCGCCTTATATAAAGTAAGCAGCTTTCCCGGCGTGAAGTATCGCCGCACCTTTGCAAGGACTCCCAGCTTCCTTGCACTTGCTTTGGCCTAGGACTCAATGAACCGCCCGAAGTTCAAATTTGAGGATATCTCAAACCCTAACAACTGAAGGTGGTCGGTATATTTCAGTGATACATTTCGGAAACAAGGAGCCAAGTTGAGCTGGCTCCTTTTTGCAGTGAAGAGACACGCTTGTGTTTTGGAGGCGTTGAGCTTCACAAGATTGTCATCGCCCCAATCGGAGACTGCCTGTAATGTGAGATTTACTGGCGCTGCGAAGGGATGATGTGCCTTTGCATATTATGCTATCGTATCTGCCACGGGGAGTGTTCAAAAGAATTGTTCTCATTCAAACCATCGCACATACCACCGCATAACCACATAACATCCATACCATCTGGATGATTGACGGTCTACCATTATGCGATTTATTAGAAGTTTTATTCCTACCACCTCCGATTTTACGGATCGTTACGACATATGGACCTTCAACAAAAGAGTGTAGAATTTATTTAGACTTCTAAATTTATGCTTATACTTGATTTTTTTTAGAAAATTTACATTTTTTTTATTTTTTTTACATTTAGCGAATTTTCCTAGTTTCATTGTATTTTTTTTCTAAATGTATTCATAATAATTCTACATTAAATTTATAATAATTAAATTACCATTGTAGCAAAGAAAAATATTCTATATGATCCAAACGATCGATAACAATTCGTTCATGAATTCAACGAAGTCTAGCTAGAACGTCCTATTTAAACGTAGTGAAATTATCTTAGAATATATACTAAAAGAAATTAAAAAAATTATCAGAATATGTCGTAATTACTTACGTAGTTAACAAATCGAAAGAAATGTATGTTGACTAACACTGAAAAAAACTTTTGTTTAGAGCAAACAACAAAAATATTTTCTAACAAACTGCGTAATGGGACTTATTACTCCCAGTCAAGGTGAAGTCTGAGTAAGAACCAATTGAAAGTCTTATATTTGGCGCCCAATTTAAACTACCCTTTTAACGTTTTTATTAGTTATCCGCACAAACCTACAGAACAATTTACCGTAAATAGTTTTTGTCAAAAAATTCAGATAGAACTTCTTGTCAGTTCACAGCGATATCTAAATTAGTAAATTGGTTTAATGTTAATAATTTGCATTTAAATGGAACTAAAAAAAAATTTATGAAATTCATGACTCCAAATTTCAAACATTTAAATAATGTAATTTTAAATGGGGAGGAACTGAGTCTTATCGATACCACCATTTTTCGTGGAATAATATCCATTTTCAAAAAGTGTTTTAAATGAATCCTTGCGTGATAATAAACCACTATAATTTTTTTATGTATTTTTTAAAACCGAATAGTGCCATAAAAATTACTTTTAATCTATTGTTTTAAAATTTCGCGTGAAAACGATAACCGCCATGCTGTTCAATTCGTGACGTCACTGCCCTAGAATTTAGCCGATTTTGCAAAGGAACATGATACTTTTGGATGTTTAATAATAAGTTATCATCTATATAATGGTTGTATTGTGCCTGAAGGCAATAATACGAGCATATGAATGCCTAACGACGGACAGGAAGTTGTTGATTCAAGTGCCAATTGATTTAAATATGAGAAATACTTGGTTAAAACTAGCAAGAAGAGACCCGAAGGCATTATCTACAAAATCTAAGCTATACTTCTGTGAAGTTCACTTTGATGAAAGTATGACTTATATTTAACTATCGTTTATACAAAACAAAACATCGTGACATGATAGGTGCCTTACCTATAGCAAGTCAAATTTTGTAATAGATTAGGTTAATCGCTGATCTAACCCGCCCTTTGTGGGCCATTTTGACAGCCCTTGCAAGTGCAGTGCAGTGTTTCACTTAATTCGTGTTTTTTCCATTATATGGGAATAATGACATGGTTTGTACAAATAAATAAAACAAAACGTTTTTCTCACCTAAGCTTATATTACAATATCTATAAGATTAGTGCTAAAAGCGAAGTAATCAACTCGCTTTGATTTCAAATGTCATAAAGATTATTGCATGTTTTAGCTGGAAAATGAAATGGAAAATTACACACAATACAAGGTTATGGGTTCTGTTAAACAAATTTGAATTAAATTTGGAATAAAACTCAACAATCGTAATGATAACTTGAAAAATTTTGAAATAACACAGCATACCTAGTCAGGTTATAAGTATTGTCACACAGTAAAAACTTTTCTTTTAGAATGCTGGCCACAAAAAAGTTTATTGAATTCGAATTTCGAATTGTTCATGAAAATAAAACTGTATACATTTTAGAATTTTACTCATTTTTAAATATGGAGTGGACGCTTAAATAAGACCTTGTTGCAGTTATTGCGTTGCATCGTTGCGGTTACGCGCCAATTCAAATTTTTGACATACTGAAAAATTTTAATATAACCAAAAGATTCGTTTATCGTACCATAAAGCGATACAATGAAGACTCTAGTATAGATGACAGGTTAAGAAGTGGTCGCCCTCGGTCTGTTAGGACTCCAGCAGTGATAAAAGCTGTGAAGGCGCGAATTCAAAGAAATCCCAAACGTAAGCAGAAACTGTTGGCCCTTCAGATGGGGTTAAGCAGAACCACGGTGAAAAGGGTGTTAAATGAAGACTTAGGGCTTCGGGCATATCGAAGAAAAACAGGACATTGTTTGAATGCTCGTCTAATGGACCTGAGACTGAAGACATGCCGCGCTTTGTTGAAGCGGTACGCGGGAAAAAAATGTCGGGAAATTCTTTTTTCGGATGAAACAAATTTTACCGTTAGAGAGCTACAACAAACAAAATGATAAGGTGTACGCACACAGTAGTTAAGAAGCGAGCAACCGTATTCCGCTTGTCCAACGAGTTCATTTTCCATCCTCGCTCATAGTATGGTTGGGAGTTTTTTATTGGGGCTTAACAGAGGTACATTTTTGTGAGAAAGGTGTAAAAACGACTGCGAACGAAAAAATCAATATTTCTCGTTGACTTTTTACAAAATCTATCATAAATATATATTTCTAGTTTTTTTTACATGGTTTAAAATACCCTATAAACGCGAAGCTTCAATGGGGCCCCCATATATCAAAATTTAAAAGCAGACTTAGATGCAGAACTAAGTCTGCTTGTTAACTTTGCACATTGCACAATTTTGTACATGCTGTATAAAGATTAGAAATCTTACCATTGTTGAAACAGCAAGATTAGTTTACTTTAGCTATTTCCAAAGCATAATGTCATATGGTATTTTGCTATGGGGACACGCAGCTGACACTGAAATTATATTTGTTTTACAGAAGAGGGCCATAAGAGCAATCCATGATTTAAAGCCTAAAGAGTTGTTTTGACAAAAATTTAAGGAAATTTATATATTAACTTTGGCCTCAAAATATTTATGAAATGTTATTTACATACACAAAAATAAAAGTAGTTTTACAAAAATAAGTGATATTCATTTTGTAAATACTAGGAACAGACACAAGCTAGTAGTACCAGTTACTCAACTCCACCGAGTCAGTACTTCATTCTTCGGGCGATGTATATACGCTTTTACAACAAAACCCCAGAAAATATACAAAATTTCACCTGCTCAAAGTTCCAAAACTTTACTAAACTATGTTTGTATAAAATGGAGTTATTATAATATTAAGGAAATTATGGATGATGGAACCTGACCCTGGAAATGAGGTGATCGCTACCAAGCTATTTCTAATTTGTTTTGTGTTGATAATTATGTAACATGATTGTACATAATTGTAAGCTGTTATTTTTTTAAAAGTCTTACAGTGTTTCATGCTGGTTCTTCCCAAGACAAAATGAAAAATTAAACAAAATGGTAACTTTCAATAAGTATTATTTACAATCTATACTGAATAGAAAAGATTTTGTTTCTGTAACTTAATGTAAGAGATAGAATTTTAATTGTTTTTTCCATAAAACGTTTAAACTGTATAAAAATTAATTATATTTATAAATGAAGGTAATAACTTTATACATTATTCAGCATTCATTAGGGATGGATAGGGATGAATATACATTCAAGGACATAGTCCTTGAATGTATATCCATCCCTCAGAAACAAAACAAAACTTTATTTACTTTACATTTATATCTAGGCAAATTACACGCTATAGATGTGCTAAATCATAGTTCGTTCGTCAAATAATTTTAGAGGAAGTCATCTGTGAAAATGGGTGGACGGACCCTGAAGCGGTCCCATAAGTTTTCCGTTTTGCTAATATTTACACTAATAACAGGGCGCAGCGGAACCCATTAGGGGTTGCGGTGAAATTACCCCGTTTAGCATTTAATTGGATATTTGAGGAATAATAATTAGAACAAAGTATGCAAAAATGTTCAACTTTAATGCCTTAAACTTGAACCATATAGCACGAACATCAGGCCTTAATTGTGAATTACCTAAACATTCCAATAAACATTTATTTTAATAGATATAGTTACCCTAAAGTAATTTGTTGGTAACTACTTTTCGTTATGTTTCAATTTCACCTTGTAGTGGCGGTGTAAGAATATCCACTACCCCATATTGTCCCTAGGGTGTCGTCAGAGACGAATGAGGGAAAATGAAACCGGAGATGGACACCAGAATCTTCCTGAAAACAACTCAAACTTTTTACGTGATAGAGCCATACTGCTGCTATATTGTGGTTGTAGCACGAATGGTTCTGCTCGACCAGGGTAGGACCACGCTCTCACAGAATACCAGTGTAAAATATCAGCTTAATGCTGCTGTGTTTCTTATGGTGAGTGTAGAGAACCGGAAACCCTTTTTTCTGGAAACGAGGCATTCCATCTCAGTCCTCAGGGCTGACAACGCATCTAAATTTTGATCCTTAATTGAGGATAGATGTAGATGTCTAAGGGCCACAGGATCCACCTAACATCAGATGGACCATGTACCCGCTTGTCACCCTTATTCTATAAAAAAAAAAACTCAAAATGATAAAAACTGGGATTGCCAACCCGCTTGCTAAGCTTGGCAACTAAGGCAAGATCCACCCCGTCCCCCACCTCCCTGAGGAAATTATATTGAGATTTTTGTAGATTGTAATGAATGGATGGATGGATGTATCTAATTCATTTATGTTTATTCTATAATAAGAATATGAAATATGAAAATGTGAGAACTTTGAACAATGGATATTTTGTTATGTATCCTATCTTTAGATATTTCTTGCATAACGTCTGTGTCTCAGCGGATTTTTCACCCGTAGAATATTGAGGTACTCAGGTCTTTTTCCTATATCAAATCAAGTTAAAAAGTAAAGTAAAAGCTACATATATGCGTCCCACACCTGAAGGGCAGGTTCCTTTTCATTTTCGGGAGGGTTTAGGGCAAGGGATCCCGAAGAGACAAATGCGCTAATAGTTTAACTTTTGGGTAGTGGGTACTGCAGCCCTTGGACACCTAGAAATAACTTCGAACAACGAAGACTACACATGCGTTGTCACCTCTGTGAACTAAAATGGAATGCTCCATTTCCACGGCTGGTAATTATACTGGTTATTTACTATACCCCTCAGACAGGACCACAAGTTTGGCGGCAGAATTAATGCCAGGGTGGAACCTACATAAATGGACTGAATTTCTGCAGACCCATAGTGGTTTTCATTCAATAAAATATATTTCAGATCGTGATTTGACATTAAACATTTAAGTACCTACCCTATTCTTAAATGATTTGTGTTTGACGTTATCCGTCTTCGTTTTAGTCGGGAGTTTCGTAGTTAAACTTTCAAACAAACCCAGAAGTCTACTCTAATTACTGAAAGTGTAACGGTGCAGAAAAGGACACGCCCGCGGCCTCAATTCGATTTGGTGAATTTATTCTTTGAAGTATTTTTATAATTTTACTACATGTAAGTTACTCAAATATATTTTTCTTCGTCGCTGAGCAGGCGGTTAGTTAGACCTTAAAACTGCTATGAACATATTTAGTGGTGCAATGATGGAAATGAAATTGCCGCTTGCATACTAAAAATTAAATATAAACCCGCTATACAGGAGACAACACGGCTGATGCCTATAGTTTCACACTAATTGTTTAAGTAGTTAAAGGCAAATTGATTTGCTTAAGCCCCCAGAAGTTTTACAGTAAGTTTTAAAATAAGTACTAATGATAATATTATATTATATTATGTTGATTTAATATTAACTAGGTTGTTACGACTCCTTTTCTGCCATAGAGTCCGTCGGATTAAGTATATTTTCCCCTATTTCTGTTAAGTAAGTGCACTGTTGTGTTCCACTCTGAAGGGTATAGAGAGCCACCGCACGATCTCCCGCGAGGCGGCGAGCCTCCTTGCCGGATTGCCGCCATGGGATCTGGAGGCGATAGTCCTCGCGCGCCTGCACGAATGGCGCGCGGCAGCACTATGCCGGGGGGAAACCCCGCTGCCGCGGCAAGTTGTCGCGCAGCGGACAGACTTCCGGCATGATCTCATGGCGACATGGAGAGAGCGACTGTCGCAACCCCGTGCTGGGCACGCCACTATAGCGGCGATAAGACCCCTCTTTGAGGAGTGGCTTGAGAGACGCCACGGCGTCCTCACCTTCCGCCTGACGCAGGTCCTCACCGGACACGGTGTGTTCGGGAGGTTCCTGCACCGAATCGGGCGGGAGGAAACGCCCGGGTGCTCCCACTGCGAGGATCGACCGGAGGACACGGTGGAGCACACCGTGGAGGTGTGCTCTGCTTGGGCGGAGCACCGCCGTGTCCTCGTAGCGGCGATAGGCGGCGGCGACCTCTCGCGTCCGGCTCTGGTCGAAGCCATGGTCCGGAGCGAGACGGAATGGGATGCCGTCACCACCTTCTGCGAAGCAGTGATGCTAGCGAAGGAGGTGGCGGAGCGGGAGAAGGAAAGAGCAACAGCTTTCCTTCCCGGCCGCCGCGGGAGACGCCCCGGGCGTCGGGGGCTACGTCGTGGCCCCCGACCACCGTAGGCGCGGGCCTGTGGACGGCGAGCAATGGGTAGCTCGCCGTCCGTCCGTCTAACGACGACAGGCCGTGTCGACGGCGCGTTTTGTTCCACGCGCGCCTCAAAGAGCTGTCAGCAGCGTGAAGGGGCCCGCAAGGGCCGACGCCTGCCGGGGCTGCGGGCTGTTCGAAAGAGATACCGCGGCTCCGGAACGTAAGGGCACTGAAGGAACACGGATGGTTTTTAGTCAGTAAAAGTCTGACACTCCCTTCCGCTCCACCCAGAGCGAAAGGCGTCATTTGATGATTTTCCATCCGCAAAAAAAAAAAAAAAAAAAGGGTATAGAGAGCCAGTATATTCTGTGAGGCATTTCATCTAATTCCCACTTATGTAAGCTTCTTTGGTAATTGATTCCACAAGGAAGTTGTGCGAGGAAAAGAACTTCTTCTAAATCACACAGCGATGGACCGCCAATTATCCAGATGGAATGGATGGTATCACGGGATTTGATACGATGTGTGATGGTGAAATTAAGCGGCTAAAATAAGTCCGAACAATTCCTCAGAACAATCCCCGTGGTAGATGCAATAAAATATGCAAAGAGATGCAACATCTCTTCGCAGCGCCTGTGAATTGAGCCGAACGGAAAGGATTCGGTCGTCAACGATTCGAGCTCATAAAAAGTGTTTGTTAATAAAGAGTGGCCTGTAGACTACACAAAACAACGTTTTGATTAAAATCAGTTATGGTGTTATAACGTATTTTGTTTTAACTGCTTACTATGTTCCATTAATTGTTTTATAACATACAGAAGTTACCGAGAAATATTGTTTTGTTTAAAAAATTTTTAGAGTAACTTCTAACAATATAAAAAATGCAATATAAAAACAATATAAACATGTATTACATTATAGAAATACATTTTTTTTAATTTATTTAACAGAGATGTGCATAAACTTTTTACTTTTTAAATAATAAAAAAATAACGGTAACTACAAGTGCCAGTATGATTTCCATCTTCTTCTTTTAATTTATGGCTTCTCTGAATAGTATTCTACCAATGTCAATTCAATATTATGTTGATAATTTCTTAGTTATAATTTTTACACAGTATGTATAAATAGTACCTTGTTGTGAGAAAGAAATTCTAATAGCTTTTTTCCCACGACATTAAGTCGTGGGACACTTAAGTAAAATTTTTGTGAATTTATTACTCACTTAAAATAGATAACATTTCCGTCTGCCAAAGTTTTTGTAACGATATTACATGTATTTTTACTAATACCTATTTTCATTTTTTTATTTCTTTACAAATTCATGTTCACAAAAACTTCAACAGCACAAAGAAAATATTTTAAATGATAGTTAATAAATGCAGATGCACATAATTAAGTGTTACTTTGATAACTTTACGGAAATTTCCATAGGTTTGTGAAATAAAATATTAGAACCTTTGGTAAAATAGCAAAATTGGTTGAGAAATAAAACCTAATTAATACATTTCAAATGCCAAGCCGTGGTAGCTCAGAGACTAAGCGTTCGCTGTAAGTTTCACAATACACCAGCAACTCCGGTTCGATCTTCACCGACGCCAATGAACTAGCCGATTATGTTTGGTATTGGTGTCATATGGGAAATAAAAAAAAAATTGGTTAGCGCGTGTAAACTTAGACAGACATAGGTGTCTCGTGTGATGTTCTAGTGCAACTAACAATAAGCGCGAGATCACATAATGAGCAGAGCAACTAAGATGTTACAAATATATCTTCATCATCATCATCATCATTACAGCCTTTAATAAGTCCACTGCTGAACATAGGCCTCCCCCAAGCAATGCCACAAAGCACGGTCCTGAGCCACCTACATCCATCGACTTCCTGCATGTCTAACCAGGACGTCACTCCATCTCGTGGGGGATCACCCTACACTTCCCTACCGGTACGAGGCTGCCACTCAAGAACCTTTCTTCCCCATCGGTTGTCGGTTCTTCGAGCTATATGGCCGGCCCACTGCCACTACAGCTTACTAATCCGTTGGGCTATGTCGGTTACTCTGGTTCTACTGCGGATATACTCATTTCTAAGTTTATCACGCAGAGAAACCCCGAGCATAGCCCTCTTCATAGCTCGCTGAGTGACCTTGAGCTTCCTCATACGGCCAGCAGTGAAGGACCACGTCTCAGATCCGTAAGTCATCACTGGCAACACGCACTGATTGTACAATTTCGTTTTACGGTTTTGAGGTATGTCTGACGAGAAGATGTGTCGTAGTTTCCCGAACGCTGCCCAGCCGAGTTGAATCTGTCGATTGGCCTCTCGGTCGAAGTTGGACTTACCTAGTTGGACTATTTGTCCCAGGTAAACATACTCATCAACAACTTCGAGCTTAGTGCTACCAACAACTACTGGCATAGGTGACATGGACATTAAACATGATCTTTGTTTTGTCCATGTTCATCCTAAGACCTATTCGTTGGGAGACATTATTGAGGTCATTGAACATGGTGCTTAGGTCCTCCAGCGATTCTGCCATAAGGACTATATCGTCGGCAAATCGAAGGTGAGTGATGTACTCGCCATTGATGTTAATACTGTATCCTTTCCAGTCCAGAAGCTTGAAAACGACTTCCAATGCAGCGGTGAAGTGTTTCGGGATCGTTAATAATCACTTGAAACTTACCACACTCGTAAGTCTCGTGATTCCTTCTAATATTATATCCATTCTGTGAAAGTTGTATGTTGTAACCTTTACGTTGAAACCGATTTAAATTAAATATATCACGTAGATTATTATAATGGCAAGAATCGAGATTAGTATATGCTTTAATATGCGGGTGAAGCCGCGGGCCACAGCCACAGTTAGTAAGGAACAACTAATGAAAAAATATCTGACAGCTAAAATGATTATCTGACAACTATTCACTTGTTAAGTGTAAGTGGGCCTGGAATGAAAAAACTGGAAAAAATAGACGTAGGCATTTGCATCCTCCATTTCTTCTACTTCTCTATATATCATAGAATAAGACCATTAATTATTATATAAAAATTAATATTTACCAATAATATAAGATTTTATGGAAGATAAATAACAGATATTTATATAAATACCACTTCTAACAAAATAATATAATTACATAATAAATTTGTGAATATAACACAAGATATTACATATATATGTAAAGAATATCACTACACTAGTGTCGTTCCTTGTCTTTATGGTTAAGTTATATCTACAGATCTCTAATAAGTAGATGTCACTGTCATGTGAATGACACTAACTTGTCATTAAGGTAAATTGTAAGAATTGAAAGCGAGGTTAGATTATTCTAGAAATAGTATCCTGTAAATAAAGGAAATATATAAACTAAAAACTATAAGTAAAGGCTTTAAATGTTGTTTTTGTTATTTCAGGTAAGTTACTCTGCTTAGAATGTGGAAATTGTGTTAAAACTTTGTATTTAAATGTGTTGTGAATAAAAGTAAAATCGTTATTTCAGAAAACACAAATATCGTCTTTATTTCATTCTTAAGGCATATTACTATTATATATAAATAATTTAAATATTACATAAGTTAACAAAAATAAATAATGTTACATTTTTTTCTTTGCAAATAGTTAGTAAATAATTATAAACGCAACCTTAATATTAATTCTATGACGATGTCTTCTATTACATTTTCCCCACTTTTTGGGGACAATGTCATTAAACTTGCAAACATTACTCATTTGCTTGTGTGCGTGTGGGCAAACGTAATTACAGGCCGCTTATGCACACATTCATTGTGTTGTTGCTTCAACTTTGAACGTAATTTTGAATGTCAAGTGTTGAAAAAATCGCTATTAATGATATGTCATGAGACCACATTACATTACTAAGGATATCATGATTTACAGTATTGAATCCATCCATTCATTACAACCTGTAAGAGTCCACCGCTGAACATAGGCCAAATTTCTGCCATAGTTGCCACGATTGGCAGGTGAGTTGGCAACCGCATTTTTTTATTATTTACAGTTATTATCAGAAAAATGCTACTGCTTTTGCAACTGCCCATCTCATATTTCAGTTTGCTTCTGTCGTCTTTACAACACCTAAGACGAGATAAGAGAGTGGATATTCTTACACTACCACTACCCTGTACTGAGTACATTGCTGATATCCAGCAACACTATCAATATGATTTTTAATAATGCTGTAGTCATATTATAACCTGGTCTGAAACCGGATATGTACACTTGGAATTTAAGTTATTTGTACGCGTATAATTATAATGATGTATATTTTAATTATAGAATAACACAAATTATTTTAAAGCACGTTGAGCGAAAATAACTTGCACGGTAACACCTAACTGTAAAAGTTTTAATTAAATTAGTGCTTGTGCGACGATCATTTGTCCTGTGTCTGCATTACTTGTTGCAGGATTTTTAATTGCATACATCAACATTCTATGAGGCATTAGAGAGCTTATTTCATTATGAGTTTTACATAATTTAATTGGTTTTGTACCAACGAGTTTTCTAATCGATTTTTTTTATATTCCTGTTCATTAAATTTCAAGATATGAGTGAATTAAAATTTCGTAATACGTGAACAACCCGAAATCGATCCCCGGTGCCATTTTAAACACACCATTCGGAAGTTGGTCGAAGTGTATTTGCTCTACACTGAATGTATATTGCAGTACGAATATTTCTTGCTCATAATGTTTAATTGCGTAAGCAAGAAAGCAACGTGAACATCCGCACATACACTATTATTATTTTTAACAAATAACTTTGATGTATTTCCGACATAGGTATTGCAGATCACCTCACCATTCGCGTCGCTCGCGTCGCAGTCGGTTTTTTGAGCACGAGGCAAAGGACCTCGCGAGGGACGCGAGCATGGTAGTTACACTCGCGCTCTTGTTTCAGTTTGTTTACGGCGCCATTCCATAATAACATTCGAATTGCCTTTGTATTACTAAACTAACTAGCAATTTATATAAAATTATGAAACTGAAAAGATTCTGTTTCAATGAATAGATATCATCCACCATATTCTTCCTCAACGACGTATTTTTTTAAATCCCTTCTTTTTAAAATGGACAAGCATCGATATATACTTATGCAGGCAATATATGCAGGCAAGAGTTGATGCCGCTATTATTTCGACGTCTTTCATCGTTGGTGGCTCAACGCAAACCACAGAGTACATTGTATATAGGGAATAGAGTCATCACTTAGAATCGTAGCATTAGCGCCATCTATCGATATACGACGTCCCTACAGCCCAGCGACGACGTAGGATGCTATATATTACAATATTTATTATTTATTTTCAAAGTAATTATCAAAAGTCAAACCATTTTAATATTGATTTGGCTTTTGGAAATTACTTTGTATACAATATAATTTAGGCAAATAAAACAACTGTTTAGCGGTTGGATGATGCTTTTTTATAATGCTTCCTTTTATTATAATAGTACACAACAACTTCTCTCAAAAGAAGCCACAATCCAGGTCAACAGAGCACAAATAGTTAAGCAAATCAGGGTCCAGAGTTTCATGCGTAAGTGCAACGAAAAAGGCGAAGTCTTCGGAGTCCGGGGTTCAAGCAAAGTTGTTAAAGTCTTAAGTCTTATAAACACAAACAGAGCATTCACAAACCACGAAAGGAAATGTAATGACAAACAGACAAATTAAATTACGTTAAATGAAGTTACTAGTTTTACACTTTTACACACGTTTATAGAAAAATAAAAAATGCTTAAAACCATTAAAAGTGATGCCCGAAACATTATTTTATAAGTATTAAACTTTTGTGAGCAAGAAGCTCGAGGGTAAGCACCGATAATGCCTTTCAATCAGGTCTATAAAAGAGTATCATCTGCTACAGGTCAGTATTGCTATGTTTTGTTTCTTCCTTTCGTATTTCCGATAAATGGATTGGTTAACGCAATTCATTTCTTTTTCAGATGTTAGTCAAGGATTCCTATCCAAAATAGTTAAAGAACCGGAAACAGCATAAACCACAGGAACGCAAATTACAACGCCCGGTAAAAAAGGCATAAAGGCATATTATTTAATTAAAGTTTAAATTGTTCAATTATGATATTTTTGTTTCTTCTTGTTCTTGGACATAATATATCTGTTAAATCTGTGTTCTAGTCTTTTTATTCCGTGACTAATTTATTACCCTAGTATGTGAACTCTATGTAGGAATATAAGACTCTTAGATGGGAATATTCCCGAACTGGCAACACTTCAGCGCAGAAGCACCAAGCTGTCAGTTCACAGATAAGTTGGTGGCACTATAAATATAAATGACATTTGTAACATTGACAGACCGAAATGACCATAGATCTCTCCCTCCAGCTCTTGCCATAGATAAACGGAGAAAACAATTTGCAACGGCGAAATCATAATAATTCACTTGAATAAATGTAAAATAAATAAATTACACTAAAAATTTAATTATAAATTTGTTTGGTAACAAAATAGTAAGTTAGCAAGGTTCGATTATATTTTGAACTATTCGTTAATTTCTTTGATTCTTAATTAGCCTAGCATGGCTAAATTAAAAAAAAGCGACATCTACTGCAACATGGACAAACTGTCATGACATATTAATACCTCTAAGAAAAATTATAGTATGGACTGTTATGCCACTGACGCAAACTGAACGCATCGCGAGAGTGTAAACAGCACAGAACACTAATACCCTGACAGGAAGAACGAAAACTTCATACAATAAAAATGCCAACAGCTTGCGACACTAGCACGCCAGTTTTTGATCCACGAACTAACAGATGTGAATGTGTGCGTGTGTATATGTATAATGCTCATTGCCCACCCCCCCATTTTATATTCTATTTTTAATCATAATATATTACTATTCCAATTTTCTACGAACGTAGAAATTACATTCTACATTAGTAAAAAATTGGAATGGAAATAGTAATAAATGAATAACATATTGGAAATTTTAAATATTTAATAACACAAACCTTAAGAGGAAGATTAAAGTTAACAATTAGCTATGCATTGATACATAAGTAGAAAATTGGAATGGAACACGGTTAATAGTATTTCAGAAATAAAACAATTATTTTCATAGAGATTTAAATATATTATTGACTAGTAATATTATAGACACAGAAATAAACTTGGGCACTCAATTTTAGATGATTATAGACGCATCTTAGAACACACCGTTTTCAGTAATCCATTATTATTCGTTAAACATCGTCATTAAGTAAAACAACTCTAATAAATCAACATAAATTAAATATTCACTGGCTGTTAACACCACACTTAAGTTATTTTTCTACGAAATATACTAAATCGACATCAGTTTTGAATTTGGCTTAGAAAAGTTAAACAAAACTAACTCCATTTAATTTGAAAATGATTTGAAACATTCCCGTTTAAAATAATATCTAATTGATTTAAAATGCACTTTGAAACTTGTTCTTTTCTTAATTTTATGAATATGTAATAAATAATAATCTAGTTTACGTTTTTATTTCACAACAGCCATAGATACATTTATATTTTCGGCTACAGAGCTTGTTGCACAGAGTAATCATTTCAATCTGACATAAAAATAAACGGAATGTATAATTTAATTTATACTTTCATGGATTAAACAATTTTTATTTCTTATGTATATTATAAAATTTATAGTTTATAAATTATAAGATAAGTAAAGATAATTTTTAATGGGCAGGCGACAAAGATATTAAAATGCTAAAATAAAAGTTCCTAAACTGTAATTGAAATACAATGCGTAACATGGTTCAATAGTGATTTCTCTGTCTTGCGTATAGCGCTGTCTCTGTTTCACTTATTTTGCCCGACGTTTGCATCGGCTCCATAGAGACTTGACCCCCCATGGTAAACAGGCACTCGTTACCTCGCAACAACACGCGAGCTGCGAGGCGAGGTACGAAGCGAGGCGCGAGGCGTGAGTCTAAACCCGCTATCAGAAATAATTAATGTTGGGTCTCAGATCCATAATTTGAAATTGTAAGTTGATATAAGTTATAAGTTGAATAAGAAGCAGTTGAAAGAATTATTTCCTTCAATAGCGTTTTTTCCCTTTAACCACTTCTGGTAAGCTTAAAATGCTTGTGTTAGAAGTGTGGTAGTCGACAGTAGTCGCTTAGCGGATTCTAACCCACGACCTTTCGAGTTCGCGGTGCGCGTCCTGCCATTAGGCTACTGACGCTTAAATTGCTTTAATTGCTTTATTAAGAAACCAAATTAAAGAGGATATGCCGACGCGCATTGGAGCTATGCCTCGGAACCTTCCCGGCATTAAAAAGACGTTTCTTCTCAGGCGTTAGAATAGGCTTATATCCAGCTATGGGACGACTGCTGGATGTAAGCCTCCTTCTATCACTTTATATGTAATAACATGCTTAGACTTAAAGTATTTCACCTCTATAATCGAGGCGGCAACCAGGTCGCCGAGTTCTACCATTAGGATAGAAATTAATATGACATAGGTGCGAAGTAAAGCCTAAATAACTGCCACAAATATGGATGACTTCAACATGCCGAGCATCGTGTTTGTCTAAACGGCCATTCATACTTAATGAAAAAAGCAGCATGTTAGATCCAGTCCTAAAATATAGAAACGCATTACACATGAAGCAGTTCTGATAGAAGGTAACATAGTTTTATAGCTCTTCATCGTTACCTGCCTTTTGACGCATTAGTTATCGGTTTTAAGAGATATGTGGCCGGCCTATTGCCACTTCAGGTTACTATCATTGCACTATGCTGTTTACTCTAGTTCTACAGCGAACCTGATTACGAACGCAGAGAAACCCTAAGTATTGACCTCTACATAGCTCGCGGAGCGACCGTGATCCCACTTTAGATTGAGATTCTCTTCTTAACCTATCCAATAATAGCTATCATTCACTTCCTGGAAGAGATACCCATACCGTGTTGGCTAGTGTAGTGCATTTGTAGCTAAGCAGAGCGATTAGTATGCGCAAACCCCGTATTATTGTACTGTTAATAATGCTTCTAATTACAAGTCTGCGATATTAAGATTTGGAAGGATTTTCCATAATTTGATTGGGAGAGTTTCGTTTGTGGAATTGGGTCTCCGGCTACCTGCACTTACCTGATGAAAAGCAGTAGTAAAGATTCTACTGATGGAATACCAGCGTGAGATCGTGATACCTCTTCGCTTGGCTGCCGCTATCCATGCGAAAGCAAAGGATGCCGCGGGGTTCTACCGTTGTTGATACATAAATAATGTGATATACACAATTTAATTTCTACGTATGACAATCATAAGTATGGAACCACTGATTAGATGCCTTGAGACATGAGATACTATTATATCTGCTGGCTTTAGCTGTCGTTGAAATCCTCCAAAAACACTAATATATTATGAAAAATGTTTGTATAAAATTGAAGAAAAATCTCTTTGGTGTTACTGTATGTATTTGGCTGGTTTTAATATCAATACAAATAGGAGATAAAAAAAAGAAAAAGTAAAAAACACTTTCCCGCAATTTTTCTATTGTTTTTCTGTCCATCAAAATGAGTGAATTTATCGAAGAAATTCGATACATTCAATAAAACTTCAGTTTTATTATAAAAAAAGGGAAAAATTAGGCTTAATGCCGCGAAAAATAAGTGATGTTTATGAACCTAATGCAGTGTCAGTACGAGTAGCACAATGTTGGTTCAAGCATTTTCAGTCTGGGAATTTTGATGTCAAAGATGCAGCTCGCTCTGGTTGCCCTCATACGGATAAAGTCGATACCATTTCTAAAAAGTGGAGAAAGCTCGGTATATATATAGCCACGACATAGCCAAGGAATTGAGAATTGACCGCAAAACAAATTTGATCCATTTGAAAACTCTGGCTATACAACAAAACTCGAAATTTGAGTACCATACGAGCTCATTGAAAGTAAACCTTATGAATCGTGTACTCATTTGCGATTATCTGTTGCAACGTAATGAAACCTAACCATTTTTGAAAAGATTGATCACTGGTGATGAAAACTGACAAGAACGTGTAAAAAGATCATGGTCAAGGGGTAATCAAGCTCCAGAGACTGCAGCGAAATCCGGATTCACACGCAATAAGGTGATGCTGTGTGTATATGGTGGAAAGGTGGCATCGTTGATTATGAGCTTTTATCCCCGGGCATAATTGTCAATGTGTATATCTACTGTCAACAACTAATGAGACTTAAGCAAGGAAAAACGGCCAGAATTGATCAACAGAAAAGAAGTGGTTTTTCATCATAATAACGCCAGACCACACACATCTTTGGCCACTCAGCAAAAATTGAGAGAGCTTGGTTGGAAAGTGTTAATGCACCCACCATATAGTCCTGATCTTGTACTGTCATATTTTAGGCTAACATCAAGAGAAAACAGTCAAAACTATTTGCCGCAATTTTTTGATCATATATCCCAAGATTTCTACATCAACGGGATTATGTCACTACTTACAAGATGGCAATATGTTATAGAACAAAATGGCACATATTATATATTATATTTAAATGTAATAAAACTTTGAAAAAAATGTCTTCAATATGTATATAAAATACGAAGAAATATTTTCCCCAGACCTATTATGTAAATGCATTAGTAAATAAATAAATACTGGAACAAACATTTTATGTTTCGTTTTACTTTTTACGGCTTTGAAGTGATGTGCTAATATTTGTAGGACTTGGTAGGACCTTCCCAGAAAACGAAAATTAGCTTTAATTCTGATGATGCAAGTTTTGGTTAAAACAAATATTTACAATTGAAATCAATATCCAATATACTTTTAACTAGCGTGATGCTATTTGCATATTCATTTTGGAAAAGAATTGGACAAATAATCATTAGGTTGAAGAATATCTTTGCAATATCATAAAATAAAATACTACGTTGCTTTTGAAACAACCCAGAACGAGGGCGATTATTACAGCAGCGAATTTATCTGTAAAAAGGTCGGAATTTCACACTGCAAGCAATTACTAAAATTTATTTTAAACTTTTATGTAGCTCTTATTTTAAAAGTGAAACTAGTTTTTACGAGTAATCATTCGTTCATTTTGATTTTATTCATAGCTTAGTATAGCCAGAGCCGAGTGTTATATTTTATTTTATATTGGATATACATTTTATGTATGATGTTACCACCACTTACCATCAGATGGGATTGTGAGCGAGCTCTGGCTTATAATAAGTCAAAAGAGGACTAAGACGGAATGCCTCACAGCCTGTGATTATAGTAGCTATACCCTTCTGACCGGAACACGGCCTACGCAGGCTGAGTCCTAATTAGAAACTGAGTCCTACCACCGCACCTTAACAATCATCATTAGACCTACGGATGATTTATTTTGTATAGTAAAGGTCCATTTTCTATAAATTTCATTCGTTTGCCGTTTTTTTTTGTTACGCTATAGCCTGCGGTTCTTACGTTCAAACCAAGAGACTAAGTGCAAGATTTTTTCTTAAAGTTAAAAATGTGTTAAATGTTGTTACAGCCTATTAATGTCCACTGCTAAACATAGGCCTCCTCCATAGATTCGGTCATATATACGGGGATATTTGAATATGGGATATTTTTGTACAACATAATTATGTTGTACACAAATGTATACGATTCTACAAAATGTTTATGCACCGCAAATACGCGGGTAACGATACTGCAAATAGTTTATTATTGTCCTCTGCAATGATTGTAATGATTTTTATTTTTTTAATGTCTTACAAATAAAAATTACATCAAAATAATTGATTTTATGAAAGTTACATTATTTTGCATATATAATTATATAATTATAAGAGCAACACGAGGGCAAAGTATCGCCTGATGCCACATTTTTTTTTATAGGATAGGGTGACAAACGAGCACATAGTCTTTTTTCGGTGGGTAGGTGTGAAAAAGTCAACAGCTGATTTGATAGCTCCAGTTTATTTATTCAATTAAAAATAATTTAAATAAAATTTAAGTTAAATTACATTCAAATCAGTGAGTTTACACATTTTAGTTTACATTAATATTATAAACATATGTGTTTAAAGAAGATTTAAGAACTTACTTGCATCACCCTACAGCTCAACTTAGCTTACAAGTGAATATCTATATATACACATTTCAAGTAATTAAAAAAGCACATAATGGCAAATGTCACTAAGGTTGATCTGATGCAGAAGGAACTTGAAGTTAGCTGGATGCAAAAGATGACAGAGTTTGAGAAACGCTTAAAAGCTGCATTAGTCCAGTCCAATCCAACTTTGGTCCAGCTAAGTGAGGAATTTTATGCTTTTAAAGATCTAGTGAGCAACATGTTTAGTCTTCTACAGCAACAATTTCAAAGGTGTACTAATGTAGTTGACGAAATAGATATGCGACAAAGGCGTAAGGTGCTTCTTTTTAATGGTATTCCTGAAGAGCCTGGATTAAATGAGGAACAAGAGGTACTTGCACTTATTAATAATAAAATGGGCCTTTCACATATAAGCAAGTCTTCATTGAAACGCTGTCATCGATTGGGAGCTCCGGGAAATGATCGGGTAAGAGCTGTACTTGTTCATTTTCATAATCATGATACTAAATCCGAAGTCTGGAGATCTAAGGCTAAATTAAAGAATACATCATACACGGTATCGGAGTTTCTTACTAAAATGAGACAGAGTACATATAAGAAGGCTCGCAGACATTTCGGCATGAAGAATGTTTGGACTCTTGATGGAACCATAAACATTAAACTCCCAGATAGTACCCGCATAAAAATTTTCACTGAGGAAGAGTTTGATATCCTTCTTACTAAATGGCCCCAGCCTAGTTCCTCGTCTGACACTGTGCAGCAAGGCCCATTAGAAACCAGTTGTCAGCAAGATGGGGCCAGTCGTAAACAAGTCATTCAGGTCGTTCAAAGTGTGGAAAGTAAGAAGACACGTCGTGCTGTGCCCAAAAAATAATTCGGCTAAGCTTTCCATTGACGTCAGTGGAGTTTGGTGTTGATACGTATTTTTACAGAAAGATTACACTATTATAAGCACACACACAAAGTCTCAATATACGGAAACGCGTAATTTTTGAGAAAAGAATAATTGAAAATCAATTATTCTTGCAATGTTTATATCTCTCTATAATCTGCTAATAAACTGGCGCCATTTTGTAATGTCATTGTCGACGTCAATAGGGATGTCGATTCTTTCCGAAAAAGGTCGATTTTTAAATCGATTCAAATCGTAAGCTGATGTATCGGTTCACAAAAAAATCGATCTAAAATATCTATATTTTTTTAATGTTTCTATTTATAATGTAAATATAAACCCATTTTTGTAAACAAAAACAAGAAAGATACCATGATAAATGATCTCTTATTGAAATTTGTTTTATTTAACAGTACCTATTAGGGCAGATAACAAATAAAATAGGTTAGGTTCAACTTATGTCAAAGAACCGAATTGATTGACCCCGACTCCACCTGGTACGAGTCTGTCCTACCCCTAGAGTGGTTTTATAGAGCCGGAGGCGCGTAGGGGGAGCAGCCTCCGCCTGCTGTAACAAATCGTAGGCATCGGACGAGCCGGAGCGGTCGAGGCTGGTCGCCAAAGGCGACCAACAAGCCGAAGCTGCGGAGGCGAGGAGGGATGCCTGCGATTTGTTACGCTAAGGCGTAGAGGTTGCTCTTCCCGCAGCGCCGGAGACGTAGCAGTCTCAAAATAGATACAGAAATCCTTATGAATCAGTCCCCTTATTTTTTTATGATGAAGGGGATTTTTTTCTCATAAAATGGATTTATATTTACATTATAAATGCAAACATGAAAAAAAATTCGATATTTTAGAAATCGATTTTTTGGGAATCGATACATCAGCTTACAATTCGAATCTATTTAAAAAATCGATCTTTTTCGGAAAGAATCGACATCCCTATTGACGTCGACAATGACATTACAAAATAGCGCCAGTTTATTAGCTATCAGATTAGACATAAACATTTCAAGAATAATTGATTTTCAATTATTCTTTTCTCAAAAATTACGCGTTTCCGTATATTGAGACTTTGTGTGTGTGCTTATAATAGTGTAATCTTTCTGTAAAAATACGTATCAATACCAAACTCCACTGACGTCAATGGAAAGTCGTCCCTATAATTCCACTGTCGTCGGAAGTTTGTGTATTGTATCTTTGTATCTTCGATTCTTAAGTTAATTTTTTTTTCTTTTTTGTTATTTCGTTGTTTTTTGTCATTATCAGTTATCATACCTACATCGCAATATATTGAATACGTCTTTATTATTACGTAAGTATTATAATAAAAAAGAAACATTTATTTCAACCACATACTCTGGTTACATAAACTTATAATTTACATTTCTATACAATTTTTAGTTGCTTTTTTTTTCTTTTTTGTTATTTCGTTGTTTTTTGTCATTATCAGTTATCATTAGTTGAAGGTAATTGTATTATTTACGTTTAGCTGATTACACACAAGTTCTACAATAGAGTAGATATATAATATGCAATAATGTAATACTGTTTATGTCAAATGTCAACAAAAGCAAAGGGTGCAAAATCAACTGAAGATCTGACAGCACAGAGTGTTTTCTTTTATAATTGGCTTTACAGCTCTGGGTTCTAGCCCTTCTTAGTCTGAAGTTACAGTGTATAATAATTATCATTCATCGTACACTGGTTCACAATAATATTAATCTTGTCTGTCGAAACTTAACAATTTTTGTATTCCTTTTTGTATTGCACCTACTTGCTGCATTGTTAGCAACTTTTTTTTTGCTTTTTTTGTGTCACACTGTAAAAATACTTTAAGGTTTTTTTTTGTAATACTGTTTACAACTGGTTAATTTCGTTGGTAAATAATTCCATTAAATTATCTTGTTAATTTAGTCACTAAACAACCTCGATTAACTTTTAAACGTCTGTAGTCTTGTTATGCCTGATCAAGTAGTCTTAGTTTGTGTAGATTACCTTTTGTTATTATTATTTTGGGGTATCTATAAAGTTTTCTCATCTGGTTGGGCAGTATAAATATATAATTGTAAATGAAAATGGTAAACATACATAAATATGAATAAAATAAAATAAATACATAAAAATACATAAATATATAAAAACCCAACCAGATGGAAGCCCTCGGCAGGGGAGACCAGACGGCCGAAGGTTAGGGGGAAAGGGAAAGAAACCGGCGGACGATGCGGGCGGTATCGAGGAGCACCGCCTTCTGCATTTGAGCCTGGAGCGGTCCGTCACGGAGTCCCAGTCGCCTCAGATAACCCGGGAGGCTGACTGGGATTAACCCGTTCGCAGAAACGACCACAGGAATAATTTCGGTCGGCAGACCACCCCACATGTCGGTAACCTCGTGAGCCAAGTCCAGATATTTTGTCACCTTATCTGTTTCGGCTTTCACGAGGTTCTCGTCATAAGGAATGGTAATGTCGACCAAAAAGATCCTTGACTGTGCCCGGTCCATCAGCACAATATCAGGCTTATTCGCAAGAATAGTCCTGTCTGTGATGATGGCCCGGTCCCAGTAGAGCCTGGCGCGGTCATTTTCGAGCACGGCTTCCGGCAAGTACTTATAATACGGCAGTTTCCGATCCACGAGGCCGTATTTCAGAGCAAGCTCCTGGTGTAGAATCCTGGCTACTAGATTGTGTCTGTGCAGATACTCAGAGTTAGAAAGCGCCGAACAACCGGAGATGACATGCCTAAGTGACTCACCGGGATGGCGACAAGCTCGACAGATGTCAACGGCGCCATCCTTTAGGATGTATCTCCGATAATTGTTGGTCTTAATAACCTGATCCTGTATCGCACAGACAAAACCCTCGGTTTCCCCAAAGAGGTCACCGAAACGTAGCCAGTGAAGGGAGGCGACTGTGTCTACGAAAGGCTCATGTAGAGCCTTGTAGAACCTCCCATGGAGCTCCTTCTCCTTCCATACGGCCTCCCGGTCGGAAATGCACTGTACTGCTGGGTCTTGCCATTGCTCGTTGGCTAAGGATAGAGGGGTCAGTCCTTTATCACAAGAAATAACGTCCCTATAGTATGGATCATCCGCTCTCGTCAGAAAGTAATTACGGAGGCTGCACACTTCGCGATTATGCATGGTAAGCGCGCTTAAAAAGCCGCGCCCACCATGCTTCCGCGGCAAGTACAGCCTCATTACTGACGATCTCGGATGATGCATCCTGTGGGACGTCATTATAGTGCGGACTTTTCTGTCCAGAGCGTTTAGTTCGGTCTGAGTCCACTTAAGTATGCCAAAGGTATACATGAGAACAGGCATGACCCAACCGTTATATGCGTGCGTCTTATTCACATCGGACAAAAGGCTGTTAAGCACTTTGGTCAAGCGTGCATAAAACACATCGCAAACTGACTGTTTCATACCCGTCTCATCTACACCGATGTTCTGTGACATACCCAGGTATCGGTATGTTTCAGCCTCGGAAAGGGTCCTTATGTTGATGGGCATAGATAAATCTATGCCCTCAGAGTTAGCAACCCTACCCCTTTCGACATGGAGGACCGCACACTTATCCGTCCCCAGCTCCATTCTAATAGATTATTATCTTTGTATATTTTATTCATTATGCTTTTTGCAATCAGTCAACTGAATATTTGAATTGAGTCGTATTTTTATTAGTTAGTTTAAGTAATTTATATTCTGTGTTATATAAGTATTTTTTAACATATTGTTTTATATTTATCATATACATGTTATTATTATGTCAGCTACGTCGGATGATGAATCTTTTTATTCTGCACATGATTCAGATGTCTCGTTCGAGTCTTGTAATTATACTAATAGCTTGCCCTCCCTCCGCGATGAGCTTATTAATTTACTTACTCCTTGTAAAAATTTTCTAAATGTATGTCATGTTAATGCTCAGAGCATACCGGGTCATTACTCTTATTTTGAAGAAGTTTTTTCTATAGATTGTGTTCATGCAATCTTAGTATCAGAAAGTTGGCTAAAGCCTTCATTAATGTCCAGCATGTATCCCTTAAATAACTTTGTTCTTGTGCGTAACGACCGGACTGAAAAAGGAGGTGGAGGTGTCGCCATATACCTGAGAGCAAATATTCCTTATAAAACAATTTTAGCTTCACCATCTACTTATTCTGCCTCATTGGAGTTTCTGTTTCTGGAAATCGATATCAAAGGTGTAAAGGCAATTCTTGGGGTAGTATACTGCCCACCTGCTATTAACTTTTTCAACGCTTTTGAAAGCGCTCTCTCTACCATTTCATCTGAGTACACGCACTGCATAATAATGGGTGATTTCAATACTAATTTGTTGAGAAATTCTTCTCGGTCTCAAAAATTTCGGTCAGTCATAGAGTCAGTCGATCTCCACATTCTCCCCTTAGAGGCAACTCACCACAACATTGACACTGATGACTCATGGATTGATCATATTATCACAGCTTCTCCCAATTATTTTATTAAGCACGGACAACTATCGGCTCCTGCTTTTTCACGACATGACCTTACTCATATATCATATAAGCTTGTTTCTCCTAAACACAATCCCGCAGTACTATATATTCGTAATTTCGCTAAAATGGATTCTGATAAACTTAAAAGCGACGCATATCGTAAGGACTTAACCCCTGTTTTTAAATCAACTTCTATTGACGATAAAGTCTCCGTGCTTAATAATATAGTTCTTAGTCCGTACAACAATCATGCTCCTAAACATCAAGTAAGAGTAAAGCGTCCACCAGCTCCGTGGATGACTAGGGCCGTAAAGGTGGCAATGACCAGGCGAGATCGAGCATTTGTCAAATTTAAGAAGCATCGTACTCAGGAGAGCTGGGATTGCTACAAAATGCTGAGGAACAGATGCAATCAGATGGTACGAAATGCTAAACGTCGTTATATCCATAGCAATATTACAAATTCTTCGACCGCCGATGTGTGGAAATTTCTTAAAACACTTGGTATTAGTAAGGCTGTTACATCTGATCATGGTCCATCAATCACTCTGGATGAAATAAATCATCATTTTATCTCTACTCCTCCTTTGGATCCCACAGTTCGTTCTACAACAATAGCTTCCATTCAATCCATGCCTTCTCCTCCTATTCCTTTTTTTCACTTTTTACCTGTGACTGAAGATGAGATCCAGAAATCAGTTTTAGCTATCCAAGGCTGTGGGTTGCGATGAGGTTAGTAAGGTTATGATATCCATGATCCTTGAGTGCCTTTTGCCTGCAATCACATATATCGTAAACTTTTCCCTTGACTCAGGACAATATCCTACTCAGTGGAAAAAAGCATTTGTGCGACCACTTCCTAAAATACCCAATCCCTTATTACCAACCCATTTTAGACCAATTTCAATTTTGCCGTACCTATCTAAAGTTCTGGAAGCCTGTGTTCACAAGCAAATCTCTATGTTCATAACCAAACATAACCTGCTGAATAAATATCAGTCAGGCTTTCGAGCAGGTCATAGTACTACCACTGCCTTGATAAAAGTCACAGATGACATTCGAATGGGAATGGATGAGCAGAAGCTTACAGTGGTAGTACTTGTTGATTTTTCAAATGCTTTTAACACAGTCGACCACGATATCCTTATAGCCTTCCTAGCTAATCTTAGATTCTCAATCCCAGCTTTGGAATGGTTTTCATCCTATCTTCGCGGCCGCCAGCAATCAGTTCGATTAGGACAACAGTCTTCAACATGGGCTGACACTGAAACAGGCGTGCCGCAAGGCGGAATACTTTCTCCTATAATGTTTTCTCTATTTATAAATTCTAAAACTTCAGTTCTCAACTGTTCGTACCATCTGTATGCAGATGATCTTCAGCTCTATGTGCAATCTAGTGTTAATGACCTTAACCATAATATTCACAAAATCAACCACAACCTTGATGCCATAAGAGATTGGTCGTACAGACATGGTGTTTCGGTTAACCCTTCCAAATGTAAGGTAATGGTTATAGATAGTAGCAGAATATTAGCCAAAATTAATAACAATGATCTTTCTCCCGTATTTTACAATGGAACATTGCTGCCATTTTGTAAATCTGTTAAAAATCTTGGCTTACATATAGACCATACCTTGAGCTGGGGAGTTCAAGTTGCTGAAATAAGCCGTAAAGTTACTGCCACCTTACGATATCTTTGCCGTCTCAAAAACTTTCTGCCTTTTAAAACTAAACTTCTACTTGTCCAGACTTTGATATTACCCATTATTGATTATGCGGATGTGTGTTACCCAGATCTATCTCAATATCTTCTCGATAAGTTGGAGCGCCTTCTCAACAATTGCATTAGGTTCATTTTCGGCTTACGTAAGTATGACCATGTTTCTCAGTACCGTTCTAAGCTTAAATGGCTTTCTATTCGTCAAATGCGTAGCTCCCGGATTTTACAAGTACTATATTCAATTTTAAATGACCCAAATTCTCCTTCTTATCTTAAGAATAACTTTCAGTACCAATATTCTACTCATGATAGAGTTCCCCGTTCCCAAAATAGTCTTAAAATTCGTATTCCACCACATAAGAGTGGTTTCTTTAATTCCTCTTTTACTGTGCAGTCCATACTGCTCTGGAATGCTTTGCCTGTTCATATAAAAAAACCAGTATCAAACAATATTTTAAAAGACTTGTTCGAGAATTCTTTAAGAAGGATAATACCACCTCATTTATCCGATTTTTGTTTTTCTCACTCTTTCGCTTTGTAATTGATATTTTGTATAATATGTATTTTGATATGCATCATGTTATTTTATTTTTGTGTTATATTATTTTATATTTATTTAGAGATTTTGTATATATATGTATATTATATCCGTTTATATATTTTGTTTATATACATAAGTATATTATATCCGTTTATATTTTGTATATATAAGTGTATTTTATCCGTTTATATATTTACTATTAATTTTTTTCCGTTTATTACTAAGTAGATACGAGTAATATTAAGTTTGTATAGTTTAAAAATATTTTATTTATTTGCTTTTTGTTATAAGATATAATGTAATTTTACTTATTTATTAATGAATGAGTGGTGTTGCACCTACCACAGCTTCTCAAATCATCCAGGGTTGACTGGTAGAGAATGCCACAAGGCATTAAGTCCGCCCTTTATATCCCTTATTATAAGGTAGATGTAAAAAAGAATAAATAAATAAATAAATAAAAATAAATAGTCCACCTGATGGTAAGTTATTGCTGTTGCCCATAGACACCTACATCTATCCTCGTTTGAAAATCATAATGCAGACGCGTTTTCATCCGTGAGGACTAAGATGGAATGCCTCTTTTCCAGTAAAAAGGGTCTCCGGTTCTCTACACTCACCATACAGAAAACAGCAAGTTCGTATTCTGTGAGAGCATGGTCCTACCCCGGTTGAGCCGACCCATTCGTGCCACAACTATTCTACTAATATAGCTGCAACATGACTCTACCACGTGTGCCACGACACACTACGGACTCGCAGCGCTTCGACATGGAGGAGTTTTTGCACCAAAATACCATCACATTTTTTGGAATATCAAAGAAATTAAATGAAACTAATTTTTACGGATTATATCGCCTTTAATTTAACTTTTTAATTCCCGACGTTTCGGGTGCTTAACAGCACCTGTGGTCACACGAAGGGGGGGGGGGGGCTGAGATGTCTGACGTGCCGATATCCCGGCTACCTTCAGTTTTTGAATACTAATTTTTGGTCCGATCTACGCAGAATGATACAGTATCTTGAAGTCTTGCAGTGGTATGCTTGGGCTTGGATTTAATTTTATTAATTGTAGTGTCCCAAGCAGATGGCAGCACCCATCCATCTTCTCTATTTAAATTAGGATGTTTTGTAATTTATAAGCCTCGCGAATCATCCTTGGTAGGAATCGGTGTTCTTTTGCGAGGATTTGTGGTTTATCAAATCTAATGTAATGGCGGGGACGATCTTGAACATGTTCACACACTGCAGACTTCCCGGAACGTCGGTGCTTCAAGTCACTTATATGTTCTTTCACGCGGGTTTTAATAGATCTTCTTTTTTGTCCTATGTTAGAGAGACCACATTCACAATCCAGCTGGTACACTCCTGCATCTTGTAGAGGGATATGACACTTGACGGATGGTAAAAATTGACTAATCTTCCTCGGCGTCCTGACATATGATTTAATGGAAGCTCGCTAAGATGTACCCAACCTTGTCTGTGACTCCTCTACCATAGGGTAGTACAGCAGGCACGCGCTCGACTGTGGCTGGCTTCACTCGGTCACTGTGACGTAGGCGCGGGACCCGAAGCTTGTTGTCTTGCAATACTTGCTCGACGTGCTGAAGCTCGGCGGCCAGATGTTTTCTGTCACAGATCCCTCGTGCTCACTGAAACAAAGATTTTCCCACGGTAGCTAACTGTGATGGATGATGATGCAATTCACCATTTAAATATCGGTTGGTATGGGTTATCAGGATTTCGAATGACTAGAACATCTAGGAAAGCTATGGAATTGTTTGCCTAGAACTCCACTGTGAATTGTATTTTAGAGTTTATGGAATTAAGGTGGCCTAAAAATGCAGTTACTTTGTTAGATGGTAAAATTGTGAAAGTATCGTCTACGTACCGCTTGTAGAATCATGGATTTACAGCAGCAGTAAGAAGGGCTTTCTCCTCGAAGTCCTCCATGAATATGTCGGCAACTACGGGAGATACAGGCGAGCCCAACGCCACACCATCTACTTGCTTGTAGAGTTCTTCCTTCCACAATAGATAACCAGGTGTGAGACAGTGCGTAAGTAATACTGCATATTTTCTAGGCATGTTGTTATCTTCTAGCTTCCTAGTTACAATTGAGATGCAGTCTTCAATTGGTAAGCATGTGAATAGTGACTGAACATCAAAACTGACCATAGTTTCACTGTCAGAGATGTAGGTCTTTTATCTCACTAACATAATGGTAGGAATCATTTGTCTAGTGTGTCCTCTCAGTGGTGACAATATTTTTGCCAAGTGTTGAGCCAACTTATAAGTTGATGAATCGATCTGGCTTTCTATGGGACGTAGTGGAGCGTTTGGTTTGTGTATTTTCGTTTACCCATACAACCTCGGTGGTTTGGCATATGATGGTATTGTCTAATTCACGTCGAGATTTAATTTTTCGAAGTATTTCTTTATTAAGTCGGTAGTTGTTTTGAGTATATTAGTTGTAGGGTCTATTTTGACCTTTTTATTTGAAATTATACTCTGAAGTGTCCATTATTACCGTAGCATTTCCTTTATCCGCGCGGAGAATCGTGAGCTCTGGTCTGTTGCGTAAGTTGTACAACGCTTTAATCTGTTTTTGGGGAGATTTAGTTTCGGCGCTGAACTTCGACGTAACAAGGACGAAATGTTTTGACGTATGGCCTCTAAATTTCCGACATTTTTCTTAAACAGACAATCCTCAACATTACAGATAATTTCTTCGTACGGGATTTTTTTAGGTGTTATTGCAAAATTCAAGCCCTTCGACAATACTTTTATTTTATTTCTTTTTTGCTTCCATTTCTTGGCTTGCACGGTTTGTGCGTCAGCCATGTCTTCCATTTTTCATTGTATCCTTCATAGCACAAATGTATAATTATCCTTCATAGTACACTGCTTCACAATATGTTGATGCGTCACATTGTGAAGTCCTTGGGAGATTTTGACGGCAACATGAGCCAGCAGACAGTTGGCAATGGTATCTCAAGGCGCCTAAGCAGACAACCTTATCTTGGGAACACATCACCTTAAGAGTACTTGTTTCACCGTTTCCACTAATATTTCACATGCGTAGACACTTAATACACAAAATCGTACCACTTTTACATATCATAGTCCACTTCAAACCATTATTTTAACAATAACACAGGAGTAGCAAATCGCCGCTGGTCAAGTTCCCGTCAAAACCCCAATACTTTTATTGTTGGTTCGTCCAGTGTATATTTTGACAGATTATTATAGACCGTGCGTTGTTTATTGTTTGCGTATATAGTCAATGGTTGCGTTTCGTTTCTGCGTTGACATTGATGTGTGCCATTTGATTTGATTGTTAATTTTTGGTATTCTTATATTTGTTTGTTTTTGCATGTTCGACGATTTGATGTTTCGCGTTTGTTTAAAGTTTCAATGCAATTATTAAAATCAAATGTCGTTAAAACTGTCTTTAACCACAGATTAGTTAATAGTTTACTAAAATTTAACTCGTTGGACAAATTGTCTATGGTATTATTTATGAATTGTAGATCAAACACCACAGCCCCCCCCCCCACGTGACCACGGGTGCTATAAAGCACCCGAAACATCTGGAATTATAAAGTTAAATTAAACGCCATAAAATCCGTAAAAAATTGTTTCATTTAATGTGTAGTCTTCGCGTAAATATAAGAAATCATTATATCGAAGAAAGATTATTATGTACGCATATTTTCTATAGCAATAAACCAAAGTGTGACCATTGAGGTACGTACAGAATCACCAGAGACAATGCTTAATTTTTTTTTGCCTTATGTTTTAACTGTATTTTATATGATTTATCATAAGTAATACCAAAGACTAACGAAACTATAACCTAGTAGGAGTATAATTTAAAAGATGTAGGGTTTAAGATATTTTTCTCATTATACATTTATTTTCTTAAAAAAAGTAAAGTTAATATTCCATGCTTTATTGCTAAAGGTATTTTAAGTTAAATTTATATAAATAACTATTCATTAATATTTACAATTACAAATCAGTAAAGAAAATTTGGTTTGAATAGATCCTTTAATGTTATTTTGAAAAATTAAGACTATTTATCACAAATTTTATAGATATTTTTTCCAACAATAGCAACACTATTACCTGCTATTTGTTACTTATTGAATTTTTAACTGTGTATTTTATTGACCGAAAAAATAATTGGACACAGTAAAAAAAAAACTACAACAATCTATACTGATTAAGAACAGCGACTATTACAGACAAAAAATAAAAGTTTTTGCGATACTTTGTGACATTTTAATCATTAATGGGTAAGGCTCAAATTTTTTGCGCAGTCACACAATGGAAATTACCACGGAATGTGTCAAAAAGAAAAAAACGTTGTACAACGGAATTTGTAAAGTGTAGTGCACATGGGTTGTAAAATATTTTTGTACATAAACTGTTTGTTTTAATTTTATTTATAAATCAATAATAATAATTAAGTATACTTACGTCACTACGGTAACGGTAACGGCTGCCTAGAATATACCCCTTGAAATAGTGAGGGAGATCAATTACATAGTCTTAGCTCATTACGATTGCATAGTGCCAGATGGCGGACCTGATTCTGTGATCCGGGGATACCCTGGACGTAAGTACTTAATTACCTACATAATTATTGGAGTATACTATTAAATAAAACTAATATAATATGCAAAATTCAAAAATATTTATTAAAAAAAGAGTCTAGATGAGATGATACAAGGTGTTAACAGTATCGAAAAATGTAATATATTGAGAGTTGTATACTCTTAAATATTTCGTCACAATCTTCAGTTAAACTGTACTCTCCTGATTTCTCAAGTGCAATTAATTTAACTTTTTTAACTATTGAAACGTTGGTAACAATTTCAATATCATTATTTTTCGGTATTTTTATGAATTTTATATTACGATCTTGTTCTTTAATTGTCTTTACAAAATGAACTTCATAAAAAGTGTTTGATTTCACATATTTGATTTCAATCTTATCAATAAAGCCTACGCAATATTTCCAGCTCTTTCTTTGGTAGTATCTTACTAATATACCGTCTCTTATTTTATATAGTTCAGGCATATCTGGGTTGTTATGTTTGTGTTTGCTGTGTTTTCACGTAGTAATTTACTACGATATTTGCGACGTTGCCTATTATCAATATTGGGTACGACTAGCTTTTCCACCTTTTCGTCTTTTTTATTGCGTTTAGCTACCCGCCATTGCTTTCTCATCGCAATATTTTTTCATGTTTATTCATATTCGCTATTTTGAATTTTTTTATGCTTTGTTCTCTCAGCATTCTTCTTTTTCTGGATGGAGATTGTCTAAGGTTTTCGAGGTACCTTCGGCATCTTTCAGCCACGGACAAAGGCATCTGAAAAATATTGATTATCAAATAGATTTAAAAAAAATTCGCAAGCATTTTAATATGATTTCATAAATTGAGTAGAAAGTTGATAGGTACACAGCTTTACGATTTCCATTGTGACACGTCACACAATTTCGTGTCATACGTCGCACAACGGATGAAATATTCTACACAACTTAGCCTAAAAAAAATCATAATTCATGAAATTTCCTTTATTGCTCATTCTAATTGTTATATTTTGACAATTAAATACATGATAGATATGATTTAATCTCTTAAATCAGGAAACCCATTTCAATTTCGAAAATATAACAAAGTAAACTTACAATTTCTTAATGACACGTAGCGAGGTCTGACACGTTCGTCCATCTGACGCAAAAACAAAATGGCGGAAGCATCCAGAAGTTAGTCCAATTTCATGGGCCTGTGTTGCCACTTTAACTATATGGGCAGTTCCATGGTAGAATAGAAATAAATCCCAAATCAGCGTTGCACAACTGAAGTGTCACACTGGATTGAAATTTAGGACATTTTGAAATTAATAAATATATAATCAAAACGAGTTGATAATATAATTAGCTTGTTTTAGTAAAATTAAACCTTTCATATTGTGTAGGCCATAGAATACGCAGACTAAAACAACAGCGGTTTCTCAAAAAATTCGAATAGTTTTTGAAAAGTGTACGTACACGGACATCAACAAATTGTATGGGAGAAAAATATGAACATTATTATTTTTAATTATAAAATAGGGATATTATGGAATAACATTTAAATAAAAAAATAAACACGATGAAAAATAGCTAATTTCCTTGAGTTAATAATAAAAATAAAGTATTTATTATTTTTGATATTTTATTTCTTCTCTTCAATTTCTCGGACAGCGCATTTTTAGATAGTGCGCGAAAAATTTGAGCCTTACCCTAATGGCTTCTAAGACTGTATTTTCTATCAAAAGTGTACAAAGTAAAGAAGAAATAATATTCACAGATCCAGCGCTTCGACGGAATGTGAAGTGCCGAGCCACCCGGTACAGCGCCTGTAGGTTCGATGGGCTGTAGAACAGCTTGTGGTGATGCTGGTTGTGAATACCGCCACTCCTTTACACTACTATAATCATATAGCATTAGTTGCTAGTGACGGAAGGCACTTATCGTGTCTTTGTGGAGATTTTCAGGTTACTTTTTCTAAATAAGTTACCAAAAAAAGCAGTCTGTGTAAAATATGCTCCCGATTTTATAGAATGAAAATTGACTTATTTAGTTAAACGTATTTTTATTTAATTACTTATTATTGAACTGCCGATATAAAACGATAAATAAACCAAAATTAGTTTTAACTCTTGGCATTTAAAATAAAATATTTAATTTATTAAAAACAAAGCCTATTCGAGTAGTGTATTTATATTTACATTCTCAATTAAAAACTATTTCTAGGTACGTAATTCAATATACATGACTTGTTTATTATTAGTTTTATGTTATTATGTACAGGGTCATTTTTAATTTACTGAAGACCTTTTGGGAATATATTATTTACATCATAACAACATCTGTAAGAAAAAAAATATTTCTTCAATTTTTATTTTCATACAGAAATATTTGAATTGGACCTTCTAACGGTAATAGAATTCTAGTATTAGCAAAAGAAAGCGCGTGGCGTGGCGTGGAGGGGTGTAGGTGGCGGCGCTTACTCATTTGAACTTGGTCTTGACCTTTCCACGTGTCGCCAGTCGCCTTTGCGAGGTTACTATTGTGAACGTCGAAATTTAGCGTCGCAGAGATCATACTTTATAATTACCTATTATAAATTTTAATATTTGTGATTTTTTGAATGTTATTTGTTTATTGAATTATGTATAACGATTTCCACACGATGTGTGAAACTGATATCAAGTGTAAAAAAAATGCCTTTTCTTTGATCATTTATTCTAAACTTGTTTAGGTACTACAAAATACAGATTTAAAAAGAGTCACACATGACAACAAAAACTTAAAAGTAGTTTTTTGGTAAATGTATTATATTCTGTAAAGAGTGATTTGGCTAAAATTGTTTGTAATGCAACCAATATATTCCCAAAAGGTGTTTCTTTAGTAAATTAAAAACGACTCTGTATATTTATCGTTATTATATTGATAACACTTGTAGTTAGATACCTATTTTTAATAAAATAATATATAGAATTCATAGTAATTATTAAGTAATTACAAACTCAACTAATAAGCCTGGTGATTATCATAAATCCTTTCCCCTATGCAAGAAATCTATACCCAGCAATAGCCTGCTTATGGGGTGGTGAAAATAAATAATATGCAGTGTGTACTGTAACAGTGTACAGTACTTATATTGCTTTTATTATATTGGTTCAATCACCAGTAATGAAACATTATTACAAGCTATTACAACATACTTCCGATTCAGTTATTCGTGATCGGACGATACGGCGAGAGTTTCGCCCGTGAAAATTCAATTACTTGACAGTAATCTACCGTGTGCGTTATGCGTAAAGCGTCGGAAACAATTTTTTTTTTGCTCGCTCTGCAATGGTATAATGGTAGACGGTCAAAGGTTTAACTTTTTCAATATCACGAGAAAATAATGGAGTAAAATATATTTTACGTTTTGAAGTTACAATTTTATTTTATAAACATCAAGCAAAGATCGTTTTTTTTATTCCATGCTGCATACGTGGTAATTAAAGTAAAAAAAAACGTAAAGGATAAATTTAACAATATAATTTTTTTAATTTTTCACATTTAACTTTATTTTAAGCTGTAAATGTTTCGAATTTTCTAAAGGCAGCCTAGTTACCGGTTGTAGTCCGCAGTTGGACTAGCGTCAGATTGGAGTACTCAGTAGCGCACTACACGTACCCCAGTCGGGGATTTGATTACACAGCAGCATATAGTTTCACTCTGGTAACTTATTACTTTACTATGTACCACAGGAAACGATTTTTTATTATTACGTTAATACTAAACGTTGAATAAAACCAATCATACCGATTATTGCGTTTAGTGTTTAGAAGTTTATTATGTTGTCTTACAACATTCACGGTCCCGATGTTTCGGTAAACTATCAATATAAACCACAAAGATTTGTTATAAAAAATGAATTCCGATCAGCAGTTTATTTAAAAATAAATTGTGAGCAGTCGCAGGACGCCTATCAGATGTGAAACATCGAAATTATTTTGTACAGGTATTATGCATAAAAGGATAATTTACGACAGAAAATAAATATGACATATTGAAAAATAAAATATTAAGAATTTTTTCAAGAAAATGATGACTATTTATTTATTTTAGCTTATCTCTTAGTTTATCTCTTATTAGTATGCAAATAAATCTTGGGCTGGAACCCACGACCTTTTGAGATCGCTTACTGTATACTATACTATGAGGCTACTGTCGATTAAATTTTATACGGTTTAATCATTTATTTATTTAAAATCATTATTGCGCCTAAATCATGCTTTTGGCAGAAATAATGCCATGGCAACCATGTATATCGACTATTATAATAATAACAAAACTGAAAGACACATGTCTAATGCATACTACTACATATATACTACAAACATACATACTATCATATAGCGTGGCGACGCATGCCGTGGCGACGCGTCGCCACGCCAACACTCGGTCTGACCCGCCGCTATAGATGTTTCACATAAAGAAACTGACTGCCTTATTGATCTTGTGGTCCTAACTACAATTACTGAATATGAGGTTCGTTCGGATTTCAGGTTAGGCAAAAATCAGTTACTGGTTTTTTCTGTAATCAAATTCTCAGAGTTACCCTGAGATTACCATCGCATTGGAATATGAGAGTGAATGAATAGAAAGTGTACCTGTATTTGCGCATACAGTCGGGCGCTATATTCCTCCTGACTATCGATGTTTACGTTGAAACTTTCCGCCCTGACAGGAATTCGGTCAGGAGAATATTATTATCGTTATTAAAAACAACATTACCAAAAATTTAAAATTGATCACAATAAAATCCGTAAAATTATTCCTATTTTTATACGTGGTAGAGCCATGCTGCAGCTATATTAGTAGTATAGTTGTAGCACGAATGGGTCGGCTCGACCGGGGAAAAACCACGCTCTCACAGAATACCAGCGTAAAATAACAGCTTAACAGCAATGTTAAGCTGTTATTTTACGCTTTCGTATGATATCGCTGCGTGTTTCGTATGATGTGTGTAGAAAACTGGACACCCTTTTTACTGGAAAAGAGGCATTCAAAGATATATATGGGTCACAGCAACCACTTATCAGGTGGATTGTGTGCTCCTTTTCTACCCTATCCTATAAAAAAACAATTCTATGTTACATGTTATATTACTAAAGTTAATAAAATTTAAGTTTTTCGTTAAAGACCAAATTAATGTATAATTTATTAAACGAATTCTAATTTAATATCAGAAATATTTGACATATTACTTTCTTTTTATTTTCAAAGATATGATTGGAAACGAGGGGAACAGTTTAATTCAACCGTTTACACGTGTGTTAAAAGTTGGTTATTTTCCACAGTAGCGAAGGGCGTATCCGAGAAAATTACATGCTACGACCCAGTTTAACTCCGCCTAAACTGAGAATTGAGAAAAAAGCCTCGAACAAGATTGTATAGTTCCAATTCCAGCGCTGCTATTGTGGCAATTATTGTCCGACTTTCCATTTTATTCAATCTAATACGTTCATGAACGATTTGCTTTTACATTTATGATTTTTCCATAAGTTGTTTTTCAGGTAAAATATCTTCGAGAAATGTGTATTAAACAGGAAATTTAAATAGTTTTTTTTTTTTATCAGCAATGTACTTAGGTACTAGACTCAAATGTTAAAAGACAGCTCTTTATTGACATTTCTTCGGAACAGGTCAGTATCAGAACGGAATAAAATATCTTGATTCGCACTTAGGCAAGCGTTTGCTTTACAAAATTATTCCAGCCACGTAGTTAACCTGCAATTACTTATTTTGTTGGTAATTTAATATGAGTAGAATATGTCTAAAATTATAGATTGTTATTACCCTTAGCCACTAGGTACATAATTGGCGTTGTAAAAAATAAATTTCCGATACTGTTAAGTTATTGCTCGTTCGTTGTATTGGTAGAATTTGTTTACGCAAATCATTAAATATGCACTAACACGCTATGTGTTATTATCTTATTAATACGTTACTAATTATAGGTTGTGAGCTTCTATTTTGTCCACCTTTTCACATTCGTGGGAGTACAAACAGCTGCTTCGTTCCGTTTGATTTTATTTAGGACGTCGTAATTAAGGCATGCTATCCTTTTCTGTTTACAATAGTATGGTTCGTAATGTTTGACTGTTATTTGCATAAAATAATAAATACTGTGATCTTGGAATATTACCCGCCATGAGTGGTCTGGAATCGGTGCCCACAACACAGGACTCGCAGCGACGGCTGGCGAGCTACTTTATACCTTCTGTGCTCGCCATAAAAATTGTACCTATACACTGCCGTGGCGATTAAATACTGTGGCTATTAGGTAAGTAATAAGTAATTTGTTAGTGTTTTTTGGAAAGAATAAATTTCTTATTGTAAGCTATAGTAACCCGGAAGTTATGGATACCGGAGACATGGTTACCGGTACAGCGGAGTCACTGGAGGCCAAGTCCAGTGAAAAAACGGCCTGCACAATTGAGCCAAAGCCCCCAGTAGAGATCGGGCTCAGCGGCAGCTCACTGAGTGACGAGGAGGACTGCATTTTACCGACCACCTCCAACTCGGTGGCTGGCGATGAAACCCGAGATCTGCTCGCAGGCTTATTTTTGGGCGGAGATGGAGAAGACGCGATCAATGATGGCGTGCCCTTCGTCCAAAACTAGCCTAGTGCAGACCAACCTCCACCACAGCGAAACTGCGTCGGCTCAATTACTCAAGTGGTTGGAGGTTCAAAGGACGGCCATAGCCTTAATCCAGGAACCGTGGGTTGGGGCTGGTAAAGTTAACGGCCTAAACAACCTAAAAGGTACGCTATTCTACAGCAAGATATCTGTGCACAATCATTAATAGATTTCTGTTCTAGAGACATGTATGCCGTGGCAATACAATGTACACAGGAGAGAAGATTAGTCGTCGCCTCGGTCTACATGCCGGAGGAGACACTCCTCCCCCTCATGACCTCGTGAGGCTGGTGAACTTATGCGAGAGGACCGGACTAGAGGTTGTGATCGGCACGGACTACAACGCGCACCATCTCCTCTGGGGAATGGAAAGACCGAATGAACGAGGTAAGGTGTTAGTTGAATATTTATTTAGCACTAACCTAACTATTTTAAACACCCGTCCTGCACCAACTTTCATAAACAAACGCTGTCGCACAATAATCGACCTCACACATGCAACATAAGGAGCAGCTAAACTAATTACGGGATGGCATGTGTTGAGAGAGGCCTCATGCTCAGACCATAGATGGATCTGCTTCGCACTACAGGTCGATATCCCCGCTACACCACCATAGGGGGATATCTCCAAGACGGATAAAACAAAATACCTTAATAGGTTGACGTCTTTGCTTGTGGGTTTTGAGGGGACAAATACTATAGCATACAAATCGCTCCTAGAAGAACAGGTAGCAGCTGTTGCTAATGCCATGATAGATAGCTACCATGAATCATGTCCAGAAATCACTCCACCAAGGCATGCTGAGGTAAAGCAACCGTGGTGGGGTAAATAACTAGATAGAAAACGTAAGAAGGTAAGAGAAGCCCTAAATAGGGCCATGAATACCTCAATGTATGAAGACTGGCTACTATACAAGAAAGTTAAGTCCGAATACAAGAAATGTATCAGGTATCGACGGTCGACAGGGTGGCGTAAATTCTGTGGCAACATAGAAACCTGCAAACAAGCGAACAGGATAAGGAATATTCTAGCTAAACAGAACACGTCGGGATCCATCTCTCTAAAGAAACCCGACGGTAGTCACTGAACATCTCCGGATGAAGCCCAACGCATCGTAATTAAAACACACTTCCCAGGCTGCTGCGTAACTCAGGAGGCAAACCGGCATGACGACATAATGACACTAATAGCAAAAGACTGGAATTTAGCACAAAGAGTGGTAACAATGGACAAAATCCATTGGGCCATTCACAGTTTCCTCCCCTATAAGACGGCAGGACCTGACGGCATATTCTCGGCACTCCTACAGGGGGGGTGGGGTAAAGCCCTAACAGTCAGACTTGTTGCCATAATGAGAGCCTGTCTGGCTCTTAATTATGTTCCTAGGGAATGGAGGGAAGTGAAAGTCATATTCATACCAAAACCAGGTAAAAGCGACTACACAGACCCTAAATCTTATAGGCCCATTAGCCTCACATCCTTTCTCCTAAACACAATGGAGAGGATGTGTGAAAGGGAATTAAGGGGTCGGCGCTAATGAACTTACCACTACACGACAAGTAACACGCCTACAGTCTAGGCAAATCAACAGAATCGGCACTTTACCAGGTAATAACAAAGATTGAAGAGGCCGTCCAAAACAAAGAAATATGTGTAGGTTCCTTCATTAATATAGAAGGTGCTTGTGATAGAACGAACTTCTCCAGCATAAAATGTGCACTCAGTAGACATAAAGTTGAACCGGCACTGATTGACTGGATAGTAAATATGCTCAGTACACGAATAATAAAGATTGCTGGTGAATCTCAACAAATTGAAATTAAGAAAGACTGCCCGCAGGGTAGGGTTCTCTCCCCTCTCCTGTGGAATATGGTCATTAATGAACTCATCAGCAAATTAAATGCCAATCACTTCTACACAGTAGGTTATGCTGATGACCTGACAATAGTGGTCTCTGGAATGACAGCAAGCATAGTGTGCGACCCGGCCCAAGCGGCTCTCCGTATAGTGGAGAGATGGTGCAGGGAATACGAATTAACCGTTAATCCAAATAAAACGGTTCTAGTAATGTTCACAGAAAAACGAATGCTGAATAACTATCATCTCCCAAGTCTTTTCAGCACAAAACTCCAGTTATCCTCTGAGGTAAAATATTTAGGTCTTACCTTGGACTGCAAACTTAACTGGAATAAACATATAGATAAGAAAATCAACAAAGCTAGTATAACTTTCTGGCAATGCAGAAACATGATTGACAAAAGATGGGGACTGACGCAAAAATTATACTGTGGCTGTACAAAACTGTAATTCGGCCCATGATCACATACGGCGCTCTGGTATGGTGGACCAAGACAAACGAAACCACCACTATAAAGAAGCTTCAGCGCTACCAGAGACTGGCTTGTATGGCTGCCACAGGCTGCATAAGGACTACGCCAACAGCAGCCTTAGAAGCGATGCTAGAGCTAACCCCGCTTCATCTACATATACAACAAGAAGCAAATTTAGCTGCCATCAGACTCAAGATCCTAAATCTTTGGAGTAAGAATAGTGTCCCTCATACAGGCATAATTGATAGAATTCACTCAAAAATTCCTATCTTACAAGCCAAGTACGATAAGATTCCTAAACAATTTGTTTTCGATAAGAAATATAGGATACAATTAAATGAAACCAGCCAGCGGGAAGGATTAAGCCCAAAAGTGCTTAGAATTTTCACCGATAGTTTTAAAACAAATGAAGGTGTAGGTTCTGGAACTTTCTCTGAAGACCCCAATATCCACATATACACACCGCTGGGCACCCATAACACAGTCTTTCAGGCGGAATGTATGGGTATCATTCAAGCGGCCATAGCAATAGATGCTAGGAAGCTTAATGACTTCCCCATCAGAATACTAACCGACAGTAGGGCGGTACTACAGGCTCTGGGTGGTGAACTCGGGACTAATATATGAATGCCATCAACGATTAAATGAGGTATGTAAAAACAACAATGTGACTCTGCAATGGATAAAGGGACACAGTGGATCCAGAGGCAACGATGCAGCAGATGAACTGGCCAGAAAAGGATCGGCTCTGGCCACTATAGGGCCGGAACCAATCATACCAATCCTCTTTGGTAATGTTCATTCACTGGTACGTAGACACTTCACTAATTTACACGCTCAGCTTTGGAAAAATCTAGTAGACTGTAGACAAGCTAGGCAGGTCCTGCCTGAAATAAACAGTCGTTTAACCAAAGTTCTAATGAGACTGAACAAGCCGCAGATCAGGATAGTAACAAGTGCTATCACAGGACACGGCAACTTTAACAAGCATTTATTTACTATATGTGTTACAGATAGTCCCCTGTGCAGGGCATGTATGGGGGGAAGAAGAAACGGCGGCCCATGTGCTATTGAAATGTCCGGAGGTCGCTACGTACAGGGCTAAATATCTCGGCACGCCGAAATCACTCCTCGAAGTTGCATGCAACATCAAAGGACTGTTGAGCTTCTTCGGGGAGATCTCATGGCTCGAATAAGCATGTTATTCCTGTCCACACGCAAAATACGCGCATAGACGTGGAGTTGCGGAAAACAGCCCGTCGTAAACTAAACTAAACTAAACTAGACCCCGCCAATTTTAGACCAATTTTTGTACTACAAACATTTAGTAAAATTTTTGAATAAATAATTATAGATCAGACGTTAAGTTTCTTTAATATTAATAAATTGCTACATAAAAATCAATTCGGTTTTACAAGGGGTCGCTCGACAACTGAGCTTGAGTTGAGCTTATTAAACATATTTTTTGTACATGGGAGAATTCAGAGGATGCTTTGGGTATATGTTATGACCTTTCCAAGGCCTTCGACTGTGTTCACCATGAGACATTAATCAGGAAGCAATAATAATACAGTACTATGGTGTCACAGCGCTTAAACTTATTAGAAGCGTTAGTAGCCTAATGGCAGGGCGCGGGCCACGAACCCGAAAGGTCGTTGGTTCGAATCCGCCATTCGACTACTGTCGTGAACCACTTCTAACACAAGCATTTTAAGCTTACGAGAAGTGGTTAAAGGGAATATTAGTAATGTTTAATAGCATTACTAGTATTTTTTTATAAAAAAAAAAAAAAAAAAATTATTTCATATTTAAGTAATAGAATGCAGAAAGTTATTATCAATGGTAAAAGTTCTTCCGGCTCACCTGTACTAATGGGTGTCCCTCAGGGCTCGATTCTCGGCCCATACCTATTTCTAGTGTATATATACGAGTATGACTTACTTTCTCTTGTAGAGGATAATTATGATATAGTATTATTTGCTGATGATACTTCCTTTATTTAATTAATAGAATCAGGCGTTCATCATCATCAATACAGCCCTTCACAAGTCCACTGATGAACATAGGCCTCCCCCAAAGAATGCCACAAAGCACGGTCCTGAGCCACCTGCATCCATCGACTTCCTGCATGTCTTACCAGGTCGTCACTTCATCTCGTGGGGGGACGCCCTACACTTCGCCTACCGGTACGAGGCTGCCACTCGAGAACCTTTCTTCCCCATCGGTTGTCGGTTCTTCGAGCTATATGGCCGGCCCATTGCCACTTCAGCTTACTAATCCGTTGGGCTATGTCGGTTACTCTGGTTCTACTGCGGATATCCTCAATCCTAAGTTTATCACGCAGAGAAACTCCGAGCATAGCCCTCTCCATAGCTCGCTGAGCGACCTTTAGCTTCCTCATCCGGCCAGCAGTGAAGGACCACGTCTCAGTTCCGTATGTCATCACTGGCAACACGTACTGGGTGTACAGTCTCGTTTTCAAGGTTTGAGGTATACCTGACGAGAAGATGTGCCGTAATTTCCCGAACGCTGCCCATCGTTGGAGCCACACGCAAGTGTAAGTAACGATTCAAGAGCGAGTCTCATCCGACACTATTCCGAAGATATCCCGGACGTCAGTCTGAGCGAGATTAGAATGGCTCTCCAGCACCTTAAAAACGGTAAGGCCCCAGGCGAGGATGGAATTACAGCGGAGCTTCTGAAAGCGGGTGAAAAACCGGTACTTGAAGTCCTTCAGAAGCTCTTTAATTCCGTCCTCCATGGTGGCATTACACCGGAGGCGTGGAGCAGAAGTGCGGTGGTCTTGTTCTTCAAGAAAGGTGACAACGCTCTCTTGAAGAACTACAGACCGATTTCCCTTCTGAGCCGCGTCTACGTGCTGTTTTCGAGAGTCATTACGAATCGTCTCGCGCGCAGACTTGACGACTTCCAGCCTCCCGAACAAGCCGGTTTCCGAAAGGGCTTTAGCACCATATACCACATACATACCCTTCGGCAAATTGTACAGAAGTCCGAAGAGTACAATTTGCCACTATGTCTGGCGTATGTGGACTATGAGAAAGCCTTTGATTCCGTCGAAATTTGGGCGGTGCTGCAGTCCCTTCAGCGGTGCCAAGTTGACTGTCGGTATATCGAAGTGTTGAAGTGCTTATACAGTAGGGCTACGATGGCTATCCGAGTACAGAACCAGAGTACGAAACCTATCCAATTGCAGAGAGGCGTAAGACAGGGTGACGTCATATCCCCGAAACTCTTCACCGCTGCATTGGAAGACGTTTTCAAGCTTCTGGACTGGAAAGGATACGGTATCAACATCAATGGCGAGTACATCACTCACCTTCGATTTGCCGACGATATAGTCCTTATGGCAGAATCGCTGGAGGACCTAAGCACTATGCTCAATGACCTCAATAGTGTTTCCCAACGGATAGGTCTTAAGATGAACATGGACAAAACTAAGATCATGTTTAATGTCCATGTCACACCTATGCCGATAGTTGTTGGGAACACTAAGCTCGAAGTTGTTGACGAGTATGTTTACCTGGGACAAATAGTCCGACTAGGCAAGTCCAACTTCGACCGAGAGGTCAATCGACGGATTCAACTCGGTTGGGCAGCGTTCGGGAATCAGGCGTTACTTTGCGGAAATCCATTATATAAAAGCTTTTAGAAAAATTTACTTCGCAAATATCCGCGTTATAAAATAAAATGATGTGTCTTACCTAGTATGAAGAGCACCTCCCGCCCTCCCTCAATTGCGTGCACTATCCCCGTCACCACTAATCCCAGCACCGCTACTCCCAACACCACTACACTAGGCAAGACACACCACTGAAGATAATACGACACGTGTTTCACCTCTACACGAGGCATCCTCAGGTGATATAGACTCTACGGTGGCTAACCGCTAAGTAAACACTTACAACACTTAGCGGTTAGCCACGGTAGAGTCTATATCACTTGAGGATGCGAGGCGAAACACGTGTCGTATTATCTTCAGTGGTGTGTCTTGCCTAGTGTAGTGGTGTTGGGAGTAGCTGTGCAGGGATTAGAGGTGACGGGGATAGTGCACGCAATTGAGGAAGGGCGGGAGGTGCTCTTCATACTAGATAAGACACATCATTTTATTTTATAACGCGGATATTTGCGAAGTAAATTTTTCTAAAAGCTTTTACTTCCTTGATTTTTAAACTTAAACGTTAATTATTTAAATGTGACGAAGTGAAAAATGCTATATCAAAATTAGTGAATTGGTTTAACGTTAATAATCTACATTTAAACGGAAATAAAACTAAATGTATTAAATTTACAACAACGAATGTTAAAAATCTAAGTACCAATGTGTTTTTAAATGGAGAAGAACTGAGCCCTGTTGAATCCACTGTTTTGTACTTATATAGTTTGTACAACCATTATTGTAATATTTGCTTTAAAAAAAGTCCCGCTGGGTTTCTTGCTGGTTCTTCCCAGGACAGAGGTTTTTTTTTTCGAACCAGTGGTAAAGTAAAAAATGACTTTGAATAAGAATTAAACATGTGATCTTTATTGAATAAAAAATTATTCTATTCTATTCATACTCATGCATGAATCGCTATCATGTGTTTTGTGAATTAAATTTGACTTTGAAACTGGATATTAAATGTGTCTGGCAATGGGCTGATAACAGACAAGCCCGAATATTTCTATTGAGATGAATTTCATTCTGGTATAATGAGACCGCTTACAAGAAAATTAGAATTTGTTTTCAATATTATAGTTATCTCTTTTGAATTTTGTTAACAAAACGATGTAATAAAAAGAGCTGGTTCTCAATTTAACTGTAACTTTATGTATTTTTATAAGACAAGGGTGAGACAAACAAGCACTTATTCTAACTATTGGTAAGTGGATAAGCGGATAATAAGACTCATAGAAACCTCTTTCTGTCTAGGTTATTAACTATAAGTGGGGAGTCAGTAGAAAACCTAGGTCGATCGGTAGCCAAACATTAAAGTTATGCTAAAGAAAGAGAAAGAGAAGCTGCAGCCTTTAAAAGATAAGACCGTATACAAAAGTCATAACTCAATTCATCTCATTATCGCAAGACCCCGGGTGAGCATGAAATGACAGCAGAGCTTCTAAAAGCGGCTGAAGAAAGAGTGCTTGAATTTCTTCAGAATCTGTTTAGTTCCGTCCTCCATGATACTACTACATCGGAGGCCTGAAGCAGAATTGCAGTGGTATTGTTCTTCAAGAATGGTGATAATTGAAGAACTCTATTGAAGAACTGTTTACCGATTTCCAGAAGCGAAGGGTTAAATCTACCTCCTTCGCTTGCGTATGTAGATTGTGAAGTTCTGAAGGAGGCCCTAGACGAAAATTTATCGATCATATTGGAGAGATATTGAGGGCCGGAAATGCGATGGTGTATGAAAGATGTGAAGGAGGTGAGAGAAGTGTGTCAGGATCATGCCAAATGGTAGTCTGTAGACTCTCCCTACTCTTTTGGGTGTTTATGTTATGTTATATAATATGGGTTTGCTGTCAGTTGGTCGCTAGAATTGACAGCAAAATTAATTCAAGCTTTTGAGTATCCACATTCAAGAAATTGATATTTTATTTAAATTCGTATCATTAAAGAATATAGGTGGGTAGAAAAAAAATTATATCGAATTTACTGTATACGAATTAAATTAAGCATATTTATGTATTGTCGTTCCTGTTCTATATAATCTGTCAAAAAAGTTTTTCGTTTTCGACATTTTTTCGTTTAAAATTCAATTATGAATTCGTTAGTCACTTTCAGCTGTCTCCGGCGTAACGACTGACTTTACCTATAAAAACACATTTGTTTAGTATAGTCTGTTACAAGCAACTTTGTAAGTGTAAGAACTCTTTATTTTAATTTTATAAGTAAATGTGTTGGTTTAATAATTATTTACACATATCTCAAAATGTATTATTTGATGAATACTTTACTAGTACTTTAATAATAGGCCACAGCTGGACAAGAAATAAAAATTACTCTGTGTAATAAAGTTCATAACAAAAATGTCATCACGAGAGCCACAGAACGCGATTAAATTAAAGCCCAACGAATTAAAAATAAAAGTATATACATATATTATATATAAATATTTTCAGTCCCCGTCACCAATCTACACATTTAATTTTTGCTACCTGCATCCAACAATGCCTTCAACTAACATTGAAAATTACAATATTTGCTCCGTAAAGCGTATAGAACTGTCGCGCAAATACTAAAATCTGCTTCATTTCGGAGTCGACGCGTAGTCAGGTCGCGATCGACACGCAATCTAACATATTGACTGACTGCCTCGATGGTCTACTGTTCATAACTGATCGGTTCAAAATCAGTTATTGGGTTTTTATGTCGAGAAATTCTAAGAAGAATCCCAGAGTAAGAATATTGGCGGTGTTTCAAACCCGTGTGTACTCATATTAGACGTCTCACGTAAGTAAGGTAGAAGAACTTAGACATCATGATAACTTATTGTATTGTTATCTTGATAACAGTGGTGAAATCATTATGAGTAGACTACTAATCTTACTTAATGTTTACAGCACATCGTCGGAAGAAACTATTACCAGCCATGAACTGCTAAAAGGTTGTTTATATTTTAAATAGCGCCAATAAGCACTAATATCGACTAACAAAGTAGCGTTTTTTTGTCTTGTAAAAGAATGTTGGCTTCTCTTTTAGGTCTTTATTTAAATTGCATAAAATCTTAAAATCGAAACAAGTATTCAATAAAAAATGAATAATTTATTTTTCAACATTCCTCGTTACCTCAAAAGGATTAGATTTTAATTTTATAAAGAGCCAGTTAGCTCTTTCTAAAATTAAAATCTAATCCTTTTGCATCAACTGTCAGATTACAGATAAATCCGCATAATTTATTTATTCCAAGTCCAACGAACGTTTCAATTTAAAAATTAAATAACTGCCATTCTTCATAGGATTTCATTTAGAATAAAAAATGTTCTAGAAAAATTATTGTTAGTGGCCATATAGGAATGCAAGCCATCAGAACAAAAATTGTTGCTGTTGGCTTGTATTCCTAATCTGTTTTGGTGTTACGAGTACTATTGAAATGACATTGATCACGTTACACATTAGGTGCGATTGTATATATTATATGGCCGTATTGTAATTGCGCTAGGCTGTTTGTGATTAATTGCATTAGGAAGGGTGTAGGTTACTCTCAAAACAATTATTACAGTTACCGTAACAGCCTATTAAACATCACTGCAGTACATAGGAATCCATAGATTGCCTCATAAGGGGGATATTTGCTATACTTATTTGCCACGTTTGACAAGCAGGTTGGCAACCACAATCTTTTATTTTTAGTCTTCATTAGGAAGACGCTGCTACCCATCTCCTGATTTGTTTCATTCTGTCGCCTCTCGCGATACCCACGGGATGATATGGGGTAGTGGATATTCTTACAATGCCACTACATGGAAAAAAAATCAATTAGTAACTTTTAATTATTTAAATTCTGTTAAAAAAGGCCTATCATAAAAATATTAAATTTTATCGCTATGCAGATCGTTAATCTGCACTTGCAAGTCCCCTGGCTACTTAATTGTTAAAAAGTTGACATAAAAAATATTAATATATACATTTTTTTACGTGGTAGAGCCATGCTGCAGCTATATTAATAGTATAGTTGTATCACGAATGGGTCGGCTCGACCGGGGAAGGACCACGCTCTCACAGAATACCAGCATAAAATAGCAGCTTAATGCTGCTGTGTTTCGTATGGTGAGTGTAGAGAGCCGGAGACCCATTTTACTGGAAAAGAGGCATTCTATCTTAGTCCTCAAGGCTGACAACGCATCTGCAATTTAATTCGCAAACGAAGATAGATGCAGATGTCTATGGGCCATAGCAACCACTTACCATCAGGTGGACTGTGTGCTCGTTTGTAAACAAAATTATAAATTGGAATCCAAAAAAATAATCAGTGCTCTCTGAGAATGTCTTCTTTTCCGAAACGGTGTAGATTTTGAGGTTTATAACAGCTTTAAACAAACTTTATTTATATAAAAATCTTGGAATCTGAATTTGATACTTAATATGGGTTGGAATATATATGACTTAAATTATGAAAAGACCGTTTTGATTATGTTTGAACATTGCCCATTCAGGCAGATTTAAAAAGATACACGTGTATGGTAAAATTTGCAAATCTTGTATTGCGTAATCGTTAATTTTGTCATTTAGGCGAAAAATAAATTGCAATGTAATAACTAGACATCCTTTTTATTAAAAGATGGAGCAAACATGCGACTAGCCCGACGATAAGTGATTTTTGCCGCAAGATCTTTTTGGATGTTTGTGATTCAGGTAAAAGTGGGAGCACAACTAAACCACTTCATGAATTAACTTATGGAATAACAAATTTACTGCTTAAAGTGATAAAGGCAAGGCTGTGGGCACAATTACCTCAATTAACTCCATACTCTGTAAGATTATGTAGCGTATATTGAACGCCCGCTTAATGGCATACCTAGAACAGAATGACCTCCTTAGTGACCGGCAATACGTGTTTCGCCGAAATCGGTCAGTTGGGGACCTTCTAGCGTGTACCACACACGTATGAGGCGAGGCACTCGAGAACAGTGGGTAAGCACTTGCTGTGTTCCTTGATGTCTCGAAGGCCTTTATCATAGTTTGGCACACTAGCCTTTTGGGTAAGCTTCCAGCGTACGGGTTATCCCCTGGTCTGAATAACTGGGTAAAGAACTTTCCGAGTGAACGGTCTCTCCGGATTGTCGTCGATGGCTGCTTATCTCAACCTGTGGCGACTAACGCCGGTGTTCCTCAGGGGTCCGTTCTCTCTGCAACTCTCTTCCTACTGCATATTAATGATCTGCTTATGCCCGGTATCTTTTTTTAATACTCGTAATTGTATTAAATATTATTAACATTCCCTTTAACCACTTCTGGTAAGCTTAAAATGCTTGTGTTAAAAGTGGTTCACGACAGTAGTCGAATGGCGGATTCGAACCCACGACCTTTCGAGTTCGTGGTCCGCGAACTGCCATTAGGCTACTAACGCTTCAAATCTATGGGTATGCAGACGATAGCATAGTTGTAGAGGGAAACCAACCAAGTCCTCGGGTCAGTCGAGATGAAATCTCCGTCCCTGTCTCAAAATGGGGCGATACCAATCTTGTGAAATTCAAGATCTTCAAAACACAAGCGCAAAAACGCAATAAGGAGCCAGTTCATTCTTACCGAATTGTATCACTAGAACACAACGAACACCTTCAGTTATTGGGGGTAGAGATATCCTAAAATCTGAACTTCGGGCGGTTCATTTAGTCTAAGGCCAAAGCAGCTGCAAGAAAGCTAGGAGTCTTAGCAAGGTGTGGCGATACTCCACACCGTCACAGCTGCTTACTTTATATAAAGCGCAAGACCAGTCGTGCATGGAGTATTTCTGCCATATATGGACTGGTGCTGCAAAATACCACCTAGCAGCTTTGAACTCAATGGAAAGGCGTGCTAAGAGGCTAATTGGTGATTCGAATTTGGTTAAAATCAATCTTATCAGCCCCGAATACAGGCGTAAAGTAGCCAGCGTTTCGGTTTTCTACAGGATGCATTTCGAAGAGTTTGCGCAGGTATTGCATAATTTAGTTCACCCGCTCCCTTCCACCATTGGACAACCAGACGTTCGGACAGTCTCCACCTTTTCGTTGTTGACTTACGATACATTCGAAGCAAATGGTTTGCTAAATCATTCATCTTGCGTACAGCGAAGGAGTGGAATAATCTGCCAGCATCTGTGTTTCCATCCGATTACAATGTGGGTGTCTTCAAGGCAAGAGTGAATAGGTTTTTCTTAAGTCAGTGCGATTCACCATCTTAAGCTACGTGACCACTTACTATCAGGAGGGATTGTAGCTTAGCGCTGGCTTAGAATAATATAAAAAATGATAATCTTAATTTTCAAAAACTGTATGTAAACTTTGGTGTTTTGGGTGCGTTACTACGAAACTTAGTGTCAAAAATATTTTTGATTAACTTTGAAACAGAAAATATTGAAACATAGTTACTTAATGGTGTCTATAATATGAAGAAACTGAATGTAACTCAGCAAGCTAAGACGAAGGCTATGCTTTGGATTAATCTGTGTGATAGTATCAGTAATGATCCATAGATGATAATAGAACCAGGGCAACTGAGATAGCCATATAGCCCTGACAGTAGTAGGGAAGCCCAAGAGTGGATTTTTTGGATTTACTCAAGCGCGTCATATTAAGTTAAGGTGGGTTTATTACGAGCTAAATACAGTTCATTTAGAAAATCTGACGATTTGAGCGTAATATAAGGGAGTGGGAGGTCTACAAAATTGCAAGAAAGAAACACGTTGTCTTGACATTCTCGTGCTAGGTTGATTTTTTTATTTAGAAGGAAATACAGTAGAACGCCGATTATCCGAACGCCGATTAACCGAATCGCCAATTATCCGAATCGGTCCTCAGCGTAATATAAAAAATTAAAACCAAGTACTGTAAGTAAGTAAAGTAATTTTTGTTTTCTTTTGTTGTAACAAGATGGAACTCGCGGTAGTCCAGACATATTTCAACTGTACAAGTGAGCGTACGGGGTTTCGTATATTATTTGCCGCGGCTCTGATGCTCTCTCTCTCTCTCTCTCTCTTTCTCTCTCTCTATCTCTCTCTCTCTCTCTCTCTAGTGCACTACTTACGTATTTTAGAACTGTGTTTGTTAAGTTAATAAAATTTATTTTATGCATTGATTTATATGTTAATAACTCAATGATTCTATGTGTGACAGTTCGTTTTTCTTTATTACCAGTCTATGTCCGATTATCCGAATTTTCAATTATCCGAATCGACCCGAATATACCGATAATTGGCGTTCTACTGTAATGCAAAAATAACAAAAAAATATAATCTGCCGATTTCCACAAGCCGAAATACTAGAAATCGTCTATGAAGATGAGGGCGTGCAGCTCGAGTAAACCGTGTATACCCCATTCCGCGCCTCTCTCTCCCTTTCACTTTTTCCCTATCTCTCTCGTGCTATCCCCACCCATACACAGTCACATTTTATGGTTATTGAGAACAAAAATCGTAAAAAAATATTTCAAGCAGTTAGATTATTAGTATCCCTCAAAATAATTGGCAGATTTTAAGCTACCATAACTGGGACCTCAAGCTGAACGTTCTGTATAATATTCAGACAAGCTAGAGTATCTCAATATGGCGATTTATTTTCGCATTTTCTTAAATTCGCTATGAGCTTGCGTCACTTCCCAATCGTCAATATTTTGATTGGGAAAATTTTTAGGCTTGAATTCCTCCTACACTGACGTCGGTCGCGTACGTCGATTGCGCGTAACTAATGTACATTGTGTTCTATATAGCCCCACACTGCCACGCTGACGACAACGGCACGTAGTTTGCTGCACGCTGTACGCGACTGACATCAGCGTAGGAGGAATTCAGGCCTTAGGGTTACCCTTGCTGCCCTTAGGGTTACCCGTGCTGGAATAAATTTTTGAACATCTGTAGTAGTTTGTAGTAATTTTTACATTTTTGAAAATCTGTAGACGCTTTCCTCACCACTGGAAGGGAAAACATTATATAACTTTTTTTTCTTCCTATCAACTAATCTGCAAAATCAAATAGGTACCCACGACGCTCGTGTAAATCCCAATTTAGTATCATAGGCTCCCATACTATTACCAATAAACGGAAAATAGTGGCCGTCCAACATATGGAGTGATTATAAGTGTTTCGTGGCAGTAGGCTAAAATATTCTATTATAAGACATAAGGCTCCTTTTAAAATTTTATCGTAGTACAACTGACTACTAACTTGCGATTTGGTGAACTTTAATAGAACATTACTTACGTGCTTAGTAAAGCAGGACACATTATGCCAGCCCGTTGCTTGCAACTTCACGAGGATCAAGTACGGTGATTAAGTAGCTTCACATGGAATACGGTAAAGGGTGCCGTAGTATCCCAGTTCTTTCCACTTGACCACTGCAATCGAATTTTTTTAATTTAAATCGTATTTACCACGAAGATTATTCCGATAAATATTTCGAAATAATTGTAGCTTTCAGGTTTATATTGATTATTGATAATCTAATACCTAACGGCTTTCTACCAATTGATAGACGATTTCCAGAAGATCAATTTTTAACACCGTTCATCTGATCTCTACTAAAATCGAACTTTGAAGTTAAGAAGTTACAATTCTAAAACCGAATTAGTGCTTACTTGTTGTACTTGTTCGGTTTTCACACATCACACATTGCAAACGAAAAGGCAAGTCGAATTGAAAGGACGAACTTAATATCTAATACAGTGAAAAAATATGTTCCCTCATACATTGGTCCACATAACAGTATGAGCCAACTACAAATGTAAACTTGTATTCACAAAAATATTTTCTATGACATATACTTACAAATTATAACGATTTTCGGAATATTTTTCTTTACTTGTGTTTATTTATTTATTTATTTATTCATTAGGCCAAACTTATCTAGTGAAATCCGTTAACATTTTAATTACTATAACATATTATAAATAATGTAGCCCTTGTGAATTCACTCCCAGTACAAACAAACATGTCAACTTTCTCATGGATAAGGTTAAGGCAGTCTGGTGGCAGACCGCCAGCAGCCGCGGTCGACGCCTTCGCCACACGTATTTCTCCGGGACATTCCAATATATACCCTTCAAGAAATAAGGATTGTCTAATTTTCCTCTTATTACTTGGAGAATATATGATACCAGTGCGAGGTCCCGCCTAACACGAAGTTCATTATATCCCACCATACCTAAAACGAATAAGGTTGGATATTTAAGTGGGTAAAAAGGATATACGCCATACTGCTTGAAATATAAAAACTTAACAAATTTGTTTTGAATTCTCTCCAGCGACTATATTTAGTTCCATATATATATATATATATATATATATCATCATCATTACAGCCCTTCACAAGTCCACTGCTGAACATAGGCCTCCCCCAAAGAATGCCACAAAGCACGGTCCTGAGCCACCTGCATCCATCGACTTCCTGCATATCTTACCAGGTCGTCACTCCATCTAGTGGGGGGACGCCCTACACTTCGCCTGCCGGTACGAGGCTGCCACTCGAGAACCTACGAATACGAAGTCGGGTACTTCGTATTAATTGAAATGTATGATTTTAATTTTCTAAACGCAATTTGAATCGTCTGTTGCTTAGACCTTTGAATAGTCTAAGGTCTATTCTCCTACACTAGTTATGTGCATCTCAGACGTAATCGATAGATAAAAGAATAAAATTAAAAAACTGGCTCACTTAGCCTTTGAACAAAAAATGATCCAGTCTTATTATACCAGTGGTGCCAATAAGTAGCGTATACAGTTATTTAAATCTTCACCCCATTTTGACCCCGTGTCCGGTAATATCTACAAAGCTAGCACAATTAAGTAGTCATCTGCCAGATACTCATAGTTGCACTACTTAATTAATTTAGTCGCCTCTGATGCTGCCCTGGTTCTAAACGAGGTATCACTGAGATGAGGGACTGCTAGAGTACGTAGCATCCTACACTAGGCTTTACCTCTCTGTCAAGGGACCAAAATCATACCCTCGTGTCTACTGTTATCACAAGACTCGTAAACCCAGGGAACATTTATAGAGAAAACAACTTTTTGGATAACATCGTAACCTACCAGCACTTTTCTTACATGAAAGTCCGTGGAGCCCAAATTTGCCGACGCTGCTGCTGCAAGGGCACTCTTGAGTTTGACAGATCGCCGCCCCTAGTCAGATTCTTACGGCTATGCGCCAACTTTCCTCATAAAGCTAATCTGCTGATATTACTTGATGGTAAAGCGTTTTACTAGTGGTTAGATTACTCAGTGGAAATAGTATGAAAGCTGGCCTGATTTTGGTCACTCTAAAAATTATGTAACAAAGGAATTGTTGTTTTAACCCATAAAAATAGTGAAACTATTTTATTAACTTCCTGTGAAACACACATACAGGACCATGTGTACCATGCCATACGTATGCCATATCTGTCTTGCCTTTATAGTAAAGCTTAAGTAGAACTGTCCATTATATTCTTTAAATAGTTGTGCTGTGACAATGCTACTACAATTTAATATAAAATACAATCTATTAAAATTATTTTTATTTTAATAGATTTTATTTTATATTGCTTAATTATATTACGTTTTGATTATGTATTCGGATGGCTTATTATATTCCATACCTCAAGGATGAAAAGCTATCATGTGTTTTATGAATTCACTTTGAATTTGAAATTAAAAATTAAATGTGTAAACTGACAACAGACAAGACCGCAAATTTATATTGAGATGAATTTAATTCTGGTGCTTACAACAAAATTAAAATTTGTTCCAAACGTAATTGTTTTTCTTATTATTCAACGTCGCATGAATTTTTCGAACCGATTTAAAAAAGAGGTGGTCCTCAATTCAAGTTCTTTTTTGTATTTTTAGAGGATAAGTGTGGCAAACGAGCACTAAGTCCATCTGTAAGTAAGTGGATGATTGGATGATAAGGCCCATAGAAATCTCGTTCTATCTGTCGTTTTCGGATGATGAAATTTAGCTAGCCCGTTAGCTGGAAGGCGAGGCTGTTAATTAGGAGTGGATATTCAGTTAGATGCCCGGGTCGATCAGTGGCTGATATATAATTCCGTCCTACATGGTGCTACTACATAGGACGCGTGAAGCAGAATTGCAGTGGTCTTGTTCTTCAAGAATGGCGATAATTGAAGAATTTTATTGAAGAACTGTATACCTGTTTAGAGAAGGGAAGAATTCTTCAGTCTATGGCAGCGTATGTGGACTATGAAGGTGTGTGAAGAAGGCCTTAAACAGAAAATTATCGATCATATTGGCGATATATTGAAGGTCGGCAATGGCAGGATCTTGCTAACTAAAAGTATGTGGCTCTGCCTACTCTTCGGGGTAACAGGTGTGAGTGTTTATGTTTTTTTAGGAGTTAAGAATTTTCTGCTAGAATTGTCAGTCAATTTAATCAAGCTTTTGTGTTTCCAAATTCAGGAAATAGATATTATATTTAAATTCATATAAGAAAAGAAATATAGGTGGTTTTATTTTATTTGTATTCAAAGTAGACAAATTAAATTAAGCATATTTATTATCATTTATGTTCTATATAATCTGTTTAAAAGTTTTTTCCTTTTAGACACTTTTTTGTTTGAAATTCAATTAAGAATTCGTTAATTACTTTTAGCTGTCTCCAGCGTAACGTCTGACTTTTCCCTATAAAGAAATATTTGTTAAAAGCAATTATGTAAACTTAAAACATACGAGGACTTTACTCTTTTATTTATTTTATAAATAAATGTGTGATGAATAAAAGGCAATATTGCTTTTCGACTTATTTTTACTGATGACATAATATTAACTCAAAAATATTATTCACGTCAAAATTATTTACTTAAAAAGAGAAAAATTAGGTACCGATCATGACGCTAATACAAAGGGGAGACGGCATAAGCAACTGTTCACTGTGATTCTAAGTAGGTCCTGACGTCATCATAGTGGGCGTGGCTTTAGTAAGTATTCTGTCTCCGCTAGGAGTAAAGTATTCTGTGGTATTCTGTCAGCATTCGTCCTGTGCGCTTATGTGTTGAAAAAATCGCAAATCGGTGTATTTTCGTAGTATTAAGAAGAAAAGGATGAAGTGTTGTGTTTTATTGTGTAAAAACTACTCAGATAGACGCTCTGATGTTATGGATGGCATCACATTTCATTTGTAAATATTTTTACATCTAATTTATTAAAATAGTTCTAGAAAAATCTGTTTTTGTTGGCTCTCAAATATAATTAAATATATTCCACACTAGATGGCGACACTTTGTGTCATGTGAACTAAAAATATAAATGTCCGTAGAGCTCAGTATTGGTAAAATAATCATACGAAGGTGATGAAATTTGTTTTGCATTCAGACATAAAGAAATTTTAATCGCAAAAAATTATTTTTATAGTTTATAATCATTTTGAGAACAGGCCATATTCTCGTCAAGTAAACATCATAAAAATGACAAAAAGACAGGGGCCTAATTAGAATTCAATTATTTTTCCCAGTAATCCAACTTTTAATATTAAATGCAGAAAATTGTACTTAGGCTGATTTTTACGAAATGTTTAAGTTATATTTAAGTGACATTCTATATGCAAAGAATCACTTAAATATGTTTATCATTTCGTGAAAGTCAACCTTCAAGAAATATTTATTTTATCCATAAAATAAAACTAAACTATAATCATTTTGAGAACTATAATTATAAACTATAATCATTTTGAGAACAGGCCATATTCTCGTCAAGTAAACCTCATAAAAATGACAAAAAGACAGAGGCCTAATTAGAATTCAATTATTTTTCCCACTAATCCAATTTTTAATATTAAATGCAGGAAATTGTACTTAGGCTGATTTTTCCGAAATATTTAAGTTATATTTAAGTGACATTCTATATGCAAAGAATCACTTAAATACAAATTAATGTTGATTGGCATTCAAAAAGTGCATTCGGATGCCTAATTTGGAATAAAATATTTATATTTTAATTGATTTGTAAATAAAATTATATTAATTATAATAATTTGTCTATTATTTGTTCTCCCTCAGAGATATTAAGTAGTATAACCCACACATAATTAATAGTCCAGCCGGTACTGCGTGAAAAAATTACACATACTTAGTGTGGAATAAGCTCAAGGAGACATAAAGAACACACAAAATTTCGCCTTTATAATATTAGTGAGATAAGTAGGATATTTAATATGGAACTAAATATCCTTAGTTATATTTAGTTCCAAATTAAATATCCTACTTAATATTGAACATAGAATATTTAGTTTCAAAGAGACTTTATTTTATGGATAAAATAAATATTTCTTGAAGGTTGACTTTCACGAAATGATAAACATACTTAAGTGATTCTTTGCATATAGAATGTCACTTAAATATAACTTAAACATTTCGTAAAAATCAGCCAAGTACAATTTCCTTCATTTTAATATTGAATGTTGTATTACTGGGTAAAATAATTGAATTCTAATGGCAGCCCTGTCTTTTTGTTATTTTTTATGAGGTTTACTTGACGATAGATGGCGGCCTGTTCCCAAAATTATTATGAAAACTATAAAAATATTATTGTGGCGATTAAAATTTCTTTGTCTGAATGTATTTGCTTCATGAGATAGACACTCCGATGCTATGGATGGCATCACATTTAATTTGTAAGTAATTACACCTAATAATTTAACAGTGGTAGAGCCACGCGGCAGCTTTTGCTGTCGCACGGATGGGCCGGCTCGAACCGGGGTAGTACCACGACCTCACAGAAAACCAGCTTGAAGTAGAGGTTTACCTCTGCGTTTCGCTTGGTGAGTGCAGGTGGCCGGAGGCCTTTTTTACTGGAAATGAGGCATTCCATCTTAGTCCTCACGGGTGACAACGCATCTACATTTTGATTTGTAACAGAGGATAGATGTAGATGTCTATGGGCCGCAGCAATCACTTACCATCAGGTGGACTGTGTGCTCGTTTGTCACCCTTATTCTATAAAAAAAAAAAAAAAAAAAAAAAATTTATTAAAATAGTTCTAGAAAAATCTCTTTGCGTCGACTTTCATATATAATTAAATATATTCCACACTAGATGGCGACACTTTGTGTACTGTGAAATAAAAATATAAAGGTACGTAGAGCTCAGTAATGATAAAATAATCATACGAAGGTGCTGAAATTTGTTTTGCATTCAGACCTAAAGAAATTTTAATCGCCAAAATATTATTTTTATAGTTTATAACATTTTGTGGACATGCCGCCATCTACCGTCAAGGTAGCTAAGCTACATTGCAACATCGATATGGAAAGATTCGAGTAGTTTTACTATTTATCGGTAGATGTAGATAGTGTAGTAGGCGGGGCTTTGCATCTCCTCACCCCGCAAATTGTCACGCGTTGTTACATAGTGAAATTTAATTACAACGTCTCCTCTTTGTATTTGCTTCATGGTACCGATTACAACAAAAGTTTGAGTATGCGATGATTTTCATCTTTTCTTACTGAATACACCCGGTCCTTACATCTAACACATGTACATATCTCAACATGTAGTGCTTAGAATAAAGTAAAAGATAATTACTGCATGAAACTAAATAAAATGTGCATATTTTTAAACTTAAAGACGTGTAAGTACATTAAAAGCTTCTAAATAGTCACATAATGCAGTATAAAAAATGTAAGTCACATATTGTATTGCACAAATGACACATATAATGCATATATAACAAAGCTTAAACTTCACTGAACAAACTGTTCTTTGTTGACAAAATGCAGACGGTGCGATAGAGGAAAATGAAAAGTAATTAACGAATTTATAATTGAATTTCAGATAAAAATGTTGACGACAAACGGAATGAAAATATTTTTATAGCAACAGTACAAAACCGAGGGTGATAATTTATTACAGAACGAATAATGATAAATACTTTAAACCTGTATTATTTTTGCTACGTTTATAATATATTTTTTTTAACTATTTTTGCTACTGTGACGCCTCATAATTATTATTAATAATTAATAAAAAAAGTTGATGAAGGTGTTCTTGTAATAATCGGAAAATTTCTCAGTTGATGAACGCGTTCTTGTAATGTTCCTTTATTGCCGTTGCCGGAGACACATACCCAAGGTTGTACATATATATGGGATGGTCGGCTGATCGACTGCTAGTACTAAGGTTGCACAATGAAAAAAGGTTGCACAAAAATCCTTAAATTCACAATAAAAAATTTTGAGGGTCACATAGCGGGATAAAAACTATCCTATCTCTCAAGTTGGACCAAACTGCACACAGTGTGCAAAATTTCATTGAAATCGGTTCAGTAAAAAAAGTATGTGATATAAATATAAATTAACAATTTTTGGATTTTTTATTTTTTTCTTTTTCCATACCGGGGACCTGAAATGCCTCAATCCACTTTGACATAGCATCTACTACAAATAAATATGTTTTGCGTATGAGATCATGGACGTTCGAGCGACAGCCAGGGCGGGGTGCAGTAAGCGTGATCGGCCTGGTAGGCCCCCTCGATGGCTTTATCTATACCCCCCCATCAAACGTTACTAAGTGCTAAAGCTTTAGACTTTTTATGCACATGTAAAGTTCATGTAGTGTCTTCAAAACCTTAACTTGCACCTCTCTGATATAAGCATATGGTGACCCCATATAATGCGACGTAGCTCCTCATACAGATCTTTTTCCTATTAAAATATGGTTTAATTTCAACAATGTTACGAGTACAAACATGTTGCGAACCGTCTATTAAGTAAGTATCCTATCTAAAATTTCATCTTTTCTGGTTTCACTATTTATTTGATTATAGCCTATATGTAAGCGTATACTCGTATTGTGAAAAATATAGATACATAATATGTTTCTTCGGAAATTTTGTCGTTAGCTTTATTTTCGAACCATTTTGTCTTCTAGAATCTCTATAAATTACCTGCGCTGTTATTGTTCGTACTACGTATTCTATTTCATAATCATAAGCTGATAATATGATACCCCAACGCTTCATCCAAGAAGTATATAATCGCTATGTTTTAGCTGCATCCTGATCCTTGTCATTTTAGGTCATAATGTTGTACTATTTTGAAATCTTGATTGGTATGCTAAGGTACATGTCGTACTTTTTTAAATTGTCATAGTAAATTAATAAAACGTGTTTTAACCACGTCAAAATAAAGTTTTTTTTAATAGTGTTATAATTAAACTTTTCTTATGAGTTTGACAAAACATTATGTTTGGAATATTCATAAACGTTATATGTTTGGTTAGGACTGTGATTGGCTTCACGCATTCAGTCACGTTCCTAACCTTGTGCATGTCGTTATGCTAAATCTGGATTTATGAGGTAAGGATGGTGACTGGATGCGTGAAGCTGAGGTGTGTGCTATGTGGAGAGCTATAGAAAAGGCCAACAGTAGATCATAAGTAAAGTGTTGATGATGATGTATGTATATGTATGATGTATGTATATATAACTATCCTTTATCTTTTTACGTACATACATTACACATGGTCAAACATCCAGACCCGGAACATTTATTTGTAGGATATATAAACGGCTGCACGATACGGAATTTGAACCCGCAAACTCTTACAACCAACCGCTTAACCATTGCGCTACCGAGCTATTTCTAAATAAAAGTGAAATCATTTCTTAAATACATTGTTGTAATAAAATACTTTATGGCTACTTGACACAGAAAAGTGTATTGTAATCGTTATGTGTATCTTCATTGAAAATGTTTTATTACTTTTTCTCTTTTCCTCGTTCTTTTTAACAAAATAGAATGGTATAACACTTCTCGATAATGCCTTGTTTTTGTCATAGTTTTAGTAAGAGGTTTTATTTCATTCACTAGCGTACAATTTTCAGTAATGTGATAAATATTTACTCACAAAAATGTGGAATAAACGTTCTATTGCTCTTTTCAGTTAATATGTAAGGACACTTAAAACCAAATTTAGTTTATGGAAGATGCTCATTTACTTTTGTTAATAATACAACATCTTTAACGAAAATGTTTAGGCCTTTAAAAAATTAATTTTGTGAAACCCGATATACTTACCTAAAATAAGTGTAAAATATAAATTATTTATACGATATGTTGATTATAAAATACTCAAATGTTAATTTAAATATCATTGACATTTTCAACTTACAAAGACAATCCCTTAAGGGAGAGATCAAAACATATGATCAGTGAGCTATGACAATTTATTATAATTAATTTTATTATCGTTCATCCTTACAGGACTTGTGACGGAGTCCACTGCTAAACATAGACCTCTCTTATTTATTCTGCGGTAATATAATAATAATAATAATAAATCATTTATTCTGGACCAAACCTTTAGTACATTTTTCACACCCACCAAACTGCGTAACAGTTTGTCGGCGGGTGTAGTAGTGGCTAGCGTAAGAGATTCCATTATCCAATATTAAGAATGAAACAGGAGATGGGTAGCAGTATCTTCATGTTAACAACCCAATAAATTATTAATTAAAAAAAAACTGGCCTTGCCAAAACGCTCGTTAAGCATGCCAACTATGGCAAATGCAACTATGGCAAATATTACTATGGCAAATATTACTTCTATGAGGCTATCTACGTAGGAGGCCTATGTTCCTATAATGAATGATTGATGTATTAGCGCAATGATCATTTGCTCAATAATCTTGATTTAAAATTTTATCTTAATTATGTTTATTGAAGTGAAAACTTCGTTGGTCGCGGTGAGCGAGTTTTGGCAAGCGCAACACGTCACGGGTATGTCTACGACGCGTGGTATAACGACCTATGTACATGTATACGCATATATCATTGAGTTTTCACTTCTGTCGCCAGTCCTTGTAGCTGCCTCTGTTTTTTTTTATATATAAATAGAAGGGTAATGAATTGTGTTTTCATACATATTTACTCGCCATTAAACATTAGTGATGGATGCTACGTTATGGGTAAAATGGGTCGCAAGTTTTCGTCACTCTCCATACAAAACACAGCAATATTATACTGCTAATTTGACGCTGGTGTTATATACAAGGTTCGTTCGCAAACAACGTTCGTTACACGATCAAGCCGACTTGTGCTGAAGTCTTTCACGTATTGGGAAAAAAGTCATCGCAACCTATTATAAAATGTCTATTATATCCCGTGCAGGTGTTGGGGTCTGTTTCCTACCACTCGTATAACAATTCCTAACCAACTACCATAAAGCTTTCTTTCCATATTATAAAAGTATTGTTCTACTGAACGTATTTTTCTCTCGGTCATTTATACTTTGTTCCTTAAATATCATCATCTAAACCTGTATAACCGAAACATATCATTTTGAGGCTACTTAAATATTTTAATTACCAAACGTAAATTTTAACAAAACATATTTAGAGAAAAAAACGGCAAACAGCTGTTGCAAGAGCGGTCATATTAAATAAACACGAAATAGTTGATCGCTTAAACTTTTCAGCAGCTTAAACCTCCAAGGGACACCCGGGAGCCGTTTAAGCCATATAAACGCACTCCCCTGTTTCCCTGGATTAGATAAAGACACTAGAGCAATTTTTTTACAATATTATAAGATATAGGTATCTGCCGCTATCATGTTCATATTAAGGTGCTTTGGGGTAAATACGACATATATTCTGATTAGTTGATACGATGCATATTTAATAATTATTTTTAAAAAACCTATCTAAGTTTACAACCAACTCATGTCATTTTATTTATTGAAATGCATATCCTAATTATTTTGTAATTCATCTTAATAAAATGTCTTTGCGTTGCGTAAATACAATCATTTAAAATTTGACATATTTTTCTTCTGGATAAGGTGTAATTCCGATATAACGCGGGGTAAAATTGAAAATTTGGTGAAGTGTTCCTTTTGACTTTCGACAGAAGGTTTAGATTTACTTTTCGTTCGTCTATACCCCTCTACAAAAAGCATTGATACATACTTTGTGTTTCTAATTTAGCTATATTTTGCTCACTTGAATTTTCGGAATTACCCCACATAATATCCAGTGGTTCTAAACATTTAAGGCACCACCACGGCAGCGCACCTTGCATTCCCGTAGTTGGACAGTTATTAGGCTAGTTAAGGAGGTTTCTTCACACTCTTATAACAGATAAGCGAGAATAAAAAAAAATTTATACATGTCTTTATGTATTTTTAATGAGTCAAAGTATCCGAAATCGGGATTTTTCAAACCTTTAAAATTCATAACTGCGAAAATATTACCTTTATCGTAAAACGTCATAGGACCTGTTATATTTATAATTTGCCAAGAAATATAAAAAATATTGTTCATACTTTATTCTTTTTCTTAATGTATTTCTAATGGGTCAAAAGTATCCGAAATTGGGACTTTAACAATTCATAGAAGATATTAACTTTATGGTAAAAAGTCAGGGGACTTTTTTATTCGTATTTTATCAAAGAATATAAAAAAATAGTCCCGTTTGAAAATAACAATTCAAGTTTAAACAATACCTACGGCACCGAGTTGCCTCATGGCAACATGCATTTATATCAGTGACGCACAGACTTATTAAGACTAGGGGCCACTCGGGCAAATTATGAACTGATGGCGGGCCGCCAGAAGTATAGGTAATTAAAGACAATAAAGAATTGATAATAATGTATTAAAATTGAAAAAGAATTTATTAATTTGAAGCGTGGCACTGCATAGTGCTTACAATCTTTTTTATATTTGGCTCAAATTTACTTGTAGCAACACGTAAAACTGCTTCCAAACTTTCATTTGCAAGGCGGTTTGGATTTTTTGTTTTATTATTATTTAGTATTGAAAAGGTTTGTTCACATATATAGGTAGAACTAAATTAGCTGGCACATTTCAGAGCGTTTATGCGCAACTCTTTGTATGTATTTTTATAAATGCAGCGGTAAAAGTTCAGCAAGTCTCCTTCGTTGAATTTGTTGCGTAAATCTTGGTCGTTTTGAATGTCGATAATTTCTAACTGCATTGACTCTGGCGCATTTTCAACTGAAATCGTGAAAGGATTGCTGAATATGTCTAACAGAGGTTTCACGTTTTTTAAACTCCGAAAATCTGTCTTGAAAAGATTGTATCAAAATATCTAGCTTTTCTACATAACTGAAATTAATCGCAGTTTTGTTGAATTTTTGAGCCATTTTCTTATAATTCGGAAAATGATTGTAATTTCCAGAATTCAATTGCGATCTGAAAAGTGTCAGCTTGCATTGCAAGGATGATACATGAGCGTAGAGCTGGGATATCAGTTGATTTTTGCATTGAAGCCGTGTGTTCAAGACATTCAAATGATTTGTAATATCAACTAAAAAAGCCAAATCACACAACCAATCAGGATTTTTAAGTTCCGGGACATCCCTTTGCTTTTCCGCCAGAAATATTCCAATTTCTTCTATTAAATTTAGAATTCGTTCCAGTATCAATCCACGACTTAGCCACCTTACTTCTGTATAATACAGTAAATCTCCATATTCGCTTTCGATGTCATCAAGGAATTGTTTGAATTGCCTGTGATTGAGTCCTCGTGATTTTATGAAATTTACAGTCGAAACTACCACTTTCATGACATTTTGAAATTCAATTTTTGTAGAATAGAGGGCTTCTTGGTGTATAATGCAGTGAAACTGCATGAGATCTTCAGCGTTTATGTTTTTTTCTTGCAGATGCTTTTCCAGCAAAGTAACTAGCCCAGAATTGACACAAATCATCGAAGGAGCACCGTCAGTCGCAACTCCCGATAATTTTGATAAGTCCAAATCAGTATTTGAACACTCATCCAAAAGTACATTGAGTATATCAACTCCTCTGGTTTGACCTTTCAATGAACACATTCCTAATAACTCTTCTAAGACTTCAAAATCTTGAGTAACACCTTATAGGAATATCAGAAGTAGAGCTGTGGAACTAATATCAGTGGATTCGTCGAGTGCTAATGAAAAAAATTCAATGATCTTAGTTTTTTCATTTAATTGTTCCGCAATATTACCTGACAAAGACATAATTCGTCTTTGGATAGTCATACGATTCAGTTGAATTTTCTCAAACTTTTTTGCTGTTTCTGGACACATTTTTTTAGCGGCAATTTCTATGCATTCTTTTACAAAATCCCCATCAATGAAGAGGCGACTTCGCCTTGCTATCATTCGAGAAATTTCATAACTAACTTCTGTAGCTGTTTCTGAATCTTGAATGGGTTTTGTATACATAGCTTGCTGACCAATAAGCTCCCGTTTTAAAGATAACATTTTTTGCTTTCTTAATTCGCCTTTAAACTTAGTAAAAGTAGGATGCTGCGTTTCATAGTGCCTTTTTACATTATATTCCTTTGCAATCGCAACAGAATTCTTGCTAATTAAACAAATGACTTTGTAATGCGACCATACAAAAAAGTATTTCTCAGTCCAAATTTCTTGAAACTGCCGATTTTCATCTTTAACCTTACGTTTTTTACTAGGTCCTGGCTTGTCCATGTTGCGTTCTAATCCTGGCTAGGATTAACACAGCACCTAAAAACAATTACAGTACCTACCTTAATTACCCATCCTTTTTTAAATTACCAAAAATAATTGATTAAATAGGTAGGGAAACACTTATTAATAACAGAGTTTTACTTACGATTTCACAACACAATTATACACGGCACTTGACGGGAAATCTACGTTGAATGTGGATAAAAATATATGACACCAGCTAGTCGAGTTAAAATCTACACTAGAATTATTGACAATTCACTCAAATTAAAACCGAACTGTCGGTCGCTGCGGTTAGCGTGGCTTTTATACCGAGTATATATATAGAGTCGAAAACTGTCTGGAGAAATCAGACAGTTTTCGACCGACTCTGGAAGCTTCGTGTATTACCTACGCGAGCAATCGGGTATTCGGGACTATTGCTATCTCGCTTGCTCTAACAATATAACTCGTGGATAAGCCACCACCGCGCTGCCGTCGTCGCCGCGCCGCCGGCCGCGGCCGTTCCTCGAGAAAACGAATTTAACCGAGATCAGCACGAACATTACCGACCGCTGTTACCGACGCATGCACGGCGCACCGATAAGCGCACTTAAGAGCGCGCGCGCGAGATTCAAATTACTTTTCGAATATATTTTTTTTTGTTTATTCTGGAATATAATTCAATATTTTTCAAATGTACGAGAGTATTATTTTTGCTGTCGGTGGGCCATCAGTATTCGACGGGCGGGCCGCGGTCTGTGCATCTACGATTTATATCATCAGTACGACAATTTGAAGAGAATGGCATAAAAAAATTGATGTGGAATAGTTTTCGGTACTCATGCACCTATTCCTTCTGGACAATGTCTAAATATTTGGCATTGCGGTAGGTACGCCTTGCCCACTGCCGTTGGTTAAATTCGCGAACGTGTTAAACTTATCCAAAATAACAATTTATGCTGACGAAAGATTGACAGCCACTAGAAACTACAATGAGAAAGTTAGTAATTTAAGTAATTTCAACACATTTTCTAATTTACAGCTATTAAGGTGCTTTGGGGTTATTACGAAAATGGGGGAATTCCGATATTTACAAATTACGGCTTAACTAGGCAATATTTTTTGCTCTGGTCACTTTATTCTAGACGACATTTTATTTATCTCCCTCTGAAGCGAGGTTTCAGGTAGCTAGTCTCAATAGTGCGCGTGCAAAGTTAACTTTTCGGTGGAAACAGCTTTTTTCAACTCTTTTCGGTTTTTCGGAATTACCTCGCGATCATTATCCTAGGAATTTGCTAAGTAATCTTAATGATTGTTTGATTCTATGATAGGTAATTGTTTTTAAAGCTTTATTTTATAGGTAAGGATTAGCCAGCTATTGTTATTTAGTTTTTTTTCGGGAATGCCCCACAGGGATAATTGCGAATTAATGGACTATCGAACTACTTTACAATTGTAGTTTCCAGTGGCTGTCATATTTCGTCCGTATTTATTTTTCTGTTAGATGCTATAATTCCTATAATTTTTTTTAGATTTGAATCAAAAAGACAACACTAGTTCTTCTGTAATCAATTCATGCAATTCTCCTAATAAATACAAAATTACTGGAACACCAATAAACAAACAAAACTTCGGGGTGTCCATGAAAAGTATTATAAGTAGCCAGGACAATGTAAAAAAATATGTGATCAAAACATATACTTGGATATTGAAAACACTGGCATTAAAAATCTACAAGTTATAGAAATAGTTGGTAATGACTTCTTTGATCTGCAACAGGAACCACCTGAATTCGATACGGTGGCTATCGAGTATCCTCAGCTTTCTATACTGAATATGGCCAATATCACGGTAGAAAGTGAGAACGTTGTACAAGAACTAGGAAATATTGTCGCTAATATAAATCCTATAAAATTAAATCATTATGTATCTTTCCCTACTTCAAACCAACACATTCTCGTATCTACGAATACTCAAGACCCAATTTCTGATATAGTCATTGATAATGAAAACAATACTCAATGTACAGATAAAAATAATATAAGCCAGAACTATATGCAGCAATCCAGTGCCTCTGCTACTCCACCGTGTTCTTCGAAAGTGGTCATATATATAACATAGATTTGTTAATTCATAAAAAAAACGACAGAACAAGGCGACAAAAGATCCAAAGAAATATAAACGCAATGTTAATCAAGAATTTCGGATGAAAGGTGAAAATTATTTGAAAAGCAAAGACTAATGAAAATTTTAAAGTGAAACATGACGTATTTAAGCCTGCAAGATCCATGAAACCACCGTGCACTTCTGCGTTTTGCAAGAAATCGAAACTCAGATCATGTGACAACATAAACAAACAACAGCGGCAATATTTGTTTGAAAATTTCTGGAAGAACATGAACTGGGAGCAAAGAAGATCATTTATAACTTCTCACGTTACTAACGTACCAAAGAAAATTACAAAAAATCCAGAATCATCCAAAAGAACTGATAGTCGAACTTACGCGTTGACTATTGATAATGTACGTCACCAAGTCTGTAAAAAATGTTCTTGGCCACACTTGGCATAAAAGATTGGTTTGTCAGATATTGGCTGACAAAAACAGACTGTGCCATGCCTCCGGATTTGCCTACTTCAACCAGTAATCGCAGAAATCCAGAGAAAATTATAGACCACAAATATGTTGAAAAGTTTGTAGCAGGTCTTCCAAAGTTGCCGTCGCATTATTGTCGTGCTAAAACATCAAGAGAATATTTAGAACCAATTTTCTCGAGCATGACACAGCTCTATCACACATATAAAGAGAATTGTGAGTTAGAGTGTAGAAAATGCCTTGGCCGTAAATTATTTGACAAGTTGTTTTTGAAACTCAATCTGAGCTTATTCCACCCGAAGAAAGATCAGTTTGACGTTTGTTGTAGTCATAAAACTGGAAATATTACCGATGAAGAATACGCTCAACATATTTTGAAGAAAGATCGAGCCAGGAAAGAGAAAGATACTGACAAAGGTATTGCACAGTCCGGAGCTTGTCACGTATTCACGCAGGATGTTGAATCGGTAAAATTGGCCCCGTATCTCCAAGCCAGTGCTATTTATTATAAAACTAAATTATGCGTCCATAATTTTACATTATAAAATTTAGCAACTAAGGAAGTAATGTGTTATTGGTTCGATGATTCTCTATTCTTCTCATCTAGAGAAGGTTTTGAGTCAGAAATTATTGTCTGTGATTTTATATTCCGATGGCTGTTGTGCTCAAAATCGCAATGTTATCTTAAGCAATGCTTTATTACGTTTAGCGTTTGAAAAAAATATTGTGATTACTCAAAAGTACCTGGAAAAAGGTCATACCCACATGGAATGTGATTCCGCACACAGTGAAATAGAGTGTAAATTAAAAGGTAAAGAAATTTACCTTCCACAACAGTACATAGCTATAACAGCTAGGAGTGATCCTATGCCTTACAAAGCTCGTTATTTGGACTATTGCTTTTTTACCGACTTTTCGAAAGAATTAATTTATAAATCTATACGGCCTGGTAAAAAAACAGGTGACTCAGTTGTCACAGATGTACGTATGCTAGAATACAAACCAAATGGCACAATTTGGTATGAAATTGATTTTGATGACGAGCTTCATCCGTTACCACATCGTCTCACGCCAATCAACAGTATTAAACAAATAAATCACCTGCAGAAATTGTATGCAGCTAGAATACCAATTGCAAAGCGGAAGTATGAAGATTTGCAAGACCTAAAAAGTGTATTACCATCTAGTTGCCACTCTTTTTATGATGAGCTTCCGCACAGCAATCGCTAAAGACTGCAACTAACTATCAGACTAGAGATTTCGAGTATTATTTTTTATTTTCATAATTTTATTACTATTATATCTTGTTTCGTTGGAGTTTGTTAAAGACTATGTTTTAAATATTTACCTATTAAAATAAAAATAAAAAATTGCACTTACGCTCTAAAGGTTCATGTGTCACCAAATAACTTTAAGCAATTGATCTCAACAATGTGATTCTTAAGATTTAGGTTATAGATACCTATGTGATGAAGATTTTTATTTAGTCTTGAAATATTTCTTAATAAAAACTTTTCTTTGTGAATCATCTATTAATACCTTATTCCATAACATTTCCGCAAACAACACCGCCGTAATCTAATAAAATATCAGTCAACACAGCTCAAGTCATAAAATAAAAGTTAAAATAAAGTAAATAGCCACAATAAGTATACATCATTATTTCTTAACCGCTAACTAGGGTTTTTATTATGTAACAACAGAAAAATTCCGCCGATTTTTTAAAATAGACAGTTTTTTTCGTCTCGTTTTCAGACTTAAGCGGTGTTGTTAGCTAAGGGACGATATGTAAAATAACACAAATATCAATAATTAATTATATAGAAGTAGAAATAACTATAATTATATATAATTAAACACATACATATTATACCTAAGATTGCACAATTGTTGCATAAAACTACTGGTTAACGATTTAATTATAGGAATGATTTTCTTCATCAATACTTTTTTGTTCATATGGCAATTATTTATTGACAGGTAAAGAAAATCTGTCTTTCAATTAATTTCAGTACTTTGCTGCTGTTTTGGATTGTGGTTTGTGACTATAATTACAAAAACAAAGTATTCTTTTATTTATCTACATTAAAAACCCCATCAGAACTTAATCATTATCAAACTGTTGCAGTCCGCTGCTGGTTATAGGTATCTCCTAATGCACCCCGCTGAGTAGGTACGATCCTCATCTCAATCTACCTACTTAATGGCAAGTAAAACACTACAAAGATGCGCCAAGCGATCTAGAACATTTACTTCGTCACCAAAACAATGTTTATGTGCCTATATATAACAATCTACATTGGTACACTAGTACATAACCTTAAAAATAAAACTGGTTATAACTTTTACGTCCCAAGTAGTACTATCCTACTAACTACTAAGTAAAACAAAAAATATCACAAAAAACTAAGTTTTATAAGCTGTAAGAAATTTCCGTACAAGCTTGCCGGTTGTCTTTTTTATAATCCTGTTCAATTATTTCTTTTAATTCCCGACATTTCACCAATGGTCACGGAGGACTGATGTGCTTAACATTCCGATGTCAAAGTTATCCTGGCTGCCTTCAGCTTTTGAGTATTAATTTTTAGTCCGATCTATGGAGAACGAGTTTAAAGTAACATAAATTTATTAGTAATAGAATCACAAGCAGATGAAATGATAATGTTTTTTTTTAATTCAAGAGTCTAGCTAGCGAATCATCCTTGGTAGGAATCTGTGTTCTTTTGCGAGAATTTGTTGAATATCAAATCTGATATAATGGCACGAACACCAGTGCGCTTTCCTGTTCATCTTGCGTCTTCCTCAAGCGCATGTCTGAGCAGCCATAGCGCATGCAATAGCGGATGCATTAAAACTAATTCTAAAACAGCGTATGCCCCTGGCGAAAGCTGATCCGTCACTAGTGGGTTCGGTATGCAAAATGGCGGAAGACAGAGTTAAAACATTAGAATTTATCGATGATTATCGACCACATCAAGTATTGTGGAACCACAAGCACAAAAATTATACAAATAAAATAAAAAGAAACGTTGTGTTGATTTCTCTGACTCAAAAATATAATTATGACGTAAAAACGGTTAAAAACAAGATAAAGATTTTGAGGTCATACTTCTCAAAGGAATAACAAAAAGTTACGATTAAAAGGAGTGGGTCCGGAACAAAAGATAATTACGAATCTTCGTGGTTTGTCTAACCGAGGCGCATGAGGTATACACAAGCGTACGGGTATAGACAATAAGCTGCATGTGTCGTATGGCACAGTGCTTGACGCAAGACGAACTAAAAGTTGAAACGCATAATGAACATAAAAGCGAAATTGAAAGCGCACTGGTGTAGACATGCTTAACATGTTCACAGAGTACAGACTTCCTGGAGCGTTGGTGCTATATATCAGCTAAATGTTCTTTTACGCGAGTTTTTTTAGATCTTTTTGTTTGTCCTATACAAGACAGATCATATTCACAATGAAGCTCGTACACTCATGCGTATTGTAAAGGAATATTAAATTTGACAGATGGTAAAGATTGACCAATCTTTTTCGGCAGCTTGTAGTAGGTTTTAATGGAAGCTCACTTTAAGATTTAGTCAATCTTGTCTGTGACTCCTCTGACATAAGGTAGTATAGCAAGCACACGCTGTCACACGCACGGCGTCCCACGGTCACTGTGACGTAGGCGTGTAATCCGGAGCTTGTTGTCTTGCAATACTTGCTGGACCTGCTGAAGTAAGGCGGCTAGATATTTTCTGTCACAGATACCTCGTGTTCTCTAAAACAACGACTAATATAGATAACAAGTATATATTTTTCATTCTTTTTAAATCCATGGTGCTGAACATTCATCAGTTAAATAGAATTTCTGGGTATACACTTCGTTAAATGACAGAAAAAAAAACTTTTAAAATGTACTAACAAATTAGACTTTTTACCAATATCTTCAAAAAAATATTTAAATTAGATCTTTAGTTAAATTTCGTGAAAATAAGTTACGCAACAATGGTGCAGCAACCCGAATATTGCAAAACTCGTACCTAGATGGTGTGCGTTATAAACACTATAAATCGCACATAACGGTTTTTCAATATAGATTGTTATCCACAAATCACACAGGAGTACATTTGCTCCCCGCAGGTCTGTTTCTACACAATTTACATGCATTACATAAAAAGCTACAATTTTATCAGGAGAAGCCAAGGGAGATACTGTGCTCATGCCACGCATATTATACCAAAAGACCTATCGTTTCAGTTCAAATGATTACCATTTCCATTAAAATGGCATTTTCAATGATAATTAACAAACCCCAGGGTCGGCCAAGTAGCGGGATTCCAATTGGGTACGGCATGTTTTTCTCATTATCAGCTGTACATAGCTTGTGCACTCGTATTTAGTGCTCTTAATCTGCACGATTTCACTAAGCAAAATCATTTAAGCAGTTTTTAGTTAAAATAATTTTTGTAATAAAATCGTGTTAGAGCCATGCTGCAGCTATATTATCGTAGTTTCTTTTTTAATAGAAGAGAGGAGCAAACGAGCATTAGGCTCGCCTGATGATGAGTGACGACCGCCGCCCATGAACAACTGCAACACCAGGGTAATTGTAGATGCGTTCCCGGCCTTTTTGAAAGGAGTAAGCTCTGCAGGTTGTAGCAAGAACAGGTCACTTCGCCCGGTTAAGGACCACGCTCTAACTGAATACGCGTATAATAGCAGCTTAATCAATAATAGCTTAATTAATGCTGCTGTTTTTCTATTATGAGTGAGGAGAATCGAAAACCCTTTTTACTTGAAATGAGGCATTCCACCTTAGCCCTCAAGGGTATCTGCAGTGGTAAGCATGTTCTTCAGGGTGCTCATTATCCGCTCAACTCAACGCTCAACGTTTGTTAGTGTAGTGTTTCTTGGAGAACAAGACAACCGCACTTCTGCTCCACGCCTCCGGTGTAATGCCACCATGGAGGACGGAATTAAAGAGCTTCTGAAGGATTTCAAGTACCGGTTTTCCCCCCGCTTTTAAAAGCTCCGCTGTAGGGCCTTGCCGTTTTTAAGGTGCTGGAGAGCCATTCTAATCTCGCTCAGACAGACGTCTGGGATATCATCGGATTAGTGTAGGATAAGACTCGCTCTTGGATCGTTAGTCACACTTGCGTGTCGCTCCAACAATGACGTGTACAGCTGCTCATAGAAACTCTCAATCTCACTCAAAATCTCAGGTGTCCCGGAAATGGCGCTGCCACACTCGGTCTTCAGCTTCGACAGTTGGCTCTTTCTGGCAGACTAGAGATCTGTCTGCCAGAAAGACCCAACTGTCTGATGTCTTTGGAGCTCTGGTTCCGCTCGATCGCTTCTTCAATACGAGCAGTATTAAAGTTGTGTAAGTCCCGCCGCATGCATTTGGAGATCTGTCTGTTCAGTTGCATGAATGCTGTCAAATCTACTAAAGACTGCAGCTTCATATCCCGTCTAACAGCCATCAGGTTAAGAGTGTGATCGGAGGGTTTTTGTGTTCTTCTGCGGCGGTTCTTGCAAAACTCAGCTCCGACCGCATGGACAGTTGCCACGAGCCTGTCGTTCATATCGTACACTGCATTGCAGTCTTCTAGGCACTGAAAACGGTTTTATAGCTCGCTAAGTAGCTGAAAGGTTTCGGAACTTTGGATTAGTGCACGAGGTAGACGGAGCGTTGGCTTCATTAGACGTGACCTCTCCAACTTAACGTTCAGGTTCACTGTGCCTCTCACCATTCGCTGATCGATACCGGTTTTCACCCTCGCGATCACTGAGACATCACTGAACAGTCTGGTCGTCATAATAAAGTCAAACTCATTTTTTGTCGAACCGTCGGGGTTCGACTAGGTCCATTTCCTATGGGGCCGCTTCTGTAAGAAAAAAATCATCATAAAGAGTCCCTCTTTCTTCATGAAGTCAGCCAGCTGCTGGCCCATTGGGTTCCGTTGCCCTATTCCGAATTTACCAACTTTCAGCTCACCATTCTCTCTTGTGCCTAGTTTTGCGTTGAAGTCTCCCATTAACTCCGTATAGTAGGTTTTGGAGGAATGCATGGCTCTAGAGATATCCTCATACATTTCCTCCATTTCCGGGGTAGATGCGTAAACCTGTATGACCTTCAGCGAATACCGTTTGGTGATTCTGAGTATAAGATACGCAACCCTCGTCGATACTCTCCCAATCTTTACAACGTTTTCAACGTGGTAGACCCATACTGCTGCTATAATAATAGTATAGTTGTAGCGCGAATGGGTTGACTCGACCGGGGAAGGACCACGCTCTCACAGAATACCAGCGTAAAATAGCAGGTTTATGCTGCTGTGTTTCGTATGGTGAGTGTAGAGAACCAGAGACCCATTTTACTGGAAAAATGGCATTCCATCTTAGTCCTCGCGGGTGACAATGCATCTGCATTTTGATACGCAAACGAAGATAGATGTAGATGTCTATGGGCCATAGCAACCATTTACCATCTGGTGGACTGCGTGCTCGTTTGTCACCCTTATTCTAAAAACAAAACGTTAACGAGAGACTTGTGGACGGATAATTTCGACACCTCCTTGAGACAGATGTCCGCATTCCCGGTGGTAGAACAAGTTGCCGGAGTTGAGGATTACCGTGTCCTCCCCCTCTCTTCGGACCTCGGATAATCCTATGATATTCCAGTGCAACTTGTCAATCTCTTTTTCCAGCTCCAGGAACTTCTCGTTAGTCCTCAGGGTGGTGCGTTATAAGTTGCCAGGTCGAGTCGTCTTAGGTGGCAACCGAACCTCCACCGGAGATTCGTAGCATCCCCTGCCTAACATATCATTGATATGCAGAAGAAACAGCGTTGGTGATAGCATGCAGCCTTGTGGAACACCAGCGTTGATAGGCTTGAAATCAGAGCATGCATCGTCTACCTTGATGCTCCGATCTGCAGGAAAACTGGTGACACAATTGCAAAATTTCTCAGCAAGCCCATAGGAAGGCAGCTTCGAAAGAAGTGCTTTGTGTCAAACCCGATTGCAGGCCTTCGCTATGTCCAAACTAACGGCCAACGGACTCCCCTTTGGACTCCACTGCCTCTGCCCATCTATGAATTAGGTAACCTAAAAGATCACCAACCGGGCGACCTAGACGGAAACCGTACTGTCGGTCACTAATCAGCTGGTTATGCTCAAGGTACCGCATGAGCTGGCTGTTAATAATGGCTTCCATTTCTTTGGATAAAAAGGAAGTGATAGCGATAGGGTGTAGTTGGACGGATCTGAGCGGTCGCCTTTTTTAGGAATCGGGTTCACCAAAGCTATCTTCCATGGGTTCGGGACTACACCAAGGGAGTAGGAGTACTGGAAAAGACGCGTTAAAATCGGTGCCAACTCCGGAGCACACGTCTTCAGCACAATAGTTGGGACTCCATCAGGCCCACATGACTTGTTGACGTCCAGGGAGAAGAGTGCTTTACGCACCAAGCGCTGTGTGAAGCACTTCCTGCATGGAGCTCTCACACAGCGGGATGGTCGGCAGTGTGTTCCCCCCCGTCATCTAGAGTCGAGATGGAAGCAAAAATAGAGCCTAGCAGATCGGCTTTCTCTTTTTTGACTGACTCATCTGTCAAGGCACAGCCGAAACTACTGAACGGATTTTGCTGAAAATGTTCATACAGACAGTTGTAATGACGCAGGCGTCCGGTAAGAAAGGATTTTTTCAAAATTCATCCCCTAAGGGGGTGAAAAAGGGGTTAAAAATTTGTATGGAATTCCGTCATTTTTGAGCTAGTAACCTGAAACTTTTTTTAGGTTGATGATTAGAAATAAACAATTACTTGTCTTAGAGTTTTTGAAAATTCAACCCCTAAGTGGGCGAAAAAGGGGTTGAAAATTTGTATGGACAAACAAGATTAGTTAAACTATTTTATTCGAAACTTCACAGAAGTACTCCTATCAATAAATGAGTAAACAAATGTTTCAGGCTCTTACAAAATTCAACCCCTAAAAGAGTGGAAAAGGGGTGAAAAATTCTGATAATCAACATACGTATCGTTTTTATGGTTTATCAGGTCGGTAATTACGAAAACAACAACTATTTCAAAATCCAAAGTAGCAGATGGGAAATACGGTAGGTATCATCCCCTGTGCGATGTGTTTGAAATGTCAATTTGGGTGTTGTTTTATGTTTTATTGAGACGTTAATTACGAAAATGGCATCGATTACGGTTTGAAACCAACATGGGTGGAAGGATGGATGGATTTATGTTTGTATGTAAAATATCATCATAGGTTGGGTGACTTGGGTGCCATTTTAACGTTTTTGAGTCGTTAATAACGTAAATGATATTGATAAATATTTTAAACTTAATTTATTAGAATAGAATAAAATATGCTTTTATTGCACAAAAACATAAAACAAAATAGACAAGAAGATTTGTACAAAAAAATTTGCACAAAATTACTCCAGAACCAAAAAAAATACTAATTTAAAATTAAAAAAACAATGAAAATAAACAACGTAACCAAATATATTTTTTACAAATTAATAAAATGCCAAAACCAAAAGAAATACTTAGGTTGGTTTATACGTCGTAGAGCCATGCTGCAGCTATAAATCTGGTATAGTTATAGCATGAATGGGTCGGCTCGACCGGGGAAGGACTACGCTCTCACAGAATAGAAAATAGCAGCTTAACGCTGCTGTGTTTCGTATAGTGATTGTTGAGAAACGGAGACCCTTTTTTATCCGAAACGAGGCATTCCATCTTAGTCCTCACGGGTGACAACGCATCTGCATTTTGATTCGTAATCTAGAATAGATGTAGATGTCTATGGGTCACAGCAACCACTTACCATCAGGTGAACTGTGTGCTCGTTTGTCACCCTTATCCTATAAAAAAGGTAAAAAGTAAAACCTACCTATTTTGTAACGATCTTCAATTTCCAATCCCTACCAAATGCCATCTGCATTGGTATCGTTTTAGAACGCGGTAACGTTGTGTTTTTTGGAACTAATATAAAGTGAATGGTGAATGAGCGCTTCAACCTGTATCACATACGGTACCTACTCCCTGTTAACGGATATTTGACTAAACTTCGAATTTATTTGCTTGCATACGGTTTAAGATTTGCTTCGTGTTTCGGATTAGCTGCTTGATTTTGTCTTTCTTACAACCAATGTCCAAATTTGGAATTCGATTTGATTAGGTATAGTTGATAGAAGTATTTTTACTCACGAAAAATGACTACAGAAACTCTTAATATTATAGGAAAAGTGGAAAAACCTACTGTCGTTTCCATTATATATGACGGCGCCCGTTTGTTTCGTGCTCTTTCATTTTTAATATACGGAACCCAAGAAAATGCGATGGTGGTGCGTTCACAAATTGTTAGATTTTTGGTAAATGATTGGCCTAGGTTTTCAGTTATGATCAACGACAGAAATGGCGATAATTATTTAACAGCAAATGAATATTCAGCCGGTATGTTAAAAAATTAAACTTACGGTGGACTTTGTGAATTGGTAACTGCAGGATCAATATTTTCGTTTCATTTTGAAGTATATCGAAACGGTCTCCTATACACAGAGTCCAGAACAGATACCTGTCAAGTAAGGCGATTACGATTTAGCCATGATTTATCTAATGGATATTTTGACGCCCATCTGCCTATTGTTGTGAAAAAAATTACACAGCATCGCATGGAGGTATCTGCCGAAGAGCGTGATCCTTTTTCAGAGCTTGACCATTTAACTGTTAAATCTTTTGTAAACAGTGAAATATTATCTCCGACCAGCGGAACAGATCAATCTGTATCGTCGATATTAAAATACGAAAATAAAAACGAAAACCAAAATAAGGTCGAGATTTACTAATTACACAAGAAAAGGTCACTTAAAAAGTGCACAAGAAAGATATAGGCAGAACAAGCCAGATTGAAATCGTAAAGCTGTGTCCGCTTATCGGAAAAAAAATCCGATGTACACAGGCAAGCTGTGGCAAATTACCAAACTGCGAATCCACAAGTGCATAGAGCATTCAGTCACGGTATGAAGAAAACATTACACTGCGTTTATGGAAAAACAAGATCCATTCCGCTATGGAGTATGACCCTGATATTGCTTACAGAACTGACAGCAGTGTAGCCTTGGGTTCTATGACATACAAGTGTCAGTGGTGCAATGCGCCGAAATGGAAGGATGAAACACCTGGTATGTGTTACAGTGCTGAAAAAGTGCAACTTGATCAGTTGAAACAACTGCTTGAACCACTCATAATAGACACGTTTCGAGGGTGTTTCGACTAAAGGTGAAAAAGATCATGAACTTATTGACAAAGGGCAAAATAATTGATGAAGTGCGATACTATATGACTCTCACTCACTAGAATGGCAAAAGAGAGGTCTTCCAAATATTCATATTCTTTTATGGCTTCACAAACGTATTACTCCGGATCAAATCGACAATGTAATTTGTGCTGGAAAACCTTATCCCAAAGGTGACAGACTTCACGAAATCGTTAAATGTAATATGATATATGGTCCATGTGGTACTTTAAATTGAAAGTCACCATGTATGAAAGATAACATGTGCAGGAAACGATACCCCAGGGCTCTCATGAGGGAAACTCAAACTGGTGAAGGCGGTTATTCGCAGTACAAGAGACGTTTACTAGATGACGGTGGGTTCTCTGTTGACATTAAAAGCACAACCATAGCTGGGTAGTCCCATAAAGTCCAGTATTATTAAAAACATATAACGCTCACTTAAATGTGGAATACTGTCATTCGGTGAAATCAATAAAATCCGTCTGTAAATACGTAAATAAAGGTTCAGACCAGGCATCGTTTGCTTTAGAGAATGAGAAGGATGAAGTTAAAACCTACACAAGTGGAAGATATATAAGTTCATCAGAGGCAGTGTAGCGAATCCTTGAATTTCCCATTCATGAGCGTTTCCCTCCACCAAATAAACCCTTTTCCTATTTTCCAAATGAACAGTCCACCTCGCTGTTCATTTGGAAAATAGGGTTTGTTTTAATGAGAAAGATCTGAGTGAATGAGTGAATAGTCCTGCAACATATCAGCAGTGGACTTGTGATGGGCTATTATGAAGATGATGATGAAATATTAGAATAATGTTCTGTGGTAGGCACCAACCTGGCACAAACCAACGTTTTGCATCGGTTATCTGTAAATTATCAATATAATTTAGAATAAAAAAATAATTATACCCTGAATAACACCCTTAACGGACATTTATTCAATGCAGGAACGGGATGTAGATATTTTCGTAACTTGACGCTTAATACGACTACATAAATCTTCAAATGAGTTCCAAGCGTTATAATTAATGTCTGTATTAGGGTTTAATTTTAAATTTTTAACATTATAATTTTCTAAAACGTCTTGAAATTTCCAACGTAACTGTCCTATATTGATAACGATATGAATGACAAGCTCGTTGAAACTGTCCATGCGGTCGGAGCTAAGTTCTGCAAGACCCGCCGCAGAAGAACACAAAAACTCTCCGATCACACTATTAATCTCATGGCTGTTAGACGGGAGATGAAGCTACATTCTTCAACAGACTTGACAGCATATAGGCATCTGAACAGACAGATCTCCAAATGCACGCGGCGGGACTTACGCAACTTCAATACAGCTCGTATTGAAGAAGCGATCGAGCGGAACCAAGGTTTCAAAGTCTTTGCCAGAGATCTGTCTGCCAGAAAGAGCCAACTGTCAAAGCTGAAGACAGAGTGTGGCAGTATCGTTTCCGGGACACCTGAGATTTTGAGTGAGATTGAGAGGTTCTATGGACAGCTGTACACGTCATCGTTGGAGCCACACGCAAGTGTGAGTAACGATCCAAGAGCGAGTCTCATCCGACACTATTCCGAAGATATCCCGGACGTCAGTCTGAGCGAGATTAGAATGGCTCTCCAGCACCTTAAAAACGGTAAGGCCCCAGGCGAGGATGGAATTACAGCGGAGCTTCTGAAAGCGGGTGGAAGACCGGTACTTGAAGTCCTTCAGAAGCTCTTTAATTCCGTCCTCCATGGTGGCATTACACCGGAGGCGTGGAGCAGATGTGCGGTGGTCTTGTTCTTCAAGAAAGGTGACAATGCTCTCTTATTGACTGTAATGACTGTATGGTAATTAAGTTTCTAGTTTTAGTTTTTTTTTTAATTTTTATTATTGTTTTTAATATTGTATATAATAAAATATTGTATATTATTTTACGTAAATAAATGAAATTCATATATTATAGACATGATTATATTATTTATTATAATTTACATTTATCCTGTACCTATATAACTTCCTTTACATGTTAATTTCCTTTGTAACGCATCCTACACCACATAATTATTACTTTAATAATATTTTCTTGTTTCATTAACCGCTATTACTCGAGGTAGATTCGTTTAGCAATCAAGCTAATTCTACCGCCACTTAGCACAGTAATTTTATTTCGCATTTTGTTTGTTGAAACTGACGACGAGAAGCAAAATATCTTAACTGGTGTCCGATGAAGAAATTAATTCAAAAATTGTTATCGCTAAGCATATTATATTTATGAATGCTTACAAAAAATTTACGAGACTTCAAAGGACGCATTTAATTCTTTGGACAAGTAGAATTTATTCCTAAGTGTCACTTCGAATATAGGACATCATCATCATCATCATCATCATTACAGCCCTTCACAAGTCCACTGATGAACATAGGCCTCCCCCAAAGAATGCCACAAAGCACGGTCCTGAGCCACCTGCATCCATCGACTTCCTGCATGTCTTACCAGGTCGTCACTCCATCTCGTGGGGGGACGCCCTACACTTCGCCTACTGGTACGAGGCTGCCACTCGAGAACCTTTCTTCCCCATCGGTTGTCGGTTCTTCGAGCTATATGGCCGGCCCACTGCCACTTCAGCTTACTAATCCGTTGGGCTATGTCGGTTATTCTGGTTCTACTGCGGATATCCTCATTCCTAAGTTTATCACGCAGAGAAACTCCGAGCATAGCCCTCTCCATAGCTCGCTGAGCGACCTTGAGCTTCCTCATACGGCCAGCAGTGAAGGACCACGTCTCAGTTCCGTAAGTCATCACTGGCAACACGCACTGGTTGTACAATTTCGTTTTAAGGTTTTGAGGTATGTCTGACGAGAAGATGTGTCGTAGCTTCCCGAACGCTGCCCAGCCGAGTTGAATCCGTCGATTGACCTCTCGGTCGAAGTTGGACTTACCTAGTCGGACTATTTGTCCCAGGTAAACATACTCGTCAACAACTTCGAGCTTAGTGCTCCCAACAACTACCGGCATAGGTGTGACATGGACATTAAACATGATCTTTGTTTTGTCCATGTTCATCTTAAGACCTATCCGTTGGGAAACACTATTGAGGTCATTGAGCATAGTGCTTAGGCCCTCCAGCGATTCTGCCATAAGGACTATATCGTCGGCAAATCGAAGGTGAGTGATGTACTCGCCATTGATGTTGATACCGTATCCTTTCCAGTCCAGAAGCTTGAAAACGTCTTCCAATGCAGCGGTGAAGAGTTTCGGGGATATGACGTCACCCTGTCTTACACCTCTCTGCAATTGGATAGGTTTCGTACTCTGGTTCTGTACTCGGATAGCCATCGTAGCCCTACTGTACAAGCACTTCAACACTTCGATATACCGACAGTCAACTTGGCACCGCTGAAGGGACTCCAGCACCGCCCAAATTTCGACGGAATCAAAGGCTTTCTCATAGTCCACATACGCCAGATGTTCTATACTGAGCCGAATCTAATAGAAACGCCAATTAGATTTTCCGCTTAACAGGTCAGAGAGATAATCGGAAGTTTGTCTAGGGGTAAGTCTCGGGGACATGATGGTCTCAGCATAGAACATCTGCAGTATGCTGGTTATCACCTTCCTCGCGTCCTCTCCATGTTTTATTCACTGTGCATAAGTCATGCGTATCTGCCTAGAGATTTGATTAAAACGATAGTTGTACCAATACTAAAGTATAAGACTGGAGACATTTCAGATAAGAGCAATTACAGGCCTATCTCTTTAGCAACAGTGACGGCAAAGGTCCTCGACAGGCTACTAAGCAATGAGTTAGAAAAAGTTCTTCAGATTCATGAAGAACAGTTTGGTTTTAGGGCAGGGCTGTCAACAGAAAGTTTAAAACATACAGTCAGATATTATACAGATCGCAAAACCCCGGTTTATGGATGCTTCTTAGACCTGTCGAGGGCCTTTGACCTGGTGTCGTATCATATTTATGGAAAAAAACTTGCCGAATGTAATTTTTCTAATGATCTCATGGGTATCTTCCGCTATTGGTACAATCATCAAACCAATCATTTAAAATGGGCAGATAAGCTTTATGAACCGTACGAGTTGAAATGTGGCGTGAGAAAAGGTAGAATAAGTTCACCTCAACGTTTTAACTTGTATATAAATGAGCTTGCCATGTGGATGGAAATTGTGTCAACAACCTAAGTTATGCCGACGACATGGTGTTGCTGAGTCCCTCGGTCAGTGCGCTGAGAAAGCTTCTGGGAATCTGTGAGGCTTATGCAAATAAACACGGTCTAATTTATAATATAAAGAAAAGTGAGTTTGTGTTGTTTAAAGCTAATAACAAGAGTCCCATGTACATACCACCTATCAGACTCTACAAAACTGCTTTATCGAGAGTATCACAATTCAGATACTTGGGACATTACGTGACCGAGGATTTGCGTGATGAAATGCAAATTGAGAGGAAACGTAGGGCTTTAGCGACCCGGAGTAATATGTTAGCCCGTTTGCACGATGCAGTAATGCCGTTAAAATAACTCTTTTTAAGGCATACTGCCAGTCTTCTATTCGTGCTCCCTTTGGGTCAACTACACACAAAGGGCATATAAAGCATTAAAGGTGTAATATAACAATGCATTTAGAGTTCTTTTGGGGCTGCCCCGCTACTGCAGCGCTTCAGGCATGTTTTGTGAGGCCCGCACCGACGGCTTTGACGCGATAATGCGCAAAACAGCCGCATCGCTACTAAGCAGAACAAGGAATAGCGCCAACAGTATCCTGGGTGTTATAGCACAAAAATATGACTGTCCTATAATAAGGCAAATTATTAAGGTCCTGCAAGGCTGACTTACCTGTGTGTGTATGTATGTATGTATGGCTGCGTGCGTGCGTGCGTGCTTGTGTGCGTGTGTGTGAGCGTGTGTGCGTGTGTCTGAGCGTGTGTGCGTGTGTGCGTGTGTGCGCGTGTGCGCGTATGCGCGCGTGTGCGCCCGAACGCGCGTGCGCCCGTGCGCGCGTACGCGCGTTCGCGCGTGTTTGCGTGTGTGCGTGTGTGCGTGTGTGCGCGTGTGCGTGTGTGCGTGTGTGCATGCGTGCGTGCGTGCGTGCGTGCGTGCGTGCGTACGTACGAGCGTGCGTGCGTGCGTGCGTGCGTGTGTGTGTGCGGGCGTGCGTGCGTATGTGCGTGCGTGCGTGCGTGCGTGCTTGCGTGTGTGCTTGTGTGCGTGTGTGCGTGTGTGCGTGTGTGCGTGTGTGCGAGTGTGCGTGTGTGCGAGTGTGTGTGCGTGTGCGTGTGCGTGCGTGCGTATTACTTCCTCCGTCCACTAGGTGTATTATTAATATTATTTTGTGATTTTTTTAATATCTCTGATATAGATTTCATTTGTTATCCGAAAGTGATAGTGTAAGTGACTTATATAACATAATTTTAAATAATAACGTAGGCCTGTGCTTTGCTACGGAGGCAGGGCAGATATGGCGAACGCTCTGTATCGGCAAGTATCGGCGAAAATGTGTCACTGGAACAACAACAACAGTTGGATATTCCGTTTGTACAGAGCGTGCAGAAAGATTTGTTTCGTAATTTCTATAGTGACCAAGATCAGGCACGCTTTCTAACTGTTTCGACTAAGGAATATAGTCAATGGTTACACGCTTTACCATCAAGTAATCTCGGCACATTACTTGATGGGGAAAGCTTGCGCATCGCCGTAGGAATCCGATTAGGAGCGGCGATTTGTCAACCCAAATTTTTGTGGTGTAAATGAGGCTCTGAGAGATGACTATATATTTGTGCCATTTGCTGTACTATAGTTTTTAATATTGTAATGTGTGACTATAGTTTTTAATATTGTATATAATAAAACATTTAAAAATTGTACAAACAAAATTTTATAATATGTTCGTATATATTTTTTGTAATATATAAAGGAATCGATATTAAAAAAAAAATTACTTCTCCAGGCAGAAATGTTCATTTAGTCGCGGCTAGAAGTGACCACAATTTTTTCGTAATAGACCTAATTAATTTACAATTTATTGAACTACTAATATAATATATCGAATTTGTATCAGAAATAGTTGATATATTGATTTCTGTTTCATTTCAAAATATATGAATAACGAGAAGAACAAATTAATTCAAACGTTTACACGTGTGTGAAAAGTTGGTGTTTTTCACAGTAGTGAAGGGCGTGACCGAGAAAATTACGTGCTACGACCCAGTTTCACTCCGCCTAAGGTAGCAGTGAATTGAAAAAAAACCTCGAACAAGATCGTGAAGTTCCAATTACAATGCTGTTATTGTGGCGATTCGTGCCCGCATTTCCATTTTATTAAATCTAATACGTTTGTGGACGATTTGTTTTTACAGTTATGATTTATTCCTAAACATTAAGAGAATTGATTTCCGTTGTTTTGCAGGTGAAATATCTTCAAGAAATGTGTGTTTAACAGGAACTTTAAATGAGTTTTATTTAATCAGCAGTGTACTTGGGTAGAAGACTCAAATTTTGAAAGACAGCTTAATGCATAACTAATTATAGGCTGTAAGCTTGCTAATTTATTCTATTTTGTCCAATTTTCCAATTCTACTTTGAAATTCGTGGGAGTGCAAAAATCTGCTTCGTTCCGTTTGACTTTACTTAGGAGACGTCGTAATTAAAGCATGCTATCCTTTTCTGTTTACAATAGTATGGTACGTAATGTTTGACTGTTGTTTGTATATAAGGAGAAATACTGTAGGTCTTGGAATATTACCCTCTATGAGTGGTCTGGAATTGGTGCCCACAACACAGGACTCGCAGCGGCCGCTGGCGAGGGACTTTATAGAAATATTTCAAATTTATGTATAACTGTCCCAACGTATCTTTTGTTACATTGATGCCTTTCTAATTCGCTTAAATATTCTATTGGAATTTATTATCGCTTGTGATTTTGGATTCTGAATTCAAATAGCAAACAATATTTCAAGAATTCTACCTATTAATTTGTTGAGACTGGATACGTCATGTGAAAGTTTATGTATTTGCGCTTCATTGAACTTAACCTCCAATTTTCTCAGCTGACTTCGAAAAATGAGGATGTGTACAATTGTATGTTTTTACTTTTTGTTTATGCTACTAGCTAATGTGGCTAATTGTGAACCTCCTAAATGTGTGCAATAGATGGAAAATTAGGGAATAAGTCTTTGATGTAATTTAAGGAAATTTGTATCTTCCTTAACCTGTATATAACTGATTCTTATATCTCTTTAAAAGCACAGTGTTAAAGTAGTCGTTTACTAGTGACTATGATGGCTTTGGAGATAAAAAAGGGGTTTGTAGAGCGTTTTTAGAAAGCGTTGAATATAAAGTCGATTTATAAATATACTTATTAACACTATGGGATCTAAAAAAGGGATAACGAGGAAAAAAGTGCTTCAATTGAGCTATAAATATTGTATATAACCCTCAAAACAATACTTAGTAGTACTATATAGTCTACAGCTTTAGAATCGATCTATGCGAGTCTTAAATACCACTTTTACCGTATTGGAGTATTATAGCTCAACAGAAGCATCAAAAACGGTATATTTGTGAAATATAACGCAAAGATATAGCCACTGTATGTATTACGCATGCTAAAGATGTTTTATGCGGCTATAAAAGTTTTTAATATATCCTGTATTACCATTAATAGAGTTAAGTCCGTACAATTCCTTTAATAATTTCACGAAATATTAATTATTTTGTGTTGCGTGTTTAATAGAAAATGAATTCAAATTAAAACCAATCATAAAATGTTTCTATAGTAAATTGGTTTTTAAAGTACTCTTATAATTCAAAATAAATAATTGGTAAATCCAATTGGGCATGCACTGAGCGCATTAAAAATATTAAGTATAACAAGATTATACGGATTTTTTTAAAGTAGTTATACATTTCGACAGCACTATCGGCTTCAACACCCTCAAAAAACCATGAAAACGACACCCATGATGAAAAAAATGGTACCTAATTCAGGCGCCATCTTCGATTTACATTTCGACAACACTATCAGCTTCAACAACCTCGAAACCCACGAAAATGACACCCATGATGAAAAAATTGATACCTATTGCAGCCGCCACCTTGGATTAACATTTCGACAGCACTATCGGCTTCAACACCCGCGAAAACTATAAGAATGATACCCATGATGATAAAATTGATATCTATTGCAGCCGCCATCTTGGATTTACATTTCGACAACGCTATCGGATTCAACACCCTCGAAAACCATGAAAATGACACCCCTGATAAAAAAATTGATACCTATTGCAGCAGCCATCTTGAATTTACATTTCGACAGCACTATCGGCTTCAAAAACCTCGAAAACCATGAAAATGACACCAAAGATGAAAAAATTCATACTTATTGCAGCCGCCATCTTGGATTTACATTTCAACAACCCTATCGGCTTCAACTCTCTCGAAAACCATGAAAATGACACCCATGATGAAAAAAATTACACCTATTGCAGCCGCCATCTTGGATTTACATTTCGACAGCACTATCGGCTTTAACACCCTCGAAAACCCTGGAAATGACACTGATGATGAAAAAATTTATACCTATTGCAGCCGAACCCTTGGATTTACATTTCGACAGCACTATCGGCTTCAGCACCCTCGAAAACCATGAGAATGACATCCATTATGAAAAAATTGATACCTATGGCAGCCGCCATCTTGGTTTTACATTTCGACAGCACTATCGGCTTTAACACCCTCTAAAACCATGAAAATGACACCCATGATGAAAAAATTTACACCTATTGCAGCCGCCATCTTGGATTTACATTTCGACAGCACTATCGGCTTTAACACCCTCGAAAACCCTGGAAATGACACTGATGATGAAAAGATTTATACCTATTGCAGCCGAACCCTTGGATTTACATTTCGACAGCACTATCGGCTTCAGCACCCTCGAAAACCATGAGAATGACATCCATTATGAAAAAATTGATACCTATGGCAGCCGCCATCTTGGTTTTACATTTCGACAGCACTATCGGCTTTAACACCCTCTAAAACCATGAAAATGACACCCATGATGAAAAAATTTACACCTATTGCAGCCGCCATCTTGGATTTACATTTCGACAGCACTATCGGCTTTAACACCCTCGAAAACCCTGAAAATGACACCGATGATGAAAAAATTGATACCTATTGCAGCCGAACCCTCGGATTTACATTTCGACAGCACTATCGGCTTCAACACCCTCTAAAACCATGAAAATGACACCCATGATGAAAAAATTGACAACTATTGCAGCCGCCATCTTGGATTTACATTTCGACAGCACTATCGGCTTTAAAACCCTCGAAAACCATGAAAATGACACCCATGATGAAAAATTTATACCTATTGCAGCCGAACCCTTGGATTTACATTTCAACAAACTTATCGGCTTCAACACCCTCGAAAACCATGAAAATGACACCCATGACGAAAAATTTATACTGCTTACTTTTAGTACGTAGTCTATTATTTATTCTGTACTTTTAAAATATTGTAATAAAAATATCTCTCATTATTATTATAATCAAGTATTTAAGAAATTTGGTTATTCGAATATTGAGTATTTGTACAGCGATCTTTTTGAGCCGCTGCAAACAACCGAAACAATGTCCACTCACGGCGGCGACTGACGCCGAACTGAGTGACGCAGTCTCTATTCTATTTAGTAATAACTAGCTTCTGGCTGCGACTTCGTACGCGGATCCTGTTGCTTATGCCAGCGACAACGGGGTCGTCAAAATCGAAGATCTGAAACGTCTGATGTTGAATTCTAAGAGCCCGGGATCGGGAAAACAACGTGATTTGCGAGACGATTCGAGACGTTCTAGATCTTTCATTTTTGTAAGTCAACAGGAAATGTCCATCAGACTAAACAACTTTTGCTAAGACGTCATTCCTATATATGTTATAGTGTCGCTGGGCTTTGGATGGAGTGTAACTCCTTGTGTGTTATTAAGTTAATATATTGGTAATATTGTTTAGATCACGTTCACATGAGGCTTAAGCACTTTTAGAACAAAAATACTTTAGCGCAAAGCTTCCGGGTAAACTATGTTGAAAGTTGACCCGTCCGACACGTGAACATAAAGATTTCTAGAACTGCTAACCCGGGATAGAGCGACGTACAACTGACCATGCGAGAAACAACTGACACCGAGATCTACTCCAGCAACACGAAAAGTCTGCCCTTGAGCTTTATTAATTGTCATTGCATAACACAATGATACTGGGAATTGCATTCTTTTAAATTGGAATGGAAAATTATTTGGTATTATGGGAATTCTGGGAATAAAGACGGTTTTTCCTGCACCGCAACCTGTTAAAATTTGAGCCTCGATTATATTTTGTTGCAATTGGGTTACTTTTAGCCGAGTTCCATTGCAAAGTTGTGGTGGTCTTAAATTTCGGAGCAGAATAATCGGAATGCCAATTTTTAAACAAATTTCATGAGAAGGAAGTCCGGGCATATTTAAAGAATTTAAAAATTCTATCGGGTAATTAGTGGCTTCTTGTTCATCGACCATTCTATTTATTGAACTATAAATTTTGCTTTCCCCCTGTATATTCGACAGTATTTTGTTATTAATCTCAGATGCCTGGAGCGAGGAGTTAAAATGGATCTTTCGCATAGTCAAAATTTGATTGTTACGTCACCGTAAACCGACGATATAAGATATGGTTGGGATTGCACTATACAACAAAACTCAGGCGTCAGAATAAGTTTTCCTTGGTGTAGTTGTTGATAGGTACCTTCCCCAATCTTTAATAATTTATCACAAAATTGACGATCATCCGGGTTATCTCCAGTTCTCACTCGCATGTTTATAGTCAAATGTACCGATTGTATATCACGCCACGCCACGCCATTTTTAGGCAAGCCCTAACCTCATCAGATCGGGTTCCCCGTGGTATAACCGGTAAGGTTTGTCGGAAATCACCACAAAATAAAACCGTGATACCGCCCATTGGTCGATCATTTTGTCTTATATCCCTTAAAGTTCTGTCTACCGCTTCTACTCCTTTTCGGTGGGCCATCGTACATACATCCCATATGATTAAATTACACTCACGTAATACCTTAGCTTTGTCGCTATTTTTTGAAATACTATAGGTTGGACGTATTTTAAACATAGTGTGAGCAGTTTTACCTCCTGGTAGCAATGTTGCAGCTATACCTGATGATGCCACGGCAAGAGCAATTTTACGCTGATTTCGAACATAAGCTAATACTAATTTGGTCAAAAAGGTTTTCCCAGTTCCTCCAGGTGCATCTAAAAATCATATTGTTCCCAAATTATTCTGAACACTCTCGCACACGCGAGCATAGACTAAACGTTGTTCTGCAGTCATCATTGGGACACCGTTTTCTAATGTTGCCAGCAGTTCCATTGAGTTGTAACCAATCTCTGCAGAATATTCTCTATCGGTAACCTCTCCGACTGAGGTTGATGTTGGAAAACCATATTCACATAGTGATTTACCGCCTACTGCTTTTAAGTCTTCCTGAAGAGCTAATACGCACAGATTTATGGCAAGATCACGGAAATTATCATTAGTTGCGCCTTTATCATTGTGAGATATATTCTGAAGAAAGTCTTCTGCAAATTTTTCTTTATATTTTACCCATAATTGTACAGCATCTGACAAATTACAAAATGTGAGTATTGTTACAAATAAATGGCATAACCGTCGTGGATTATCACTAACACATGGTTCTGCTAAAGCGTCATCCTAATGCTGATCATTTTTAAGCAAATGACGTGCTTGGCAAGCTGCATGATAAGTTGGATAAACAACATCGTCTATTTTTCTCAAATCTATAAATGATGTTTGTTTTCGCACTGTATATAATAATAATCGCAAATAGAAACACTCAGCGTTGTTAGGATGAACGGTATACCCTCTACCAAGAACATGTTCTTTGAAAATACCTGACTCGCCATCTACAGGTATGCCAAGACACCTCGTTGCTTATCGTATGTATAATACGATGGAACTTCCTCATACAAAAGAAATTTTGCAAAATCATCAGTTTGGCAAAGTCGAAAGAATGCTAATAGAGTTGTTTGTCTAGGGTTCTCTAATCGTTCTGTAACATTTTCGACTTTGAAATATATACGTTGACCGCCTTCAAGATGAACATCCAGATGAGTCACAGGTGGATATCTTTCGTGAATGTTGAAACTTAAGATCCGCCACACAGCTTCTGAAGAGCTGATATATCTGCCTGACTTAAATCTAATAACTTCATCATGTTCATTTCTCAACGCAAATGTAGCTTGGTCACTGCCCTTGTTAATATACTTACAAATATATTTTATTGACTCTACACTATTACACATTTCAACATTTATGTGAGCTTGAAATGCTCTAGATATCACAGGCGAATACGGAACGACCCACCTATTATCTAAAGTAACCTGTTGTCCAGACACTCGCTTTTCAACAGTAAAACCACCATTGTCTCTTGAACGGCGACGATATAATGGGTATCCATCATGTCCTGTTACAGTTTCATCCACTAATGCTTTTGGATATCTTTTAGTGCAACGACCGTCTTGCATGCAAGGAGCATTCCCGTTAAATGCACCACATGGACCATGTATCATATGAGTTTTAACAATGTCGTATAACACGGGATCTGCAATCGGATCTGGAATTTCAGCACTGATTGAACTGTCTACATCATTAGGTCGAACCTTATCTTTTAACCAAAGCAGGATATGTGCGTGAGGTAAGCCGCGTTTTTGCCACTCAACACTATACATATAACATAATACATCTCCAAAAATGTTATCTTTGGTAAGTAGATCTATCATGGATTTAAATTTTAAATGAAAAACTCTTGCGATAATATCATGGCGGTAGTGCGATGCTTGACCCTCAATAAGCTCTCGAGTGATTTCATCTCACTTGGGATTGGTAGTTACAGTAATAATTAAGTCGGGACGGGTTTTTGAGTGCAGGTGGCCAGAGGCCCAATCCCCCCCCCCCCCATCAACATGGTAGTGGAATTAAATAAAAGACTTACCCCAGGAGGGTACCAGCACCCTTGGAGAATCCCTCGCTGAGTATCCACGACCAAACTACTTCACTCCTGAGCGTGGGTGCTCAGGCTGCCCCGCGTATTCTGGGGGGGGGGGGGGGGGGGGGGGAATTCCGCTCGCGACTAATGCTGCTCGGGGCAAGCGGAGCAATACAACCAAGGCAACCCCTGTCACGCTATCCGTTTAACAGTGGTAGAGCCACGCGGCAGCTTTTGCTGCCGCACGGATGGGCCGGCTTGAACTGGGGTGGTACCACGACCTCACAGAAAACCAGCGTGAAGTAGAGGTTTACCACTGCGTTTCGCTTGGTGAGTGCAGGTGGCCGGAGGCCCTTTTTACTGGAAATGAGGCATTCCATTTTAGTCCTCACGGGTGACAACGCATCTACATTTTCAGTTGTAATAGAGGATAGATGTAAATGTCTATGGGCCGCAGTAACCACTTACCATCAGGTGGACTGTGTGCTCGTTTGTCACCCTTATCCTATAAAAATTTTTGCAACATCAGGGGACTTCATTCTAACCTTAACGCAGTGCATTACCATCTAGATACGGCGAAGCCGGCCTTGCTCTTTTTAACCGAGACTCAGGTGTCCTCTACGGCTGATACTTCATATCTCTCCTACCCGGGGTACAAATTGGAACACTCCTTTGTGCCCTGGGCTGGAGTTTGCGTAGACGTCAGAGAGGAAAACTGTTTTCGACGCCTACGCGGATCCCAGATGTGGAAGACCATGTACCTTCCCTGTTGGACCCTCTGCTGACCTCTCATCCGGACGGATATCAGGTGTCCGTCGATGCCTCTCTGGGCTCTTCGGACCATTGTCTGATCCGGAGTACAGTGCCACTCACGCTCCAATCGCAGTTGCTATCTGCAGCTTGCCGCCGTGTTTGGCGCTATAGGTCAGCTGATTGGGACGGGATGCGGTCTTTTTTTGCATCCTACCCTTGGGGGCGGGTTTGCTTCTCGCCGGAATATCCCAGCGTTGTTGCCGATTCTGTTGCTGATGTGGTACTTCAGGGTATGGAACTTTTTATTCCATCCTCTGTGGTGCACATCGGAGGCAGATCCCAGCCATGGTTTGGTCGCTCCTGTAAAATGTGTCGTATTTCCTCAGTTTCAAGGCACTCCCCTTACTGCCTCAGCTATTATCGGAATCCTTGGCATCGCTCGGATTGGGGCCGACTAAATCTAGTCCAGTTCAATCCCCAGGAGACACAAGATTCCGCGTTTATCGCTAAAAAGAACCCTTTTGTCGTATTTCCTCAGTTTCAAGGCACTCGCCTTGCTGCCTCAGCTAGTATCGGAATCCTTGGCGTCGACATATCGAATAGTGTGCAGTTTCGTGGTCACTTGGAAGGGAAGGCCAAATTGGCCTCTAAAAAGCTTGGCGTGCTCAGCAGAACGAGACAGTTTTTCATGCCGGCACATCGCTTGGAACTATACAAAGCGCAAGTTCGGCCCCACATGGAATACTGTTCTCATCTCTGGGCCGGGGTACCCCAGTGCCAGCTCCTTCCATTTGAACGCATCCAGCGCAGAGCGGTTCGAATCGTCGACGACCGAGTTCTTTCTGATCGGCTCGATACACTGGCACTGCGTAGAGATGTTGCATCTCTTTGCGTATTTTATCGCATTCATCACGGGGAGTGCTTTGAGGAATTGTTCGGAGTAATTCCAGCCGCTCAATTTCACCATCGCACATCGCATCGCGACAAAACTCGCGTTACTATCCATACTATCTGGATGATTGGCGGTCCATCACTGTGCGATTTAGAAGAAGTTTTCTCCCTCGCACAACTTCCTTGTGGAATCAATTACCACCAGCGAATTTTCCGGACTGGTAGGACTTAGTAACCTTCAAGAAAAGAGCTTACAGCTTTCTAAAAGGCCGGCAACGCATCTGTAATTCCCCTGGTGTTGCGGTTGTTCATGGGTGGCGGTAGTCACTTAGGTGAGCCGCACGCTCGTTTGCCCCCTCTTCTATAAAAAAAAATAAATAAAAAAAATATGGACAAAAACTTCCATACTACCAGGGGACTGTGACAGTACTATATAGTCCGAAAAATTTGATAATCCAACACTGCTATGGAAAACATTTGTCAGATTACCGCGAGTCAACTGTATTATATTTTCAAATGTTCTATCCATACTGAATTTTAAATTGATACACCATACTTCTGAAACTACAAATCTCTATATATATAAATCAACTGCTATTTGTTAGTCTCATTAAAACTCGAAACGATTCCGATGAATTTTTTTGAGTGTTTGAGTTGTGAATGGTTTGGATTCACAATTGGACGCGGGGGCTGATCGCTAGTAATATATAAATTCAAAATTATATTGCTAAGACATTTTTTTACAGACAAAGGAATTCTCCCTGAAGAATGTAAAGAGACAGCTGATATTCTCCTTTTTTTGATCAACTATTTGATTCATTAAACGGGAGCTACACAAAACGGAAAGCTTTACCTGTTACAATGTTTGTAAATTTCATGTTTCTCAATTCAATTTTAGCTTTATTTCATACACTGTTGTGAACCACGAGAATTTGGTCTTACAGGTCCAAGTAATGGCTTTCCATGTTGTTATATAGGATATAGGATATATATATATTTATAGGACAGAACATTTGAAAATATAATACAGTTGACTAAAAGCGGTAATCTGACAAATGTTTTCCATGGTAGTGTTGGATTATCAAATGTTTTTGCTACCGTTTGGAAAAAAAGGCGGAACTGGTGGAATTCGAAGATTTGGATTACCTATATTATTGTGATTCACACTCAGTGCAATAATAATGTCAGATGTTTAAAACTAAGACTGAGAGGTTTACCGAATAACTAGGCATTACTGACTTTGAAGCATCAGAAGTTTGGCTCAGAAAATTCAAACACCGTCAAAACATACAAAAACATTTAAAGTTCAAAGGAGAAAAATATATGTGATATTCGATGTATTGAAATTCTCTAAACAGCGTACTATTATTCTAGAAGCTCATAACATGAGGAGTACTGAAAAATATGGCTCTTAGATATAGACTTATCAAAAAACTCTCGGTGTTTCAAGAACATAAAATAATTTGCCATTTATTACACATAAAGGAAACAAGTCAGCTTGGAAGACATCGTATTTCTTCGAAGAGGAAATGAAAAAATGCGATACGAAAAACCGTAGTTCTAGTTACGACGGCTCCGTGGCGCAATGGCTTAGCAATGAGTTGTGGCGCTGAGGGCCGCAGGTTTGAATGCCGAACGGAACAAGTATTTGTAAGGCTTAAAAATAATTGTTCCGGATCTAAATGTTTGTCCTCGTGCAATTTATGTTTGTAAACCGCCTCCATGATACAGGACAAAATCCTAGTGTGCGGATACCGTTTTTAAAACAAAGAAATAAAGAAGAAAGAAGTTAGAATACTGCCTTACTCACCCTCATGTATCCAGTCTTCAAAACATAGAGTTATTATTTTTACGATATCAGTATCTTGCATCCGATAGATCAGAGTATGAATCAAAGCTATGAGGGTAACTGTAGAAGAACTTCTTGATTGAGCTGATCGAAACAGATGGCAAGACATCGATTAACATCCTACAAGCAGTGAACTAAGAAAACCTGGAAAGAGGTAACAGCAGCAACTATATAGCATTATTTTCGTCATGCGAGACAGTAATAGTCAGATAATACATTCGGGATAATTTAATAGTGACGTAAATCTACCAGTAAGTGATTGGACAAAACAGTTCAACATACCAGACAATTTAAACGAATACCTACAAACATACGAATAAAGAAGAAGACCTGGCTCCAACCGTTTTACATACTGATGAAGACATTTTTGAATCAGTGTCGAAAATTAAAAAGAAACAAAATAAAGATGAAGAAGGTGATCATGTGAACGATTGTAAATTTCCACTAACAGTTTAACAAACACTTAATGCCACTAAACTAATAAAACATTTTTATTGTTTACAGGTTCACTGTCCAGGCTCCAGATTGGAACTGGTCCATAAGTTCAGTTATGTTTTTTTTTAAATTGTGTATATTTGTGGTTAAAATGTATTGCTGTATGTTATAAAATATTCATATTCTACTGAAATATTTTTTTAACACAGACCACATATAGTCTGTGGACTCGTAGTGCATGCAAAATCACCTCGTGACCTCGTGACAGACCTTATGTGGTCTGCTCATACTTTCGTTTTTATTACGTTTTTTATCGCTTGGCAACAAAAATATCTAGTGACATTGACAGATTGATTGTAACATTATTTATTACACGTTATTGACATTTCAGATGATGAAGTTCAAATGTAATGATCACAGAGTACTTTTTATTTAATGGAATTGACTGTGCCGCCGTCTGCATACGTGAGATGGAACTATTTTCAGTTCAGTATATGTATGTATATATATATACATACATACATATAACTAGAAATTGGTACAACGCCTTATGTTTATTGTTATTTTGTTTATTCACTTATGTAGCTATTTTTCTTTATTCCGTGTATATTACAAAGAGTACATCTTCTTTACTCAGTATATATACTATTATATTCAGTTCAAACACGGAATGAGGAAAAGTAGCTGTATAAATAGAATAAAATAATCCAACAATAATTTTTGTGCGAGCACACATATTATGAGGGGAAAATTTACAATAATAATACCACAACGTATTTAAATTGATCATTTATTTCGTCTCTTAAAACACTTATGAAAATATTTTTTCGCCTTTTTTGAAATACATCCTCATCATCATTGGAGTCTCTCTTTCCTCTTATATTTTGTTTATATCTTTACAATAATTATTTATGAAAAATCTGCAAGATAAATTGATAACAAATTGTATAACTTTGTCTGTGTGTCCACGACCATGTTATTCCATTCCTGAGCGTGGGTGCTCAGGCTGCCCCGCGTATTCTGGAGGGGGGGGGGGGGGTTCCGCTCAAAAACAAAACTGCTCGAGGCAAACTGATCAACAATACCAAGGCGACCCCTGCCACGCTATCCGTGAATTTCTGCAACATCAGGGGACTTCACTCGAACCTAAACGCCGTCCACTACCATCTCGAGACGGCGAAGCCAACCTTGCTCTTTCTAAACCGAGACGCAGGTGTCCTCTCCGGCTGATATTTAGTATCTCTCCTACCCGGGGTACAAATTGGAGCACTCCTTTGTGCCTCGGGCTGGAGTTTGCGTGTATGTCAGGGAGGACATCTGTTTTTGACGTCTCGGCAGTCTTGAAGGTTCGGACCTGTCCATCCTATGGCTACGCGTAGACAGCGACGACCATTCGCGCATCTACGGGTGCCTCTATAGGTTCCGTAGCGGTAATGCCGAAACAGACCGACTCATCGACCACGTCCAAATGGCTACAGATTCCTTGCTACAACAGGTCCCATCCGCAGAGATCGTGATCCTTGGCGATTTTAACGCCCACCACGGCGAATGGCTCGGTTCACGTTTAACCGATCATGCGGGGAGATCTTTTTATGACTTTGCTTTGGCATATGGTCTGACACAACTGGTTACTTCGCCTACGCGGATTCCAGATGTGGAGGATCATACACCTTCTCTGTTGGACCTTCTGCTGACCTCTCATCCGGACGGATATCAGGTTTCCGTCGATGCCCCTCTCGGCACTTCGGACCATTGTCTGATCCGGAGTGTGGTGCCATTCACGCTCCCCTCGCGGTTGCGTTCGGCAGGTTGCCGCCCTGTTTGGCATTACAGGTCGGCGGATTGGGACGGAATGCTGTCTTTCTTTGCATCCTTCCCATGGGGGCGGGTTTGCTTCTCGCCGGATGATCCCAGCGCTGTTGCTGACTCTGTCACTGATGTGGTGCTACAGGGAATGGAACTATTTATTCCATCATTTGTGGTACTCATCGGAGGCAGATCTCAGCCTTGGTTTAGTCGCTCCTGTAAGACTGCATTACGCAGTAAGCAGGAGTGTTATCAAGCCTGGGCTGCGGCTTCGGTGACTCGGAATGTAAACACCAGCACACTTAAAAAGAAGTATAACTACGCCTTCAGGTCCTTCAAAAGGGTTATTGCCAAGGCAAAGTCAAAGCAAATACTTCCTTCGGGAACCCGTGCATTCTGGTCTCTCGCTAAGGTTGTCCAAGGGAATTTCTGTAAGCCATCACTACCATCTCTGCACAGGGAGGACGGCTCACTGCCCCAAGCCGCAAAAGACAAAGCCGACTTTTTAGTCTCCCTTTTTGCGTCCAACTCGACTCTTGATGACGGGGGGAAAACACCGCCGACCATCCCGCGGTGTGAGTGCTCCATGCCGGATGTGCTGTTCTCACAGCGCTCGGTTCGCAATGCACTCCTCTCCCTGGACATCGAGAAGTCGAGTGGGGCTGACGGAATCCCCCCAATTGTGCTGAGGACGTGTGCTCCGGAGTTGGCACTGGTCCTAACGCGTCTTTTCCGGTACTCCTACTCCCAAGGCGTAGTCCCGAATTCATGGAAGACAGCTTTTGTCCACCGGATCCCTAAAAAAGGCGACTGCTCATACCCGTCCAACTATAGGCCTATCGCGAACACCTCTTTGTTCTCCAAAATAATAGAATCTATTATTAACTGCCAGCTCATGCGGTACCTTGATGATCATCAGCTGATTAGTGACCGCCAATACGGTTTTCATCGGGATCGATCAGCTGGTGATCTTCTGGTCTACCTGACCTATGGGCGGAGGCAGTAGAGTCCAAGGAGGAGGCGTTGGCCAATAGTTTGGACATTGCGAAGGCCTTTGATCGGGTTTGGCACAAAGCGCTTCTTTCAAAGCTGTCCTGTGGGCTTCCCGAAAAATTGTGCAATTGGATCACCAGCTTCCTTTCAGATCGGAGCATCAAGGTCGTTGTAAACAGTGCATGCTCCGACTACAAGCCTATTAACGCTGGTGTTCCACAAGGCTGTGTGCTATCACCAACGCTGTTTCTTCTGCATATCAATGATATGTTGCTAACTGGTAACATTCATTGCTATGCGGATGACCGCACTGGTGATGCTCCATACACCGGCCGTGCCAATATTTCTCGGGAAAACGTCGCCAAGTACCGGAACAAACTTGTGTCTGAAGTCGAGTCTTTGCTGGACAAAGTCTCGGATTGGGGGCGACTAAATCTAGTCCAGTTTAATCCTCAGAAGACACAAGTTTGCGCCACTGCTTAAAAGAACCCCTTTGTCGTATCTCCTCAATTTCAAGACACTCCCCTTCTTGGCTCAGCCAGTATCGGAATCCTCGGAGTCGACATATCGAGTGACGTGCAGTTTCGTGGTCACTTGGAAAAGAAGGCCAAATTGGCCTCTAAAAAGCTTGGCGTGCTCAGCAGAGCGAAACAGTATTTCATGCCAGCACACCGCCTGCAACTTTCCAAGGCGCAGGTTTGGCCTCACATGGAATACTGTTCCCACCTCTGGGCAGGGGCTCCCCAGTGCCAGCTCCTTCCACTTGACCGCATCCAGCGCAGAGTGGCTCGAATCGTCGACGACCAAGTCCTTTCCGATCGGCTCAATTCATTGGCACCGCGAAGACATGTTGCATCCCTTTGCATTTTCTTTCGCATCTACCATGGGGAGTGCTCTGAGGAATTATTCGGATGAATCCCAGTCGCCAAATTTCACGAACGCACATCGCGGCAGAACTCCCGATACCATCCACTCCATCTGGATGATTGGCGGTCCACCACTGTGCGACTTAGAAGATGTTTTCTTCCTCGCACGACTTCCTTGTGGAATCGATTACCATCAGCGGTTTTTCCGGACCGATACGACTTAGGGACCTTCAAGAAAAGAGCCTACTCCTTTTTAAAAGAACGGCAACGCATCTGCAAATCCCCTGGTTCCCCTTGTGTTGCAGTTGTTCATGGGCAGCGGTAGTCACTTAACATCAGATGAGCCGCATGCTTGTTTGCCCCCTTTCCTATAAAAAAAATAGAGGAGAAAAAGAGAGGAGAGATTCGGAAGGACTGACAAGCCAACGTCTGCCAGCATATTCTCGGCGTTTAATATACTCATTTTCTTGAAAGGCAACCATGCCCTTAGTGCATTGCTGGCAATTTTTAAATATATTCTTTCTCGCACTGCGTACAAAATGTCCGCTCACAAATTGTAGAGCACCTAACACGCGGGTATCATTTTTTTCATCTATGTCAGTTACTTGCACTGTGGGTATGCCCTTAACTTCACTGGTCACTGTCGCCTGGCAGTCATCTATGATGAGGGTGTATAAAACTTCACAATAGTCTTTTTCACAATTTGCCCCAGGGGCATGGACACTTGATATATTATTTATTAATAAGCTGGTGTAGGCACTTTCAAACCTTTCTGCTGTGGGGTTAGTATTGCGGCACCCATGGCTCCTAATAGCCCCGAAAAAGTTTTCTATAGGGACTTAGGTGCCGCATCTAAACAGAAGTTATGCCGTAATCGTTTTTTAATTTATTTAAAAGTATTTAAATACCATACCATCTAGTGTCCATACCCAATTTTCCAAAGTCTTTTGGAACATTCTACGGACCACTACCTCAAAATGTTGTGAGTTCAAAACCGCATTTCGATTATTTTTTAGTTTAATAGTGGTCAATGGGAATTTTATTAATGTTAATATCATTGTTAGCATATTTAAAAAAAAAAAGTGTTTTCTGTTATTTCGGTCTCCTGTTTGTACGGTGTCTTAAAGATGGTTAACATACATTTAAAATGTTAAAATAAACAGTAAAAAAAATATTAAATTAATCTTAATGACTTAAATTATCATAATATCCAATTCATTCTTATCATATTTCATAGCTTACCGATTTATATTAAATCATTCGTACTAATGTCATCTAACGCATATCTTATATACCACTTCGAGAGTCAATTAATTTTTATTTAATAAAATGACTTTACCCATAGAAGAAAGTAGATGACGCGCTATAACAATGCAATTTACTCGAAAGAAAATATTATTTTGATTTATTACACTAAAATTAAGTCTAAAAATAAGAATTGTAACATTTATTTGCTATAAAATGAAATTTTTATCGTATATTTTATGCCGCACTTATAGTTGAAAATGATCATAATAAATAAATCATTGGCCGTGAAATATTTTTATTTTATATTTAATTTAATTTAAAGGTTTCACTTCTACTGCGTATGAACTGTACACATATTTTTTTCTATTTTCAGTTGTCATCAGAAAGGTGCTGATAACAACTTAAAATAATGAAAACTGCGGTTACCAATATCCCTGCCAAGCGTACAGCTGTGGCAAATTCCCATTCATGGTAATACATGGATGAATGATGTATATTTTGTATTGTTTAACGTAACACAAACTTAATACATTAAGTACTTTATATTGTTGTCAAGTTAACATTTTTGTCAAGGATAAAATAATTGAAAGGAAATTTCTAATTTGGAACTTAAAATGGGAATCTAAAGTCAATCTTTCGATTCCCATTTAAGGTTTATAAACTTTTTTAAATTAAATGTTGTGATACTTGCTGACTTTACCGTAACTCGTAAATTAATGCTTCCAAGTTTGTTTTGATGTCGCTACGCACACGTTCGTCTTCTCTTAAGATTGAGTAAATGGTTGAAGGAATCGTTGAAATTAATTTTAAAAATAATAATTAAATATTCAACATATCTTATTGTTTTCTCGTTATACTGAATTCACGTAATAATGTAAGATGAAAAAAATTTAATTATGAAGAAAAGATTGTGAAGGACAGACAGACGGACATAAATATAAAAAAATGTTTATTCATATATTAATAGCAGGGAAATAAGCTTTTGAGCTCAATAGGAGACAGTTATTTCGATATTATTACAGTGTTCATCATCATCATCAATTTCACAAGTCCACTACTGAACATAGACATCCCCCAAGGAATGCCAAAAAGCGCTGTCCTAAGCCACCTGCATCCATCGACTTTCTGAATGTCTTACCAGGATGCAGGTCTTACATGCGATATTTACGCAATTTTATTTATAACTAGCTGGTACACGGCGCATCGCTGCCGCGGAAGAAATAATTGTGGAAATATCTTTTTAAATCGTTATATAGTTTAATCAGGAATGATAATACATTGATTAAAATAGAATGGTAGGACTTTTAAATAAATGTAATGTCGCTACGATACGCACGCCCACTACAGAATGTTAATTGTACTATGGCTATAACCTTCGCGCAAGTTTAAGCAATAAGATGACAAAGTTTTAGCGCATTATATTATTAGCGCATTATACAGGGTATTTTTGGAACGCTCCCGAAAACTAAGACAGGCGACAGCACCAAGTATACCTTTGATCATGGGTCACAAATAAATTCGATCCTGATGAAAAAAAAATCATCTTTTAACAACGTTTTATTAGCTTTATTCACGCGCCATCATGTTAGTACAGCTAAATGAAACGATAATTTCATAAAAAATATCATGAAAATACTGAAACATAAAACCAGCAGTGGAATGACTGAATTGTATCACCTGACTAAAGGTCAATGTACTCGCGAACGCAAATTCGCGCGGCCCGCAACTAGCGGGCCATACCACTACATACGCTAATGAAAAAATACTTAAATGAAATGTAACCAAGGCTGGAGTCATGCGTTTTTATTCATCGTGTAGGTATGTTTATTATTCTCATGTATTCAGTTATGTACCTATTCAGATTAGTTCAGTACTAAGTTATTTAAAAAAAATAGTTATGAAACAGCTTACCGCTCTAAATCCTCCGTGGTCTTATGAGATGCAGCTCAAATTGTGCTCCATTCATTTCAAGGTAGATTTGGGTGCAGGCGGGGCATCATCGTGTGGTCTTCGACACAGTCCGTACATAGTTTCTCGAAAGCATCCACGATCCTTTGGCGCATTTTGTCAGCACTATCACACTCACGATTAAAAACCCTTTCTTTCACATACCAAAAAGAAGTCTAACGGGGTCAGATCTGGTGAGCGAGGTGGCCAAGCGTGTGGTCCTAGTCTGCCGATCCAGCGATCATCAAATAGCTCATTGAGGCGCTCACGGACGAACCTCACGACATGGTATCGCTGTCTGTTCAGTCGCTGTGGCAGAAACACTGGTCCCAGTATGCGATCCTTAAATAAACCTGCCCATACGTTAACCGACCATCGGGTTTGGTGCCCGGTTTGTCGAACAGCGTGCGGGTTAACCTCTGAATACACGTGTGTATTTCTTCGGTTCCACAGGCCGTTTCTGGTAAATGTCGACTCATCCGTCCAGATAATGTGCTCAATGGAACCAGGCACACGTTGTCGCTGGTATAATAACCAACGGCAGAAAACTCGTCGGCGGACGTGACCGCCGGGAACTAAAGCTTGCACTTTGTGCAATTTGTATGGGCGCATTCCGTTACGTTTCAACACTTTGTGCACTGCACAAACGCATCCCGACGTCTTAACAATTTATTTGGCGATACTTCGTGTACCTGGGTTCGGATAACATGTTGCTGTATTCACAATCACTATAAAAGTACGCGTTAAGCATTATTAAAACAAAAAACGTAACAACAGGAATAATACCAACACGTAATCACAAGTAATAACAATACGATTGAGCAGTCGCTCACGCATGCGTGTACAAAATCAACACGGAACTGTTTCAAAAACTACAATTAATAACGAACCCCAACAAAACTGAAACCTACTGCTAGGACAGTTATTATACTCTTTGTCTCACAGAATACTTTACTCCTTGCTTTGTCTACTGCGTCACAGCGTGAGGCGACACGAGCCGGCCGGGTTACATTCTGCCGTCGTCGGGTTACATAAAGAAGGACGCAACTAACAAAAACGTAAAATGGAAATAAAAAATAAATTGATGAATTTTTCTTTCAGACCCTGTGTCTAAAGTACCTATATTAAAAGGTATCTATATGAAAATACGTAGAGACATGAAGATTTTAAGGACTAACAAATTTTTTGATAATTTGTTTATTTATTTAAATAAAACGAATTTTCCTTTTCATCGTAGCTTAAAAAATACACCTGGCAACACAAAAACATCGAAGGAAAGACGCATATAACTATTTGCGTCTTTCCAACCTAATAAATTAAAAAAAAACTGCCATTCATTTAACAATTTTACATATTTTGGAAAGGTCATTTGAAGTTGAAAGGACGCTAATAGTAATTTACTACTTTTTTTTATTAATAAATATTAGAAAAGCATTGGTAGTGAGACACAAAAAATAATAATTTTAAAAAGTAATGATTTTAAAGGGGATATCATACAAGACTTACTACGATAATAATTAAAAATTAAAAATTTTGTACAACCGACTTTAATATAAATAATTAAGGATAACTCAAAAACTATTGGTCTGACCTCGATCAAATTTATATGGGACCACATGTGAAACACCAGCTCTTAACAATAAGATATAAGCTCTTAATAATAAGATATAGAATAATAAGACAAGACCAAGAATAATTGAAATTTAAGTAATCGATGCAAATATTGTTAAAGATGACGTAGCAACTGGTTAAATAAGTCTTTTCTTTTATGTTGAATTTGTATAAGTCTTTTCTACTAAAAAAAGTCATCTGTGATCAACAGTTACGTCTAAAATTCTTACGATAATTTCTAAAATATTGATATTTGTGAATATTAAAAAAATTTAGTAGATGCGCCTTCTTATCATGAATCGAATGGTATATTTAACTCATTTATTCATAAATTGTTAGATGCGCCCTTTTTTCTTACGACCGCGTGTTTCGTACCGAGCTAGATACAGGTCGATAGCGGAGGGGGTGTGGGTACAATCGCGTTCTAAAGTACTACATGGTATTGGGCTATTGTTTTATAATATTATAGTAATTAATTGTTTTAATGTAGAATCATAATAGGTGTTTTACTAGCTACTTAGAACTTTGGAAGAGGTGGGAATTAAAAATGGATAATGTTTACATGAGCATTATTTGTTATTTCTATCGTAAAATATAAAGTAGTTTGTAACAAGAAAACTTTAGCTAAGGGTAACACGCCGTCCATTATGACGTCTTGGGTCACATGGAAGCCAGATGTTAATGGTGTGTTGGTGTTACTGGATGCTACTTGATCATCACTTTCATCTTCGCTTGAGCTTCCGTCATCAGGTCGATCACATGGTAATTTTTTCGGTATTCTTCCTCCACACTTTTAACTTTACTGCACAATTTTCCCCATTCACCTTCTCCTATCATATTTACCTTTTCGATCACTAGTTTAGTCATAAAACAATAGATATAAATAATTTTTCTTTCCTTCCTTTTTAAAACATCGTCGCGAGTCGCAAAGTAAGCTGTGTATACGACTGTATTTATGGAGCGAACAAAGCGCGGGAACCAATAGCATGCAGGCACACTAATACTGGCGGATTGTTCCCCCGTCGCGCGCCTTTCGTACCAATATGTGATAAATCGCTCAGTGCCCAAGTTCAAGGCCAGCGTTTGTTTTTCACCGTTCGCGCGTACATTAACCTCCATTAGTCAGGTGATATCAATTCAGTTTCCTACAGTTGGTTTTATGTTTCAGTATTTTCATGATATTTTTTATGAAATTATCGTTTCATTTAGCTGTACTAACATGATGGCGCGTGAGTAAAGCTAATAAAACGTTGTTAAAAGATGATTTTTTTTTCATCAGGATCGACTTTATTTGTAACCCATGATCAAAGGTATACTTGGTGCTGTCGCCTGTCTTAGTTTTCGGGAGCGTTCCAAAAATACCCTGTATATTAGATTTTACAATATTCTGAAAATGATGTTTTGTCAATCATAAATGGAATGACCTTTATCGCCTTTTACAACATGCTAGACATATAACGCAGTTGGAACATTCTTTCATATTATAACTTCCACATAAACATGAAACTTATAAGTCTCAGACCAGCATATTAAAGCATGATGTGTTAAGTATGGAGACTGACGAGCACCGAAGATCCCCTTTACACATACCGAGATATTCCTTCCTTATCCTCAATCGTGACAACGTAACTGCATTTTCGAATCTTAATCGATGATAAATTTAGGGTATGGGCCACAGCACCACTTACCATCAGGTGACTGATCGTTTGTCACTCTTCTGCTATCAAAATCAAATAATGAACAAAACGTAATTACGCAGACTAGGTTGTGGTGTGCTAAAATATCACAGTTCCGTTGTTTAAAGTACTTCTTTATAGATAATATAATATATAATAAATAAAACCTTCTTTGTAGATAATATAATTATCTTGTTACTCACTCAGTCCTTCCATCAATTTTAATTTGATAATATCGAACATATCGATATAATATAGGTACCTACGACTTTATAGGATAACAATTTTTTAGGATAACAAAATCGTAACAAAATTTGTATTAAAATATGAGAACTATATATAAGACAACATGTGAAGAATACAGAAATGAGAGATATATTTTGTGGTATAAATTAAAAATTAAAAATTAATTTCAAGGATTGCTACTATTCTGCGTACAACATTTTTAATAAGACTTCTTTGAGTTTTCTTTTAACATCAGAGGAAGACTTGCCATAGACGTCACAGATTTTGTGTAGTTTGTTATAAACATATGAGTGTAAGAAGTCCTTAAATCTGTTAGCGAATTTAGTGTTTACTGTTTACTTCTTTATAGGTGCATTGTAGGTTCGGTTCTTAATAATTTCAGAAAATTAGGGTGAGTTAAACAATTTTTTATGAACCTTAAGCACAATCCTTTGCAAGAACAGTATACGGAAACTCAGCAACTTTGATTCTAATTATAGCAAATTAGTTGTAAGTCTTTACATGTGGAAACGGAACATTGAGCTGTATCAACATCTAACATCAATGTTTTACTTACTTCACCCCAAACCGATAAACAATAAGTCTGTTTAAATGAACAAATATCGATGTAAATACTCTTTAGGAAGGTGATATTTGCACAGTTTTGAAGAAGTTTCACTATATTAATATTTTTTCTTAATCTCCCGAAAACTGCATGAATATGATCCTGAAATGTTAGACGATGACCTCGTATCACACCTTAGTACTTTACAAAGTTTGATTTACCTAATCGTACACAAGAACAAGCTGTAATTGGATTTAAACCTACAGGCGAGTACGCACTACTTTGATGGATTATTAGACTGGCAGACGATGGTGGATTTGATACTGATATTTGATGAAAACACAACTATTTTCTTTTTGCTGAATTAAGAGTTAACATATTTCTGCGTAGTCAAACCACAATTTTAGACTTCCGCCAAAGCAAAAGCATCGCTCCAAGAGTTCCCTTACAATGACCGCTGTATCTTCTGCGTTGGAAAATAGTTCTCTTTTTTTGAAGAGAATAGATGTCATTGATACATCAACAAGAGGGTAGGGCTCAAGATTCTGCCTTGGGGGATGCTGAACTTTACCTCCCTACTGGACCTTATTGAATAACCAATCTTTGTATATTGCTTCCTATTAGTTAGATACCCCTGATTCTGAAGCTATCCAGCTTTGCCAACAGAATAGGAACAGGCACCGAGTCTAAAACTTGCTCTAAGAAGACACTTATACTAACCTGCCTTGTGTCTAAAAGGGAGAAAACAAGCTGGACCGTATCTACAACAGTATTCTCAGTTGTACAACTGAACGCGACTATACAACAGAAAAGTTTATGATGTTTAAGAAAATGGGTCAATCGGTAGTTAACGATAATTTCCAATATTTGAGAAAAATTTAAAAAGTAAAGTTAAAGTTCAGCATGTTAACGTCCCATTGCTCTCATTCCTGAGGGGATTTTAGGGCAAGGAAATGCGCAATGCGTGTGGGCGAACTTCAAATGTCATTTATCTGAACATCCTCCTAATATCTTTCAACATCCTCTTTAGTTGATTACTTACGGTCTATAACGACCGTACCATTCAAGAAAATTCGGTGTCGATGTATATCAATCAACTTTCTTAGATTTACCAAGAGAATTACGAAGGCCATTACACGATAGAACTGTTCATACCTCTTAGGGGGTAAGATAATTAAAAGTGACGCAGGAGCAATCACACTAAATCCTGAAACTACATATACATAGTATGTGTTCTTGAACGAATGATAGCAGCGCCCGGAATTTAAATCAAGACTTCATAGTTCACATGAACATACGTAAGACAGAGAAATAAAATATATTTAGCAGCACCTTATTCAACTAAACCTACTTAATAATTTTCCAATTAAGCTAACTTGTTTTAAGATTTAGAAAGAATCCTTTGGCTCGGTGAATTGTTTCGTATCAAGATCAGAGTGACCAGGAGTTAAAATGAGTTTAAATTTTCATTTATATTTGAACAGGGGGTAATAAAATCCAACAAATATACATAGAAGATATTTTGGTTCTTTTTTAAAATAACCAAAACAATAATTTGTAGGTCTCTGGAGTACTAATTATTCTGAGCGGGAATCATCGTCTCAACGAAATGCGCTATTGAGCCTTCGATTTATATGAAGTCAAGGCCAAGTGGCATGGCAAAAGCATTTTTGATTACTGAATCTCTAATTTCGCATATATACGATCTTGAAAATATTGACACAATAAAAGAGATTAAATATTTTAACTCGAAGCGATAAACTTGTCATCTTAGAGTTAAAACTGAAGCTTGTATTTACAGCCTTAGGATGTTGATAGTAACCAAAACACCAAAAACAAGGCATAATATTTAGAAGATCTCACTCTTGCCTGGACGCATTATCTTGCTTGGTAACATACATTCAAATTGGATTCTCGAATAATATCGCCATAGTGGCCTGTTTTCTTGACATTGATAATGCTTACAACAATGTGTCGATGGATGTAGCAATAAAAATATTGGACAGTTTTAGAATTGGTACAAAAATGTGTTCATATTTGTGGTCGTTTCTCAGTGAAAGGTATCTAAAAATTAAATCAACAGATAATTGTAACACTATACTTATGAGAAAAAGCTGTATGGGCTTAGCTCAGGGTGATCCCCTCTCTCCCCTTCTTTTTAATCTTATAACGCATAAAATATTTAAGCAAATGCAAAATGTTCTAGTTTCACAGTATGCAGATGATTTTGTGTTATTTATTAGCAATAAAAACATTAAAATATATGAAAGGTATATGCAGAAAGCTTTAAATGATATGGTTATGTTGTTGAGTGAAATTGGTTTGAGTTTATCTTCGAGCAAATCTAAATTATGCTTCTTCAGTAGAGGTCGAAGGATGAATTTGCCTTTGGTATGCTTAGATGATCAGCCTTTACTTTCTAGTGACTTCATTAAATACTTAGGTATGTGGTTGGATAGAAGTTTAACTTGGAGTAAGCACATAAATGAAATTATTGCTAAGTGCTCCAAATTGTTAAATATTTTAAAATTGTTAGCAGGTAGCCATTGGGGTATTGACATTAAACACCTACGTCAATTATATCTCTCACTAATCAGTCAAATCGTATAGACTACGGTAGTTTTATTTAAGATAGTAGTACAAATAAAAATATATCAAAACTCGACAAAATACAAAATCAAGCATTAAGAGTGATAGGTGGATTCATTAAAAGCTCTTCTTGTCATGTTATGGAAAGTGAGTTAGCAGTTCCACCACTATTTTTAAGAAGACAATTTTTGGCATATAAAAACAGTTTAAAGTTAATTTCTTGGTCCAACAACATAACTACCAAACTTATTAATGAGCTGAAATTTCTCTGTGAAAAAATTATTGGGTTAAGAAAAAAAAAACCGCCATTTGTCACAGTGTGTAATGACTTAAGTGAAATTGTTATTAATTCTTCGTCGATTTTAAAAACATTTGATTTGGGTATTTGGGTAATAGCGATAGATGTTAAAAATGTTATTAAGTTAAACCTAAACAGTGTAAATTTATGTAAAATTATTATGAACCTAATTTGTTAATTAATAGTGTTATTTCTGAACTTAACATAAGATATTTGGGGTGGCATAACATATTCACTGACGGCTCAAAAAATAAAAATGGCTTAGGAGCTGGTGTCTTTGATCAATATTTAGGATACAGGGCAAAATTTAAGTTTAATGTTGATGTGTCAATAATGACGCCTGAGCTCATTGCAATTTTTCAAGCTTTGATGTATGCACTTAAAAATAAAATTGATAAAATAGTTATTTTTGGGGATAGCAAAAGTGCTTTACAGCATATAACTCGTTGTGCCTCTGGTTTCAGAGGCAGCTCGATAGGTTATGATATTTTAAAATTTATTAATATTTATAACAAACGGAATGTTCCGTTAATATTGCAGTGGGTCCCGGGTCATATAGACCTTAAGGGCAATGAAGAGGCTGATTGCTTATCTAAGCTAGCTGCAGTAGAGGGTGACATCATTAATTTTATACCAGATCCGACTGAATATGTCTCAAAATTTAAAAGTGTATGTTACCAAAATTGGAAAAGCTATTTTGAAGAGAAATCTAAAACGAAAGGCATCTGGTACTATACAACTATACAAAGCGAGCCTTATCGCGTACCTTGGTTTAATGATTGTGATCTTAGCAGAAATGATGTTAAGTTAGCCTTAAGGCTTCGTTCTGGTCATATTCCATCAGCAAAGTTCGCTTTTTTAATTGGAAAAAATTTCACCGAAATGTGATTTATGCAACAAAATTGAAAATGTTTACCATTTGTTGATGGAATGTGTCAAGAATGAAAAAGACAGACAGGCTGTGTTGAAAGAATTTAACGCAAATGTTTTGGATGTCGTGTTTTTTTTTTTGGGGTTTTATCAAACCCCAAATCAAAGATGTTAAGAGGCTTATTCCGGCTTGTTTCTAGGACGGAATAATTATCTTTTCTATCTCGTGTAACTTTATTTTTAGGTTGGTAATTTAACTAGTACTCACAATTAAACATTTTCTGCCGACTTCTAAAAAGGAGACGGTACTCAATTCGACTGTATTTTTTTTTATGTGTTTTATCTCATAACTTTTTACTTGATGGACCGATTTCAATGATTCTTTTTTTATATGAAAGCTGATACTTTTCGTGGGGTCCCATATGAATTTGATCAAGGTCAGACCAATAGTGTTTGAGTTATTGTTAATAACTTATATTGAAGTCGGCTGTACAAAATTTTTAATTTTTAATTATTATTTTGTTCTAGTGTAGCAGTAATTAGTGTAAGGTATGATAGGATTGGCATGTCATTTTGACAAAAACCCCAAATAATTAAACGTAGAAAAAAAAGGGGAAAAAGACTTAATAGGTCTCTAAAAATCACGATATGCAAAATTATGCATCATTGAACAAACACGATCTTGTTGTTGTCTAAGTATCACTGGAACTTAATAAAATATTCTTAAACACAAGAATTACAAAGATAGTGTCTATTCTTACATAAAATCCAAAAAAAAATTCTTCCATAAAAATCGTGTAAGGCATACGTGAAACTTTACGTCACTAAAATAAGGATTTAATAGCATTTTTATTGCAACATTATTACGTTTTTATAGAGTCTGCTTCAGAGTATTGAGAAAGCTCTGAAGAGAAAATTTATGTGATCGCAATAAAAAAGGTGGCTAGTTATGTATGTATGTATACAACTCTGGTCTAGTTTAAACATTATATAAAAGTACAAAATTACAGAGTGACATAGGCGATGCTTTCAGCCGCCTCTAAGTCACAAAATACGTTCCTGAACTACCTGCAGCCATCGAACTCTCGCATGTCTTACCATATCGTCATGCCATCTTGTGTGTTTGTGGGGTTGGGGGTGTAGGTAACTTATACTTAGCTAATCGGTACGAGGCTGCCACTCGATAAACTTTCTTCTCCATTTCTTGTCTATTGGTTGTCAGTTCTTGGAGCTACATGGCCTGGTCACTGCCACTTCAGCTAACTGAACTGTTGGGCTATGTCGGTTACTTTGGTTCTATTGCCGATATCTTCATTATGAAGTTTGTCATGCAGGTAAACTCCAAAATAGTCCTCTCCATAGTTTGCTGAGCGATTTGAGACATGGTCCTTCACTGCCAGTTATATTTTATTTTAATCAAAATAACTTTACCGATACTATGGTTTTAAAAGTGGTTGGACTCCCTTATCCGTCTAGAAGTCCTTCTGGATAGGTACCACACTCCTACCTACTTCTGTCGCTAAATTTTTTGCACTGCTATATTTTGACCTAAATTGTACAGAGCCAGTATAATTACAGGCTATAAAAGTTCCTGCTGCACGCACACATATGCACCTAAACCATAATGTTGGTGGCAAATAATTTCAGAATTGAGTGCGTGTTCTTGCTATAAGTTGAGCAAGGTTTTAGTTTTGTTTTTGTATCACTTGAAATATACCCAGCACTTCGTTTTTCGTTGTTGGTCTGAGCTTAAACCATATATTTTTAGAAATGAGCAATTAACGTAATGCAAACATAAAACAAATAAGTCTACAATGTATTTCTAATTCTTACAGCAATAGATTTAACTAACACGTTTTCTTTGTGGTTGCTTAATGATTTCCTTTCATAATTTAATTTGCAATGAACTGAATGGTTTCAATAATGAGCGAAAGCGGCCTTTCTGTTGTGAACACATTTGTTTAATGCTCCTACAGAGTTAAAATCGTGTTGTTTATAATTTAATGATATTTATGGTTTAATAATTATTCAACATATCTTAAAATACACTTTTTTGTGAATACTTAAGTTTATAAGTGCCACAGCTGGTAAGAAATAAAAAAGTCCTGTGTTATACAGTTCATAGTAAAAATATCATCAGAAAGCGTGTAAATTAAAGCCCAACGAATTAAAAAGAATACGTGTATATCAATACTTTACTGATAATATTATAAATGCGAAAGTGTGTTTGTTTGTTTGTTTGTCCTTCTTTCACGTTGCAACAGAGCGTTGGCATGGCATGAATTTTGGTATTGGGATAGTTCGGTGGCTGTAGAGTGACATTGGCTACTTTTTTCAGCGAAAAAACATATCATTCCCGTGGAAAAATCGAATATGTTGCAACATTAAATTCAGCTAGGTGGCGCCACCGTGATTCTACAAGACGGACGACGGTACAATGGACGAACACAGAAGGTCAGAATATCTGGATTATTATGTCTTTTTACCAAAATTAAGATAAAAAATGTATGGATCTGTATTTTTCCACGAAGGACCGGGAAGAGAGCGATAAAAAACATAAAATTCACCAGCTGATTTTCTTCAATCGTTTTGGTGCATTGTAATTCACAGAATAGGCGATAACCTCGCAGACGATATTAAGTAATCCGTTGATGCTCTGCCTAATCCGCAAGGGTTACAGGCGTGATTATAAGTATGGATCGGAAATACTTTCACCACCTGTCACGCTTTCACCCTTAACTATTACTTAACTATGGATTAACAGTTCTTAGTAAGCCTTATTAATAAGCCTTAGTAATATTTATTGAACGGAAATGAATACAGTTCTTATACGTGGTTATGAATGAATCGGTATTACAATAAGAAAAATTGTGCAAAATTATAAGAAAAATATTTTTTAAGAGTTCTTATTAACTAACGTATTAATAGTTTAGATTGATTCCGCTAGATGTCGTTACTAGGTTTTTAAATCGCGGTAACGAAATGTTTCCTGACATGTACTTAACTCCCGCCGTTGAGCCGCGCGTCAACTTATAGTGCATACGGTACCTATACGCTTAAATTGTTTCTATTTCGTAGCTTATTCGACTACCTGCTTTCGATTTCGGTTGTTTGTTATTTGCTTTGTGATTTAGTTAAGGTTGAATGGATTTATATTGGCTTTCATTTTCGGATTTGTCTATTTTCTTGGATCGGTTTTGTTGATTTGGTTGGTATTACTTTCCTTTATACATATTTAGACTCTGACTTTGATTTTGGATTTTGTTTATTTAGAATCGTGAATTAGTTTACGTTGTTTTAGGTTGTTTAACAATATTTCAAAGGAATATTTATAGTATAGATAGTGTATACGGTACCTATACACTTACTTCTTTTTTCGTTGGTTATATTTATATTGACTACTGCTTACGATTTCGGTTTTCTGCGAATTGTTTTGTGATTTGGTTTAAGTTGATTCGATTTTTTTTGGCTATCGTTTTCTGATTCGTGTTGTGTCTTGAATTGGTTTTGTTGTTTTGAATTTAAAAAATATTTATAACGAATATTTATTCCTTTTAGATATTTTGGATTTGCATTTAAAAAAAATATTTAAAAGGAAATTTAATTCCTTTTAGGTATTTTAACGTTTTTTATAAATAGGAATTTTTGTTACTTCATAATGCCTCGCAAACGTAAGTCCAGCTTTTCAAGAGTATCTTCTCAAAGACAACCGAAAATATTTGCTCGATCGCTAGAATCTTTAGAAGATGCTGAACTGAGAAGGCAAGAACAAGCAGAGCGTCAGGCTGCTTTTAGAGCTTCCGAAACACCTGCTCAAAGTCAGCAAAGGCGTCTTGAACAGGCAGAGCGTCAATCTACTTTAGGAGCTACTTAAACACCTGCTCAAAGTCAGCAAAGGCTATTCGAACAAGCGGAACGTCAGGCCGCCTTAAGAGCCGCGGAAACACCTGATGAAACTCAACACAGACTCATTGAGCAAGCTGAACGTCAATCTACTATAAAGGCATCTGAAACACCAGAACAGACAGGCGCGAAGAGATGCAAATGCACAGCTCCAAGCTGAACGTCGACAAAATTTTCAAAGAAACAATTGGTCGGTTTTTAATGACGCAGCATTCAATTATGATGCGTTGATTGATTATAAAAATCACAGGTTAGTTGTTATCGGACTGATGGACAAGGCGTGTCGATTTTGCAGCGCTTTAAAATGGAAAGATGAGACCGCAGGCATGTGCTGTTCCAATGGCAAAGTGTCTCTTCCGTTACTTGGGGAACCAGAAGAATCTTTGAAAACTCTCTTTTTATATGATGCTAATGAGTCACGGCGCTTTATAAACAGGATCCGGAAATATAACTCATGCTTTCGAATGACGTCTTTCGGAGTTGAAAGGGAAATAATAATGCCGGGATTTTCACCTACATTTACGGTGCAAGGGCTTTTTCTTTTTTCAGCTGAAAACAAACAGCATAAATTTTTACAAGTATATTTTATGGGTGATGAAGAAATTGAGGTAGACCATCGCTGCCAATTTATACAGGGAGTTGAGAGAGACACAGTGTTCAAAATTCAATGATTCTTGCATGAACGTAACATTTTAGTCAAAACATGTAAAATTGCTTTAGAAAACCTACCTGAAGAGGATTATAAAGTCGTCATTTAAGCAGATCGGACCCCTCGAGGAGAGCATGATAGGCGCTACAATGCACCTTTGATAAACGAAATAGCAGCCGTAATAAGTGGTGATCAATTTTCTTCACGAGACATTGTCTTGCGAGCACGTGATGATACGTTGCAACGGGTAGCCGATACACACAAGTTTTATGACGCTCTGCAATACCCATTAATTTATTGCAAAGGACAAGAGGGTTATCATTTTCAAATTCCACTCATTAACCCTGTCACAAAGGAGCCTACTCCGAACAAAAAAGTATCATGTATGGATTTTTATGCGTATCTTATGATGTTGCGAAAAAATGATTTTAACCTCTTAGCCCGGTGTAGACAATTATTTCATCAATTTTTGGTAGACATGTATGTGAAGGTAGAAAGTGAACGTGTCCGTTATATATCTTTAAATCAAAGAAAGCTGCGCGTTGAGAATTATATACATTTACAAGATGCAGTTTCTAGCTACGCTAATGTAAACCCCAGAGATTTAGGTAAAATGGTAATTCTGCCCTCATCATTCGTTAACAGTCCCCGCTACCTACATGAGTACACACAAGACGCATTCGCCTATGTACGAACTTACGGAAGACCTGATCTTTTTGTTACTTTTAATTGCAATCCCACATGGAAAGAAATAACCGAGGAGCTAATGCCGGGCCAAAAAAGTACAGACACACGATTTAGTTGCTAGAGTATTTAGATTAAAAGTACAAAAATTAATGTGTGTAATTAACAAAGGGAAATTTTTCGGAGAGGTGCAGTGCTTCATGTATTCAATTGAATGGCAAAAAAGAGGCTTACCGCATGCCCACATTCTAATATGGCTTAAAGAGAAGTTGCGGCCCAGCCAAATAAACGACATAATAAGCACCGAGATTCCGGATCCTGAGCAAGATAAAGAATTGTATGATACCATCGTCCGAAATATGATTCACGGTCCATGTGGAGCACGAAATTCAATATCGCCATGTATGGAAGAAGGAAAATGTACAAAGAAATTCCCTAAACAGCTATTAAAAGAAAGAGTAGACAATGACAATGGTTACCCTTTATACAGACGCAGAGCTCCCGAAGGTGGTGGCAGGAAAGTTACAATCAAATCCCGCTCTGGAACGTTCGAAACCTTAGATAACAGCTGGATTGTCCCGTATTCGCCCATTCTATGTAAAATGTTTAATGCCCACATTAATGTAGAAGCATGTAGCTCTGTCCGCGAAATCAAGTATATTTGTAAGTACATAAATAAAGGAAGCGACCAAGTAATATTTAATCTCAGGAGTGAAGGTGAGGCAAATCCTGTTAATGAAGTACGGACCTTTCAAGCAGGGCGTTATGTCAGCAGTAACGAGGCAGCGTGGCGTCTCCTTAGCTTCCCTTTACACGAAAGCCACCCAACAGTTTCTCACCTTGCTGTGCACTTAGAAAATAGAGAGCGTGTATATTTCACCGAAAGAAATTTCCAAGAGAGAATTGCATCACCGCCAAAAACTACACTAACAGCCTTCTTTCAACTTTGTCAAACCGACCCCTTTGCAAAAACGTTGTTATATTCTGAAGCCCCCCGCTATTATAGTTGGAACACATCTAGGAAGGAGTGGAGACGCCGTATTCAAGGCGCGCCTGTTGCAAATTGGCCCGGTGTAAAGTCATCAGATGACTTGGTCGTGTGTATACCGTCCATGTAACTAATTTTGAATGTTCCTGTTTACGATTGCTGCTGCACCATGTTCGGGGTCCTACAGGATATAAAGACCTTAAAACTGTCAACGGTCAGGAATGCGCAACTTATAGAGAAGCATGTGAAGCTCTGCATTTTTTAGAAAACGATAATCACTGGGATGAAACCATGGAGGAAGCTGTGCAGTGCCAGTCACCAGCCAAAATTAGGGATTTTTATGCAACTCTCATATCATCTTGCGGGCTATCTAATGCACATGAATTGTGGGACAAATATAAAGAGTACATGGCGGAAGATATTTTGCGAAGGTTACAGCAGACACACGCGAACATGACATACAATGAACACATTTATAATGAACCACTTGGAAAAATTGAAGATAAAGTAATGGCAATGGTAGGCAAAAAATTAAGCGACTTTGGAATGATAAGCCCTCAGCGAACAACCGAAAATGAACTAAGTGATGAAATTATACGTGAAACAAACTACGATATACCAGCTTTGCAGCAGCAAGTAGCCGAGTTTGTATCCCGCTTGCTTCGCGAACAAAAACGAGTTTTTGACAAAGTATTAGGACAAATTGAATCTGGAAATGGTGCACTTTTCTTTTTAGATGCCCCTGGAGGAACTGGTAAGACATTTTTGTTAAATTTATTATTAGCGCAAGTACGGAAAGATAAAAACATTGCTGTGGCCGTAGCTTCCTCCGGTATAGCCGCCACGCTGCTAAGCGGGGCCGCACTGCACATTCTATTTTAAAACTCCCTCTAAATCTTGCCCAGGAAGAATCGCCGATCTGCAACATTAGCAAAAATAGTGCACGAGGTATAATGCTACGACAATGCAAACTTTTAGTGTGGGACGAAAGTACAATGTCGCATAAAAAAGCTGTAGAAGCACTAAATCGAACGCTCCAGGATTTGCGCAGCAATACCGATGTAATGGGAGGAATGGTGGTTTTAGTCGCTGGTGACTTTCGCCAAACTTTACCCGTCATTTAAAAGGGCACACCTGCAGATGAAATTAAAGCATGCCTCAAGTCGTCTATTTTATGGAACAAGGTGACAAAATTCAGTTTAACTACGAATATGAGAGTGCATTTGTATAATGATATCAATGCTGGAAACTATGTTGACACACTATTAAAAATTGGCGATGGGCGGTTGGAAACGGATGCTCAGGGCTGCGTTAAATTGACGAGAGATTTTTGTAATTTAGTACAGAGTCATTCCGAATTAATTGCGAGCGTTTATTCAGATTTAACGAACAACATGCATGAAGACAAATGGTTATGTGAAAGGGCGATTCTTGCACCAAAAAATGAGAGCGTTAACAAAATAAATTCAGATATATTAAGCGAAGTAGCAGTAGAAATAACAAAGTATTTGACAGTAGACACAGTTATGGACACAGAACAGAGCACTTCATATCCCGTAGAGTTTCTAAATTCTCTAGAGTTGTCAGGTGTGCCCTCACATAAGCTTCAATTAAAATTAGGCGTCCCAGTCATGCTAATGCAAGATTTAGATGCTCCTCGATTATGTAACGGGACAAGGCTGCGTGTGACACATCTTGAACGGAACATAATCAGTGCTACAATTTTGACTGGCGTAGGAAAAGGTGAAAATGTCATTATACCACGGATCCCTATAATTTCCACAGATCTTCCTTTTCAATTCAAAAGGTTGCAGTTGCCTATTAAGCTCAGTTTTGCAATGACAATTAATAAAGCGCAAGGGCAAACGTTACAGGTAGCGGGGGTCAACTTAGAAAAACCGTGCTTCTCTCATGGTCAGCTGTATGTAGCATGTTCGCCAGTGTCAAATGCCCAGAATCTCCACATTCTTTCTTGGAATGGAAAAACATGTAACATTGTGTATAGTAGCGTCTTAAAATAGTGTTTAGTTAGTTTTTTTTCCATAATTCCAACAATCAATTAATCAGAATTCCCACAGATCTTCCCTTTCAATTAAAAATTTCCTATTTAGCTCAGTTTCTTTTTAATTCCAAATGCTGCACCTCTGACGTACCTATTAAGCTCAGTTTCCTTTCAACTCAAAAGGCTGCATCTCTGACGGATCTTTTATTTGGCTCAGTTTCCTTTCAATTTAGAAAACTGCATCTCTGACGAATCAATTTAGCTTAGTTTCTTTTCAAAAGTCTGCATCCCTGACGGATAATTATGCTCAGTTTCCTTTAATTAAAAAAATATCCCATTTCCATTTGGAATAAACAGGCTATTTTCATGCTTTCCTATACGCTGCGTTTCAAAACAATTTAATAGGCTGACGAATCAATTTTGCTCAGTTTCCTTTTAATGGCTGCATCTCTGACAAATCTATAAAACTCAGTTTTCTTTCAATTCAAAAGCAATGGATAGTTCATTTCCCAGTGACCATGCGGGCGAAGCCGCGGGTAACAGCTAGTATTATATATAATACATATTTCAGTCCTCGTCAGTGATCTACACATTTTATTTTTGCTACCTACGCCTGACAATGCCTTCCACTAAAATTGACAATAACAAAATTTGCACCGTACAGTTGGGTATAGGGACGTTTGGCCGATATTTACTCATATATGTTTTCCAGCAACTTCCTGAAAATTTCTCTGCCTCACCCCCTCCATCATTCTTTTATTTATAGCAAATCTTTGATGTACATATACAATTATTTCCTTATGTTTAGGTTTTAGCTTACATTATGCTACTTACATTAATACATACGTGCGCATCCGGCGCCGCTTGGTTTAGAAATAGCGAAAATTCGGGAGTGCCCTTTAAATACTTCCTTAAACACCTTAAATTGTAGTAGTAAACATTAATTAATTACAACATACCACGCTAATAAATCCTAATATAATGTCACCCAGGTTTTGTACGAAATATGATGAAATGTAGGTAATCAGGGAGGAAATGATGAAATGTAGGTAATCAGGGAGGAATTACGTGGTCGAGCCCCAGCTACTTTCGCTATGTCGCCGGCACGGCAACTTTTGATGATGTCGTACACAACAAGTTAAGATAACAGGAACTTTTAAATTGGGGACGATAAAATATAAAGCAAATAATCCCGGAAATCTATTTAATGAGAGTGAACTTCAGATAAGTCTTAATATAAGCGAACTGAATTTCAATCAACGTTACAAAAGACTCGGTTGTAACAAATTTCCAAGCAAAGTTTCCATTTGCTCTAACGAATATTTCAAGTGCACTTTAGATTTCATCAACAAAGTAATTAAAATTTCGCTGATAAATGGCATTTTGAAATAACTTCATTCCCGCTCCTAATTAGTTAACAGGATTTACTATAGTTAACTTTGTTATAAAATAACTGCATTTAATAATTATGTTATTAAGTAACCAAATTAATTATACAAATTACACATCCACATAAAAAATTATACATCTCCTTAAAATAAGCTATTTCATTTGATGTTGTATTTATGCTATATTTTTTTCGACAAGGGCTTTAAAATATAATTTAGGTGAAATATTAGTTTACCGTGTAGTGGCGGTGTAAGAATATCGACTATCCTATATTGTCCCGTGGATGTCATAAGAGGCGATAAGGAGAAACAAACCAGAAGATGAGCAGTAGCATCGAATAGAATAGAATAGAATAGAATAAAATAGAATAGAATAGAATAGAATATTTTTTATTCAATATACATTACATGTGTAATTCTTATTGAAAGTCATTTTTTACTTTATCACTGGTTCAAAAAAAAACCCTCTGTCCTGGGAAGAACCAGCAAGAAACCCAGCGGGACTTTTTATTTTAATACATTTTACAATATAAATGATTACGAACTATTTACAAAATTTATTTTAAAAACTGCTTGGAAGCGACCACCTCATTCCCAGGGGTTATTATCAACCATGTATTCATTAATACTATAATAACCCTTTTTATACAGTTTAAGCTTAATAAAACATTTAAACTTGGTAATAGAGAGAACCTGTACACTTTCCGGGACCTTGTTGTAATAGCGTATACATTGCCCCAAGAATGAATTACTGACTCTGTGGAGTCGAGAAACTGGCATCACTAGCTTGTGTTTGTTCCTAGTGTTTACAAAATGTATATCACATTTTTACTAAAACTATCTTTGTTTTTGTGAACATACATATAATTTTCGTAAATGTACTGAGAGGCCAAAGTTAATATATTAATTTCCTTAAATTTATCTCTAAGAGACTCTCTCGGCTTTAGATAAATAGCTCTAATGGCCCTCTTCTGTAAAACAAAAATAGTTTCTGAATCAGCATAATCCCATAAGACATTATGCTATGGAAATAACTAAAATAAACTAATCTAGCTGTCTCGACACTTGTGAGACCTCTAATCTTTTTTACAGCATAGGCTGCAGAACTTAGTCTGCTTGCTAATTTGGATATATGGGGGCCCCACTGGAGTTTTGCGTCAAGAGTGATGCCAAGAAAAAAAGTGGGTACAACAGGGCTCAATTCCTCCCCATTTCAAAACACATTGGTATTCAGATTTTTAACATTCGTTGTTGTAAATTTAACACAATTAGTTTTATTTCCGTTCAAATGCAGATTATTAACGTTAAACCAATGCACTAATTTTGGTATAGCATTATTTACTTCGTCACATTTAAATGATTGACGTTTAAGTTTAAAAATCAAGGAAGTATCATCAGCAAATAATACTATATCATGACTATCCCTTACAAGGTGAGGTAAGTCATTAATATACACCAGAAACAGTAATGGACCGAGAATCGAGCCCTGAGGAACACCCATTAGTACAGGTGACCCGGAAGAACTTTTACCATTTATAATAACCTTCTGTTTTCTATTACTTTCATCTTTCATCTACTACATCTTTCTGATAACAGCAAAATTACAATAAAAAACAGCGGTTACCAACACGCTTGCCAAGCGTGGCAAATAGTACAAAGAAAAGGCCTAGGTGAAAAAACTAGGTGCAGTTAATGTAGAATGAATGAAGGATGATCTGGTAAGTTATTTAGGAAGTCGATGGATGCTGGTGGCTCAGGATCGTGCTTTGTGCCATTCCTTGGGAGAGGCTTATGATCAGTAGTGTACTTGTGAATAGCTGTCATGTATGAATGAACTGCCTGTAGCATATAAAGTAGAGAATACGTTTTCAATACAGATTATAAATAAAATGTATTGAAAGATATTTTTTGCCACAATTTTGCCGAAGTTACATTTATGTCGTTTTTGTTATTCAGCCCTTTTTCAGCCCACTAAAGTCCACTACCGGACTTGGGCCATTTCTATAATAATCATCCAATCAAAATTCAAAGTTCCCAGAGTTTATTGCCGGGGCTATCTGAGAATGTCTTCTGTTCGAAACCGGTGTAGATTTTGAGGTTCATAAGAGCTTTAAACAAGCTTTAGTTATATAAAAAGCTTGGAATCTGAATTTGATGTGATCTTCTACCGTACTAAAGAGAAAACGTGCTCTATGTGAATTTTAAAGACGATTTCGCTAGTAATAAAAAAGTCAATGAAAACGATCAATAAGAACGTATAATGCTTCGGATAAATAAATAAATACGAATAAATACATATTTATTTGCAAGGTGAAATTCCTTATTCATAAAATCCCTGTTTAATTTATTGGAAGTAAAAAGGTTTTATTGAGCTTAACACGTCGTAATACTGCAATTTACGCAAATGATTCAACGTTATCGAGCTTGTGTTTGGCACCGTAATTTGGTTTAAGATTACTTGCCTTTGTATGAGCTAGAAACTAATTTAGTTTTACGTTTATAATAATTTGATTGCACGTTTAACGTAGAAGCAGAATGTATTTTATTTCAAAAATACCTATTATTTGTCTAATATGTGTTAGAATATTTATAACTTTTATGAGTAGGGTAATCAAAACGCTTATTTTTATCAAAAGAGCGTTATAATTACTTTTGAACATTGCCCATTCAAGCAGATTTAAAAAGATGTACGTGTATGGTAAAACTTACAAATCTTGTATTGATCAATCCTAAATTTTGTCATTTAGACGAAAAATAAATTATATTATAATAACTAGATATCTTTTTTAACGAAAGATGAAGCAACAAACATGCGACTTACCCGATGGTAACTGATTTTTGCCGTAAGATGTTGTTGGATGTTTGTAATTTTCAATTAAGTATTGAAGCGGATAAACGGATTTAGATAAAATTGGGGGCACAACTAAACAACTTTATGAATAAACTTATGGAATACAAATTTACTGCTTAAAGTGATAAGAGCTATGTGCACCAGCTAATCTAAATATTCATAAAAAATTAATGTTCCTTTGTTTTCCCTGTATGCATTCAACGTGTGTGTGTGTAAACTATGGTGGGTTGGGTACGTGACTGCGAAGGTTATTTAAAAAAAATATGTTGGTTTATTTTAATGCTCTCCATAATATGAAGAAGCTGAATGTCACTCAGCAAACTACGGCGAAGGCTATGCTTGGGTTTATCTGCGTGACAGTATTAGTAATGAAGACATCCACAGATGATAGTGGAACTAAGCCAACTAACATAGCCATATATCTCTGATAACTGATTGACTGAAAATAGTGGCCGTCCAACACATGGTGATTATAAGTTTTTCATGGCAGTAGGCTAAATGTTCCATTATAAGACACAGGGTTCCCTTTAACATTTCATCGTAATGCAGCTGTCTACTAACCTGCGATTTTGGAGAATTTTAGTAAAATGTTACTTACGTACTTAGTAAAGCAGGACACATTGTGCCAGCCCGTTGCGTGGAGCTTAAAGAGGATCTTGCACTAGCAGGATTAAGTAGCCTCACATAGAATACGGTTACGGGCGCCCTAGTAACCCACTTTCCACGTGACCACTGCACTTGAATCTTTTTGAATTTATCGTATTTACCACGAAGAGTATTCTCACAAATAGTTCGGAATAATTTCAGCCTCAAAGTTTATATTTATTTATTTATTTAACAATTTATGTACACACAAAATAATGTTACAATGAAGAAAAAAAAGATATTTTGTACAAAGGCACTGCTTATTTCTTATTGAAATTTCTTCCAGCAGGCCTGATACCGGACAAATTAAAAGAGTAACATAAAGTAAAGATAATAAAAACATATATCCATGTAAACATACATATAACTAAATACCACTATAAATACATATACACACATACACACACACACACACACACATATATATATATATATATATATATATATATATATATATATATATATATATTACATATATAAATATAATAATATATTATATATATATATATATATATATAATATATTATTGATTATATATATATATAATCATTGGGACGACAAAGAAAGATAGTGCTCTTTGACTCGCCTTTTGAACACGGACACTGTTTGAGCTTCTCGAATTGCAGCAGGAAGAGAATTCCATAACCTAACTGTAACGCGTCGCTCTACCACTGTTTTTCTCAGTGATAGAGCCACGCGGCAGCTTTTTCTGTCACACGGTTGGGCCGGCTCGAACCGGGGTGGTACCACGACCTCACAGAAAACCAGCGTGAAGTAGAGGTTTACCTCTGCGTTTCACTTGGTGAGTCCAGGTGGCGGGAGGCCCTTTTTACTGGAAATGAGGCATTTCATCTTGGTCCTCACGGGTGACAACGCATTTACATTTTGATTTGTGGATTTGTGTTGAATGGAGGATAGATGTAGGTGTCTATGGGCCGCAGCAACCACTTACCATCAAGTGGACTGTGTGCTCGTTTGTCACCCTTATACTATAAAAAAAAACTGCATGTACTGTAAAAGAGTGAGAATAGGACTTAGTTCTAGAGGAAGGGGAATTTAGGAGGCTTTTGAAATGTGATCTGCAAACTGCATCGGGGGAGTGCGCAAAGTGGAATCGATCACGTAGATAGGGTGGTGATGTTGGATTGTATAGTATGTTAAAGAGGAGGCGTAGGATTCGGGTATTCCTGCGAAGTCGGATTGGGAGCCACTTGAGCTGTTTGCAATAGGAGGAGACGTGGTCATACTTTTTTAGTCCGAAAATATAACGACTACAAAAGTTTTGCAAGCGCTCAAGTTTGTTTAATTGCTCCTCAGTCGCATCCAAATAACAGACATCAACATAATCAAGAATCGGGAAAATAAGTGTTTGGATAAGAGAAATTTTCCTGCTAATTTCTGTGATGTGTGGTTCTGGCTTTGGTGAATGATGAAACTATGACAAAATGTTCATCATTCACCAAAATGTTCGTTGAGTTGGCAAAATGTTCGTTGAGACTATCCAAGTTAATTTCATTTCCTACACTAGCAGAATATTTTCCGACATCGACAGATCTCTGAAAATTCCATGCTTTTGCAGTATCGCAACTTGTGAGGGTATCATGAAAATAGCGCCTTTTAGCATCTGTACACAAACGATTGCAGCGATTACGTAGTATTTTAAGGCTGATTAAATTGCGTTCAAGGGGATATCGCTTATACCTTCTTTTAGCTTTATCTCTACGCGCCATAAGGTATTTTATATCAGCTGTGATCCACGGTGCAGGGTTGTGCCTTATTTTCACACGTTTTACTGGTGCATGGTGATTATATAAATCTAAAATTAGAGAATTGAAGTTAATCACTTTGTCCTCAATGTTAGAACAATCAATAACCGGTGTCCAGTCAATTAAACTAGCATCGCTCCTCAACGTCTCCAAGTTAATGCCCTTATAACTTCTAAGATATCGAAAATGTGTCTTGCGCTTAGGGGGACGTACACGGTAAGATAAGTAAATGAGATCGTGATATGAAAATGAGGCACATATTTGTCCGTGGTTAGCAACACTATTTAAAGACGACACAATAATCAGATCTAGAATAGATGCAGTACAATTGGGAAAGTGATGGGTGGCAGATAGAGGCAAGATTTCTAGGTTATAAGATGGCATAAGAGATTTCAAATTATAAGTACGTAAATTATTTTTAATTATACATGTGTTGAAATCCCCCATCAAGATTACATGGCTATATACAGGACAGAAATTATTAAGAAGTGTATCTAATGTATCAAAGTAATTGATATTAAGGTTAGGACTATACAACACTCCAAGGAAAATTTTTGTATGGTAAAGTGTGATTTCAAGGAACAAATGTTCCGCAGATTCCGAATAAGTTGATGGAGATACGCTAATAACCCTGTAAGGTATTTCCAAACGTAAATAGATAGCAACACCTCCACCACCTTTTCCTACCCTATTGTTACGAATAAGAACGAAATCAGGTAATGAATATTGAATAGAAGTGAGGGAACCCTTGAGAAAAGACTCTGAAATTAGAAGAGCATCTAGATGAGTACTGTCAATGGATGCGAGAAGGTCAGAATAATGGCAAGGAATACTTTGTGTGTTTATGTGAGCTATATTAAGATTGTCAGGATATTGAGAGAAAAGAGCTGAAATACGATCATGCAGGTTAAGATCTACGGAAGGCTCTGAGTCCAGGCTTAAAAAGCTGTTAGGTGAAGATGAGAAAAAGCTATCATTATTATCTGTATCGTAATCTGTATACATATTTAAAAAAAATGGCACAATACTAATAAAAATATTTAAAAAAGAAATTTACTAAAATATAAAGTAATATGTAAGTAAATTAAAAATAAATTATCTTATACTTATACAATATTATATATAGAAAAAAAATTAACATTAAGGGCAACTCATCTTACTCACTGGCGTGATGGAAGAAATTTATACTAACAACTAACATTGGTAATTAAACAATTAGTGTGATTAAAATAGAAAAAAAAAAGAAAAGAAAACAAAAAGAAAGCTGGCTACAGTATACTGTACAAATCAATATAAACACATACTATATGATATAAAAGTAATAATACCACTAAAGTAATATTATATTTTATAAATAGTACAAACAATGAAATGTCAAACCCATGTATGTACTACAATCACTTAATATAAATAAAATATTAGTTCTTAAAATTAAGATACTTTGTGTTTCGTGCAATAAAGAAGCTATTATCACTTTCTAAAAATACTGTAATGGAATGTCGCCTATAATTTGATCAAATAAAATAAAAATAAAAATATTCCACGACACCGACACAAATGTGTTCATTTGTGTTGAACGCCAATGTCGCAGAATACCTTAATATTACTTGATGTCAAACGTTCAAGCTATGAAAGTATTCAAAGTAAATACTTATTAAAGTGTAAGGTGATCTTTTGCAAGCAGTGTAATACGAATGATAATGTACCTACAAAGAAAACTATATTGGTTAATTATAGTACAAACAAAAGTTTTGATTACCGACATGAAACATTATAGATGATACGGCGAAATATGGGACATTGTATAAATGTAATATATAACTACACAAAAACAATATTAACGCCGGCGTGTTTTCTTAGGAACGTTTGCACTGTTCGTCGAAGATCTTTTAGGAGGTGCCATTGTTTCAGTTTGTGGTGCATTGCTTACATCTGAACTGGACGGATATTTAGCTGTGAGCAGTTCTAATTCTGCCACACTTTCAATTTTTCATCGAGATTTATCGGGGAGACTTATTATTATTTTGCTTTCGGACGACCAGCAATGTTTTATGTCAAAATGTTTACGCGCTGAAGTGTAATACTTCAATGTAATACTTCATGCCTAGTCTTGGTCAAAAACTCAGAGATGGTTACACCGGAGCCCTTAAGTCTGGTTTTACTATCCCATATCAATTGCCTGTGTTCGGTATCATAAAATCTAACTAGCACAGGTCGGTTTTTATTTTGTAAGGTGCCCAATCATAATAATTATTGACAATCTAGTACCTCCCCGCTTTCTACAATTTTTAAGTTGATGTATAATATGAAGCTTTAGGGACATCTGTTCATTAGATCGCTACCAAAATTGAACTCTATAGAAGTTACATTTCAAAAACCGAAAAAGTGCGAGTAAAATTTGCGCCCTGAGGCTTCCGCATAATTTTATGTAGATAGTACACCCGTCCTGGGAATTATAGGTTAGGCAAGGACCACACATCGCAAACGAAAAGACAAGTCGGATTGAAAGGACGAACTTAACATTCCAGTAGAAAAATATTTTTACCCATATCTCTGTCTATAGAACAGTATGATCCGACTGCAAAATATGTAAAGTTGTATTCGCAAAAATATTATGACATAATATAACAACAAATTATAATTATTTTCAGAACAGTTTTCTTTACTCGTGTAATAAAGAACTAGGTCAACGGAAAGTAACGTTTGTGACATAAAATACCGTACCTTTTAATTGGTTTAACTGAGAAGTTTAAATTTTACGCTAAAAAGGGAACAGGATCTACTCAGCAAAAGTAACATGACCAAATTTGAAATATGTAATTCTGATAGAGCTGGAGTTTTCGTGATGATTGAATATAAGATTTTATTAACATTTAAGTAAATTTACAGTATATTACCAGTGAAAAATATCTACCCATTAGCACCGTAAGAGGCAATACGGAGAAACAAACCAGAAGATGGGCAGTAGCGTTTTCCCATTAAAAACCATAAAATATAAATTACAGTTACAACCCGCCTGCCATGTGCCAAATTTGGCCAATATCCTCCATATGATGCAATATGTGGATAGGACCATGTTCAGCGGTGGACTTTGAAAAAAAAAGGAAAATTTAGGTATCAAAAATTGAGTATGGTGCAATAAAAGAACAATAATCTGTATGACAACAGACTCTGCATATTCCGACTTTAGCTTTATCAGCATTTCAATTGTCGATAGTTCATTTTCATGAAATATTTTCATTGTTACATTTCTTCATCAAAGCAATTCAAAAGAAAATATCCCCTATATTGTTATTGACATGAACCGTAACTGAAGCGTAGTTGACGTGTTTAATTGTGTTGTCAATCATTATTAAAATGACTGAATTGGATTCAGAACAATAACTAAAGCAATATTGAAAAATGTTTGTACACATTCATACAACATTATTAGGACACATCACCAGATTAAACATTCTGTTGTCAATTAATACGAGGTACCCAATGAAATGTTTTATTTTAATTTTTTAAACGCAATATCATTTATTCATTAAAAAAATATACAATATTTTGTTATATACAATATTAAAAAGTATAATAATAAAAACTAAACCTAGTAACTTAATTATCATACAGTCCCTGCGGTATCGTGCCAAGAACGCTGGCTGCGTTTCCTCGCTGAATGGCTATACTTAGCCTTTAAGCGAGAAAAGATTTGAATTGTCTGTTGCTCAGACCACTGAATGGTCTAAGGTCTGTTCTTCTACGTTAGTTATGTTAATATCAAACGCAATTGATAGATTAAAAAATGAAAATAAAGCAACTGGCGCACTTATTCTTTGAGCGAAAAATTATCCAGCCTTATTATCCCAATGGCGCAGACAAGTAGTGTATACAGTTATTTTAACCTTCAACGCATTTGGACCCCGCTGACCGATAATATCTACACAGCTAGCGCAATTAAGTAGTCATCTGTCAGAGACTCAAATTTGCACACTTATTTAGTTCAGTCGTCCCTGATGCTACCCCGGTTCTAAACGAGGTACCACTGAGATGAGAGACTGCCAGAGTGTCTATGTACGTAGCATCGTACACTAGGACTTACCTCTCTCCCAAGTGATCAAAATCATACCCTCGGGTCTACTGTCACTGTTTCAAAATATTCCACAAGACTCTTTATCCCAGGGAACATTTATAGAGATAAGAAATATTTGGATAACATAGTAACCTACCAGTACTTTACTTACATGAAATTCCGTGGAGCCCAATTTGATGCTACAGTATGTAACCAGTGCCTAGGTTCCTCAGTCGAAATAGCATGAAAGCGGACCTGATTTTGGTTACTATAAAAGTTATGAAACAAATCTTTCTGCACACTCCGTAACAAAGCAATTGTTGTTGTTGAAACTATTTTTATTGGGTAACTTCCAGTGGAACACACACAGAACAGAGTGTTTGCCATATCTGCCTTCTCTTTATAGTAAATCATAAATAGAACTGTCTTTTTTATGGAATACTCTCTAATTTGTTTTCACTGACATTATGTCACGGAAACAAACAAAGCGGGCAATGCAACTGCAATGCAATTTAAAACAAAATCTATTAAAATTATGTTTATTTTAATACATTTTATTTCATATTGCTTCGTTATTATACATTTTGATTATTCGGGTAGATTATTATATTCCATATTTCATGGACGAAGAGCTACCATGTGTTTTATAAATTGACTTTGACTTTGAAACTCGAAATTAAATGGGCAATGATCTGATAACAGACAAGCCCGCATTAATTCTGGTAAAATGAGACCGCTTACAAGAAAATTAGAATTTGTTTTCAATATAATTGTTTTTTTTTATTGTTCAACGTTTCTTGTGAATTCTGCTAACTAAACAATTTAAAAAACGGTGGTTCTCGATTTAACTGTAATCTTTTGTATTTTTATACGTAGGATATTGTCACACAAACGAGCACTCAGTCTCAGTAAGTTGATAAAAGGATGATAAAGCCCTCGAAACCACGTTTATCTGTCGTTTTCGGATGATAAAATTAACCCATTAGCTAGAAGGCTAGACTGTTAATTAGATGTAGGCATTCAGTTAAATACCTAGACCGATCGGTGTCCGAACGTTGAAAACAATGTTTAACGAGAGGGCTAATGGTTATTTAGCTGTCCCGTTGAATGAAATTAATAGGGTGACTATGTAATGCAATGTCGCTACTCTTTGTCTTATATAACTACTGGCTTCTTTAAAGCTCAGGAGGTTATTTGTATACTATTAATACATAAAACTTCACCAACAGATATCGAGCAATTCCAAGAGTGATCTAAGCTTTTTTTTTCGAGAAAATATGTAGAGATTTTTCGGGCAATGATATACTGATATGAAATAATTTTAATGATTCTCGGTGGGGGTAGGGGGTGTTGTGTCGAAAGGAGTGAGAAGGATTATATAAATGATGTTTCACCTTAAAGTAAAATAAAGTTACGGTTTGGTTCACATTCTGCGCTTGGGCTCGGTAGACCCCGCTAGTGTAGTGAACGCTTGTTGTGCTGCAATGTGTATTTTGTGCGTAACTCTTTTTCCTGTCTTACTGGTAACGGCAACCGAAGTAGAGTGAAACAGTTGTTTTATTTTTGTCTAGCTTGTTGCATTAGGCAACAGCTAGGTACACAACCTAGTGTACCAACGCGGTAGGTGCATAGGTGTTTACGTAGGCATACACCGGCGAAAGGTGGGGGAGCGTACATCCCCCGCCCGAGCCCGCACCCGAGTCCGCACCACTAACCAGCCACTCTATCTAGTGTGTCTAACTCCCTACTATTCGTCTGATTGTGCGGATCGTCGATACTATGTCGCTGAGCATCGGACAACCCCCGTGTCCATCGACACATTCACTGTCCGTGATAATCGACGCCGCGTCCCCCACGCCTTCTGCGATGTCCACCCGCGCTTTCTCTCCGGCCGTCTCGGATGCTATATCAGACTCCGACATGGAGACCGACATGCGTGTCTCACTAAAGCTCGAAGACGAAGGCTTAACCCTCGTTCATGGCAAAAAGCGTAAACGCGCAGCGCTTAAAAAGGCACCCGAGCCTAACTTGGTCCCTTCGTTACCCACCGTCACTTCGGCTAAAATACCAATCCCCACGGTGCACGCTCAATCCGTTAACCGGCGGCCAAGCCCGCTGCGAAAGGTTCACCTGCTGTAGAGAAAAGCTGCGGCCACCCATCATATTAATATACTGGGCAGCCGATTAGGACGGGATGCGATCTTTTTTTGCATCCTACCCTTGGAGGCGGGTTTTGCTTCTCCCCGGATGATCCTAGCGTTGTTGCTGATTCTGTCGCTGATGTGGTGCTACACTGCTGTAGTGGAATGGAATTTTATTCCATCATTTGTGATACCTATCGGAGGCAGAACCCAGCTATGGTTTGGTCACTCCTACAAAATTGCATTACGCCAGAAGCAAGAGTGCTACCAGGCCTGGACTCATGCATCGACGTTTCGAGATGCAAATGCCAGCGCTCTTAAAAAATAGTTTAATTCGACCTCCAGTTCCTTCAAAAGTGTCACTGTCAAGGAAAAGTCAGAGCATATCAGCAGAATTGGCGATAAACTAGTTCGTCTTCCATTGTGAACACGTGCATTCTGGTTTCTCGCCAAGGCTAACCAAGGGAACTTCTACTTTACAAGGCGCAGGTTCCGCCTCACATGGAATACTGTTCCCGTCTCTGGGCTGGGGCTCCCCAGTGCGAGCTTCTTCCATTTAATTGCATCATGATGCTAAAGCCTTTTCGGAAACAGGCTTGTAAGGGAGGCTGGATGTTGTTGAGTCTGCGTGCGAGACGATTCGTAATGACTCTCGAAAACAGCACGTAGACGCGGCTCAGAAAGGAAATCGGTCTGTAGTTCTGCAAGAGAGCATTGTCGTCTTTCTTAAAGAACAATACCACCGCACTTCTGCTCAACGTGTCCGGAGTAGTCCCACCATGGAGGAAGGAATTAAAGAACTTCTGAAAGACTTCAAGTACCTGATTTTCACGCACTTTCAGAAGCTCCGCTGTAATTCCATTCTCGCCTGGGGCCTTGCCGTTTTGAAAGTACTGGAGCGCCATTCTAATCTCTTCCATTGTGAACACGTGCATTCTGGTTTCTCGCCAAGGCTTACCAAGGGAACTTCTGTCAGTCATCTCTCCCATCTCTGCACAGGGAGGATGGCCCATGCCGCAAAGGACAAAGCCGATCTGCTGGGCTCTCTCTTTACGTCCAACTCGACTCTTGATGACAAAGGGGACACACCGCTGACCATCCTGCGGTGTGAGTGCTCCGTGCAGGATGTGCTGTTTAGCCAACACTCGGTGCGCCGAGCAGTCCTCTCCCTGGACGTCAACAAGTCGAGTGGGCCTGATGGCATCCCTCACTTTGTGCTGAAGATGTGTGCTCCAGAGTTGGCACCGGTTTCAACGCGTCTTTTCTGGTACTCCTACTCCCAAGGCGTAGTCCCGAAATCATGGAAGACAGCTTTCGTGCACCCGATACCTAGAAAAGTTAATCGTTCTGATCCGTCCAACTATAGGTCTATCGCCATCACCTCATTGTTCTCTATAATAATGGAATCCATTATTAACAGCCAGCTCATGCAGTACCTTGAGGATCACCAGCTGATTAGTGACCGTCAGTACGTTTCTTCGCGGCTGCTCGGCTGGTGATCTTCTGTCTTCTGAAATGGGTGGAGGCAGTAGAGTCCAAGGGGTAGGCATTGGCTGTTAGTTTGGAAATAGCGAAGGTCTTCAATCGGGTTTGGCACAAAGCGCTTCTTACGAAGCTTCCTTCCTATGGTTGGCTATGGCTTCCCTAGAAATTGTGCAATTGTATCACCTATTTTCTTACAGATCAGAGCATAATCGTCGTAGTAGATGGTGCATGATTCGATTACAAGCCCATTAAAGCTGGTGTTTCACAAGACTGCGTGCTATTGCGAACACTGTTTCTTCTGCATATCAATGACATGTTGCTCACTGGTAACATTCATTGTTATGATTGTGACAGCACTGGTGATGCTTTATACACTGGCCGTGCCAATATTTCGCGGGAAAATGTTTCCAAACACTAGGACAAACTTGTGTCTGAAGTCGAGGCTTTGTTGAACAAAGTCTCGGACTAGGAGCGACTAAATCTAGTCAAGTTCAATCCCCAGAAGTCACAACCCCTTTGTCGTATCTCCTCAGTGTCAAGGCACTCCCTTGTTGCCTCAGCCAGTATCGGAATTCTCGGCGTCGACATATCGAGTGACGTGCAGTTTCGTGTTCACTTGGAAGAGAAGGCCAAATTGGCCTCTAAAATGCTTGGCGTGCTCAGCAGAGTGGGGCAGTATTTCATGCCGGCAAACCGTCTGCAACTTTACAAGGCGCAGGTTCCGCCTCACATGGAATACTGTTCCCGTCTCTGGGCTGGGGCTCCCCAGTGCGAGCTTCTTCCATTTAATTGCATCATGATGCTAAAGCCTTTTCGGAAACAGGCTTGTAAGGGAGGCTGGATGTTGTTGAGTCTGCGTGCGAGACGATTCGTAATGACTCTCGAAAACAGCACGTAGACGCGGCTCAGAAGGGAAATCGGTCTGTAGTTCTGCAAGAGAGCATTGTCGTCTTTCTTGAAGAACAATACCACCGCACTTCTGCTCAACGTGTCCGGAGTAGTCCCACCATGGAGGAAGGAATTAAAGAACTTCTGAAAGACTTCAAGTACCTGATTTTCACGCACTTTCAGAAGCTCCGCTGTAATTCCATTCTCGCCTGGGGCCTTGCCGTTGTGAAAGTACTGGAGAGCCATTCTAATCTCGCTCAGACTGGCGTCCGGGATGTCATCTGAATAGTGCCGGATAAGACTTGCTCTTGGATCGTTACTCAATCTTGCGTGTGGCTCCAACGATGACGTGTACAACTGCCCATAGAATCTCTCAATCTCACTCAAAATCTCAAGTGTCCCGGAAACGATGCTGCCACATTCTGTCTTCAGCTTTGACAGTTGGCTCTTTCTGGCAGACAGATCTCAGGCAAAGACGTTGGATCCTTGGATCCGTTCGATCGCTTCCTCAATATAAGCCAAAGTATATATTTGCAAAGTAGCCAGCCTTTCGGTTTTCTACAGAATGCATTTCGGACAGTGGTGTGCGCAGGAATTGCATAATTTAATTCCTCCCTCTCCTTCGACCATTGGATAACCAAACGTTCGGTCAGTCTCCACCCTTTCGTTGTTAACTTACCACGCATTCGAACTAAATAGTTTGCTACGTCATTCATCATGCGTACAGCATAGGAGTGGAATAAGTTGCCGGCATCTGTCTTTCCATCCGATTACAGTGTGGGTGCCTTCAAGCCAAGAGTGAATAGGCTTTGTTTAGTTAGTGTGCTTCACCATCTTAGGCTACATTACCACTTACCATCTGGTGGGATCATAGATAAGCGATGGCTTAGCAGAATATAAAAAATTCTGTATTGAATTGGCGTAAGTTCCACCGCATGCTTTTGGAGATCTGTATGTTCAGTTGCATGTATACTGTCAAATCTGTGAAGAATGTAGCTTCATCTCCCGTCTGACAGCCATGAGATTAACAGTGTGATCGGAGAGTTTTTGTGTTCTTCTACGTCGGGTCTTATTGAACTTAGTTCCAAGCGCATGGACAGTTTCCATGAGCTTGTCATTCATATCGTCCGCTGCATTGCGGTCTAGGCACTGAAAACGGTTTTGTAACTCGAACTTAACGGTTTAGGGACTTTGGATTAAAGCACGCGGGGACAGAGCGTTGACTTCATTAGACGAGACCTCTCCAACTTTACGTTTACGTTCAGTGTATCTCTAACCATTCGGTGATCATTAACAGTTTTCACCCTCGCAATCACTGAGACATCATTGAATAATTGTTGTCTGGTCATCATAATGAAGTCATTCTCATTTTTGTCGAACCATCGAGGCTCGACCAGGTCAACTTCCTGTGGGCGAGCTCGCACAGCTGCTGTCCCCTTGGGTTCCATTGCCCTATTCCGAATTTCCCTACCTTCAGCTCACTGGTCTCTCTTGTGCCTAGTTTTGCATTGAAGTCTTCCATTAACACCCATTTTATACGTGGTACAGCCACACTGCGGCTATATTATGGTTTTAGCACGAATGGGTCAGCTCAACCGGTGAAGGACCGTTCTCTAACAGAAAAGCAGAGTAAAATAGCAGCTTGACGCTGCTGTGTTTTGTATAGTGAGTGTAGAGACCCGGAGACTCGTTTTACTGGGCACGAGGCATTCCATCTTAGTCCTCACGGGTGACAACATATCTGCATCTTGATTCGTCAAGGAGGATAGATGTAGATGTCTATGGGCCATAACCACTTACAATCAGGTGGACTATCTGCTCGTTTGTCACCCTTATCCTATAAAATCATGGGAGGAATGCATGGCTTTAGAAACAGCCTCATTCATTTCTTTTACCTCCTCATCGGGATGTGCCGAGGTTGGTGCGTAAATCTGTATGACCTTCAGCGAATACAGTTTGGTTATTCTGAGTATAAGGTATACAGACCTTTTTGACACACTTCCAATCTTTACAACGATGTTAACGAGAGACTTGTGGATGATAAATACGACACCTCCTTGGGACAGATGTTCGCCCTCCCGGTAATAGAACAAGTTGCTGGATTCTAGAATTACCGTCTATCCCTTTTTCCAGCTCCAGGATCTTGTCATCAGTCCTCAGTGGGTGTGCGTTGTATGTTTCCAGGTCGAGTCGTCTTAAGTGGCAACCGAACCTCCACCAGAGATTCTTAGCACCCCCTGCCCCGCCGTTACCATGGTCGCTATCGTAGACAGGAATAGCGGGACTACCTGGTACTGTGGGCCGCTTCTTCGCAAATTTCATCATGGGGGATACTTACCATAGTTGCCACGCTTGACGAGCGGGCTGGCAACCGCAGTTTTTTTTTATTTTAATATTGCTGTTATCAGGGATATGCTACTGCCTATCACTGTTTTCCACTATCGCCTCTTACAACACCTACGGGAAGATTTGGGGTAGTGGATATTCTTAACCGCCACTACACGGCATACGACGAAAATATATAAATTTTACTAGATGATAGTACAAAATTGTAGTAATTAAAACAATATATAAAATGAATCTCCTGGCTCCGTGGCGCAGTGGCTTAGCAATGAGTTGCTGCGCTGGGGGGCGCGGGTTCGAATCCCGCACGGAACAAGTATTTGTATGGCCTACAAATGATTGTTCCGGGTCTGGATGTTTGTCCTTGTGAAATTTGTGTTTGTAAACTGCCTCCACGATACAGGAGAAAATCCTAGTGTGGGGGTAACGTTTTATAAAAAAAAAAAATATAGTTATATAAATAAATAATACCATAGACGAAGGCCCTCGGCAGATAGGGGGCTTAGGGTTAGGAAGAAAGAGAAAGAAACCAGATGTCGATGACTATCGAAGGTCACCGTCACATCGTCTCATGTTACCCGAGCAGCTAACCTGGGCAAAACTGTTTGCAAATACAGCTCCAACAATAATTATGTCAGCATACCACATTACACGTCGGTCGCCTCGTTACGCTTTCACTAGGTTCGGCTTTCACGAGGTTCTTAAAAATATCCGTCACACTTAGTTTGTAACATAAATAGTTGCGATTTTGTGTTCATTGAATTTAATGAAAGTGTAATTATTTATATATTTTGTTACTAGTAACCTCTTGGTTTAGGCCCTAAACCTAAACATATACCCTAAACATTAGGGCATAGGCTGCGATAGAATACTAACAAGTCGTAAGCTCGAATCAAATTTTCTACTAATGTCGAGCATCACTTCAACTTGTAGCGTAAGTATATTTAGCTTAGTGGGAGTAATAAATGAAAGTATTAATTATATCATTCTAGTTTTTTTTAAAAACTTTTTTAAATATTTCATTTAGGTACTTAAAAAATCAAAAATCCATAAGTAAATACCGAATACATTATGTTGTACGTAGTGAGGATAAAATACTTTAGGTACGTATGTTTCGGATGTCACGAAAATGCTTGTGTTCAACAAATTTCGTTAATTAATAATAGATATTTCTTAAAAGATAAAAACATGTTGCTGAATGCATTATTAATAGAGCTGAAAAGAAAGTTTGACAAAAAACGGAGATAAGAATAACCAAAACTAATCGAAATACTAGAATAGAATATGCAATAATTAATTGTGTATCTGAGAAATTCTGATATAAAAATATAAAATAATGTTGGAATCATGTTTTTTCATTTGTTTCATAAATTATATTATATTCAATTATATATAATTCCAGAAACAAATAAAAATTCTCTAATGAATTATAGAGAAAATGAAAATTATTTATAAGTTATATTTTTATAAGTCATAGGGGGTCATTGTAGAAGCGTGCTCGTCGTGACCCCTGCCAGCCCTTTTCAGGGCTGCAATTCTACTCAGCTGCGCACCCATGCCAACGAGGGTTAGGGCGTCCCCCCAAGGCGACGCACACCAGCTCGTCCCCGTTGGTGTGGAATGCAGCGCTCAAAGCGGCGATGGGGACCGCCACCCGTCACGCACAGCCCGACACGGCGGAAGGTGGAGGACAGAGTGCAGAGTTGGCACGTGGAATGTTAGAGGAGGCATGAGAGACAAGATGAATGAGTTGATCGAAATAATGAAAGAAAGAGAATTAGATGTCGTGTGTATGTCGGAGATCAAGCAGAAAGGCAGTGGTACTGAAGAGCTCCCTGGCGGGGCGTTAGCTCTATGGTCTGGAGTCCCGGAGAGCGAGAGCGCCTGCCAGGGAGTGGGGGTGCTGCTGTCTTCTCGGTTGGTCGATGTTATGACTGAATATAAAGTTGTGAACTCAAGACTTCTCTGGGTTCGCTTTAAATTGGGACTGACGAAGTTATTCCTTTTCGCTGTTTATGCGCCGGTAGCTTCGTCCTCCAGGGCTGAGCTGGAGGAGTTTTGGGAGAATGTAAGAGAAGTTCTAGATTTGGCTAGGGGAAACGAAAGAATTGTTGTATGTGGTGATTTGAATGGATGGGTTGGTACCGCTCGACCAGGGTACGAGTCGGTACTTGGAAAGTTTGGCGATAAAAGGGTTAATGATGCTGGCAAGCTTATACTGGCGGTGTGCAAGGAAAAGGGTCTTCTTGTGACAAACACTATGTTTAATCACAAGAAAATCCATATGTATACTAGAGAACGAAAGAATGAGAGAAGTATGATCGATCTGTTCCTGGTGGATGACCGACTGCGAAAACAGGTGATGGATACGCGAGTGTTCAGGGGTGCTGACCTGGGAACGGATCACTATCTAGTGATTACTAGATTTAGGGCTCTGTTCGCGGGTTGGCGCTACAGGACGGCAGTAACAGAACCACAGTCGGTCTGTCGCATCCGAAGCTGGAAGCTTCAGGAAGCGGATACTAGGGACAAATATCATGCGAGGGTAGCCGAAAAGCTTGACACCATCGATGGCAGAAAAGAATGTGTAGAAAGAACTTGGCAGAACCTTAGGGATGGAATGGTAAGTGCAGCGGAAGAAGTGTGTGGAACAATAAAAAGAGGCAGTAGTAAAAGAAGAGATGCATGGTGGAATGATGAAGTGAAAGAAGCTGTAAAGAAGAAGAAGAAAGCATGGTTAGACTACTTGGCCTCTAGTAATGGTAAGGATATGAGAGAGAACATGAAAGAAAGATATTGGCTGCAGAAAGTTCACACGAAAGCACTGATTGAGGAAGTGCGTGAAAGGTGTAGAATGGAAGCGGACGAAAGGTTGTCGCACAACTTTAAGGAGAACTCCAAACTCTTCTGGAAAGAGGTTGGAAGGACCCGAAGTGGTGCGACGGCCGTAAGAATGAACAAAGTGCTTTCGAGAACTAATGACGTCCTCTCAGAAAAATCGGACGTCATGCAGCGATGGAGCGAATTTTATAGAGAAATGTATGCGTGTGATGATCTTAGTGAGGGATCCGGGGATGACGCCGTGACTGGTACCCCAGACCCAGACCTCGATGACACTGAGATCATCAGTATGAAAGAGATTGAACGTGCGATTCGAAGTTTGAAATGTGGTAAGGCTGCGGGACTAGACAGAGTTACTGCTGAAATGGTCAAGTATGGTGGGCCTCGCGTCTGGGACAGCTTTCATCTGCTGTGCAATTTGTGCTGGCGGACGGGGGATGTCCCGGATGATTGGCGATCCGCAGTCATTGTGCCTTTATATAAAGGTAAAGGTTCACATTTTGACTGCGGGTGCTATCGGGCGATCAGCTTGACCAGTTTAGCAAGTAAAGTTTACTCGAAGGTTTTGACACGTAGGATGCAAGAGAAATCGGAAAGATTTCTATGGGAGGCACAATGCGGACTTAGACCTGGAAGAGGATGCACGGATCAAATGTTTTCTCTCCGCATGATCACGGAAAAGCTTCTGGCTGCTAACCAGAAGATTTTCTGTGCTTTTGTGGATCTTGAGAAAGCATTTGATAAGGTTGTAAGGAAGAAAATGTGGGAACTGTTGCCGGGGTATGGTGTGGATGGTCGATTGCTAAGGGCTGTGCAGTCTCTTTAATGTGACTGTAAAGCCTGTGTGCGGGTAGGGCATGACCTGTCACCCATGTTTAACGTCCAAACGGGCGTAAAGCAGGGTTGTGTCATGTCTTCCTGGCTGTTCATACTGTATCTCGACAGCTGTTTACAGAAGCTGAAAGATAGCTGTTTGGGTGTGAAATTGGGTGACATAAAAGTAAATTGTCTGCTGTATGCTGATGATGCAGTGCTTATTGCACCATCAGAGGCAGAACTGCAGGCATTAGTCACGTGTATGAAAGAGGAATGTGAAATTAAAGGTCTCCGTTTGAATGCTAATAAAACTAAGGTTCTGGTATTTGAAAGGGACGAAGAGAGAACGAAGTGTGAAATATGGGTAAATCAGGAATGTCTAGAACAGGTAAATGAAATTGTATACTTGGGGAGTGCTTTTAGCCGGGATGGAAGACGTGATTTAGATGTGGACAGGCGTGTCGCTGCCGGGAACAAAGTCAATGGTGCCCTGACTGCGTTAGTCAAAAGGCAAGGCGTAGCGAAGAGTGCACGCCTTGCAATACATAACGCAGTGTTGGTACCGAGTTTGTTATATGGCAGCGAAATCTGGGTATGCCAGAAGAAGCAAGTTGAATGCAGTGGAGATGCGATCTCTTCGTAAAATGTGCGGCGTTACCTTGGCCGACCGAAAGCGAAACGAAGAGATTCGCAATATGGCAGGTTTGAAAGATGACCTTATCACAAAAATTGATAAGGGCATGCTTCGGTGGTTTGGGCACGTTGAGCGAATGAGTGAAGACCGAATGGTGAAGAAAATATATAGCGCGAAAGTTAATATTAAAAGGTGTCGAGGTAGACCGAGACTAACTTTCGAAGACCATGTGAGCAAATTGCTCGAAGAGGGTAGGGTTAAGAGTACTCGGATACCTAGACGTGCATGCATGAAGAAGATAATGAATCTGAAAGAAGCGAAAGAGGTTTGTAAGGATCGTGACACTTGGCGATCTGTTCTCTCTGGCTACCCCGTCAGGGATTGTGCGTGAAGATAAGTAAGTATAGAATCGTTTCATCCCAGCCTTTTTTCGTCGCTGGTGTAAAAAGCCATCGTCCTATAAACAGGGGTACTTCCAAGCCTGAACTTTTTTAAGACAAGAGCTCTTAAAAGTCTGTTTTTAGGTTCTTAAAAAGACTTAAAAAGAGCTACGGGGGCAAATTAGAAAAACTAGTTCGCCTTTCTTTAGCCCATTCACTCTGGTCTCCTGCCAAGTCTGTCTACTCTGTAACTCACTGGGCCAAACTGCAAAGGAGAAAGCCGATCTTTAGGCTCTCTCTTTGCGTCCAACTCGACTTTAATGACAGGAAGAACACACCACCCACCACCCCGTAGTGTGAGTACGCTATGCCGGATATTAATGTTATTTTTCAAGCCACTAACATTTATTGTCATGCAGATGACAGCATTGGTGATATTTGTTACAACGGCCGTGCCAATATTTCTCGTAAGCACGTTGTCGGGTGTCAGAACAGACTTGTTTCTGAAAGAGTATTTGTTGAACTAAGTCTTAGATTGGGAACGATTAATCAGGTTCAGTTTAACCCTCAGAAGACACAAGTTTGCGCGCAGAGGAATTGTTCGGATTAATGCTGACTGCTAAATTCCACTATCTCATATCGCAACAGAATTTGCGTTACCGTCCACACCCGTCTGGATGCTTGACGGTCCACCACTGTGCGATTCACCAGAAGTTTTCTTTCACACACGACATCTTTGTAGAATCGGCTACCACAATATATTTTTCCGAATCTGTACGACTAAGGGATCTTCAAGAAAGGAGTCCTATTTCTAAAAACCTTCTTTTAATAGGCCGGCAATGCCCCTGCAATTCCCCTAGTGGTGCAGTTACTCATGGGTGGCGGTAGGCACTTAACATCAGGAGAGCCGCATGCTCGTTTGCATTTTCCCGCTTTTCTATAAAAATGCGCTACAGCAGTAGCAGTGGGCCTGTCAAGTTGTTCAAGGAACTGAAAATCGATAGGTGAGGTTGATAAGGAACTTTGTGCTTGGTGAATTTTGGGGAGGTTTATATTTACCAGAAAACGCGATGAGCTGTAATAATGATGAATACCTATTAGATGCTGCATCTAAAAATAAAATAAGAAATATCAGTTTATTAGTTTGAACTTCATGCCAGTTTACAATTAAAATTAATAATTTTGTATACAAGACTTTTTAAATCTATATAAATAATTTTCATCCCGGATACTTATTTCACCCAAATTTTATCACCATGTGGTGGTGTCTTAAGAGAATCCTTCACTTCATTTCGCCAAGTAAGTAGGAGGTGACTTTGTAAACAGGCCAGAAAGAGATGAACAGTTAGATAGCGGGATACCACAGTTTAACAACTGGAATATGTTTCATCATTTCATGTTTTGCACCTTTGAATCTGCTCGTTATTGCCGCAATAAGGAGCAGATTCAAAGGTGCGAAACATGTACGAGTAGTAATACGATTGCTAATCCGAGCCGATCCGATCTGCCAAGCGTGGTGATTTAAGTGAATCTTTTTTTACATGATAAAGAAAAATAGAAGCAATTGTATGAGTCCAACCGACTATTATCTTAGAAAAACTTAAAAATGTATATAGTAGTATCCTTACATTCATAAAGATACATAAGGATGAAGGATATTATCTATTTTAGCAATTCATATTCGTACATAAGTTTTATACATTACGTTAGAGCGTTTACGACGCAAGGCAGCATGAAATCTAATTTCAAATCGAAAAAGATCCCGTGAGTAAAATCTGTCTCGGCAAATCTATCACGATTGCAAAAGGATTTGAAAATGTAATTTGCTTTTTATATTATTTTTTAACTTGACGTGAATATATAATATATTTTCCGTAACATAGTAGAAAAAATAAATACTGTAGAAGTAGTTTGGGTTAAAACAACAGACTACTTATATGCTGTAGGGCTCCTCTTCTGTCCCTATTTGTATCTTCTCAATTTCAGAACACAGCCTTCAACGCCTCAGCTAGTATCGGAATTTCAGACACCAACATAAAGAGTGACGGGGAGGCTAAATTGGCCTCTAAAATCCTTGGTGTCCTCAGTAAACTGAGACATAAACATACCCGTACACCACCCAACTTTACTGCAGCTGTAAAATTACACCATGTACGTATGATCGACATCCCACCATGCAACTTTCTGCCAAGGACGACCGCTGGCGACAATAAATTTCACAATGTGAATTTATTGTCGCAGTGGTTTTATCCGAACCGATCGACAAATATTTAGGGGCCTTCAAGAAAAGAGCCTTTTCCTTTCAAAATGCCGGCAACGCACCTGCAGTTCCTCTGGTGTTGCAGATGTTCATTGACAGCAGTAATTACTTACCGATATTATCTTTTATATCGTTTATCTCCTCTTTTATTTAAAACTAGTATAGTTTATATTATATTGTCAACTATATTCGTATGGACAAAAATGTATTGTAACAGAAATAATTTCATCAACATCACCATCGTCATCATCATCGTTCTCAGCTGACGTGAATAGTTGGACATAGACCTCATACAACAAATTTAAAATAAAATTCGAATAAAGATTATATTTATTTGACGAAAAATTTAATTTTCCTATTTCACTAGAAATCCCATTATAAGAAAGTTTTCATCTGTTTCATCTATCAACGACAATTGAGTGAAGTGATCAAGAGTGACAGTCAGAAGGGTTGATCTTAGATCATGGTTTCAAACTTCGTATAATTGAAAGTTATCAAGTGCGTAACTCTCCTAAGTCCTAGCCCACGGTTTTTTGCTTTGATTTAATAATAATGTGGCTTCCCATCAATATGGTTGATAGGGCGATGATTTGCGTCATACTTGTGACCAGTTGCTGCTGAGGCTGGACTGCTTGGGTTCGCTATACGCTAATAAGCTCCAAATTATTATTCCATCCCATATATACAGAACGATATGCAATATATAACTTTCCTATACAGGAGTTTCTTTCGCGCTTTTTACTCCGGACAGAGAAACTTCATTTCAAAACGGTAGTAAATTTAGTAGGCTTAAAAAAGAAATTCGATAAACTAAATTTATGTACTTACGTCGAAAAAGTTAAGATATTTCATTTCATTGGGATTCGAAACTCTACTAGGATCCGCGGCGTAATACCCTGTAACTCTGAACCCTGAGCCAAGCAATCTTTAAAGAAGCGTATTTTACAAATAAAAAGTTGTATTATCGAATACTTATTTTTTTAGCTACTCCTCTTACAAACTCAGTAATTCATTCATAGGGCAATATATAATACGATCTTAGAACATAGTTGCGGAAAATATACAAAGTCTGACTCTCATCACTTCACAGCTTTTTCTAAAATTAATTTTATTATCAATTATACATTCTATAGAGCTGTGGTAGCTCAGATAGTTAGCGCTCGCTGTAAATTTCATAGTACGCGAGCAACTCGTGTTCGAGCCCCGCTGGCACCAATGAAATTGTTAATTGCGATTTTAAGTGCTGATTTACCACGTGTTCGGCGGTGAAGGAAAACATCGTGAGGAAACCTACATATCAGAATAATAAGAAAAAAAAAATCGAAGACATGTGTAGTTCACCAACACTCATTGGGGTAGGGTAGCGAAAATTTCCTTGCCTAAAAACCCTCTCAGAAATGAGGGGAGGCCTGTGCCCAGCAGTGGGACATATATGGACTATAACTTTAACTTTAATTTTTTTTAGACATTCTATGTATTTCATATATTACACATGTGCAGTATAACAAAAATATATCTTGAATAAAAATCATTCTATTTTATTCTTTGTGCCTCGTCTAGTGTCGTAAATTCTCCGAACACAAGCAAACCGAGCTTGATCCCCGGTGCCGGTACCAGGAAAAATTATTTTATGGATATAGAATAAGTCTTCTAACCCACTGGAGTGTTTAATGCTCCATAACCGTCCGGAATACGTCTGGGATATAACTTTATGTTCCCTTATTTTAAACTACATACAAACGTATTTAACTTATGCTTAGCATCGTGTATAAGCAGTAAAAACATAACATTTGCTTTGATAATTTTCATAAATAAAGGTAATCGCTCGATTAGAAGGTCATTATTAACAAACAAAATTAATAACCATTACCGTTACAGTATATTAAAGTCCACTGATCAACAGACGCCTACCCCATAGATTGCCGCATAGAGGGAATATTTGCTATAGTTGCCACGCTTGGCAAGCGGGTTTGCAACCGCAATTTTTTATTTCTAGTCATTATTATGAAGACGCTGCTATCTATCTCCTGTTGTTTACGTCTGTCAGCTCTTACAACACCCATGGGATGATATGGGGAGATATTTTTACACCGACACTACTAGGTAACTTTACATTAATAAATATAATAAATAAACCAAAACCTTCGTAATCAGACTATACATATCCATAGCTAGACATAGTCTTGTTTTATTTAAAAAAAGTATTTGCCATAATCGCCATTTGGATTTTGATAAAGCATAAAAAAGTATTTCTCTTTTAAATGTTTTTGTTCTATATTTCATGAAATTCCAAGGTGGGAAATGGAAATAAAGGTTAAAAACTTGTTGAATTAATCAACTGATGCCTTCATGAGCATTCATTGAGTACGTGATAAATGGTTGCACACAATGGCTCAACAATGAAACGGGTACCAGATACTATTATTACGACAAAACCTTTGTTTTCTGGTCGTTTTAATTATTCTGATCTTTTTATTTATTTCGTTCGTTTTAAATTAAAAATCATAAATATCATGTTTGTACAAAATAAATTACAGCTTAATTTTTAAAAACTTAATATGTGACAATTTATTTATATCTCAAGTACATCGCAGATATTAAAATAATGTAATTGTATTATTTTTTATAACAATAAAAATCTTTAAATATTACCATTGTTGGTACGTCTGTTAGTGATCGTGTAACTTCGAAACGACTTGACCAATTGACCAAATTCATACCTACACTTTATTTGCGTTGTCGAGACGATTGCTTACAGATACCGTGGGATATGCGATGCAATATATAGTACTTAATATTGTTATCAAGAAATATTTATGTGAAAACATGTACGTGTACTTCAACGGTAAGGAAAGGAATTTAGTGGAATTTGAGTAACACTTAACATAATAGTTCCTAATTAAAATATATCAAAGTCAGGTTTGAATAGGTTGAATAGGGTTGCTGGAAATTATTAAATTATAATCATGACCCTGCTAATGCTATATTGTCACTTAAACAGCCATGTCATTGTAATAACGTCCTGTGGGAATATTAATCAACGATTAATTCGTGTTTTTGAGAGAATTTTTCGAATATAAAGTGAAACTTGGTGCTTACGAATAATACTCATTGTTATAATGTATGGATAACATAGTAATTATTTAGGATTGTGAATTTGATTTTTCGATTTCTTACGTCAACGTTCATACAAAGTTATCGCGGCATGTATGAGAAACGTCAAATCGGGCTTTTTAAATTGTCGCGAGCATAACGTCACTCAATTGTTTTGCCTCCCCGGAACCCCTCCACTAAAATTTAAATTTTACTGTTTGGTAAAATGGTGAAGTGTGATTGAAAAGTGGTTCAAATTGACTTTTAAGTATTATTACGAATCGTTTGTATGGAAATATAGAAAAGTGTTGTTTTTAGACATTTCCAGGCAATTTTTTAAATGTTTCTTTCCGTAAGAACCATCTTCGTACTTCAAGGAATATTATAAAAAAAGAATTAGCGAAATCGGTTCAGGTGCTCTCGAGATTAGCGCTAAGCAACACATTCAGCGATTCATTTTTATATTATAGATAATTTTGCATTTTTGTTTTAGCAGTACCCACTCTCTTAGCTTGTGACATAGGGCGAAAACATCATTAACAATTTAAAAGTATTTTAAGTTTGGGCACCTTAACTGGCACTCAATTGAAACAGTACCTACAATCAAGTAGTAAAACTAAATCTGCCGGCCTGATATGTATTTGATATACTTTTATTATATCAAATATACCGAATATAATCTGGGCGTCTTCAAGGCAAGAGTGAATAGGCTTTTGTTACGATAAGACAGTGCGATTTACCATCTAAGGCTGCATCACCACTTACCACCAGGTGGGATTGTGGTCAAGCACTGGCTTATAATAAGTAAAAAAAAATTACAAAAAATACGAAAATAATTTCTAGAAAGAGACGAATAAAATTAAGTGAAATATTTTTGGGTAATTAATTTTGTTATGGAAAAATGTATGTAAAACCCTGAGGTTCTCTAAATGAAGACAGGTGCAATTTTACTTTAAAATGGAATAAGTATCTAAACTCCTATTCTATATAAAGACTCCGCTCTAGACACTAGCTGACGATGTCACCGACTATGAGCGACTACACCAGGACGCAGGTCGCATATTTTCCATATGCTATTTAATCTCATTCATTCAGCACTAAATATGTTCACCAGACTAATAGCTACAATGATATCTAATTGTCTACTAAAGAATTTATCTCTCCTGTAATTGTTTTCTTTTTTTAAAAAACGTTACCCCCACACTAGGATTATCTCCTGTGTCGTGGAGGCAGTTTACAAACATAAATTGCACAAGGACAAACATCCAGACCCGGAACAATTATTTGTAGGCCATACAAATACTTGTTCCGTGCGGGATTCGAACCCGCGGCCCCCAGCTCAACAACTGATTGCTAAGCCACTACGCTACGGAGCCGTCAATTAACCTAAAATTAATGTGTTTACGTATTCTACTATAATGCCATCCTGGCAATCTGACAGAGACTGTTAAATAAGTGTTATTTTTAATGTGTTCGATTTTTATCTGTTTTCTGATCGTTAGAATAAATAAATAAACCGCAAAAACCTAATCACAATAAAAGGTAAATTCAGAAAAAGCAAAGTTTATAATAAAACTATTAAATTAAGCTTTCCTACGCAGAAGACGACAAATTAATGAGATCAGACGCCCGCAGATAAATTTTGAATTAAACGTTAATTACAGGAGGTCTCCGAGCGTGAGCCAAGAAATTCTTATTAGTTCATTATAAAATTTATTACAAGGCAATTTAAATATTCAATTTTTACTCTGAAACACATTTAACATCATATAATAATCTTTTTTAAACATAAACATTACTTTTAAAGAACATAAATTATTAAATGAGTATTTTAAAAGATTATTCTAACATGATTGTGTTGTCTAGGACTTGGCATATTCTATACTCGATTTTTACGACACTCTGCGGAGCATAGAATAAGAATATACTACGCTCCGGAGACAATGAATTGATGGATTATCGTACCTTGCATCGTCGCGTCAAATATTTATTATGATGCAACTTTTTTAAGACTTTGTTACCTTTTAATATAAAATATTTTATAGCTGTATATATAGTATAAATAGTAGTGCTCGCTTTCATATCACCTCCTAAGATTATAGCAAAAAGGGATAACATCTCTTCACAACGCCAGTAAGTGAAACCGATCAGAAAGTACGCGGTCGTTGACGAATCAAGCTACTAGCTCTGGATGGGGTCAAGTGGAAGGAACTGACACTGGGGTGCCTCCGCCCAGGCTTGAGAACCGTATTCCACGTGAGTCCGAACTTGCGCCTTGTAAAGTTGCAAATGGTGTGCCGGCATGAAATACGGTCCCGCTCTACTAAGCACGCCAGTCAATTTAGAAGCAAATTTGGCCTACCCTTCCAGATTCCACGGAACTGAACGTTATTCTATTCGTCGACAATAAGGATTCCGATGATGGCTGTGACAACAAGGAGAAGTTTAGGAGATACGACGAAGGGGTTCTTTTTAAGGGATGTACTTATTTATAAGAATTTATGATTTCAAAGAGTACCTTGTGGCCGTGACATCGTATGAAATTTCGATGTATCGTATAGCCCTATATTAATATTCCAATAAGTCGCATCTTATTGGGTATCCGTACATCCTGCCCTATAATAAGTTAATAATTCCCGTGTTAATTAATCATTTAAAATATAATGACAACCTGCATTAAAAATAACATATGCGCAGTAAGCCCCAAGTCGCTGAAACTACCGAGCGACGAAAGATTATAGGCTCACTCTGTAGTTAACAAACAAATTTCCCGTTTAACGGAATAGTTGAAAAGGCCTCATCATGGCCATCCACATGGCCTTATCCTACTGAGTTAAGGGCTTAAAATGCTTTCAAGTTTGATTGAATTATGCTTACGTTAGTACGTTTAGGTAATCTGATCCTGATTTCCATTTTCCATATAAATTCCCAACGAACGATTATGATACTATAAATAATTTTAATAAGGATAGTATATTAATTCATTTTTAGTATATAAATTTCTCTTAAGACTTCTTCTTCTTTTTCTTCAGTTAACTTCCTTTTGTATATCGCCGCTGAATAAATTTTATTTACAGACAGACAAGTCAAGTTAGGACACAATTGCCAATATATAACATATTATATTGAATAAAAATATTTTTATGGATTTAATCTTTTCCACTTAGTTTTAATTTCGGAAGTTGCGGGTGCTTTGCAGCACGCATGGCCATGTGGAGCCTAAGGTGTTTGACTGATGTCATAGTATAACTATTTTTAAAGAATAACGGTGACAAACGAGTACATAGTCCACCTGATGGTAAGTGAATGCCGTGACCCATTGACATCTACATTCATTCTCTATTTAATTAGTGAATTCTCAGCACCATGGACTTAAAAAGAATGAAAAAACATTTTGTTCGTAACCTACTTGTAATATATAATATTTTCAAATTTTATTAAATCCATAAATTTAAAAGTTAGTCGTTGTTTCATAGAGCACGAAGGATCTGATCGGAAAACATCTGACTGCCGAGCTTCAGCCCGTCAAAACAAGCATTGCATGACAACAAGTTTCGGATTCCGCACCTACGTCAAAGTGACCGAGTGAAGCCGGATAGTCGAGTGTGTTCCTGCTGTACTACCATATTTCAGAGGAGTCACAAACAAGATTGGCAACATCTTAAAGCCAGTTTCCATTAAAAACTTCTACAAGCCGCCAAAGAAGAATAGTCAATCTTTACCATCCGTCAAGTATAATATATCCCTCTACAAGATGCAGGAGTGTACAAGTTCGATTGTGAATGTGGTCTCTCTTGCATAGGACAAACAAAATGAATCTATAAACGTATATATATATATATATATATACATATATATAGATGGATCCATAGCGTAGTGGTTTAGCAATGAGTTGTTGCGCTGGGGGTCGCGAGTTCGAATCCCGCAAGGAACAAGTATCTGTATGGCTTACAGATAATTGTTCCGGGTCTGGATGTTTGTCCTCGTGCAATGTATGTTTGTAAACTGCCTTCACGATACAGGAAAAATCCTAGCGTGGGATAATGTTTTTATAAATAAAGAAAAATTATGAAAAAGGAATCTATAAAACCTGCGCAAAAGAATATTTAGCTTACGTGAGGCACCGACGTTCCGGGAAGTCTGCAGTCTGTGAACATGTTAAAGATCGTCCCCGCCATTAATTTATAAGTAGATTCATTCTATACAAATAAATAAAATTTAAGTGTCTGTTCGTAATGTCAAAATAACAGCTTTTTACTAAATGCATATGAAAGTGCATACAGTACTTATAACAAATACACAATTTTTAAAATTTTTGTGCCTTTCTGTCTGTCTGTCTGTTTGTTCTGGCTACTCTCCGAAACAGCTGAACCGATTTTGACGAGATTTTCACTGTCAGATAGCTGATATTATAAGGAGTAACTTATGCTACTTTTATTTTAGAAAAAGAATTAGGGTTTCGCGCAAAAAAAATTAAACCCATGAAATCCAGTCGTAATAAATTACACGCGGGCGAATTCGCGGGAAACAGCTAGTAATTAATAAAATTAAAGCCAAACCCTAATATACCACTGCAAAGCTTCAAGGTACTAAAAGCTTGTTCTGCGTAGATCAGATCAAAAATTAATGTTCAAAACCTGAAGGTAGCCCCTCATCCCCCGTGACCATAAATGCTAAAAAAAAAACTTTTTAAAATACCAGCTTTTATTTAAATGCGATAAAAAATAAACGTATCCTTTAAAACTTTTACTATCAACTTATAACGTCATTACACAATTTATATGATGTAAAAACTGGTCGCGAGATTTACCTGTGTAGTTAAACAGGATCTGATTGATTTTAATTTTTAATATTTTCAAACCAATAAATACGAGTACTTAAATCTGGCGACAAGCTTTTAAATCAAATAAAATATTTTTTTTATAAATTTTTTTTTGTTTTTTCTTAATAAAACGTTATATAAATTGTGTAATGACGTTATAAGTTGATAGTAAAAGTTTAAAAGGAAAAGTTTATTTTATTCTTTTTAGCGCATTTAAATAAAAGCTTGTCTTTAAAAAAGTTTTTTCTTTACTTTTAATTTATTTTTTAATTTTCAGTTATCGCGCTGGATACGTTTCTCAGTCTGTGCATCTCATTCAACGCATTATTGTTGCAAGGATTTCTGTAATATATCCAATGGCACTATTCACCAGAACTTTGGGCAAGTTTCCCAACCTATTTACAAACTTTTGGACGAATTGACATCATGTTACACCCTGATACCACTCACGTCCTCGGCACGGTCTCACCTTGACTTGGATGTTTGGAAGAATGTGCCACTTATTTTAGCTTCAAGCTTACTTGTGCCTTACGAAAAAAAGTTCCGGGTATGATTTTGGAGTTAGGTATTTTTCTCTTAGCCAGGTTACAAACCAATGCTGTTGACGTCCATCTCGCCAATTTACACAAGTTAAAGTTAACCAACCGATGCTCTAGACTCGAACAATTCGACCCCAATATCATAATCGAGAACACCAAAAACCCCAGTACAATTTCAGACGGATCGGAACAACGGAGTTTATGATCACCATCTTATTTTTTAACACACATTGGTATTCTCAGCAAGTCCTTTCATTTGATACCAATATTGTAGGAAAGCATAAACAACTTAGTCCACCATCTTTAGAAGTCCGCCATATTGAATTTAGAGTAACGTCACTATATTTTTTTAAGTTAAACTCAGCAAGTCCTTTCATTTGATACCCATATTGTAGAAGTGAGTTAAAAATAAATAGTCCGCCATCTTGGATGTTCCGCCATTTTGGATTTAGAATGACGTTACATAGCTAACCTTGCATTGTTATCCAAATTTAACGTGCATAAAATATTTCAGCTCTATTGGTTGAAGATATCTGCTTCAAAATTGAGTTGCAAGATTCCATCCGAACAAACATAGTTACATTGCAAGTTAAATAGCTTGTAAAAAGCACCCGAAATTTTTGTGAATAGAAAATTAAAATTAATCGCGATAAAATTGGTAAAATCGGTTTCATTTAATAAAAATTAACTTATAGGTGATAGAGCCACAAACATATTTACGAACATCCAAACAAACTTTCATATTAGTTGGTTTAGGATAGAACTAGTAGCATGGGATCCAAAGCAGATGGTAGCACAAACATCTACTCTTTTGAGATTAATTTTATTTAATATTCTATATATTATATAAAAGGAGATATCCTAAGTGACTGACTCATTTATAAACGCACAACACAAACTGTTAGACATAGAAATGTGAAGTTCGGACAGTAGCTGCCTTTTACGACGTAGGCATTCACTGAGAAAGGATTTTGAAAAATGAAGAGGATGAGATAGGACGTCACAGTTTATATGAAACGTATTTTTATATTTACGAAAATGTAATCTTAAATTGTTAAGACGGTAATACAAATGATGTGTGAAAACAATGCTTTCTTAAACTTACGAGGTTTTGTAGATACCCATAAAACATATAAAAATACATTAAGACTTGATACGACAACGTAAAACTTACAAGGATCGTCTCCTTTCTAGAAAACTCTTTTACTGTTATAGGCATTTCCATGCGTTTTGATATACACATAGCTATTAGACGATGGTATTTTAAAACTATTAGGATTGAACTGACTTTGTATCAAGGGAAATCTTGTGATGAATCAATTTAATGTTTATAGTCTTGAAGATTGGTATACTTTTTAAATTACAGAAAATGGTAATGTTGAGGATGATGTTATGCTGCAGTTAACATCATCTCCTTTTGAAGGAACTCTTTAATTTAACTGGTATCGACTTAAAGTTTCATATAAATGTTGTAGTTAGAATAGAAAAAAAATTGCACAGTGAAATCATTTGCAAATAAATTAAAAATTAGCTGTTTATCCCGAAAACATAACTTCTAACGAGTGTACATGCTCCATTTTTTTTTCATTATAACTTCAAGAATGTCAAGTTATTGTTAGCATATACAGTAAATATCACGAACTGGTCATGGAAATACACCAAAATAAGTTAATAATAAATAAAATCGGAGTATTTGTACGATTTATATATGGTCAAAAAATTCTTTAATAACTAAAAGTTTTAAAAAATTGATAGAAAAGAGAGCATGTTAGTCTAGATAATTTTAACAAGATACTGCAAAATGCAAATCACTTACCTATTCGGAATGCAGTTGCTATTGATCACAACATATGAACCAGGGAAATTCAGAGAGACTTTCTACCATTTTGCACACATTATTTTATCATTATGAGTAATAGGTATGTCAATTTATTTTGTATTCCTTGTTAATATATTAAGGGGCTACTCCATGCGAACGACCTTGAGCATTTGACCGGCGCGCCGCTCGCTACAATATATTGCTTATGAAATATATAAGACGCCACCTATTGTAGGTACGAACGTAGTATTATTTTCTCAACATCAATAAACTAATTAATGGAAATTACACACAGCGTACAACGATAAATGTATTTTAATTTTTTTATTCGGTATATTAGTTGCATTATATTAGAATTATGTATTTTCATATATTATCTAATTATGAAATTTTATAATTAATTATATATTAAAAATGAAGCATTGAAAATTGTGAGTTTAAAAGATACCTATTCACTGTAGGTAAATAAATAGATACCTCGCCTTTTGTACAAATATTTGTTGCAATAAAGAATAAATAAATAAATAGCATGTTTCGTAGATGTGTTTTTGATTATTGTCAATTTTTACGTGTCACGTATTGAAAAGTAAGATACCTACCTACAAATTTTTGAACTGAGCACCTTGTAACTTAGCCTGCTTATTACTTATGCTGGCAGACATTATCCTCGCCCCAATGATTGATGAGGATGAAAATCAATTTTATTTCAACATACGTAATTATATTTATTTATACATAAGGGTAATTTTAATAAAGGTAATACAAAAATCAACAAGAAGTATAAGGGTTCAATCTTTCAATTTCAATTGTAAAAAAACGTTAACTCCATACTAGGATTTTCTCCTGTGTCGTGGAGGCAGTTTACAAACATAAATTGCACAAGGACAAACATCCAGACCCGGAACAATTATTTGTAGGCCATACAAATAGTTGTTCCGTGCGAGATTCGAACCCGCGGCCCCCAGCGCAGCAACTGATTGCTAAGCCACTGCGCCACGGAGCCGTCGCCGGGTTATAGCTAAAGTGACCATACGTCCCGTTTTGAACGGGACTGTCCCTTTTCTCGGTCACCTGTCCCATTGTCCCCAAACAAAGCTCCGAGACACAAAATTGTCCCGTAACTCGTTGGATGGAAGTATTCAAAGTCAACAATCTTCAACATATTTTTTTTTAATCGAATATATTTTATGTCTACCTGGTACGAATGCTCAGGTAGAAAGAGTATTTTTTTATTTTGAATAATTTGTGGACGTCTGAAAGAAACACTTACGGTTCCAGAGTTCTAAAGGCGATGTTGTTAACAAAGATAACAATAAAAGAACTTGAGCAGAATTTTATTCTTATCTAAAATCATCACCAACTTTATTAAAGCAAATTTAATCCACTGACAAATGTAATTAATAATTAAAAAAATATGTTGCATTTAATAATTACCGTCTATACCGAATATAATTTTATAGTGAATACTAATTGTATAAAGTTATAGTTTTTAGAGTATAAATAAACCCATGTCCTGTTTTGAGTTAAAAAAAATAAATGGTCAGTTTAGTCTTTTTAGTTAAATTTAGTTTTAAAAATTTTTAGTTAATAGTAAAAAGTAGGTATATTAGTACCTACTTAGATACTTTTTACCGAATTATAAGTATAAAACACCTTATGTACTCAATTATTTTTGAAAACGAAGAAAAAACAAGCAATAAATAATATACTATATTTTAGCAAAAAACTATAACTTAGTAATACTAATTATAACTTATAACATAAATGAAAAACTCATAACTGACTTTTTGGCCGACCTAGGATTCGAACCCGGGATCTCATGATCAGCAGTCGCACTACTACAACCACTAGATCAACGAGGCAGTACTATACCTAATAAGATATTGTGGTTGGGTGATAATATTGAATTAGCCTTTTATAGTGTAAATTATAATATTTGTCGAAATTTTAATTATGGATTCGAACCTTACATGCTAATGGTGCTTCATTTTTTTATTTGCATTTACTTCAAAGAAAATACACGCAAAAAGCTTCATCGCGCAGTAAAAAAACACAACAAATATATGTATAACTAATACGAAAAATTATACCAAAAACAAAAAATAATACTACCTATAAATAACCTAATAAGTAATAATATTATCGACTGAAACGACGTGAGCGTATGCGCTGCTCGACGCTCTAACGACACGGGCTTCACGTCGAAGAGCTCAGCGCTCACTGACTTCAGCAAGCCCGTGAGCAGTGAATATGCCCAGATTTTAAAATAATTTCTTAATAAAATCAAATTTTGGTCTTTTGAAAAAAAAAAATTACTATAGAAATGTTCATTAATAAATTGCCTATCTATTAGTGTAAATCGCAAAATAAAATAATACTTACTTTACGAGGAGATGCTTGTTATCAATAATAATTTCACATTTATGTGGTTTCGTTGTAAGGAGATTATATTAATATTTATCCCTTTAAAAAAATTGGATATAGCTTTTATGGAATCAAGATTATGTAGAAATATAATGTGTTTTTTATTTGTTGATATATCTTTTAAATAAAAAGTAGATAGCTCCTAAAAACCGCACAAATAACGACTAGCGCGACATTTTGCTCAACCTGCGCCTTAAATGAACCCGTCAAACAAATTTTACCACACCGCCTCTTTTTGTTTTGATCAATATAACATCACAAACAGAATGCCTCTTCTTAGAATGTATTGTTGTTATTATTGTTTCTGTTATTATTATTGTTCTTTACTTTATTATTTTTATATTTTAATTTATGTATTGTCTCCTTATTTCCATAAAGAAAAAAAGTTTAATATAGTCACTACTTTTTAGCTGAAAATTGAACTAATACGGAGGACTAGGTCAATGTCAAAGACCACAGACCAAAAGATAATAATTAATAATAACTTAGTTACCTACTTTGTTATTAATTATTTTCTTTTTAAATAGTTAGAAATAGGTAACTATTATTACACACTTTTCTTTAATCAAGGTAACTTTTTAGGGATATTTAGGTAATTGATTAGAAACTCCACTAATACAAAATTACTCTGTGATCCACTACTGTAAATTAAAATTTTCTCTGTGTTCCACTAGCAACACTGATTAGTATTTGAGTAATATTATTAGTAATAATTGTAACTCTCGCAAGATCTTAAATGTAACCTACCTATGTTTGTCAAATAAACTATTCTGAATCTGATTCTGAGAATGAGTTTGTTTACATATAAAATTCTAGTTTTAGCATTAGTGACTTTATTTTATTTTATAAAAATGAGATGGTGCACAGTAGTGATATTGGAAAGAAACTAACTTTTCATGATTCTGAAGATAGTGTAAAAAAATAAGTCATTTCGTCAAATTGTTCTCGATATATTTTGAAAACACTACTTTTTTATCACAGACGGCGACGAATAAAAAAATCATTGGACTCATATTTATAATAATACGTATTGTAAAACTTTATAAAAGTAAAATAATATTCTATAGTGTTTCCATATTAATGTGCGTTTCTTTATGCATAAAAATAATAAACCAGATTTAATGAGTTGGTAGCGTGCCTCTCTGCTTCGCGTTCGGGGTGTGCACAATATACAAATTTATTTGCTAATTTAATTTTAGGCTCGAGTAGCCTCCACGGTACAGGACAAAAATCTAATGAGTAACGCTTAAAAAATAAGAAGTTTGCATAGTCTTGTTCAGGTATTACTGCTATCGGTATTACTTTTTCACAAATCTAGACAGATGGCATTGTGTCAGCCTATTTTGGAAAAGACATGGGGTATGCACCGGCAATGTGTGTATTCGTATATTTACACAAACTAATTCAAGCCATTTTAAACCTCCAATACTCAAAAACTATTAGACCTACACACTTGTAGTTTCAAATACCTAATAAGGTATTTTTTAATACATAGAATCGCAAGTTCATGACGAAAACTATTACAGTTTTTGGCTTATGCTATTTTTGTGTCATTGACTCATGACTCATGAAAAACCTAAGCCACTTCTAGGTTACTTAGAAACTTGTAATTTTGCATGAAGTATTTTTTGTATTTTTATATAAAGAAAACATCTAAACAATGCAAGTGATGTATATTCAGTGTCAAAAAAGTTAATGGTGCGGTTAATTTCAAGTACTGTGCTTAAAACGAACCGCACCAATAAATAGAAAACACTGGAGCGTAAACAAAAGAATAAAACGTTAGATAGAATTGATTTAGATTAATAAAAGAATAAAAGGATTTTTAAAAAAATTACGATATCCCGCTAAATAAATAAACGACGTGAAAAACGACTTTCGCGGTTGTCTAAATGGATAAAAAATAAATATATAATGGATAATAAAGTTGAGTTATGAACGGGTGTCAAGCAGTTCAATTTGTTAATTCAAAAATACTAATGTCCAGTTGTTAATTATCCAGTCGTGAACCAAAATTCAAGTCTAGTCAGTGACTATTATATGCTAAATTTAATTAAATCGTTAGTTAGATTTTTTAATTATTTTATATTAGGGCAAGTCTCTCTAGCGAATACAATATAAAAAATTAAGCTATTAATTTTCATTATAAGAATTTTGTGAACAAATTTGGCAATAAATGAGAAATAAATACATTTAAGAACATTCCTTATGTAACTAATCTTCATTAGCTTCAAGTACTCAATAAAAAAATTATTTATTTATTATTGTTGTTTATTTATTGACGATTACGATTTATTAAAACAAATAAGTCTATGAGTTATGTTTTTGAATTCGTTCATTTATTATATAATTTTTATATGCCATGAAAAATTAGTAATTTTTCTTACTTTCAAAATTATCATAAAATGTGTGGATTTCAAAATAAAAAAAAAATCTAAAACACTTGGGTGTAAACCCAGGAAACAGGCAGGAGATGGGCAGCAGCATCTTCCTGATAACAACAAACTTACAATAAAAAAACTGCGGTTGCCAACCCGCTCGCCAAGCGTGGCAACTATGGCAATATACCCCCCATGATGAAAGTTACGAAGAGACGGCCCCCAGTCCCCGGCGGCCCCGCTATTCCTGGCTACGGTGGCGACCATGGTAACGGCGGGGCAGGGGGTGCTAAGAATCTCCGGTGGAGGTTCGGTTGCCACCTACAACGACTCGACCTGGCAACATACAACGCACGCACCCTGAGGACTGACGAGAAGATTGTGGAGCTGGAAGAAGAGATAGACAAGTTACGCTGGCATATTATAGGATTATCCGAAGTCCGAAGAGTGGGGGAGGACACGGTAATCCTCGAATCCGGCAACTTGCTCTATTACCGGGAGGGCGACCATCTGTCCCAAGGAGGTGTCGGATTTATCGTCCACAAGTCTCTCGTTAACAACGTTGTAAAGATTAAGAGTGTGTCAACGAGGGTTGCGTACCTTATACTCAGAATCACCAAACGGTATTCGCTGAAGGTCATACAGGTTTACGCACCAACCTCGGCACACCCCGATGAGGAGGTGGAGGAAATGTATGAGGATATCTCTAGAGCCATGCATTCCTCCAAAACCCAATATACGGTGTTAATGGGAGACTTCAATGCAAAACTAGGCACAAGAGAGAACGGTGAGCTGAAAGTGGGGAAATTTGGAATAGGGCAACGGAACCCAAGGGGCCAGCAGCTGGCCGACTTCATGGAGAAAGAGGGACTCTTTATGATGAACTCTTTCTTCCAGAAGCAGCCCCACAGGAAGTGGACCTGGTCGAGCCCCGACGGTTCGACAAAAAATGAGATCGACTTCATTATGATGACAAGACGACAACTGTTCAGTGATGTCTTAGTGATCGCGAGGGTGAAAACCGGCAGCGATCACCGAATGGTTAGAGGCACACTGAACCTAAACGTTAAGTTGGAGAGGTCTCGTCTAATGAAGTCAACGCTCCGTCCCCCTTGTGCTCTATTCCATAGTCCCGAAACCTTTCAGCTCGAGTTACAAAACCGTTTTCAGTGCCTAGAAGACGGCAATGAAGTGGACGATTTGAATGACAAGCTCGTGGAAACTGTCCATGCGGTCGGACCTAAGTTCTGCAAGACCCGCCGCAGAAGAACACAAAAACTCTCCGATCACACTCTTAATCTCATGGCTGTTAGACGGGAGATGAAGCTACATTCTTCAACAGATTTGACACCCTACAGGCAACTGAACAGACAGATCTCCAAATGCATGCGGCGGGACTTACGCAACTTCAATTCAGCTCGTATTGAAGAAGCGATCGAGCGGAACCAAGGCTCCAAAGTCTTTGCCAGAGATTTGTCTGCCAGAAAGAGCCAACTGTCAAAGCTGAAGACCGAATGTGGCAGCATCGTTTTCGGGGCACCTGAGATTATGAGTGAGATTAAGAGGTTCTATGGGCAGCTGTACACGTCATCGTTGGAGCCGCACACAAGTGTGAGTAACGATCCAAGAGCGAGTCTTATCTGACATTATTCCGATGATATCCCGGACGTCAGTCTGAGCGAGATTAGAATGGCTCTCCAGCACCTTAAAAACGGCAAGGCCCCAGGCGAGGATGGAATTACTGCGGAGCTTCTGAAAGTGGGTGGAAAACCGTTACTTGAAGTCCTTCAGAAGCTCTTTAATTCCGTCCTCCATGGTGGCATTACACCGGAGGCGTGGAGCAGAAGTGCAGTGGTCTTGTTCTTGAAGAAAGGCGACAACGCTCTCTTGAAGAACTACAGACCGATTTCCCTTCTGAGCCGCGTCTACGTGCTGTTTTCGAGAGTCATTACGAATCGTCTCGCGCGCAGACTTGACGACTTCCAACCTCCCGAACAAGCCGGTTTCCGATAAGACTTTAGCACCATAGACCACATACATACCCTTCGGCAAATTGTACAGAAGTCCGAGGAGTACAATTTGCCACTATGTCTGGCGTATGTGGACTATGAGAAAGCCTTTGATTCCGTCGAAATTTGGGCGGTGCTGCAGTCCCTTCAGCGATGCCAAGTTGACTGTCGGTATATCGAAGTGTTGAAGTGCTTGTACAGTAGGGATACGATGGCTATCCGAGTACAGAACCAGAGTACGAAACCTATCCAATTGCAGAGAGGTGTAAGACAGGGTGACGTCATATCCCCGAAACTCTTTACCGCTGCATTGGAAGATGTTTTCAAGCTTCTGGACTGGAAAGGATACGGTATCAATATCAATGGCGAGTACATCACTCACCTTCGATTTTCCGACGATATAGTCCTTATGGCAGAATCGCTGGAGGACCTAAGCACTATGCTCAATGACCTCAATAGTGTTTCCCAACGGATAGGTCTTAAGATGAACATGGACAAAACAAAGATCACGTTTAATGTCCATGTCACACCTATGCCGGTAGTTGTTGGGAACACTAAGCTCGAAGTTGTTGACGAGTATGTTTACCTGGGACAAATAGTCCGACTAGGTAAGTCCAACTTCGACCGAGAGGTCAATCGACGGATTCAACTCGGTTGGGCAGCGTTCGGGAAATTACGGCACATCTTCTCGTCAGGTATACCTCAAAACTTGAAAACGAGACTGTACACCCAGTGCGTGTTGCAAGTGATGACATACGGAACTGAGACGTAGTCCTTCACTGCTGGCCGGACGAGGAAGCTCAAGGTCGCTCAGCGAGCTATGGAGCGGGCTATGCTCGGAGTTTCTCTGCGTGATAAACTCAGAAATGAGGATATCCGCAGTAGAACCAGAGTGACCGACATAGCCCAACGGATTAGTAAGCTGAAGTGGCAATGGGCCGGCTATATAGCTCGAAGAACCGACAACCGATGGGGAAGAAAGGTTCTCGAGTGGCAGCCTCGTACCGGCAGGCGAAGTGTAGGGCGTCCCCCCACTAGATGGAGTGACGACCTGGTAAGATATGCAGGAAGTCGATGGATGCAGGTGGCTCAGGACCGTGCTTTGTGGCATTCTTTGGGGGAGGCCTATGTTCAGCAGTGGACTTTATTATTTTTATTTATTTATTTATTATATATCCACTTATTACTATCATAAAAGGATTGCCCTAATACGAAAGATAAGTTCTCTAGCTATGTTAGATATAATAAATTTATAAACTAAAATGTTTATAAAGTAATAGGTTGGTTCTCGCGCGCGGTAGTTCCAGCAGTCGCACTCGTCGTCGCCGTTCGGCACTTTGATATGGCACGCACAACTTCATCTCCTGCAGGATAGCTGGGTTGTTAACTACACCCCGTAACACCTTAAATAAGTATGTGGCCAGCGATACTTCCCTTCTTACTTCCAGTTTACTGTATCCTACCATACCGAGAACAAACAGAGTAGGATACATAGTGAAATATAATTACAACACCTCCTCTTTGTATTTGCTCCGTGGTTGTAACATATCTAATGTTAAAGTACTATTCTTTTGTCCCATGATTGCTGCCATAACGGTCATGAGACAACACTAAATTCATCCCTTTTGTTCGTCACATGACGCACAATTTCTTTTCTAATATCCATTGAGCGTTCTTGTGTGCCGTACAACAAATAAGAAAGCGTATACATAGAAAAGACATGCGCCATCCCCCATTGTTGGTACAATTGTAAGGTTTATTAATTTTTCATTGATGTTAACCAACTCTGCTCCCATTATTAAAAATAGACTCAGACAAATTTATAAACATAAGAAAATTTCAATACATACTAAATTAAACTTCTAAGATAAACTACTACCTACTTAAATAACTATATTAAAACAAAAAGACAACTATTAAAACAAAAAAATCTATATTATTATACACAACAAGTCAAACACAGATATTTTACAATAAAAAACTGAAAACCTTTATTATACACTAAGAAATCAAACTCAAAGAATCTTACTTAATTATTTAAAGAACAAATGAAAAAGAAATTAAATAAACTACATTAAAATTTTCTAATGAAATAGTGAAAATTAACTTCTAAACAAATTATACAGCAGTCGCAAATATTCGCTAAGTAGGTAATCTAATAGATTTCCAAGGAATTTTCGAAGGAAAATCAAGGTATAAGGTAAGTTTTTCATTCAAATAATCCAAGAACAAATAAAATTGAAATTTCGAATTCTAATCTGATTTAAATATTCTTTTATATTTGAAATTCCAATTTTAAAGCGTAAGGTATTATATTACACCAAGCTTTTGTGTGAGTTCAACGTTTTGAGTTTTCAAACAACTAAATAAAATGAAATTTTAATCAAAAGCACTAAGGAGTATTGATATCAACTTCGATGCAAACCACCCCCAAAATAACTTTCTACCCGTTTTTAACCCCATTAGGCGATGCGTTTCAATAAAATTTACGTGGTAGAGCCATGCTGCAGCTATATTAATAGTATAGTTGTAGCACGAATGGGTCGGCTCGACCGGGGAAGGACCACGCTCTCACAGAATACCAGCGTAAAATAGCAGCTTAATGCTACTATGTTTCGTATGGTGAGTGTAGAGAACCGGAGACCCATTTTACTGGAAAAGAGGTATTCCATCTTAGTCCTCACGGGTGACAACACATCTGCATTTTGATTCACAAACGAAGATGGATGTAGATGTCTATGGGCCACAGTAACCACTTACCATCAGGTGGACTGCGTGCTCGTTTGTCACCCTTATTCTATAAAAAAAATACGAAACACTTCTTTGATCAATTCTGTTAAAGAATGTTTATGAAATATTTGAAGTAGATTGGACCAAGGAATCACGTTGTTCTATACAAACTTTGCCCCCGTTTTTCACCCCCTTAGGAGTAGAATTTCGGAATATCCTTTCTTATCAGATGCCTACGTCATACAAAGAATACACCCTCTAAGTTTCAGGTCTCTACAATTCGGCTTTAGGCTGTACGTTGATCCGTTAGTCAGTCATTCAGGCCAAAGCATTTTATATGTATTTGAAAATGCACTGTACCACTGGGTCTTGCCATTGCTCGTTGGCTAAGGATAGACGGGTTAGCCCTTTATCACACGAAATGACGTCCCTGTAGAATGGATCATCCGATTTCGCCAGGAAGTAATTACGGAGGCTTCACGATTATGCATGGTTAAAGTGCTTAAAAAGCCGCACCTGCTATGTTTCCGCAGCAAGTACTGCCTTATTACTGACGATCTCAGATGATACTTCCTGTGGTATGTCATACCAGTGCGGACTTTTCTATCTAGAACGTTCAGTTCCGTCTAAGTCCACCCGAGTATACGAAAGGTCTACATGAGAACAGACATAACCCAACCGTTATATGCGTGTGTCTTATTAATGCACGCTAAAAGACTGTTAAGCACTTTTGTCGAGCGTGCAAAAACACATCGCAAACTGACTGTTTCATGTTCGCCTCATCGATACATATATTCTGTGACATACCCAGGTATCGCTATGTTTCAGCCTCGGAAAGGGACCTTATCTTGATAGGCATAGGTGAGTCTATGCCCTCAGATCTAGCAACCCTACCCCTTCCGACATGGAGGACCGCACACTTATCTGTCCTTGAATTACTAAAATCACAAGCGATGTTCAGCAATTCCATAAGATGGGAGCGACTGGAGGTGAATAACTTAAGATCATCCATATGGAAAAGGTTGGTCACTTTTGTAAGGTACTCAGGGGGTTCAGATAGAGACAGAACCAGATTGGATTCAGACAGTCGCCGTGGAAGATACCTCTTCTTATCCTTATGTGGATCTCCGCAGCCGTCATAGGCTCGCCTAGGTGACAAAGGATCCTACTCCACTGCTGTAGAGAGATGGGGTACCAATTCGAATGCCTTTCTGTAGTCTATCCAGGCGGTGGAGAAGTTCCGACAGTTGCGCTGAATCACTTTGGACCGCGTGAATGAGGAGTGGTTTCTTGGTTTTACGCCCACCGCTCCGACATCCATTCTGAGTGCGTGACATCGCCTGATTCAGCTACAGGTGACTAGTGATTCTCGCGCTTAAAATGGATGTCATTGTCTTATATATGGTGGGTAGACACGTCATGGGACGGTATTTGCTCGGTTCTGTGGAATCCTGATCTTTTGGAACCAAGTGAGTGATCCAACTAGTGAAGAGGCTCGGGAGCGCCTTCTAGTCGAGAGCCTCTTGAAATTGTTGGGCGAGCACAGCGCGACACACCACGAACCCCTTTAGCCAGTAGTAATGCAGCCATTGGTTTCAGGGCCCTACGGACCGCATCAGCTACGTCATCTTGCGTTATAATGACTGGGTCCATGGTCGTAAGACTTGCACACTAACTCGCCACAACTTCTGTACAACGGCCCTCGCTGTGGTTAACGAGCTCTGATTGCAGGCCGCGCCAGAATGTGACAGTGTCAGCCTGATTCGGTGCTGTACCCGTTCCACGTACCATTGGCCGCTCCAATGATTTATAGAGCCTCTTCTGATCACTCTCTGGAAGAGACAATTCTACTTGAGCCGTGTTGATCTCTCGATATATCACCGAATCCGTTTCCAACAAGCAGCGATTTTCCGCTTCAGATTGGCTATGCAGTTTTTTACATCCAGCTGGGGCAAACTGACATTTGTCCCATCCATCCTGACCGTGCGCAAAATTTTTAGTGTTATTACCTGACCTGAAACATATCAGTCTGCCGATAAGGACCCTTGCCCTTGCGATAAGTTCCTCAATTCTTATTCTCTGGGCTGTGATGGCGCTACTTTGTCTAGAGTAGCACGTCCAGCCATGGGGAGCTTGGCGCCAATATTACGGCATACTCCCAGTGCGGCGACAAAAATAATTAAGTTCGTCTCGCAAAGGTCCCGGCTGGCTTCCAAATAGGTTACCAGCGTTGCGTTTAGAGCACTCACGATGGTATATGTTCTTGAGACAGCCCTGTTGTTTAGCAGTGAACTTGTGAAGGTTTTAAATATTATAATAATAAAGGTACACAATAAAATGAAAATTAATTAAGCGCTGTCCATGCAATAATTAATTGTCAAAATTGTGAAATAACGCAAAACAAACTGATAGTTTTCATTAGTCTATAGTCTAATTGCATAATTGTGTCATGACCCAGTACAACGCACGGACACAAACTAACAATGTTAGCTCCTAATAGCTACCTTTTAAAGAAAATTTATTTTTGACGTTAATAACGTATCAGCGTTTCCTACATGCACGCGTATGGTTATCCATCCCATTTAACAATCATTTTAAGTAATACAATGATAATGAAGCACTCTATTATAGGCGAGAGAGTAATAAAATGAAGAACAAATTAACGCGGAACAATAAAAAGTACGCAAATATGTAAAACTAGCTATTTTTCGCGGCTTAACTCGCGTGGCATCGCCTGATCAAGATTTTCTTTTCACTTGTTATAATAAGCCAGTAGTAGTAAGTGGTGAAGAAGCTCTAGATGGTAAATCCCACTGACTTAGTGTAACAAAAGCTTATTTGTCTGTTATTTTTCTTGCCGAAATTTTCTTCACTCATACCTTAAAGACGTTCACATTGTAACCGAACTTAAAAAGACAGACACCGGCAGATTATTTCTCTCCTTTACTATACGCACTATAAAAGACAAAATTAACCGTTAAGTTTGAATGCGATGTATATAGCCAACAAAGGGGTGAAGACCCGCCGATCGCCTGGTTGTCCAATGGTGGAAAGCGGAGAGAGAAACTAAGGCATGTAATTACCTTTTATTTCATTATTTTTATCTTATATTATCATCATTATATAGCAGTTATCCTTATTAATTTAATCTCAGAAGTACGTCTATGTATATATCTTAATCTTTAATCCTTATTCGATTATGCACTTAAATAAACAGATATATAAACAGCCAACCTACGTCGTGTTATGGAATTATCAGTTCGCTTCGATTCTCCAGTGCGTGTTGGTAAACTACACATGCTGTCGAAATATTTTTTACCTCAGGCATGCAAGTTTCTTCTAGATGTTTTATACACCGACGAACACGTGGTATATCAGCAATTAAAATTGCTACTGACGATTTTATTAAAGCCGCCGGGTATCGAATCAAGTTTGCACGAATACAATGAAATTTACAGCGAGCGCTTAGTCCCTGAGGTACCGCGGTTCACAAACAATACATATAACATACAAACTAATTATATTATAATAATTAGAAAAATATGGAGATGGATAGAGTATATTTGAAGTGTATAATTCACTTCTTTATTATTCATTTTACCTGCATAATAAGTACATCGATATACAAACAGTACCCTTATTGAGACTGGCAATATTCGGTACATCCGTAAAACTGAATAAAATATGTATAGATGAAAGATCGACAAAAGGCCGCTCGGGCTGGCCATTTCCTGCACAATTCACGTATCCTCCAAAGAGAGGCTAAACGTCGAAAGGAATTTAAATAAATATGAAAAGTTTTGCCCTTAATGCGAGCAGAATAAAATCAGAATATAATATGAGCGGTCGTTCTATCGATGATATTAGATTAAACCGTCCGATGCAGACTTAAATATTATGTATTTTTCACGCATTCAATAATTCACTTTGCATTTCGATAGGCGTAAAATATATATTTTTATTTATTTTATTTATACTCTTTATTGCACACAAAATACTACACAACACAGCAAACTTAAATTTATAAACGAATGTACAATTAGGTGGCCTTATCACTAAACAGCGATATCTTCCAGGCAAACCTTGGTGAAGGAGATAATTTTCATTTAAATATATAAAAGTGTGCATAAATAGTAGATATACAAGTATATATTAATAGTACAAAGTATATATAGTATATAAGATAATGCAATAATCAAATAAATAATATTATATATACAAATACACATAAACACACAAATACATATATACATACACACATACGTATACACATATACATATATAGAATACATACATATTTATAAATATTTCTGTAATACATTATAACTATAAATCATATACATAAACCTTATATAGAAAAGTAGATATGACAATAAAATAATACTACTCTTACCTATAATACTCTTAACTATGTATCGTCGTATAACATAGTAGTATAACTTTAATACTAAATAAATAAATAATATCACAAGATTGGCTACAGCTTGTAGCGTACTTACATTAAAACATACTTAAAGCTGCTAAAGAATGTTGGTCAGTTTTCACCATCAGTCAAATGTAATGTCCCTCTGCAAGATACAGAAGTATACAAGCTTGATTGAGAAATTGGTCTCTCTTACGTAGGTAAAACTAAAAGACCAATAAAATCTCGCGTTAAAGAACACATTGCTAATGTAAAAAATCGACGCACCGGTAAGTCTGCAGTCCGTCACTACATCAGATTTGATAGACCACAAATCCTTGCTAAAGAACATGGATTCCTTCCAAGGATGGTTCACGGGGTTATTGAAATCATAAAACAAGAGGAGATATAAGTAAAAGTGCGTGGGAAATGGATATTATTCCATATCGCTCGCACTATAGAAAGGGGTCGTGACGGAAAAATCTTACACTTTTTCTCGCCTAGCCCCCATCCGTCAAATTCGTACCGTGCGATACGGAACTTCGTCTCAAAAATTAAATCTCAATCCAAGCATACAACTGCAAGACTTCAAGATACTACAAGTTCAAACTGCGTAGGTCGGAACAAAAATTAATAATTTTAATCTGGAGGTAGCTGTGGTTAACTTTGACATTGATTTGATAACCCACCTTCACCCCTTCCCCGGGACCATATGTGTTGTAAAGTGCTTGTGTAGCGATCGCGTAAACATAATAAAAATCATTATCTCGTAACTCTGATATTTTACTGTTTTTTTGCCGACTTCGAACAAAGAAGAAGGCTAACAATTTGACTGTATGTTTTTGTGTTTTTATACACGTATATTTATCTATGTTTGCTTGAGTGTATGTATGATGAGCGGATATAAATAAATAAACACAAAAATGGTTTATGCAGTAAATGATCATACTATGAGTTTAGTTCGAATACCATCATTATTCTAATTAATTCCTTTTTTCACTCTTTTTCGATCATAGAACCAACAGTATGTTACAAATATAAACAAAAGTGCTTTGATAATCCTTAATGAACAAAGATTCTTACTTTACAACATATACAATATACATAATATTAAATATACGGTATTTAAAAATATTTAAAACTATTTATTTTTGAAGATTGTTTTGCTTTGGTGGAAAATGTCAATTGCAGAAAATTATTTATTGTAACTTTTAAGTATGCAACATATTACAGAATTCTATGCATAATTTGAGTGACAGAATTTGAGAACATGTAATAACGAAGTATTTATAGTGCGTTTTGTAAGTGCTTGCAATTGTAAAATGCAGGAAATTAATTTGTGGTTATCAATTTTGTTACGGCAGATATCATCTACAGTAGAGTGCGGCGATCTATCAGTTGTATTAATTTAAAATTATAAGTTTCCTTATAATTTTTTAACCCTAACTTCAGATCATAAATTCAATGCGTTAATAAACTTTATTTCTATTCGTTCTATTTCTTGTATTCATGTTATGTAATTTGGGTTCCTTGATACACTTCTATATTCCAGGACGATACACACGCAAGAATAATATAAAACCTTTATATGTCTGAAAAAGGTTTACAAACTCGTAATACAATGCCAAGACTTTTGCCAACTTTGCCGAGATATAATCAGACATCACCATTTTTAATCAAAAACTACTTCGAGGTCTTTGCTTCTGCCAATGTATTCTAAGGGTGCGTTGTTGAAATAGTATTGAAATATAAATTTTCTCCTTTTGCGAGTAAAGCTAATTTGAAAAAATTTCAGGGCAGTACTTGCAAAACCGATAGGTATAAATTGTTCCGTAGTTTATAAGCATCTAACTAATGGGTGTATTTGCATAAGGACTATTATTTCCATTACTTTACTTAATACATTCATTATTGATATTGGTCTATAATTCTCAATAGCTGTTTGTTCCCTTTTTATGAATAGGTACGTTATTGGCAGTTTTCCAAATTTTTGGAAGGTATATTTCTTTAACACATCTATTATATAAAACTGTTATGGGAGCTGCCAACCACTTCTCACATTTAACAATGAAAATCGCCTTTAGTTATAATTTGCATTAAACCTTGTTCCACAAAAAGCCCCTGGAGGCATTGTAAGAGGTCAAATTTTGACTATGCGTCCCGAGTCATCATAAAGTATGGTAAGAAAATATAATAAACTATTAGCTTACCAACGACGCAGTTTGAATGTGTAAGTTTATTTGAAATATTTTTCTATGTTAAGCGCTTAACTCTCTTGAAGATTTTGCCCCTACCTCAAGGTTTTACTTGCAGTCACTGACCTGTTTCACATTAAAACAATCATGTTGGAATAAGCATCACAGTAACCAATTGTTACAGTACTAATTTCTATTCTCTCTTTTCCAATAAAACTTCAACGAAATGATTCGTCTTACTCCGCTGTACCCTCGTCAGTGGTTCTTTTACATGTCGTTGCCTTTACGATTCGATAAGGGAAGTATTAAAATTTGGGCAACTTTTACTTTGAGCAATAAATTTAACTCAGTCATACTCGTAGTATCTGTTTTGACCAAATTTCATTTATATTAATATTACTATAAATATGGCATATTATTATTAATATGGTATATATACATTAATATATGTTATATTTATAATACTAAAGATACTTAAAACAAATATTTTATTTGATGTTCTTCATAATTTTTATTTAACATATTTATATATCCAAATCGTTACAGAATGTTACCGGTTTGCAACATATCATTGATATGCAGAAGAAACAGCGTTGATGATAACACGAAGCCTTGTGGAACACCAGCGTTAATGGGCTTGTAATCGGAGCATGCTCTACTCATGCTCTTATCTGCAAGAGCACTGGTGATCCAATTGCACAATTTCTCGGGAAGCCCATAGGAAGGCAGCTTCTAAAGAAGCGCTTTGTGCCAAACCCGATCGAAGGCCTTCGCTATGTCCAAACTTACGGCCAATGCCTCCTCCTTGGACTCTACTGTAAAATAACAGCGTAACGCTGCTGTGTTTCGTATGTACAGTGTAGAGACCTGGAGACCCTTTTTACTGGAAACGAGGCATTCCATCTTAGTCTTCACGGGTGATGACGCATCTGTATTTTGATTCGTAATCGAGGATAGATGTCAGGTCAGACTGTGTACAGATTAGACTGTGTGCTCGCTTGTCACTCTTATCCTTTAAAAAAATCCTGTGGACCTAGGACCTACAAGTGGCAATCGCTCCGTGTCCAATCCATTTCGAAAATCGATTTCATCTTAGCAATATCGAACGTAAAGTGGGAGACAAAGTGACGTCGGTAAACCCAATGCTAAGTCGAAGCGTCCTTTCGATTAAAAACAACTTATTGACTATGGTCTCAAAATTAAACGTCAAATTTAAGACGCGCTAAATATAAACAAACTATTAACCTATGTAACCCTCTGTGTACCAGGTGACTTAATATTTCGTTCCATACTAAGTGGGGTGTGACAAACTCCAAAATATGAATGTAAGAAATTTTACATATTTCTTGTTATTTGGCGGATTTAAATGTTAGGTATTTATAAATACACAATAATAATCAGAATGAGGTAAAGGCAGAGTAGAAAATAAGTTATAAATATTTATTATTATAATACAACAAAAAAAACACAACTTCTGTAATTTATGTAACTTAACAGTCATTTTCTTATGTACTAATTTAAAATGGCACTTTTCATTATCACAATAATTTTAATCTTACAAACTACAATATATTTTCTAATAATTAAACATAAATTGAAGACAGGAAAGATAAATTTGAATCGACATCATTGGTATTAAATTGACCACAGTCTTTAAAAAAAAAACATCTCTGTACTCCATATATATTGGCACGTAATTTTTTCTTACATAAGTATTTTATTTTACGATATTTGTTTATAGGGCAACTTAAGCATCTCTTTTGAGCACTAGATCTTCTTGATAGGCGTTTTGTTGAATTTTTAGGCGAATTATCAAAATATTTAGCAATTTTATTACGTAGGTCCCTTGGAAACTTTTGGTTCTGCCTTCTGGAGTTTAAGTGGCCTTTTACCAAAGTAATACCACAAGGCAAGTGAGTAATAATGTTTTCGGCTCTACATTGCTCCTGCATGGTTCTATATGTCACTTAGTTGTCTTATCTGTGCCAGTATAATACCTTTGTCTAGAGGGGCGAAGCTCTGAAAGTGCTACATCGTCGTTACTGTCAAGATCGGAAGAAAGTATTTTTGCATCAAGTTCGCTGTTCTTGTCACTCTGAATACACAAATGTTCAGATTCACCTTCAGATCTCGGTTCTGAACTTCCAGATTCAAACTCAAAGTTGTCTTATTCGTCTAAAAGTGCTTGTAATATATCAGCTGCCTTGATATGAGACATTTTTCATGTAAAATATTATCCTTAACGAATTAAAATCCATACAAAATGATAAACAAACATAAATTAAACACACAAATTATATAATACCTAAATTACCTTTTTAACAACGCACCTTACGAGGTGGGGTGTGTGACGCCCACACGCACTTTAAAGGTGTATAGCTCGTTTGGCGGCTGCCGCTGGACTGACTCTGATTGAAGTAGCAACGTCGCAATTCTAGCTACTGAGAAACCAAACTTCGGCGCGTCCACAGTTTTAAAATTGAAATATGAAATTTGAAGAACTGTGGTTTGTCAAACTCCGCTTGGTGCACGGGCGGTTAATAACTTCTAAAAGTAAAATTTGCTTGTTGAAAGTGAAGTTAATGGTAATAAAATTAACCAGTTAACTAAAGAATTCAAAGATAAGTTCCTTAACTTCGTAAAATAATTGTGAGTGCCAAAATTACACAATTTTTCTGAATATCATTGATTGTGAGTATAAGTATTACATATTTGTAACGATAATGAATGACTGAGTAAAATTAATAATTCGAAATTCTTTCTTCCACGCTTTTCTTCGTTTTAGTTTTTTTAAAGTTATTAACTGAGTTCTTTTATTCTTACATTTCAAAGCGCAACACGCGAGTCATAATCATACATTTGAGCCATTTTTACGGTTTCGTACTAAAGAGTAAAACGAAGCTCTATTAATTTGAACAAACAGGAATTTGGATATTTGTTGAATAAGAAATCTACTATATTTCTTCATAGTGTAAGTAGAGAAAAGAAAGAAATGAAAAAGAAACCGGACAAATTTTTTTATCACGAAGTTCCTTATCGGACGGTACGAATTTTTTAATAAATATTTATTTTTTAATAATATAATTTTTAATGAAAAGTTAAGAAATAAAATCCAAGTCATTTGCAATCTTCATCAATATTTTTTTATATATTGCAGTTTTTAAACAAAAGCTAAGATATATATTAGGTCTCATACACATCATTCGAGGAACTAAATTTAAAACACAAATTTCAGTGACGCTTAAACATGAATTTCCACAAATATTGGAGAGCCAACTTTGTTCTCGTCAGTTTCTAAGTAAATTCAACAACTATGTCTCTTTTCGCACAAGTTGTTCTCATTAAACTAATTTAATTACTTTTTAAGTAAGATATCCCGTATATTTAAAATTATCTTGATGAAGTTCGTTCTTTACGTTGTAAAACCACGCTGCAGCTATATTATGATTGTAGGACGAATTTGTTGACTAGACCGGGTAGGACCATGCTCTCACAGAATAACAGCGTAAAATAGCAGCTTAATGCCGCTTGCTGTGTTGCGTATGATGAATGTAGAAAACCGGAGACCCTTTTTACCGAAAACGAAGCATTCCATCTCAGTCCTCAAGGGTGACAATGTATTTGCATTTTTATTTTTAATTGAGGATAAATTTAGATGTCTATGGGCAACAGCATCCACTTACCATCAGGTGGACTGGACTGTGTGCTCTTTTTTCTCACAACAGAAGCGCAAGGTCATTAAAAGAAATACATAAGTAGTAATTGAAAGTTTGAAACGAGAAAGTGTCGCAATTTTATGTATATTTCTAAACTTTTTCTTCTATTCCCCTTTTAAATAAGTAAAAGTTCCTTTTTAATTTAATACTCGATTTTTTTTCATTTTTCTTTAGAAATATCAAAAGTACTTTGTTGGTTATGCTATAAGACAAATTTGAAATGCAATTCCTCTAAAAGGAAAGGGGCAAAGTAGTTCTAGATTATAAGTGCGCTCGCTTACCTTAACACAAGCATACATTATGATCGAATGAGAACACAGATACTGGAAAACCATCCTTTTTTGTTGGATGCACCAACGATGGAGCAAACCGTTCGAATTGATGGATTTACGTCAAAGTGTGCTGGAGACTCACAAGTATTCAATTAATCATGATGGAAGGGATAAGAGAGGACTTACGTCATCTACTTCCTGTGCACACTAAAATTCGTCAAAACAATTTGACAAAAGTTTACGAATAAGCCTCTTAACACGCCTCTTCACAAGGTCTACCCACGTCACATTTTATATAGTAACAAAAATGAAAAATCGCACTTTATATAGAATTATACACAAGTACAATAAAATATATTTTTCTTAAGTTTAAAAATTATCGCATTATCGTATCATTTAAAAACAGTAACAAAAAGTTGTCAAGGATTACGGCAGTGTTATTTTATATTGGATATTTTAACAAAGATTATTAGTTAAAGGAATTAGGATTATTAGCAATAGGAATAGTATATGTTATGGTATTAATCATAAAGCAAATTGTTTAAAATTTTTACGTCTCAATTCTGATGTAAATTAATAGGTTATAATTATCAACATTGTTCGTAAGATAAACTGTTAAGACCACCTTTGAAGTGCATAAGGTAGAACATTTTTTGTGAATCTCTTCAAGAATTAAAATAAATATTCGATATAAAAAGACAAAAACCCAAATGGTGGCATTGTATTTCAGTTGGGATCGAATCAACATTTTATGACAATGCAGGAAGTTGTGAATTTTGTGCTGAACCTCGTAACAAATCTATATATTTTAAAGTGTTACTTACTACAACATTGTACAATATTGTTTATTTGTATACCACCATATAGCTTACTGTTATTCTGAGACTTCTGAATATTGAATCAACAGTATCAATATTTACACCTCATCATCTACATATGAAGTTACTTCTCATTTTGGTGATGGTGATAGCTTCGCATTTATTAATTAAGCTTGACTTTTTTTGCTTAACAGACGCAGCAAATATCAACTTGTGACGATGTATTAACTTGAAATAAATTAACCAATAGGTTCTTAAAATTATTTATTTCAAAATTAAGTTATTTATTATCTTCTTATGTGGATACACAAAAAATAATATATAACAGAAATTTCCAGAATATATAGACATTACAGAATCTTATAAATAAAATAGTTATGATTTCCTTAATATATCTTGCTGTACCGCACTTTATGCACGTTGTAAATCAGCGCTTAAAATTCAGACTTCACGTAGTTTTTTCTTGATTTATAGTTTTGAAATAAGTCTAAAATAACCAACTTTATAAATGAAATTCCTGCCAAGTAGTGCTTGAAACAGCACTGGAAACTTACATTTTAAAAATAGTTTTGTCGCAATTTTCTTCGACCTACATTAACAACGTGAGACTGAATGAGGTTTACAATTTTTGTTTGTATCGTTGAAACGTTTTTAAAAAATAAGTTTCATATTTTATCAATTTGCATATTGCTTAATAAATAGTGTTAATGCATCCTCAATATTATAAAATGATTCGAAATGTTTTCTTTAAATTACGATTTAATTGTGCTCGTATAATCTGCATTAAGCTTACGTTAATAAACATAACGAACTTTAAGAACGTGATAATGAGTATATCCGTTACCTTCTTCATCAGTCCGCAAAAATCACTGCTTACATGGTCCTGCGCTGTATGGCGAGAATTTGCTCAAATTTTCATACTTGGCAGGTTGATTGACGATCGTAGTACGAAACGTTGCTTACATTTTATGCTGCCGGGGTATTTTATGCCTGGCCTAAACTATTTTTTTTACTGTTTATCGAAAGCCATAAGGTCTTTTAGCATAACCCGTTGTCGCCTTCAACAGCACTCACGGGATGGAATTGGTGATTAAACCTATTTTATCTCACTTATTAAACAACGTGATTATTTTATGGGAAGCTAAGAAAGCTTAACAAACTAACTACACTAAAACAAAATGTAAAAGCGTTCAGAAAAATGTGTTATTTTTCCGTTTTGAATTTAGTGCTGCTTCATTTATTTTCTATTGTCTAATGCTTTAGTCGTGCGAATCATAAACAATACTTATTAATCAGTACACTACTATTTTTTATTCTGATAAATCCTCCTGACCAAATTTCGGTCACGGCGCCAGTTTCAACGGAAACTAGCAATTTGCGCAGGACACCACAATAACTAGAGCACGAGTGCGTGCAAAAGCTTTCGCTTTTGTACGATGGTAAATAATTCCGAAACGATCAGCGACCAATGTCTTTACGTGCTTTCCGAGGCACGAGGTTGAAAACACCACCAAACTTTGACTTCAGGCTGCTACTGAGAATCTTGATATAAAAACCAATAACTGAATTTGGTTCTACTTGGGTTGCCAAACTGGAGCCACAACGTCAGCAGCCGCATTTATGACCACTAGGCCAACGAGACAGTCACTTTTCGATATACTTCTTGTTCATTAAGCTTAAATTTATAGGGCATGTAGAATCACAAATTGGCTTACGTGTGCAAGCCTATCATGTGGAGCTACTTCCATTACACCGATAAAGATTTTCAGTGATACAAGGTAAGCCAACACTTGTTTGATAGGTTACGTATTTAGTTTCTGTACTCAGAAAGACGTAGAAAACTCTTCAACACCTCAACACGACAACTTCTAAAGTTCTATAGCACCGACCGAATTTTGACCGAAAGCAGAAATAAGCAATTCCGACAGCTTGAGTGGCCTATGTACAGCTGTGGGTTTTTATATATTATTATATTCTGATGGAAAAGTACTGTTTTCTATATACATAATATTCTATACAAATATTTCTCAGAAAAAATGCAATTATGTCAAGGAAAAAATCCTAAAAAAAGCGTATATATATGTAATAGTAATTTATATGTATGCCTACGATGTTCTCATGTATCAATAAAACAATTTTTACGAATTTAATTTCATTTATTTTATGTTATTTTAAATTCAAATCGATTCTAGTGCTATCCATAGTACGAGGATGGAGATGTTTGACAGCTTTTAATTATTGAGTTTGGTCGTATCTATGCAGAATGAACTTACTGTATATATAACTTGGTATTGCAGTGGTAGGCTTGAGTTTAGATTTAATTTTGTTAATTATAGACTATTAAGCAGACGGTAGGGCTACTTAATAGTCCATTAAAATTATGATGTTCTTTAATTTTAGTAGCTGATAGTAAATCATCCCTGGCAGGAACTTGTGTTTTACGAAGATCTGTGATCTTTCAGATCTAATATAATAGCGGGCGCCGTCTGGAACATAGTCAGTCTCAATGTTTCACATCAGCCAAATGTCCTTTTAAGTAAGTACTATAAGTTATTTTATACGAGTTTTCACAGATATTTTTGTTTGTACTATATTACCGAAAATATTTTTAATAAAAATCTGTGCTTGATGCAAGTCTATTATTCTGTTAAACCAATTTGGATATTTCATACATACCAGAAGCAGTCCCACAGAAAGTGGACCTGGGCGAACCCCGACGGTTCGACTAAAAATGATTGACTTCATTATGCCGACCAGACAACAACTGTTCCGTGATGTCTCAGTGATCGCGAGGGTGAAGAAATAGGCACACTGAACCTAAATGTTAAGTTAGAGAGGTAACGTCTAATGAAGTCCCCCTCGTGCTCTAATTCAAAGCCCCGAAAACTTTCAGCTCAAGTTACAAATTCGCTTACATTTACATCACACATTACATTACAACGAAAGACAAGCTTGTGAAAACTGTCCATGCGGTCGCAGCTAAGTTCTGTAAGACCCGTTGCAGAAGAACACAAACACTCTAAGATCACAGTCTTAATCTCATGGCTGTTAGACGAGTGATGAAGCTGCAGTCTTCAGCAGATTTGACAGCATACAGGCAACTGAACAGACAGAAATCCAAATGCATGCGGAGAGACTTATGCAACTTTAATACAGCTCGTATTAAAGAGGCAATTGGGTGGAATCAGGCCTTTAAATTCGTTACCAGAGATCTGTCTGCCAGAAAGAGCCAACTGTCTAAGTTGAAGACCGAGTGTGGCAGCATCAATTCCGGGAAACCTTCGATTTTGAGTGAGATTGAAAAGTTCTATGGGCAGCTGTACATATTATCGTTGGAACCACATGCAAGTGTGAGTAACGATCCAAAAGCAAGTTTTATCCGACACTATACCGATGATATTCCGGACTGAGTGAGATTAGAATGGCTTTCCATCACCTTAAAAACGATAAGGCCCCGGACAAGGATGAAATGGAGCTTCTAAAAGCGTGTCGAAAACCAGTACTTATTCGTGAGTATATTGTAGAAATAATATGAAATAAACTATGTAATATAAATATAAAAAATAAGAAATCAGGGATAAAATAAAATCTTATTATTACAATCACTGGATCATCCTGGAAATTTATGAAGCAAGCTAAGATGTTTAATTAAAATGGATGACATACGAAGTTATTTTATTAAGAACCTTTCCTTAAAGTTAATTAAATCAAAATTTTATTAATAAAATAGGAGCCTTAAAAATCACTTTAAACGTCAAACATTCTAATTGACTAACATTAGATTTATTTTAATCTATTTAGGAAGAGCCATTTTTAATCATAAAATAAATAATAAAATGGAATTAGAATAGTATATATTTAGATATAAGTAATTTCTAAATTGATACACATAGGCCATGTTAAAGCAGTTTAAAGTTTGAAATTAAAGGTGCATTGTTATAAAAATTGAATTTATTGTAATTAAAAACGTTCAAATGTCGCAATACTAATGACTGCCTTATCGAAAACATGTTCGGAAAAAGTCTCTATATTTCCCTACAAGCGTTTATTTAACTTCGCTATTTAATAAGTATGGCATAATATTTTCGTATGCTGTAATGCACATGAAGAGAAGAAGCATCATTATTTCTATTTAAGTCTATTACGAGGTCAGTGCTAATATAACAACGTAGATCTCCCGCACAGATTGCTATAAAGTGCGGTGTTGAATCACCTGCATCGAACATATTTTATCAGGTTGCCACTTTGCACTCTTAGTACAATCGCCTCTGGTCGGAAAATTATGACCTCATAAATGGACCTCACGGCCGCTCAAAAAACACAGGAACAAACACCCAGACCAAAACAATTATGTACTTTAAAAGTTGTCATAATTATTTCATCCACTTAGCTGCCTGTGACAAACTAGGTATTGCTTATAGAAAACCTAACGCTCCTTCTCGCTATGCATGCAGTTGCAATCTAAATAAAGCATAAAGGTGGCTAACCGTAGAGTCTATATAACCTAAGGATGCCTCGTGTAGAGGCGAAACACGTGTCGTATTATCGTCAGTGGTGTGTCTTGCCTAGTGTAGGGGTGTTGGGAGTAGCGGTGCTGGGATTAGTGCTGACGGGGATAGTGCACGCAATTGAGGGAGGGCGGAAGGTGCTCTTCATACTAGGTAAGACACATCATTTTATTTTATAACGCGGATATTTGCGAAGTAAATTTATCTAAAAGCTTTTTTTTTTAAAGCATAATAAATTTCTTTCAAAAGAAATCGATTATTCTTAGATTATTATTAAGGGATTTGTTATGTCATAGACGAAGTTTTCACAGATAACAAGTTATGGTAAAAAAATTCCATTTTGTAAAGAAAAATTACTTCAATTTGGAAATTTATAACTGAAGACATTTAACGTACTCGTATTTGAGAAAAATATAAAAAAATATGTTCTATATATTGTTTTAATAGACCGATTACTTGATTAATACAATTGTGGCATGCGATGGCAAAATATTTGATGATGGTTAAATTACCGTTTTAAATTGAAATTTAAGAAACCATTTTTCATTATAGGACTAGGCAAATATAATTTCAATTCAAAGTAGCCACTCCGTTAAAACGACAACCTCTTATTTTTTAAGCTCCATTACTAAGTTTTTACAGGATTGTAGCCTAATATTCATTCACGTGGTAATTTATGTAAGTAACAATCCTGATGAATTAATCCAAACGCATTCTATAATACAGCTATGTGCAAGTGCTAATGATATACTCCTGATCAATCCTGAGCACGGTCACGACTGATTACATACTGATCTGAAGTTGCTTTTCTTCTTCCTAAATAGCCTTCTTTAATCTACTGTTAGATATGACGTAACCCGTACTACATATCTTTAAAAGTTTGCCTCCATTTTCACCACACTGAACAGCAGGGTCGGTGAGCATAGAGCCGGTACGGTACAATTCGCACAATTGATGCTACTATCCATCATCATCACTTCGTGAAAATTTCGTTGGGCATTTTCACATATCTCGCCAATATTCTGTCATCAGAATCTTGTTCGTAGGTTTAGTGCTCCTTGTTGTGCGAGCAGGTTAGTTTGCTATTTAAATAAGAGTTATAAACTAATTACACTCCAAGCTATTTTTTACCCAGCACCTTTACTTGTTTCGCGATTGGTAATTGGAAGCATCGACTTTTGATGCACTGGAAATCTAAAAATAATCTCTGTGTCCAAACTGATGTTACAAGAAAATTATTTTTATGGTTACAAACATTGGTATAAATTTAATTTAATCCGAAAAACCCACGACTGTAAGTAGCACCCGAGAAAACTGATTACTTAAATTACGCGGTTGTTATGTTTCTTTTCAGGCTCAAGTTGATTTTGTATACAAACTCCTACATAAACTACGAAACTTAAGAAATTGTTTTGTCATAAAGGTTAACAAAGGAATTTTGGCCAAATAAAATTACATCTCATTTTGTAGTTTGTTGAAACGACTCAACTTTCTTCATTGGTGTCGTAAAAAACTTTATTGTTTAAAATTTATTAGATCTGACTTAACGTACTTACTCGAAAGTTTCTTGTCACAGTCACGTTTTCTACTGTCGTGTTTTATGTCTACCCTTACCCTCTTTCATCCTTTTAATAATAATTGATTTCATTTACCACTACTTATAACGCAATAACGACAAAATTATGTGCTTCATTTTAGTAATTATTGCGTTATTTTATCGTACTTTTAGTCCAGTGAGAACTGTTAATTCTCAAAAATTAACATATTCGAAAGCTTTAAATTTATCGCTTGTCAATTTTTATATGTAAATTTAAGCTAAAATTTTACTATATAAAGAAATACACGAAAACATGTATTCGTTATTTTAATTATTTCTTATTCATCATCCTCACCAGTCTTTTCAATGTTATTTGAGTTTTAAAGTCCAATTTCGACTGTATATTTTTTTAATGTGTGTTACCTCATAACTTTTTACTGGGTAAACCGATTTCGATGATTCTTTTTTTATTTAAAAGCTAGTGCTTCACATGTAGTCCCATATAAATTTAATTAAGGCATGACTAATAATTTTTGAGTTATTTCTAATAATTTAAACTTACTGAAGTTGGTTGTACAAAATTTTTAATTTTAAATTATACGGCAAAGCATAGGTCTTCACGAAAGTAATCTGTAATATCAGCTGGCATAAATTAATTGGAGGATTTAGCTAAACATACTGCGCTGGGTAAGTGGTTTAGTTAATATAAACCCGATAATCTTACAATTTAAAAAAGTAAAATCAACTTTTAGAATATTTTAAAAACCAATTTCAAAAATTAAATAGTAAATTAATTTGCCCATAATAACTTCTGTAGTCGGTTCTAAGAGGTAGTGTATCAAATAATTAAAGCCCCAGCTTCAGAAGCTATTATGTACAACTAAACTAGGACTATGTTCAGCAGTGGACTTGTGAAAGGCTGTAGTGATGATGATGATGATGATGAAACTATTATGTAAGTGATTATTATTTTCGTAGATGAAGGCGGTATTTTTTATGTTTATTTTTTAACCTTTTGCGTGAACTAAGGAATGTCACAAGTTCAAGGTAACCAAATAGAATTTCGTCTGAATTGTTACATTTAAAACTTAATCGCCTGTTTTTTCATCCTTCGCGGTGAACTTTTTCTTCAAATTTGTATTGGATAATGATATATAATATGTTAATCTGATGGGTATATGGGTCTATTTACGTCTGTTAATTATTTTTACATAACAACTTCTGAAATCCTTTACTCGTTATACCTACTTCGATACAGTAATGTGGTATATTCCAAATTGCGTTTATGGCTGCTGCTTGAAGATCACCATTACAAACTATTGAATTTTACAACACCTACAGAATTAAATAATATAAATTCTTTTATGTTAGCCAACAGTGGGCGAAATATATACACATATACCTATCTACGCCTAGTTCTGGCTTTTTCTAGCAAAATAGAAATTAAAAATTAAGAAACCCGAAACTATAAAGAAATTAATATTTTAAAACTTATTACATAACATTGCATAAAAGTCAAAATAAAATCTGCAGCTATTTACTTACAAATACTATATTAAAATATTAACTGGAATAAAAAAAATTTGTTTTAAGGTAAACAATTTAAAAACTTTAATTAAATTATACATATTGTAATGTAATCAGAAATATTTCTGCTTTAATTGATTTTCTTGCATTGATCTGTTGTAATAGCTTTCGTCGAAACTAGAAAGTCACTGAAGTAACTTAATACAAAATACTTACCTTTTATTAAATTATATCAATAAGGAAAATGCATGCTGTATGTATAGCCTACTTACAACTATTTATTAAACTACACTACTATTACAGCCTCTCAAAAGTTCAAGATTGCTTTAAAAGGTGTATTTGCCATTTTTACCACGCTTGGTAGATAAGAAAGATGCAGCCGCTCAACTCCTGATTCAGCTCCCTCTGCCGCCTGTAAAGATCCAAGAAATGATATGGGGGTAGTGGATATTCTTGTAAAAGTTATCATTAATAGTATGAGCTCTTCCGGATTGATAGTACAAATGGGCGTGCCTCGTGCCTCGGGGGAAATAATTTAGTTTAGTTTACGACGGGCTGTTTTCCGCAACTCCACGTCTAAGCGCGTATTTTGCGTGTGGGCAAGAATATTGTGATTATTCGAGCGATGAAATCTCCCCGAAGAAATTCAACAGTCCTTTGATGTTGCGAGCAAATTCGGAGAGTGATCCCGAAGTACCGAGTTGTTTAGCCCTATATTTAGACCTCCAGACATGCCAGCAACACGTGGGCCGCCGTTCATTTCTCCTCCATACATGTCCTGCACAGGGGACTATCTGTAACACCTAAAGTAAATAAATGTTTGTTAAAGGACCCATGTACTGTAACAGCACTTGCTGTTGTCCTGATCTGTGGCTTGTTCTATCTCATTAAAATCTTGAATATACGACTGTTTATTTCTGGTAGGGCGCTCCTGGCTTACCTACAGTCCACTAGGATTTTCAGAAACTGAGCGTGTTGATTAGTAAAGTTTTTGCGTACTAGTGAACGAACGCTACCAAAGCTCCTGGCCCTATAACGGCCAGGAGCTGATCCTCTCCTGGCCAGTTCATCTGCTATATGGTTGCCCCTGGATCCACTGTGTTCCTTGATCCATTGCAGAGTCACATTGTTGTGTTTACATGCCTCATTTAATCATTGATGGTATTCATATATTAGTCCCGATTGTAACTCAGAGCTTGTAGTAACGCCATACTGTCAGTCAGTATTTTGATGGCGAAGTATTTTACCTTCCTAGCATCTATTGCTATGGCCGCTTGGATGATACCTATGAACCATTCATGAAAACTCTAAGCTCGTTTGGGTTTAATCCCTCCGGCAAGTAGGTTTCATTTAATTATATCTTGTATTTCTTATCGACCACAAATTGTGTAGTACAGTGATTAGTTAGTAGGGGATAACCATGATATAGCATTTTAAGCTGATGACACTTTGTTATTTTTCAAATTAAAACGACAATAATTAATAAAATATGACGAAGTAAATAATGCTATATCTAAATTAGTATAAATTGGTTTAATAATAATAATTTTCATTTAATTGGCACTAAATACATAATTTTAAATATTAAACATTTAAATACTAATATAATTTTAAATGTGGAGCAACTGAGTCTTGTCGATACCACCATTTTTAGGGTTCCGTCCGTCCGTCCGTCTGTCCGTCCGTCTGTCAGCGGGCTGTATCTCATGATTTGTAATAGGTAGACAGTTGAAATTTTCAGCAAATAATAAAAATAAAAATAAATTATAAATTAAACTACTCCCCTGCTAGAATCGTGTGTGATGGTACGGTACCCTTCATGCACTTGCTTGACTTGCACTTGGCCGGTTTTTTCTTGGAATCACACTAGAGGCGAAGCTTAAATGGGGCCCCTATATATCAAAACTAGCAAGCAGACTTAGTTCTGCAGCATATGCTGTAAAAAAGTTTAGAAATCTTACCAGTGTTGAAACAGGTAGACTACTTTACTTAGCTCTTTCCATAGCATAATACTGTATGGTATTTTACCATGGGGATACGCGACTGACACTGATATTATATTTTTTTTTAAAGCAGAGGACCAAAGCAATCTATGCTTTAAAACCAAAATTGTCGCCGAAACAAAAATTAAGGAATTTAATATATTAACATTGGTCTCTCAAAAAATTTATGAAAATGAAATGTACCTACACAAAAATAAAAGTATTTTATCGAAAATAAGTGATGTTCATTCTGTAAATACTAGGAACAGACACAAGCCAATAGTACCAGTTACTTAGGAATTAATTGATGATAATAACCCCTGGGAATGAGGTGATCCTGCCAAGCTATTTTGTATTTGTTTTGTGTTGGTAATTGCGTTTTTGTTAATTGATTGTAAGCTGTGATTATTTAAAAAAAAAGTCCCGCTGGAATTCTTGCTGATTCCTCCCAAGACGGAGATTTTTTTTCGACCAGTGGTAATTAAACAAAAGAGTGAATTTCAATAAGTATTATTTATAATCTAAATTGAATAAAAAGTTTTCTTTTTCTGTTTCTATTTCTTACATCGGCACTAAACGGTTTGATTCCAATAGAAGTTTTGTCATTACAATAATAAGATAAAGTTACAAATTATGTTAAGTACAGTTTATGAGGCAAGGATCACTCTACCCCTTTCGGAAATGTAAAATGTTTGGGTACCTTTTAATTGCCTCGTAATAAATTTTGTAACGAACTAATAATTTCTTGGCTCGTGCAAGGCGACCTCCTTGTAATTAACGTCTAAATACAAAATTTATCTACTCGAGTTTAATCCCATTTATTTTCTTTTTATTGTATAGCAAAATTAAAATTTATTTTTAAGGAACTAAACTGGATCATTTCAATGTTTTTTTTTTGTGTCATTCCAAATGCATGATATCTTGAAGTTTTGAGGTAAATAAAGTTCGATTCTACAATTTTTAAAACGATCTTTGTGTGAGTGAAGACAAAAAGTACACAACGTCGAAACGGTACGTAAGTGAACTGTCTCATATCTCAAGAAAAAATATGTTATCGTATATACATAATTACTTGATCAATTTTTTTATATAATTCATTTTGTAGGCTTTTAACAAATAAAAACTAACTTTCTAAATGGTAAATTGACAATTAAAGCAGACTGAATTGCAACCACAATTTATTTAAACATAAATGCACAATTTAACAAAATATTATTAAACTTTTTCAGAAGGTTTTTATATAAAACGTGTGTGTATTTGAAAGAATACAATATGTGAAAGCTAACCATGAATATTTGTGTGTAAAAGTTATATTTTTATCTTTTCCTTATAACATGAATTACACCCAGGTAGGTACTAGATATAGTAATATTACGAAAAACTGTCATTATTATTGGTTCATAAATATTTCCTTATAACTGATACCAATGATATAGACCGTTGCTAAGTTTGTAAATGGTCACGTTATTCTTTGAAGTTCTTATGAAAATAATATGTTCTTTCTTTTCGAATTACCAATCGCATAGAGCAATACGAGCCACCTGTAATATGCAGGCGTTCCCCTTTGTCAAAGTATAAGTCTAAGCGGTCAAGAATCATCCGCGTGTCGTTTCACTATAACAATTTAATAACCAAATGTTAATGTTATGGCTTTAGCAGGTTTACCTAATTTCCTTTACAGGAAATTTAAATTAATACTATAGAAAAAGTTAAAAAGATATCACACTGAATGTTTTGAATTATCTATAAATATATTTAAGATTTGAAACACTAGTTTTATAAGTAAAAATTGTAAGTGTGGACAAAGGAGCATGAGCATACTATATCAAAATTGTATGAATTTTAATTAAATATTAAATAAGTTAAAATTAATAAGGTAAGCTGTAAGAAAACCTCTAACAACTCGTGGGTAAGGCAAATCATTTTTATTTTGAACTAGATGTCCCCCGAGCCTTCGTCCGCGTGGAATTTATTACGATTGGATTTCATGGGTCTTATTTTTTTTTGCGTGGAACTAATTTTTTTCAAAAATTAAATAATTCCAAGTAACTGCTTATCAAATGAGCTATCTGCTAGTGAAAATCCTATCAAAATCGGTTTAGCCGTTTCGGAGATTATCTCGCCGGAACAAACAGAATTTTTAAAATTTTTATTGTATGTCTAGCTAGACAGACAGATAAAAATTTCAAAAATTGTTCTTTTCGTTACAAGTATCGTATATACTTTCATAATATGTTTAGTAAAAAAGCAATTATTTTAACATTACAAAGAGACACTTCAATTTTATTTATTTGTATCGATGGCACGCCGGTTGTCCGCGTTGCTCTAGACAGCCAATACTTATTATACGTACTAATTCATACTTCAGTGAAGTGTTTAAATATTAGGGGTTAAATTATGAAGTTGCCTATTTAATGGAGCGAACTTATCTCTTTGAACTACATTTAAACTTGCATGGTTCAAGATTCGTGATTAAAACTATTTATATACCAAATTTAAAATTTAAAATTGTGTACAACTGACTTGAATATAAATTATTAAGAATACCTCAAAAACTGTTGCGTAGACCTTAATCAAATTTATATGGGACCACACGTGAAGCACCGGCTTTCAAATATAAAAATAATTGTCGAAATCGGTTTACCCAGTAAAAAGTTATGAGGTAACACACATAAAAAAAACATACAGTCGAATTGAGTACCGTCTCCTTTTTGATGTCGCTAGAAAAATATAACATTTTGAATAAAAAAAATACTAAATTCTAATAGTTGACTCGAACTTTAGGCCTAGTCAGTTTCAATAGCCTATAATGTAGATGATGTCATGGGGGTCATGGATGAATAGGGGCAAAAGTTCTTATTACACTCCTAGGGGGCCAAAATGACCAAAAATCAAAACATTAAAAATTCTTTTTCGGCTATAATTCCGCCTCCTTTGGAGGTTCTTACACAGTCTTTACTACTAGTAAGTAAGTAAACTATATTGAGTATTCAAATGACAAAATAATATCATGTTTCACGTTAACGAAGTCGCGTCACAACGTTAACCAATCACGGCGCCCCATTCAGCGCTATGTGTCCTCATAACAAAGATTCCAGTAAGAATTTTAGTTAAAAGTAAGATTTTTTTTAACGACGACTATAAGCGGGGAAATCCCCTTTATTAAAGTTTTCGTTCATGGTTTTGGCAACGCATTTATTTTGCTTTATTCAGTTTCAGTCAGTTGTTTAGAGCACAGCTAAGGTAAAAGTTACTTAGAAGTTACAACACAATGAAACTGTGTAGCAACCGCAATCAGATGCTGACATTTGAAACTAAGTTGCGAAATACATTGCACTTCAAAATAATTAATGACATTTTAATTGTTCGTACAGTACTAACTACTGTTGACAGCAATTGCCATAATTATAAGTCGATGTCCTGCGAAGTCATCAAAAAACTATTGCCAGAAAAAAACTTAATGCTGTTTTCTTTATTATGATTATATTTTCTTGAATGATAAATTATTATAAAAAACACAAACTTTGTTTGTAGTTAATTTAGCGCGAAATCCAGGGCTTCTTTAAAGCGCTGTTTTCATGAAATCTAGCGCTTTTAGTGTTGTCCTAGCACTGAATGAATTTTTTGATCTGGCAGCACTGCCCAAAAATTCCTAATTTATTAAGAATTATTAAGAAAAATCTTTCCTTTCAGTTTTAAGCGCTTTCAGTTCCCAGTCACAGTCAGCTTGTCTTATGCGATGACCGTAAATGAAGCGCAAAGTCAAACTTTTAGCGTCGTAGGAGCGCACCTCAGTACTGACTGTTTTGCATATGGCCAACTCTATGTTGCTTTTTCCCGCGTTAATAGCCCCTGTAACCTTTTTGTGTACACCCCGGCTAAGCCTACTTCTAACGTCGTTTACACAGAAGCTCTATAATGATTTATTTTGTTACCACTTATTGATACAGTAATGATATAAATCGTTTAATATTCTCTTACCTAAACGACAAATTCTTTATGTAAAACCTATATACGCGAGCTACGCCGCAGGCATAGCTAGTTATAAATATATGGTTCACATTATATATATATCTAAACCTTATTAATTTTCTACTATTACGTTTTAAATAAGTACCTACACATTTTTTCAGGATCATCATCATCATTCTCTAAACCATTTCCCATTATATGCGGTCGGCGCAGTAAATCTTTTTGTTCCATTCCTCTCTATCAGCCGTCATTTCCATACTTACTCCTTTCATTCTCATATCACTCTTCACACAATCGATCCATCTTTTATTCGGCCTTCCTCTGCCCGTGTGTCCCTCCACATTCATATTCAACACTCGTTTTGTGACATGACTTTCATTCCTCCGCATCACATGCCCAAACCATGCCAATCTGCTTCCTCTCACCTTTTCTACCACTGGCGCTACTTTCAGGCTTCCTCTTATATACTCATTCCTTATCTTATCCATCCTTGTCACACCACACATCCATCGTAACATTCTCATTTCATTCGCATGCAGTCTATTTTCATCCTTCTTCTTGACGGCCCAGCATTCACTTCCATACATGACGACAGGTCGGATGATCGATTTGTAAATTTTCCCCTTCAGCCTTATTGGCATTCGGGGATCGCACGTTGTGGCTGTGACCTGTCGCCATTTCATCCACCCTGCGTTAATCCTATGCTGCACAGCTCTATCTATTCCGCCGTCGCCTTGAATGAGGGAACCGAGGTACTTGACATCTGAGCAGATAGGCAGTATAGCGCCATCCAACGACATGGGTACAGGACTGGAAAGACCGCCGAAATCACAGCACAGATATTCGGTTTTGGATCTGCTGATCTTCAGGCCAACACTTTCCAGCCTCCGTTGCCACCCCGTCAGTCTGCTCTGTACCTCGATGCCTTCTTCCCCGACAAGCACGATATCATCGGCAAAGAGCATGCACCAGGGTGCCTCATCCTGCAGGTCCGACGTCAAAGCGTCCATAATCAGTAGGAAGAGGTAAGGGCTCAGTGCCGACCCTTGGTGCAGCCCTACCGCCACATCGATACTGCCCGTAGTTCCCGCGGCAGATCGTACACATGTACGGGATGCTCTGTACATAGCACGGACCAACCTCACATACTTCCCAGGCATACCTTTCATCTTTAACGCCCACCACAAGACCTCACGGGGAACCCGATCGTACGCCTTTTCAAGGTCGACAAAAACCATGTGCAGATCTTTATGCACGCGCTTGTACTTTTCGCACAATTGGCGTAATGCGAAAATGGCATCTGTCGTACCTCGACCGGGCATGAATCCGAACTGGTTTTGTGTTATCTCACACTCTTCTCTCATTCTTCTCTCTATTATTCTTTCCCAGACTTTCATCGTATGTGACATGAGCTTTATTCCCCGGTAACTGCTGCAGTTTTGAACGTCTCCTTTGTTTTTAAAAATGGGAACCAGTATACTACTGCACCATTCCTCAGGTATTTGTTCTTCCTGCAACAATTTACCGAAAAATAAACTCAACCACTTCCATCCATCCGCCCTCAGCAACTTCCACACTTCTACTGGTATTCCATCTGGGCCGACCGCCTTCCCATTCTTCATATTCCTAACAGCCATTTTTACTTCTTCCACACTAATTTCTCTCACTAAGCCCATATTCACTGGTGGGTTTTCAAGCATACCATTCCATTCATTCTCCTCATTCATCAATTTCTCAAAATACTCCTTCCATCGCTTCGTTATACTTTCATCGTCAGTCAAAATCCTTCCAGAATCATCTTTTATACATTTTACATGTGAAACATCTCTTCCATTCCTTTCTCTCGCTCTTGCAATTTGAAAAAGTCGTTTTTGACCTTCGGGGCTTTCAAGGGACCGATATAATTTATCGTGCGCCTCTGCCCTACAAATAGCAACTTCCTTCTTCGCTCTCTTCTTACATTCTTTATATGCCCCTCTCTTACTTTCTTTTATGGATTCATTCTGGTCTTCTACGCTCTGCCATTCTTTAAAGGCATTTTTCTTTTCTCTCAAAACTTCTCTAATACTTTCACTCCACCACCACCCATCCTTATCTATCATACGCTTCCCTTTTGTTTCTCCTAACACCTTCCTTGCCACACTTCGGATACAATCAGCCATTTCCTTCCAGCACTCATTCACACTCATTCCTTCCATATCACCCATCTCTATCATCTTGTTTACAACTAGCTCTCTAAATTCACTTGCATACCCCTCCTTATGCAACAAATGCCACTTTATTTTGGGTGGGGGACGATCCTTATGTTTGTTGAGGCGAACAGTTAAGCAGATGTCAGCCAGCAGAATTTGGTGCTGGGATACTAAGTCTTCACCTGGAAGCACTTTGCAGTTTTTTACACTCTTGATTTGGTTCCGTCTTATCAGAAGATAGTCGATCTGTGTCGCGTGGTGGCCACTTTTATAAGTAACCAGATGCTGATCTCGTTTTTGGAACCACGTGTTTACTACAGCCAGGTCGAAAGCACATGCTGCTTGCAGAAGAACTTCCCCCTCACGGTTCCGCACTCCGTACCCCCATCCACCGTGTACTCTTTCATACCCGTCATTCACTCTCCCTACATGTCCATTAAAATCTCCTCCCATATAAACATCCTCACGCTCAGGTATTCCCATCATCATACAATCAAATTCCTCCCAAAACTTCTCTTTCACACTCTCTTCACAGCCTGTTTGCGGAGCATACACACTTACAACATTCACTACTTTGTTTTCAATCATTAATTTAACAACTATCATTCTGTCATTTACTCTTTTCACATCTGTCACTCGTTCTTTCATTCCACTATCTAACACAACTCCTACTCCATTTCGCTTCCCATCACTTCCACAATAATAAAACTTGTATCCCTCCCCAATCTCTCTTGCTTTATTGCCCTTCCATTTTGTTTCCTGCAAACAGGCAACATTCACTCTTCGTCGTTTCAAAACATCTGCTAACTCTCTTCCTCTTCCAGTCATCGTACCTATATTCCAGCTTGCAAACCTCACTCTGACATTCTTCTCTCTCCGGGCTCGCCTCTTACGTCGCACCCGCTCCGTAAGGTGCGACAACCCTTGCCCACTTCCCACAGGAGCCGGGTGCTGCCCCTGCGCGTCGCCTGCGGGGTACGCCCTAGCCCTGTCATATGTCCCACAACTCGTACTATTCATTTACTGCATGGGATTTGGCAAAAGTTTTACAGTCGGCCGCCTGCCTGACACCAACCCTCTTTGGGTATGCTATTGCTGGTAGAGGAAGCTACCATTTTGGGAAAAGGAAAAAGAAGTTTGGTGGTAGGAGCATAGGTGTAAGGATACTGTTATCTCGGCAGGAAAGGTATGAGAATAACAGTAGCTCGGGGAGCCGGGGTCGCGTACCCGTATTCCATACCAGGATCACCGGAAAGGTAGACCAGCATGAGAACCCCCTGACATTTTTTCACACATTTACACATTTTTTCAGGATAACTTATTATAAAAAAACGATACTTAATTTTAGTAAAGCCAAATTGTATTATTTATTATTGCAATATATTATTGTATATATTGCAATAATAAAAAAACTGGCAACCCACGTAATGTCAGTTTAGAAAAAAAACAGGCTATACCTGGGGAAAAGATATGAAAAATTAACTTTCAGATGTAGCCTTGTACCTATTAAAAACTATTTAACTATAACATGTTATCAAATTCTCAAACAAGTTCAAAAAACGAGAAGATTTTGTATTTGACCCGTGTGTTTTTTTATGTATGTTCACTGATTTTTTGGAAACGTCTTAACCGATTGAAGTGATTCTTATTTTATAAAATAGGTAATTTACTTTATGGCGCAGGTTGAACAAAATGTCGCGCTAGTCGTTATTTGTGCGGTTTTTAGGAGCTATCTACTTTTTATTTAAAAGATATATCAACTAATAAAAAACATTATATTTCTACATAATCTTGATTACATAAGAGTCATATCCAATTTTTTTAAAGGAATAAATATTAAAATAATCTCCCTACAACGAAACCACATAAATGTGAAATAATTATTGATAACATGCATCTCCTCGTAAAGTAAGTATTATTTTATTTTGACATTTACACCAATGGATAGGCAATTTATAGATGAACATTTCTATCATAATTTTTTTTTCAAAAGACAAAATTTGATTTTATTAAGAAATTATTTTAAAAACTGGGCGTATTCACTGCCCACGGGCTTGCTAGAGTCAGTGAGCGCTGAGCTCTTGAAGGTGAAACTCGTATCGTTAGTCACAGCGTCGGCCAGCGCACACGCTCACGTCATCTTATCAGTCGATAATATTATTACATATTAGGTTATTTATAGGTAGTATTATTTGTTTGTTTTGGGTATAATTTTTCGTATTAGTTATACATATATTTGTTGTGTTTTTTACTGCGCGATGAAGCTTTTTGCGTGTATTTTTTTTGAAGTAAATGAAAATATAAAAATTAAGCACCATTAGCATGTAAGGTTTGGTTTGAATTGGGCGTTTAATTTGGTATATGGTCGTCTATTAAGGCCCGATCGGGTAAGTCGGCCTATAGGCGACTAATTCGGCCTGGGCGTCTAAGTTGGCCTATCTCCGGCATTGCGGGTTAGTATTCAACTCTCTAATAGCTATAGAGAGGAGTTTTCTTGGCAGAGGTCGCCCGTCCGGAGGCCATAATTAGCATTCTGACAAATATTATAATTTACAATATAAAAAGCTAATTCAATATTATTAGTATAGTATACAATTAAAAATAATCCTAATACCTAACCACAATATTTTAGTAGGTATAGTTTATTTAGTAGGTATAGGTAATTCGGTAAAAAGTACCTATGTAGGTATTATGATTAGATAAGAGGTACTTATCTAAATAGTTACCTACTTTTACTAAGTAAGTACTAATACCTACCCGGGCATCATTTAATAACAACCTAAAAACTGGCGACCATGGTAACGGCGGGGCAGGGGGTGCTAAGAATCTCCGGTGGAGGTTCGGTTGCCACCTTAGACGACTCGACCTGGCAACGTACAACGCACGCACCCTGAGGACTGACGAGAAGATCGTGGAGCTGGAAGAAGAGATAGACAAGTTGCGCTGGCATATTATAGGATTATCTGAAGTCCGAAGAGAGGGGGAGGACACGGTAATCCTCGAATCCGGCAACTTGCTCTATCACCGGGAGGGCGACCATCTGTCCCAAGGAGGTGTCGGATTTATCGTCCACAAGTCTTTCGTTAACAACGTTGTAAAAATCGGGAGTGTGTCGACAAGGGTTGCGTACCTTATACTCAGAATCACCAAACGGTATTCGCTGAAGGTCATACAGGTTTACGCACCAACCTCGGCACACCCCGATGAGGAGGTGGAGGAAATGTATGAGGATATCTCTAGAGCCATGCATTCCTCCAAAACCCAATATACGGTGTTAATGGGAGACTTCAATGCAAAACTAGGCACAAGAGAGAACGGTGAGCTGAAAGTAGGGAAATTTGGAATAGGGCAACGGAACCCAAGGGGCCAGCAGCTGGCCGACTTCATGGAGAAAGAGGGACTCTTTATGATGAACTCTTTCTTCCAGAAGCGGCCCCACAGGAAGTGGACCTGGTCGAGCCCCGACGGTTCCACAAAAAATGAGATTGACTTCATTATGACGACCAGACGACAACTGTTCAGTGATGTCTCCGTGATCGCGAGGGTGAAAACTGGTAGCGATCACCGAATGGTTAGAGGCACACTGAACCTAAACGTTAAGTTGGAGAGGTCTCGTCTAATGAAGTCAACGCTCCGTCCCCCTCGTGCTCTGTTTCAAAGTCCCGAAACCTTTCAGCTCGAGTTACAAAACCGTTTTCAGTGCCTAGAAGACTGCAATGAAGTGGACGATATGAATGACAAGCTCGTGGAAACTGTCCATGCGGTTGGAGCTAAGTTCTGCAAGACCCGCCGCAGAAGAACACAAAAACTCTCCGATCACACTCTTAATCTCATGGCTGTTAGACGGGAGATGAAGCTGCATTCTTCAACAGACTTGACAGCATACAGGCATCTGAACAGACAGATCTCCAAATGCATGCGGCGGGACTTACGCAACTTCAATACAGCTCGTATTGAAGAAGCGATCGAGCGGAACCAAGGCTCCAAAGTCTTTGCCAGAGATCTGTCTGCCAGAAAGAGCCAACTGTCAAAGCTGAAGACAGAATGTGGCAGCATCGTTTCCGGGACACCTGAGATTTTGAGTGAGATTGAGAGGTTCTATGGGCAGCTGTACACATCATCGTTGGAGCCACACGCAAGTGTGAGTAACGATCCAAGAGCGAGTCTCATCCGACACTATTCCGAAGATATCCCGGATGTCAGTCTGAGCGAGATTAGGATGGCTCTCCAGCACCTTAAAAACGGTAAGACCCCAGGCGAGGATGGAATTACAGCGGAGCTTCTGAAAGCGGGTGGAAGACCGGTACTTGAAGTCCTTCAGAAGCTCTTTAATTCCGTCCTCCATGGTGGCATTACACCGGAGGCGTGGAGCAGAAGTGCGGTGGTCTTGTTCTTCAAGAAAGGTGACAACGCTCTCTTGAAGAACTACAGACCGATTTCCCTTCTGAGCCGCGTCTACGTGCTGTTTTCGAGAGTCATTACGAATCGTCTCGCGCGCAGACTTGACGACTTCCAGCCTCCCGAACAAGCCGGTTTCCGAAAGGGCTTTAGCACCATAGACCACATACATACCCTTCGGCAAGTTGTACAGAAGTCCGAAGAGTACAATTTGCCACTATGTCTGGCGTATGTGGACTATGAGAAAGCCTTTGATTCCGTCGAAATTTGGGCGGTGCTGCAGTCCCTTCAGCGGTGCCAAGTTGACTGTCGGTATATCGAAGTGTTGAAGTGCTTGTACAGTAGGGCTACGATGGCTATCCGAGTACAGAACCAGAGTACGAAACCTATCCAATTGCAGAGAGGTGTAAGACAGGGTGACGTCATATCCCCGAAACTCTTCACCGCTGCATTGGAAGACGTTTTCAAGCTTCTGGACTGGAAAGGATACGGTATCAACATCAATGGCGAGTACATCACTCACCTTCGATTTGCCGACGATATAGTCCTTATGGCAGAATCGCTGGAGGACCTAAGCACTATGCTCAATGACCTCAATAGTGTTTCCCAACGGATAGGTCTTAAGATGAACATGGACAAAACTAAGATCATGTTTAATGTCCATGTCACACCTATGCCGATAGTTGTTGGGAACACTAAGCTCGAAGTTGTTGACGAGTATGTTTACCTGGGACAAATAGTCCGACTGGGTAAGTCCAACTTCGACCGAGAGGTCAATCGACGGATTCAACTCGGCTGGGCAGCAGCAGGGCATTGTACAACCAGTGCGTGTTGCCAGTGATGACTTACGGAACTGAGACGTGGTCCTTCACTGCTGGCCGTATGAGGAAGCTCAAGGTCGCTCAGCGAGCTATGGAGAGGGCTATGCTCGGAGTTTCTCTGCGTGATAAACTTAGGAATGAGGATATCCGCAGTAGAACCAGAGTGACCGACATAGCCCAACGGATTAGTAAGCTGAAGTGGCAGTGGGCCGGCCATATAGCTCGAAGAACCGACAACCGATGGGGAAGAAAGGTTCTCGAGTGGCAGCCTCGTACCGGTAGGCGAAGTGTAGGGCGTCCCCCCACGAGATGGAGTGACGACCTGGTAAGACATGCAGGAAGTCGATGGATGCAGGTGGCTCAGGACCGTGTTCTGTGGCATTCTTTGGGGGAGGCCTATGTTCAGCAGTGGACTTGTGAAGGGCTGTAATGATGATGATGATGATGATAAAAACCCGTATAACTAAACTGACCATTTATTTTTTAACTCAAAACGGGACATGGGTTTATTTATACTCTAAAAACTATAACTTTACACAAGTTGTTTTCACTATAAAATTATATTCGGGATAGACGGTAATTATTAATTACATTTGTCAGTGGATTAAATTTGCTTTAATACAGTGATGATTTTAAATAAGAATAAAATTCTGGGCAAGTTTTTTTATTATTACCTTTGTTAACAACATCGCCTTTAGAACTGGAACCGTAAGTGTTTTTTTCAGATGTCCACAATTTATTCAAATAGAAAAATACTCCTTCTACTGGAGCATTTGTACCAGGTAGACATAAAATATATTCGATTAAAAAAATTATATTGAAGATTTTTGGCTTTGAATACTTCCATCCAACGAGTTACGGGACAGTTTTGTGTCCCGGAGCTTTACTTGGGGACAATGGGACAGGTGACCGAGAAAAGGGACAGTCCCGTTCAAAACGGGACGTATAGTCACTTTACCTATAACCCGGCGACGGCTCCGTGACGCAGTGGCTTAGCAATCAGTTGTTGCGCTGGGGGCCGCGGGTTCGAATCCCGCACGGAACAAGTATTTGCATGGCCTACAAATAATTGTTCCGGGTCTGGATGTTTGTCCTTGTGCAATTAATGTTTGTAAACTGCCTCCACGACACAGGAGAAAATCCTAGTGTGGGGGTGACGTTTTTTTAAAAATTGAAATTGAAAGATTGAACTCTTATACTTCTTGTTGATTTTTGTATTACCTTTATTAAAGTTACCCTTATGTATAAATAAATATAATTACGTATGTAGAAATAAGCAGGCTAAGTTACAAGGTGCTCAGTTCAAAAATTAGTAGAAAGGTATATTACTTTTCAATACGGGACACGTAAAAATTAACAATAATCAAAAACGCACCTGCGAAACATCCTATTTATTTATTTTTTCTTTATTGCACCGAATATTTGTACAAAAGGCGAGCTACCTATCTATTTACCTATAGTGAGTAGGTATATTTTAGACTCACAATTTTCAATGCTTCATTTTTAGTATATAATTAATTATAAAATTTCATAATGAGATAATATATGAGAATACATAATTCTAATATAATGCAACTAATATACCGAATAAAAAAATTAAAATACACTTATCGTTGTACGCTGTGTGTATTTCCATAAAATAGTTTATTGATGTTGAAAAAATAATACTACGTTCGTACAGTAGGTGGCGTCTTACATATTTTTTACGCGATATATTGTAGCGAGTCGGCGCGGCAGACTAAATGCTCAAGGTCGTCCGAATGAGAAGCCCCTTAAGAGTGGTCCCAAATAAGTTTGAAAACAAATTATTGAAAAATATAGAATGAAAACTTTAATAAAACTATTAAGACATTTCAGTTTTCACCTTGAACTTGTGACCAAAAAGATAGATAAAAAATTAGACTTTTAAGAAAATGTTTATTTTTCATTTTATTGTTGTATATATGTAGGCATATTACGGTGTAGTGAAGCTGTAAGTGTATCCACTACCTCATTTCGTCTCATTGGTGTCGTAAGAGGTGACAGAGGATAACAAAACAGGAGATGGGCAGCAGCGGCTTCCTAATAATGACTTTAAATAAAAAACTGCGGTTCTCAACCTGCTTGCCTAGCATGACAAGTTTGGCAAATATCGCCCCTATGGGGCAATCTATTGGGGAGGGGTATCTATGTTCAGTAGTGTACATTAATAGACTGTAACGGTAACCGTATATATAGTCGTAAAACCTCTAAAGTAATTTATTGTGAAATATCTTAGAATAGAATTAAGTAGCTCTTGGATTTGTTAATACACAAATTGGTGATTCTTATTATTATGTTTAAGTAAATAGTGGTATTGACTGTAAATGCACATAATTTACTACAAACTATAGTATCATAGCTTCTCATTTTTCATAAACTATGAAATAAAAAATTTGCGTTGTCTGTCCACTTAAATTTTATAATACAAAGATTATAACAAATTTGTTCAAAAATCCAGCAAACAATCTACGCAGGGCACCCTAGAGAATCCTTGAGTTAGAAACTTTGCAAATGTCGCTTAAAATTTTAAACCACTTTGCCAATCTTTTACGGCGTTCTTGTTCAAGCAAGATGAAATAAACAAGTAAACAAATTTAACTTTAGTGCATTCTCGTTCCACTACATGCACAGAAAATGCTAATTTGCCATTTTATTTGTAAACGTATTATTTGTACGTGTACTAACCAAAGTTTTTATATCTTTACATATATAAATCTTTGCTTATAAGCAAATAAATATTTGTTTGTATCTCCACGCTATAGCATGGAGATACAAACAAATATTTATTTTTATAAATTAGATTGGACAGCTTATTTAATTTTTTAATGCTGGTTTGAAAAATTGGCACGCCAAATTTCTTGTTGGTTATACCCACGACAGAGGTTTTTTCCCTAAGATGGTTTCGTCAGTGAACTATTTTATTTGCATTCACTGCTTTTAAAAAATAATATTTAAAGTTTGTTTTGCACAAAAGTTACTAGAATAATTCCATTATTTTCTTCTATTAAAAAGGGGTTTGTAATAAAACTTATTTTAGAACTTTTATAGCGTTTAATGTTTATTTATTTTAATTCTCTCTTAAATTAAAACAAGTTCAATTCAATGTTAATCTATAGTATGGTCTTGTATGATGTAAGTACAAGGAGCGATATCTGTTCAGCGTTCGATATCGCTAAGACGAAATCGATTTTTCAAATACATTAGACACGGAGCGATTGCCACTTGTCTAGGCTCACAGATGTACCTATGGCAACAAATAAGGACTAAAGTCGTCCAACTTCAAAACATGAAATTTGTATTTATCTTTTGTTTAAATTCCATTTTATACCAATAATCACTAACACCATTATTCTACAATCATAATATTAAACATAATAAACAGCTGAAGTGGATAAATGAGAAGTGATGTAATTTGTATCATCGAACCATTTAAAAGACACGTATTGCCTTCTAGTTTTTTGTTCAGTACAATATGCTGTAAATAGGAATTTGAAAACCATTGTCCATAACTTTCGTGATCAAGAGTAGTCGGTTTAATAGTTATTAGATTAAACACAGGTAGAGTAATTTTTTTTTATAGGATAGGGTGACAAACGAGCAGACAGTCCACCTGATGGTAAGTGGTAGTTGTGGCCCATAGACACATCTACATTTATCCTCGTTTGCGAATCAAAATGCAGATGCGTTGTCACCCGTGAGGACCAAGATGGAATGCCTCCCCTCCAGTAAAAAGGGTCACCGGCTCTCTACACCCATCATACGAAACAGCAGTGTCAAGCTGCCATTTCACGCCGGTATTCCGTGAGAGCGTGGTCCCTCCCCGGTCGAGCCGACCCATTAGTGCCACAACTATACTACCAATACAGCTGCAGCATGGCTCTACCACGTATGGAATTGTGGATTAGTATGTATAGTGTGTATGTGACTATTTTTTTTTTGCAATTGTAAGCGAATATTGTAAGAACACGGTTCTTCCCCTGTCGAGCCGACACTTTCGTGGTGAAGCCATAAATACAGCTGCAACTGTTTGAGAAGTAAAATATTTCGGCAACATGTTAAGTCCGCCAATAAGCATTGGAGCAGTACATTGAACAATAACCTTCCCAAACAGAATTTTTAATGTTTTACCACATGATACGAGTATATTATATGCAATTCCAGGACACCTATCGTCTGATCCTTTTTATCCTATCACTTATCTCGTTTGAAGCTGTTGTTTCTTTTACTGTGCTCTATCTTAGACATAATTTCAAATAAAAATATGATCATCATAACATTTGAGACATTGTTTGCGTGACGCTTACTTTCCACTGTATAAGAAGCCCAGTTTACAGACTGATGAAGAAGTGTGAGAAGATGTTTAACATGTACAAACAACGTGTAAAAGTAAAGTTAACTAAAAACAATATCACGAAAATATATTCCATGATAAAATATAAAAAAGTATAACATATAAGTAACACCCAATAAAAATGCTACGGATCTGACCAATAAAGGGAGGCCCTTCATCAGTTAGAGTCTTATGAAATAGGTAGAGAATACGAGTATATAACAAAAATTGAGCGTGTAATTGTGTACACACGAATGTAGTGAAACTTCTTTACGACATATCATTCTGCTTCTATTTTATATTTTACATGAGTAGGTTAAATAATAATATACTCATACAGCCCCGGCTGTGAAACGTTACACGGAAACGTGACATTTTTTTTAATACCATACTAAAATTTCTCCACTACGTCTAAAAAGAAGTTTCACTTCAAAAAATAATTTAACACAGGGCTATTTAATGGCCTTTTTTAATATTTTTTGCGTAAAACAATTGCGTAATAGGAACACTGTTAAATGGAAGTTATTTTATTGAGCGTGTACGAAGTATGTATCCAGTAACAGAGGAATAAAACTTTTATGACTTCCGGGAACAAGGAAATTCAATTTTAATTAGCATTCGGTATGGGGAGCTAACGGGCACGGAGCAAACATAAATATTCAAGTTTTTTTTCATCTAAAATTGAAACTCTTGAATTCTGTCGAATCTCTGCCATTCAATTCACTCAAGATCAAAATAGTAGTATCCCACTTACTCTCTTCACGCATTTATCACATATTGGCATAAACCATCACAGGAGTTCACGTCGGCGCAACGCCCGCGAGTTTAACAAAAGTAGGTTATTAAAAAAAGAAAATTATTTAATACACTAAATTTATTGGAAATAGAAATAGAAAATTTTATACGTGGTAGAGCTACGCTGCAGCTATATTATGGTAACGTCATGAATGGGTAGGCTCGACTGGGGTAAGACAACACAATCACAGAATACCAGCGGAAAATAGCAGCTTAATGCTACTGTGTTTTTTATGGTGAGTGTAGAGAACCGGTGATCACTTTTACTGGAAACGAGGCATCCCATCTTAGTCCTCGCAGGTGACAACGCATCTACAGATTGATTCATAGTCGAGAATAGATGTAGATGTCTATGGGCCACAGTGACTACTTACCATTAGGTGTACTGTGTGCCCGTTTGTCACCCTTATCATATAAAAAAAATATGTCAATGGGCTTCAGCATCCGCTTACCATCAGGTGGATAGTGTGCTCGTTTGTAACCCTTATTGTATAAAAAAACTTCAATTATCAACCCCACGCATTATAGCATATTATGGTGTTTCAAAATAATTAAAAAAATAAAAATAAAAAGGTATATTAAAAAAAAAGCAAATATCTGCAACTTAAGTCTCAATATTACATAACATTCGTGATTGTCTTGTCATTAGCACGGACACACATGTCAGAATCACTTATTTTTGTGCAGACTACGTAAACGTACGACAGTTAGTAAAGCATATTTTCTTCCGGATCTTCTTTACGTTGGGCGTTGTGAAATTGTTATGATAAAGATTGAATGTCTACTATTATTCAACCTACTCAGATTTTCTTGTGGTTACTGTTAACATATTTTAAATAAATCTAGTTTTACGGATTTTATCGCGTACATTAACTTATTTTTTTCGACGTTACGACGCGGGGGGGGGGGGGGGGGGGCAGAGGTGTATGACGTCCCAATGTCATAGTTAACCACGGCTACCTCCAGATTAAAAATTATTAATTTTTGTTCCGTTCTACGCGTATGAATTTACAGTATCTTGAAGTCTTGCAGTTGTATGTTTAGGTTGGGATTTAATTTTATTAATTATGGGATCCCAAGCAGATGGTAGCACCCAGCCATCTTCTATATTGAAATTAGGATATTTTATTATTTCAATACCCTCGCAAATCACCTTTGGAAGGAGTCGGTGTTCTTTAGCGAGGATTTGTGGTTTATCAAATCTAATGTATCCTGCAAGTGTTCACAGACTGCAGACTTCCCGGAACGTCGATTTTTTACATCAGCTATGTGTTCTTTAACGCGGGTTTTATGGATGTTTTAGTTTATCCTATATAAGACAGACCACATTCACAATAAAGCTTACACACTCCTGTACCTTTCAGAGGGACATTACACTTGACTGATGGTAAAAACTAACTAATTTTCTTCGGCGGCTTGAAGTATGTTTTAATGGAAGTACGCTTCAAGATGTAGCTAATCTTGTCAGTGGCACCTCTGACATAGGGCAGTACAGCAGGCACTCGCTCGACTGTGGCCGGCTTCACTCGGTCACTGTGACGTAAGCGCGGGACTCGAAGCTTATTGTAGCGCAAAACTTGCTTGACGTTTGGAGCTCGGCAACCAGGTATTTACTATCACAGATCCCTAGTGCTCTCTGAAACAAAGATTTACCTACGGTAGCTAACTGTGAAGGATGGTGATGAGAATCACCGTTTAAATATCTATCTGTATGGCTCTTTTTTCTATACACAGTGTGGCTCAAAATGTTATCAGGATTCCGAATTACTAACACATCTAAAAAGCTAAAGAATTGTTTGAATCTAACTCCATTGTGCACTGAATTTTAGAATTTAAGTAGTTAAAATGGTCTAAAATGCTATCTAGAAATTATCTAAAGGTAGAATTGTGAAAGTGTCGTCTACGTACCGCTTGTACGATCTTGCATTTACGGGAGGAGTAAGCAGGGCTTTCTCCTCAAAGTCTTCCATGAATATATTGGCGGCAATGGAAGATACAGATGAACCCATCGCCACACTATCTACTTTCTTGTAAAACTCCTTCTTCCACAATAGGTAGCCAGATGTAAGGCAGTGTCTGAGTAATACTGCATATTCTACGGGCATATTGTTTTCCTCCAGCCTTCTAGTAACAATCGAGATGCAGTCTTCAACGGGTAAGCATATTATGAACACAGGCTGCATATCAAAACTGACCATAGTTTCATTGTCTGCCAGATGTAGGTCTTTAATCTCGCTGACAAAATGCTAGGAATCCTTTTTGTCTGCTCTTGTATGTCCCCTGAGCGATGAGAGTATTTTCGCTAAGTGTTTAGCCAATCTGTAAGTTGGTGAATCGATTTGGCTCATTGTGGGACGTAGTCGAGCAATGGGCTTGTTTATTTTTGGTAACCCATATAACTTCGGTGGTTTGGTACATTTAGGTATTATCGATTTCACGTCCAGATTTAATTTTTCGGCGTGTTTCTTTATGAGGTCACTAATTGATTTACGTGTGTTATTTGTTGGGTCATTTTAACCTTTTTATAAGTGCTTGAATTCGACAAAAGTTCTTGTATTTTATAATTATAATCTGTCGTGTCCATGACTACCGTGGCATTTCCCTTATCCGCGCGGAGATTCGTGAGTTCTGGTTTATTGTGTAGGTTATTCAACGCTTTAAATTTGTTCTTAGTTAGATTCGGTTTGTATATGTTACGTCGAACGTAACATATACAAAATGTCTTGACGTATCGCTTTTAAATTTTTCTTTTGCATAATCACGAGGCTATTGATATCAAAAAATATCAAACAATATAGTATAAGATAATAGCGTACAAAAACAAAGTATACACTATTTTTTCCATTGTAAAAACACGAAACTTTGACTCATGAAGGCATGTGGGAAAGTCTAAAATCAAGGGACCGAACTTTAAACTTAGTTTTCTCTGGCGCTAAAATGTGAAAGTACACAAATACCGAGGAGTAAAGTTTGCTCTTGTCAGTTTGTAAGTTTAGAAACTACGGCCGTGCAAGTTGTCCTTTTTCACCCAATTTAATTGCTTTTAGAGCTCACCATCTCGTTTACACACACGTCTCAATGCTTTCGAATTACGGACGGCAAAATATTCAAACACAATGTAAATAACAGAACAAAAGGGATTTTTATTTTTGTCCTAGAAGTTTCAAGATACAAAACATATTATTTCATACGGGAAAATTACCATAATCATGATAAAAACTTCTTATGATAAAAACTTTACCTCGGTGTCAACTAGCGATATCTGGTGAGCAGAAGATTAATAGCCTTCATAGAATTTGACATTAATTGACATTGTTATCTGTCAAAATTCGTTAATTTGTTTAAATGTATTTTGTTTTCTCTTGACTATTCATAAAAGCTTGTAAATGAGCCCATGTGAATAAAAAAAGTAATTGAGCTGAAAAAAAATATTGGCCATGAATAATCTGGTAAAGTCATGTAAATATAATGAGGAGCGCTTTGACTCCTTATTAAAACATCAGAGGAATATCAGTACTCCATAACAATTTCATCGGGGACAACATGTGTAAATAATGATGTAAACAGTAAGGACTCACTATATCACCTACACAGTCTCATGACAAAGAATATAAACTAAAAAAGTAATTTAAATATTAAAAAAATAAAAGTTATTATGTATTGTGATGACATAGGCAAAAATTTGGGCATGATGTTAAATAGCTATTTAAAAGGACATCTGATCAGTAATTATTGCATGCCTGGAGCATCCTTTAGTTATGTAATGAATAAAGATTTAGCTAGTAAGTTTTGCCCTAACAGCACATAAATAATTCTTTGTTGGGAGAAGAGGCAATGTAAACAAAAATTAACTATTAAAATATATTTGTTATGGCCGACAGCTGCCCCTGCCAAATCAAATCTCCCGGGGCCCATGAGCGGAAGATTCAATGGGCAGCCGCGGGTTGGAGCCCAAATGGCAATATGGAAAATGTTCTATCCTACTACAATTTAATGGGGAGGCTAGTCAAATACAGAGTATTTACCTGTATCTGAAGCGACGACTGTCTCAAGGTTCGGTCAGGACGGAGGTGTGTATGTGAATGTGTGGTGGTGTTTGTGGTGTGGATTGTGATTGACCTGACTGGACCGTTGAAGTGAGCAGCTGCCAGGACTCCGGTACTGCTCCAAATTATGGTAATCTCCAGCGGCGTCACCCACGGTCAATTTCTTTCTTCTTCACTATGACAGTCTATTAACTTTATCGTACAATTAACTAACTTCAAGATGCAACTAACTCCCGTTTATTATAAAGCGTTAACACACAGCACGAATACCGCATGTTCGGATTAAAGGTCACATCCGTTTCGCGTGGCAACAATTATTTCTAGAACCTAACACGACCTTCTCTAGTGTCACAAAGTTCAGTGTTCAACCGACAACCGAAAATGTCTCCGATAGATCTATATCAAATGCCTCACGAGCAAATTAATATTGCTAAATGCACTTTTATACGCTATCAAATTAGAATAACCAAATTCGCTGTAAATTAGGCGCGCACGACACACAAATTCAGACGTTGATCGCAATCAATGTTAACTTCCTAACAATATCTCAACCCGGCGTCTAATTCTAGACTACAATTCCTCGTCGTTGCACAATTTGCTAACAAAACCGACTCTAAAAAGTAGAGGTAATCCCGAGCGACCTCACGACGTGTGTTCGACAGCACTGCATTCAAGCAACTAACTTCTGCGCTCGCGCCCTATGCCAAAGCCGAACGTCAAAACCGGTATGGCACCGAGCCTAGCGCCCTCCGGCGTCAAATCTTGAACCAACGTTTGGGCGTGAACAATATTGATTATCTAAATACTTTAAATGTACATAAAATCATTTTGCTTATATTGCCTTACATACAGGGTTGGCCACAAGAAAATAAAATAAGAAACGATTTAAATTTATTAATGAATAACTTTTCATATAATAATAATTTAAAGTTGACATTTTATTTTTATAATTATAATAGAATTAATTTGACATAAATAATTTAAGTAAAATATTTGACTAGACCTATGTCTATTGCTTACATATATATATATATATATATATATATATATATATATATATATATGACCTATTACTTATTCAAATATGATTTAAGACAGATAGCAAATGTGCTACATCATTAGAGACATGTGCTTCAATTGAGCAACATAATGACTTAGTATACAGTTTGAAATCAGTTCCAAGTAATATAAATTAGAAAATGAGACAATTAATTTCGTTACCTTATGTTCACAAAAAGCAATTAGATGAGAAAGTTGTGTTTGTTCCAGTAAATGCACGTTACTTGGAGAAGTTTAGAAATGACTTAGTGCAAAAACTTCCATCATTTCATACCAAATATGACATTTTGTTAGAATGGACATGGCCACGAGTCGAGTGGACCTGATGGAATCCCCCCAATTGTGTAGGTGACTTGTTCTTCAGAGGTCTAATTGGTTCTTATGCGCCTTTTCTGGTATGCCTACTTCTTGGGCGTAGTTTCGAGCTCACGGAAGGCAGCTTTCGTGCACCCGATCCCTAAAAAAGGTAACCGCTCTGATCCGTCTAACTACAAGCCTATCGCCATCACCTCCTTTTTTATATTTTAATAAGCCAGCGCTTATCTACGATCCCACCTGATGGTAAGTGGTGATGTAGCCTAAGATGGTGAAGCGCACTGACTTAACAAAAGCCTATTCACTCTTGCCTTGAATACACCCACACTGTAATCGGATGGAAAGACAGATGCTGGCAACTTATTCCACTCCTTTGCTGTACGCATGATGAACGACATGGCAAACCGTTTGGTTCGAATGCGTGGTAAGTCAACAACGAAAGGATGGAGACTGGCCGAACGTCTGGTTGTTCGATGGTGGAAGGGAGAGGGTGGAATTAAATTATGTAATTCCTGCGCACACTCTCCGAAATGCAGCCTGTAGAAAACCGAAAGGCTGGCTACTTTATGTCTGTGTTCGAGGCTGGTAAGATTAGTTTTAACCAAATTCGGGTCACCAATAAGCCTCTTAGCACGCCTTTCCATTGAGTCTAGAGCTGCTAGGTGGCATTTTGCAGCACCAGCCCATATATGGCAGCAATATTCCATGCAGGACCGGTCTTGCGCCTTATATAAAGTAAACAGCTTTCCCGGCGTGAAGTATCGCCGCACCCTTGCAAGGACTCCCAGCTTCCTTGCACTTGGCCTAGGACTCAATGAACCGCCCGAAGTTCAAATTTGAGGATATCTCAAACCCTAACAACTGAAGGTGGTCGGTATATTTCAGTGATACATTTCGGAAACAAGGAGCCAAGTTGAGCTGGCTCCTTTTTGCAGTGAAGAGACACGCTTGTGTTTTGGAGGCGTTGAGCTTCACAAGATTTTCATCGCCCCAATCGGAGACTGCCTGTAATGTGAGATTTACTGGCGCTGCGAAGGGATGATGTGCCTTTGCATATTATGCTATCGTATCTGCCACGGGGAGTGTTCAAAAGAATTGTTCTCATTTAAACCATCGCACATACCACCGCATAACCACATAACATCCATACCATCTGGATGATTGACGGTCTACCATTATGCGATTTATTAGAAGTTTTATTCCTACCACCTCCGATTTTACGGATCGTTACGACATATGGACCTTCAAGAAAAGAGTGTAGAATTTATTTAGACTTCTAAATTTATGCTTATACTTGATTTTTTTTTTTCAGAAAATTTACATCTTTTTTTTATTTTTTTTACATTTAGCGAATTTTCCTAGTTTCATTGTATTTTTTTTCTAAATGTATTCATAATAATTCTACATTAAATTTATAATAATTAAATTACCATTGTAGCAAAGAAAAATATCCTATATGATCCAAACTATCGATAACAATTCGTTCATGAATTCATCGAAGTCTAGCCAGAACGTCCTATTTAAACGTAGTGAAATTATCTTAGAATATACACTAAAAGAAATAAAAAAAATTATCAGAATATGTCGTAATTACTTACGTAGTTAACAAATCGAAAGAAATGTATGTAACACTGAAAAAAACTTTTGTTTAGAGCAAACAACAAAAATATTTTCTAACAAACTGCGTAATGGGACTTATTACTTCCAGTCAAGGTGAAATCTGAGTAAGAACCAAATGAAAGTCTTATATTTGGCGCCCAATTTAAACTACCCTTTTCACGTTTTTATTAGTTATCCGCACCAACCTACAGAACAATTTACCTTAAAAAAGTTTTTGTCAAAAAATTCAGATAGAACTTCTTGTCAGTTCACAGCGATATCTAAATTAGTAAATTGGTTTAATGTTAATAATTTGCATTTAAATGGAACTAAAAAAAAATTATGAAATTCATGACTCCAAATTTCAAACATTTAAATAATGTAATTTTAAATGGGGAGGAACTGAGTCTTATCGATACCACCATTTTTCGTGGAATAATATCCATTTTCAAAATATATAAATGAATGATGATAATAAACCACTATAATTTTTATATGTATTTTTTAAAACCGAATAGTGCCATAAAAATTACTTTTAATCTATTGTTTTAAAATTTCGCGTGAAAACGATAACCGCCATGCTGTTCAACTCGTGACGTCACTGCCCTAGAATTTAGCCGATTTTGCAAAGGAACATGATACTTTTGGATGTTTAATAATAAGTTATCATCTATATAATGGTTGTATTGTGCCTGAATGCAATAATACGAGCATATGAATGCCTAACGACGGACAGGAAGTTATTGATTCAAGTGCCAACTGATTTAAATATGAGAAATACTTGGTTAAAACTAGCAAGAAGAGACCCGAAGGCATTATCTACAAAATCTAAGCTATACTTCTGTGAAGTTCACTTTGACGAAAGTATGACTTATATTTAACTATCGTTTATACAAAAAAAAAAACATCATGACATGATAGGTGCCTTACCTATTGCAAGTCAAATTTTGTAATAGATTAGGTTAATCGCTGATCTAAACCGCCTTTTGTGGGCCATTTTGACAGCCCTTGCAAGTGCAGTGCAGTGTTTCACTTAATTCGTGTTTTCTTCCATTATATGGGAATAATGACATGGTTTGTACAAATAAATAAAACAAAACGTTTTTCTCACCTAAGCTTATATTACAATATCTATAAGATTAGTGCTAAAAGCGAAGTAATCAACTCGCTTTGATTTCAAATGTCATAAAGATTATTGCATGTTTTAGCTGGAAAATGAAATGGAAAAGTACACACAATACAAGATTATGGGATCTGTTAAACGAATTTGAATTAAATTTGAAATAAAACTCAACAATCGTAATGATAACTTGAAAAATTTTGAAATAACACAGCATACCTAGTCAGGTCATAAGTATTGTCACACAGTAAAAACTTTTCTTTTAGAATGCTGGCCACAAAAAAGTTTATTGAATTCGAATTTCGAATTGTTCATGAAAATAAAACTGTATAATTTTTAGAATTTTACTCATTTTTAAATATGGAGTGGACGCTTAAAGAAGACCGTGTTGCGTGTGACAATGAAGACTCTAGTATAGATCACAGATCAAGAAGTGGTCGCCCTCGGTCTGTTAGGACTCCAGCAGTGATAAAAGCTATGAAGGCGCGAACTCAAAGAAATCCCAAACGTAAGCAGAAACTATTGGCCCTTCAGATGGGGTTAAGCAGAACCACGGTGAACATGGTGTTAAATGAAGACTTAGGGCTTCGGGCATATCGAAGAAAAACTGGACATCGTTTGAATGCTCGTCTAATGGACCTGAGACTGAAGACATGTCGCGCTTTGTTGAAGCGGTACGCGGGAAAAAAAGTCGGGAAGTTCTTTTTTCGGATGAAAAAAATTTTACCGTAGAAGAGAGCTACATCAAACAAAATGATAAGGTGTACGCACACAGTAGTGAAGAAGCGAGCAACCGTATTCCGCTTGTCCAACGAGTTCATTTTCCATCCTCGCTCATGGTATGGTTGGGAGTTTCTTATTGGGGCTTAACAGAGGTACATTTTTGTGAGAAAGGTGTAAAAACGAATGCGAACGAAAAAATAAATATTTCTCGTTGACTTTTTACAAAATCTATCATAAATATATATTTCTAGTTTTTTTTTTACATGGTGTAAAATACCCTATAAACACGAAGCTTCAATGGGGCAATATATCAAAATTAAAAAGCAGACTTAGATGCAGAACTAAGTCTGCTTGTTAACTTTGCACATTGCACAATTTTGCACATGCTGTAAAAAGATTAGAAATCTTACCATTGTTGAAACAGCTAGATTAGTTTACTTTAGCTATTTCCATAGCATAATGTCATATGGTATTTTGCTATGGGGACACGCAGCTGACACTGAAATTATATTTGTTTTACAGAAGAGGGCAATAAGAGCAATCCATGACTTAAAGCCTAAAGAGTTGTTTTGACAAAAATTTAAGGAAATTTATATATTAACTTTGGCCTCTAAATATTTATGAAATGTAATTTAAATACACAAAAATAAAGGTAGTTTTACAAAAAGTGATATTCATTTTGTAAATAATAGGAAGAGACACAAGCTAGTAATACCAGTTACTCAACTCCACCGAGTCAGTAATTCATTCTTCGGGCGATGTATATACGCTTTTACAACAAAATCCCAGAAAAAATTACAAAATTTCACCTGCTCAAAGTTCCAAAACTTTATTAAACTAAGTTTGTATAAAATGGGGTTATTATAATATTAAGGAAATTATGGATGATAATAACCCCTGGAAATGAGGTGATCGCTACCAAGCTATTTCTAATTTGTTTTGTGTTGTTAATTATGTAACATGATTGTACATGATTGTAAGCTGTTATTTTTTTAAAAGTCTACAGTCTACAGTGTTTCATGCTGGTTCTTCCCAAGACAAAATGAAAATTTAAACAAAATGGTGACTTTCAATAAGTATTATTTATAATCTTTACTGAATAAAAAAGATTTTGTTTCTGTAATTTAATGTAAGAGATAGAATTTTAATTGTTTTTTCCATAAAACGTTTAAACTGTATAAAAATTAATTATATTTATAAATGAAGGTAATAACTTTATACATTATTCAGCATTCATGACGGATGGATAGGGATGGATATTCATTCAAGGACTATGTCCTTGATTGTATATCCATCCCTCAGAAACAAAACAAAACTTTATTTACTTTACATTTATATCTAGGCAAATTACACGCTATAGATGTGCTAAATCATAGTTCGTTCGTCAAATAATTTTAGAGGAAGTCGCCTGTGAAAATGGGTGGACGGACCCTGAAGCGGTCCCATAAGTTTTCCGTTTTGCTAATATTTACACTAATAACAGGGCGCAACGGAACCCATTGGGGGTTGCGGTGAAATTACCCCGTTTAGCATTTCATTGGATATTTGAGGAATAATAATTAGAACAAAGTATGCAAAAATGTTCAACTTTAATGTTTAAAACTTGAACCATATAGCACGAACATCAGGCCTTAATTGTGAATTACCTAAACATTCCAATAAAGATTTATTTTAATAGATATAGTTACCCTTAAGTAATTTGTTACTTTTCGTTATGTTTCAATTACACCTTGTAGTGGCGGTGTAAGAATATCCACTACCCCAAATTGTCCCTAGGGTGTCGTCAGAGACGACTGAGGGAAAATGAAACCGGAGATGGACACCAGAATCTTCCTGAAAACAACTCAAACTTTTTACGTGATAGAGCCATGCTGCTGCTATATTGTGGTTGTAGCACGAATGGTTCTGCTCGACCGGGGTAGGACGACGCTCTCACAGAATACCAGTGTAAAATAGCAGCTTAATGTTGCTGTGTTTCTTATGGTGAGTGTAGAACCGGAAACCCTTTTTTCTGGAAACGAGGCATTCCATCTCAGTCCTCAGGGCTGACAACGCATCTAAATTTTGATCGATAATTGAGGATAGATGTAGATGTCTATGGGCCACGGGATCCATCTAATATCAGATGGACCATGTGCTCGCTTGTCACCCTTATTCTATAAAAAAAAACTCAAAATGATAAAAACTGGGATTGCCTACCCGCTTGCTAAGCTTGGCAACTAAGGCAACCAACTTAACAGTGGTAGAGCCAAGCGGTAGCTTTTGCTGTAGCACGGATGGGCCGGCTCGAACCGGGGTAGTACCACGACCTCACAGAAAACCAGCGTGAAGTAGAGGTTTACCTCTGCGTTTCGCTTGGTGAGTGCAGGTGGCCGGATGCCCTTTTTACTGGAAATGAGGCATTCCATCTTGGTCCTCACGGGTGACAACGCATCTACATTTTGATTTGTAACAGAGGATAGATGTAGATGTCTATGGGCCGCAGCAACCACTTACCATCAGGTGGACTGTGTGCTCGTCTGTCACCCTCATCCTATAAAAAAAAAATCCACCCTGTCCCCCACCTCCCTGAGGAAATTATATTGAGATTTTTGTAGATTGTAATGAATGGATGGATGGATGTATCTAATTCATTTATGTTTATTCTATAATAAGAATATGAAATATGAAAATGTGAGAACTTTGAACAATGGATATTTTGTTATGTATCCTATCTTTAGATATTTCTTGCATAACGTTTGTGTCTCAGCGGATTTTTCACCCGTAGAATATTGAGGTACTCAGGTCTTTTTCCTATATCAAATCAAGTTAAAAAGTAAAGTAAAAGCTACATATATGCGTCCCACACCTGAAGGGCAGGTTTCTTTTCATTTTCGGGAGGGTTTAGGGCAAGGGATTCCGAAGAGACAAATGGTAAGTGGGTACTGCAGCCCTTGGACACCTAGAAATAACTTCGAACAACGAAAGCTACACATGCGTTGTCACTGTAATTATACTGGATATGTACTATACCCCTTAGACAGGCACACAAGTTTGGCGGCAGAATTAATCATCATCATCATTCATCATTACAGCTCTTCACAAGTCCACTGCTGAACATAGGCCTCCCCCAAAGAATGCCACAAAGCACGGTCACGAGCTACCTGCATCCATCGACTTCCTGCATGTCTCACCAGGTCGTCACTCCATCTCGTGGGTGGACGCCCTACATTTCGCCTACCGGTACGAGGCTGCCACTCGAGAACCTTTCTTCCCCATCGGTTGTCGGTACTTCGAGCTATATAGCCGGCCCACTGCCACTTCAGCTTACTAATCCGTTGGGCTATGTCGGTTACTCTGGTTCTACTGCGGATATCCTCATTCCTAAGTTTATCACGCAGAGAAACTCCGAGCATAGCCCTCTCCATAGCTCGCTGAGCGACCTTGAGCTTCCTTATACGGCCAGCTGTGAAGGACCACGTCTCAGTTCCGTAAGTCATCACTGGCAACACGCACTGGTTGTACAATTTCGTTTTAAGGTTTTGAGGTATGTCTGACGAGAAGATGTGTCGTAGCTTCCCGAACGCTGCCCAGCCGAGTTGAATCCGTCGATTGACCTCTCGATCGAAGTTGGACTTACCTAGTCGGACTATTTGTCCCAGGTAAACATACTCGTCAACAACTTCGAGCTTAGTGCTCCCAACAACTACCGGCATAGGTGTGACATGGACATTAAACATGATCTTTGTTTTGTCCATGTTCATCTTAAGACCTATCCGTTGGAAAACACTATTGAGATCATTGAGCATAGTGCTTAGGTCCTCCAGAGATTCTGCCATAAGGACTATATCGTCGACAAATCGAAGGTGAGGGATGTACTCGCCATTGATGTTGATACCGTATCATTTCCAGTCCAGAAGCTGAAAACGTCTTCCAATGCAGCGGTGAAGAGTTTCGGAGATATGACGTCACCTTGTCACCTCTCTGCAAATGGATAGGTTTCGTACTCTGGTTCTGTACTCGGATAGCCATCGTAGCCCTACTGCACAAACACTTCAACACTTCGATATACCGACAGTCAACTTGGCACCGCTGAAGGGACTGCAGCACCGCCCGAATTTCGACGGAATCAAAGGCTTTCTCATAGTCCACATACGCCAGACATAGTGGCAAATTGTATTTCTCGGACTTCTGTACAATTTGCCGAAGGATATGTATGTGGTCTATGGTGCTAAAGCCCTTTCGGAAACCGGCTTGTTCGGGAGGATGGAAGTCGTCAAGTCTACGCGCGAGACGATTCGTAATGACTCTCAAAAACAGCACGTAGACGCAGCTCAGAAGGGAAATCGGTCTGTAGTTCTTCAAGAGAGCGTTGTCACCTTTCTTGAAGAACAAGACCACCGCACTTCTGTTCCACGCCTCCGGTGTAATGCCACCATGGAGGACGGAATTAAAGAGCTTCTGAAGGACTTCAAGTACCGGTTTTCCAGTCGCTTTCAGAAGCTCCGCTGTAATTCCATCCTCGCCTGGGGCCTTACCGTTTTTAAGGTGCTGGAGAGCCATTCTAATCTCGCTCAGACTGACGTCCGGGATATCTTCGGAATAGTGTCGGATGAGACTCGCTCTTGGATCGTTACTCACACTTGCGTGTGGCTCCAACGATGACGTGTACAACTGCCCATAGAATCTCTCAATCTCACTCAAAATCTCAAGTGTCCCGGAAACGATGCTGCCACATTCTGTCTTCAGCTTTGACAGTTGGCTCTTTCTGGCAGACAGATCTCTGACAAAGACTTTGGAGCCTTGGTTCCGCTCGATCGCTTCTTCAATACGAGCTGTATTGAAGTTGCGTAAGTCCCGCCGCATGCATTTGGAGATCTGTCTGTTCAGATGCCTGTATGCTGTCAAGTCTGTTGAAGAATGTAGCTTCATCTCCCGTCTAACAGACATGAGATTAAGAGTGTGATCGGAGAGTTTTTGTGTTTTTCTGCGGCGGGTCTTGCAGAACTTAGCTCCGACCGCATGGACAGTTTCCACGAGCTTGTCATTCATATCGTCCACTTCATTGCAGTCTTCTAGGCACTGAAAACGGTTTTGTAACTCGAGCTGAAAGGTTTCGGGACTTTGGGACAGAGCACGAGAGGGACGGAGCGTTGACTTAACTAGACGAGACCTCTCCAACTTAACGTTTAGGTTCAGTGTGCCTCTAACCATTCGGTGGTCGCTACCAGTTTTCACCCTCGCGATCACGGAGACATCACTGAACAGTTGTCGTCTGGTCGTCATAATGAAGTCAATCTCATTTTTTGTCGAACCGTCGGGGCTCGACCAGGTCCACTTCCTGTGGGGCCGCTTCTGGAATAAAGAGTTCATCATAAAGAGTCCCTCTTTCTCCTTGAAGTCAGCCAGCTGCTGGCCCCTTGGATTCCGTTGCCCTATTCCAAATTTCCCTACTTTCAGCTCACCGTTCTCTCTTGTGCCTAGTTTTGCATTGAAGTCTCCCATTAATACCATATATTGGATTTTGGAGGAATGCATGGCTCTAGAGATATCCTCATACATTTCCTCCACCTCCTCATCGGGGTGTGCCGAGGTTGGTGCGTAAACCTATATGACCTTCAGCGAATACCGTTTGCTGATTCTGAGTATAAGGTACGCAACCCTCGTCGACACACTCCCGATCTTTACAACGTTGCTAACGAGAGACTTGTGGACGATAAATCCGACACCTCCTTGGGACAGATGGTCGCCCTCCCGGTGATAGAGCAAGGTGCCAGATTCGAGGATTACCGTTTCCTCCCCCTCTCTTCGAAATTCGGATAATCCTATAATATGCCAGCGCAACTTGTCTATCTCTTCTGCCACCTCCACGATCTTCTCGTCAGTCCTCAGGGTGCGTGCGTTATACGTTGCCAGGTCCAGTCGTCTAAAGTGGCAACTGAACCTCCACCGGAGATTCTTAGCACCCCCTGCCTCGCCGTTCCATGGTCGCCACCGTAGCCAGGAATAGCGGGGCCGCCGGAGACTGGGGGCCGTCTGTTTTTGCTTTAATCATTGGGGGGTATTTGCCATTGTTGCCACGCTTGGCGAGTGGGTTGGCAACGGCAGTTTTTTTATTGTAATTTAGGCTATTATCAGGAAGATGCTGCTGCCCATCTCCTGCCTGTTTCCCTTTGTCGCCTTTTACGACAGCCACGGGAGGATATGGGGTAGTGGATATTCTTGACCGCAACTACACGGCAGAATTAATGCCAGGGTGGAACCTACATAAATGGACTGAATTTATGCAGACCCATAGTGTTTTTCTTTCAATAAAATATTTTTTTATATAGAATAAGGGTGACAAACGAGCACACAGTCCACCCGATGGCAAGTGGTTGACGCGGCCCATAGACATCCACATCCATCCCCCATCACAAATCAAAATGTAGATGCGTTGTCACCCGTGAGGACTTAGATGGAATGCCTCATTTCCAGTAAAAAGGGCCTCCGGCCACCTGCACTTACCAAGCGAAACGCAGAGGTAAACCTCTACTTCACGCTGGTTTTCTGTGAGGTCGTGGTACTACCCCGTTTCGAGCCGGCCCATCCGTGCGACAGCAAAAGCTGCCGCGTGGCTCTACCCACTGTAAAAATATATTTCAGATCGGCTGTCGTGATTTGACATTAAACCTTTAAGTACCCTTTTCTTAAATGATTTGTGTTTGACGTTATCCGTCTTCGTTTTAGTCAGCAGTTTCGTAGTTAAACTTTCAAACAATCCCAGAAGTCTACTCTAATTACTGAAAGTGTAACGGTGCAGAAAAGGACACGCCCGCGGCTTCAATTCGATTTGGTGAATTTATTCTTTGAAGTATTTTTATAATTTTACTACATGTAAGTTACTCAAATATATTTTTCTTCATCGCTGAGCAGGCGGTTAGTTAGACATTAAAACTGCTATGAACATATTTAGTGGTGCAAGGATCGAAATGAAATTGCCGCTTGCATACTAAAAATTAAATATAAACCCGCTATACAGGAGACAACACGGCTGATACCTATAGTTTCACACTAATTGTTTAAGTAGTTAAAGGCAAATTGATTTGCTTAAGCCCCCGGAAGTTTTACAGTAAGTTTTAAAATAAGTACTAATGATAATATTATATTATATTATGTTGATTTAATATTTACTAGGTTGTTACGACTCCTTTTCTGCCATAGAGTCCGTCGGAGTAAGTATATTTTCACCCATTTCTGTTAAGTAAGTTCACTGTTGTGTTCCACTCTGTAGAGTATAGAGGGCCAGTATATTCTGTGAGGCATTTCATCTTAATCCCACTTATGTAAGCTTCTTTGGTAATTGATTCCACATGAAAGTTGTGCGAGGAAAAGAACTTCTTCTAAATCGCACAGCGATGGACCGCCAATTATCCAGATGGAATGGATGGTATCACGGGATTTGATACGATGTGTGATGGTGAAATTAAGTGGCTAAAATAAGTCCGAACAATTCCTCAGAACAATCCCCGTGGTAGATGCAATAAAATATGCAAAGAGATGCAACATCTCTTCGCAGCGCCAGTGAATTGAGCCGAACGGAAAGGATTCGGTCGTCAACGATTCGAGCTCATAAAAAGTGTTTGTTAATAAAGAGTGGCCTATAGATTTCACAAAACTACGTTTTGATTAAAATCAGTTATGGTGTTATAGTGTATTTTGTTTTAACTGCTTACTATGTTCCATTAATTGTTTTATAACATATAGAAGTTACCGAGAAATATTGTTATGTTTAAATAATTTTTAGAGTAACTTCTAACAATATAAAAATGCAATATAAAAACAATATAAACATGTATTACATTATAAAAATACATTTTTTTTCATCTATTTAACAGAGATGTGCATAAACTTTTTACTTTTTAAATAATGAAAAATTACGTTAACTATAAGTGCCAGTATGATTTCCATCTTCTTCTTTTAATTTATGGCTTCTCTGAATAGTATTCTACCAATGTCAATTCAATATTATGTTGATAATTTCTTAGTTATAATTTTTACACAGTATGTATAAATAATACCTTGTTGTGAGAAAGAAATTCTAATAGCTATTTTGCCACGACATTAAGTCGTTATTCAAAATAACGTTAATGTGGCATGCAACATTTACGCTGTGTGGGACACTTAAGTAAGATTTTTGTATATTTATTACGCACTTAAAATAGATAACATTTCCGTCTGCCAAAATTTTCGTAACGATATTACATGAATTTTTACTAATACCTATTTTCATTTTTTTATTTCTTTACAAATTCATGTTCACAAAAACTTCAACAGCACAAAGAAAATGTTTTAAATGATAGTTAATAAATGCAGATGCACATAATTAAGTGTCACTTTGATAACTTTACGGAAATATCCCATAGGTTTGTGAAATAAAATATTAGAACCTTTGGTAAAATAGCAAAATTGGTTGAGAAATAAAACCTAATTAATACATTTCAAATGCCAAGCCGTGGTAGCTCAGAGACCAAGCGTTCGCTGTAAGTTTCACAATACACCAGCAACTCCGGTTCGATCTTCACCGACACCAATGAACTAGCTGATTATGTTTGGTGCTGGTGTCATATGGGAAATAAATAAAATAAAATAAAAATTGGTGAGCGCGTGTACACCTAGACAGACATAGGTGTCACCACGTGTGATGTTCTAGTGCAACTAACAATAAGCGCGAGATTATTTAATGAGCAGTGCAACTGAGATGTTGCAAATATATCTTCATCATCATCATCATCATTACAGCCTTTCATAAGTCCACTGCTGAACATAGGCCTCCCCCAAGGAATGCCACAAAGCACGGTCCTGAGCCACCTGCATCCATCGAGTTCCTGCATGTCTTACAAGGTCGTCACTCCATCTCGTGGGGGGTCGCCCTACACTTCGCCTATCGGTACGAGGCTGCCACTCAAGGACCTTTCTTCCCTATCGGTTGTCGGTTCTTCGAGCTATATGGCCGGCCCACTGCCACTTCAGCTTACTAATCCGTTGGGCTATGTCGGTTACTCTGGTTCTACTGCGGATATACTCATTTCTAAGTTTATCACGCAGAGAAACCCCGAGCATAGCCCTCTCCATAGCTCGCTGAGTGACCTTTAGCTTCCTCATACGGCCAGCAGTGAAGGACCACGTCTCAGATCCGTAAGTCATCACTGGCAACACGCAATGGTTGTACAATTTCGTTTTAAGGTTTTGAGGTATGTCTGACGAGAAGATGTGTCGTAGTTTCCCGAACGCTACCCAGCCGAGTTGAATCCGTCGATTGACCTCTCGGTCCAAGATGGACTTACCTAGTTGGACTATTTGTCCCAGGTAAACATACTCGTCAACAACTTCGAGCTTAGTGCTCCCAACAACTACTGGCATAGGTGACATGGACATTAAACATGATCTTTGTTTTGTCCATGTTCATCCTAAGACCTATCGTTGGGAGACACTATTGAGGTCATTGAGCATGGTGCTTAGGTCCTACAGCGATTCTGCCATAAGGACTATATCGTCGGCAAATCGAAGGTGAGTGATGTACTCGCCATTGATGTTAATACCGTATCCTTTCCAGTCCAGAAGCTTGAAAACGTCTTCCAATGCAGCGGTGAAGAGTTTCGGGGATATAACATCACCCTGTTTTACACCTTTCGACGGAATCAAAGGCTTTCTCATAGTCCACATACGCCAGACATAGTGGCAAATTGTACTTCTCGGACTTCTGTACAATTTGTCGAAGGGTATGTATGTGGTCTGTGGTGCTAAAGCGCTTTCGGAAACCGGCTTGTTCGGGAGGCTGGAAGTCGTCAAGTCTGCGCGCGAGACGATTCGTAATGACTCTTGAAAACAGCACGTAGACGCGACTCAGAAGGGAAATCGGTCTGTAGTTCTTCAAGAGAGCGTTGTTGCCTTTCTTGAAGAACAAGACCACCGCACTTCTACTCCACGCTTCCGGTGTAATGTCACCGTGGAGGACGGAACTAAAGAGCTTCTGAAGGACTTCATGTACTGGTCTTCCACCCGCTTTCAGAAGCTCCGCTGTAATTCCATCCTCGCCTGGGGCCTTGCCGTTTTTAAGGTGCTGGAGAGCCATTCTAATCTCGCTCAGACTGACGACCGGGATATCTTCGGAATAATGTCGGATAAGACTCGCTCTTGGTTCGTTAATCACACTTGCGTGTGGCTTCAACGATGACGTGTACAGCTGCCCATAGAACCTTTCAATCTCACTCAAAATCTCAGGTGTCCCGGAAACGATGCTGCCACATTCGGTCTTCAGCTTTGACAGTTGGCTCTTTCTGGCAGACAGATCTCTGGCAAAGACTTTGGAGCCTTGGTTCCGCTCGATTGCTTCTTCAATACAAGCTGTATTGAAGTTGCGTAAGTCCCGCCGCATGCATTTGGAGATCTGTCTGTTCATTTTCCTGTATGCTGTCAAATCTGTTGAAGAATGTAGCTTCATCTCCCGTCTAACAGCCATGAGATTGAGAGTGTGATCGGAGAGTTTTTGTGTTCTTTTGCGGCGGATCTTGCAGAACTTCTTTACGTGGTAGAGCAATGCTGCAGCTATATTGATAGTATATTTGTAGTACGAATGGGTCGGCTCGACCGGGGAAGAACCACGCTCTCACAGAATACCAGCGTCAAATAGCAGCTTAACACTGCTGTGTTTCGTATGGTGAGTGTAGAGAACCGGAGACCCTTTTTACTGGAAACGGGCATTCCATCTTAGTCCTCACGGGTGGCAACGCATCTGCATTTTGATTCGCAAACGAGGATAAATGTAGATGTCTATGGGCCACAGCAACTACTTACCATCAGGTGGACTGTGTGCTCGTTTGTCACCCTATACAATAAAAAAAAAAAACTTAGCTCCGACCGCATGGACAGTTTCCACGAGGTTGTCATTCATATCGTCCACTTCATTGCAGTCTTCTAGGTACTGAAAACGGTTTTGTAACTCGAACTGATAGGTTTCGGGACTTTGGAACAGAGCACGAGGGGGACGGAGCGTTGACTTCATTAGACGAGACCTCTCCAACTTAACGTTTAGGTTTAGTGTGCCTCTGACCATTTGGTGATCGCTACCAGTTTCCACCCCCGCGATAACGGAGACATCACTGAATAGTTGTCGTCTGGTCGTCATAATGAAGTCAATCTCATTTTTTTGTGGAATCGTCGGGGCTCGACCAGATCCACTTCCTGTGGGGCCGCTTCTGGAAGAAAGAGTTCATCATAAAGCGTCCCTCTTTCTCCATGAATTTGGCCAGCTGCTGGCCCCTTGAGTTCCGTTGCCCTATTCCAAATTTCCCTACTTTCAGCTCACCGTTCTCTCTTGTGCCTAGTTCTGCATTGAAGTCTCCCATTAACACCGTATATTGGGTTTTGGAGGAATGCATGGCTCTAGAGATATCCTCATACATTTCCTCCACCTCCTCATCGTGGTGTGCCGAGGTTGGTGCGTAAACCTGTATGACCTTTAGCGAATACTGTTTGGTGAGTATAAGGTACGCAACCCTCGTCGACACACTCTCAATCTTTACAACGTTGTTTACGAGAAACTTGTGGACGATAAATCCGACACCTCCTTGGGACAGATGGTCGCCCTCCCGGTGATAGAGCAAGTTGCCGGATTTGAGGATTACCGTGTCCTCCCCCTCTCTTCGGACTTCGGATAATCCTATAATATGCCAGCATAACTTGTCTATCTCTTCTTCCAGCTCCACGATCTTCTCGTCAGTCCTCAGGGTGTGTGCGTTGTATGTTGCCAGGTCGAGTCGTCTTAGGTGGCAACCGAACCTCCACCGGAGATTCTTAGCACCCCCTGCCCCGCCGTTACCATGGTCGTCACCGTAGCCAGGAATAGCGGAGCCGCCGGGGACTGGGGACCGTTTCTTTATTATTCTCGTCATAGGGGGGTATTTGCCATAGTTGCCACGCTTGAGCGGGTTGGCAACTGCAGTTTTTTTATTGTTTGTTTGTTGTTATCATGAAGATGCTGCTGTCCATCTCCTGTCTGTTTCCCTTTGTCACCTTATACGACACCTACGGGGGGTAGTGGATATTCTTAACCGCCACTACACAGCAAATATATCTTCGCCCCACTATAAATAAATTAAAGCTGGTCGTGAGATTAAGTTTCTACTCATTTCTACATTCTCGTATTTACTTAGTTTAAAAATTTTTAAAATAAAAATCAATAAATTCTGTTTATCTATACAGGTAAATCTCGCGACAAGCTTTTATCTCATATAACTTGTGTAACGACGTTATAAGTTGATAGTAAAAGTTTTAAAAGAAAAGTTTATTTTATTCTTTTTAGCGCATATTAATAAAAGCTTGTTTTAAAAAAGTTTTTTTTACTTTTAATTAATTTTTTACTTTTCAGTTATCGCTGGACAGGTTTCTCAGTTTGATCATCTCATTCAACGCATCATTGTTGCAAGGTCGTTTGTTGGTTAATTTCGAACAGTCTAGCTCTTCATTAAGGAGACCTAATGATTTTACCCTACTTAAGACCACGTATTCTTGACCAGCAGCGATAAGCTTTGAACCTAAGTATACAACGGCATGGTCAACAGTACTACCCTGCATTTTGTGTACTGTGCAATCCCAACATAATATAATTGGCAGTATTCTTCGTTCTGCAGTGCCGTGAAAATATTTTTCTAGAAATTGTACATTCTTGGGTTTAATGAGTTTGAACACCGTCTTTACCGAAGTCTATAAGGACGGATGGTATGTCCGTATCATACATTTGTGCTCTCTGGAAGCAGGGCCATATGATTTCTGTAATATGTCCAATGGCACCATTCACCAGACCTTTGGACAGTCAAAGTTTACCAACCAATGCTACAGACTCGAGCAATTTGACCTCAATATCATATTCGAGGACTCCAAAAACCCCAGTACACCAACATTTCAGACGGATTGACATCATGTTACACCCTGATGCCACTAAGTCCTCGGCACGGCCTCATCTTGACTCGGGTGTTTAGAGAAATGCACTATTTATTTCAGCTTGATGCTTACTTGTGTCTTACGAAACACAGTTCCAGGTTTGATTTTGGAGTTATCTTTCTCCTAGATAGGTTGCTAGCCACTATTGACGCCTATCTCACTAAATTACACAAGTCAAATTTAAACAACCGATGATACAGCCTCGAACAATTCGACCTTAATATCATTATCGAGGACTGCTAAAACCCCAGTACACCAAAATTTCAGACGGATTGGAGCAACCGAGTTTATGATCACCATCTTATTTTTGGTTAACTCGTATTATCAGCAAGTCCTTTCATTTGATACCCATATTGCGGGAAAGCATAAAAAACTTAGTCCGCCATCTTTAGAAGTCCGCCGTATTAGATTTAGAGTGACGTCACTTTATTTTTCGAGTTATACTAAGCAAGCACGTTATAGGAAAGTATAAAAATTAAATTATGTTAATAAGGCTAGAGAGAAATAAATGATATTAAGTCCTTACATATGAAATTGGCGTTTTGTACGGGAGGAATATAAAGTCAATTTTTTTGTAAAATATATTTAATTTATCAAAGTATGCACTCTTGTTATATATGTACTTTTGCCATCTCATAGGTAGTTCATTGATCCATTTACTAAAAAAAACCACGGGGGCGAGAATCAATAAACTCTTTGAAGGCGGCTTGGATTTTCGCATAGGAGTTGAACTTTTTTCCTTGTAAGAAGTTGTCCAAATTCCGGAAATATGTAAATCTGTTGGGGCAAGGTCCGGGGAGTACGATGGATGTCGCACACATTCCAATTGTAGCTCATCTAACTTAGTGGTTGTTTGTTGTGCAGTGTGTGGTATTGCATTGTCGTGAAGCAGCAGTGGCCTAGAGCGATTGACCAATTTCGGTTGCTTAGCAGCTAGTTCTTCCTTCGTGGTTTGCAGTTGCTGACAATAGATAATCGTTTGGCCAGATTTTAGAAAGCTGTAATGAACGACACCGGCGCTAGTTCACCAAACATTCACAAGTAACTTTTTTGAGTCAATTTTCGTTTAGGGCTGGATTTGGCTGGGCCTCCAGAGTTCAGCCATTGTGACGACTGCTTCCGATTATTGTACAGTATCCACTTTTCATTACAAGTAATGGTTTGATTTTAAATAAGAAAAGGTCCAAAGTTATGAAGACCGCTAAAGTAACATTATTGCTGCGTTCATGGAATTTAAAAGTGCTCAAGAACAGGTTCATCATCATCATCATCATTACAGCCCTTCATAAGTCCACTGCTGAACATAGGCCTCCCCCAAAGAATGCCACAAAGCACGGTCCTGAGCCACCTGCATCCATCGACTTCCTGCATATCTTACCAGGTCGTCACTCCATCTAGTGGGGGGACGCCCTACACTTCGCCTGCCGATACGAGGCTGCCACTCGAGAACCTTTCTTCCCCATCGGTTGTCGGTTCTTCGAGCTATATGGCCGGCCCATTGCCACTTCAGCTTACTAATCCGTTGGGCTATGTCGGTCACTCTAGTTCTACTGCGGATATCCTCGTTTCTGAGTTTATCACGCAGAGAAACTCCGAGCATAGCCCTCTCCATAGCTCGCTGAGCGACCTTGAGCTTCCTCATCCGGCCAGCAGTGAAGGACCACGTCTCAGTTCCGTATGTCATCACTGGCAACACGCACTGGGTGTACAGTCTCGTTTTCAAGTTTTGAGGTATACCTGACGAGAAGATGTGCCGTAATTTCCCGAACGCTGCCCAACCGAGTTGAATCCGTCGATTGACCTCTCGGTCGAAGTTGGACTTACCTAGTCGGACTATTTGTCCCAGGTAAACATACTCGTCAACAACTTCGAGCCCAGTGTTCCCAACAACTACCGGCATAGGTGTGACATGGACATTAAACATGATCTTTGTTTTGTCCATGTTCATCTTAAGACCTATCCGTTGGGAAACACTATTGAGGTCATTGAGCATAGTGCTTATATTTATTATATCCACTACCCCATATCTTCCCGTGGGTGTCGTAAAAGGCGACAAAGGGAAACAGGCAGGAGATGGGCAGCAGCATCTTCCTGATAGTAGCCAAAATAACAATAAAAAAAACTGCGGTTGCCAACCCGCTCGCCAAGCGTGGCAAGTATGGCAATATACCCCCCATGAGCAATGACAAGAACAGGTTAAAAGTGTAAAAATATTTTAAGAAATCGTGCTCGGCCAGGCCTTTTTTAAGAATTATTACACAAAAACAATAACTATAAACAATTTGCGAAATATTATTCTAATAAACACTGCTTGGAAGCCTGTAATTAATAAAATTAAAACTAAGCCCAAGCATAACACTGCAAGACTTTAAGACGCAGTAAGTTCATTCTGCATAGATCGGACCAAACTTTTTAGAAAATATTCGTCGCATGGACGACGGTAGGTTTTGTTTTCGATTGCCACTTATTTCTGAACCTGATTGTTTAGGCGATTCTTATCAGTTAGCTAAAAGGCGCCTCCTAGGGTTAGAAAGACGTTTTAGAAAAAATCCAGATTTAAAATTAATATATTCTGATTTTATACGTCAATATTCAGATCTTGGACATCTTTCAGAAGCTACTGAGGTTATTTCATCTCCGGCTTACTTCATCCCGCACCATGCGGTGATCAAAACAGACAGTGAGTCGACAAAACTTCGCGTTGTCTTCGACGGCAGCGCCCCCTCTACCTCAGGTTTCTCTATTAATGACCTCCAAATGGTAGGGCTTCCTATTCAGGATTCCTTATTTAATATTATACTCAGATTTCGTCTTTATAAATATGTACTCTCCGGAGACAGAAAAAAATGTACCGACAAATTTTAATTGATTTCGATTCTTACTCATCTCTTACTAAACAACAACGCATTTTCGCTTATGTCTTACGTTTCATAATCTGTAGTAAAAATAGAATTAAACTTACCGATGTGCTGCAGCCTGAGGAACTTACTCGATAATTTGAAAAACTAGTATATCTCTCTCAGCGTGAATCTTTTCCTGACGAATTAAAATTATTACAAAACAATAAACCGTTACACTCTAAAAATAGAATTTTACCTTTAAGTCCGTTTCTCGATGAATCCTCCTACCCGTTCGAAAAACGACATTCTATCTTAGTCCACGGCAAGCATCGCTTCACTCGGCTGTTGTTCGAGCGTGAGCACCTGCGCCTGCTGCATGCCGCACCGCTGCTGCTACTGTCGTCCGTCCGTCGCACTGTGTGTCCCGTCGCTAGCAGAGATGTCGCTCGTTCTGTCTATCATCAGTGTGTTAGATGCTGCTAAACCAGTAACCCCTAAAATGGGAAACTTATCTTCCGTACGCGTAGGTGCTGGATTTCCTTTTATTAGTACTGGTGTAGACTTTGCGGGACCATTTTCTATAGTTAATCGTAAAGGTAAAGACTGTAAGTTCGTAACTAAATGCTTTTTATATGTTTATTTATTTGTATGAAATATAAATGTAACATTTAGAAGCGGTGAGTGATCTCAGCAAAGATGCGTTTGTACTAGCTTTACGTCGGTTTATATCTCGCAGAGGAAAACCGTCAGATATCTATTGTGACAACGGAACGAATTTTGTAGCAGCCTCGAAAGAACTAGACAATTTTTTAAACATGAATTCGCGTTCTATTTCCGATTTTGCTTCGAACGAAGGCATAAAATTTCATTTCTCCCCGGATTATGCGCCGCACTTTGGCGGTCTATGGGAGGCGGGAGTAAAATCCGCTAAATTTCATATTAAACGAACCCTTGGTTCTGCACATTTAACTTTTTAAGAGCTGGCAACTTTATTTATTCAAGTTGAATCTATCCTTAACAGTCACCCTCTATATCCTATGTCGTCCTATCCTTATGATTTCCATCCACTCACTCCCGGTCATTTCACTGCACTGGATACGATACCATCACCTGATCATACTTCAACGAGTTTCAACCGGCTTAACATATTTAAACATCTAGAAAACTACCGTCAGCATTTTTGGAATAAATGGAAGCTGGATTATATATCTAAACTGCAACAGCGACCAGCTCGAGCGTTACGGATTGGAGAATTGGTTTTACTCAAGGATGACAACGCTCCTAAACTGTAGTGGAAACTCGGACGTATCATACAGTTTTACCCCGGACCAGATGGAATAAATCGCGTGGCAGACGTGCTGACGTCCACCGGAGTCCTCAAACGTGGTATTAAATACCCGTGTCCTCTACTGGATCCCCAATACGAAGACTGAAAGCTGAAGCTTCCAGGGGGGTGGAGTATGTTCGTGGAGTTTTTATGTTTTGTTTTTATTTTAGTTTTTTAAATAATTGTAAAGAATAAAAAAGACAGATGTCTCGAATATTGAAAAACAAGAGAATGTTTTCTGTGAATGTAAAAACATGTTTTCTATTTTGTATCACTTCATTTAATTTAATTATCCAATATCTTTATCCATAATATTATGATTTATATATTATGAAGACGAAGATTTTTATTTAAAAACTGCATCCTAACTACCACGCGTTCTGCGCGTGATCACGACTTCAATATAAATAAAATGAAAACATCATCAATGTAGTCGAAGTCAAATAACTATACATTATTAAGGATAACTAAAACACTACTGGTCAGATCTTGGTTAAATTTATATAGGTGATCCTATCTATGATAAGCAACAGCTTTCAAATAACACAGAATTATCAAAATTGGTTCACCTAGAAGAAACTCTGAGGCATAGAATTATTAGGCTTAGAACCGCAGTAGGCTCACGCAAAGTGAAGCCATTTCAAGTAAGCCTTTAAAGGCTAAGTACGACTTTTGACGCGTTAGTACTCGAGTCCACGTAGTCGTGTAAACAGCTCGCACAATTTTGCAAAAAAAATTACGTACTGTATTGTGAAAGGACGTCACAATTCATTACATAATCACGAAAAAAAAATCTAAAAATCTCATTTCACGGTTAAGTACTGCCTAGCATCTTATATTTTTGTAAAAAACATTCATCAAAATAAAATAATAAATAATAAATTTGACAGACGCCAATATAATGAAAATGTTGCTAGGCATAGTAAAATATTTTACCCCAAATTTTCTTATTATTATAATTATAAAAGAATGCATATTGAATAAAATACATACTGCCAATAGTCTCATTCACATATAAAAAGGTATTTTTATTTACCAAATATTATTAGGATTTATTGTTTTGATTATGTGCAGTTGTTTTTACCTTTTTATGGTATGTGTTTTAGGATAAATAACATAGTCAATGATTGTTTTTTTTTTAATTCTAATTTACATATATTTAAGATTTTTAGTTCGATTCTTTAATGAATCTAAAAAATATAACATTTCGAGGATAGCGTCAACAAAGCGGCAGTTGTTCAGAAAACAGTTGCAGTTTCAGGGTCATTAAGAGATATTTTTTTAACCCTATTCTTGGCACTGTGTACAATTTGATAAGTTCAAATTTTAGGAAATCTCGAGACTTTCTCCAATGAATTTTTAAATTTTTTATTGTTTAATATATTAGAAAATATACTTATATTTCTACCAAAAATACTATTTAAATCCTTGAAACACCAAAAAGAGCTGAAGAACGCAAGATGGCGGACCGATCGAATGCGTCTATGCATCGCAAGGTGAGAATAATCATTATTTATTATATTTTGTTCAAATTGTTATCAAAAGTAGTCTAATTCGCATAGCTTGTTATATATTCTAGTTATAAACGTTATTTTCCTGTACCTAAATGAATTGTAAGTGCATTTTATCTTATATGTTATTTCGAGTGTAGCAAATATGATACATCACCAGATGGCGAACATTCTAGATATTTTTTGCTACGTATCAAATATGTGACATTGCCTGGTTTGTATAGATACTACTCGGGTTTGATTCCCAGACCGCGGCTATAGTTAGGTTACGATTAGATTGGCTGTTGCGGTCAAAATGTGGTCAAGATGACAGTTTTATTACAATTATTTCTTGTTTTCTTCCGCAGATACTTCCTCACCTTATTACTCAACAACAAAGAAGAGCTCGGCAACTCGTAGCTCTTGTTCCGAAACCGGGAGCAAAATCATATTTGGACGAAAGTGAATCATCTGAGGATGAATTTCAGTACTACACCCGCCCAACGCATTCCGACAGCAGTTCACCACCTCCATCACTGCCATCTTCAATAGAAAACCTAAATCTTCTCTCAGATGACGATATTGAGGTAAATCAAGTGGTTTCGTCACCATTGTTTGCACCTTCTCCTCCAACAGCTACTCGTTCAAAAAGGCCTAGACTTGTCACAGTAAAGCGCAGAGTAATACCACCAAAAAGGTTAGAACCTAATTGGAGTCGCTTCAAGTTTACTGGTTGTGCAGAAGTAGATGATATCGCGTTTGAGCAACGTGAAGAGAAAAGTCCAATTGAATATTTTAGGCTTTTCTTTTCTGATGACATCATTTCTCTTATAGTACAACAAACAAATTTATATAGCACACAATTTAATGGCAATTCAAAAAATATTACAGAAGACGATACTATAAGACGATATATTTGTTCGCGCAGGTGTCTCTGGAATAGTTTACGACTTTTTGATCTATGGAGGCGATGACACGTTCAGCTTTCACTCTTTCACGAATGAAGAAAATAGTATGGGCCTAAGGTCAAAAATAGTTTTAGCTTTCGCAAAATCTATTCGACAACCTGCTTGCAAAATCCTGTGTTTCGATAACTTTTTCACATTTATTGAGCTGTTACAATATTTGCGCAATGAACGCGGCATATTCGCAATGGGTACAATCCGAGCAAACAGGCTCCAAGGAGCGGAGAATAAACTACCCACGGATAAAAATCTAAAAAAAAGGGTAGAGGATCTCATGCACAAGTCGTATGCAATCAAAACAAGATTGCTGTTGTCAAATGGTTCGACAACAAATGTGTTACTGCTGCAAGTACTTTTGTGGATGCGTATCCTACCCAGACTGTGGTTCGTTACAAGAAAGAAGAGGGTAGAAAAGTGCCAGTGACTTGCCCCAATTTAATAAAAGAATATAAAACCTAACATGCGCGGTATTAATCTCGCCGACATGTTGGTCACTCTATATCGTACACCATTCCGAGGCCATCGTTGGTATTTACCAATATTTTCGCAAATGCTCGGCATCTGTATAAACAATTCCTGGCTTCTATATCGGCGTTATAGAAAAGCCAGAATGGATACCAAAAAACGAAAATCACTAAAAAACTTTAAAATGGACATTTTTGAAAGCCGACGGAGGTATGATAGAACTTATATGAGCGATATCAGCAAGGCCTGGCATGAAATCAACCAAGACTATACAGAAGCCAGCAGCTGAAAGACCACCAGATGATGTACGGTATGATCAAGTTGCTCATTATCCAACTATAATAACCAGCAGAGGAAGGTAGCCCTTTTGTGCAATACCTACGTATTGCACAAAAGGGCTGACTAATTTCTTTTGTCAAAAATGTAAATTGAGGTTGTGCTTATTGCCGGAACGTAATTGTTTCATAGAATACCATACTAAAAAATTATACTTTATTTATTTATTTACATTTTATTTTTAATTGTAAGACTGATTTTTGACTTGATTTTTATGATTGATCTCAATTTAACAATAATTTAGATCTATAAGATACAAAGGCTGTTTTTTATGTTAATTTTTATACGTATATAGAAGTACAAAATAATTATGTTTTATTGTTTTGTTATTTCACTGAGAATGTTGACATTTTAGGTTTATTTTTGTTACAATTATATTTAAAACTCATTTATTAACTTCACTCAAAGACTGGCAGTGTAGTAAATTAGATACGTATATTTTATAGCGTTGATTGTTAAGGGCCTGGCAATGTATCTAATATGATACGCTCAATAAATGTTGAATTACTTATATTATTTTTTTTATTTTTTTTACCCTTTAATTACCACCCAAGAACATACTTCAGATATTTTTTTTCAATATTTCTAAAATATTTTTTCTTGCCAAGTATAGGGTTAAGTACTTGGGTTTATTTTATTTTATTTTATTTAATAAACACTTTTAATTTCATGTTTTATTTTAATAGTTTATCTCCTTCCGAATCTTATTTTGTTTTAATGAAAACATAATATCCAATAAGGTAATAATAATAATCACTTGAAACTGACCACACTCTTGAGTCTCGTGATTCCTTCTAATATTATATCCATTCTGTGAAAGTTGTATGTTGTAACCTATACGTTGATTTAAATTAAATATATCACGTAGATTATTATAATGGCAAGAATCGAGATCAGTGTATGCTTTAGTATGCGGGTGAAGCCGCGGGCCACAGCCACAGTTAGTAAGGAACAACTAATGAAAAAATATCTGACAGCTAAAATGATTATCTGACAACTATTTACTTGTTAAGTGTAAGTGGGACTGGAATGAAAAAACTGGAAAAAATAGACGTAGGCATTTGCCTCCTCCATTTCTTCTACTTCTCTATATATCATAGAATAAGGCCATTGATTATTATATAAAAATTAATATTTACAAATAATATAAGATTTTATGGAAGATAAATAACAGATATTTATATAAATACCACTTCTAACAAAATAATATAATTACATAATAGGTTTGTGAATATAACACAAGATATTACATATATAAATAATTTAAATATTACATAAGTTAACAAAAATAAATAATGTTACATTTTTCTCTTTGCAAATAGTTACTAAATAATTATAAACGCAAACTTAATATTAATTCTATGACGATGTCTTCTATTACATTTTCCCCACTTTTTGGGGACAATGTCATTAAACTTGCAAACATTTCTCATTTGCTTGTGTGCGTGTGGGCAAACGTAATTACAGGCCGCTTATGCACACATTCATTGTGTTGTTGCTTCAACTTTGAACGGAATTTTGAATGTCACTATCACTATGTGCAATTACTCTAAGCTCTGAGGTAAAAAATACAGTAGAATTGAGTACCTCTTACTTTTTTGAAATCGGTTAATAACGGCAAATAAAAAACGCCAGCTACGACATCAAGCTGTCCTGCACATGAAGAGTGAAAAAGCTTTAATACGCTAAGATATTGCGATTTATCTTCTAGCGCTCTATCACCACTAACCAATAGGTGGGATTGTACTCAAGCACTGGATTATTATAAGTGAAAAAATCGCTATTAATGATATGTCATGAGACCACAGTACATCACTAAGGATATCATGATTTACAGTATTGAATCCATTCATTCATTACAACCTGTAAGAGTCCACCGCTGAACATAGGCCAAATTTATGCCATAGTTGCCACGATTGGCAGGTGAGTTGGCAACCGCATTTTTTTATTATTTACAGTTATTATCAGACAAATGCTACTGCTCTTGCAACTGCCCTTCTCATATTTCAATTTGTTTCTGTCGTCTTTACAACACCTAAGACGAGATAAGAGAGTGGATATTCTTACACTACCACTACACTATACTGAGTACATTGCTGATATCCAGCAACACTATCAATATGATTTTTAATAATGCTGTAGTCATACTACAACCTGGTCTAAAACCGAATATGTACACTTGGAATTTAAGTTATGTGTACGCGTTTAATTATAATGATGTATATTTTAATTATAGAATAACACAAATTATTTTAAAGCATGTTGAGTGAAAATAACTTGCACGGTAACACCTAACTGTAAAAGTTTTAATTAAATTAGTGCTTGTGCGACGATGATTTGTCCTGTGTCTGCATTACTTGTTGCAGGATTTTTAATTGCATATAGCAACATTCTATGAGGCATTAGAGAGCTTATTTCATTATGAGTTTTACATAAGTTTTGTAGCAACGAGTTTTCTAATCGATTTTTTTAATATTCCTGTTCATTAAATCTCAAGATATGAGTGAATTAAAATCATAGAATAACACAAATTATTTTAAAGCATGTTGAGTGAAAATAACTTGCAAGGTAACACCTAACTGTAAAAGTTTTAATTAAATTAGTGCTTGTACGACGATCATTTGTCCGGTGTCTGCATTACTTATTGCAGGATTTTTAATTGCATACAGCAACATTCTATGAGGCATTAGAGAGCTTATTTCATTATGAGTTTTACATAATTTAATTGGTTTTGTAGCAACGTGTTTTCTAATCGATTTTTTTTAATATTCCTGTTCATTAAATCTCAAGATATGAGTGAATTAAAATTTCGTAATACGTGAACAACCCGAAATCGATCCCCGGTGCCATTTTTAACACACCACTCGGAAGTTGGTCGAAGTGTATTTGCTCTACACTGAATTTATATTGCAGTACGAATATTTCTTGCTCATAATGTTTAATTGCGTAAGCAGGAGAGCAACGTGAACATCCGCACATACACTATTACTATTTTTAGCAAATAACCTTGATGTATTTCCGACATACGTATTGCGCACATAAGGCTATGTTGAAAAACATCAGCATAATACGATTATAGCCTAATAGTTTAAGGACCAGACCGTGAAGTTATACTTATATATTAAAAGTCGTGACTCAGAACCGCCTTTCAATAAAACCTTCCTACTACACAAGCATTAAGTGAAGTCCGTTAAGGGGCAATTCCCTGTGTATTACTCCCTGAATAACGTGAAGCTGGATTGTGTCCTGTAATGCAACGTTTTTCCAGCTCGCTCGTTTGTCCGAACGTTTGTCTTTCAATATATTTGTTGTAACTTGAGCAAACTGATAAAATTTAGCAGTTTATATACCATTATCACTTCCACCTTTTACTACCTGTGGCATATTTTATGGTTTTTAGACCTGAATATTTATTAAAATATTTTTTATTGTTGCTAATAACTGGCTTTATTACAAAATATATTGAAGTATAATAAAGAAATCATATGTATCAAAAAGTAAAAAAGAAGATTAATTAGAACATGTTAAGCCTTTAATTATAATCCATCTACAAGTCATAAACCAAAAAATTAAATAAATTAATTTAGAATAATACTATGTGTAAAAATACAGCCTAATGCTTCAGTGTTGCTCATGCACATGCCTAAAATTGTTAATTGCAATTTTAAATACATCATCCCCCGTTTACATTCTCGCGCGAGCGGCGAGGCGAGTCGCGAGGCGAGCCACGAGGTGCGAGCATAAATGCTAGCTCGTGGCTCGCTTCGCAGCTCGCCTCCGACGCGAGCGCCGCGAGTGGCTTTTTGGGCTTGAGGCAAAGGCGAGGGACGCGAGCGTGGTGTTTACACTCGCGCTCTCGTTTCAGTTTGTTTACGGCGCCCTTCCATAATAACATTCGAATTGCTTTTGTTTTAAAATTACAATTTTAGTAAAATAATATAATTTAATCATGCACAATAGGTATATACTAGCAATTTATATAAAATTATGAAACTGAAAAGATTCTGTTTCAATGAATAGATATCATCCACCATATTCTTCCTCAACGACGTATTTTTTTTTAAATCCCTTCTTTTTAAAATGGTCAAGCATCGATATATACTTATGCAGGAAAGAGTTGATGCCGCTATTATTTCGACGTCTTTCATCGTTGCTGGCTCTACGCAAACTGAACGCATCGCGAGAGTGTAAACAGGCACTCGTTACCTCGCAACAGCACGCGAGCTGCGATGCAAGGTACGAGGCGAGGCGCGAGGCGAGAGTCTAAACCCGCTATCAGAAATAATTAATGTTGGGTCTCGGATCTATAATATGCTGCAGTTGAAAGAATTATTTCCTTCAATAGCGTTTTTTCCCTTTAACCACTTCTGGTAAGCTTAAAATGCTTGTGTTAGAAGTGTGGTAGTCGACAGTAGTCGCTTGGCGGATTCTAACCCACGACCTTTCGAGTTCGCGGTCCGCGTCTTAAATTGCTTTATTAAGAAATTAAATTAAAAAAAAATTAAGTATGACGACGCGCATTGGACCTATGCCTCGGAACCTTCCCGGCATTAAAAAGACGTTTCTTCTCAGGCGTTAGAATAGGCTTATATCCAGCTATGCGACGACTGCTGGACGTAAGCCTCCTTCTATCACTTTATATGTAATAACATGCTTAGACTTAAAGTATCTCACCTCTATAATCGAGGCGGCAACCAGGTCGCCGAGTTCTACCATTAGGATAGCAATTAATATGACACAGGTGCGAAGTAAAGAAAAAAATAACTGCCACAAGTATAGATGACTTCAACATGCCGAGCGTCGTGTTTGTCTAAACGGCCATTCATACTTAATGAAAAAAGCAGCATGTTAGATCCAGTCCTAAAATATATAAACGCATTACACATGAAGCAGTTCTGATAGAAGGTAACATAGTTTTATAGATCTTCATCGTTACCTGCCTTTTGACGCATTAGTTATCGGTTTTACGAGATATGTGGCCGGCCTATAGCCACTTCAGGTTACTAATTCATTGGACTATGCTGTTTACTCTAGTTCTACAGCGAACCTCATTACGAACGCAGAGAAACCCTAAGTATTGACCTCTACATAGCTCGCGGAGCGACCGTGATCCCACTTTAGATTGAGATCCTCTTCTTAACCTATCCAACAATAGCTAGCATTCACTTCCTGGAAGAGATACCCATACCGTGTTGGCTACAAATGCACTCATTTGTAGCTAAGCAGAGCTATTATTATGCGCAAACCGCGTATTATTGTACTGGTAATAATGCTTCTAATTACAAGTCTGTGATATTAAGATTTGGAAGGATTTTCCATAATTTGATTGGGAGAGTTTCGTTTGTGGAATTGAGTCTCCGGCCACCTGTACTTACCTGATGAAAAGCAGTAGTAAAGATTCTATTGATGGAATACCAGCGTGAGATCGTGATACCTCTTCGCTTGGCTGCCGCTATCCATGCGAAACCGTTGTTGATACATAAATAATGTGATATACACAATTGAATTTCTACGTGTGACAATCATAAGTATGGAACCCCTGATTAGATGCCTTGAGACATGAGATACTATTATATCTGCTGGCTTAAGCTGTCGTTAAAATCCTCCAAAAACACTAATATATTATGAAAAATCTTTCAAACCAAATTATCAATCGTACCGGTCCATTACCAAAGAAAAAAAAACTGATTGCGTTCTTTGTCTTCGTTGAAAAAAAATTGGTTTCTATCACAACACCGCACTACTCTTACCATATTATTACGAAATAACTGCCATTTACTTATCTTCACGCACAATCCCTGACGGGGTAGCCAGAGAGAACAGATCGCCAAGTGTCACGATCCTTACATACCTCTTTCGCTTCTTTCAGATTCATTATCTTCTTCATACATGCACGTCTAGGTATCCGAGTACTCTTGACCCTACCCTCTTCGAGCAATTTGCTCACATGGTCTTCGAAAGTTAGTCTCGGTCTACCTCGACACCTTTTAATATTAACTTTCGCGCTATATATTTTAGCCATTTAGTGTCATAAACTCGTAATGAAATTTCAAAGTATACTAGAGGTATTAACTATGTCATACCAGAGTACCAGAATGACCTTTTGGACATACTAAGTCTTTCGGATTGATGTAAAGTATTTTTAATATATTATTCTTATTAGAATAAGTTAACACGACAAATTGTTATTAATAAGTATTAATTTTTAGTTGATTACTTTATATATTTTAGAAGCGTACGTATTTAGCAATCTATCAAGGAATTTTTTAACAAATTTAAATTTTCATTGCATTTTTTTCAGCATTTTCTCGAAACTTTTCGAAGATTTAGCATGAAATATTTTTAGAGTTGGTGTTGGCAGCACTGGTTAGGACACCCACGAAGATGAATTTGGATGTGGAAGTGGATCCCTTACACGGCACAGAAACGGCGTAACAACCCCTAAATATTTCACTGAAAATCGCAATCCCCTAATTTTTAAGCCTGTAATGAAACCGTTATGATTTCACCAAACTGCTCCAGTGTAGATTTAATGGATTTAATAAGCACTCGAAGTTTCTTAAATAATTCTTGAATATTTTATTATAAAATATCCTGACACCACACTACCTCAGATCTACTGAGAATTTAACAGTAACTCACCTGTTATTGTGTCAATTGGCCCTTGTTTAACGTAAACTCCAGCTATCCCCACCACATGAGCACCTAAATTGTGATCTTTTAGGTGAACGTCGTCCGTAGTCACTCCTTCGGAAATTAGAAATTTTAGAATTATATATAAGTCGGGGAAAAAGTTTCTTCGCATTTTGTTTGTATAAAATTGAAGAAAAATCTCTTTGGTGTTACTGTATGTATCTGGCTGGTTTTAATATCATTACAAATGAGAGATTAAAAAAAAAATAAAAAACACTTTCCCACAATTTTTCTATTATTTTTCTGTCCATCAAAATGAGTGAATTTATCGATACATTCAATAAAACTTCAGTTTTATTACAAATAAGGGAAAAGTGAGATTTAAAGCCGCGAAAAATAAGTGATGTTTATGAACCTAATGTAGTGTCAGTACGAGTAGCACAATGTTGGTTCAAGCATTTTCAGTCTGGGAATTTTGATGTCAAAGATGCAGCTTGCTCTGGTTGCCCTCATATGGATAAAGTCGATGCCATTTCTAAAAAGTGGAGAAAGATACGTATATATATAGCTACGATATAGCCAAGGGATTGAGAATTGACCTCAAAACAAATTTGATCCATTTGAAAAACTCTAGCTATACAACAAAACTCGAAATTTGAGTACCATACTAGCTCATTCAAATTAAACTAAAGTAAAGTAATGAAACCTAACCATTTTTGAAAAGATTGATCACTGGTGATGAAAACTGTATTACCTTCGACAAGAACGTGTAAAAAAGATCATGGTCAAGGGGTAATCAAGCTCCAGAGATTGCAGCGATATCCGGATTAACACGCAATAAGGTGATGCTGTGTATATGGTGGAATTAGAAAGGCATCGTTGATTATGAGCTTTTATCGCCGAGCATAATTATCAATGTGTATATCTACTGCCAACAACTAATAAGACTTAAGCAAAAAAAAAACGGCCGGAATGGATCAACAGAAAAGAAGTGGTTTTTCATCATAATAACGCCAGACCACACACATCTTTGGCCACTCAGCAAAAATTGAGAGAGCTTGGTTGGAAAGTGTTAATGCACTCACCATATAGTCCTGATCTTGTACTGTCATATTTTAGGCTAACATCAAGAGAGGACAGTCAAAACTATTTGCCGCAATTTTTTGATCATATATCCCAAGATTTCTACATCAACGGGATTATGTCACTACTTACAAGATGGCAATAAGTTATGGAACAAAATGGCACATATTATATATTATATTTAAATGTAATAAAACTTTGAAAAAAATGTCTTCAATATGTTTATAAAATACGAAGAAACATTTTCCCCAGAGCTATTATGTAAATGCATTAGCAAATAAATAAATACTGGAACAAACATTTTATGTTTCGTTTTACTTTTTACGGCTTTGAAGTGATGTGCTAATATTTGTAGGACTTGGTGGGACCTTCCCAGAAAACGAAAATTAGCTTTAATTCTGATGATGCAAGTTTTGGTTAAAACAAATATTTACAATTGAAATCAATATCCAATATACTTTTAACTAGGGTGATGCTATTTGCATATTCATTTTAGAAAAGAATTGGAAAAATAATCATTAGGTTGAAGAATATATTTGCAATATCATAAAATAAAATACTACGTTGCTTTTGAAACAACCCAGAACGAGTGCGATTATTACAGCAGCAAATTTATCTGTAAAAAGGTCGGAATTTCACACTGCAAGCAATTGCTAAAATTTATTTTAAACTTTTATGTAGCTCTTATTTTAAAAGTGAAACTAGTTTTTACGAGTAATCATTCGTTCATTTTGATTTTAATCATAGCTTACTATAGCCAGAGCCGAGTGTTATATATTATTTTATATTGGATATACATTTTATGTATTATGTTACCACCACTTACCACCAAATGGGATTGTGAGCGAGCTCTGGCTTATAATAAGTCAAAAGAGGACTAAGACGGAATGCCTCACAGCCTGTGATTATAGTAGCTATACCCTTCTGACCGGAACACGGCCTGAGTCCTAATTAGAAACGGAGTACTACCACCGCACCTTGTCAGTCATCATTAGACCTACGGATGATTTCTCTTGTATAGTAAAGGTCCATTTTCTATACAATTTCATTCGTTTGACGTTTTTTTTTGTTACGCTATAGCCTGCGGTTCTTACGTTCAAACCAAAAGACTAAGTACAAGACTTTTTTCTTAAAGTAAAAAATGTGTTAAATGTATACCGTTACAGCCTATTAAAGTCCACTGCTAAACATAGGCCTCCTCCATAGATTCCGTCATATATACGGGGATATTTGAATATGGGATATTTTTGTACAACATATGTTGTACACAAATGTATACGATTCCTGTATACATTTGTGTCCTCTGCAATGATTGTAATGAGTGTTTATTTTTTTAATGTCTTACAAATAAAAATTACATAAAAATAATTGATTTTATGAAAGTTACATTATTTTGCATATATAAATATAATTATAAGAGCAACATGAGGGCAAAGTATCGCCTAATGGCACATTTTTTTTATAGGATAGGGTGACAAACGAGCACATAGTCCACCTGATGGTAAGTTATTGCTGTTGCCCATAGACATCTACATCTATCCTCGTTTGCAAATCATAATGCAGACGCGTTTTCATCCGTGAGGAATAAGATGGAATGCCTCTTTTCCAGTAAAAAGGGTCTCCGGTTCTCTACATTAACCATACAGAAAACAGCAGTGTTAAGTTGGTATTCTATGAGAGCATGGTCCTACCCCGGTTGAGCCGACCCATTCGTGCCACAACTATTCTACTAATATAGCTGCAACATGGCTCTACCACGTGAGCCACGACACACTACGGTCTCGCAGCGCTTCGACATGGAGGAGTTTTTGCACCAATATACCATCAATTTTTTTGGAATATCGAAGAAATTAAATAAAACTAATTTTTACGGATTATATCGCGTTCAATTTAACTTTTTAATTCCCGACGTTTCGGGTGCTTAAAAGCACCCGTGGTCACGGAGATGGGGGGAGCTGAGGTGTCTGACGTCCCGATATCCCGGCTACCTTCAGTTTTTGTATACTAATTTTTGGTCCGATCTACGCAGAATGAGCTTACAGTATCTTGAAGTCTTGCAGTGGTATGCTTGGGCTTGGATTTAATTTTATTAATTGTAGTATCCCAAGCAGACGGCAGAACCCATCTTCATCTTCTCTATTTAAATTAGGATGTTTTTTTTTCATATTAATAGCCTCGTGAATCATCCTTGGTAGGAATCGGTGTTATTTTGCGAGGATTTGTGGTTTATCAAATTTAATGTAATGGCGGGGACGGTCTAGAACATGTTCACACACTGCAGACTTCCCGGAACGTCGGTGCTTGAAGTCACTTATATGTTCTTTCACGCGGGTTTTAATAGATCTTCGTTTTTGTCCTATGTTAGAGAGACCACATTCACAATCCACTCTGTACACTCCTGTACACCACTGGTACACTCCTGGATCTTGTAGGGGGATATGACACTTGACGGATGGTAAAAATTGACTAATCTTCTTCTTGACATATAATTTAATGGAAGCTCGCTTCAAGATGTACCCAACCTTGTCTGTGACTCCTCTGACATAGGGTAGTACAGCAGGCACACGCTCGACTGTGGCTGGCTTCACTCGGTCACTGTGACGTAGGCGCGGGACCCGAAGCTTGTTGTCTTGCAATACTTGCTCGACGTGCTGAAGCTCGGCGGCCAGATGTTTTCTGTCACAGATCCCTCGTGCTCACTGAAACAAAGATTTTCCCACGGTAGCTAACTGTGTTGGATGATGATGCGATTCACCCTTTAAATATCGGTTGGTATGGGTTATCAGGATTTCGAATGACTAGAACATCCAGGAAAGCTATAGAATTGTTTGCCTATAACTCCACTGTGAATTGTATTTTAGAGTTTATGGAATTAAGGTGGCCTAAAAATGCAGTTACTTTGTCAGATGGTAAAATTGTGAAAGTATCGTCTACGTACCGCTTGTAGAATCATGGATTTACAGCAGCAGTAAGAAGGGCTTTCTCCTCGAAGTCCTCCATGAATATGTTGGCGACTACTGGAGATACAGGCGAGCCCAACGCCACACCATCTACTTGTTTGTAGAATTCTTCCTTCCACAATAGATAACCAGGTGTGAGGCAGTGTTTAAGTAATACTGCATATTTTGTAGGCATGTTGTTATCTTCTAGCTTCCTAGTTACAATTGAGATGCAGTCTTCAATTGGTAAGCATGTGAATAGTGACTGAACATCAAAACTGACCATAGTTTCATTGTCAGCGAGATGTAGGTCTTTTATCTCACTAACATAATGGTATGAATACTTTGTGTGTGCTCTAGTGTTTCCTCTCAGTGGTGACAATATTTTTGCCCAGTGTTGAGCCAACTTATAAGTTGGTGAATCGATCTGGCTTACTATGGGACGTAGTGGAGCGTTTGGTTTGTGTATTTTCGTTAACCCATACAACCTAGGTGGTTTGGCACATGATGGTATTGTCGAATTCACGTCGAGATTTAATTTTTCGGAGCATTTCTTTATTAAGTCGGTAGTTGTTTTTAGTATATTAGTTGTAGGGTCTATTTTGACCTTTTTGTATGTACTTACATCTAATAAAATTTGTTGTATTTTGAAATTATACTCTGAAGTGTCCATTATTACCGTAGCATTTCCTTTATCCGCGCGGAGAATCGTGAGCTCTGTTCTGTTGCGTAAGTTGTACAACGCTTTAATCTGTCTTTGGGGAGATTTAGTTTCGGCGCTGAACTTTGACGTAACAAGGACGAAATGTTTTGACGTATGGCCTCTAAATTTTCCTTTCCGATATTATTCTTAAACAGACAATCCTCAACACTACAGATAATTTCTTCGTACTTGATTTTTTTAAGGTGTTATTGCAAAATTCAAGCCCTTCGACAATACTTTTATTTTATTTTTTTTTAGCTTCCATTTTTGGCCTGCACCGTTTGTGCGTCAGCCATGTCTTCCATTTTTCAATGTAATCTTCATAGCACAAATGTATAATTATCCTTCATAGTACACTGCTTCACAATATGTTGATGCGTCACATTGTGAAGTCCTTGGGAGATTTTGACGGCAACATGAGCCAGCAGACAGTTGGCAATGGTATCTCAAGGCGCCTAAGCAGACAACCTTATCTTGAGAACACATCACCATTAGAGTACTTGTTTCACCGTTTCCACTAATAGTTCACATGCGTGGACAATTAATACACAAAATCGCATCACTTTTACATATCATAGTCCACTTCAAACTATTATTTAAACAAACCGCAAACCGCCGCCGGTCAAGTTCCCGTCAAAATCCCAATACATTTATTGTTGGTTCGTCTAGTGTTTACTCGTATTTTGACAGATTATTATTGACCGTGCGTTGTTTATTGTTTGCGTCTATAGTCAATGGTTGCGTTTCGTTTCTGCGTTGACATTGATGTTTGGCATTTGATTTGATTGTTAATTTTTGGTATTTTTCTATTTGTTTGTTTTTGCATGTTCGACGATTCGATGTTTCGCGTGTGTTTAAAGTTTCAATGCAATTATTAAAATCAAATGTCGTTAAAACTGTCTTTAACTCGTTGGACAAATTGTCTATGGTATTATTTATGAATTGTAGATCGAACAGTTTGCAGTCAAACACCACAGTCCCCCCCCCCCCCCACGTGACCACGGGTGCTATAAAGCACCCGAAACATCGGGAATTATAAAGTTAAATTAAACGCCATAAAATCCGTAACAATTTGTTTCATTTAATGTGTAGTTTTCGCGTAAATATAAGAAATCATTATATCGAAGAAAGATTATTATGTACGCATATTTTCTATAGCAAAAAACCAAAGTGTGACCATTGAGGTACGTACAGAATTACCAGAGACAATGCTAATTTTTTTTGCCTTATGTTTAACTGTATTTTATATGATTTATCATAAGTAATGACATAAACTAACAAAACTATAACCAAGTACGAGTATAAATTAAAATATGTAGGGTTTAAGATATTTTTCTTATTAAACATTCATTTTCTTAAAAAAAGTAAAGTTAATATTCCATGCTTTATTGCTAAAGGTATTTTAAGTTAAATTTATATAAATAACTATTCATTAATATTTACAATTACAAATCAGTAAAGAAAATTTGGTTTGAATTTTAATGTTATTTTGAAAAATTAAGACTTTATCACAAATTTTATAGATATTTTTTCCAACAATAACAACACTATTACCTACTATTTGTTACTTTGTTACTTATTGAATTTTTAACTGTGTATTTTATTGACCGAAAAATGATTTGAAACAGTAAAAAAAAACTATAACAATCTATACTGATTAAGAACAGCGACTATTATAGACAAAAAATAAAAGATTTTGCGATACTTTGTGACATTTAATTCATTAATGGCTCCTAAGACTGTATTTTCTATCAAAAGTGTACAAAGTAAAGAAGAAATAATATTCACAGATCCAGCTCTTCGACGGAATGTGAAGTGCCGAGCCACCCGGTACAGCGCCTGTAGGTTCAATGGGCTTGTGGTAATGCTGGTTGTGAATATCGAGCCGCCACTCCTCTACACTACTATAATCATATAGCATTAGTTGCTAGTGACGGAACGCACTTATCGTGTCTTTGTGGAGATCTTCAGGTTACTTTTTCTAAATAAGTTACCAATAAAAGCAGTCTGTGTAAAATATGCTCCCGATTTTATAGAATGAAAATTGACTTATTTAGTTAAATGTATTTTTATTTAATTACTTATTATTCAACTGCCGATATAAAACGATAAATAAATCAAAATTAGTTTTAACTCTTGGCATTTAAAATAAAATATTTAATTTAATAAAAACAAAGCCTATTCGAGTAGTGTATTTATATTTACATTCTCAATTAAAAACTATTTCTAAGTACGTAATTCAATATACATGGCTTGTTTATTATTAGTTTTATGTTATTATGTACAGGGTCATTTTTAATTTACTGAAGACCTTTTGGGAATATATTATTTACATCATAACAACATCTGTAAGAAAAAAAATATTTCTTCAATTTTTATTTTCATACAGAAATATAAATATTTGAATTGGACCTTCTAATGGTAATAGAATTCTAGTATTAGCAAAAGAAAGCGCGTAGCGTGGCGTGGAGGGGTGTAGGTGGCGGCGCTTACTCATTTGAACTTGGTCTTGACCTTTCCATGTGTCGCCAGTCGCCTTTTCGAGGTTAATATTGTGAACGTCGAAATTTAACGTCGCAGAGATCATACTTTATAATTACTTATTATAAATTTTAATATTTGTGATTTTTTGAATGTTATTTGCTTATTGAATTATGTATAACGATTTCCACACGATGTGTGTAACTGATATCAAGTGTAAAAATAAATGCATTTTCTTTGATGATTTATTCTGATCTTGTTTAGGTACTACAAAATACAGACTTAAAAAGAGTCACACATGGCAACAAAAACTTAAAAGTAGTTTTTTGGTAAATGTATTATATTCTGTAAAGAGTGATTTCGCTAAAATTGTTTGTAATGCAACCAATATATTCCCAAAAGGTCTTTAGTAAATTAAAAACGACTCTGTATATTTATAGTTATTATATTGATAACACTTGTAGTTAGGTACCTGTTTTTAATAAAATAATATATAGAATTCGTAGTAATTAATAAGTTATTACAAACTCAACTAATAAGCCTGGTGATTATCATAAATCCTTTCCCCTATGCAAGAAATCTATACCCAGCAATAGACTGCTTATGGGGTGGTGAAGATTAATAATATGCAGTGTGTACTGTAACAGTGTACAGTACTTATATTGCTTTCATTATATTGGTTCAATCACCAGTAATGAAACATTACTACAAGCTATTACAACATACTTCCGCTTCAGTTATTCGTGATCGGACGATACGGCGAGAGTTTCGCCCGTGAAAATTCAATTACTTGACAGTAATCTACCGTGTGCGTTATGCCTAAAGCGTCGGAAACAATTTTTTTTGCTCGCTCTGCAATGGTATAATAGTAGACGGTTTTTCAATATCACGAGAAAATAATGGAGTAAAATATATTTTACGTTTTGAAATTACGATTTTATTTTATAAACATCAAGCAAAGATCGTTTTTTTTATTCAACGCTGCATACGTGGTAATTAAAGTAAAAAAAAACCTGAAGGATAAATTAAACAATATAATTTTTTTAATTTTCAATTTTTTCACATTTAACTTTATTTTAAGCTGTAAATGTTTTGAATTTTCTAAAGGCAGCCTAGTTACCGGTTGTAGTCCGCAGTTGAACTAGCGTCAGATTGGAGTACTCAGTAGCGCACTACACGTACGCCAGTCGGGGATTTGATTACGCAGCAGCATATAGTTTCACTCTGGTAACTTATTACTTTACTATGTACCTACCACAGGAAACGATTTTTTATTATTACGTAAATACTAAACCTTGAATAAAACCAATCATACAGTTTATTGCGTTTAGTGTTTAGAAGTTTATTATAGCGTCTTACAACATCCACGGTCCCGATGCTTCGGTATACTATCAATATAAACCACAAAGATTTGTTATAAAAAATATGAATTCCGATCAGCAGTTTATTTAAAAATAAATTGTGAGCAGTCGCAGGACGCCTATCAGATGTGAAACATCGAAATTATTTTGTACAGGTAATGTGCATAAAAGGATAATTTACGACAGAAAATAAATATGACATATTGAAAAATAAATTATTAAGAATTTTTTCAAGAAAATGATGACTATTTATTTATTTTTGCCCGGACAGCCAGACAGACATAAATTTAAATAATGGTAGTTTATCTCTTATTAGTATGCAAATTAATCTTGGGCTGGAACCCACGACTTTTTGAGATCGCTTACTGTATACTATACTATGAGGCTACTGTCGCTTAAATTTTATACGGTTTAATCATTTATTTATTTAAAATAATTATTGCGCTTAAAGCATGCTTTTGGCAGAAATAATGCATGGCAACCATGTATTTCGACTATTATAATAATAACAAAACTGGAAGACACATGTCTAATGCATACTACTACATATATACTACAAACATACATAATATCATATAGCGTGGCGACGCATGCCGCACGAATGGGTCGGCTCAACCGGGGTAGGGCCATGCTCTCACAGAATACCAACTTAACACTGCTGTTTTCTGTATGGTGAGTGTAAAGAACCGGACACCCTTTTTACTGGAAAAGAGGCATTCCATCTTAGTCCTCATGGGTGACAACGCAACTGCATTTTTAATATTTATTGAGGACAAATAAAGATATATATGGGTCACAGCAACCACTTATCAGGTGGATTGTGTGCTCCTTTTTCACCCTATCCTATAAAAAAACAATTATATGTTACGTGTTATATTACGAAAGTTAATAAAATTAAAATTTTTCGTTAAAGACCAAATGAATGTATAATTTATTAAACGAATTCTAATTTAACAAACAAAGAACAAAGTGCTTTCGAGAACTAATGACGTCCTCTCAGAAAAATCGGACGTCATGCAGCGATGGAGCGAATTTTATAGAGAAATGTATGCGTGTGATGACCTTAGTGAGGGATCCGGGGATGACGCCGTGACTGGTACGCCAGACCCGGACCTCGATGACACTGAGGTCATCAGTATGAAAGAGATTGAACGTGCGATTCGAAGTTTGAAATGTGGTAAGGCTGCGGGACTAGACAGAGTTACTGCTGAAATGGTCAAGTATGGTGGGCCTCGCGTCTGGGACAGCTTTCATCTGCTGTGCAATTTGTGCTGGCAGACGGGGGATGTCCCGGATGATTGGCGATCCGCAGTCATTGTGCCTTTATATAAAGGTAAAGGTTCACATTTTGACTGCGGGTGCTATCGGGCGATCAGCTTGACCAGTTTAGCAAGTAAAGTTTACTCGAAGGTTTTGACACGTAGGATGCAAGAGAAATCGGAAAGATTTCTATGGGAGGCACAATGCGGATTTAGACCTGGAAGAGGATGCACGGATCAAATGTTTTCTCTCCGCATGATCACGGAGAAGCTTCTGGCTGCTAACCAGAAGATTTTCTGTGCTTTTGTGGATCTTGAGAAAGCATTTGATAAGGTTGTAAGGAAGAAAATGTGGGAACTGTTGCCGGGGTATGGAGTGGATGGTCGATTGCTAAGGGCTGTGCAGTCTCTTTACTGTGACTGTAAAGCCTGTGTGCGGGTAGGACATGACCTGTCACCCATGTTTGACGTCCAAACGGGCGTAAAGCAGGGTTGTGTCATGTCTTCCTGGCTGTTCATACTGTATCTCGACAGCTGCTTACAGAAGCTGAAAGATAGCTGTTTGGGTGTGAAATTGGGTGACATTAAAGTAAATTGTCTGTTGTATGCTGATGATGCAGTACTTATAGCACCATCAGAGGCAGAACTGCAGGCATTAGTCACGTGTATGAAAGAGGAATGTGAAACTAAAGGTCTCCGTTTGAATGCTAATAAAACTAAGGTTCTGGTATTTGAAAGGGACGAAGAGAGAACGAAGTGTGAAATATGGGTAAATCAGGAATGTCTAGAACAGGTAAATGAAATTGTATACTTGGGGAGTGCTTTTAGCCGGGATGGAAGATGTGATTTAGATGTGGACAGGCGTGTCGCTGCCGGGAACAAAGTCAATGGTGCCCTGACTGCGTTAGTCAAAAGGCAAGGCGTAGCGAAGAGTGCACGCCTTGCAATACATAACGCAGTGTTGGTACCGACTTTGTTATATGGCAGCGAAACCTGGGTATGCCAGAAGAAGCATAAAAGTAAGTTGAATGCAGTGGAGATGCGATCTCTTCGTAAAATGTGCGGCGTTACCATGGCCGACCGAAAGCGAAACGAAGAGATTCGCAATATGGCAGGTTTGAAAGATGACCCTATCACAAAAATTGATAAGGGCGTGCTTCGGTGGTTTGGGCACGTTGAGCGAATGAGTGAAGACCGAATGGTGAAGAAAATATATAGCGCGAAAGTTAATATTAAAAGGTGTCGAGGTAGACCGAGACTAACTTTCGAAGACCATGTGAGCAAATTGCTCGAAGAGGGTAGGGTCAAAAGTACTCGGATACCTAGACGTGCATGCATGAAGAAGATAATGAATCTGAAAGAAGCGAAAGAGGTTTGTAAGGATCGTGACACTTGGCGATCTGTTCTCTCTGGCTACCCCGTCAGGGATTGTGCGTGAAGATAAGTAAGTAAGTAAGTAAGTAAGAATTCTAATTTAATCTCCATCCGCGGCTAGTCGTTGCTGCTGGTGATAAGAGGGCTGGTTCTTTCCTCGCTCAAAGACTAAGTATAGCCATCCAGCGGGGAAACGCAGCCAGCGTTCTTGGCACGATATCGCGGGGAGTAGGACTATATGATAATTAAGTTTCTAGTTTTAGTTTTTTTTTTATTATCATAGTTTTTAATATTGTAAATAAATTGATTTAATATCAGAAATATTTGACATATTACTTTCTTTTTACTTTCAAAGATATGATTGGAAACGAGGGGAACAGTTTAATTCAACCGTTTACACGTGTGTGAAAAGTTGGTTATTTTCCACAGTAGCGAAGGGCGTATCCGAGAAAATTACATGCTACGACCCAGTTTAACTCCGCCTGAACTGAGAATTGAGAAAAAAGCCTCGAACAAGATCGTATAGTTCCAATTCCAGCGCTGCTATTGTGGCAATTAGTGTCCGACTTTCCATTTTATTCAATCTAATACGTTCATGAACGATTAGCTTTTACATTTATGATTTGTCCATAAGTTGTTTTTCAGGTAAAATATCTTCGAGAAATGTGTCTTAAACAGGAAATTTAAATAGTTTTTTTTTATCAGCAATGTACTTAGGTACTAGACTCAAATGTTAAAAGACAGCTCTTTATCGACATTTCTTCGGAACAGGTCAGTATCAGAACGGAATAAAATATCTTGAATCGCCCTTAGGCAAGCGTTTGCTTTACAAAATTATTCCAGCCACGTAGTTAACCTGCAATTACTTATTTTGTTGGTAATTTAATTTGAGTAGAATATGTCTAAAATTATAAATTGTTATTACCCTTAGCTACAAGGTACTCGTATATAACTGGCGTTGTAAAAAATAAATATCCGATACTGTTAAGTTATTGCTCGTTCTTTGTATTGGTAGAATCTGTTTACGCAAATCATTAAATATGCACTAACACGCTATGTGTTATTATCTTATTAATACGTCACTAATTATAGGTTGTGAGCTTCTATTTTGTCCACCTTTTCACATTCGTGGGAGTACAAACACCTGCTTCGTTCCGTTTGATTTTATTTAGGACGTCGTATTTAAAGCATGCTATCCTTTTCTGTTTACAATAGTATGGTTCGTAATGTTTGACTGTTATTTGCGTAAAAGAATAAATACTGTGATCTTGGAATATTACCCTCCATGAGTGGTCTGGAATTGGTGCCCACAACACAGGACTCGCAGCGGCGGCTGGCGAGCTACTTTATACCTTCTGTGCCCGCCATAAAAATTGTACCTATACACTGCCGTGGCGATTAAATACTGTAGCTATGTATATTCTACACAGTAGGTTATGCTGATGACCTGACAATACTGGTCTCTGGAAAGACAGCAAGCATAGTGTGCGACCTGGCCCAAGCGGCTCTCCGTATAGTGGAGAGATGGTGTAGGGAATACGACTTAACCGTTAATCAAAATAAAACGGTTCTAGTAATGTTCACAGAAAAACGACTGCTGAATAACTATCATCTCCCAAGTCTTTTCAGCACAAAACTCCAGTTATCCTCTGAGGTAAAATATTTAGGTCTTACCTTGGACAGCAAACTTAACTGGAATAAACACATAGATAAGAAAATCAACAAAGCTAGTATAACTTTCTGGTAATGATTGCGTGATTGGCAAAAGATGGAGACTGACGCCAAAAATTATACTGTGGCTGTACAAAACTGTAATTCGGCCCATGATCACATACGGCGCTCTGGTATGGTGGACCAAGACAAATGAAGTCACCACTATAAAGAAGCTTCAGCGCTACCAGAGACTGGCATGTATGGCTGCCACAGGCTGCATAAAGACTACCACTGCCTGCTGCCATCACTGACTGCTAACAGCAGCCTTAGAAGCGATGCTAGAGCTAACCCCGCTTCATCTACATATACAACAAGAAGCGACTTTAGCTGCCATCAGACTCAAGACCCTAAATCTTTGGAGTAAGAATAGAGTCCCTCATACAGGCATAATTGATAGAATTCACTGAAAAATTCCTATCTTACAAGCTAAGTACGATAAGATTCCTAAACAATTTGTATTCGATAAGAAGTATAAGATACAATTAAATGAAACCAGCAAGCCGGATGGATTAAGCCTAAAAGAGCTTAGAGTTTTCACCGATGGTTCTAAAACAAATGAAGGTGTAGGTTCTGGAACTTTCTCTGAAGACCTCAATATCCACATATGCACACCGCGGGGTACCTATAACACAGTCTTTCAGGCGGAATGTATGGATATCATTCAAGCGGCCATTGCAATAGATGCTAGGAAGGTTAATGACTTACCCATCAGAATACTGACCGACAGTAGGGCGGTACTATAAGCTCTGAGTTGCAATGTGGTGAACACGGGACTAATATATGAATGCCATCAACGATTAAATGAGGTATGTAAAAACAACAATGTGACTCTGCAATTGATAAAGGAAACAGTGGATCCAGAGGCAACGACGCAGCAGATGAACTGGCCAGAAGAGGATCGGCTCTAGCCACTATAGGGCCGGAACCAATCATACCAATCCCCTTTGGTAATGTTCGTTTACTGGTACGTAGACACTTCACAAATCTACACGCTCAGCTTTGGAAAAATCTAGTAGACTGCAGACAAGCTAGGGAGGCCCTGCCTGAAATAAACAGTCGTTTAACCAAAGTTCTAATGAGACTGAACAAGCCGCAGATCAGGGTAGTAACAAGTGCTATCACAGGACACGGCAACTTTAAGAAGCATTTATTTACTATAGGTGATACAGATAGTCCCCTGTGCAGGGCATGTATGGGGGAAGAAGAAACGGCGGCCCATGTGATATTGAAATGTCCGGAGGTCGCTACGTACAGGGCTAAACATCTCGGCACGCCGAGATCACTCCCCGAAGTTGCATGCAACATCAAAGGACTGTTGAGCTTCTTCGGGGAGATCTAATGGCTCGAATAAGCATATTATTCCTGCCCACACGCAAAATACGCGCATAGACGTGGAGTTGCGAAAATCAGCCCACCATAAACTAAACTAAACTAAAAGCTATAGTAGTATAAAACTGTTCTTAAATATCTTGTGTTATATCCATGCTCTTCTGATTCCAACGATTAAACATTCTATTTGAATTTATTACCAGTTGTTATTATGGGTTCTGAATTCAAATCTCAAATGGTGACTCAGCAATAATAATATGAAAGATGAGAATAGATATGCCGTGTAACAGTTTTTTTTTTTAATTTGTTACTGCATTTTCCGATCCGACTGCGTCCGATTTTCTTAGCCAACTTCAAATAAGTTGTAGGTTCTCAATTCTACTGTATGCTTTTTCTATTATAATATAATACGCGATATCTTCGCCAATTGCGTATCAATTTTAATGAAACTTTTTTGTTAAATACGCCTTACCTCAAGGATCATCCTCATTATTATGAACTGAAGGGTTAAAATGGTTAAGGGTGCTAAAATGGAGGGCATAAATTTTTAATGTAATTATTTAGACGATATTCCGCGCTCAAGTGTCAAAAAATTTAAGTTTTTATGAAATAAAAACCGTCTGCAAAGTATGGAAAATAATAATATTATTTCCACATTGTAGCCTCTGTATTCGGGGGATTTAATTCTTCAATACATTAAGGACATAAAGCATGAGGCAGTCTCAACCAAACAACCAGAGATATGATATGTAAAAATAAGATTTAAAAAGAAGTACTATGCATATAATATACAATTGTACATTTGATATATTTTTTTACGTGGTCGACCCGTGCTGCTGTATTTCGTATATTGAGTGTAGAGAATCTTAACTGTTCAATTACTCTTTTTAATAAGTGGAATCAAAGTATTCCATCTTTGTCCTCTGGGGTGACAATGCCACTGCATTTTGATTTTCAATCGAGGATGGATATAGATTATGATGTGACATGCTATGGACCACAGTATGCACTTATCATCAGGTGAACTGTGCTCTCATTTGTTACCTTTATTATATAATAAATATTATAATAGCGTTAATTATTAACATTATACACAAAAATATTATGATATTGCTAATTAGTTTTCGAACTTTATTCTTAAAAGCTACTTATTTGCTACTTATATTTCCTGATTCCGCTAGGGAGTGCGCTCGAGAAAAAAAAATTGAATGATAAAGGCTAGATCTATGTATTTTAATTGTATAATAATTGTGTGTTTTTTTAATTGCATCTGGCCAATATCCCACACAAAAACGTTTTTCGAAAAATATTCTGTGCGATCTATCGTATTAACTGTAAACAAATAGATGCAGAGTGGTTAAAATAGATAACCAGGAAAGCCGGCCTTAAACGATTACCTCTGGCATTTTTAAGTGATTTCTGGGCCCTATGCTGTTATAAAGAGGATATTTAGGCTACAAGAAATTTTAAAAAAGGGATTTAAGCAATTTATTGTTGTCACGCTGTGCCGACCGAACTAACTAACTACCTAAACGAATACAACCGAGAGACAATTAATGCAGTTCGAAATGACCATAGTACGAACTATATATTACTTATACTATATATACTACTATCACTATATTCATACTATGAAAAGGACAATGTCCAAAACCGCCCTGTGTAATCAAAGCATCGGACATACACGATAATTAATTTTCTATTTTATTATATTAGTTGCAAATACTTTTATAACACGGACTAGCTGCATGCAAAAATGAACATTAAAAAGTATTATATTCGACTAATAACATTAATCGCCGCCATCTTCGCCAAACATCATGTGGTGTCGAAAAATGATTAGGGATGCCCAATCGATTGTAATCGATTATTGAATTTTTAATGAACTGTCGTATATTTTTTTAATCTGAATTACATTTTAATTTATTTCGAATAAAGTTGCTAAAAGAAGCTACAATAAAAATATTATATTACCATTTCTTTATATTCTTTTATATTATTATAATTTTAAAAACCTACTATACCTATTGAATGTCATACTCGATTTTAAATAGGTAATTAGAATATTGCTGAAGAAAAATATTCGTAAAATTAATTATTCAGGATTTTCTAATGATCGTTTAGACAGGAGTATATTTTACGTCTTACTAAACGATAACTTACGAGTTTACGACAATTAATTTAAAAAAAAAAAACTGTTATCGTTACTGCATTAATTATAAATCTGGTTTTTTTTAAAGAGCAATATTGCAGACTAGATACAGATATTATTATTAATATTGTTACAAGTATGGAAGAAGTAGAGACGTACGTGTTATTATAAGTAAAGTAGGACAGTGTTATGGTATTAATATTATCGTATGACGAAAGATGATATATACTATATAGATGGTATACTGTTTGTAACGTACGGCTATAATAAATCTTAGGAAATATTCATAAGTCGTATCGTATTTGGCGCTCCTATTTTTGATGTCACTAAATGGTCACTTGTCAGTATCCCATGAAAAAAATACGATCTCCAAATCGATGCAAATCGAACATACTAGAATCGATTCTCGATTAAATCAAGCATTAACAGATCTATTTTCGATCAATCGCGACATTTTCAAACATGCGTAATATAGACACAGAACATTATTGACGATAACTTACCGTAAATACAAGTAACTGTATAGAAAAATAATTAAATTAATAAACATAACATTACGCCAGTATTTTCCAGAAGGAGTAGGTAGAGATGTGTAAGTACTGTTATGTTATACATCCCATGTAATAGGTGATGCGCGTATTGCCAAACACCGGACACAAATCCAGACTCCGTGCTATTACTGGGAACTTCAAGTTATAACAACCCAATCATAATTTGCCCAACCCTGGGATCGAACCCAGAACAGAACAATTTTACTGTCTGTCAAAAGGAACAGATGTTCCAACTATGCAAAAGTATTTCTTGAATCGCTTCTAGTTCTTATAAGTCCGATTCGAGAGGTTTCTGTATCGACATCGGACAAGGATTCTTCAGATCTATATCGATCTGGAAAATTGATTCTGTTACTACACACAATCGATTAAACAATTTCAAATGGACATGCCTACTTTGTACCGTCATCTCTAATTCTGTCAAAGTTACATTGGTTGGCGTTGTTTGCAATTATAATTGTACTTTGTATATGAATTTATCGGTGTTGTGGTGACTTTAGGGACTATATATTGAACATTACGACTTGGCTATTTTAACAGACTCTGATTGCTTTCAAGAACGACTTACCTTGTTGTGATTTTTGGAACTGTGTACCACTCAAACGATAACCTAGCATTCATAAACGGACTTACGCATACGCAATGGAAAGTGTATTATGTGTAAATAGCGGCTCTGCTGGTGGTACAATATTGTTTAAAGATGAACAGAGAAGCAATCGTGCAATATTGCTGTAATTGCATCGTTGTACGCAGAACCATCGGTTGCTGCGCCCATGTTATGACCATTATTTGGTACTTGAGCTTTACGAGACATCAAAATAATATCGACATCCCTGCACAGTTTTTAGACAATATTCTTATTTCCAATTTAGAAAAAGAACAATAAACATGAAATTAATCTGTGTTTTATTTCTAATTCAAACATAAATAGTTAATGTACGTGTAAAAACAACTTATACTACCAATTAGGTACTAAGTCGGTAGGGCTGGTTTCATAGTCACGCGTTTGAACAGCGCCGTCCAGACCCACACGCTTGCAAATGTACTAGATAGTAGTCTATAATATTCACGCTGTTCATGCGCGCGCTGTTGAAACTTGGTTGAAACCGTGGTTGATACACTCGCTGTTCGACGGCATGTCTAGCGGCGTGACTGACAGTCTAAATCCTTATACATTTAGGTACTAGGTATCTTACCGTACCGTATATGCTAATGACAACATCTAAATGCTAACAACCATTATATACATATATTTTTATTTTTACATTAATACACACAAACATCTCTCATTTCAAAACCAATGCTCAGAAAGCAGGTTTGTTAACTACATTCTATGCATTTATACGTTGCACTTACTGCTACTTATTTATACACTGAGGCTTTAGAACAAAAATTACATACCTAATTATGTAGATAGGTACTAGAAATAGCTAAATGTTTTAGGACATCGTTTTTCAGTTTGTTAAAAATCACTCGGATCTATGAAAAACCGTAATATTCATGGTTCGATTATAACCTCAAAATCTGATACTTTTTTTTGAAATATATCTATTATGCAGCTAGTCCGCTATAAAAATAAGATCAAATAGGAATTTACTAATGATCAACAATAAAATACATAATTTTCCGATGCTCTTGGTTCCAGGGCGAACAATGTATGGGCGGAGAGCAATGTCCTTTAACGAAATCATCGTTCCATATTTCCTTGTTGCCTCTTCCAAAGCTATTATCATTTTCTTTTTCAAAAACAATATGAGAAGGATTGTGACTAAGTCTTAAGTGTTTTTCTTTTATTATTATTATTTTTTATTTAATTTGCATTCTGAAGGTCTTATATTGGCGTTATATCCATATAGAAACATAGGTCCATTTAGAAATTTTGAATGGTTTTTAGTTTTCAAAATAATAAATTTACAATAACAAAATATTTGTTAGAAATAGATTGTATTTAAAAAAATCGCAGATTGTATTTAAAAGTTAACAATAACTTGGGAGAAAACAGATGAAGGCATTTGTATGGACTAAACGCCGGATATTGTTTTTCATCATCATCATTACTGCCTTTCACAAGTCCTATTCTGAATATAGGCCTCCCCCATGGAATGTCACAAAGCACGGTACTGAGCCACCTGTATCTATCGACTTCCAGTGTCTCTTACCAGATCGTCACTCCAACTAGAGTGGGGGCCACCGTATACTTTGCTTACTAGTACGAGATTGCCACTCGATAATCTTTCTTCCCCATCGGTTGTCGGTTCTTCCGTCTATATGGCTGGCACATTGCTACTTCAATTTAGTTATTTGTTGGGCTATGTCGGTTACTCCGGTTCTACTGCGTATATCCTCATTATGAAGTTTATCATACAGAGAACTCCAATCATAGCACTCTCCATAGCTCGCTAAGCGACCTTAAGCTTCCTCATACGGCCAGCAGTGAAGGACCATGTTTCACATCCTTATGTCATCAACACGCACTGTTTGTACAATCTTGTTTTCAAGTTGTAAGTGAAGATATGGGTTAATGGTGGTGTAAGAATATCCACTAACCCATATCTTCCCATGGGTGTCACAAGAGACAACAGAGGGAAATCAGCAGCAGCATCTTTATGATGAAAGCAAAACTACAAAAAAAAAAACTGCGCTTGCTAAACCGATATGCCAAACATCCCCCAATAGCAACGACACAAAGAAACGGCTTCCAGTTCTCGATGACCCCGCTATACTTAGCTACGGTGGCCACCATGGTAACGGCGGGCAAGGGGGCGCTAAGAATCTCCGTTGGAGGTTCATTTGCCACCTTAGACGTAAATTCTCTTAATTAACAAAATATGTCAGTGAGATGGCAATTATGCGAGTCTTTGATGTATTATATGTATTATGTTGAGATAAATTAATCACAGAATAAATATTGTTCACTGTTCAACACAAAGAAATTTGCTCAAGACAATTTTCAAAAACGAACTATAAAATAATAGCTGGTAAAATGTCAGTCCTTTTACAAGTAATGATGAAATGCAATAAATGAAAATTAATAATAGTTTGTTTCTTCGTCTTCTATGCGTTCCTGTTAATATTATCCGATTACGATAAAATTGGTGAGTTGTTGGGAGCGCAACTGCGAATGATTCTGACAAAAAAAAAACCACAAACACATTGATAAACAGACAAAAGATCTGTTTACGAAATTATTAAATGTATAGAATTATTTCATACAAGACATCTCACCACTTGACGCTGCAGCCGATACCAATCTGGATATTTAGAATTTGCCATGCATGTGAGAGATGATAATAATATTGCTACTCATCGGAAGACCTCAGTACACCACCACAACTATACTAATACCTCGATATGAGACGACTGATTTTCTAACAACACCATCATATGTGTTATAGTGCAACATTACAAAGCTAAGGAAAAATATCATAAAATTATGTTGAACGATATGTAACTAAATCCACCAAAATATTCGGGGAAGAGGTCTTAAAGGAGATGAACTTGATTCCATACAAGTTTGGGCCCGCCGTGAACAAACTTAAAATATGTGTTAGTTTGGAGATTTAAATATTTTCTACTTATATCCAAAAGTCATATTTTTGCCGGGCCTGGGACTTTTGTTTTTATGTTGTTTTATGATTTGTAGGTTATGTAGTAAAATCACTCGTTCTTGTGATAGTTTATTTGAATAAGTTGAGAAAACACAAAAGAATGCAGTTTTATAGTTATTATTATGTAAAGTAAAATAAAACTCAACCTTTTTTAATTGTTTAACTATTTTCTGCAATTATCAATAATATTTCATTTAAAAAAAACAGCCAGAGGCTGTACATTGTCTGTTCTATTCCTCTCAAAACTTAAGTATCACATTATTTTCATTATATGGGCGCAACACACTAATGTCCTGTGATCCAAGAGAAAATCCAAGAGTCAAGTTAAATAATCCACGAAAGTAAAAACACGAAAGCTACCTATCCAAAAAACAGCTACATACTTGGTAACATCAAGTTTCAGCCGCATGACAAGCTGAAACTTGAAGTTACCATGTTAAGGCTTCTTCGGAATATGCAATGATCAATAACCATACAGCCTATTCAGTCGTGTAGGATAATATTCAAATGTTTTTTCATTTAATGACATAGCTTATTCAATCGTTTTCTAAATATATTTTTTTATTCAACATTAATAACTACAGATTCACGTCATTGTTTCAATATTATGATTTTTTTTGGTAAAGAAGGTTATATTATTATAAAAATAGCCTTCATTATCTATTGTCATAGACAGAACAGAATGATATTTAAAAACGTTTCGTTTTTGCTAAAGCAAAAGCATTAACTTTTTGTTTCAGTTTAAAAAAATGTTTTTATGATTGTCCCAAGAACTACAAAAATAAAAACCATTTATTTATAATTATAATTTATCGTTATATTACCTACCTATTTTTGTATACCTGTTACGAACGATGTCAACAACCCAAATTTTATACATCTCCTTTGTGGTATATCAAAAGAGTCACTTTATATATGAAATAGGCAAGAGGATCCTAAGTCTTACTTTAATTCCGAGGCTCAAGACGTCGCAATTAAAGCTATGCCTGCTTCAAGAAGATAAAGGATTATTTTGAAATTTAATGTTAATAATTTAGACATATTAAATGTTTCATATAAGTTTTAATTTTCCTATTATTTCGCATCGAATATTGAATGTTTACCTAAGTCTTTAAGCGACGTTTCTTTAGCGACTTTGCGCAATAGGTCATGTAAACCGACCTGACGAAAAAGTCCACATCTCGGTTTATATCTCTCTTCATTAGCGCCTGTTTCGTAGACACACACACACACACACACACACACACACACACGCACGCACGCGCGCACTCACGCACGCACGCACGCACGCACACGCACGCACGTACGCACGCACACGCACGCACGTACGCACGCACACAGAGAGAGAGAAAGAGAGAGAGAGAGAAACACACACGCGCGCACACGCACACACACACACACACACACACACACACACACACACAGAGAGGGAGAGAGAGAGAGAGAGAGACGCACACACGCAAACATTCCTTGTGGAATAGTTTACCACCAGCGATTTTTCCGGACCGATACGACTTAGGGACCTTCAAGAAAAGAGCCTACTCCTTTTTAAAAGGCCGGCAACGCATCTGCAATTCCCCTGGTGTTGCGGTTGTTCATGGGCGGCGGTAGTCACTTACCATCAGGTGAGCCGCATGCTCGTTTGCCCCCTCTCCTATAAAAAAAAACATACACACACGCGCACACATATACCCATACACACACACACACACACACACACACACACTTAAATGTAATGTAAAATCAAAAATAAAATTAAGAAGGGATGAAGAAGCATACGGTGGTGGATGACGCCAATCCATCGAAACAGAACACAGTTTGTAATTTAAGTTCTAAGACTGATAATAGAATTATTGTGATGTGATACTTACTTTGAAATCGACTACAACATAATTTAAATTAAACAATTTGTACTACCATATATATATATATATATATATATATATATATATATATATATATATATATATATATATAGAATGCCTCTTTTCCAGTAAAAAGGGTCTCCGGTTCTCTACACTCACCATACGAAACACAGCGGTGTTTAGCTGCTATTTTACGCTGGTATTATGTGAGAGCGTGGTCCTTCCTATGTCCAGCTGACCCATCCGTGCTACAACTATACTACTAATATAGCTGCAGCATGGATCTACCACGTGTGAAAACGGATAACTCAAAAACTTGGTCAGACCTTGATGAAGGTACGCACAGCAAAGAAGTGGAATAATTTGCCGGCGTCTGTTTTGCGATTCTATTACAATCTCTGCGTCTTAAAATAAGGAGTGGACATACGATTTCGTTACGCTAAGGTTTTTACAACTTAGGTTTTCATCACTACGTGCCACCAGATGCGTATTGTATCAAGCATTAGCTTATTATAAATAAGTAAAAAGTAATCCTTACATTTCTTTAATATAAAATTTAACTACAGAGTAAACTCTTCATTACGAAACTTAACAGATCATTTTTCTTCGTAATAGAGAGTTCTCGTTATGTGGAGAGAAGAATAATAGCCAAAGTTTCACAATAATTTTTAAAATTTTTTCAATAGTAAAGTGTTGTAATCAAATTATTCTGACTAACTTTGCCTGACATATTGGACTATGGCAGTATTTGGTTTGTATTTCTTATGTATTTCATCCATGTATTGGGATATGGCGGGATTATTATCATTAAATAAAAAGAATGTTTTATTGCCTTAGTGACAACAAGTGCTTATTGAACTGTTGGCGGTGGTTTACAATCGTTCACATGGCCATGTTTGTTTCTCCTTACTTTTCGACACTGAATCAAACATTTTTTATTCAGTGCTTGGCCACGACAGCTGTAAAGCCTGTTCTGCCGGTCCTGTTCGCTATTCGTATGTTTGTTTCCTTTTTTTATAGAAGAGGGGTCAAATCAGCATACGGCTCACCTGATGGAAAGTGACCACTGCCACCCATGAACAACTGCAACAACAGGGGAAATGTAGGTGCGTTGCCGCCCTTTTAGAATGGAGTAAGCTCTTTTCTTGAAGGTCCCTAAGTCGTATCAGTCCGGGAAAATCACCGGTGGTAAACTTTTCTATAGATAGGTCGAACGCGGAAGAAAACTCCTAGTGAAACGTACAGTGGTGGGCCCCCAAGTATCGAAATAGTGTGGATGGTATCGGGAGTTTTGCCGCAATGTGCGTTCGTGAAATTTGGCGGCTGGGATTAATCCGAACAATTCTCCAGAGTTTGTAAATATTCATTCTAATTGCCTGGTATGTCCAATCACTTATTACATTAAATATCTTCGATTCTATTAAATGACTGTTACTGTCTCGCATGATGAAAATAATGCTGTATAGTTGTTCATCTGTGGATGTCTTCTTTACTGTTACTATGACGCAAATAAACCCAAAGCATAGATAGCCTTCTCCGTAGCTCGCTGAGTGACATTCAACTTCTTCATATTACGGCCAGCATTAAATAACTATGTTTCAATGTTTTCGCTTTCAAACTTAAACAAACATATTGACAATAACCTTCGCACGTTACGCACCAAGTTCATCAAAGTTCACACTCACACACACACACACACTTTGAACGCATACAGGGCAAACAAAGAAACATTCATTTTTATATGAATATTAAGACTATTGTGCCTATAGCCTTGCTTTCATCACTTTAAGCAGTAAACTAGTTACTCTATAAGTTAAATCGTGAAGTGGTTTAGTTGTGCTCCCAATTTTACTTGAGTCCGTTTAGCCGTTTAAATGCGTAATTGAAAATCACAAACATCCAACAAGATCTTGCACCAAAAATCACTTACCATCAGGTAAGTCGCATGTTTGTTTGCTCCTTTTATTTAAAAGGATTTGTAGTTATTATAATATTGCAATTGATTTTTTGCCTGCTTTATAAAATCTAAAGATTGCTCAATACTTCGATCAACAATACCAACTAGATAACGGGTCACGTACAAAATCATAGCTTAATGCTGTCCGCGTGAATATATACTTATACAACTACATTTGTTTACTAAAGAACTGAGACAAAAAATTAAAACAGTTTTATGTTCTACCCAATTACAACCATGGAATCGAGTAATAAAGTCACAAATCTTACGATCATTAGTTACAAAAAAGAACAAATCAATGCATTACTCCTGTCACTTGGAAATGGAAAGACGTAGGTTAAATAACATTTAGTGTGAAATCAACATTAAGAAATAAGAAATTAAAGTACTTTTTCCCGTTATTGCCTTGCAAGCTACGGTGTTTTGTTTCGTTTCTGTTTGCTTCTTCGAATTTAGCTACAAAAGTTATGGAGTCGCGGTGAACACTAAAATAATTTATAATATGATCATAAGTTTAGTTAAAATTATTTATATTTTGGGCATTTATGTTTGTTAGTATACATACTTTCCACACTAGCCATGAAATATAATATAGTATGTAGTATAATGATTACATTTTATAAGATAATTCATTATATATTTATTTTAGTTTTTGTTTGTATTATATGTATATATATATATATGTGTGTATTCTTTTCACACTAATTTACCCTACCTCTGTTTTCTTCGTGTAATCCTGTCCATTCACTGGTTGTCTCGAAGAAATTGCTGTAAGCAATAAGACCGCCCATTGCGTACTTCTTTGTGTTAGTGTGCAATAAAGAATAATAAATAAAAAATAAATAAATAAAATACTTATTAATCGAAGGTTTTGTATGTAATGTCGGCGGCTGGCAAAGGTGTCTTGATTGCTGGATGTCACAAACAAAAATAGCTATTAAATTTTTTTATTTTTTATTTGCTTTTTTTTTATTTATTTATTATTTGCTTTAGACCTTTAGGAAAAATCCCGTGCTCAAAACACTGATTCGTCAGGTGTACTAAGAGAGGCACAATATCTTTGTGTGCTAGTTTTAAAAAGTGCGTCGGTATATTGTCCCATCCAGGAGCGCTATCGGACTTCATTGACATAAGAATAGAGTGTACCTCTATAGGATCAGTGATTATGAGTGCAAATGATGATACTTGAGAACCCAGAGAAATGTTGTTATTTAATTTTGTTTCGCAACTGCTAGTGGTAATACTTTCAGCTAATTGTTTTCCAATAGTAGCGAAATAGGTGTTAACTTTATCTAGTGACTCTTGTGGTGACTTTGCAATATTAAGCAGCTCTAAGGTTTGAAATTTGGATGTTTTACGATGAGTTATGCTGTTTATAGTGTTCCATAGCTTCTTTGGATCTTTAATAGATTTTTCAAGTTGCATTTTATCATAATTTCTTTTTAATTTTTTAATTATGCTAATACAAAAATTTCGATATCGTTTATATGTAGTTCTAAGTGCATAGTTCTCTGGGTCTAACTTCAGTTTACTTTGCATAATATTTCTATTTCTAATGCAGCGGAGCACACCCACAGTCATCTAAGGCTTAATAGTTCGCTCCCTTCTAGGTATTGATATTGTTATAGTACTTCTTAAAAGGCTTTGCTGTAAAGTTGTTATCAATATTTGTGAGATAAGATTAGGATCATTGAGGGATAATAATTCATTAAGTTTATAAGTTTTAAGGTATTCCACTACTTTATCGTAATTTATTATTGTTTTAACCTTTTTATATTTATTTAAATTTACTGATTTTAAGTTAGATATCTTTAGGAAAATCATAGAGTGATCTGTTATAACGGTATCAAGTACAGCAATAGTTGCGGTTCTGCTATTACTACTTAGTTTAATTATAAAATGATCAAGGCAACTATCACCTCTAGTTGGTAAAATGTGTGCTGGAAGCATACCATGGGTAGCCAACATATTTAAATAATTAATTCTGTTTGAACGAGTTTGCGATGATTCATTAGAATTGTATATTAGATTTATATTTATATCACCTGTAAGAATAACGTTTTTACTCCTTTCAATGGTTTTTAAATAAAGGTTCAAAGATTCTATAAATTCTTCCGCATTTGATATTGATGGAGAACGATATATACCAATGATAATGATTACATCATTTAAATTAATTTGCAAACCAGATGCATGCGTCAAGTTTATTTCTTTTGCAGTTACTTTGTGCGAGTCCTTAATAAAAGCAACTACACCATCCGCTTTATTCACATGTTTAGTTGTATGAAATGACATATAGTTCTCAATTTGTGGGATGTTCTTATTTATATCTATTCTACATTCACTTAAAATGATTGCAAACAGAAACGAAACAAAACACCGTAGCTTGCAAGGCAATTACGGGAAAAAGTACTTTAATTTCTTATTTCTTAAGGTTGATTTCAAACTAAATGTTATTTAACCTACGTCTTTCCATTTCCAAGTGACAGGAGTAATGCATTGATTTGTCCTTTTTTGTAACTAATGATCGTAAGATTTGTGACTTTATTACTCGATTCCATGGTTGTAATTGGGTAGAACATAAAACTGTTTTAATTTTTTGTCTCAGTTCTTTAGTAAACAAATGTAGTTGTATAAGTATATATTCACGCGGACAGCATTAAGCTATGATTTTGTACGTGACCCGTTATCTAGTTGGTATTGTTGATCGAAGTATTGAGCAATCTTTAGATTTTATAAAGCAGGCAAAAAATCAATTGCAATATTATAATAACTACAAATCCTTTTAAATAAAAGGAGCAAACAAACATGCGACTTACCTGATGGTAAGTGATTTTTGGTGCAAGATCTTGTTGGATGTTTGTGATTTTCAATTACGCATTTAAACGGCTAAACGGACTCAAGTAAAATTGGGAGCACAACTAAACCACTTCACGATTTAACTTATAGAGTAACTAGTTTACTGCTTAAAGTGATGAAAGCAAGGCTATAGGCACAATAGTCTTAATATTCATATAAAAATGAATGTTTCTTTGTTTGCCCTGTATGCGTTCAAAGTGTGTGTGTGTGTGTGAGTGTGAACTTTGATGAACTTGGTGCGTAACGTGCGAAGGTTATTGTCAATATGTTTGTTTAAGTTTGAAAGCGAAAACATTGAAACATAGTTATTTAATGCTGGCCGTTGTGGTGTCGGTGCTATGATAAAACAATATAACAGGAATATTAAATGATATCATCACTCAACGTGGACTCCATATAAGGAGTAGAAATAACATCTATTTGGTTCAGTAATATCATATTATATTTATAGAAGAAGATACCATTCATGTGGCTCTACCTGGAACCACGTAACACAAACCCTGCCCCCTACCTATGTACCTACGTCACAACCACTATATATAAGTCTCCTCCAACCCAATAAAGAGAGAATTATTAAACTGCATCATTGAGTTTAAATTACTGCTTGTCCAAACATTACATGGCGACCCTGCCAGGCGGTGCGCTGCTACAATGCACGCGCACCGCCGGGCCTACTATTTAAAAAGAAGAAAAAATATTATAAGAAAACTTAATTAAATAATGGACAGTTTTTAAGAGGATTGACAATTTAAAAAAAATATATATATTATAACGGAATGGACGCAATACCGAATGTGATGAAAAATAAACAAATATGAATACAAGAAGAGGCCACAATAATTATTTTATAGAAGCCGACTGAAAATTTTAAATATATAATATATAGAACTATGAAGACAAGTAACAAAGAAGGAGGAAAACAAATAGTGGATTTTTTTTTATCATGACCAATGATCAAAATTTAAGATTCGGCAGATCTATTTAAAAAGAAAAGAAGCAGCTGTATTCATGCGAGCACCACCCAGAAGAATGCGAAAATTGAGCCAAAAAAGAACAAAGAAGAAATTAAGAGTTATGGTGTTCTATCTTGAGCTGCGTGACTGGGTGTACGCGTTTAACGAAAAGTAACAACCAAGAACATGGGCGGTTATCAAACTAAAGAAGAGATCATGATTGTGCAAAATACAATGGGAAGCAATAAGGCAGGAACTGAACAATTGCAATTTCACCTGACTATGTTATATATTTCGTAAAATTATATTAGGTGTACTCTATTCTACATATTGGTGGTAAGTTATGAATATTTCTTTAGAACAGTTATATGAGAAATTAAAAGAAGTTAGGGCATATTTAATAAAAATTGCATCGAGTTAACCTGAAGGGAAAAATTTTAGATACCAAACTAAAAGTGGTTATAATAAATTTTAATAGTAAAGTAAAGGAAGATAAGATTAAATCTACTGATATTCCATTCAAAACTTTAAGAATTGAAATTTTTCATATTGTTTTGCTATTATATTTTTTCTAAAGTTAGTACGTATTAAATATTCTAAATATTTATTCAGACATTTAACGATTCAATTGCAATTTTATTAGTTTTATTACTTTGTCTAAATAAAAACTATACCGCAATAGTATAAATTAAGTTAGGTATACACTTATTTGGTACTTCTATTAAGGCACAAGACTACTTTACATGCACTTTCATTCAGTTATAGTTTTAATTATTTTATTACTGTGTCAAGTAAAAGATGAATGAAATAATGATATACCATAATAGATTACATTTTTTACGTACTTGATTTCTCCATAATTTATAGTTAAATAACACTGAGACCTTAGATTCTATAAAATTATATAATCTAAGACTGTGACACATTTCGTCGTTTTTATTTTTTTTGGAATCCAAATTTTAAAAAGGGTTATAGACAATTCGTTTTATTTTTAGTTCTAAAAGCCGACGGTACTGTCTTAAAGTTATATTATGATAAATTAAAATTATTTTTTTCTTTCAAGGTTTTAAATAAATTAATATTTTCTTATATGTAAACTCGATGGCCGTTACAGCGATTGTTTCAATTAATTTTTGTATGTGATATAATTAACATTTTTAGAGCCAATGAATAAATGTATGTACTATAACTATAAACGACAAAAGTCGGTGGTTAGCATATCCACATACAATCAGCCTGATCAGCTGAGAGTTTGGAAAAACTAATAACCGATTAATTTTAAGGTTGTTCGGAAAAGATTAAATGTAGAATAACTTTTAATGTATTATTAATGAGGGAAATGAGAATTTATTATGAATTGTATAGGAATATTGTCCATAATCTTGGGTACTATTAAATAATGAGGTATTGGTAAGTACCATAAAGTAAAGAAATAAATAGAAATAAAACGAAAGTTGACCTGCATAAAATAAGTAATGGAGAGATACGGGAACGTCCATCACTGGTAAAGCATATAGTCCTCGAGAAGGGTATGTTTCCATGATTGGATGATAAAATCGGAAGTAACGGGTACTAGGGAACAATACCTTCAGTACAAGTGAGATGTGAACGAGTTTACTCATATTAGTACTGTTGGGGACCAGAGAAGTCTTAAATTTGTTACCCTTAATAATGGTACATAGAGGTCACATCCTTCGTTGGATCATAGTGTGAACTTAGTTTTCCTCCGTGACAATTGTTGGAGTCTTTTAAAATGACTTAAACGTTGACCTCAAGGTTGTGCGCACAACCCAAGGTACAGTTTTACCTTGATATAATATGATAAAAAAAAATATGTACCAATAAAATAAAATGAATGTAATGAAAATATAATACCCAAGTAAATGGGGGGCCCATATTTATAAAGTACCCGCGTGATAAATATCACGAAATAAAATATAAATGAAGTGAATTAATACTCCGATTCCTGGTATCTAATAAATAAATAAATATATAAAGCTAGCTAAAGGTCAAAAAAAAAATAAGAGATAAAAGAAAGTACGTACAAAAATTATGAAAAAAAGGCCTGACAATCGAAAACAAAGGATATGAGAGTAGTGTTAGTATTTATGAAAATATATAACACGCAAAGACATGAGAACAATTAAAATGAGGTAATAAAGGGATCCCTCGAACAAATCTAAAAAGTTAGATATTATGTAGTTATTTCGCATTTCTATATTATTACCTACAATCCTACTCAAAAGGCTACTTAGAAGCTACACATCTAGTAACTATAGGAACGATCCACACAACCACACAAAAAAAAAACCCAATTAAATTTGATAAATACATTTTCGCGTAGATTTACATTAATTTACGATTTTTTTTATTTATGCACATTGACTCATAGTTACAATAACTCTACCTTAAACTTCTCGTGTTATATTTTTTTTGTTGTTTATGAATAATTTGTACAATTTTAAACAAAATTTGGTATATTGCTTACTAAAATCAAATCCAAAGCGTATCGATACTCTATTATTATAAGTTTGATAATGTAATAATATTTTTTTTTCTCTATATAGACAGTCAAACCTAAGTTTACGTTAATACATATTTACTTAAAAAAAAAAAAATTGTCTTCAAATGTTAAACAAATATTTTGTTATAACTTCTAAATTATTTTTATTAAACTTAACTTTATATTTTAAACTCTGTATTCAATTAAGATCAAGAATCTTGAAATCTAAAATTAAAAAAAAGTACTAATGTGTATTCGACTTTTATGAATAACTTAAATAATAAATATTCGATAATGTATGTAAATGTATTATAACAATGCCATGTAACCATCTTAACTACGTACATTAAAAAGTGCTTGATACTGTAATTTTCAAATACTTTTAAGTGTACTCATAATAAAACAATTTGTAAGTTATTTTGAATTAGATATTATGCATGTGTCATACGATGTAATTTTAAACCTTTCCTTATACGTGCTTTGTGGACTTTATAACAAAGGTGTGTCACAAACCGCTTACGCGGCTGTTGCAAGATGTATTTTGATCTCTGTTGTTATGATCATGATTAGGTTGCATTACATTATGTTCTTTGTTCTGTTCATCTTAAAATGAAATGTAATATTTTCGGTGATAAATCATATGCTTTTAATTTTTATAAGTCATCGTTCTCTGGAAAAATTGTTAAGTATTAATATATAACCTATTTGTGTGGATCATAAAAGTAACGATTAATCAAATACAAAGGTATAAATAAGTGAAGTATAAAGTATTATAATTGTATACTAATAGTATAAAATGTGAAAAAATATATAAGGAAGAGTAGATAGTACTTAATGCGAGTATCCGGATAAGTTACTTAATAAATGACTAAATAACTCAATATCTAAGTACGTTACAATAATGTGTCGACCCAAATAATATACCTTCACGAATGTTCACCTAATTATGTCAAATACGTATGTTGTATGTATGCATCATACTATTTTTAATGTGACTGACGAATTATTATGTGTTTAGGAGGTTTGGCCAGCCGTCCTACCCAAATCAAGACGAATTTTACATATTATACTTAATAATTTTATTTATTTACTTTTAAGGATTAATTTTTTACAGTATAAAAAAAAAATTTGTTTTATTTTTTTGTCGGTGGGAGGTGTGGTATAGGTATAACCCACGACTATATAATAAGTATATAAAGTTAAAAATAAAGAACTTATAATAAAGCTATCATTATATAAATTAAGTGTAAGACATATGTAAGTCGTAATAATAATTACATTATAAAAATGATGAGTAGTTTTAAGAAAGTATTTAGTATTATATAGTGTCATATGTTTAAAAATTTAAAAAATCTAGCTGAATTTTAAATTTTTTTAAATAAGGAAGGAGATGTGGTGTCGGTACTATGATAAAACAATATAACAGGAATATTAAATGATATCATCACTCAACGTGGACTCCATATAAGGAGTAGAAATAACATCTATTTGGTTCAGTAATATCATATTATATTTATAGAAGAAGATACCATTCATGTGGCTCTACCTGGAACCACGTAACACAAACCCTGCCCCCTACCTATGTACCTACGTCACAACCACTATATATAAGTCTCCTCCAACCCAATAAAGAGAGAATTATTAAACTGCATCACTGAGTTTAAATTACTGCTTGTCCAAACATTACACCGTAATATGAAGAAGTTGAATGTCACTCAGCGAGCTACGGAGAAGGCTATCTATGCTTTGGGTTTATTTGCGTCATAGTAACAGTAAAGAAGACATCCACAGATAATAGTGGAACCAGGACCACTAACATAGGACACGTCCAATAAATACATGAAGTGATTATAAGTTTTTCGTGGCAGTAGGTTAAAATGTTCCATTATAAGACACAAGACTTCTTTTAACATTTCATCGTAGTGCAGCTGTCTACTAACCTTGGCAAACAAACTAAACTAGATTTGGCAAACTTTCGTAGAATATTGCTTACGTGCTTAGTAAAGCAGGACACATTGTGCCAGCCCGTTGCTTGCAACTTTACGAGGATCAAGTACAGTCTCACATGGAATACGGTTACGAGCGCTCTAATATCCCAGTTCTTTTCACTTGACCACTGCACTTGAATGTTTTGGAATTTGTATCGTATTTGCCACAAAGAGTGCACCGCAAAATAGTTTGGAATAATTTCAGCCTCCAAGTTTATATTGATTAATGACAATCTATTACATCCCCGCTTTCTATCCATTGATAGGCGATTTCCAGGAAACCAATTTTTAAGTTGATGTTTAATATGTAACTTAAGGGGCATCCGTTCATGAGTTCTGTACCAAAATTGAACTGTAGATTAATTGAATTGTAGAAGTTATAATTCAAAAACTAAACAAGTGCGACTAGAATTTGCACTCTGAGGCTTCCGTATAAACGTATATAGATAGTTTACCCCGCCTGAGAATTATAGGTAAGTTAAGGACGGACCACACATCGCGCTAACGAAAAGGCAAGCCGGATTGAAAGAACTAACTTAACATTGCAGTGGAAAAATATGTTCTCCCATATCTCGGTCCACAAACAGTCTATGATTCAACTGCAAATGTAAACTTGTATTCGCAAAAATATTTTTTATGTGATATACTTTTTTTTTATAGAATAAGGGTGACAAAGAAGCACACAGTCCTCCCGATGGTAACTGGTTGCTGTGGCCCATAGACATCTACATCTATCTTCGTTTGCGAATTAAAATGCAGATGCGTTGTCAGCCGTGAGGACTTAGATAGAATGCCTCTTTTCCAGTAAAATGGGCCTCCGTTTCTCTACACTCACCATACCAAACACAACAGCGTCAAGATGCTATTTACGCGTATTCTGTGAGAGCGTGGTCCTTCCTCGGTCGAGCCGACCCATTGCTACATCCGTACTACTAATATAGCTGCAGCATGGCTCTACCACGTATATATACTTACAGATTATAACGATTTTCGGATTATTTTTCTTTACTTGTGCTGTGAGACTAGCCTTTTGGCAAAAATTATTTTAGGTCAACGCAAAGTAACTAAAGATTGTATTCTTTAATAGAGTTGACTAAGGATCTTGAGTTTCTGTGATGAGTTAATATAAGATTTTATTAATGTTTAATTAACTTTACAGTATAATGGCGGTGTACGAATATCTAGTACCTCATACCTACCCATGGTCATCGTAAGAAGCAATAGACAGAAACAAACCAGAAGATGGGCAGCAGCGTTTTCACTCACTACCATAGAATATAAGCTACAGTTGCGAACCCGCCTGCCAAGTAACAACTTTCGGCAAAATCCCCCATGTGAAGCAATCTGTGGATAGGACCATGTTCAGCGATGGACTTCGATAGTTTGTTATGATTTATGAATAATGAAAAAAGACGAAAATACAGATATTTTTTTATAGAATAAGGGTGACAAACGAGCACACAGTCCACCTGATGGTAAGTGGTTGCTGTTACCCATAGACATCCACATTTATCCTCAATGAAGAATCAAAATGCAGATGCGTACTCACCCTTGAGGACTAAGATGGAATGCCTCTTTTCCAGTAAAATGGGTCTCTGATTCTCTACACTCACCATACGAAACACAGCAGCGTTAAGCTGCTATTTTACGCTGGTTTTCTATGAGAGCGTGGTCCTTCCCCGGTCGAGCCGACCCATTCGTGCTACAACTATACTACTAATATAGCTGCAGCATGGCTCTACGACTTGTAACGTGATATCAAGAATTGAGTACGGAGCAATAAAAATACAATAGTCTGTATGTCAAACCGAGCAATGCAAATCAACTTTACATATTCCGACTTTAGCATTATCAGCAATTCAATTGTCGACGGTTCATTTTCATGAAATATGTTCATTGTTGCATTTCTCTATCAAAGCAATTCAAAAGAAAATCCCCACTATATTGTTGTTGACATGTACCGTAATTGAAGCTTAGTTGACGTGTTTAACTGTGTTGCGAATCATTATTGAAATGACTGTATTGGAATCAGAACAATAACTAAAGCAGAAAAGGAAAATATTTGTATGTATTGGATTACACATCCTCTACATCAATTTACATGGTTATCAAGACACATCACTAGATTATACACTTTGTTATCAATTAATACCAATTACCTGAAGAAATGTTTTATATTAATTTTCTAAACGCAATTTAAATTATCTGTTGTCCTATACTAGTTAAGTTCATTTCATGGCGGCTCTTCACGTTGGCCAACATAGTGGCGAATGTGTTGGCAGAGATATTGGCCAAAAATTTGTGATTGCGTCGACACGTTGGAAGGTCGTTCAGTTTGCTTTGGTTCAGACCAATGTGCGGACGAATTTATTAAAATAATTATTGATGCGCCAACGGCTGCTGCGGTTTATTTATTTACAGCATACCACTATAACGTGAATGTGTATAAGAAAAGGGTGATCGAAAAGAAATGGAAAAAAAAGAAATTTTATTTCTTGACGACTCCGTGGCGTAGTGGCTTAGCAATGAGTTGCTGCGTTGGGGGCCGTGGGTTCGAATCCCGCATGTAACAAGTATTTGTATGGCCTGCAAAAATTGCTCCGGGTCTGGATGTTTGTCCTTATGCAATTTATGTTTGTAAACTGCCTCTACACACAACTAGGAACAAGAGAGAACGGTGAGCTGAAAGTAGGGAAATTTGGAATAGGGCAACGGAACCCAAGGGGCCAGCAGCTGGCCGACTTCATGGAGAAAGAGGGACTCTTTATGATGAACTCTTTCTTCCAGAAGCGGCCCCACAGGAAGTGGACCTAGTCGAGCCCCGACGGTTCGACAAAAAATGAGATTGACTTCATTATGACGACCAGACGACAACTGTTCAGTGATGTCTCCGTGATCGCGAGGGTGAAAACTGGTAGCGATCACCGAATGGTTAGAGGCACACTGAACCTAAACGTTAAGTTGGAGAGGTCTCGTCTAATGAAGTCAACGCTCCTCGTGCTCTGTTCCAAAGTCCCGAAACCTTTCAGCTCGAGTTACAAAACCGTTTTCAGTGCCTAGAAGACTGCAATGAAGTGGACGATATGTATGACAAGCTCGTGGAAACTGTCCATGCGGTCGGAGCTAAGTTCTGCAAGACCCGCCGCAGAAGAACACAAAAACTCTCCGATCACACTCTTAATCTCATGGCTGTTAGACGGGAGATGAGGCTACATTCTTCAACAGACTTGACAGCATACAGGCATCTGAACAGACAGATCTCCAAATGCATGCGGCGGGACTTACGCAACTTCAATACAGCTCGTATTGAAGAAGCGATCGAGCGGAACCAAGGCTCCAAAGTCTTTGCCAGAGATCTGTCTGCCAGAAAGAGCCAACTGTCAAAGCTGAAGACAGAATGTGGCAGCATCGTTTCCGGGACACCTGAGATTTTGAGTGAGATTGAGAGGTTCTATGGGCAGCTGTACACATCATCGTTGGAGCCACACGCAAGTGTGAGTAACGATCCAAGAGCGAGTCTCATCCGACACTATTCCGAAGATATCCTGGACGTCAGTCTGAGCGAGATTAGAATGGCTCTCCAGCACCTTAAAAACGGTAAGGCCCCAGGCGAGGATGGAATAACAGCGGAGCTTCTGAAAGCGGGTGGAAGACCGGTACTTGAAGTCCTTCAGAAGCTCTTTAATTCCGTCCTCCATGGTGGCATTACACCGGAGGCGTGGAGCAGAAGTGCGGTGGTCTTGTTCTTCAAGAAAGGTGACAACGCTCTCTTGAAGAACTACAGACCGATTTCCCTTCTGAGCCGCGTCTACGTGCTGTTTTCGAGAGTCATTACGAATCGTCTCGCGCGCAGACTTGACGACTTCCAGCCTCCCGAACAAGCCGGTTTCCGAAAGGGCTTTAGCACCATAGACCACATACATACCCTTCGGCAAATTGTACAGAAGTCCGAAGAGTACAATTTGCCACTATGTCTGGCGTATGTGGACTATGAAAAAGCCTTTGATTCCGTCGAAATTTGGGCGGTGCTGCAGTCCCTTCAGCGGTGCCAAGTTGACTGTCGGTATATCGAAGTGTTGAAGTGCTTGTACAGTAGGGCTACGATGGCTATCCGAGTACAGAACCAGAGTACGAAACCTATCCAATTGCAGAGAGGTGTAAGACAGGGTGACGTCATATCCCCGAAACTCTTCACCGCTGCATTGGAAGACGTTTTCAAGCTTCTGGACTGGAAAGGATACGGTATCAACATCAATGGCGAGTACATCACTCACCTTCGATTTGCCGACGATATAGTCCTTATGGCAGAATCGCTGGAGGACCTAAGCACTATGCTCAATGACCTCGATAGTGTTTCCCAACGGATAGGTCTTAAGATGAACATGGACAAAACAAAGATCATGTTCAATGTCCATGTCACACCTATGCCGGTAGTTGTTGGGAGCACTAAGCTCGAAGTTGTTGACGAGTATGTTTACCTGGGACAAATAGTCCGACTAGGTAAGTCCAACTTCGACCGAGAGGTCAATCGACGGATTCAACTCGGCTGGGCAGCGTTCGGGAAGCTACGACACATCTTCTCGTCAGAAATACCTCAAAACCTGAAAACGAAATTGTACAACCAGTGCGTGTTGCCAGTGATGACTTATGGAACTGAGACGTGGTCCTTCACTGCTGGCCGTATGAGGAAGCTCAAGGTCGCTCAGCGAGCTATGGAGAGGGCTATGCTCGGAGTTTCTCTGCGTGATAAACTTAGGAATGAGGATATCCGCAGTAGAACCAGAGTAACCGACATAGCCCAACGGATTAGTAAGCTGAAGTGGCAGTGGGCCGGCCATATAGCTCGAAGAACCGACAACCGATGGGGAAGAAAGGTTCTCGAGTGGCAGCCTCGTACCGGTAGGCGAAGTGTAGGGCGTCCCCCCACGAGATGGAGTGACGACCTGGTAAGACATGCAGGAAGTCGATGGATGCAGGTGGCTCAGGACCGTGCTTTGTGGCATTCTTTGGGGGAGGCCTATGTTCAGCAGTGGACTTGTGAAGGGCTGTAATGATGATGATGATGACGAAACTGCCTCCACGATACAGAAAAAAATCCTAGTGTGGGGGTAACGTTTATTTAAAATAAGACTTGAAATACTTATGTTTCACAAACAATTTCCGGCTTGGTAGGACTCTATAAAGAGAAAAGCTTTTTCATTGGTCATTGTTACTGCCATTATGTAGACACTAGTTACGATACGTACATATAAAATTTAAATAAGGTGCGTGCGATCATTCTGGGAGCTCGTAGCAAACTGAACGTGCGCCCAACGTGTGGACGCAACGGCCAATACTCTGCCACAAACCTTTGACCTTTTGCAAAAAACCGACACCACACGCATCTCGCGCCAACTTGTGGGTCATCGTTCCAATAGATACCAACGTAGATTCGCCATTCGCCAACGCATTCGCCAGTATGTTGGCCAATGTGAAGAGCCGCTTTTAAACACTCGCTCTACGATGGCCATCGTTGTTGGCCAACACATTCGCCAGTATGTTGGCCAACGTGAAGAGCCACCGTCAGACGCAACTGCAATAACAATAATGATTTCTTATATTTACGCGAACACTACACATTTAAATAAAACTAGTTTTACGGATTTTATCACGTATATTAACTTATTTTATGTTTCTGACGTTTCGAGTATTTTACAGCACCAATGGTCACGGGAGTACTGAGGTGTATGACGTCCCAACGGAGTCGGCGGAGCGTGGGTTCTTCACATCAGCTATGTGTTCTTTAACGCGGGGTGTTCCCGCCGATTACTTCCTAGAATGATTCGCGAGGCTATTGAAATCAAAAAAACACCCTAATTTCAATAGAGACGATGGCTCGGTGCTACCATCTCATCAATCTTAAATCTGGAGGTAGCCGTGGTTAAATATGACATTGGGACGTCATACCCTAGTCCCCCCCCCCCCCTTGTGACCATGGGTTTTGTAAAGTACTCGAAACGGCGTGAATATAAAATAAGTATATGTCCAATAAAATCCGTAAAACTAGTTTTATTTAAATGAAAAATAGTTTTGTAAAAACTGGATCACTTAGCCTTTGACCGAAAAATTACTCAGCATTCTTATCACAGCAACGCTGACAAGTAGCATATAGAGTTCGTTTAAGGACTTCACCGCATTTGAACTCCGCGGACCGACAGTATCTACAGCAGCTAGCACAATCTGACAGATGACTACTTAGTCATCTGTCAGATCTCATACTTGCGCCACTTATTCAGTTCAGTCGCTTCTGACGCTGCTCCGGCTTTAAACGAGATAAAACTGAGATAAGAGACTGCCAGAGTGCATCCCTCACTAGGTTTTACCTCTCTCCCAAATGACCAATATACAATAGCATACCAGAGGGTCCATTGTTAAACGTCTCTAAATATTCCACAACACCCTAAAACCGAGGGAACATTTTTAGATACAAGAACTCTTTGGATAACAACGTTTAAAGAATTAGACCAACCTACCAGCACTTTTCTTACATAAAAATACATGGAGCCCGAATTCACAGATGTCGCTACTGCAAGGGCACTAATGTGTTTGACGATCGCCTAGTCGGATTCTTAAGGCTATGCGCCAACTTTCCTCAAAACGTAATGTGCCTAGACCCTAGATTACTTAATAGTAAAGCGTGCAGCCATTAACTAGATTTCTTAGTCGAAATAGTGAATATGTGAACACTATGAATTTTATGAAACAAATCTTTCTACCCACTCCGTAACAACGGAATTGTTATTGTTGAAACTGTTATATTGGTTAACTTTCAGTGGAACACATACAGGACAGAGTGTTTCCCATATCTGCCTTGCCATTGCAGTAAAACACAGTTTTACTTTGTTCTTTTAAATTTGTTACTATAATACTATACAATAATAATTTAATCGGCTTAGTTTTGGTGGAGGAAACAGGGGAATACGAAACGTCGATCGGTCATGGTTTTCGTAGGCAAAATCGTTCTGAGCTGCAGTTGTCGATATCGCACTCTACGGGGGGAGACCAGAGGTGAGGGAGGGTTAGACTAATGCGTACACAATTAGGAAAGTGACAGCTGTTGAAGTTTTTATCGATATCATTGTAATGTCAGTCGATATCGACGTTTATCCTATACTGATTTTTAGGCGGCACAGAACAGTGAAATTAGATGCGCATTTTGTAATTTTCCAAGAGACATTGAAGTAACAATTCAGTGATATTTTAAGAGTTTACGTTAATTTACTATTATTTGAAATGAACTTCAGCGAAGTTTCTCTTGAAAAAATACAAGCCGTTACCAAATAATACGTAACTAATGTTCGCACTCTACTGCATGGTGTGATAATTCTGCTTACTTGATTTTCCAGCTTTAACTAGAGAGTTTATAAAATAATGACTGCTCTTGTCAAGAAAATTAGTAATATTTATGTGGCAGAAGAGGTGCTTGTGGGTATTTTAAATAATACAAAAGTTATATAATAATTAATTTGTACATTTATTCTGTTGTCATTTCCATCCTTTCTCTTACAGGTAAATTTCGTGATATCCCATCGTTAATTGTTTCGGGGAGAAGGCATTCGTGGAAAAAGAATTCTAATTTTGGTTCCATGTTTTGCAAAAATTCGTCGTCTTTTTCAATTTTTTTCATATAATAAACCCATGGGGCTCCACAAAATAAAATAACAAAACCTTCGGTCTGTGATGTGCAATTGGCCTTGTACTTGATAGTAGTAGTTCTAATTTCTTTTTAATTTTAACTTGTCGTTGTGTAGTATGCAGGAGTCGATTTTTTTATTTTCTATTTCTTCTGTTAGAGTCATCTCAGCAATGTTATACGGGCATTTTATTTCAATAATTGAATCCTCATTCATTAGTCCATCGGGATTTGCAGCCAAAAAGTTTTATTGTTATCGATTAACAACCCTCACTTGACTACGGACATTCCAGTTTCTTTTGAAAAATCTTTTACTGCTTCATCTTCTTTCTCTTTTCCACAGTTTGTCGCAGGAGTGCCTTTGAATTGCGAGTATAGCAAAGATCTTAATAAACCCACAACTGATTTTTTTACGCTGTTTTCATACTTTGCCAAAATTTGATGCCGTGATACGCTTGCGCCTTTCAGCTTCAAGCTTCAGTTCAAGTTTTTCAGCTCTCTTTTTTAATAGTTCTAGCTCGGAAATAGATGTTTTTTCTTTTCCTTAAATATTTCTGATGGCATATCAGGCTCTAATTCTAGTCGACCGTAATTTTCGTCAGGTCCAGTAACTTTTCGTTTTTTACTTGATTTGTCGTCGACGAACGAAAGTTTTCTCTTTCGGCATTTTTCATTGTGTTCTTTTGATTGCCTTTTTTTTTCCAATGAATTTCTTTATGAATTTAGTAGGGCTGCAACTCTGGATTTTTTTGACAGGCGTGAATGTATAGCGGTGTTGCTGTTCCATCATAGAACCGCACCAAAGCACCGTGCTTGGTAGGAACCTCTGGTCGTGTAATTGACTCGTTTACCTCCAATAAATTTTGCAATTTCATTGTTAAATTGTTCTACTGTATTGTTTGTTACATCGAGTATGAGACTTTCTGCTTTTGATGCTGAACTAAATATGTAATGCTGAATGTCAGTCCATAATCCGCTAGTCTGAAGATCAGCAACAAAATTTGTATCGTTTTTTATTTTTCGGGATTACAAAAGTAAGCGCTGCAATTACTGTGGTCTCCAAAGACATGGTTGGGTGCATTTTTTATATCCTTTTTTAGATTTTTTAGATTTTTTTTGGAATTTATATCTTCTGATTTTCTGTGATATACTGCTGCCATCCAGCCTTTTTCGAAACTGCACTGGTACAAAGCTCTTGTGGTTATTATTTTTCCCCAAAGCTTTCAATTTGTTGCAGAAATTACCCTGTAAATGTTATTTTTATTCGATTTTTGATATAATAAAATCAGGACCGTAGGGTTCATTTAATATCAACTTCTTCATTATGCTAGAATCACCATCTCCAACGAGCTTGTTATATTTGACTCCACGCATATTTATACTTTTTGCAAAACCTTCTGCAATTATGTTTGCTTCCATAGCATTAGCGCTGTCATGCCAATTTTTGAAACACTGACACACAAACTTTGTTCAGCTACATCTACATTCAACTTTTGACTTCTCGCACATACACAACAGTATGAGTTGCGAACGCCAAGAAACAAAACCTTTTTAGTCCGCAGTCCAACAATGCATCCACCACCAGACGCAGAGCTAAATCCTCTTTTGTAAGATCGTTTTGCCCAAAAGCCATCTGCAACTACTGTTATTAAAGGGCTGCCATCTTTGTCTACTTCGCCATTTAAAATGGCAAGCCTTTTTTCTTCTTGTCCAGTGGCTATCATCTCGTCTATGACACATTCTTCAATTATTGGTATCATAGATTGTTCAATATTCATATATGTTGATTTATTCATATTTGGCATATTTAGCACACTACAAATTTCGTTTCCTGTGCATATCCATTTCCTGAACAGAGAATTCCTTCTGCAATCGCATTATTTGCATTTAATTTCACATTTGTGTCTTCACTGTGCACTGTTTCAATTATTTTACACATTTTACATTCGAATACATATTTACTAATAAAACCATTTCGTTGCTCTTTAACGAAATTTAAATCGGCAAATGTGCAGCCTAAATGTTGGTGCTTAATATTTGAAATAGCTGAAAACAAATATTTTATATCTACGACTCTGCGTCCTGATAACTTGTCGTTTTGAATTTCTTCATTATGGTCACCATTTTAGTCTTAGTAGTGGTCGACAATGAGGAGATTGCGTTTTCTTCAAACGGTTCTCGACTCTCTCTGAAAGTTGCATGGAAAAAACAATTAAAAGTGCCCATGCAATTTGAAGGTTTCTCTTGATTTTCCTGGGACCTTGACCTGGGAACTCAGGAACAAGAGATGATGATTACCAGGTATAATGCCTATATGCGTCTATAAAATTCGGAGAGTTCTCTTGATTTCTCCAGCATCCCTTCATCAGATCCTAACATGATGACCATTGGAACACATGAGAAGTATACTGTTTAAAACAAAGCCCATAAATTTTTTGGATTGCCTTTAATTTTCTTGTAATCCCGTTATCAGATCCTAATTTATACCTTCCATCATCAGCTCAGCACAAATATCTGCATTGCGTTAGAAAGTACATGAAAAACATTATATGTGCCTATAAAATTTGAGAGTTGCCCTCGAGTTCCCTGGGATCCCATCATCAGATTCTAACTCTCTGAATGAGACCACCTCAGGAGTATAAGCTTTCGTATAAAATAAGAATTTTGAAAATCGGTCCACAATAGGCGGATAAATCGAATATATAATAATATATAAATAAAAATACATTAAAAATACATACAGTCGAACATATAACCTCCTCCTTTTTTGGAAGTCGGTTAAAAATTTATAAGACAAGTTAAAACCCTATCACCGACGGCTACTCCAGTCGGAAGGTGAATTCGATTATATAGTTTTAAAATATATGGCCGTGGTAGCTCAGACGGTTAGCGCTCGCTGTAAATTTCACAGTACGCGAGCAACCCGGGTTCGAACATCGCCGGCACGAATTAAATTGTTAATTGCAATTTTAAGTACTGATTTACCACATGCTCGGGGGTGAAGAAAAACATCGTGAGGAAACCTGCATGTCTGACAAATAAGAAAAATAATAATTTTCGAGGACATGTGAAGTTCGCCAACACGCATTGGGGCAGCGCGGCGGATATTCCCTTGCCCTAAAACCCTCTCAGAAATGAGATGAGGCCTGTGCCCAGCAGAGGGACATAGGCTGTAACTTTAACTTTTTAATATTTGATTGCAATAGAGATAGGCAATATATAAATGCATATTACAAGCGTCCGCAATAGGTGGTGTTTCATCCGCTGAGATGGGATAAAACACGTGTGAAACAAGGCATTGTTATTGCCGCTTTCATATTGTTATCGCCTTATGACAAGGACCATCAGAAGTAGAATCCAGCCATGTCATTCAAAATTGACCACCTCACGCCCCTTTGACCATAATAGATATGAAACTTTAATTACTTGGATGGTAATGTACACGGTGCAAAATGGATCTTCCGTTTTATACGTAAATGATGTTTTTTCTCTTAGCACTCAAGAATAGACGTGTTTTATTCCCTTTTCTTTGACCCATTATTAATGAAAAAGGTTTAGCTGAAACAAAAATTATTATGGTATGAATATATTTGTAAATTGACATTTTATCAAACAAAATTCAATAATTTGACAATACACTACTTGTACTTTACAAAGTTATAAGTAGTGTTTTGTTAAATTATTGAATTTCTTTTGTCGATTTGAAGGGGGTAACAGAGAAAAAATTTATTTCCAAATAAAATAATACTAAAATTAATACTAAAAACCTATCAGGTGATATTGTAAATTATTTCAAAACTATTGATATTAAGAAAACAGCAGATCTATGCGAGATTTCTGTTAAAGTTATTGCATGTATAATAAATAAAACGGAATGAATTAAATTCACCACAACTAATGTTAAACAGGTAAATACCAGTGTGCTTTAAAATGAGAATGCACTGTTTTTCTCCGTATTATAATTGACCCGTAGCTTCATGGGGGCCCTCGTATATCTAAACTAGCTAGTAAACTTAGTTCTGCAGTATATGTTACAGAAAAGATTAGAGGCCTCATATGTGTTGAAACAGCTAGATTAGTTTATTTTAGTTATTTTCATAACATGATTTCATATGGAATCTTGCTATGGGGTAATACAACTTACATATAAACTATCTTTGTTTTGCAAAAGCGAGCCATAAGAGCAATTTATAACCTAGGTCTAAGGGAATCACTTAGAGAAAAATTTAAACAAATAAATATATTATATTTTTATATTATATTATATTTTAATATGGGTAAATCAGGAATGTCTAGAACAGGTAAATGAAATTGTATACTTGGGGAGTACTTTTAGCCGGGATGGAAGATGTGATTTAGATGTGGACAGGCGTGTCGCTGCCGGGAACAAAGTCAATGGTGCCCTGACTGCGTTAGTCAAAAGGCAAGGCGTAGCGAAGAGTGCACGCCTTGCAATACATAACGCAGTGTTGGTACCGACTTTGTTATATGGCAACGAAACCTGGGTATGCCAGAAGAAGCATAAAAGTAAGTTGAATGCAGTGGAGATGCGATTTCTTCGTAAAATGTGCGGCGTTACCATGGCCGACCGAAAGCGAAACGAAGAGATTCGCAATATGGCAGGTTTGAAAGATGACCTTATCACAAAAATTGATAAGGGCGTGCTTCGGTGGTTTGGGCACGTTGAGCGAATGAGTGAAGACCGAATGGTGAAGAAAATATATAGCGCGAAAGTTAATATTAAAAGGTGTCGAGGTAGACCGAGACTAACTTTCGAAGACCATGTGAGCAAATTGCTCGAAGAGGGTAGGGTCAAAAGTACTCGGATACCTAGACGTGCATGCATGAAGAAGATAATGAATCTGAAAGAAGCGACAGAGGTTTGTAAGGATCGTGACACTTGCCGATCTGTTCTCTCTGGCTACCCCGTCAGGGATTGTGCGTGAAGATAAGTTAAGTTAAGTTATATTTTGCTTCTCAATATATTTACGAGAATTTAATGTATGTACAATAAAAATAAATATAGTTTAATTAAAAATAGTGACTTAAATTCTGTAAATACTAGGTACAAGCACGAGTTAGTTATAACAGTTACTCAACTCCAAAGATTCAGTAATTCCTTTATGAGGAATTAATTCCTTAATTCCTATTTTACAACGAAGTCCCAGAAAATATGCAGACTTTATCTATCAAAAGGCTTAAAATATTTATTAAGCAAAACTTGCCTAGTAAGGGTTATTATATAACTAAAAAGTACATAATATTAAACGCTGGCAATGAGGTGAACGCTACTATGCTGTTCCTAAATGTTTTCATAACAATTGAATAAAATATTATATTCTAAATTGTGCTTTTAAAAAAAGTTCGTCTGGGTTTCTTGCTGGTTCTTCACAGGACTGAGTTTTTACCAAACCAGTGGTAAAAGTAAAAAATTACGTTCAATAAGTATAACTGTAATCTATATTGAATAAAAGTTAGTCTATTATGTTATATTATATTCTATCCTATTTTACTCTATTCTAAAATATTTAAACATATACTGAGGTGACATACAAGTGAATTTTTGGGGGACGAGGCTTTTTGTGTCCGTAAGAAATACTTGAAATCTGACTCCCTACACGTGTCCCCTGGGTAGTTCTAAACGAGTAGTACCAATTCCGGTGGTAGGTTTCGGCCGCTGGCTTTTCGGTTACCACCCATTAATGTAAAGTCTTGTCGATGGCGTTGTCCTATTCCGGCATGATGATTGGCGAAGCGATGTGTCTATGGGTCTAAACAATAGCGTTGTGTGTGTGAATCGGGTGCGAAGCGCCACTTAATTCTGTGTTGGGTGCTTGGTCGTGGAGGGTAGCGGGATCCGAAGCACGGTGTTCTGTTAGCCGACCACAGGTAGTTGGGGGCTCGATTAGTGAATTAGCTACTCATGAAATGCTGCACCGCCAACTAGCGAAAAATCCCAGATTGGTTCCATCGTGCCGGTTAGCGATTGGGTGAGAGGAACCGATGGCGATCTCTGGGGAGAAGGGATGGGTGCGGGCGTCCCCACAGTCTCCAGATCAAGATCCCGTAAGCGCAGTACCTCTGGTAGCATCGTTTGGATGCTATTGCAACGACTCATTCAACTGCCATTCTACATTCTTATTTACTACTAACTCTTAATGTGTAGCTTAAAGAAGAAAATATGACTAAACAACGGTGCACGTCTTATCATTGAAAGTGCACCTTACTAATATTCGAGAATTGCACTCTAATCTCAACGCAGTCCATCACCATCTTAACACTGAGAACTCGCACCTAGTTTTCTTGATGGAGACCCAAATTATATGTCTTTTGAATGCGGCGTACCTTGGCTATCCTGGATTCTCCATGGAGCACAAATTCCATCTACGTGCCGGAGTGTGTGTGTACGCCCGCAATGACATCTGCTTCCAGCAACTCCGTCATCTTGAAGACCCCACTTTTTCGACAATCTGGATGATGGTAGATACAGGTATTGGTAAAATCCTTTATTCTTGTGTCTACCGATCGCACATCAGTGACCTGGAGACAACGCGATTATTTGATCACTTTAGTGAGGCTGCTGATGTGACCCTAAATCGATATCCTACTTCACAGCTGGTCTATTTGGGGGACTCTAACAATTGTCAGCAAGACTGGCTGTTTCCATACCAGAGGAGCAACCGTGCTCGTAGAGAAGCTTGGAATTTTGCATTGGCGCTAGATCTTTTTAGCTGGGAAAGGAAGCGACTAGGATAGCTGATGTAGACGGTCACACAGCCAATTGCTTGGACATTCTGCTGACCACCGAAACAGACAGGTATGAAATACAGGATACTTCCCCTTTGGGTACATTTGACCACTGTCTGGTGAAATCTGTACCGCCATTTTCTCCACCTTATTACGAGTCCCAAGGTGTTCGACGAATATAGTGGTATAAAAGTCAGCTGATTGAGATGAAAAGAGACACTCATTTGCATCCTATCCTTGGCGGGAGGTCTGTTTCTATTCTCCGGATCCGTCTAGCTACGCGGATGCGATAACCGATAAGTTGCGTCAACCTATGGAGAGTTTGATCCCTTTTTCCGACGCTCCCACCGGTAACAAAGCTTGCCCATGGTTTAACGCTGAATGCGCCCAAGATAAAAACGCAAGCATTTAGCGTACTTATCCTGGGTTGACGCTTAAAATTGCAAAGCTCCGGATATTAGCTCCAAGAAGAGAACTTTCAACCAGGCCGCCAAGTTCTACAAAAAAGCATTACGGAAAGCTTGTCTCGATCGCATTAAACATAATGGCGCAAAACTCTCTGCCAGACCATCTGGCACTAAAGCTTTTTGGTCTCTAACCAAAGCGGTCAAGACAAACTTCTGTCGGCCTACACTGCTTCCGTTGGTAAAACCGGATGGTACACTGGCGCATACGGCTAAAGAGAAAGAAAAGCGAACTTGTTCGTGTCTCACTTTGCCTACAATTTATGTCTGGACGTTGGCAACAATGTTTCATCTAAATTACCTCACTGAGGGACAAATAAGAAGATTCTTAATGTCTTGCGAAGTCTAGACGTGAATAAAGTTAGTGACCAGGTGGTATACCAGCTATAGTTATAAAAGCTTGTGCACCTGAGTTGTCTCCTGTGCTAACATACTTGTTCCACTTCTCATTTACGAATGGAATAGTGCCAAAATCCTGGAAGCTGGCCAACATGCAGCCTGTTCCAAAAAAGGAATCAGTGTCTACCCTGCCAATTATCGGCCATACTCTGCAAGATTATGGAGCATATATCGAAGGCCCGCTTAATGGCATACCTAGAACAGAATGACTTTCTTAGTGACCGGCAATACGGGCTTCGCCATTGGTCAGCTGGGAACCTTCTAGCGTACGCGACATACGCATGGGGCAAGGCAATCGAAAACAGTGGGGAAGCACTTGCTGTTTCCTTTGAGGTCTCGAAGACCTTTGATAGAGTTTGGCATGCTAGCCTTTTGGGTAAGCTTCCAGCGTACGGCTTATCACCTGGTTTGATTGATTGGGTAAAGAACTTTCAAAGTGGACGGTCTCTCCGGGTCGTCGTCGATGGCTGCTCATCCAATCCTGTGGCGACTAATGTCGGTATTTCTCAGGGGTCCGTTTTTTCCGCAATTCTCTTCCTGCTGTATTTTAATGATCTGCTTATGCCCGGTATCTATGGGTATGCAGACGATAGCAAAGTTGTGGAGAGATACCTACCAAGTCCTCGGGTCAGTCGGGATCAAATCCAGTCCGAAAGAGCAGCTATGGTAGAGCGTGTGAATCCCACACTACAGGCAATCTCCTCATGAGGCAATACCAATCTTGTGAAATTCAACGCCTTCAAAACACAAGCGTGTCTCTTTATTGCAAAAAAGAGCCAGTTCATTTTGGCTCCTTCTTTCCGAAATGTATCACTGGAATTCACGGACTACCTTCAGTTGTTGGGGGTCCAAGGCCAAAGTAGCTGCAAGGAAGCTAGGAGTCCTTTTAAAGGTGCGGCTATACTTCACGCTAGGGCAGCTGCTTACTTTATATAAAGCGCAAGTCCAGTCGTGCATGGAGTATTGCTGCCATATATGGGTTGGTGCTGCAAAATGCTATATAGCAGCTTTGGACTCGATGAAAAGGCATGCTTTGAGGCTTATAGGTGACCCGAATTTGTTTAAAACCAATCTTACCAGCCTCCAACACAGACGCAAAATAGCCAGCCTTTCGGTTTTTTACAGGATGCATTTTGGAGAGTGTGCGCAGGAATTGAATAATTTGTTTCCTCCCTCTCCCTTCCACCATCAGATAACCAGACGTTCCGTCAGTTTTTATCATTTCGTTGTTGACTTACCATGCATTCGAACCAAACGGTTTGCTACATCATTCATCATGCGTACAGAAATGATGTGAAATATAAAATCATGTGTATATGTTCACTTTTTACCTGCACAACATGCGCACATAATTTTCTTTTTTGTGCACAGTAGCCTAGTATTCTTTGAATGATATAAGTTTCTTTCCTTTCCTTGTGTAAAGTAAGACATTTAATTTAATTTGCAATGGTTACTTATTATTATGATGATTTTAGACGACAATAAAAATAAATTTGTTGAAAACAACAAATTTTATTTTATTTTCTTGTTATACGTATCATGAAATTAACTCATCTAAAAATTTTAAGCTGAATCACTTAAAGATAAAAATGATATAAATACTGGTATAGTTCGCCCACACGTATTGTGAAATTTATATGTATTACCACCCTTTTTGCGTTCTTCTAAATATTTTAATGAGTATAGAATGTTAAAAAGCTAGTAGGCCTTAGTTTTTAGAATTTTAATTAGTGGGAATCGTGTGTAATATGACCCAAATATTATTAAAAAATGAAAACTAATGAATTACCGAGTAATTATCCCAGCCGTAACCCAACAACTGTATTATAAATGTAGCAAATATTATTTGTTTTTCAATAAGTTATCTACCTTGGTTTTGGTGCTATTGCTATAAAAATATTTTCATGCCGTTTGTAGTCAACATTCTTATCGGAAATTCAATTATAAATTCGTTAATTACTTTTCGCTTCCCGTTACCGCACCATCTGCATTTTATCAACAAAGAACCGTTTGTGCAGGAAGGTTTAAACTTGGTTATAAATATGCATTATATGTGTCATTTGTGAAATATAATATGTGACTCGATATTTACACTGCATTATGTGACTGTTTAGAAGCTTTTCTACGTATTTACATATCTTTTACTTTAAAAATATGCATAATTTATTTAGTTTTTGACTATATGCACAAATTTTCTTTTTTTTTCAATATAGGAAGGATTGTGGTTACTTATCTTTTTTTTTAATGTTAATTAAATTTTAAAACCCCAGTATACTTATACTGCCACAGATTTAAGTAATTATAAAATATATTCTGTTTTACAGCTATTAATATGAACATGGCAGTCGTAGATACCTACAGTTTATATTTAAAAAAAATGTTCTATTGTCTTATCTAATCCAGGGAAAACAGAGGAGTGCGTTTATATGGATTAAACGAAACTATTAATATTTAAGAACTTTAGAAAAAGGTTCTTAAAGAAGAGGAAATTTCCAATAAAATGCTTTATATTCCGGAATGCTATCTCCATTTAACATTATTTTTAGTTAATGCCGAAAATAGGACTCAGCGCGGCCGTTACGGCTAGAGCACATCGCCGTCATTCCGAATTAAATGAGCTATCGTACATATTATTAAGAGCGGGAAAAAGAATTAACTCCTTATTGAACTTGTTGACTAGACTATTTATGAAATAATTACGCTTTTATTTAGGAATAGCTCAAGGCTTCAAATTCCGCATGGAACTGCCGTTTGCATCGCCTACACAAATAATTGTTCCGAGTCTGGATGTTTGACCATGCATCATTTATGTACGTAAAAAGACAAAGGATAGTTACGCACATACATCATCATCAACACTTTATGGTCCAATGTTGGCCTTTTCTAAAGCAGTCACCATCCCTACCTCATCCATTCAGATTTAGCGTAACGACATGCATAAATTTGGGGCCGTGACTGAATTCGTGAATCCAGTCACAGTCCTAACCAAACTTAATACGCCAAATATTCTGTAAAGGCTTACGTTGCAAATATCATAATACTTTGTAATGGTTCGACGCCTTACCGGCAGTTAGCCCCTCGCTTTGGACCAAATAGGTAATTGTAACTAATTGGAAATAAATGCAGTAATATTCTGTCACGGCTTTGTATCATTTATCACTTACACCTATAGGCGACTTATAGGGCTAATTCACACTGGTGACCCCGACATTTAGGAATTGTTGTAGGTGATTTAAATTAACATTTGGTTGACAATAAATACATTTGGTGACTCAAAAATGGCTAAACTAGTGCAAGTGAAAAAATACAGTACGGAAATTACAGAGGTGGCGGCAATCTTCCTGACCTCTAAGATACCCACGTTTTGGAGCGACCAGCTCAGGCTCTGATTTGTGCAATTTGAAGCCGTTGTTGCAAATCAAAATATGTTGGATGAAAACAAGTACAACCTACTTGTGATCAAACTCAACAAAGACAACGTGGGACAAGCAAGTGACGTGTTACTAGCTTCCTCAGAAACAAAGCGCTATGATATGCTAAGGAACAAGCTCATGACCGTTAATGAGGAGTCTGAAAACAAACAATTCCAGTGATTATTATCTGTAATGGTATAAGGTGATCAAAAGCCGTCGAAATTACTAAGAAAATGAAGAATCTAGCAATAATTAAATTATAATCAATTACCTATATCTGTTGGAGCAGTATTGACTGTGGGCAAGTTTCAAGAACTAGACAAACTGCCAGAGTTATCTTACAAGATCATAGAAACAACACGACCTATAGAAAGCAGCGGAAATAGTGAAAACCCCAACACAAAATAAAAGCATCTGGCCGCCGAATTAGAGGAATTACACCTTGAAGTAGTGCAATTTGTTGCTAACGCCGCAAAGGAGCTAACCTCAATTTTTCCAAAAATTACAGGAGAGCAAGAAAACATTTATTACTCCCCGATTACTAACTATATTTTTCATAAGAAAATTAATGTTGTTTGCAGTTTTTCATTCAGTCTAATATATTTAAAAAAAGATGAAAAAAAGCTAGTAATCGAGGAATAACAAATGTTTTCTTGCTCTACTGTATTTTTTTTTAATTGAGGTTCGCCCCTTTGCAGCGTCAACGACGAATTACGAGGAAGAGAATCGAGGCACGGATCGGGACGAGCCCGTTTTCGCCTTCGTTCAAGATCAGGTTACAGACAAGGAACGGCTCCGAGGCTACGCTCCAGTAATAATTCAGACTGGCTATGCTTTTATCATTTTAAGTATGAGCACCGAGCTACCAACTTTGTAGAATCATGTGCGTGGAAAAATGTACAAGGGAAATCAGAAAACTAAAAGTAGTGCAGGCAATGGCGGGCCCCAATTCCGTATCATCTTCACACCGCAAAATAAGACAAAATAAGTGGACTCAGGTATTTAGTAGATACAGGCGCTAATGTTTCAGTCATTTCAATTAGTAATAAATTACGCACATACACAAAATGTAACAATTACAAATTGTATGCAGCTAATGGTACAACTATGGAAACGTATGGCGTCAAAAGTTTGACCTTAAACTTAGTTTAAGATGGGCATTTAGGTGGTCTTTTGTAGGCACTAACGTACGACAACCAATATTAGGGGTAGATTTTCTGAGTCACCATGGTCTTTTGGTAGATAGAAAATTTCGAAGATTAATTGACAAGGAAACTAATTCAAACGGTATGCCTCAATAGTTAGCTGCAAGAAACACTCAAATAAAACTGTCCACAGCGACCATTAATTCACAGAATTATTACATAAGTATTCTAATATTACGAGACCACACGATACGACATCACACCACATAGAGACGACGGGTGCATGTGCATGCTAAGGCTCGCTCATTGCCAGCTGATAAATATAAAAAGTAAAAGAAGAATTTAGGATAATACAAGAAATGGGAATATGCAGGCCTTCTAAAAGTGCTTGGTTGCCTACTATATGTGGTGTTAAAGAAAAACGGTGATTTGTGACCCTGCGGAGACTATAGTAAGTTAAATGCAATTACTAAATCGGATCGATATTGGATACCTAAAATTCATGATTTCACCTACATACTAGCTAATAGAAAGATATTTTCGCAAATTGATGTAAATAGAGCGTTCCAGTGTATATCAATTAACCTGGCAGATATTGAAAAAAAAAGCAATAACTACCATTTGGTTTATTCAAATTTCCCTGCATGACGATTGGACTTTGTAACGCGGTACGAACTTTTCAAAGATTAATGGACCAAACGGATTTAAAAAGCTTAGACAGTGTTTTCTGTTATATTGATGACGTAATCATTGCTAGTTCTAAGACTTAAATCTATAGACCGTACTTTGACTTTGCTCAGACTTTACTTTCGACCTATGATAATGTCAGTATTTATAGAGCTAACTTCGGAGTCGTGCTGAGTGCGGGCTTAGCGAAACCTAAGTCATTGATATCGATGACTTACGTAAAACGCAGGCTATTATGCAAAATCACCATATTAATTTTAAATTGTTGTTTTTATGTTATTCTAATTAATTAAAACAATAAATAGGTAGTTTTAGGCCGTCTTCTAGTTTTAAATAGCATTGATCAGTAGATATTTCATTCATATCTCCTACGTGTAATGTAGTCATAGCAGCTCATGAATTTTTCAACATATTATCATCGGCTGTAAAAAATAACACAACAAAAATTAAGCTACCTAGATCTAGACGTACTTTTAAAGCATGGATGACGCCTGGCTTGATCAAATGCATCCGCCACCGTGATAAACTATACTAAAATGTTAAAAAACCCTGATAATGAGATACTAGAAATTTCTTACAAACGGTACATAAATTTTTGTAATTCATTGTTGGGAAAGCTCAGGCGCCAACATGAAACACATCTTTTAAAGGGTGCCAAAAACAGTAAAGAAACTTGGTCTGTCATTAAATCTATCTCGGAACGTAATAATATAAATAATTACGCTGATAATCTAATAAGGGAAAATCCTACGGTTTCAGTTGAGAGAGCGAACCATTATTTTTCTAATCTCGGTAAAAAATTAGCAAATAAAATAATCGAGTTCAGTAACGTACAGTTACAAGTTCAACCCACAGATCTCTTAACTCTTTTGTGCTCGATCCACCTGACGAGACAGAGGTGTTAAGTCTTAAAAATGATTGTGCTATTGGGTGGAATAAAAGATATAATTATATTACCGCTTACCAATCTCTTTAAATTTGTTTTGAACAAGGATGCTTTCCAAAGGTGTTCAAAAGGTCTCTCATTACTACTGTATACAAGAGTGAAGCTCGAGACAGTGTCGAAAACTACAGACCTATCTCTGTGCTGGCAGCTCTTTCGAAAATATTGGAAAGGCTGTGGAATAACCGTTTGGTAAAATTCCTGACCAAATAAAATATTCTATCAGGCTCGCAATTGGGTTTCAGAACGGGTAATTGCACAGAAGATGCGGTAAAAGGCTTGACAGAATTTGTAACCTATAAGTTGGACAAAAAAATATTTGGATGTTTTTCTTGATTTAGCAAAAGCTTTTGACACCGTCTCAATGCCCATTCTTGTACACAAATTGGAAAATATCGGAACTAGAAATTCAGCTCTTTCTATTTTTAAAAGCTTCTTAAGTCACCGAGTACAGAATGTTAAGATTAAAAATATCATCAGTTCTGATACTAGTGTCACTTTTGGTGTCCCTGGCTGGCCAAGTCTCTTTTTAATTTATATTAATGACCTTTGTCGTATGCCGTTAATACATGGCAAATTATTCACTTATGCCGATAATACGGCTATAATATTTTATGGAGAGGGCTGACGTTCAGGTGATTGCTGAAAGGGGTCTTCAATGTGTGACACAATGGCTTGAGGACAGTTTACTAACACTAAACGTATCTAAATCAAGGTACTTACAATTCCGTATTACCAATACTCCAGCTGTTGAGGATATTGAACTGAAGGTACATTTTTGTGATCTAAAGTCAACAGAAAAATGCTCTTGCCTTAATATAACTAGATCTAAAACTGTAAAATATCTCGGTGTGTTGTTAGACGAAAAACTTAAACTTATTTATTGCGCCAGTATACTTTACTTTAGCACAATCAATTATAGGCTATTGCATAAGTGTCTGGGGAGGATCGTGCAAAAGTTTTTTATTTAAGCTCGAAAAAGCACAAAGATGTTTAATAAAAACTATGACTTTTAAACCATATAGATACTCAACAAAATTATTATACAGCGAATTCAAGTTGCTGTCTCTCAGATAATTATACGTTCAAAATTTGATCACCAAGCAACACGATCGCACTCCGTACGACCCTGAGATCTGTCGTAAAAAACGTGGAATACCCAACGTATTGACACCGTTTAGATGCCGCACTGTTTTTGCTAGGCGACAAAGCGCATATCTCTCTATAGTACTCTATAACAAACTTAACAAAATTCTAAAATTCTATCCTCTTTCAAAACACGAGTGTAAAATTAGAGTTCGTGATTGGTTGTTATCCTTAGATTACAATAATATAGAAAATTTATTAATTTAATTTCATTTATTAATTTAATTCATAGTTTCAAAATAAATAAATAAATAAACAAAAACAGGGAAGTGATTAATGTGTGGACAATTAATGTTAACGTTTCGTTTATGTTAATGCATTATTTATATATGAACTTTAATATTTATGTATATGTATGTATGTATATATATATATATATATATATATATATATATATATATATATATATATACATATATATATATATTTATTATATTACAATTTTTATTATTTTTTGATTTAGTTTTGCAAATTTGTTAAATTTGTAAAGTTGTTTACTTTTCTTTTGTTTCTACTAAAACAATGAAAACATGTATTGTCCTTTTAGTATTACCTGTGTAACAACTCTGGGAGAGGCCGCTGATTTAGAGTTTAGGAGTCAGAGACTTCATAATATTTCTTGTGATTTAGTTTTGATAATAAAGAATTATTAATATTATTATATTAATCAAATTTCTATTTACGGAATTTCAATCTTATTTCAAATTTATTAAAATCTTATTTTTTCTTTTTTTCTGACTTTGCACTCATCTCGTCCTCTCCCGTTCTCATAGGACCGTTTTCTATTTCATGTAATAATAAATAATTTATGAAATACAATTTGGACTTTTTTCGATTTTAAATATATATATTTTAGGCTTTGAAGTATTTACATAAGGCATAAAGAGAAAGTAGAGGCAATTTCTATTTTTCCCAAACCTAATACAATAGAAGAATTAAGACGTTGCTTTGGCATGATAAACTTTTATAAGATCCATATAGCGGATGGGGTCAAGACTCAATCAATATTAGGCAAATATTTAAAAGGTGCTAGAAAGAGGGACATAACACTCATACAATGGTCAACAAAAGCCGACCAAGCATTCTAGTAATGTAAAAATGCATACAAAACGCGGTGACGTTATCGTATCCGTTGCCTAATAAAACGCTGGAACACATGACTGACGCATCAAATTTATACGTAGGGGCAGGGTTGCAACAATTTTTTAACAATAAATGGATACCTATCGGCGATTTTACTAGGACAATGAGTAACATTTAACAAAAGTAATCACATTACGATAGATAATTATTGGCAATTTACTTAGCTATTAAATACTTTCAGAACCTTGTTGAAGACAGGAAACTACTGACCTTTGCATTTACGAAAAGTAACAACGGTAAAAAACTACCTAGAAGGATAGCTAACATATATCAGCGAATTATATCAACAGACATAAAACACATACAAGGTTCCGAGAATCCAGTAGCTGACGCGTTATCACGGGTAAAAATATTGTATTACCCTGAAATAATCGATTACATAGTTTTAGCTGAGGCTGACTTCGGCGACAATTATGTAAAAAAACTAGATGAGAACACGAACATTAAAATAAAAAAATAGATGTACCACAAACAAACGGGAAATCAATTTTTTGTGACATATCACCTGGTAATGCAAGTTTTAGAAGTTTTTTTTCCCTGAAAGTTTTAGACGAAAGACATTTGAATCAATACACAACTTCAGCCACCCTGGCATTCGCGCCACACGTAAATTAATTCAAAGTAAATTCTTTTGGGCTAACATGATAAAGGGCAATGGGCTAAGATATATTTACAACGCCAACGCAGCAAAGTAATTCGTCGTACAAATTCAGAATTAGAAGATTTTTCAAATTGTAATCGATTCGAACATAATCATGTTGACATTGTGGACCCACTAACAACAATGGAAGACGGGTTTATATATTTATTGACAATCATCGACAGGCGAACACGATGACCGGAAGCATTTCCTATCAAGGACGTAACTGCTGAAATTGTAGCTAAGATAATTTATGGAGGATGGATTGATCGTTTTGGGTACCCAGTAAAAATAATTTGCGACCAAGGTAAAGTTAGTTTGAAAGGGCCCTGTTCATGTCCCTGCTAAAAGTTTTAGGAATTCATAAATGCAGGACAACCCCATACCACCCACAATCCAATGGTGCATTGGACAGATGGCATATATGTTTAAAAGTAGCTTTAACCGCTAGACTAAACGCAAACACATCATCTTGGGTAATCAAGTTACCAACAGTAATGTTAGGCCTTACATCAGAAAAACGCACGGACAATGGCATGAGCGCGGCGGAAGTGGTATATGGTCATACTGTACGCTTACCAGCGAATTTTTATGTAAGCGATAATCAAAGTAATTATAACTTCGACTATCAGTGTGTCAATAAAATACGTCAATCTTGATTAACAATTTGAAGCCATTTACAACACGATATAATAATACTAAAATTTTGTTTGTCCACCCAGACCTATCAACGACGGAGTTTGTTTTTATGAGGCATGATATAGTCAGGAAATCACTGCAACCTAATTATGACGACCCTTTTGGAGTAATTAAACGAAACAAGAAAATATTTACAGCACAGTTGAGTAAAGGACAAATTAACATTTCAATAGATAGACTAAAACCGGCTTATATGATAAATCAAGAGGTACTAAAAAGTAGTAACAATAATAATAAAAACATTCATATCGTATCACCGGTACCACACACCACTAGTTGCAGACAAGTCAGAAAAAAAACCGGTAAGATTCTTATAATCATTAGTCGTAATCAGAACGTTCATATATTAAAATAGATTAAAATAGTCTCATTGTTTAATTTTTATTATATCCGTCAACGAGATGTATCAAAATTAAAAATTAAAATGGGAAATTTTGTAACCCCAGCTAGTCTACATGAACAAATTACCCTGGCACAAGTGAAAGTCATTACAAATTAATCGGAAGGCGCTGACAAGTTGGATAAGTTCGTTCTTGTAATCCTACCTATACTAGGAGTGATAACAGTGCTGACTTATATTGCGCAGTTTCCAAATGCCGAACTAACATCAAGGAATACACAAACAAGTTACGCGCAGCGTTAAAACAACATACAGGAACAACGACTGGCATCACAAGTCGTCATCGAGTAGACAAACAGCAACAAAAAGGAGAGAAGAATACGGAAAGACCATAGTGATGTCCATCCAGTCTGTAATTATAAGGCGTTGTCATTTCATTTTTTTTATAGGAGAGTAGCCCGTTATGGCTTACGTTGCAAATATTATATACGTGGTAGAGCCATGCTGCAGCTATATTAGTCGTATAGTTGTAGCACGAATGGGTCGGCTCGACTGGGGAAGGACCACGCTCTCACAGAATACCAGCGTCAAATAGCAGGTTCATGCTGCTGTGTTTCGTATGGTGAGTGTAAAGAACCGGACACCCTTTTTACTGGAAAATAGGCATTCTATCTTAGTCCTCACTGGTGACAACGCATCTGCATTTTGATTCGCAAACGAGGATAAATGTAGATGTCTATGGGCCACAGCAACCACTTATCATCAGGTGGACTGTGTGCTCGTTTGTCACCCTATCCTATAAAAAAATACTTTTTAATGGTAGGACACCAAGTAGGCAGTTAGCCCCTCACCTTGGACCAAATAGGTACTTGTAACTATGAGGAAATAAATGCAGTAATATTCGTACAGATTTTGTGTCATTTATCACTTACACCTATAGGCCACTAATAGAGCTAATTCACAATTCAAAACATTATAAACTTTTGTTATAGGTAGCCTTATTTTATACCAAATTCATAAGAAAAGTTCAATTATAATACTATTCTAAAAAACCATTATGACGTGGTTAAAACACGTTTTATCAACTGACTTTGACCTTATACAATGAACTACTACAAAATAAATAAATATCTAATTCAGTCTCTTCTACAGATGATGAAATATAAACATCATTAGTCGCACTTTGTTTGTCTTTTATCATTGCAGTAATCTGAGAGAGTTTGGGACGTTTTGCAAAATCCAGATCGAGAGGATGATTGAAAAATCCGCATGTTACGGAGGTTGACGGAAGGCATATTATAGTTAAGGCTTCGCCAAATAGCGTAAGTGATTTTTTTTGTATTTTTTCAATACTACGCCAGTGACTGAACAAGCGCTGACTTGGTGGTTTAGATAAGGTCAACAACGCTGGCGCAGATGGCGGGAGGAGTGGACTGACTTCAATATATTCAAGCAGGAATATTGAAGTCAGCCAATTTAAATTATGCCAGTAGCAGGTCAGCACTGACTTGCCTCGAATTCGGAGACAGTTACTGTCCCTGTATAAATCAGCCAAAACACCGTTAGAATTAAACTATATTTCAATCGGAAAATAAGCTGTATGAGTAGTTATGTTATGTTGCTTATCACGCTTACCGCACAAAAGCAAAAAACAAAAACTCAAAGCTGTTAATTTATATTTATATCACATATTTTTTTGCGCTTATAAAATTACGTTTGCTTGCTTTGCTTTGTAGACATCGAAAACAGGCAGAAATCTATGAGACCCGATTCCGGGGATGGATGAACCATCTACATACACAAATAAGTTTTTCAGTGCAAGATATCTACCCGCAGTTGTCTAGTTTTATCCATTTGTTTAACATTCATGTATTTTATGAGGCCAATCGCTGCTGCTTATTGTTATAAACAAAAGCAATAGGCCAGTCATACAGTTTGTAGAATCATGAACAGTTGAAAAAAATGTTCGTTTAGAGAAAACTCGTCCAGCCTTACATAGATCACGGCTATGACGAGCTCGCGGCCTTGCTTAGCTCGCGGCTTTGCACAGCCCTGATACAGATAAAGTTCACAACAGAACGAATTATATTCGGCTGGCAAGTTAAGACGTATCTTTCCGTCCTGTATACATCTAAGCAATAATTGTCAAAATAATCAATAGACCAACGCCATATTTACAATATAATAAGGAATAATATCATTGAGCTTTCAATTTACTGAGATCTAAATCTTTTTACTAAGTTTGGGATTCCCATCAACAAAACGAACGGGAGATGCCATAAAACGCACCCTCATTGTTTGCCATATACAAACACTGTAAGAGCTTCCTACTCTCCGCTTATAAAGGCCGAACTTATAAGGGAATTTCCACTTTATTTTCTATTTAAATTGTATTTTAAACTTCGTATAGAGCTCCTTTTAAATATAGACTCTGATTAAACATTTGTCTTCACAATTTAACGAATAAAATTTTTAGACACTTATATTTTGAGTATCTATACTATAAAAGTCAATGAATATGTTTTAAAAATACATGCTTTTGGGTCTTACCTTTTATGGTCTGTAATAATAATGATTGAATAACAATAACCCACTACGTGAGAGCTACGTGCTGATTATTTTAGGCAAAGGTCTGTGTTACAAATAAGGTATTCGCATATAATACTATAATATATAGTCCAAGATCCCAGGGCGTACGTCACTTATTTTCTGACAAACAAAAAGTGTAAAATTGAGTAGTGTTTGCATATACTATGATCGCATGCCTACGTGCTAGCTAAACCAGTGAGCCATTTTCCAGGTATCAGGTAATCAAGGTACTTCTTTAGGTCATATATTTTTATATTGCTCAGCTCACGTTTATTCTCCCAGCTGATTTTTACATATATGTCAGATTGTATCTTTAGAAATCTGTCATCAATACTCCAAGACACTTTCCGTCGGCAGTATCGCTTTGCAGACGCTGTAAAGCTTTTAAAAAAATTACTCAATTTGACAAATATTCTGAAGCTCCATTTTTATATATGTTAGACAAACAACTAATGTGTAATAAAACGTCTGCAAAGCGATACTGCCGACGGAAAGTATGTAGGAGTATTGATGACTGATCTTTAATGATATAATCTAACATACCTGCGTAAAAATCAGCTGGAAGAATTAAACGTGAGGAGAGCAATATTTTTACGTAGCTTGATTATCTGATACCTGGAAAATAGTCCACTGGCCCAGCTAGCAGGTAGGCATGCGATCATAGTTCATACTAACACTACTCAATCTTACACATTTCGTTCGTCAGAAAATAAGTGACGTCTGGTGGCCCTGGGATCTTGCTCAACAACATCAACATAATAGAATGGCTGCCGGTTACGTCGTATTATCACTAATACTAATCCAATTCGCTCATTGGTCATACCAATTTTAATAAATAAATGTTACAACCGCACTTTTATATAACATAAAATCAAACTTTATTCCAAGTCAATAAAGACGGATTTACAACGAATCTTTACAGACTTTTTTTTTGAAAAAAAAAGAGAAGAAATAACTGTGAGCAAAATTTTTAATTTTAAGACTTATGATCGATGTTCACGATCATCAAAAAGTGAAAAGAAATTGTTTAAATTTTAAAACATATTAATTTGTAAATAGTGTGCAAACTTCAATACATCTTGTATTGAAGAAGCGATCGAGCGTAACCAGGGCAGCAAAGTCTTTTCCAGAGATCTGTTTGCCAGTAAGAGCCAACTGTCAAAGCTGAAGACCAAATGTGGCAGCATCGTTTCCGGGACACCTGAGATTTTGAGTGAGATTGAGAGGTTCTATGGGCAGCTGTACAGGTCATCGTTGGAACCACACGCAAGTTAGTGTAACTAACCATCCAAGAGCGGGTCTTATCCGGCATTACTCCGATGATATCCTTGACGTCAGTCTGAGCGAGATTAGAATGGCTCTCCAGTACCTTAAAAACGGCAAGGCGCCGGGTGATGATGGAATTACAGCGGAGTTTCTGAAAGCGGATGGAAAATGGTATTTGAAGTGAATCTTTTTAATTCCGTCCTCCATGGTGGCACCTCCGGAGGCATGGTGTTGAAGTGCGGTGGTCTTGTTCTTCAAGAAAGTCGACAACGCTATCTTGAAGAAACATAGACCGATTTCCCTTCTGAACCGCGTCTACGTGCTGTTTTCGAGAGTCATTACGAATCGTCTCGCATGCAGAATCGATGACTTCCATCCTCTCGACCAAGCCGGTTTCCGAAAAGGCTTTAGTACCATAAACCACATACACACATTCGGCAGATTGTATAGAAGAGTACAATCTGCCACTTTGCCTTGCGTATGTGGACTATGAGAATGTTTTTGATTCCGTCGAAATTTGGGCGGTGCTACAGTCCCTTCAGCGGTGCCAAGTTGACTATCGGTATATCGAAATGCTGAAGTGTTTGTACAGTAGGGCTACGATGGCTATCCGAGTACAGAATCAGAGTACAAAACCTATCCAACTGCAAAGAGGTATAAGACAGGGTGACGATATATCCCCGAAACTATTCACCGCTGAATTGGAAGACGTTTTCAAGCTACTGGACTGGAAAGGATACGGTATTAACAACAATGGCGAGTACATCACTCACCTTCGATTTGCCGACGATATAGTTATGGTTACACCAGCACCACCCATAATACAGATAAAACGTCCATCAGCATTAATACACAAATGCTGAGTATGTAGTAATTTAAGTAGACTGTAAGCTTAGGATTAAGAATTGTAAAAGACAATGACCAGAATAAATTCGCATCTCTCTCTGTGAACACGTAGTTTGTATTTAGTTTGTATTCAGTATTAAAAAAGCTCTCGGCAGCTCCCGCAACTTGACTGGCGCAGCCGGTAAGATCACCGGAAAAGCTGTGCCACCGTTCGTGAATATCGCGTATATAATTTTACTCATTTTCGCGTATCGGCGGACGATCCATACAGCGTGGTGATCCAGCGAACCAAAACAAATTCGTCGAGAATAAGACGCCGTGAAGCTGATGATGGGCACTGCGGGCTGGTGAGTACGACTCTTCACCTCCTTCATATCCCTTAGTAAACTTGGAATTAGACATTTTCCATTTTGACTGTTATTTGGGTTTCAAATACTAATCTTACGTCAATTTTATAAAGTATTAAGTGTCATAAATATTACTTAAATAAAAATTAAAATAATATTAATTTAATTGTAATACGTACATAATAATAAGCCCCATATCACTCAATAAAGTTATAGAGTATATTATATTAAGTATTATACATTATATTAAGTTCTTATTGTGTCTACATGTGTTTGTTAATTTAAAGATTACTCGACACGTTAATACATAATAGATTATTACTTATACTCGAATTTTCCTTACAAAATTTGTGGAACTGGTAGGGTTATAATAAATATTTTATATTATTTTTTATTTTTGTGTAGAACCAGTGAATAAATTATTAAAAATGTCGGAAATCAAACTTATCCCTAACGAATTAACTAAAATAATACCAACATTTAGCGGCGATAAGCGCCATTTAAATTTATTTTTGCGTAAATATGAATATATAATAAGTAACTTTAAATCATCCGATGTGCAAAATGAATATATAATGCAAATCATTACTAGTCGTCTTACGGGCGAGGCTGCGTCGCTTATTAGTGAACGGGAAGATATAGAGACGTGGGCCGAATTCAAGGAATTGTTTTTAACTCACTTCGGCGACCCACGTAGCGAGGAATGTTTAGCCATAGAATTAGAAACTTTAAAGAAACACCAAAATGAAAATTATACAGATTTTTGTGGTCGTATACAATCCGTTAAATCAGTGCTATTATCGAAGGTTAATCAAATTGGTGATAAAAACTTAAAAATAAGTAAAACTATTATTTACAATAACACCGCTCTGCAGGTTTTCTTATACAATTTATCCGAAAATATGGTGCGTATTGTTAGGCTGAAAACACCCAGTACACTAGAAGAAGCACTAAGTATAGTTCTAGAAGAAGTAAACTTCTATGACCAATATCAGATGCGTAGTAAAATGTTACAGTCTAGCCATACGTCTAAGCCACAGTCTAGTAGTACACTAGTGCAACAACCATCGTTTAAGTTCGCAATGCCAACACAGCCTACAGGTTTTAGACCAATGTTAGCACAAAACCAACCCCCTAGGCAGAATTTCGGAACACCACCTCAATTTAAGTTTGGCATTCCCAATAGTAGACAAATGAAGATTCCGTTACCACAAAATAAGCCTCAACAGCAAATGAGTTTCCCTAAGCAATATCACCCACCTCAGTTTGGATACCGACCTAATTTTGGATACCGACCAAACTTTGGATTTAGACCCCCAGGCTATAGCCCCATGCAACCAATGTTACCACAACAGTTTGGTAACTCTCAGCGTTTTAATTATCCTAATAATAATAATAATGTGCATAATAAGCCGGTTTCTAACGATACTGATGTTTCTATGAGAACTGCCCCTCCAAAGCCTTTTCAACCAGGTTTCCGCCTAAACGAATTAGAAATTTATCCATCATACTATCCCTACGAATTTCCTCAAAATTACATGTATGAGGAACCATAAGAAAATTATTATGAAGATGAAACCATACAAGAAAATTCTCTAATAGAGGCCGAAGAAAACAATGATTCAAAGGATAATGACATATCGGCACAGACTGAAAATTTTCAAGTAAAAGCCTCCGAAAACCACCCGAAATAATAGAATTGAATTGCGACATAAATCTAAAACTACCATACATATATATACCGGAAATAGATGCTAATTTTATGATAGACACAGGAAGCACCCGTTCTTTTATAAGCCCCGATAAAGCTTATCAATACTACCGTAATTAAATAACAAATGAACCCTTTAAGGTTATAAGCACTCACGCATCTAGTGAACACAATCAGGTCATTAAAATTCCACTATTTTCTATATTTCAAAGTAATGACGAACATAAATTTTATCTTTATAATGTCGATTCACGTTATGATGGGTTAATTGGGAATGATTTATTAAAGCAGTTGGAAGCTGTAATAGATTTAAAGAAACAAGTACTTACTACAAATTCTTCTAGAATATCGATAATACACAATAGCTTAGAACATGTAGTAATACTTCCACCTCGTTCTAAAGTCAGAGCAAAATTACCTGCTAACATGTTTTATGGCGAAGGAATATTAAATTATATCCGATTCTGTGACGGAGTGCGCACGCCTTCTGCATTGGTAAAATGTGAGAAGGGCTATGCCACCACAATTATACAAAATACGTTAGATCAACAAATGGAACTATCTATTAAGAAACCTTTTGAAATTTGTGAATGTGTGGATGATAAATCGTATGTAAATTCTATAGATCACTCTGATCTAGAAACGGTTCAGTTATTGCTTGAAAATTTAAACAAGTTACGACTAAACCATATGAATGAAGAGGAAAGACATAACATTCGTAAACTATGTGAGGAATACAAGGATATATTTTATTGTGAACGGATACCTTTGAGTTTTAGTAATCAGATATAACACTTCATTCGGACTAAAAACGAGGACCCTATATTCACAAAACCTTACAGACTAGCCCCCGTACAAGTAACAGAGATAAACAAGCAGGTCGATAAACATCTATTAGATAATGTAATTCAGGAATCTTTCCCCCCATGGAATTCTCCCGTATATCTTGTTCCAAAAAAGGCTGATGCTTCGGGCGAAGTTAAATACAGAATGGTCATAGATTATAGAAGGCTAAATGAAATTACAATTGATGATAAGACCTTTTCGATAAACTAGGTAAGAGCACTTACTTTTCGACACTCGACCTGGCCAGCGGCTATCACCAAATTGAATTTAATGAAGATTACTGACAGAAAACTGCCTTCAGCACCCAAAATGGACACTATGAGTTCCTGAGGATGCCATTTGGATTAAAGACAGCCCCCGCCACCTTTCAAAAGGCTATGAATAACGTCTTAAGAGGGTTGCAAGGAATCCATTGCCTTGTGTACCTTGACGACGTTATTATCTTTTCCGCTGGTCTACAAGAACACATGGAGAAACTCCGTACAGTTTTTGACTGACTTAGAAAGACTAACATGAAAATACAATTAGACAAATCTGAATTTTTCCGAAAAGAAGTTTTATATCTTGGACACACCATAACTAAAGACGGACTGCGACCAAACGATGACAAAATTAAGGTAATACAGAATTATCCTCTTCCTAAGACAACCACCTAAATCAAAAGTTTCCTTGGGCTGATTGGATATTATAGAAAATTTATAAAGGACTGCGAAAATCACACAGACCCTAACATCGTGTTTAAAGAAAAGGAATAAGATAATTATAGACCAAAATTATATAGATGCTTTTCATAAATGTAAAGAAATATTGACCAGTGTCCCACTACTACAATACCCTGATTCGACTAAACCGTATATATTAACTACCGACGCTTCGAATGTAGCTCTTGGTGCAGTATTATCACAAGGACCAATAGGGTCAGATAAGCATATGCCATGCATATGCCAGCCGCACACTTAGTGACACCGAGTCACGATACAGTACAATAGAGCGCGAACTTTTAGCCATCATTTGGGCTGTAAAGCATTTTAGGCCCTATTTGTATGGACAAAATTTTCAAATTTATACAGACCATAGACCCCTTGCTTGGCTCTATTCCCTTAAGGAGCCTAACAGCAAACTAACACGCTGGCGTTTGCGTATTCAAGAATACGATTTTACAAACGTCTATAAAAACGCCAAACAAAATACCAATGCTGATGCCTTGTCTCGCATAAAACTTAATGTATTAGACGACGCATCAATGGATGTTAATGTGGATGACGATGACATACAAAAAGTAATACGCCAACTGAAAGAACTTGAAAAATACAGACCTAAACCTCAACCAGAGACAGTGATAATTTCAGACTCAGACTCGAGTGTAACGGATCATATAGAATTGTTCGAAGAAAACTACCCTGTACCATCTGTAACTAACAGTAGTAGCACAGACACGATGCATTCAAATGTTGAACCCGAGTCAACAGCAATCCCAATTTTGAGCGAGGCAATAGATACCAAACCAAATCAGATCCTAGTATTTTCTTGGTTCCAAAATAAACTACAAGTCAGAAATTTATCTAGAAAAAAACAAAAAGTACTAGAGGTATTTCTCCCACTAGAAAACGAAGAATTAATAAAACAATTTTTAAAGGAATATATAAAATTTAAAAGTCGATACTTTATTTATTTCGAGAACGCTGAGCATAGGAAATTATTTGCAAAAGTTATTATAGAACTCTTTAAGAAGAATGCAGTACAATTCTTTGAATGTACACATCGCGTAGTATATGTGGAGGATGAAAAAGAACAAAAAGCTGTCATTCTCAAACACCATGAAGGAAAAACATGTCATCGCGGTGTGAAAGAAACTATGATAAGATTACGCAGAAACTATTATTGGGAAAATATGCAAGACACTGTAGCTGCCTTTATAAATGCTTGTGAACCGTGCAGATTAATGAAGTACGATAGGAAACCAATAAAACCTATACTACAACTCACTCATCAACTCAGGATGCGCCTTTTCAGGAACTATTTATAGATTTATTTACTATTGAGAAGAAGTATTATTTAACCGTTGTGGATGCTTTTAGCAAATTAGGGCAGGCCTTAGAGATTGCAAGTCGACAAACCACTGAAGTAGTGCGAGCATTAATTAAATATTTTTCTATGTACGGAATTCCTAAGAAAATATCAGCTGATCCAGGCACTGAATTCAATAACGAACTTATGCGCCAGCTCCTATCTATGAATAAAATAGAAACTCATATCACAACTCCCAATAACCGCAATTCGACAGGCATTGTCGAAAGATTTCATTCCACTATAATTGAAATATACAGACTTGCAAAGTATGAACATAAATACACAGACGCTGCATCTGTCATGACATGTTCAGTCATGGCATATAATCATACTATTCATTCAACGACAGGATTAACACCCTTTGAAGTAGCATTTGGTCATACCGATTCTGGTAAAATATTCGACGTAGATTTTGAAAAGGCATATACACTCATTAAAGACCACGCGAGACGAACCAAATACTTATATAGGTATATTTCCGAAAAAGTCCATACAGATAAAGAAAAGGTTAGGAAAAAGAAAAGCGGGGAATCTGGAATTGATCTTAAAGAAGGTGATACGGTTTTTATTAAAGATATTAACATAAGGAAAAGTAAGAATAAACCTAGGTATCAAAAGGCGAAAGTGCAAGGTGATATTGAAATAAACATAATACCTGTAACGATAGGGAAAAGAAAAACTAAAGTGCACCTCATAAATGTGAAACGCCCTCCACAGGTTGTTGGCGATCTTCGTGAACCTGAATCTGATGATCCAGACCCAAGGCCTTCAACTTCTAAAGATTGAGCATAACCCAGGCATGTTACCCGTAAAGCAAAGACAAGCATACAAGGATTAGATAAGTGGGTTATAATTAAGCAGTTAGACTTTAGTAGCATAAAAGATGATTTAAATTTTAATATCAATAAATATAAAGAATTTAGCAGTTTAGTAGACATCCATAAGCCATACTTAAATGAATTCCAAAATATGAAAACACAAGTAAATTATTTAAGTAACTTAGCTGTAGAAAAGCTTAAACAACTCATACCTTCGATACGTTTCAAGCGCGGTCTTATTAATCTATTAGGTTCTGTTATCAAAACGCTTACAGGAAATGTAGACCACAATGATGCAATAAAATACCACAATCTCATATCTCAATTAAAGACCCAACAAACGCACACTAATAAGAAAATAACAATAATCTCGGAGATGCTTAACTCTCTTATAAATAGTACTGTATCTCTACAGGAAAATATGAAAATTATAGATGAACGAATGAAACGTATAGAAAGAATTGTAAAATATATAATTACTAAAGACGATAATGGCATATACTCCACATATGTTTTAAGTATGTTTAACATGTTTGTCAATAATTTTAGAATTATATACTTAATTTTAAGCGAAATAGAAAAGGCATTTACTAAACTTCACGTTCTACACCAAGCCATTGTTAATTCCACTGAATTATTAGTAATATTAGAATCTATTTCTCAAACAAATAGTTTATTGTGTCCTATTACTGAAAACAATTTAGTTAATTTAGAAAGATCTATGTCTGTTAAGGCCTATGTAAAAGAAAACCAAATAACGTTCATCATGGAAATCCCTCTGACTGATAATATTACATACACTTATTTTAAAATGTATGCCTTACCTATGTCTGATCCCACCTATAATAGAACAACTGTTATTATTCCCAAATATCCTTACCTCATGGTGAAAGATCACACGTACTTACCCTTAGATGGCCCATGTCAGGAGATAGCAGCAAACCAGTTTCTGTGTGAAGAAATTGATATCGTGCAGTATCCTGAAAACACATGCATAGAACAACTTATGAACTTCGCATCACATCTAAGCCTTTGTAAATTATCAGTAGTAGAGCTGGAAAGTGTTAAGATACAGTCTATTGGTCCTATTGACTGGATCCTATTCACACAAAATGAAATAGTGCTTACAAAAACGTGTGGCGATGACACTCAAAGAAATGCTGTAAAGGGCACTTACCTCTTGGAAATCGATGAAAACTGTGAGATAAAATTAGGCAATATTAAATTACACCGGAAACGATACTACTCAGGAAAACTGCAATATAAGGTGACACCAATTTTAACTCTACCCAAATTGATAGAGCAGCCTACAAATGCGGAGAAAACAGTGAATTTAAATCGCGTTAATTTTGACGAACTGAAATATCTCTCGTACAAACTGAAAAGTGAAATAGTGGAAAGTGAAAGTGAAAGCTTAGTGAAAAAGAAAAGTTTTGGTTTAGTTACTGTACTACTCTATGTTATATTAGTTTTAATTATTCTTATTGTTGTAATTTGGAAACTTAAGTCTACGCTCCTACATTGTATGCAATATCATCGAAATCCAAATCTTGCCGATAACTTTACAGTCGAGGAGGGAGGAGTTATGGTTACACCAGCACCACCCATAATACAGATAAAACGTCCATCAGCATAAATACACAAATGCTGAGTATGTGGTAATTTAAGTAGACTGTAAGCTTAGGATTAAGAATTGTAAAAGACAATGACCAGAATAAATTCGCATCTCTCTCTGTAACGTAGTAGTATGTATTTAGTTTGTATTCAGTTTTAAAAAAGCTCTCGGCAGCTCCCGCAACTTGACTATATAGTCCTTATAGTAGTCGCTGGAGGACGTAAACACTATGCACAATGACCTCAATAGTGTCTGCCAACGGATAGGTCTTAAGATGAACATGGACAAAACAAAGATCATGTTTAATGTCCATGTCACACCCATGGCGGTAGTTGTTGAGAGCACTAAGCTCGAAGTTGTTGACGAGTATGTTTACCTGGGACAAATAGTCCGACTAAGTAAGTCCAACTTCAATCCGTCAATCAACGGGTTCAACTCGGCTGGGCAGCGATCAAGAAACTATGACACATCTTCTCGTCAGGTATACCTCAAAACCTAAAAACGAGATTTACAATAAGTGCGTGTTGCCAGTAATCAATTATGGATCTGAGACGAGGTTCTTCACTGCTAGCCGTATGAGGACGCTCAAGGTCGCTCAGCGAGCTATGGAGAGGGCTATGCTCGGAGTTTCTTGGCGTGATAAGCTTAGATATCTGCAGTAGAACCAGAGTAACTGACATAGCCCAACGGATTAGTAAGCTGAAGTGGCAATAGGCTGGCCATATAGCTTGAACAGCCGACAACCGATGGGTAAGAAAGGTTCTCGGGTGGCAGCCTTGTACTGGTAGGCGAACTGTAGGGTGACCCCCCACTAGATGGAGTGACGACCTGGTGAGACATGCAGGAAGTCGACGGATGCAGGTGGCTCAGAACCGTGCTTTGTAGCATTCCTTGGGGTAGCCCTATGTTCACCAGTGGACTTATGAAGGGTTGTAGTGATGATGATGAGTGTGCAAACAAATTGTAAATACAATGGAACACGTATAAGATGTGTAGCATGATTTTAGTCTGTGCGTTTAAGCAAACTAGTATATAATGGTACCACAGCTAGGGATGTAGTCTTGTTTAGTGATTTCCTGGTAACCAGCAACCACCAATATATTTTGAAATATTTTAATAATATTTACTATTTTATATTTCAAAAGCTGAAAGCACAACAATTAGTAAATTTTTGATTAAAAATCCAAAATTTGGTTCAAAATTATATACTGAGTGATTTTTATACCATTTGGAAAATAATTTGGTGTTTGTTGACCAGAAGGAAGTTAGCGTAGAATATTATTTTTTTAAATTGAACTGAATGCCAATTAATTGCTCCTTAAATGCTTACTTAGAATCCGTAATTGCTCCACGTCTATTGCTATTAGTTAATTTATAATTAATTTAAAAAAAATCAATTTGCGAACATTTTATTTGCTATAAAACTTAAAATATTATATCTACTTTTTCTAAATTAAACTATTTGCCAATTAATTGCTCCTTAAATGCTCTCTCAGAATTCGTAATTGCTCCATGGCTTTTACGATTAGTTCATTTATAATTAATTGTGAGAAAGAGTGATCCCATTTGAGTAATAGCGCCATCATCAATAGAATCTTTTACGATTATTTAATTTATAATTAATTGTGAGAAAGAGTGATCCTATTTGAGTAATAGCGCCATCATCAATAGAATGTAGTAAAATTTTATAGGTAAAGTAATTTTATATAACAAAAATTAATGAAATCTCAGGGTGGTACGTAGAGTAGATGAATATAAAAAAGAAAAATATTAATCGGTAAGTTTGGAAATTATACATTGTTGTTATAAATGAATTGGACAAAAAATGATAATAATTTTTTGAGTTTAAGCCATCTAACGTCCTTTCCACGTACCTTTATGGGAGTTAATAAATTTTGGTTCGATAAAATGACTTTACTTATAGAAAGAAATAATTAGTTATTAAGTATTAGTTGTAGTCTGTTGTCATAATATAAAACTGGTTCAATTGAAATAAAATTACATATATTATCGATAATTAGTAATTACCTAATTAATAAACTAAGCCGATAATTTATCTTCTTAAGACCGAAGAAGATGATGCACTTTGACACATATGTATATAATTTTATGTAAATAAATAAATGATATACACAATCTATATTATTCAAAAGTAATTGATGAATAATTGAAATGTTTCCTTGAAATACAAAAATTTCATTTCAATCGTGTGTCTTTAAGACACACGCTGTTTTCTATATTAACTATTATAAATATTGCAAAAAAATATTTTCGTTTTTTAATTAATAGAGCAAAATGGGAGCAATTCTTTAAGCAAAAAAAAAATTATAAATTAACTAATAGTAATAGACATGGAGTAATTACGGATTCTAAAAGAGCATTTAAGGATAAATAAAATGACATACAGGTTAATATAAAAAAGTAAATATTTTATGTTTTATAGCTAAATTAAATTTTTCATAATTAAACCTAAAAAAAATTAAATTAACTAATAGTAATAGACGTAGAGCAATTAAGGATTCTAAGAGAATATTTGAGGAGCAATTAATTGGCATACATCTTAATTTATAAAAATAGATATTTTACGTTTTATAGCAAAATTAAATTTACGAAAATTGAATTTTTAAAATATTAATTTTAAATTAACCAATAAACGTGAAGTAATTACGGATTCTAAGAGATCATTTAAAAAGCAATTTTGTGGAATACAGTTTAATTAAAAAAAAATTCTACGCTTACTTCCTTTCGGTTGTTTTTTGTAAGTGGAATAGAAGCTATCCTCGAAAGTATTTGTAAAATATAACAGATAGGCAATATTTCTAATAATCCAAAATATACATAAAAGCAATTCATCCTACGGCATTTGCGTAAAAGTATAACTATAAATAGGTGATATTATTATAAAACGGCGTAGACTACGATCGCTAGTGAATAAGTGCGCGTTGAACGCTGCGCTAGCGCTCGACTGTTGTCAGCGCGTCAACGCGCGCTTTGAGATCATTGGTTTTGGTTTTCTATGTTACCGTTCAGTTGAGCGCGCGCCATAGTAATATATACCATTCCGGTATATATTACTCTACTCCATGGCGCGATTTTTTGATGTGGATAGACGTATTTTAGGGTTCGCTCAGTTCATCCAGAAATTGTCCGAAATGGAAACGGAAGCTTTTAATACCGAATTATTTATAGATGAAATAGAGAAACATCCTGCGATATGGGACATGTTCAGGGCGGCCGCGGCAACGCGCGTGCAACGCTTGACTAGCGCGCATCATGTGAATACTATACAAAACTTTTACGCGCGTTCAACGCGCGTTGAGCGTTTGTCATCTGAACGTACCCTAAAGTTGTAGCGCGAGCGAGACGCATGCATATTTCGTAAAGGCGCCAGGCGGCCGAGAGGGGGTGGCCATATCGTTGCAGCCAACATTTAGAATCGAGTGTATTCAAAAATACCTAGTGATGTGCATTACGACTAGGTGTTTATTAATACGGCTTATTTCTTATTTGACCGAATGCAGCCGAGGCCACTCCTACCAGAACCGATTAGAGTAATGTTACATGTTTACAATAACTATCAGCGGGCGGCATAAAAACAAACGGAAACAAACAATATGATGTCACGCTGTAGCTAATCACCGCAGCTCACTGAAATGGGAGCGCGGGCGGCCTTGCCCTTGCGCCTGCAGACCTGTGACAGGACAAGGACAAAGAGGCCTACGGTGGCTGCGGCGAGTACGTTACACATTCATTATTTTATTGCCGCTATTCAATTAGGGTGCGTATGATTTGTAAGAGTATTTCGATAGTTTTTAATTGATTTATTAATTTATTTCATAACTTTAGTTTTTATTATTCTAGTATGAAAATTTTATTTCAACGGTAAAAAAAAATCCAGTATATCTATATATAAATACTAAAAATGTTATTATCTATTGTTTAATCTTGTCAATTTTAAATACTACTTCAGAAAATATAAGACAAAAACACTATCCACTGCCAATATGTATTGCAGATAAATAAAAAGAGAGTTGAACGGAATCATGTGTATGACAAATCCATACCTTTCTATTTTAATGCGAAAATCTGTCCAGCTTTTATGACTGAACTGCTGAACTGATTTTGATAAAATTGAGATAGTTTGATATCTGGTTAAGTTAAACAGGTAAACTATCACAGCTGAGTAGCTTTTAGAAATTTAGTCGTTATTAACCGTTAAACAGCAAACTTGGGGAAAAAAGCTATGAAAGGAAATGATTATTCACTCAACCGATTTTGACGATATTTGGTATTCAGGTAGCTTGAAACATTAAAAAAGCGTAGCCTACCTTTTATCCTCAAAATATACTATAGACAACGCGGTACGACCAAATTCCACGTGAATGAAAGCTAGTATTCTTATAATTATTTCTTTATTCTTTAAGAAGCTGAGATGATTCCGTTCAACTCTCTTTTTATTTATCTGCAATCCATATTGGCAGCGGATTGTATTTTTGTCTTATATTTTCTGAAGTAGAATTTAAAGTTGACAAGATTAAACAATAGATAACAACATGTTTAGTAATTATATATAGATATGCTGGATGACTTTTTTACTGTCTGGAAAAAAATAGGGTGTAACAGGTGAACGGAGTAGAAGCCTATGGCACTGATATTTTACAATTAAAAAAAGACAAATTATGAAATATCTATCAATAAATACTATTAATTTGAAATAAACTTTTCATACAAAAAAAAAACTAAAGCTTTGAAATAAATTAATAAATCAATTAAAAACTATCGAAATACAAATCGTACGCACCCTACTTGACTAGTGGCAATAAATGGTGCCATTCAACGCGTCCTTGCTGAGGCCCTCCACACCAGCCAAAGCGTGATATCAAGGTTTTGGTTACATTATCGCAGTACAGGGGATATCACTCAACAGCACACGGGTAGATATCATGTTACTACGCAGAGACATGATCGATTTCTCTAAAGGACCGCCAGAAGACGACCCAATATCACAGCGATGCAACTACTACAAATGATCTAGGAGGACCACCAGCTGCTGGTAAGCGACCAAACTGTGCGAAAGAGGTTGAATGGAGTTGGTCTTTATGTTCGAAGACGCTTATTTACAAAGAACACACGTTTGGATAACAACAGGGAGAGTTTGCCGTTTACGGCTCCTTCAGAAGGTCCACTCATACCAAGGCGTGACAATCATGGTATGGACAGGAATTCCTCTGGAATCAAGGTAGCATGACTGTTCAAGAATACCACGAGGACATAGTAGAGCCTATTATTGTCCCACACAGAACCCAAATGGGCCAAGAATTTCTAGTCATGCACGATAATGCTCCTTCCCTTACGTCGCGGCTGGTGTCAGCTGCTCTCTGAGACCACGATATTCAACTTTTGGATTGGCCTGCACAATCGCCCGACTTAAATCCTATCGAGCATGGTTTGAATGTGTTACAACGACAAGCTTTTTTCGAGATTTCAGATTTGTCGTCAAATTTGCCGACGGAACAACAACTTTACGAACACTTGCAAAAACATGGGATTTGGGGACAATTTAATTTTAAGTATGAACAATCGATGTCGATGTGTAATTAATGTAAAAGGTATAAACATTGATTATTATATTAAATTTTATAAGAGTTTTTCAAATTTAATTAGTTAATAGTTTTATAAGAAGAAATTAAGTTGTTTATCATACTAATTTTCTACGACAATTAATAAAAGTAATATTTTTATTTAAAACAAAAAAATTACAAAATGTTTTTTTTTTTATTAAAGACCTTAAAATAATGTCGTATTCTTCCATTTACCATTTCAGAAAATTCTATGAAGAATCTATGAAGATTTTTAGATATTTAATGAAATATAAAATATCCCTAAATTCTGTATTGTATTTACATTTTACATATTATGTGTTATTATAGGATATTCCATTTGGTTAAATATAATCTCAGAAAAGAGATATTACAGCCAATGAGTAATTACAACGTTTCGAGCTCATATCTTCATTTTTCCAGTGCTGTCATCTGTAGCGTCGTTTTTTCGAGCTATCACAATCTCAGATGTTGAATCAATCCTTTTCTTTTTTTTCGAATTTGTATTTTTTGCGAAGTTTCAATGAAATCATAATAGTACGATGAATTATTAAAACATTATTCATTAATTTGTTCATGATTAAATTCCTCCAAGCTAGCATCAAATAATCATCAAAGTGTTTAAAATATCTTGACCATAATGTCCTACATCCACAGTGTTTCGTAATGGTTCATATTAAGTATTGACAACATTGAAACCTTCAGGAAACACAGGACCAGAATTTGTCCTTCAAAATAGTAAAATAAAAATTTAAATCCCACTTTCGTTGTACCGAACCTCGCACATATTATCTTACATTATGTAAATGGTTAGGAAAATGCGATAAGTCCCCTTTAAAAATGTCGCGAACCTTTATCTACACAAAGCAGGCGTACCTATAACGATGTCTCTCCTCTCTTCACTTAATAGTTACACGCTTTTTTTTTAATAGTACCTTGTTTCTATAAGCATTTTTCAGATACAACGCTTACTTCTAACATTATTACTTTTATGCGACGAAACATTTAACACATATGATACAGGGATCAATTTAGATATTCTTTAGGTTACATGAACAACTTGTAGTTGTACAGTTTTAACGACTGTTTATAATTTTTTGGTTAGTTTGGTGGTTAGTTTTTTTATGCTCTATATTAAAACATGGCGGTATAATTATCAGACAAACTGGGTCTATTCCATACAAGATATATTTTTAGATTTAATCGTTATAATATAGCATAGTATGGAAGAAAAACGTCTTCTCTTACTGTTAGCGCTTAGCCCGTGTACTATTCTTCGCAATCATCTTACGTAAAAACGTAGGAACTTATATATGAACCACACTTTTGTGTAAACCACAGTTCTCAAAGACGTCGTCTTCAGGGTACTGCGTAAATCGTCCACAACACACTTTAAAGCCAATTATAAGAGACATCTATTTGGTCATCTTATTAAGTTTCATAAATAATATTTGTCACATTTGAAAAGCGTAACGGGAGTTTCGTACATTAACTTAATAAATTTCATTTCGCAATGCTTTTATCTTTCGTTACTAAGGTTAAGCACTCTGACATTTTATTGATGGCAATTACCAAGACTAAAAAAATTACGATGGCGTTTTCGATAGACGCTAATTAGAATTCTAAAACTGGAGGAAGATTCGAGCAGTAAATGACCCGGAAGCTTAAAATAATGAGCATCTATTTTAATTTACTAAATTATTTTTTTAAAGAGAAGGCCTACCGGAATGATGTAACATAATTTCTTATAGCTAATAATTAAGATACTTACATTTTTAAATGTTGCACCTTTTTCTACTTTGCGTGTTCGTTTAGGTAGTAAAGTGTTCAAGTGTTAGTTCAAGTTTAACAATGTTTCTAACATCAATAACACTAATATTACATTATTAAATAAGGTCCAAAATAAATGTAAGGTTTTTCCAATATATAATTAGTTACTTATGTATTGCTAGCATACTAATAATAATAATATCCTACAGACCGAATTTCGACCACGGATGCCAGTTTCAACGGAGGCCAGCCTTATTTTATTGTAGGAATATCTCACTCTATATTCCTACCGGCCGACTGAAGACAGATCAGGCGTACGATTATGTGCTTTCCGAGATACGGGGTTGAAACACAGCCAACTTGCTGATTTCGGACTACTTATTAGAATTTATCGCCTGAAAACCAAAACAACATATTTTGGACCTTTATTTATTGACTCGAAACTTCAATGGTGCCCTCATATATCTAAATTAGCAAGCAGACTTAGTTCTGCAGCATATGCTGTAAGAAAGATTAGAAGTCTCACAGATATTGAGACAGCTAGATTAATGTATTTTAGTTACTTTAATAGCGTAATGTCTTATGAAATATTGCTATGGGGTAATGCGACTGATATTAAAGTTATATTTATTATGCAAAAGAAAGCCGTACCTGCAGTTTATAACCTAAATTGTAAAGAGTCCATCAGAGAAAAATTTAAAGAAATAAACATATAAACTTTCGGATCGCAATATATTTATGAAAATGTTATGTATGTACAAAAAGTATAAATAGCTTTAATCAGAATTAGGATGTTCATACCTTAAACACTAGGAACAAACGTAAGCTTGTAATGCCAGTAACTAGACTCCACAGAATCAGTAATTCAATTATGGGGCAATCTGAAGGTAAAGTAAAAAGTATTAATTTGCCAGAAAGATATGCAAAATTATAATATACATATATTATTGGTATTGTTATTTTTATTACAAAGCCCTTTATTTCATATACTACAATATTTAGTACTACTTCGGAAGCGTGGAGCAGAATTACAGTGGTCTTGTTCTTCGAGAAAGGCGATAACGCTCTCTTGAAGGACTACAGACCGATTTACCTTCTGTGCCGCGTCTACGTGCTGTTTTCGAGAGTCATTACGAATCGTCTCGTATGCAGTCTCGATGACTTCCAGCCTCCCGAACAAGCCGGTTTCCGAAAAGGCTTTATTAACATAGACCACATACACACCCTTCGGCAAATTGTACAGAAGATAGAATAGTACAATCTGCCACTTTCTTTGCGTATGTGGACTATGAGAAAGCCTTTGATTCCGTCGAAATTTGGGCGGTGCTACAGTCCCTTCAGCGGTGCCAAGTTATATCGAAGTGCTGAAGTGCTTGTACAGTAGGACTACGATGGCTATCCGAGTACAGAACCAGAGTACGAAACCTATCCAACTGCTGAGAGGTGTAAGACAGGGTGACGTTATATCCCCTAAACTCTTCACCGCTGCATTGGAAGACGTTTTCAAGCTTCTGGACTGGAAAGGATACGGTATAAATATCAATGGTGAGTACATCACTCACCTTCGATTTGCCGACGATAGAGTCCTTATAGGAGTCGCTGGAGGACGTAAACACTATGCTCAATGACCTCAATAGTGTCTGCCAGCGGATAGGTCTTAAGGTGAAAATGGACAAAACAAAGATCATGTTTAATGTCCATGTCATACCTATACCAGTAGTTGTTCGGAGCACTAAGCTCGAAGTTGTTGATGAGTATGTTTACCTGGGACAAATAGTCCGACTAGGTAAGTCCAACTTCGACCGAGAGGTCAATCGACGGATTCAACTCGGTTGGGCAGCGTTCGGGAAATTACGGCACATCTTCTCGTCAGGTATACCTCAAAACTTGAAAACGAGACTAAACAACCAGTGCGTGTTGCCAGTGATGATCTATGGAACTGAGACGTGGTCCTTCACTGCTGGCCGGATGAGGAAGCTCAAGTCTGCTCAGCGAGCTATGGAGAGGGCTATGCTCGGGGTGTCTCTGCGTGATAAACTTAGAAATGAGGATGTCCGTAGTAGAACCAGAGTGACCGACATAGTCCAACGGATTAGTAAGCTGAAATGGCAATGGGCCGGATATATAGCTCGAAGAACCGACAACCGATGGGGAAAAAAGGTTCTCGAGTGGCAGACTCGTACATGCAGACGAAGTGTAGGACGCTTCCCCGGAGTGGCGACCTGGTAAGACATGCAGAAAGTCGATGGATGCAGGTGGTTCAGGACCGTGTTTTGTGGCATTCCTTGGGGGAGGCTTATGTCCAACAGTGGACTTGTGAAGGGCTGTAGTGATGATGACTACAATATTTAAATACCTTTCAAAAACTATTAATTTTATTAAAAATTATAATTTTTAATTATTAATAATTAATTTCTTTGAGTATAGGCCTCTCCAGTTTTTCCACTTTTTATGTCCATATCTCCAGTGTTCTACCTCTTTTTATTTTTCAGAAGGGCCAGCCCTTGTATTGACTTTCTTAGTCTATCATTTTATAATATTAGTTTTGAAAAAAAAACAGCCTATATCTTAGTTGTAGCGGGAGACTCATTACTTATGCTATTCTGCTACAGCCTGTGCGCATAAACAATACTGTGTCTTAGGCACGTTATGAAATACAAACATTTTACAGCAAAAAATAACAAATACTAAAATTCGACACGTGGCGCAGTGACTTAGCATTGAGTTGCGGCGCTGAGGGCCGCGAGTTCGAATCACGCACGGAACAAGTATTTGTATGGCCTACAAGTAATTGTTCCAGGCATGGATGTTTGTCCTTGTTCCAATTTATGTTTGTAAACTGTCTCCACGATGCATGGGGTATGTGGGGGTAAAGTTTAACAAAAGTCATAAATATTTAATAATTTGAGGGTGTTTTAGAGACACACAGGGATAGGGATAGAGATAGGATGCTGCTGAATTACCTGCATGCAGCATTTCTGCCGAACGCCAGATAGAGGTAGTGTAAATGTGGTGCAACTTGGGTAGTAAGAGCCCATAAAATGTATCTCTGATCGAGAGCAAACTTTTCGTTTTGGATTAAAAAAATATTTTTGTTATAAAAATAACAACAACGATGGGTGCAGGCTGCTCGGGTCCATGCTTTGTGACATTCCTTGGGGATTGGCTATGTTCAGCAGTAGACTGGTGAAGAGTTTTAATGATTATGATGATGAAATAACAATATGGCGACGCTGTGAGTTGCAAAGTGAGTGCAGAAAGCAGGCATATTTCTGTAGTACAATTAAATATATTAAAGCTAATGAAATTAGTTTTCGAGGCACCGAAAAAAAAAAACACTTACATGCGTTCTGCACTCTCTGTACGCTCTTCAGTTTCAGCTCTTCGTCAGTTTTCTTAAATAATAATACTTAATGTACTCCGAACCGACTTTCGGTCACGATTATTCGGTCACAGTCTTAACCGAGACAAGCTAATTGAGCTGTGCCAAAAGCACAGCTACAGTCTCTATTCCGATACCTGATGGAACGACATTCCAACAAGTCCGAAGACAAATCAGTCGAAGGACCAACGGCTTTACATTATTTCCGAGGCACGGGGGTGAAACATCGCCAAATTCCTGACGCTAGGCTAGGCTATTGAGATTTTCTTGACATAAAAACTCTATAACTGTTCTTTTTTACCCTAACCCGGGTTTTGAATTCGGAACCTTCATGTACTTATTTCTGATTTTACGACCAATTAACCAAAGAGGCAGATAATTCTTATTAAGTTTAAAATTAAATAAGCAAGGACCATAAATAATATTACAACAATGAAGGTGACATAGTACCTTTTTTTTGTTTGGGAAGGACCACGCTCTCACAGAAAACTAGCATGTTTCATATGATGACTTTAGAGAACCGGACACCCCTTTCTACTGGAAACTAGCCATTCTATCTTAGTCATAAAGGGTGACAATACATTTGCATTTTGATTTTCAATTGAGAATAGAGATGTAATTGTCTATGGGCCACTGCCTCCACTTAACATCAGGTGGACTGTGTGCACGTTTTTCGCCCTTGTTCTATTAAAAAAAAGAAATAAAAATATCAAAACATCAGTATACGTCAAGTAAAATATATCCTTATTGATCCTTCATCATCATCATCATTACAGCCTTTCACAAGTCCACTGCTGAACATAAGCTTCCCCCAAAGAATGCCACATAGCACGGTCCTGAGCCACCTGCATCCATCGACTTCCTGCATATCTTACCAGGTCGTCACTTCATCTCGTGGGGGGTCGCCCTACACTTCGCCTACCGGTACGAGGCTGCCACTCAAGAACCTTTCTTCCTCATCGGTTGTCGGTTCTTCGAGCTATATGGCCGGCCCACTGCCACTTCAGCTTACTAATCCGTTGGGCTATGTCGGTCACTCTGGCTCTACTACGGATATCCTCATTTCTAAGTTTATCACGCAGAGAAATTCCGAGCATAGCCCTCTCCATAGCTCGCTGAGCGACCTTGAGCTTCCTCATCCGGCCAGCAGTGAAGGACCACGTCTCAGTTCCGTATGTCATTACTGGCAACACGCACTGGGTGTACAGTCTCGTTTTCAAGGTTTAAGGTATACCTGACGAGAAGATGTGTCGTAGTTTCCCGAAAGCTGCCCAACCGAGTTGAATCCGTCGATTGACCTCTCGGTTGAAGTTGGACTTACCTAGTCGGACTATTTGTCCCAGGTAAACATACTCGTCCACAACTTCGAGCTTAGTGTTCCCAACAACTACCGGCATAGGTGTGACATGGACATTAAACATGATCTTTGTTTTGTCCATGTTCATCTTAAGACCTATCCGTTGGGAAACACTATTGAGGTCATTGAGCATAGTGCTTAGGTCCTCCAGCGATTCTGCCATAAGGACTATATCGTCGGCAAATCGAAGGTGAGTGATGTACTCGCCATTGATGTTGATACCGTATCCTTTCCAGTCCAGAAGCTTGAAAACATCTTCCAACGCAGCGGTAAAGAGTTTCGGGGATATGACGTCACGCTGTCTTACACCTCTCTGCAATTGGATAGGTTTCGTACTCTGGTTCTGTACTCGGATAGCCATCGTAGCCCTACTGTACAAGCACTTCAACACTTCGATATACCGACAGCTAACTTGGCATCGCTGAAGGGACTGCAGCACCGCCCAAATTTCGACGGAATCAAAGGCTTTCTCATAGTCCACATACGCCAGACATAGTGGCAAATTGTACTCTTCGGACTTCTGTACAATTTGCCGAAGGGTATGTATGTGGTCTATGGTGCTAAAGCCTTTTCGGAAACCGGCTTGTTCGAGAGGCTGGAAGTCGTCAAGTCTGCGCGCGAGACGATTCGTAATGACTCTCGAAAACAGCACGTAGACGCGGCCCAGAAGGGAAATCGGTCTGTAGTTCTTCAAGAGAGCGTTGTCGCCTTTCTTGAAGAACAAGAGCACCGCGCTTCTGCTCCACGCCTCCGGTGTAATGCCACCATGGAGGACGGAATTAAAGAGCTTCTGAAGGACTTCAAGTACCGGTTTTTCACCCGGTTTCACAAGCTCCGCTGTAATTCAATCCTCGCCTGGAGCCTTGCCGTTTTTAAGATGCTGGAGAGCCATTCTAATCTCGCTCAGACTGACGTCCGGGATATCATCGGAATAATGTTGGATAAGACTCGCTCTTGGATCGTTACTCACACTTGCGTGCGGCTCCAACGATGACGTGTACAGCCCATAGAACCTCTCAATCTCATTCAATATCTCAGGTGCCCCGGAGACGATGCTGTCACATTTGGTCTTCAGCTTTGACAGTTGGCTCTTTCTGGCAGACAGATCTCTGGCAAAGACTTTGGAGCCTTGGTTCCGCTCGATCGCTTCTTCAATACGAGCTGTATTGAATTTACGTAAGTCCCGCCGCATGCATTTGGAGATCTGTCTGTTCAGCTGCCTGTATGGTGTCAGATCTGTTGAAGAATGTAGCTTCATCTCCCGTCTAACAGTCATGAGATTAAGAGTGTGATCGGAGAGTTTTTGTGTTCTTCTGCGGCGGGTCTTGCAGAACTTAGCTCCGACCGCATGGACAGTTTCCACGAGCTTGTCATTCAAATCGTCCACTTCATTACAGTCTTCTAGGCACTGAAAACGGTTTTGTAACTCGAGCTTGTGAACTTGTTTATCTCTTCTTCCAGCACCACAATCTTCTCGTCTGTCCTCAGGGTGCGTGCGTTTTATGTTGCCAGTTCGAGTCGTTGTAGGTGGCAACCGAACCTCCACCGGAGATTCTTAGCACCCCCTTGATTGATTATTAGCTAAATAATTTATGGAGCATACCACATGTCATTTATTTTTCGTGAATTGTATTCTTTCGAAAACGTATATTTTAGATTTCAATCTATATTTTGATTTTATTGAATTCATAAATATCTTAATATTTATGAATTCTGTAGTTATTCGTTTATAAATCGAGATGAGTAAAATCTTGATTTATATACGAATAACTATACGAGGGATATACTATCCCACGGTTTTAAAGTCAAAATAATTCCGCGAGTGGCAGAGTGAATAATAAACAAATGTAAAAGCCGGCAAATAAATATTCTTCTACATGGGAGTGGGGCGAAGTAAAAGTGGTTAAAGTTAATGTTATGTATACTTGCTTTTAAAACGTTCGTAATAGCAAGGTAAAAACTGTTAACAATAGTCAATGTTGTTTTGAAGGGACAGACAATAGGTAAGGTAGGTCAGTACGATAGTTACTTACTAATGAGCACCTACCGGCCGTCAATGTATTAAATGTTATGTTAATGTTGAGGTATGAACAAAGAAGAAACATCGTTCTTCTTCTTTGTTCATACCTCAACACAAACTTCGTTTCTTCTTTGTTCATACCTTATCGCAAAATCATTATCATCGTAGTATTCATACAAGTCTTTCCTTTACTTTTCTTGCATTGGCAGTCTAGGTATAACTTTCTCGTCACTATCGCCTATTCCCTATTTAATATATTAATTAAAAGTTCAAAAATGACTAGTAAATAACGATATAGCCTTACAAGGGCCACAATTATAATTTAGTAATTTCCAGCAACCCTATTCAATTTTGATTTTGATATATTTCAATTAGGAACTATTATGTTAAGTGTTACTCAAATTCCACTAAATTCATTTAATTAGCGTTGAAGTACACGTACATGTTTTCACATAAATATTTCTTGACAAGGGTATTTTGATCTGTATATTAAGCATTAATAATAAAAATATTGATTAATTTATATATATACCTATACTGAGGTAAAATCCAAGAAACCTGCCCAAAAGCAATTCACATCTAATTTGTCTTGGGAATTCGTAACGGGAATGCCATTGAATATATTTCAGATTCCCACGCACGCTGTTTCAAATATTAAAAGTGTGAGCAAATACAAAAATGATACTCTTGTAGACTTTAATTATGGATACTATTATAATATTTATGTATGGACGTAAGATGTTTTATAAAGAACAGCTGATTAAGCACGTAAATTTTGTCATAAAAATTTTAGATTAAACCTAGGGCATATACCTAATATAAATGCAGTGTTGTGGTACTCTTACCACAATACTGCACTTGTATACGCCCCTTAGAAATTAAGTGATTATTAAGTGATTATATTATTATTATTTTTTTATGGTAACAATAAAGTATATACTAAATTATAAGACAATAAAAGTTAGTATTAAGGAGTTCCCTCAAAGGGAGACTATTCCGGATGCAGTAAAAGGTTATTATTATGATTGTTTTCCCCAATCTTAAGCTCCATAAAATTTAAGGGCGATACCAGTTCCTGTAAGTGTTCTTGTTCCGTGAGGAAATGATCCTAGTTCTAGATTGAATAAATGATTATGGTGATGTGAGAAAACATAAGAATACACAAAATGTAATCTCGAAGAGCAAATAAAATTTTAAAGGCAGTCAAGGAGTAAAGCTGCTTCACTGAAAAGGCTTCGTTATATTATACTGTTATACTGTCAACTAATCGTAGGCCACGACAAGTGATTATATTCTCTTTGGGCCACGAGATGTCACACCCAAAGAGAATATAATCACTAGTCACACCATTGACTCTATAAAATATTATTTACCCAATAGTCTAATTAACTTTGACATCGTGTCACCTTTTGTAATTCCACTAATAATAAGAAAATTTTCTTGTTAAGTTTCTAAGAAGAAAAAAACCTCTTTAAATCATTTTGTAAGAGATTTTCCCAACTTACGAGGACTCTTATCCTAAGAAAACCATAAGCAACAAGAGTACCTATTTTATCAAGGCAGAGGGTCTACAAGCTGGCGAGTGTAAGAAGTGTTTTTATATACCTTTACTGAATTTAAAAATAAAATAAAGAATTTTATACAGGCAATAACGCTGTATAATATATACAGCGTTATTCTGCAATAACCGGTCAAATTTGCTCAATTTTCCCAGAATAGAAATAGAAATAGAAATTTGAAAGTTCAGAATAAGTAATAAAGGCAATTGGTGAAGAAAAATTAATAAAACATTAAATTTGGGATGATTTAGAATAAAATTAGAAGCCTTATTTACTCGTATTTTCAAAACTGCAATAACGATGAATGATTATTTTTATATATTTGAATTTAAGTTTAAAATTTGGTCACTCTGAACAATAACCCTGTAAATCCACATGCCAAGTAAGCCACACTGTAAAAGGGGGACACTGAAGGATATATAAACCAATTAAAAACATTTGAAAGATATATAGCGATTTCCTATTAGTAATATATTTCTTAGCAAATTAAATGGCCCTGCAGTCGCTGTTCTTAGACGACGTTCTCAAACGCCCTTACTTGTAGCGGTCGCGATGAGCTTAACTCGTACTTAAGTCCGATATCTTACAGTGTATAAATATAAAATTTATTTATAGCTACTGAAACACCTGTCATATCCATATTGTTTTTATTGGCACTAAACCAACCTAATATATTGTGATTATGAGTAATTTTGGACCATAGCTATAGAATTCTTTAATAACCTGACTACAGCGCCACCTATTGCATTCAGCGTAGCTGTAAACCATCATCTCGACAACATAAATAAAATGTATGAATATGGCCAATTGATCAAGTTGTTTCGAAGTAACACGATCAATAACAGACTTACCAACAATTATAATATTTAAGGAAGAAAAAAAAATATAATTGTATTATTTCACTATCTGCAATATAGTACATAATTATTAAAGTATAAATTTTGATTTAAGTAAATTTCCACATATTAAGTTTATAACAATTAAGCTGTAATTTATTTTGTACAAACACGCTATTTATAAATTTTAATTGAAAACGATCCAAATAAATAAAAAAAAATCGGAACGACCAGAAAACAAAGGCTTTGTTGTAATTATCGTATCTGGTACCCGTTTCATTGTTGAGCCATTGTGAGCAACCATTTATCACGTGCTCAATGAATGCTCATGAAAGGATCAGTTGATTAATTTAACAAGTTTTAACCATTATTATCGTTTTACACCTAAGAATTTCGTCAAATATAGAACAAAAACATTTTAATTGAGAAATACTTTTTTATGCTTTATAAAAATCCAAACTACGATTATGACAAATTCTTCTTAAAACAGAACAGGTCCATGTCCACCTGTGGATATTTATGGTTATTTTTTTTTATAGGATAGGGGTGACAAACGAGCACACAGTCCACCTGATGGTAAGTGGTTGCTGCGGCCCATAGACATCTACATCTATCCTCTGTTACAAATCAAAATGTAGATGCGTTGTCACCCGTTAGGACTAAGATGGAATGCCTCATTTCCAGTAAAAAAGGCCTCCGGCCACCTGCACTCACCAAGTGAAACGCAGAGGTAAACCTCTACTTCACGCCGGTTTTCTGTGAGGTCGTGGTACTACCCCGGTTCGAGCCGGCCCATCCGTGCGACAGCAAAAGCTGCCGCGTGGCTCTACCACTGTTAAAATTATATTAAGAAGTTTCATGTTTGTTTATGATATTTATTAATCTTATGTAAGTAACCGAGTAGTGGCAGTGTAAGAATATCTCCCCATATAATTATGCAATACTAGCAGGTTGTAGTCGGCGTAGTCCGCTATTGTGTGCTGCATCTAAAAATAAAAGTAGAAAAATCAGTTTAATAGTTTAAGTTTCATGCCAGTTTACAATTAAAATTAATAATTTTGCGACTTTTTAAATCTTTATAAAATAGCGTCCAACTCGACCTTCAAGAAAAGAGCCTACTCCTTTCAAAATGCCAGCAACGCACCTACAGCTCCTTTGTTGTTGTCCCTTTGTTCATGGATAGCAGTAATAACTTACCGATATTATCGTTTATATCGTTTGCCTACTCTTCTATTCAAAATAACTAGTATAGTTTAAATGATACTGTCAACTATATTCGTAGGAAAAAAGTAGTGAAACAGAACGAATTTCATCATCAACATCATCATCATCATCATCACTCCTAGCCTACGGAAGTGCACTGCTAGACATAGACCTCTTTCAACAAATTTAAATATGATAAATTTATTTATTTAGTCATTTTTTAACTATTAATGTTTAAAGTCGGTAAAAAAACTACTTCGCGTACATCCGCTCATCCGTAATTTTTTACCTACTTTAATATAATGGACTTCCGCAAAGTAACGCCTGATTCTATTAATTATATTAATGTTTAATTAAAAATAAATTTCGAATAAAGATTATAATATTTATTTGACGAAAAGTTTACTTTTGCGCATTTACTAGAAATCGCATTTTAAGAAAGCTTTGATCTGTTACATCTATCGTAACGTCAGGAGGGTTGATCATGGTTTTCAACCTTCAAATAAATGAAAGTTACCAAGTGCGTAACTCTTCTAACTTAATAAGGCTTCCTTTTAATATGGTCACAGGGACGATGACGTCATAATTGTTAACATGTGTTGCTAGTGGAGGCTGGACTGTATGAGTTCGCTATACGTTGATAAGCTCAAAATTTTTATCCCATCCCATATATACAGAATGATATGTAATATATATAGCCTTTAAGAACTGCAAAAAGAAGGATAAATTTGGTGTTTCTTTCGCGGTTTCTTCTCTGGTCAGAGAAATTTCATTTTGGTAGTAAATTTAGTAGGCATAAAAATATATTTGACAACCTAAATGTATTTTCTTACGCCGAAAAAATTAAGATATTTTATTTCATTGGGATTTGAAACTTCTAGAATCTACTAGGATCCACGGCGTAATAACCTGTCACTTGAGCAAAGCAAACATTAAAGAAGTTTATTTCACAAATAAAATGTCGTAATATCGAATACTTAATTTTTAATCGAAATTTACAGCTACTCCTCTTACAAACTCAGTAATTAATTTATGGGGTAATATATACGTTCTTAAGGTGGTATGCCGACGGCTTGTCGGCAACATGAGACGACTGGGGCATGTGACGAACCGTTTCAGGCTCAAATGTAGACAGCAGTGGCCTTCGATATTCATCGTCACCTGGTTTCTTTCTTTTTCTTCATAACCCATGCTCCCCCGTCTGTCGAGGACTTTCGTCTGTGGCATTATTTATTTATATAACTATATTTTATTTTATATTATCATTCCCATTCCTAAAGCTTTGTAACTTGATCATTAAAATATTTTGGACTTATACTTTGACAAAGGGGAACGCCTGCGTATTGCTACTCCCCTCCGATCCGCCAGTGGCCCGCGTGGCTCTATGATGCCGTATGTCCAGATAAATGACAGTCATATTTTGGACTTCCTAAAGGAAACGGTCCATTTCTGGCCCAGTCTATGTACAGTATACCGTAAAAAAGAGAAAAATTCAGAAATTTTGTTAAAAATATAATGAGAGAATAAATTAAACTAAATAACTTGCTAAAAATAAAAATGCAAGTTTTTGATGGTTTTACAAGATGCCCTTCCAGTCATAAAAAAGTAAAAAAAGACACGGTTATTTGTCAACTATCATTTCTGTCAAATGATATTTTTATTTATTCTGAGCTTGTTCTGAACTCGTGAATGTGTTTAATTGTTGTGGATTTCTTTGGCGATTCGGTTTTTTGTTTGGACTTTGGATTAATACTTTTGACTCTGCTTTTGTTATATGGACTTAATGATTTACGTGAGATTTCAATTTCGTTGATATCGGACATCTGTATTCTGTAGAATCACATTTTGGATCAGTAAGCAGGTATGTACTAAAGAAAGATGTTTCCAGCTATTAAACGCATTTGAATGACATGCTTCTATCTGTAGTCTGTTAATAATTATTAATTTCTACATAAGTTCATAATGGCTGCAAAATCTTAATATGATTTAATGATATTTCAGTTCACCTGTTAAAACATGTTCCACTGTTTAAAATGCGCTTCTGCAATATAGATAGTTTATTAAAGTAAGATTGTTTTGTTCTAGATGGATGAAAATGCACCAATATGTTCACAATGTTTTGCAAACGTATTACAAGAATTATCAGCCGGCACAAATCATGAAATTGAGCTCCAGCGCCCTAATGCCAACATTATCAGTATATTGTATGTTTGGTGTCAACGAAGACTGGGTAGCAGATAAGTTGTGACCCTATTAATATCATCCCAACAAGACTCTCTTTTATAGGAGGCCGTATAAAATCTCGCCATCACTCGGACAGAGCTTATTATACATATATACTGTTGGCGAGACAAGGGACAAGTTGGGATGAGATGATTGCAGGTTATTATTGCAGTTGCACTTATGGACAACAGACAGTGAGTTGCTGTGGCCACATAATGATCGTTGTCTGGTATTTGTGTTGGGCTCGGTATCAAAATTTTATAACCGCACCGGCCTCAATTCTGGATGGCATTTTAGTAAGAGAGGATTTTGAAGTAGGATAAATAAATAAAAAATTAAAAAATTAAGCTGTTTTATTTATATTACCTTGAGTATCCAAAACATGATTAACAGAATGTTTCACTTTCTATAATTCATAGGACTGTTAACCTTTGTTATGACATTATCCAGGCTTTAAATGTCTGTCAAGGCTCAAGGCATACTGTGACACGCTGAGGACCTGTTATATGAAAATATTTGTACGCCGGAAACGTATTTAGGATGCAAATTCTTTTGTAACAACTGTAATGTACCATATTATAACAAATAAATTATATTATCTATGATTGCACTCTAGCACTTCAGCAGCCCAGATAGACACATATACCTGAACAGAAATTAGTATTCAGGATTATTCTGTTTATCCACCTTAACAGCCACTCTAAAGTAAAATAAGTTAAATATATTCTGTATTATTAGTACAACAAAGTAGTATCTCAGGGTGAATTTTTAGGGTGGAGAAACGGAGTTACCCGCTATTCACATATAATCTCGGCTTTGAGCTATCTGGCACAAAATTTTTGTAAAAGCTAACAAAACACTTAGGCCTCATTTCCCCATGTAAAACAAAAAAAGTCCTGGATGCCCCTGGCACTCAAGTGTGCATTAGTACACACTAATGAATGCAATGAAATAATTTTGTGTGTAGACACCGTTGAATTAGGTAATACTTTTTACATTTGTTTTACAAATATCAACAAGAACGTTAGTTGTTTTAAGATCAAAAAAGCACATACACAATCTTTATTACACTTTATTCGCGTTTTGATCAAAAAATACAACTTTTTTGCCTTACTTTCCTACTAGTGTCGAGACATGTTAGCTATTTTACATAATAAATCTACCTGATAGGCTATAGGTGCTATCAGAGATATCAGAGATGACAACTAACGTCAAATCAAAACGACTTCAATCCCCATTAGTGTTGCAGTTTTTGGTGAGAATAAAATATTAATACCACTCAGATTAAGGCAAATTCATGGATTTGAATGATCAAATGTGGTTTAATATTTTATTTTAATTTATTGCCATGCTAGTACATAAACTAGGCCTACGCTTCATACAATTTTGGACCGTCTCTTTTTAGCTAAAACATCGCATTTCTTATCGATAAAAATATAGGAAAAAAACATAAGTTTATTTGCTGAAAATCTATCATACATGCATATAAATGTTTTCACTCCTTATTATAACTGTACTCCACCATCTAAAAGTTACCTATCTGCCTTAAACCTACTTATCGGGCTTAGTTACCAAGGAGATTTTAATATGGTACATACGCCCTTAGTAAATCTGTTGTTGCGATGATCCAATTAAGTCAATTAGGCGACTGTAGATTTCTTATTTGGTTTGAAATTAATTGATCCCAAGAATACAGCGTTATGAAAGCTTCTTTTACTGTGTATTGTGAACGTTACGTGTAACATAATTCTAGGGTACAGGGAATATAATACCGAGTCAGGTTATAAGTATTGTCACACAGTAAAAACTTTTCTTTTAGAATGTTGGCCACAAAAAAGTTTATTCAAAACGAATTTCAAATTGTTCATAAAAATAAAACTGTATACTTTTTAGAATAATACTCATTTTTAAATATGGAGTGGACGCTTAAAGAAGACTGTGTTGCAGTTATTGCGTTGCATCGTTGCGGTTACGCGCCAATTCAAATTTTTGACATACTGAAAAATTTGAATATAACCAAAAGATTCGTTTATCGTACCATCAAACGATACAATGAAGACTCTAGTGTAGATGACAGGTCAAGAAGTGGTCGCCCTCGGTCTGTTAGGACTCCAGCAGTGATAAAAGCTGTGAAGGCACGAATTCAAAGAAATCCCAAACGTAAGCAGAAACTGTTGGCCCTTCTGGATATTATGTCGAATCGGTAGCAGCACCATAGCTTGGTGTTTGCTCGTGGCGCTGTGAATCGCTATAAGTTATTATTTAGAATTATAATTACTATGCTTACCCTTCAACTGACTTACTCCAACATCAAGCACAATGTGCACTTTTAAACAACTCGGCAAAATGATGATATAATATAAATTGCAACGTTGAATACTGTCTCTCTAAGAACTGATAGAAAAGCCTGGGTGAACTGACTTTAGTACTTACTATAACACATAAACTTTTCGATTGTAGGTCTGAGCAAAATTCAATGCCGGGGTCAGGGCATAGACGGTCAAGGCGTCTTTATTTTATATTTTCAAAAGAGATTCACTAGATCAAAATGGAACTAGAACTCTTTTCAAAAAATAATAAATATTCTACACTGACGAATAAAGTGATCACACATATTATGCTGTCCCACTGCACAGTCCAGCAGTATTAAAAATACTTTATTTAACGGATCTGGTCTCTGGAACCAGTGACCAGATCCGCCGTTGGGGTCGGAAGAGCGGGTGCTACTGAGCGCTTGAATTTCCTGGCTACATGGCCTCCACGTATCGGACTCGGGGGGGGGGGGGGGGGGGGGGGCTTACGCAGGTGGAGTTGGAGGCCGTGGAGGGGGACGTGCCTCGCGTTCCTGGTGCGCCTTACCTGAGAAGGAGAATGTGGAGGGGAGGTCAGGAGGGGCTGACATGGGGCGGCCGGCGCTGGTGTATGCGAAAGCGTTTCCGTGGTCCTGCCAATATGCAGCGAAGTAGCAACACCATGGGGATTTAGTCGGTGCAAGGCCGACATCAGTCAATCAGGCTCAGGAAATAAGCCGTACGCTGAAAGCTTGCCCAAAAGCTAGCGTGCCAAACCCTAAATGTGAGTGGCATACGCTAGTAGATCCCTAGTTTTCGGCGATACCGGTCACTGAGGAGATTTTTCTGCTCTAGGTATGCCATGAGACGAGTATTCAATATACGCTCGCATAATTTTGCAGAGTCTGGGGGTAATTGATATTGGCCGATAGTTGGCAGGGTCGGCTGGCTGCCCTTTTTAGGCACAGGCCGAACAACCGCGTCAACACAGGTGATAACTCGGGCGCCTTCACAACTACAGCCCAATAATTATACAAGTACATTAATATTGCGTTATATGTGCGTATGGAGATACTGTAGTAAATGTATGACTCATCAACTCATATGCATGTAAAAAGCGATGAGGTTAAGATAGTTTTGAAGGACTTTAATTTTCCGATTAATGCGAATTATATTTTGCTAGAAATTTATCCCCTACGGGGATCGTTAGCAAGGTGACGATTATGACGATATTTTAAAAGAATATATATTGCGCCTTTGATGGGCTTCATATTAAATATCAAAGCTTTGTCACTTAAGCAGAAAATTGGTAACAACGCTCCTTTGACGTGAGTTGCCTGGCTTCAATATAACGAACATTACCGTAATGTAAAACGCTTTTTAAATCCACAAAATCTCTTGAACCATTTTACATTATAATATATTTATTTTATGCTTTAATATGATAAATCACTTTGTTATGCTAAGCTTATGAAGGTGGTTGGGCCATTAAATTATCCATTTCTTTGGATAGCGCACTCTTACCTTTTTCTGACTTTAAGAATCATAACAACTTCTGTGTTCCTCTTAAAATGGTAAGATATGTAGTATAATTATAGGTTATGTGACACTTCATCAGGGAAGAAAAAATACTTGTGGGTTGCAGTAGTTACTTAGTAGGTAATCTTCCATGTGCCCGTCCAGGATATGATGATATCAGAAACTTGATAAATTAACTGTTTCGGTATGAGATTTAACATAATGTTTATTGATAAATACTTATCTATAATATACTCGATAGGCGGATCAATTGAAAGCGTTGGTAGCGTACTTGTAAAGCAAATGTTTGTGTTCTGCAATGTATTTAACCCACCTTGATCTCAATCAAGCTTTTTACCAATTAAGCCTTAATCCATCTAGTAGAAGGTGTTTTTATAGAATAAGGGTGACAAACGAGCACACAGTCCACCTGATGGTAAGTGGTTGCTGCGACCCATAGACATCTACATCTATCCTCTATTCCAAATCACTACACACTATGGTCAATATCAGATGACCAGAATGCCAATAGGCTTAAAAACAAGCCCAAGTTCCTTTTCTCGTGCTATTACAATATCCATGGCTGGTTTAAATTACGAAAAAGCGCTCACTTATTTAGACGACCTCATGGATGCATTTTACATATTACATAAATTGCACGATGACAAACATCCACACCTTGAACAATTATTTGTAGGCCATACAAATATTTATCTCGTGCGGGCCGAGGGCCGACCCGCGGCCATCAGTGCCGAAACTCAATGATTTCAAATGCATTATATTTTTACTAAGCAATTTTTAGACATACGTTCAGCAATGAACTTGAGAGTCACCTAGTCAGTTCTGAACATAGGCCTCCAAAGAATGCCACCAACAGTAGTTACTGAGTCACCAACCTAAAAAAAATACCAAGCAACTGGCAGAAACTTAGATAATCATAATAAAAATTTTATAGAAATATTATCGCGCTTAAGAAAAGTAAACTTAAAGTTAAACCCGAAAAAATGTGTTTTTATAAAAAAATAACTTCTTTATCTTGGCCGCATTGTTTCTTCAGAAGGTATTAAGCCTGACCCAAAAAAGATATCAGTATTACAAAATTACCCGATTCCTCAAAATAACAACGATGTAAAAAGACTAGTAGCGTTTGCGAATACTATCGAAGATTTATACCAAAATTTTCTGAAATCGTTTTACCTCTAAACAATTTATGTCGCAAAAATGTTAAATTTCATTGAAATAAAACTGTAAACTATCTTTTTCAACGCTTAAAAATGCTTTCGCGACTCCTCCCAATTTCAGTATCCAAATTTTGACCAAAGTTTTATTTTAAAAACTGACGCGTCTGGTTTTGCTATAGACTCCGTTTTATGTAATCATGACGGACGACCGGTTGCATATTATGCTACTCGTAGCCGCACTTTAAACAAAGCCGAGAAAAACTATCTTACTATCGAAAAGGAATTATTATCGATAGTATGGGCAGTAAAATACTTTCGCCTTATTTATGTGGACGCGAATTCATTATTGAAACGGATCATAAGCCTCTCGTATATTTATTCAACATGACAAATACGTCAAGTAGACTTACAAAGTTTAGGTTATTGCTTGAGGAGTATAAGTTTGTTATCGGGTATGTAAAGCGAGCTGACAATGCAGCTGCAGATACTTTGTCACGCTTCCGAATTTCGAGTGAAGATTTGAAAGAAATGAATGAAAAGGTTATATCTGTTCTAACAAGAGCGCAAAGAAAGCGAATAAAAAGAAATTGCGCAAGATATGCGTGACAACCCTACGGAGGATGAGGTTACCACCAACGATTGGACTGATCACCCAAAAGTCGTGGGAACACTTAAACAACCGAAGGATTGAACTGAATTATTATTTGTAGACGAAAAAGAATGGAAAAAGATAGACAGAATGAAAGATAAGTTCTATTCTAACTCTAAGTTATTTTGTTTTATCTCAAAGTCAACAATTTATGTATATCCTTCTTTCCGATCATATTGTGCACGAGATGCCTTTTTGAGGGAGTTGGATTGCTTTTGTAATAAGCGAAATATAGATCGTCTGTATATTATACAAAATAATAATAACAATATTTTAATTAAGGAGTTAACTCGTATTATAAACGAGACACCAAATAGGTCCGGACTGCGAATATTAATTTTAAATGGTGTCCATAAAGTTGACGATCATGAGACAAAACGTATAATATTAAACGACTATCATTTATTGCCAACTAGCGGTCACGCCGGTATAAGGCGAATGATAAACAATATAAAGAAAATATTCTTTTGGCCCGGGTTAGAGAAGGACGTGACTAATTATGTAAACCAATGTGACAAGTGTTTGCAATATAAGCACTTAAATAAGCATATAAAATAACCAATGGTTATAACCGATACGGGATATTCTGCTTTTGATAGAGTTTATTTAGATTTAGTAGGGCCCTTATGTAAAGATTGTGATAGTAATGTTTATATACTCACACTACAGTGTGATTTAAGTAAGTATGTTGAAGCCTATCCGCTTAAACATAAGGATACTATTTCAGTGGCATCGTCTTTTATCAATAATTTTATTTTGAGATATGGTATTCCTCGACAAATAATATCTGACCAAGGGACCGAATTTGTTTCAGCCGTCATGAAAGATGTGTGCCGTATCCTCAAAATGCAACAGGTAACGTCAACAGCATATCATCACCAATCTATAGGTTCCTTAGAAAACAGCCACAAAAATCTGATGTCATTTCTCAGAATTCAAACAGGTAATGAACCACATAACTGGAGCACTTGGTTACCGTATTGGTGTTTTGGTTATAATAACAGTGTACACACGGAGACCAAGTATACTCCATATGAGCTTGTTTTTGGGAAGCTTTGCCGTTTGCCAACTAATTTAACTTTAGATATAGACCCCTTATATAACCCATATGATTGTCCACAACAACTTAGATATAGACTTCAAAAATCGCAATATGATGCAAGAAATAATTTAATTTTAAGCAAACAAGGTAGGAAAACAAAGTATGATTACTATACCAATCAAATTAAATATAATGTCGGTGATATGATACTCCTTAAGACTGAACAATGTGTAAACAAATTTGATCCTCTTTATATAGGACCATTTAAGGTTATCGAAGATTGTGAACCAAATGTAACAATAGATTGCAAAGGTAAACATAAGTCAATACATAAAAATCGCACTAGACCATACATAAAACAATAAAATTGTTATTATTACTATAAATACAAATAAAATTATTTAAAAATTACTGTTTACGATTTTTTTTATTATGATATAAGTATGTTATAGTATAAGAATTTTAATATTTTAAAATAATCTACACGTTTTTTTATTTTTTTATAAACCAAGTTATGTTACATTTAAAAAAAATATTTTTGTGAATGATTTTCTTTTCTTTTTGCCGATGGACGTGTAGTGTGTGCTTATATATATGTAGGATAGAATAAGAGAGAGAGTTAGCATTAAGCCTACAGTCTAGACTATATTTTATTTTTATTTATTTTTATTTATTCCCCGAACCACCCAACACTACAATAGTTTGAAACTAGTAAAATCGAACGATATTCCAGGAGTGCATAAGTGAAGCGTAGGTTACGCTGGCTACTATGACTGTAATTGTACCGCAACCTTAGCTTCGCCCACTGACTTGCCGTAGCACAATAACGGCACACCTGTCGTAACATGCTACGAACTGCGCTACGAGTCACCACCCACTGCTACGACGTCGCCTACTACGGTAAGAAATCTCCACGCTTTGTTATCTTCCTTCGAAACAACAGTGAGCAGTTGTTTGTAACACCGCGATATCGAGCGCCGCGTTTCACCTTCTTCAATATCATTGCGCCCTGGTAGCGATCGGATAGGCAATTATAATAACAAAAAATGTCGGACTCTCTAATATTGCCGAACAGGCTAGTGTGCAAACGCCACCTTACTATGTTAATATGATAATGAAGTATGATCATATAAAGGACACAAGAAGAAACTATGATTGAGGTCAACAATATCTAAACCACACTCACATATAGAAGATTTTTTAATACGAACCCTAGTAAGGTGAACCGAATTACAACAGTAACCCAAGCACATTCTACACAACGTTTATGTATGTTTCTTATTTAAGATTAATTTATAAAATCAAAGCTAAGAAGGTATGAGGGGTTGAGTTTTGGCGTAATGACAGCCTTTTGTCGTTATGGTTTTGTTCCAATGTTTTGACCATCTATCTCTAAACAATAATTTCGTAGTCTTTATAGGTCACAGCAATAGTTTTTAAATAGGAAAGTATCTCCACAGACCTTAACTTGTTTTGTAAGTTTGTGAGCACATTCATTACCAGATATACCAATATATGGGTCTTTTAGCGATATTTCCACATCATACATAGTCTCAATTAACTCATCATTTAATCTGGAACAGCTTTACGCGTTGTTATTATCACCTCAGTCATCTTCACCAAAAACAAACAATTCTAATGCAGTTAAGACGACGACATCAAATGATACTTTTTCATCTTATATACAACCTTCAACTTTAACCATTAATATAATAAATACAATTCAAACGCGGGCATGTACCGATAATTGTGATTTAGATTCAATTTATATTCCTGGTAATAGATCCATGTGTTTTTCATTAGAATATTCTTCTTCAGTTATAAATGATGAAAGCTTAAACTTGAACATTTAAATTCATTGGCAAGTGCATGTAATCCAGATGAAAAGTGAGAAGATATAAACAGAACGTCCTCTAGTTTCCAAGAATATTCTGGTAGCATAGAAACATATTTACCCTCTGATATTAGTGAACCAGACAAATATTATAAATTGTTTCTAACACATGAAATTGTTGATAAAATGGCCGTTGAAACTAATAAATTTGCTAATACATATACAGAGTCCAACTTTCTTACAGACAAATCACGATGCAAGTTATGGAAACCAACAAATCACGACGAAATGTATAAGTTTTTAGGTAAAATGCTGGTTATGGGTTTAAACAAAGTACCACATATAAACGTTAATTGGTCAAAAAAGCAAATTTACAAAAATGGATATATTGCGTCATTGATAAGCAGAGATATGTTTCTAATTATATTAAATTGCTGACATTTCAGTAACAGTGATAATAATGGCAACGATAAGCTTTATAAAATACGAAAAGCGTACGATATAGCATATCGTACGCGACGTAGCATATAAGTCAATTTTAAATGTTTTTAAATCCAGTCAAAGTTATGGTCATTGATGAAACCATAGTGCCATGGCGGGGCTTGAGCTTTCTGAGACTTTGATCAAGAATAAGACATTTATTTTCGGTACTCTGCGTTTTAATAGAAAGGGGTTACTAAAATCTGTTATAAGTACAAAGTTAAAGAAAGGTCAAATTATCGGGAAAATGAATGCTAAAGGAGTTTTCATATTAAAATGGTTTGATAAACAGCCTGTCTTGACATTGAACACGCGTAAAAATCACGATGCTTCTTTAAAAAGTACTGGAAAAAAATAAAGAGGTAAAGACGATGACATATCGAAACCTGAATACGTACTGACTTACAACAGTTATAAAAAAAGAATTGACTTTAGCGCTCACATGTCTGTTTTTTATATATACTTTAAAACGAGGCATTAATTGGTACAGAAAAATCATGATAGAGCTGCTATTTGGTACAGCTTTAACATATGCTTGGATCGCTTATAACATAAATACCTTAAAAATAAGTAAAAAAGAATTTACAGATTATGTTATAGAAAAGCTTACGTGAAAACCGCTGCAAAATAAAAAAAAATCGCTATAATAAATGATTTAAACTCGGCCTCATATACTGGCCATAGTTTCAAAATGGGTAGCAAAAAAAAGAAATTGTTCTGGCTGCTACGATAAACTACGTAAAATTTTAAACAGTCAAAAAGCTAACAATAAGGTTAAAAATGATAAAACTATGTGTGATAGTTATAAGAAAACATTGTGTCGTGAATGTTATAACGAAAAACATTCTTCGAATATTGTGTCATTTTCCTGAATAAAATTACCTGATAAATATTACCGATTAGTCCATTTACCAGGTAGAAAATATCCGACGCTTAAAACTTTTAACTACACAAAATGTACTACTTACGAACTCAACTGAACACTCATTACTTTGTTGAAAATACATTTAAAATATAAAATTGAAGTAAATATATGTTTTTTACATATATACTCATATTTTTACAACAGTAAGTCTAACGGATCTTTTCGACCTGATCACACACTTCAAAAAAGTTAAGCACAGGATCTTAAGGACACGATGCTGTTGTAAATTGGGTCAGGCAAAAATGTAACCGCAGTGAACCTGTTAAAATAATTAATATACAAAGATCTACATCTTAATACCCCGTTTTATTCATTATGTCTGATTTTCAGCTTACATCAGAAGTGGGATCAGATCCCCTTCCACTTCAAAACAAACCTAAACCAGCTAACTATGCAGAACAGCAAATGTCTCTTTTCTCTTCTGGTATGAAAGCTATTGTTCAGAATATTGGATAGTATAAATCCGGGTCCCGTCAATTCATCTACTCCCATAAAGGTGGTGTCTTTGAATTCAGATTAAACGTATTTCGACGTAACTAACTAGTGTACTTCAAGTGAAATGATTATCTAAAAGAAACCCATGGAAGGTGTTGACCTGTCTCACTAAAGTACAGCCGGATAAACTGTCCTGACATGCTATTAAGGAAATATTAATCTCAAACTTCTCGAAACCAATAATGATGCAAGACTACTTTGATCGGGTCATTAAGTTTTGCCTAGGTAACATGGAAAATCTAGCCAAAGCAGGCATCTGACTATTCCAAGTTATAGAAAAAATTCCTAACGCTAATTTACCCGACGATATTATATCGGGTATTGAAATCTCGATATTGTCTCAATAAGCTTCGTATTTATTAATGACAAACACGAACTCTTACGAAAATTAACGAGCTTTACACATAAGAGATGTAATAACGATTCTAAGAAATTGCGTACTTCTGCAACCTTCAGAGGTATTTGCCATAATTTTGGGAGATTGGGACATCGAAATAAGAATCACTTCACTAATAAAAATGCATCCATGCCAATTAAATCAGATTCCGCAAAGACGAAGACATCCTGCTACATCCGCCGATACATTACACCAGCGCCTGCCTTAAGGGGTACACGAGGAAAGAACAGGACACTCTGAGCAGCAAAGAATTCAACCTATGCTGCAGAGCTGCCCGCAATACTTTGGAGAAGAGTTGATTCGGTATCGGAATGTATTTTCATAAGACAAAATCAAAGCAATCTATTGAACGGTTAACAATTTCAAGAGCAAGTAGTTTCTTCTTTACAAGTAAAATGTTTAGTTTGTGTTCAAAATTTTCTGCTAGATATCACTTTACAAGTATTGCCAGACGAATATTTATGTGAAGAGGTTTTACTGGGTTAACAGTGATAAACAGACCGTTTCTAAAGCCAAACTTAGTAAACTTTGCACACGTAATATGAATTTAGCTTGCAGTCTATTGATACTTACTGAGCCGCCCATGATAAAGAAATAATAATAAATATTTCAAATAACAATTCTGGTCACGTCATCAACAAATTGTCAACTAAACAAGCTAATACCGGTGTCTTGAAAATATATTTAACTGACCCAAATAAGCCGGTCCATAGGCGTCCCTACAGATTATCTCCTGCTGAATTTATTAATATCAATGAAAAAATGAAAGAACTACTCGACTCTAAAATGATTCATGAAAGCTCATCCCCGTTTGCTATCAGTGATTGTATATGCGTCGATTATATGGAACTAAACAGAAATACGCGACGTGATAATTATCCCTTCCACTAATTAGTGACCAAATAAACAAGTTATATAGAGCAAATTTATTCTCTACTATTGACATGGCATTTGGATTTCACCAGATTAGGGTTCACGAAGACTCAATAGAAAAAACCGCGTTCGTTACTTCTACTGGTTAGTTTGAATACTTGATAATGCCATTTGGGTTACGAAATGCTTCACAAGTCTTTCAAAGAGTCATAAATAATTCTCTTAAAAAACTTAACTACGACAGAATACTCGTTTATATGGATGACGTACGTTCTGCATCAGGAACTGTTGAGGGAGGCTTGGCCAGACTTGATTAACTAATTATTAGAAACCCTTTCGAAAGCGGGGTTTTCTTTCAACTTCAAAAAGTGTTCGTTTATGACAATAAAAATTGTATTTGTAATATTTTCTGAGCAAATTGAACAAAACCCGCGCAAAATATAAGCTTTGCAAGTATTTACAATGGCCAACACCGTAACACAAGTAAGGCATCTAATTTCCGTCAATTCATTCCAAGCTTTTTGAAATTACTCAAGCATTTGTACCTCTTAACTTCTGCAGGAAAAGGGAAAATTATATTGAAATCAGAACATGACGAAATCCTTAAAATAATTATTTTTCATTTAATAATCCAACCAGTTCTAAAGATCTTTTACCATACTTTACCAATGGAGCTACATACGGACGCGAGTAGTGATGGTTATAGAGCAGTGCTAATACAAAAAGGTTAATAATTTACCTCGTGTAGTGACCTATTTCAGCCAACGAACAAATGATGCAGAAATTCGTTATCATTAGCTCTAAACACTGGCAGTTGTTAGGCCAGTGAAACATCTTCGGTGTTATCTTTATGGACGTAAGGTTACAATTTTTACTGACTGCAATTCTTTAAAACCTTTCCATTCAAAAAAGAACTCGACATCAAGAGTACACAGATTGTGGGCTATTCTTTAATCTTATGGCTTTGATATAAATATAAGGAGAGAAAAAATATGGCTCATGACGATTTCTCTTTGCACTGGATATTAAAACTATAAAACTAAAACAAGCACCTTAAATAGTTAACTTCCTAGAATCAGAAAAAGGATGGTTATTAGTATAACCCCTACGGAATTCAGTAATTACGTATATCATTTTGAAATTAACAACAAACAGCTACCCAATCCAAATATTACGCACATACGATATAAGACAATGCATACCCTAAAAAAAATTGAATGTAAGCTTTCAAAATGGCTGTCAATGATTCCCAAATCCCTGACATGATCACAATCGGCCATATTGAAAATGTATTTATTTTATTTATTTATTAATTTCTACCTCTGTCTATACAGGCGTACCTAATACGACAGTGTAAGCCCATAAAACTATCTAATTTAATAAGTACAAAACACAACCTATCTACTATTATAACAAAATACATATAATGTCACTTTTGTGAATTCACCCAAGGAACAGCAGAATAAACCTACATGCAGAGCTACTTTATTTAAAGTGTGCAGCACTCGGGTCAGTGGGGCCTTGATGCGTGTGCGCGGTACCGCGAAAAGCTGGGCCCGCTTCCTATGCCACACTTACCTGTACGGCACACACAACATAGCCATTAGCAATATCGCCTCGTTTTATACTTTTCCACGCAGCAATTTAACCATATACGTTGCCAAACTTAACTCCCTCCTAACCTCCAGTTTGTTACACCTCACCATACCTAGCACAAATAATGTTGAGTACATTAATGGGTAGAACGGATACACGCCATATAATTTTAAATAAAGAAAACAAAGAACTTATTTTGTATCCGTTCCACCATCAATTTGTAGTAAGCTTCATGCAGGCTCCACACAAAGTCATTACACTCTAGGTGACTTTTCACTATTGCTTCATACAAGACACGGACCCCACCGAGATTTGTAAATTCCCACGACTGACGCAACACAAATACTAAATTTCGATACGCCTTCTGGCAAATCTTAAGAATGTGTTCCCTAAAATTGAGTTTCGAAGTAAAGTGAACGCCAAGGTAAAAAAGAAGGTCAAAATGAAATAAAACACCTCGGATATGAAAAAAGTTCTTGAGAAACTATATGATCATTACTGGTATACAAATATATAGACTACTGTGTAATATGCAAGGCATCTAAGGGTCCCACCGGTGCTCAACAAGTCCGATTACATTCAATTCCCTGTACCTTGGCACACTGTTGACACTGTGATCTGACAGGAAAGCTAAGTGGAAAAAGCGAAGAAAAAGAATATTGCTCTTTGGCAATAGATGTCTTTACAAAATTTGTAACTTTAGAACATACTACTTCTTTAAATTCATCTCATGCCATTAAAGCAGTCAAAAAAACGTTAACATAATTGGTTCCCCAAAACGAATAGTTGCTGATGGGATATGCTCATATGATTACTCGGACTTTAAGAAATTTTGCAAAGATCACAACATCCAATTACACCTCATCGCCATGGGAACCAGTAGGCCCAACGCTAATGTCGAAAGCATAATGCGAACCTTAAAAAAATCTACTACATTTAACAGAATGTAATTCCGATAGTCTAATGATTTCTTATATTAGCCGATAGTCTATTGCAGGATCAGTTGGGAGAAATTCAATTAGCCCTTAATAGTACTCGTTCAAGGGTCACAAAATTTACTCCTATTGAACTGATATTCGGTATACAACGAAATTCCTTAGGACTCTATAAAATAGCTTCTAATCTGTATGACGACAAAGTAATCAGGCTAGATATCGATGATTAGATGAAGTGCTTCTAGGAATATTCTCTGATCCTCTCAAGCGGACTCTCTCGAACTTAATAGAGGCAAAGCGACCTTTTTCAATAGTTGATATTTTGTTCGTAAAAACTGAAGAAAGACACCAAACAAAATTTGATAAGTAATTTAAAGGCCCTTTTAAAATAACTGCTATACTGGATAATGATCGCTACGAGTTAAAACATATTGATGGCTCAAATCGAATTTATAAACTTTCCGACGATAATCTACGAGAAGTACCCAGAGGTCCGTCTGAATTTCTATGAATTACCGAATATTTTATTGAAGATAATGTAACGGTGAATCAATAACTAAAATAAAAATTGAGAATAGTTAAGGGTACTATCTCTAGCAGTATTTAACATACCATGATTGCAAATTCTGCCAACTCTGATACAATGGCTGTACACTCTTATCCTAATGTCAGTGCCTAAAAAAAAAGTTTTTTACCATCGTTGCAAGGCTTGTATCGTTCCAATGATAAGGTACAGAGAATAATAATTCTGAAGTAGCAAAATAGATAGTTTTGGAGGGCTTACTGCCGGACCAAAAGTGATTGCCACCAGTTTGAAGAGTCAATATAGACTGGACCAGACGCTATTTTGTCAGGATAAACGAATGTTTTTTTTGTCTACAGATAACTAAGATTATGATATGGCACATGCGAGGACACACGCACATCAGAATGGCCGTGACGGCACCTACGCCGTTGCACCTGCAGCGGTGCTTGTGTGGCTAACCAAAATTCTTGTTAACAACACGTGCAACGCAAACCTGCGCTGTTGCACCTGCAGTGGCACCTTTATAGCTAGCTACTTGTTTTGCTTATATAAGACAGATGGCCGCTGTTAGGGCGATCTTGGCTCAGGCGTGGCACGATGTACTTGTGGCATTTCGCTACTAGCTCATCGAATAATTAATTTACGCAATCGAATTAATTATTAATCTCACAATTTATAGTTAATTGGCTCCTTTTCTTATCAATGTAATTGATATTATATTAAAATAATTAACATACAAAGATCTACATCTTTATACCCCGGTTTATTCCATATTTCCGACTCTCAGCTTATATACACATATAATAATTAACAAATGTAATCTATGTTTAAATAAAATGATCGATGTTTGTAGTTGTGCGCGCATCACGGAAAAACTACTGGATAGATTTCATATGGGTTTTCTAAGTTTTATTTCATAGAGACTTGGCCCATATCTAAAAAATATATTGCGCTATCATTTAATATAAAGTTATTATAGTTTTAAGAAACAACGATAAGCACTACGTGTTTAGTGAAGTGTGTTTTCTAGATGTATCAATCAACGCGGACGAAGTCGTAGGTTAGTAATGAATACTACTCATTTCATATCTTTTAAACATAAATTAATACAGGACAATAATTCCCCAATATATTGAAAATATATATTGCGAGATATTAAATATAGTTCCGTTTATTATCTATAAAACATGCTTGAATTCCGGAAAATATACCAGATGTTAAATAAGCCGAAGCATCGCAAGCATTAATTAAAAGTGCAATTTATATCGTGGGGCGTACTTACTTTGCATGTACTCGTAGAGGAACCAGTTAGTTAACATAAGCTGGAAGTATCTTCAATAATTAAAACGAAGCGAGTATCTAGTACACAAATTACCTTTTATATAAAAGAATTGTAACATGACAACCGCATGTCATAGCATACACAGTACAATATAGTGAATTTTAGGAATGAATATCAATCGTTGTAAAACTTATGCAAAAACACGAATTGTTCGTTTTCATTGCATACTAGTCCTACCCCAACACCTGTCATTTGTCCCCTAAGATACTATGGCTCTATGGCGTTTTTACGCGGATTTATGGTATCATTTATGGTATATTTTAATGGATCAACATCATCTTATTAAATGTAATATCGTCTCGTCGTGATCGTCTGCTTAACAACTGCATCACATACATCGTCTTCGTCGTACTCAGCTGTTTTTTGTCGTACTCAGCTGTTTTATGTTTTTTTTTTTGCTTCCTACCCGTTACAGCAGATATGTTAGAATAATTCGCAACCTTTTCACAATTCTGAACGATTCATGTGGCTCCGAGTATCTAAAATCCAAGTTTTAATACCTGGGAGATTCTCATAATTTTTCTTCCGTTCTTCGGTTAATCTTCAATTGATCATTCCTTTACACCGTAATGGTTACTTACTCACTCTTTCACCTACACGGCCATCACGGCTTGTGGAACGATATCCGTCTTGACATTAAAAAAGCTCCCAAAAAGTTTGTTTTTAAAAATCAAGTCCGTAAGCATATGAAAAATCGTGTCAAGTGCAAACTAATGGCGTGCTTAGCAGAGTGAGACAGTATTTCATGCCGGGACAACGCCTGCATCTTTACAAGGCGCAGGTTCGGCCTCACATGGAATACCGTACCCATCTCTGGGCTGGGGCTCTCCAGTGCCAGCTCCTTCCACTTGACCGCATCAAGCGCAAAGCGGCTCGAATCGTCAACGACCGAGTCCTATCCGATCGGCTCCATTCATTGGCGCTGCGAAGAGATGTTGCATCCCTTTGCATTTTCTTTCGCGGAGGAGTTACCTTACCACGGGGAGTGCTCTGAGGAATTGTTTGGATTAATTCCAGCCGCCAAATTTCACGAACGCACATCGCGGCAGAACTCCCGATACTATCCACACAATCTGATTGACTGGTGGTCCACCACTGTGCGATTACTAGTCCGCAACTAGCGATTTTTCCGGACCGATACGACTTAGGGACCTTTAAGAAAAGAGCCTAATTCTTTTAAAAAGGCCGGAAACGCATCTGCAATTGCCCTGGTTCCCCTCGTGTTACAGTTGTTCATGGGCGACGGTAGTCTCTTACCATCAGGTGAGCCGCATGCTCATTTGCCCCCTCTTCAAAAGGGTTATTATAGTATAAATGAATACACGGTTGATAATAACCCCTGGGAATGAGGTGGTCGCTTCCAAGCAGTTTCTAAAATAAATTTTGTAAATAGTTCGTAATCATTTATATTGTAAAATATATTTGAAAAAAAAGTCCCGCTGGGTTTCTTGCTGGTTCTTCCCAGGATAGAGGGTTTTTTTTTCGAACCAGTGGTAAAGTAACAAATAACTTTCAATAAGAATTACACACGTAATGTATATTGAATAAAAAAAAAGAAGGCGGAGAAGTTTGTACCGATATAAGCACGAGACCAAAGCGCGTCTGTATCTGTATGTACGCATTTATTTGTCTGTATCGATACTAACGCGTGATTCAATTTGTAAACATGTTCAAAGGCTTACTAACTATGCCTTAATCTTAAATAAAGCGCGTTGTCTGTGCGTAGAAACAACACCGTCAGAATGGGCCTTAATTCTCTATCAAGTTGGCACTACATTATTTGAGTCTACGCATAGCAGGGTACAAACAGTAGTCCCTCTACATCCAATATATAGCAAATAAACGTATATTATTATCATCATCATCATTACAACCTTTCATAAGTCCACTACTGAACATAGGCCTCCCCCAAGGAATGCCACAAAGCATGGTCCTGAGCCACTTGCATCCATCGACTTCCTGCATGTCTTACCAGGTCGTCACTCCATCTCGTGGGGGAGTCGCCCTACACTTCGCTTACCGGTACGGGGCTGCCAATCAAGAACCTCTCTTCCTCATCGGTTGTTGGTTCTTCGAGCTATATGGCCGGCCCACTGCCACTTCAGCTTACTAATCCGTTGGGCTATGTCGGTCACTCTGGTTTTACTGCGAATATCCTCATTTCTAAGTTTATCACGCAGAGAAACTTCGAGCATAGCCCTCTCCTTAGCTCGCTGAGCGACCTTGAGCTTCCTCATACAGCCAGCAGTGAAGGACCACGTCTCAGATCCGTAAGTTATCACTGGCAACACGCACTGGTTGTACAATTTCGTTTTAAGGTTTTGAGGAATGTCTGACGAGAAGATGTGTCGTAGTTTCCCGAACGCTGCCCAGCCGAGTTGAATCCGTCGATTGAACTCTCGGTCGAAGTTGGACTTACCTAGTCAGACTATTTGTCCCAGGTAAACATACTCGTCAACAACTTCGAGCTTAGTGCTCCCAACAACTACCGGCATAGGTGTGACATGGACATTAAACATGATCTTTGTTTTGTCCATGTTCATCTTAAGACCTATCCGTTGGCAGACACTATTGAGGTCATTGAGCATAGTGTTTACGTCCTCCAGCGACTCCTATAAGGACTATATCGTCGGCAAATCGAAGGTGTTTATCTATATTTAATCGGAAGGTTTATACCGTATCCTTTCCAGTCCAGAAGCTTGAAAACGTCTTCCAATGCAGCGGCGAAGAGTTTAGGGGATATAACGTCACCCTGTCTTACACCTCTCAGCAGTTGGATAGGTTTCGTACTCTGGTTCTGTACTCGGATAGCCATCGTAGCCCTACTGTACAAGCACTTCAGCACTTCGATATACCGACAGTCAATTTGGCACCGCTGAAGGGACTGCAGCACCGCCCAAATTTCGACGAAATCAAAGGCTTTCTCATAGTCCACATACGCCAGGCATAGTGGCAAATTGTACTCCTCGGACTTCTATAAAACTTGCCGAAGGGTATGTATTTGGTCTATGGTGCTAAAGTATTTTCGGAGACCGGCTTGTTCGGGAGGCTGGAAGTCGTCAAGTCTGCGCACGAGACGATTCGTAATGACTCCCGAATACAGCACGTAGACGCGGCTCAAAAGGGAAATCGGTCTGTAGTTCTTCAAGAGAGCGTTGTCACCTTTCTTGAAGAACAAGACCACCGCACTTCTGCTCCACGCCTCCGGTGTAATGCCACCATGGAGGACGGGATTAAAGAGCCTCTGAAAGACTTCAAGTACCGGTTTTCCACCCGCTTTCAGAAGCTCCGCTGTAATTCCATCCTCGCCTGGGGCCTTGCCGTTTTTAAGATGCTGCAGAGCCATTCTAATCTCGCTCAGACTAACATCCGGGATATCTTCGGATATGATTCGCTCTTGGATCGTTACTCACACATGCGTGTGGCTCCAACGATGACGCGTACAGCTGCCCATAGAACTTCTCAATCTCACTCAAAATCTCAGGTGCCCCGGAAACGATGCTGCCACACTTGGTCCTCAGCTTTGAGAGTTGGCTCTTTCCTACAGACAGATTTCTGGCAAAGACTTTGGAGCCTTGGTTCCGCTCGATCGCTTCTTAAATTCAAGCTTTATTGAAGTTGCGTAAGTCCCGCCGCATGCATTTGGAGATCTGTCTGTTCAGTTGCCTGTATGCTGTCAAATCTGTTGAAGAATGTAGCTTCATCTCCCGTCTAACAGCCATGGGATTGAGAGTGTGATCGGAGAGTTTTTGTGTTCTTTTAATATAATGATATGAAATACCTCTTATAATAGAAAAACTTGTACCTTTTTCAATAATTTCATATTTGTATTATTTACTTTAAAAACATTGTTAAACTTGAACTGATACTTGATCACTTTACAACATAAACGAAAACGCAAATTAGAAAATGTTGCAATATTAAAAAATTCAATATCTTAATTATTAGCTATAAGAAATTATATTATATAATTCCGGGAAATATTCTCTTAAAAAATAATTGATTTCATAATTTACAATAGATGCTCATTATTTTAAGTTTCTGGGTCATTTACTACCCGAATCTTCCTCCAACTTTAGAATTCCAATTAGCGTCGATCGAAAACGCCATCATAAGCTTTTTCGGTCTCGGTAATTGCCATCAATAAAATGTCAGAGTGCTTAACCTTGGTAACGAAAGATAAAAGCGTTGCGAAATGAATTTTATTAAGTTGATGTACGAAACTCCAGTTACGCTTTTCAAATGTGACATATTATTTATGAAACTTAATAAGATGACCAAATAATAGATGTCTCTTATCATTGGCTTTAAAATGTGTTGTAGACTATCTACGCTGTACCCTGAAGGCGACGTCTTTGAGAACTATCGTTTACACAAAATTATACATAACAGGTTCCTACGCTGTGATGTGAGATGATTGCCAAGAAAAATACACGGGCTAAGCGCTTGCCGTAAATCTCATAGCACGCAAGAACCCGGGTTCGATCCTCACCGGCAGTGAAATTGTTAATTACAATTTTAAGTGCTCATTTACCACTTGCTTGACGCTGAAGAAAAACATCATGAGGAAATCCGCATTTCTAATAAATAAAAAAAACCTCAGCAGTGGAATGTAAGCTTACTTTACTGTTTTCTATGTACCACATAATTATTTTTATGAATATGCAATCAGGTCGTCTCGAAGAAGGCTCTTATTGCATCTTCTTAGGTAATACGCCCGTACGCCCTACGACGCTGGATATTCTTTGTTGGTATTCAGCCCCAGCTAGTGCAACAAGCGAGTCGAGCCACATGTGCAATTGTAGGTGCTGCATTGGATATGGATGGCAAGTGCTCTGTGCCAAGTATGTGTACAAGTATAGGTGGTTTACTTTCAATCTGATTTTAAGGATATTAATATTAAGATGGAAATCTGCAATCAGTTCAAAATTTACACATTGTACAATAACTCGATATTATATCTACAAATAACTTAATATGTTACCAATCACAAATTAGATTTCTTAGCTTAATTTAAAAAAGTATGTAAAATTTGGTCACGCCTTGGGTTTAAATCTTAAATATTAAAGTACGAATGGTGTTTACTTTTAAAATGAACAAAATAACAATTTATTATGCATTCTAAACCCAAACACTGCACCTTATAATATACTCTAAAAAAGAGCACACAAACTAAATTTTTGTGTAAATTTAAGAGGACTAACAATATAAATTACATGTCTTATTGAATATACATATTATACATTTATATACTCTAATGAAAAATACCACTTTAAAACGAAATATTTCGTAAAACCCTTGGATCAAAAGGATGATGAGAACATCATCCTTTTGATCCAAGGGTTTGATGTAGAAACATCCCCAGTGTTTTTGATAGACCTATCCACCGATACCCCACATGATGGAATAGACGTGTAAAAAAAAATCATCCTCCATTTACTTTTATGAGAAGTACCTAAAATAAAAATGTTTTTAGAGATTTTATTACACACTTTTTAGGCGTAATTAATACGAGTATCTATAACTATGCCAAATTACAGATTTGTAGCACCCAGGGTCTCTGAGCGAAACCGCGGAAAGTCGGTCGGAAAGACGGACGGACGGACATGGCGAAACTATAAAGTTTCCTTGTTGTGTAACTACGAAACAATTCCACATCAGGTTCTTTGTATCTTTCGAAACTGCACATGAACAAACATCCAGACTCAAAACGATTATTAAAAAGTATTTTGTATGATGCGGGTTTTTAATCATTGTGTTTATATACTGTGGTGATCGATAGAAAGTGTATATAATAAATATAACACAACTAAGTATTTTATGCTGCTGACCATATAGTTTGGTTTTAAGAATCTGTTACATACATAATTTGCCTAGCAAATACCTGGATAACTTTTGAGTTGCTCGCTTAAAGAGATATATTTTCTGGTCAAGCAAATATATGATAATATGAAAGACGCAGGTGCAGGGAAAAGAGATTTATGTCTATTGACGGTAGCGAAACGCGCGCGTATAGTTTGCCGGCAAAGCGTTATGGCTTATGTTGAGGTGGAAATGTCGGTTACTAGTGACCGCTACGGTGTAGTTAAAAAAAGGTTACTGCTACCTTCAGAGTTAAGTAGTAAATGCCAGTAAAATTTTTATTAGTACATGTAAGAGAAAATGTTTTTCTTCCATACTATGCTATTTTAAAACTATTAAATCTAAAAATATATGTACCTTGTACGGAACAGAACCAGTTTGTGTGGTAATTATACCGCCATCTAGATGAAAAATTATAAATAGTCGTTAAAATTGTAGATACATTTACAAGATTTTTATGCAACGTAAAAATATCTAAATAGATCCCGGTATCATATGTATTAAATGTTACGTCGCATAAAAGTAACAATGAAGTAATCATTGTATCCAAAACATGCTTATAGAAACAAGGTAATATTCCCGAAATTCCGTGTAACTATTATGTGAAGATAGGAGACACGTCGTTATAGGTACGCCTGCTTTGTGCAGATAAAGGTTTGCGACATTTTTAAAGGAGGCTTGGCGTATTGTTCTAACCATTAACATATTGTAATATAATTAGTGCGAGGAAGAACAAATGCTGTTTATGAAAATGTTATGTAAAATGTGTTTTCTGACGGTTTCTTTGTTTTCAACGCATAATACGAACCATTACGAAACACTGTTGATATAGGACAGTAAGGTCCAGATATTTTATACAACTTGATGACTTTTTGGTGCTAGCTTGGTGGAATTTAATTATAAACAAATTAATGAATAATGTTGTAATAAATTTACTATTATATTATATAAAATATTGAAATTTTATAAAAATAAACAATGGAATTTAGTATATTATAAATCACGTTTTGTTATTTTACACAACGAAATTAATGGTACACTAGAATTAATATCTACATAGAAATGCCTTGCCTTGTAATACCGGACACAAAAATTAAGTACAATAGCGATTGCAGGCGGTGTTTATTGAAACTACATATAGCATTGACGTAATGCTACAAAAAGAGTTTTCCACTATCTTGCTAGTACTACTTAAACAGTTCAGGGCTCAGTCGTAAAAGAGCAGAGATAACTCCTATGATAGATTTGGAATGGGCAAAATCGAAGTCGAAAGGCGTAGTTCGAAAATGTCTTAATGATACCCATTACTTAATATCTTAATTCTTCTAATTTTGGAACTTACAACATTTGTATTATATCATCACCTATTTTGAATTGTGACTTAAATTTTTTTTTTAAATGAATCTTTGTGACAGGCAATAAGAAAAATAATCGACGAAGAGTTGATTCTGTGAGGAAAAGTAGTAAATATCGTATAATTCAGAAATACCGATTCAGAAATACTGTACAGTTACATGAGGAATTTGTTGACCTTGAGGACTAACATGGGATGCCTCGTTTCCAGTAAAAAGGGTATTCGGTTTCCTTCCATACGAAAGATTTTACAGCCAGCATTATGCTGCTCTTCATGCTGGTATTCTTGTTCTGTGAGCTCAACAGTGGGAGGACCACGATCCTTCACAGGTTGAGCCGACCCCTTCGCGCCACTATCTTTATTTAGCCGCAGCATATCACATAAAAATCTATTTCGATCTAATTTAAACTTTTAGATAATTTAATCGTCGCATAGTGGCGGCGTTAGAGAATGCACTACGCTCACATTCCGTGCGTGTTTTAAGAGGCAACAGAGGGAAACTGAAACAGATAATGGGCAGCAGCATCTTTCCCATGACTACTGAAAATAATAAAAACCTGCTAATGCTTTGCCGTGTAGTGGCGGTTAAGAATATCCACTACCCTATATCTTACCATGGGTGTCGTAAAAGGCGACAAAGGGAAACAGGCAGGAGATGGGCAGCAGCATCTTCCTGATAACAGCAAAGTCACGATAAAAAACTGCGGTTGCCAACCCGCCAGCCAAGCGTGGCAACTATGGCAAATACGTTGTATGATGAGAGTAACAAAGAGACGGCCCCCAGACCTCGGCGGCCCCGCTATTCCTAGCTACGGTGGCGACCATGGTAACGGCGGGGCAGCGGGTGCTAAGAATCTCCGGTGGAGGTTCGGTTGCCACCTAAAACGACTCGACCTGGCAACGTACAACGCACGCACCCTGAGGACTGACGAGAAGATCGTGGAGCTGGAAGAAGAGATAATCAAGTTACGCTGGCATATTAAAGGATTATCCGAAGTCCGAAGAGAGGGGAAGGACACGGTAATCCTCGAATCCAAGAACTTGCTCTATCACCAGGAGAGCGACCATCTGTCCCAAGGAGGTGTCCGATTTATCGTCCACAAGTCTCTCGTTAACAACGTTGTAAAGATTGAGAGTGTGTCGACGAGGGTTGCGTACCTTATACTCAGAATCACCTAACGGTATTCACTGACGGTCATACAGGTTTACGCACCAACCTCAGCACACCCCGATGCATTCCTGCAAAACCCACTATACGGTGTTAATGGGAGACTATAATACAGAGAACGGTGAGCTGAAAGTAGGGAAATTTGGAATAGAGCAACGGAACCCAAGGGGCCAGCAGCTGGCCGACTTCACGGAGAAAGAGGGACTCTTTATGATGAACTCTTTCTTCCAGAAGCGGCCCCACAGGAAGTGGACTTGATCGAGCCCCGACGGTTCGATAAAAAATGAGATTGACTTCATTATGATGACCAGACGACAACTGTTCAGTGATGTCTCCGTGATTGCAAAGGGTAAAACTTGTAGCGATCACCGAATGGTTAGAGGCACACTGAACCTAAATGTTAGGTTGAAGAGGTCTCGTTTAATGAAGTCAAAGCTCCGTCTCCCTCGTGCTTTGTTCCAAAGTCCCGAAACCTTTCAGCTCGAGTTACAAATCCATTTTCAGTGCCTAGAAGACTGCAATGAAGTGAAAGATATGAATGACAAGCCCGTGGAAACTGCCCATGCGGTCGGAGCTAAGTTATGCAAAACCCACCGCAGAAGAACACAAAAACTCTCCGATCACATTCTTAATCTCATGGCTGTTAGACGGGAGATGAAGCTACATTCTTCGACAGATTTGACAGCATACAGGCAACTGAACAGACATATCTCCAAATGTATGCGGCTACACTTACGCAACTTCAATACAGCTTGTTTTGAAGAAGCGATCGAGCGGAACCAAGGCTCCAAAGTCTTTGCCAGAGATCTGTCTGCCAGAAAGAGCCAACTGTCAAAGATGAAGACCGAATGTGGCAGCATCGTTTCCAAGACACCTGAGATTTTGAGTGAGATTGAGAGGTTCTATGGGCAGCTGTACACGTCATCGTTGGAGCCACACGCAAGTGTGTGTAACGATCCAAGAGCGAGTCTAATCCGACACTATTACGACGATATCTCAGACGTCAGTCTGAGCGAGATTAGAATGACTCTCCAGCACCTTAAAAACGGAAAGTCCCCGGGCGAGGATGGAATTACAGCGGAGTTTTTGAAAGTGGGTGGAAAACCGGTACTTCAAGTCCTTAAGAAGCTCTTTAATTCCGTCCTCCATAGTGGCACTACTCCGGAAGCGTGGAGCAGAAGTGCGGTGGACTTGTTTTTCAAGAGAGGTTACAACACTCTCTTGAAGAACTACAGACCGATTTCCCTTCTGAGCCGCGTCTAAGTGCTGTTTTCGAGAGTCATTACGAATCGTCTCGCGAGCAGACTTGACGACTTCCAGCCTCCCGAAAAAGCCGGTTTCCGAAAGGGCTTTAGCAACATAGAGCACATACATACCCTTCGGCAAATTGTACAGAAGTCCGAAGAGTACAATTTGCCACTATGTCAGGCGTATGTGGACTATGAGAAAGCCTTTGATTACGTCGAAATTTGGGCGGTGCTGCAGTCCCTTCAGCGGTGCCAAGTTGACTGTCGGTATATCGAAGTGTTGAAGTGCTTTTACAGTAGGGCTACGATGGCTATCCAAGTACAGAACCAGAGTACGAAACCTATCCAACTGCAGAGAGGTGTAAGACAGGGTGACGTCTTATCCCCGAAACTCTTCTCCGCTGCATTGGAAGACTGGAAAGGATACGGTATCAACATCAATGGCGAGTACATCACTCACCTTCGATTTGCCGACGATATAGTCCTTATGGCAGAATCGCTAGAGGGCCTAAGCACTATGCTCAATGACCTCAATAGTGATTCCCAACGGATAGGCCTTAATATGAACATGGACAAAAAAAATATCATGTTTAATGTCCATGTCACACCTATGCCGGTAGTTGTTGGGAGCACTAAGCTCGAAGTTGTTGACGAGTATGTTTACCTGGGACAAATAGTCCGACTAGGTAAGTTCAACTTTGACCGAGAGGTCAATCGACGGATTTAACTCGGCTGGGCAGCGTTCGAGAAACTACGACACATCTTCTAGTTAGACGTACCTCAAAACCTTATAAAGAAATTGTACAACCATCGCGTGTTGTCAGTGATAACTTACGGATCTGAGACTTGGTCTTTCACTGCTGTCCGTATAAGGAAGCTCAAGGTCGCTCAGCGAGCTATGGAGAGGGCTATGCTCGGGGTTTCTCTGCGTGATAAACTTAGAAATGAGTATATCCGCAGTAGAACCAGAGTAACCGACATAGCCCAACGGATTAGTAAGCTAAAGTGGCAGCGGGCCGGCCATATAGCTCGAAGAACCGACAACCGATGGGGAAGAAAGGTTCTCGAGTGGCAGCCTCGTACTGGTAGGCGAAGTGTAGGGTGACCCCCCACTGGATGGAGTGACGACCTGATAAGACATGTAGGAAGTCGATGGATGCAGTTGGCTCAGGACCTTGCTTTGTGGCATTCCTTAGGGGAGGCCTATGTTCAGCAGTGGACTTGTGTAAGGCTGTAATGGTGATGATGATGAATGCTAAACGTGGTGACTATGAACATATACATATAATTTAATGCATTTGAAGTGACTACCTCACTGTAACACAGGCCTTTACCAGAAATAATCAGCACGCATTTCTTACGTAGTGGGTTACTGTTATTCAATAATTTTTATTGCGGACCATGCCGTCATGTAATTATTAAACATATTTATTGACTTTAACAGTACATGTACTCAAAATATAATTTTCTTAATATTTGATACGTTAATTGGGAACACGAATGTTTAGTCACAGTTTATATTTAGAAGGAGCTCCAAACGAAGTTTACAATAAATACAATCTAAATTGAAAATAAAATGAAAATTCCCTTTTATGCTCGGCCTTTATAAGCGGAAAGTAGGAAGTTCTTACAGTGTTTATGTATGGCAAACAATGAGTTTGCGTTTTATGGAATCTCGCGTTTGTTTTGTTGATGGGAATCCCAACTTGATAAAAAGATTTAGATCTCAGTAAATTGAAATCTCAAAAAACCTATTCGTTATTAGTTTATAAAGGAGGCATTGATATATTGTTAGCTTTTTTATATACATTTGTTAAATTTTATCAATGTATCATTTATCTGCAGTGAATATTTAAGATTACCACTTTTAGTAACTTTGGTTGTAGTAACTCCTACGTGGTAGAGCCATGCTGCAGCTATATTAGTAGTATAGTTGTACCACGGATGGGGCGGCTCGACCGGGGAAGGACCACGCTCTCACAGAATACTAACGTAAAATAGCAGCTTAAAACTGCTGTGTTTCGTATGGTGAGTGTAGAGAACCGGAGACCCCTTTTACTGAAAACGACGCATTCCATCTTAGTCCTCACGGGTGACAACTCATCTACATTTTGATTCGTAAATGAGGATAGATGTAGATGTCTATGGGCCACAGACAACCACTTACCATCAGGTGGACTGTATGCTCGTTTGTCACCCTGTCCTATAAAAAAACTTTGGGAAAGGACAATTTTTATTAAGCGGTATGCGGGACGAAAAGATACGTCTTGACTTAAAAACCGAATAATATTAGTTCTGTTGTTCACTTTGGTGAAGTACGACGACTAGCGCTAGCTGGTACATCTATGTCAAAGATGTTAGTATAGTTAGCCTTTTGGTTTTTAGAAAATTCCTTCTGTATCAAGGCTGTGTAAAACCACGAGCTAAGCAAGACCGCGGGCTGGTTATCATCGTAATATGTGTAAGGCTGCGAGCTGTGCAAGGCCGCCAGCTGACTTGCTACGAGTTCGCTACAAGCGGACATTTTTTCAACCGTTAATGATTCTACGAACTTTATGACTGGATTATCGCTCTTGACATACCAATGAATAAAAGTAGACAAATGCGAGTAGAAACGTATGCTGAAAAACTTAAAATTTATGTATGTAGATAGTTAGTTTGTACCATCCCGTAAATCGGGTTTCATAGATTTCTGCCTGCTTTAGATGTATACAAAGCAAAGCAAGCTGATTAAAAAATGCGACAAGTAGTTTTCACAGCCCTCTCTTGATGTTAACCTAACACGTTCCACAGAATTCTAAAAAGACTTAAGCAGGTGAAAATTTGAGGATGCAAGTTCAACTATATGGTGGATGCATTAACACTTCCCAATCAAGCTCTCTGAATTTTTGCTGAGTGGCCAAAAATGTGTGGGATCTGGCGTCATCATAATGAAAGACCACTCCTTTTCTGTTTATTAACGCCGGCCGTTTTTCCGCAATTTCTTGCTTGGGCCTTATTAGTTGTTAGCAGTTAAGATCCGTATTGATGCTTTTGCACGGCGGTAAAAGCTCATAATAAACGATGCCCTTCCAATCCCACCATACACACACAGCATTACCCAATTGCGTGTTAATCCGGGTTTTGCTAGTCTGTGGAGCTAGACTACCCTTAGACAACGATTTTTTTCATACGTTCTTATCGTAGCTGTTCCACTTATCATCACCAGTGATCAATTTTTTCAAAAGTGGTTTCATTACGATTAAATAGAAAATCGCAAATGAGTACACGATTCATAAGTTTTCTGTCAGTGAGCTCGTATGTAGGTGAGCTTTCTTGTAAAGCCAGATTTTTCAATTGGGTCAAAACTATTTTGAGGTCAACCCTTAATTTCTCAGCTATGGAGTAACAACTTTACCCGCATGAGGACGACCAGAATGAACTGCATCTTTGACATCAAAATTTCCGGTCTGAAAACGCTTGAACCAACTTTGTGCTACTATTACTTACAATAGGTCCATAAACGTCGCAAATTTTTTTCGCGACTTGACTTGCAATTTACCCCTTTTTTGTAATATAACTTCAGAACGTACCGAATTTCTTCGTTAGATTCACTCAATTTGGCGGACAGAATATCAATTGAAAAATGGCGCGAATATGTTTTTACTTTTTATTTTTATTTTTCTTAATATCCTATATGTATGTGTAATAAAACCAACCAGATACAAACAGTACAACAAAAGAGATTTTTTTGAATTTTATGCAATTAAAATACGGAGAAACTTTTTCCCCGACCTTTTAGTATACATTACCACATGGTTAATATTATTACGTAAATGTTTATAACTTACATTATTTTGATTTCACCAGAAAAAGGAACCGATGAAAGTATAATACTTATTCAAAACATGGCCTGTGCCCAGCAGTGAGACGAATATAGGCTGTAACTTTAACTTTAATGCAAAATTAATAAGTTTTAGATATATATATATATAACGTTAAACATATATATATTTATTTACTTATTTAATTACATTGCATTGATTGCATTACATAAGTTTATTTCTAAAGAATTTTCTGAATCACCAGGCTCGCCACATACTTCTATAATAAATCGGTCAGTAATGTCGTCGACTATATGGCCCAGATGACACATTTTACGTTCAATTTCAATTACAGGATATCCACAATCTTTCCACCTCTGCGAAGTCACTTGAGGAAGCCTTTTTTTTAAAAAGTAAAGAAAATTAAAATTAAAAAGTAAAAAGTACTTCATTCAACTTTAATGTTTCGTAATATCCTGGCTCCTCGTAATGTTGAAACTCTTAAAAACCTTCGTCAGAAGCATACTTCAGTCAATCCTTCTCAGAGTTTACTGCTGCCTCCCAATACTATGCAACCTTTACAAATTTCTGAAAAAGACACTATAGACGCAATAATATCATTTTCAAATGGCTTTGCTGGCGGCATTGACGGGATTACGCCTGGTCATCTCAAAGGTCTTGTAAGCGCGTCTGACGGTGACGCCTGTAGAGTACTTCTTAAAGACATTACAAAATTATGTAATCTTATTCTTTCTGGTAATGATAATTCCAATATCATACCCTAGTTATAAGGGGCAAGATTATGTGCCTTCAAAAAAGGATAACGGTATAGAATAGAATAGAATAGAATAATTTTTATTCAATATAGATTATTACATATTACTCGTACTTATAGAAAGCCATATTTTATTTACCACTGTTTCGGAAAATACCTCTGTCCTAGGAAGAACCGGCAAGAAACCCAGCGGGATTTTTTGAACATATTTCACAATAATTTTGTTTTTTTTATTTTTAGAAATTTTAAAAGAGTTTTAATAGAACCAGCATGGTGGCGATTACCTCATTCCCAGGGGATATTTTCACTTATGTATTGTTAATATAATACTAACCCTTTTTGTACAGTTTTTCTTTAATAAAACAATTAAACGTATTCATTGACAAATTTTATACATTTTCTGGGATTTTGTTGTAAAAGCGTATACATTTCACATTCACAATTTCAAGTTGTTTGCTCGACCTTAACTTACAAAATAACAAACGTAACATTGTCTTATCGTCTACAAAAAAATTACGCTAGGCTACTCAGATCGATTGTAACTCAAGTTATAATGATGGCGGCCACTCCGAGTGTATAATGTCAAATTTCATGAGCAAAGTTCAACGGTTTTTTTTTGTAATCGAAAGCAAGCGAGCGGTTAGGCATTGTAAATTTAATACATTTTGTCTCATTGCCGTTTAAGATCAAATTGTTGGCATTAAACCAATGTACTAATTTCGATAGAGCATTATTCATATTGTGAAAATTAATTGACTGTCGTTTGAGTTGAAAATTAAAGAGCTATCATCAGCAAATAATACTATATCTTCATTGTCCCCTACAAGATTAGGTAAGTCATTAATATAGACTAAGAAAACAATAAGAGGCCAAGAATCGAACCCTGAGGAACGCCCATTGATATTACTGATCCAAAGGAACCTTTACCATTAATCACGACTTTTTGAGTTTTATTATTTCAATATGAAATAATAAGTCTAAGCGCAATATTTTTACACCGCAATTTTGTGTTTTCCTGATTAATATCTCATGAAAAACACTATCGGAAGCTTTGGAAAGATTACAAAAAATACCTAAGGCATGTTGTGAGCTCTACCGGGAATTAAAAATATATTTCATAAGCTCGCCATCTGCGTCAGACATCGAGCGTTCGAGCAAATTGATTTTTATGGAGAATTTTTTTTTAATATATCAATTGATCTAAAATTATATTTTCAAAAATGTTACTGAGAGTTACTGGTAGTACAGAATTATGACTAAAATTAGCAGGGTCCAATCAGTACTACCAGATTTAAATAAAGATATTACTTTACTATGTTGCAACAGATTCTACACTAGCATTTAAAATAATAGCAAGATGAAGTGGAATTAAATCTATTACGGACGCAATAACTGTAACAGTAATCCCCCATAAATCTGTGGTTTTTCTTTACATCAAGGGTTTTTAAATATTTAACAATATCTTGTTGATTGGACAGTTGGAGAAGTAAGGTCCGAAGAATCCGTCCTATTGCCATTGTTTCCACAGAATTTATATAGAATAATTTTTTTATTCAATATTGACTACAAGTAATTCTTATTAGTCATTTTTTTTATTTTACCACTGTTTCGAATAAAATCCTCAGTCTTGGGAAGAACCAGCAAGAAAGCCAGCGGAACTTTTTTTAAATAAATTTTAAAATACAAATGATTACAAACTATTTACAAAATTTATTTTAGAAACAGCTTGGAAGCGACCACCTCATTCCCAGGGTTATTATCAACCATGCATTTATTTATATTGTAATAACCCCTTTTATACAGCTTTTGTTTAATTAAATATTTAAACTTTGTAATAGAGATACCTTGTATATTTTCTGGGACTTTGTTGTAATAGCGTATACATTGACCTAAGTATGAATTACTGACTCTGTGGAGTCGAGAAACCGGTACCACTAGTTTGTGTTTGTTCAAAGTGTTTACAGAGTGTATATCACATTTTTTACTAAAACTATCTTTGTTTTTGTGAACATACATTAAGTTTTCGTAAATATAATATAACGTGGTAGAGCCATGCTGCAATAAGGTGGTAGAGCCATGCTGCAGCTATATTAGTAGTATAGTTGTAGCACGAATGGGTCGGATCGACCGGGGAAGGACCACGCTCTCACAGAATACCAGCGTAAAATAGCAGTTTAAACTGCTGTGTTTCGTATGGTGAGTGTAGAGAACCGGAGACCCTTTTTACTGGAAACGAGGCATTCTATCTTAGTCCTCACGGATGACAACGCATCTGCATTTTGATTTGCAAACGAGGATAAATGTAGCTGTCTATGGGCCACAGCAACCACTTACCATCAGATGGACTGTGTGCTCGTTTTTCACCTGATGATATAAAAAAAATATACTGAGAGGCCAAAGTTATATTTATTTCTTTTAATTTTTTTCCCTTATATTGATGTACAATTATTCACTTCGTCACATTTAAATGATAGACGTTTAAGTTTAAAAATCAAGGACGGATCATCAGTAAATAATACTATATCATGATTAGCCCCTACAAGGGAAGGTTAGTCATTAATATACACTAAAAATAGGAAAGGGCCAAGTATCGAGCCCTGAGGGACATCTATCCTTATGGACAACCCAGAAAAACTTTTACCATTGATAATAACTTTCTGCATTCTATTACTTAAATAAGAAACGTGTTCTTGACACCATAGTACTGTAGCATCTTGATTAATGTCTCTTGGTGAACACAGTTAAAGTCCTTGGAAAGGTCACAAAACACACCCAAAGCAATTTTCTCCGAATTCTCCCATGCAAAAAAAAATGTTTTATGAGTTAGACTCTGGCGTCAGTAGTCGAGCGACCCCTTGTAAAACCAAATTAATTTTGTATGAAGCAATTTATTTATATTAAAAAAAAACTTAACATCTGATCTAAAATGATTTTTTCAAAACTTTTACTTCATACAGGTAGTACAGAAATTGGTCTAAAATTGGCAGGGTCTTATGAGCTAACAGATGTAAATAAAGGTACGACTTTACTATTTTTCTTTCGATCAGGAAACACACCAGATTCGACGCTTGTATTAAAAATTGTTGCTAGATAAGGTGCTATATTATCTACTATAGATGCAATAACTTTAACGGAAATCTCCTATAAGTCTGCCATTTTCTCAACATCAATAGTTTTAAAATATTTAACGATAAGTTTTGGCAATACTCTATAGAATTTAAAAGTATTTGAACAAGACTTTATATTCTGTTTAAGCTAATATTTATTTATAATTATTTATCTAGTTCTAACTAAAATAGTTTAATTCGAATTTTTAATCATATTTCTCCAGGAATAAAAACTGTCAGTGCGGAATCGCAATATCCGTTGTTTTTGGATAGTAATTAAATTTTTAGAACAAAATTTGATCAGTTTTTAAACTACTTTGATAAATAGTGTATCTTTAAGCCCCAAATTTCTCCTAATATTTTAAAATATTGTCCTCTTGTGCCTAAATTTATATACTTACTACGATCGAGTCCAGTCTGTAAATGTTCGGATATTTTAAAAGATTTTCATAATAATCTAAATAAGCTCAAAAAATTATAAATTTAATTTTAAATATAACCTGGAATCAAGCTGATTTACCTATAAAATTTGGAGGTATTTGTGGAAAAAATCTTTCTAGTGTTGCATTGCCTGCTTTACTTGCTTCCGTGAACAGTATCAATGACTTATGTAACATAATATTAATTAATAAAGTAGATATGTGCTTTGCTGCGCAGGTAAAACAAACGTGGGTAACGCTTTGTCCCGGCGAAAATATTCCACTGGAAGTTAACCAACAAAAACAGTGGGATATTCCGTTGGTAAGAGGTGTGCAGATAAGAAGGTGTGTGAAGGTAAGAGGTGTCACAGTGACAAATATCAGGGCCGCCTTTTAGCTGTTTTGACTAAGGAATGTAGTCACTGATTACCATTTACCATCAAGTACTCTCCGCACATTGCTTAGTGGGGAAAGCTTGCGTATTGCCGTAGAAATCCGTCTAGGAGTGGCCATTTACCTCATCAGTGCCCCTGTGGCACCAGTGTCGGCGGACTTGGACACACAAACTTGTACATGTTGACATGTAAGAAAAGTGCAAGTAGGTTTTCTGTTTCGTTTTGGCAAACTCTCATCTCAAGGGTGTCTCGTTTAGAGCCGAGCTGTCATCAGAGGTAGCTGAATTAAGAAGGTGGCGCGAATATGAATCTTTGAGAGATGACTACATATTTGTGCCATTTGATGTAGAGACAATCGGTTCGTGGGCTCTACGTTCGGTGAACTTCCTAAAGGAACTGCATCCGCTACTGGTCGTCACTGCTGGTGACAAGAGGACTGGGTCTTTTCTCACTCAAAGGCTAAGTATAGCCATTAAGCGTGGAAACGCAGCCAAAGTTCTTGGCACGATACCACTGCGAATAGGACTATATGAATATTTAAATTTTTAGTTTTAGTTTTTCTTTATTATTTATTTATGTGTAACCGTTTATTTAGATTTAATTTCACATTATGTTTTAACAATTGCATTGATATAACGTTAAATGCTCAATATATTTTAACTATTTTATGTTTAGGTTTAGGAATATTTCCCTACGAGGGAATAAAACACATTAATATAGTATGTTAATAGCTAGTAGCTCGTAGCTTTTAGGAACTTAATTAGTGGGAATTTAGTGTTCATAAATATTATTAATGAATGAAAGCTAATGAATTGTTAACTAATTATCTCAGCCCTAACCCGAAAACAATAATATTATAAACGTAGCTAAATAAAACAGATTTGACATATTTATTATTTTTTATTCTTCAATAAGTTATCACCTTCGGTTTTGTGCTGTTACCATAAAAATATTTTCATTCCGTTTGCCGTCAAAACTTTTATCTGAAATTCAATTATAAATTCGTTAATTACTTTTCATTTTCCTCTACCGTACGATCTGCATTTTATCAACTAAACCGTTTGTTCAGAGAGGCTATGTCAATTCAATTGCTTTGTTATATATGCATTACATGTGTCATTTGTATATAATATGTGACGTTTTTTTATTTGGTTTACAAATTGAATGTAACGTTTACATGGTTCAGGTAACATAAAAAAGTAACAAACAAACACAAACAAACATTTATTGTAATAACAGTGAACACAGCATGCAACAAGTGGACATGATAACAAATAAAAATTAAGAAATGAAAAAAAAAACTCTTAAGTAATATATATTAATTAATTAATGGCTAATCTAATTTTGGTACTTCCTAAGACCTTAAAACCATGAAATATGTTCAACAAATTACGAATATTATTATAAGTATTAGCCTTTCTGTACAATGGCGAGTGATGACCCGCCACTGTTTTACAGTGTGGCGTGACAAAAGTATTTTTGCGGCCCAAGCGACTGCCAGCTCTAGGGACCGACACATCTAAATCATTTAAAATGTCCGGACAGTTGATGAGAACATGGATAAATTTATAGAGGAACATGACATCAGATGATTTCCGCCGCTTGGATAGCAATTTTAATTTGTAGTATGCCAATCTACTCTCATATGAAATGAGTGTTCTACATTGGTTATTTACGTACGTTAACTGGTATATAAACCTTTTCTGAATCATTTCCAGTCGTTTTAAATGACACTTATACCCCGGTTTCCAGACTGGGTTATCGTATTCCACAATACTTCTCACTAAACAGTTATAGACCGGAATGATTAAATCAGGGTCTTTAAAAGATTTTATTTGCCTGGATATAAACCCAGATAACTTAGAAGCTTTTTTTGTTATTGCGGCAATATTTGAATTCTCAAGCTGAGCGTGCTGTCAATTAAAATGCCTAAGTCCAAGATTTCCGTGATCTCATCCAATGGCTCATTGTTTAGCTTGTATGTTGCCTCGTTTTTATTTTTCCTTCTAGTAAACTTTAGATGAGAATATTTTCCAGTGTTGCGGATCATATGGATTTGACATCACCAGTCGTATAATCTATCCGTTTCGTACTGTAAAGCGATCACATTTAGTTTAGAGTTAATGATTTTGTACATAACATAACATAAACACTCACGCCTGTCACCCAGAGGGGTAGGCAGAGATTATTGACTTCCATTTGGCATGATCCTGACACACCTCTCTCGCTTCCTCCACATCCATATACCTACGCATACACGCTCGTCAGTTAAAGGTACTCTTGATTTGGCCCATTTTTAATATATCGCCAATTTGGTCGATAAACTTTCGCCTAGGGCGACCCTTCCCGACTATGCCATTCACCTCTGCAACATAAATTTGCTTTGTCACTCTTTCCTCATTCATTCTTTCTACATGGCCAAACCACCGATGCATTCTTTTCTTAATCCTGGTCACAACATCATCTTGCAAACCACACTCTTCTCTTATTAAACAATTTCTCACTCTGTCATTCAGCTTCATCCCTAACATACTCCTTAATGACCGCATTTCTACAGCATTTATTCTACTCTCATGCTTCTTCTGCCACATCCAACTTTCACTACCATACATTAAAGTAGGTACTAACACAGCATTGTGAATTGCCATACGTGCCTTTTTGGACACATTCTGACTTTTCACAATAGAGTGTAGAGCCCCATTCACTCTATTTCCTGCATTCACTCGTTGTTCTATATCCTTATCATATCTACCATCCCTGCTAAACACACATCCCAAATATACAAACTCATCTACTTGCTCTACCAATTCCCCTTCTATTCTTATTTCACATATCGTTTTACTTTATTCTCTTTCAAAAACCATAACTTTCGTCTTACTTGCTTTCACTTTCATTCCCTTTTTTTTAATGTCCTGTTCATTAATGTAACCATCATTTGCAACTCGGCTGCCGACGACGCAAGTATGACTTGATCATCGGCGTACAAAAGGCATTTGACGGTTAACTCACCCATTCTTAACCTGCATTCTTCTACTTTCAAATTTTCCAAACAACTGTCCATAAATAGGTTGAACAACCACGGGGAAGCGACACAGCCCTGTCTGACACCTTTATGGATGCCAAACCAGTCCGAGTAGGCCCCTTGATCCTGACACAAGCACTAGTCCCTATATAGAGACTTCAATGCCTGTATCAGACCAGCGGTCAACCCAAATGAGTTCAGTGTTTGCCATATCACACCCCTGTCCACTCTGTCATAAGCCTTCTCCAAGTCCATGAACGCACAAAAAACTTTTTCGTTTTTGGCCAAAAACTTCTCTGCGATCATGCGTATGGAAAAAACCTGATCCGTACATCCCATTCCATTTCTAAATCCCGCTTGCACATCCCAAATTTTTCCATCAGTTTCTTTCATAACTCTTTCAATTAGTACCTTAGCATACAGTTTTCCCACAATGCTAAGAAGGCTGATACCACGGTAGTTTTTACAGTCCTGCTGTGATCCTTTTCCCTTATATATTGGGACTATCACGGCTTTGCACCAGTCTCCCGATACCCGCTTAAGTTCCCAACATAAATTAAACAAGGTGTACAGCAGGTCTGCTACCACTCCTTCTCCAACCCTTAGCATTTCAAGAGATACTCTATCATAACCGGCTGCCTTACCTGCTTTCATATTTTTCATTGCTTTCATTATTTCATCTATACTTATATTTCTATCTATTTCCTCTCCTTTCGGAATTTCTATTTCATTTAATTCAAACGTCTCATCACTCATAAACACGCTTTCAAAGTATTCCTTCCATCTCCTTAAACTCAAAACTTCGTCATTCAGAATACAGCCATTCTGGTCTCGTATAGCATTAATTCTAGGCTGTTTTGAATGTCCCCTGGTAGTTCTTACGAGTTTCCAGAACATTTTAATGTTTGCCTGGAAGTAATGCGATATTCTTCTATCATTCTTATCCGTTCTTTCTTGCTTTTTCCTTTCAACTACTTCTTTTACTCTCTTATTTAGGTGTCTAAAAACTGCCTTTTTCCTTTCAATATCATCATTCATACTGCTAGAATTACTAGCCTTGGTTGCTAGTTTTACTATTGCAGCAGCGCCCAAATTTCGACGGAATCAAAGCCTTTCTCAAAGTCCACATACGCAAGACAAAGCAGACTCGGTATACATGCCATGTGTAGTGGCATCCTTTCCCTTCCGTTTCGTCTCATTCACACATAACACGTCTATTCCTCTATCATACATCATATCGCATACTTCATCCATCTTATCATTCATTCCTCCACATACATTTAATGTAGCCAGACGGGCTTCCGCAATCCACTTTTCGCCCCTCCGGGGGACAGAACGTAACGGGTGGCGAACCTAGTCGCCGGTTTTCCTCCCGAAGATTCTTCGCACCCCTGCCCCATTAAAGGGGCGCTGGGAACTCGTGGCCATTTCATTAATTTTTTGCCTCATGGTGCGAAAGTAAGGTGTGGTATTTTTTACGCCGCTACCACACGGCGAGGATTTTGTACAGTTTTATGTCATCTGCGTACATTTTAAAATTACATTCGATTATATTGGCTAGGTCGTATATGAAAATTATAAAAAACAATGGACCGACATGAGAGCCCTGGGGAACGCCTGAAGAAATCTCTCTAGCTGAGGATGAATAACCACGTAACGAGACCAACTGTGATCGATTCCTAAGATAGGAATCGCATCAACGCAGCAGTGAACCATGGACCCCCATTAGCATGATCTTCTTTATAAGCAGAGAGAGAGACGGCGAAGCCGGCCTTGCTCTTTATAACCGAGATTCAGGTGTCCTCTCCGGCTGATACTCCAAATCTCTCCTACCCGGGGTACAAATTGGAACACTCCTTTGTGCCCCGGGCTGGAGTTTGCGTATACGTCAGAGAGGACATCTGTTTTCGACGCCTCGGCAGTCTTGAAGGTACGGACCTGTCCATCCTATGGCTGCGCGTAGACAGCGACGACCATCCCCGCGTCTACGGGTGCCTCTATAGGTCCCATAGCGGTAATGCCGACACAGACCGACTCATCGACCACGTCCAAATGGCTGCAGACTCCGTGCTACAACAGGTCCCATCCGCAGAGATCGTGATACTCGGTGATTTTAACGCCCACCACGCTGAATGGCTTGGTTCTCGTTTAACCGATCATGCGGGTAGATCTGTCTATGACTTTGCTTTGGCATATGGTCTAACACAACTGGTTACTTCGCCTACGTGGATCCCAGATGTGGAAGATCATGTACCTTCCCTGTTGGACCTTCTGCTGACCTCCCATCCGGACGACTATCAGGCCTCCATCGATGCTCCACTGGGCTCTTCGGACCATTGTCTGATCCGGAGTACGGTGCCACTCACGCTCCAATCGCAGTTGCGATCTGCAGTTTGCCGCCGTATTTGGCACTATAGGTCAGCTGATTGGGACGGGATGCGGTCTTTTTTTGCAGCCAGTTTGCTTCTCGCCGGAAGATCCCAGCGTTGTTGCCGATTCGGTTGCTGATGTGGTAATTCAGGGTATGGAACTTTTTATTCCGTCCTCTGTGGTGCCCATCGGTGGCAGATCCCAGCCATGGTTTGGTCGCTCCTGTAAAATAGCATCACGCTATAAGCAGGAGTGCTACCGGGCCTGGGCTGACGCATCAACGTCTCGGGATGTAAACACCAGCGCACTTAAAAAGAAGTATAACTCCGCCTCCAGGTCCTTCAAAAGCGTCATTGCCAAGGCAAGGTCCGAGCACATCGGCAGAATTGGCGAGAAGCTAGTTCGCCTTCCTTCAGGAACCCGTGCATTCTGGTCTCTCATCAAGGCTGTCCAAGGGAACTTCTGTCAGCCATCTCTTTCATCTCTGCACAGAGAGGACTACTCAATAGCCCATGCCGCAAAGGAGAGAGCTGATCTCTTAAGCTCCCTCTTTGCGTCCAACTCGACTCTAGATGACGGGGGGAACACACTGCCGACCATGCCGCGGTGTGAGTGCTCCATGCTGGATGTGCGGTTTACACAGCACTCGGTTCGCAAAGCACTCCTCTTTCTGGACATCCAAAAGTCGTATGCGCCTGACGAAACCCTACAATTTTTGTAGCTGCAAAAGGGAAGATTATGCCTACCGCCCAGCTCTTATGATAGATAGCGTGATGATATATATTTATTCTAAAGGTTTGACGCCTACGTAACACAGTAATGAAAGTCCCATCCAAATCCATTATCTGGTTTTTGTGCGTGTCCAAACAGATAGACAGACAACGTTTCGACAAAACTATTTTTTGGCGTCTGTATCGATAACATAGTGTAGCCCAATTCCAATTTCAAAAAACTATTTACTATGTAGAAATCCTCGAGTTAGAGTTTTATTAAAGTACTAGCTGTCCTCCGCGACTTCACCCGCGTGGAATTTACTACGATTTCATGATTTTTAATTTTTTGCGTGGTACTCTAATTATTTTTCTAAAATAAAAGTAGCCTAAGTTACTCCTTATATTATCAGCTATCTGATAGTAAAGTTCCTGTCAAAATCAGTCTAGCCGTTTCGGAGATTAGCTGGAAACTAACAGACTGACAGACAAAAATTTTAAAAATTGTTTTTTTTTTTGTTTTTAGTACCGTATATACATTTATATGCATTTAGTAAAAAGTTGTTATTTTAACACTACAGACACTTTCATTTTATTTATTTGTATAGATAGAAGATGTATACTTTTACGTTTTAATTCGTTGGACTTTAATTTAATCTTTTCTGTAGTTGTACTGATGATACTTTTATTATGAAGTTTATTACACAGAGAAACTTTTAATTCTTGTCCAGCTTTGGCACTTAATAATTAAAGTATTATTAAAAAATCCATAGAATAATATATTTTAAGATATATAAAACTAATTTTTAAACCATAAATATCAATAAATTATAAACAACACCGTTTTAACTTTGTAAGAGCATTAAACACATGTGTTCACAACCAAAATAATGCCGGTTTCGCTCATTATTGAAAACAATTCAGTTCATTGAAAATTGAAACATGGAAGGAGATCATTAATCAACCACAAAGGAAACGGGTTAATTAAATATACCTATTGCTGTTAGATTTAGAAATATTTTGTAGATTTATTTGTTTTACGTTTTCATTACGTTGTTTAATTGCTAATTTCTAAAATTATATGGTTAAAGCTCAGACCAACAAAGAAAACGAAGCACTGCGTACATTTCAAGTGATACAAAAACAAATCCAAAAACCTGTACATCCTGTAATTATACTAGCTCTTTTTACAATGTACAACAATGCACATACAACAGTGCAAGCAAATTAGCGACAAAAATAGGTAAGAGTGTCCTACCACCAGTAAAACTAAAATCGACATTGTCCAATAGATCAGTAAGATGAAGTGGCAGTGAGCCGACTAAGTAGCTCAAAGAACTAGCAACCAATGGAGAAGAAAATTTATCGAGTAGCAGCCTCGTACCGGTAAGCTAAGTGTAGGATACCCTCCCCCCCCCCCCCCCACTAGATGGAGTGACGACATAGTAAGACATGCAAGAGGTAAATGGATTCTGGTAGTTCGGGATCGTGTTTTGTGATACTCCTTGGAGGAAGCATATGTTCAGCAACACACTTGTAATAATGGGCTGAAAACATCGCCTATTTTACTCTGTAACTGTTAAGTATTTTTTTTTCTGAAATACATATATCATAAGATTCGGACATTAACTCCAGCAAATTTGCTTACATACAAACATCTTTACATTGTTTATTTTATTAAATTAGAAGTAATGATGATATTTACAAAAAAAAATCGCTGTGGTCGTAAAATACAAAGTTTGACATGAAAATAGTAGCTTGGTGCAATCATAACGACAATTTCAAGCTCTGGATTGCGTGTTCAAATGCTTTGACGCTTATTGCGAAAGAGAGCGATTTGTCTCACGGGAGCTCTTTATATTCGTGAAGGGATTTCACGGGTTGGCGCCGCGGGCATACTGTCATTATTGATTTTACAAATTTTCATGTAGCTTCAAAAAGAAACTGACGTCAAAGAGTTGTTCATTATAACTTAAAATTTTAATTAATTAATAAAACATACACCAGAAAAATTGTGTGGTTTCGTTTTGTGGATGAATAATGGTTAGACCAAACTTTTTCATCCTGATTACGTAAGAAACGACGAAAATGCAAATAATATTGATAGAAATATAAAAGACCCTTCTATCTCTTTATATAGGACTTTCACGCTATTGAAGAAATATCTACTACTACTTGAGCCTTGAAATTTGTGCTGTTATAAGAGCCGCACGACAGTTAATTGTTACAGGTATCTAAGCATATATTAATAATTAAATAACTTAAAAAGTAAAAAGTCAGCTTAATTTTTTATACGAATAATGATAATAAAATGAGTATACTTAATAATGTGTGACGACTTAGTGATTTTTTGTTTTGTGTTGTTAATTGTGCAACATACATGATTGTAGCTGTTATTTAAAAAAAAAGTCCCGTTGGGTTTCTTGCTGGTTCTACCTAGGATAGAGGTTTTTGTCGAACCAGTGGCAATTAAACAATAGAGTGAATTTCTATAATTATTATTTATAATCTATATTGAATAAAAAGTTTCTGTTTCTGACGAGTAAGTGATTGCTGTGGACAAAATGTATCTACATCTATTAATAGGGACAGATGTGGACTGATTGACTAACTAACTGACTGATGTTGTTTGAGGTAAACTACACTTGGGATTGCTTAAGAAAATGATGGTACTGTAGACGATAATATATTCAACTATTTACAATGCGGCTTTCACTAAACTATATACACAGAGGGGAGTCTTCAATGGAGTATTAATTCTTCTCTCTTGATTTCTCTAGCTGTTGTCTTTGAGTGCCGCTTCCGAAATGAACAGCTCACAGACTTTTTTTTTTTTGCGCCCGAAGCAATTGGAAATGGACTACCCCGAAGGTAGGCAGAAAATGCATTACGCATACCACGATGGCCGGTCCATCGTGGTTATGAGGGACTCACTACCTACAAGGGGAACCTAAGTGATACCCTCTAAAAACTGCCTTTGGGGACTGGCAACCAGCTGTTGAAAGCTTCACATGCCGTATCTAAAGCGACCCTCTTTTGGGAAAAGAGGGCGCAGACGGCTAAGTGCCGTTTAGGGACTGCCTACGAAGGCATATTGATTTTAAATAATTTTTACTTTAATTAGTATTGGCCTGAGCCGCCAGAAGGCAGTTCAGGTCGCTTGAAAGTTTATTTGGCTGGTCCGAGAGAGTGTTTCTCGGCCTGCGGACGGTATAGCGGGAGGGGAGTGGGGCGGTATAAGTTACTGCCTCACGAATTAATGAGTTATTGTGCGACTCTGAAACTTTAAAAAAGTTTTCAGAGAGAGTTTTAGTAAATTGCTGAATTGTTGGGATTTCTAAATCCCGGTGAAGATCGGCATTACGGACGTACCAAGGTGCGTTCGTAGCTCGACGACAGAATAAGTTTTGAACTACTTGTAGTTCGTTAATAATTTTATTATCGGCGTGTGCGAATACGGGGGCCGCGTAAGTCATTACGGGACGTATGCAAACCTTATAAAGGGTTCGCTTATTTCTTAATGACATTTTACTATGTCGGCCTAACATACTGTTAAGCCTACCTAGGTATAAACGAGCTAGACGTGTTACTCTTTTGACATGAGACTCAAAAGTAAGCCTGTAGTCAAGGGTGACGCCTAAATATTTTGCTGACATATGCCATGGGACAGGGGTCCCTAGCATTCGTATAGGTGGAGTATTTTTCTTGTTTTTATTACGGCGTCTTTTAATATCGAATTGAACTGCGGAGCTCTTCTCCGGGTTCACATCGATACGCCATTTTTGGAACCAATCTCCTAGGTCATCGACTGACTTTTGGATCTTGTTCCTTGCTGAAGATATTCTAGGACTTTTGAAGTATAGAGCAGTGTCATCTGCGAAGAGTGAGAGCTGTACACCATTCGACGGGATTGGAATGTCGTTGGTGTACAAGATGTACAGGAGGGGAGCTAGTACTGATCCCTGAGGAACACCAGCTTTAATGGGGCGCTGAGAGGATAACGTGCCTTCGTGTCTAAATCGAAAGTTACGATGTTGTAGGTAAGAGGCTACGAGACGTACTAGACGATCGGAGAGTCCTATCCTATATAATTTGAAAATAAGGCCTTCATGCCAGACGCGGTCGAAGGCTTTGGCAATGTCGAAAAAGACCGCGATTGTCTTTAGTCGACGTGGATAAAAACCGCTGAGGACATATTCCACAATGCGGTGTACTTGTTGTGGACACGAGTGTTTCGCACGGAAACCAAATTGGTGTGGGATGACAAGGGGGTCACCGTCTGTGGGAAACAGATGGCGCCTCATTCGATTTTGAATGACTCTTTCAAAGAGTTTGCCCATGGCCTTTAGGAGGCTAATGGGACGATGACTGGAGGGGAGGTTAAGAGGCTTGCCTGGCTTGGGAATACCAATGACAATTGCCTCTTTCCAAGTAGTGGGAAAATAACTAAGATTGAAGCAGGCGTTAAAGATAATAGATAAGAGGGTTAACACCTGCTCTGGAAAGTTTTTAAGGGCTTGGTTGGATATACCATCCGCGCCCGGAGACTTTTTGGGCTTAAGTCCTTTGATGATGGATGAAATCTCATCATTGGACACAGTGATAGGGTCGGAGGATGTGGGGGGTGAGTTCCGGCGGCGGACCTCATCTTCCACTTCCTGAATTTGTGAGGGGTCGACAGGTTGAGAGCTAGGAGAGCATTGTGCGGCAATGCTGTCTGCAAAGCACTCAGCCTTTTCGTCGTCCTCGAAGGCAACCGTACCGTCGGGGCGGGAGAGAGGGGGAGTGTGAGCTGTAGCGTCTATACGGAAGGCTCTAGCCATCTGATAGTACGCTGTATGAGAAGGAGATATATTCTCCATGAGTTCACTCCTTTGGAGGTCTCAAAATTCAGAAAGGTGGAAACGGAGTTTTCGTTGAAGACGATTAGCCGTATGCCTATATTCGGGGGTGGGATATTTAGCTGCTCTCCGGAAAGCAGCTTTTTTAGCTTTTAATATGTTGCTAATATATAGGGGAAGCCCATTAGTATTAGCAACCGGGACGACCCTTTCATTCTCCTTAAGGGAGGATTTAATTAGGGTTGAAAGTGATTCGACCGCGGTGTCGATTTTTACGGGACTGTCTAAGTCTAAATCCGACGATAGGTAATTAGGGGAGTCCTGAGAGTCCATAGCTTTTGCTAGGGAGTCCTTGAAACCTTTCCAGTTAGTGAAGGTTTTCGTAGTTAAAATAGGGGGTGGCTGATGGCCAAGAATAAGGGAGACCGGTCGGTGATCGGATCCTATGTCGTCTAGTGTCTCAATAGACCTGAGGTTGAGTGAAACTCCTTTGAGTAACGCAAAATCTAGTACATCTGGGTTTAAATCGGTAGCATCGGGATAGTGCGTTGCACCGAGCGGGCTGAAAACGGTTATGTCAAGAGACTGCGTTAAATCACGCAGTATACTACCACTACGGTTAATCGTACGGCATGTCCATTCAGTATGTTTAGAGTTAAAATCTCCAAACATAATGACTGAATTACTAAGAGATAAGATTGCCTCAAAATCATCTTTGAGGGGGAGGTTTTTAGGGGGAATATAACAGGAGGCTATGACTAAAGACTGATGTCCCGTCATAGATAACCTGCATAACGTAGCTTCCATATTGGTAAGCTGCGGAGTATCAATAAGAGAGCAATGTAGTGTCTTCTTGTAATAAATGGCCGTGCCACCGCCTCGGCGGTCGTGCCTATCATTACGAAGAAGAGAATAATTTTTAATGGATAAGCCTTTAGTGTCTTTGTTTTTAAGGTTGGTTTCCTGTAAGAGGAGAAAATCAGCTTCGCGATCTTTAAGGAAGAGCTTAAGCTCTGGGAGGTTATTTCGCAATCCGCGAATGTTAAATGAAATAAGCGATAGCCCTTTGGGCTTGATACGACCGTGACTTTTAGGCAGAGCAGAAAGCTCTGTCATTGTAAGCTAAGTTAATTAAGTTAACTTAACTTACAACGAACGCAATAGGTTACTGTGCTCTACGAGAGCCAGAAGACGGTCCTGGGGGGACCGAGCGGCGCGCAACTTGTTTGCTAATATAGCAATTTCATTAACGTCGATGTTCCTTATCGCGGCGTAAACCGTGTTAAGGTCATCGGCGATTGTAGGCTGTTTCTGCTGCGGAGCAGAGGTTGCCTGCGGTGTTTCAACCTTTTTGGGGCCCCAGGGAAAAACTGGAGCCTGTGTAGGCTTTGAGAAGCCCGGAGGTGGCCTAATAGGTGCTTTTGGTGGTCTCGGGGGACCCTGAGGGGGTCTTGCAACGCCCTGAGACGGCTGAGATACGCCCTGACGGGGCCTCCTAACATATAACGCCGGGAATGAACGGTCATTTACCGGCGGTGGGACCTGTCTAATTATACGAGGACGAGGAGCGCACGGGCATCCTCTGTAGCTTGCCGGGTGGCCTGTCGGTTGACACAGGACGCACGCGGGCGGGGATACGGCATCTTTAGGCCGGGGACACTCTTTGGTGATGTGTGGATCTAGGCACTTAACGCACCTAGGTGGGGCGGAGCAATTGGCCGCCGCGTGACCATATAGTTGGCAGCGGTGGCACTGCGCCGGGAAACCGCGCCTATGCGGTGACTCAACCCTAACTCCCGACAAGCCGCACACCGTGCGTACTTGCCGGAAGATGGTTTGCGCCTCCGGAACGTTAGTTAAGATAGCTAAGACTATCGGGTATCTCAACCCGGTCCTACTGTGCATTTTATGAACAGCTTCAACGGGGAATCCTTGTGACTTAAGGTCATCAAGAATCTCCTCGTTGGAGAGTTCGAACGGGACGCCTCGGATGACGGCCTTGACTTTACGCTCTTTGGGGAGAGCGTATGTGTGGTACGATACGCGTTCAGCTGTAAAAAGCCTAGTGAGACGGCGAAAATCGTCAATCGATTGCGGAACTATTTTTATCGCTACGCCCATGTTCGTAGCTATGTCGTATTTAATTCCAGAATCGTAGCATATCTTGCTAAGTCTGGTGAACTCCGCCTTGTCTCTCAAAAAGACAGGGGGCGGGACTGGTTTTTTCGCGAGTTGCGGAGCGCAACGTGAAGCCGGCTTCGACGGCGCTGCAATATCTAAGGGGGTCGAGGCAGCGGCAGGGGCTGCGGTTGAAGACGCGGCAGCGACGGGGGCTGCGGGGGTGGGGGGAGCGGCACGGGCCGCTTCGGCGGGGGGCGAACGGTTTTTCGCGGCGCGTTTCGCTGCGCGCTTTGACGACACCGTGGTGTAAGACGATTCGTTCGAAGTAGCACCGGTGTCATCGGAGTCAGAGGATTCCGATGTCCTGGTACTGGAAACTGCGGCGGACCTCTTCCGAGAGGTAGACATTGACGACGTTGACGCGGAGTCGGAGTGAGAGCACTCCATATCTATCTCAAGCGCGGCGAATGAGTTCTGGGACTCTATGTGGGCCGCTACGGGCGGCGGGATGACTGCCTTACGGGCGGGACAAGCCAGATGGGCTAGAACGGCGGCAAGCTGCTGCGGGTCGGTCATCCTATTGATGGCCTCGTGAAGCGAAGATTTTAGGTCCTGAGCGGACATTTTAACAGATTCTACAACTAAACTAAAAAATAAACTAAAAATTAGAACTATCGTATGGCGTGGGGGATCAGGGATCACCGTTCTGAAAAGAACGGGACGCTCTTAATCCAAGAAACAGACCCCTGTTCTCAAATGAACAGGGACTTGCTCTGAAAAGAGCAAGTAACGTTTTACAAGAAACAGATACACGGAATATAATAAACAGATATGTAATAAAATATACTAATAAACTTATACACTAGTATTTAGTGTTCTACAATATAATACAAGCGGTCAGCCAACCTCCCCGACCGAGAGCGGGGGGGTGAGAACTGAGAGTTAGCAGAAAACACTTACCGGACTTCAGCGCTAGGCGCTCACTATCTGAAAAGCGCGAGGCGCGGAGCGGGGGGCACTAGCGTTGGGACGCTAGGCACGCGGACAACCTGTACACAATCGCTCGGGGGCGGTGGAACAGGCGGAATGAGGTGCTCACAGACCAAAACGCCCTTCTTATATCTCGAAAGAGAGTGTCTCGGCATGTGAGTAGCGTCGTGAGGTGATGCCGCGCGCTGATTCGTCGATGACATCACGTGATATTCTGGCGGTGTGCGGGGTGCGGGGGCGCAACGGGGTATGAAGGGGCGACGAGGCGGCTCCCCTCACCGTCCGTAACATCCTCCCCCGGCGTAGCATGCGAGCCTAAGCTTCCCTCGGGAGGACGGCTATCTTCCTTACTGGTCGCCACAGCGTTGATGTCGACCGGTACGTGCGTCAACGGTCGAGAGTTGACTGTATTCTCTGCTTCCGTCAGGAGCGTCGCTAGCGTCTCCTCCCGTGGGCTCTTCTGATGTAGAGTGGCTGCCAGTGCGGTCTTCACTGAGCGCGTGAGACGCTCCCATGAGCCTCCCTGGTTAAGCGCGCCTGGTGCGATGAATTTCCATTCTGTACGCCGAGTCAGCGCGTAGTCCTTTAGCTGCGGTGCCCACTCTTCCATCGCCCGTTATAGCTCTGTATTTGCTCCATGAAAATTTGTGCCGTTGTCGGAGTATATGAACCGTGGCCACCCACGCCTAGCCACCATGCGCTGTAATGCCGATATCGCCGAGTCCGTTGTCAGGGAGTAAACTAGCTCTAAATGAACCGCGCGCGTTGTTAAGCACATGAAAAGTGCTACCCACCGCTTTTCGTGCCGTCGTCCTATCGTAACTGTCAAAGGCCCGAAATAGTCGACTCCAGTGTAAGTAAATGGTCGCGCAAACGCCCCTAACCGTTTGGGTGGTAGGTCTCCTGTAACATCTTCATCTTCGCTCTACTTCTCGTACGGTCGGTCGTTGTCGGAGGATATGAAATCTGGTGCGTAGGTCGTTGACCACCCTCTTTCTGTTGGCGTGGCTAGCTTCCTGATGCGCCTTCTCTACAAGCAGCTTCACGAATTGGTGGCGTCCATTCAGTATGATGGGTCTCTTCATCTGGCCGTCCACGTCGGCTGCGTTGATTCTTCCCCTGGCTCGTAGTGTTCCATCTTCCACTATGGGGTCGAGCTTCCTAAGTGCGCTGCCGTTGGCCAGGTTCTTCCCCCGCTGAAGGCGAAGCTGTCGAGTTGACTGCATTCCATCCACATTCGCTCTACCCTCTGGATGTGCTGCAATGTCATTCCTTGTGCTCTTCCTCGTATGGCATCGACGAACTGCAGTACTCGTGCTGTGGTCCTGATCAATCTCTCGTAAGAAGAGAATCGTTCTATGTCTGGCAGGTGTAGAGCGTCCTTGGTGTCGCTCTGGTGCGCCACGATTTCCTCCAACTCTTCATCATAACCTGCCTTCTCTTCCTGCCGGTGAGGCCATCTGTCTTCGTCCTCGTAAAGAAATGACGGTCCTGTGAACCATTGGTCGCTATCTTCTTTGGTCACGAAGTTCATGCGCGTTGCCTGATCTGCTATGTTCTCCGCAGTCGGTATCCACCTCCATTGCTCGGGTGATGTCTTTCTCCCCTAACCGATGAGCTACGTATGGAGTGTAACGCGCCGTATCATTTTGTATCCAGTGGAGTGCAGTAGTAGAGTCTGTCCAATATACGACCCTATCTGCTACCACTCTGTGTTCGTCTTGCACGAATTCCGCGAGTCGCGCGCCTATCAGATTCGCTTGCAACTCTATTCGCGGTATATTCTGCGCCTTAATTGGACCGACTTTCACGTTGGCCGCCATTAATCGTACCCTAACCGTTCTGTCGCTGTATCGTATACGCCAATATGCCACGGATGCGTACGCACGTTTGCTTGCGTCGTTAAATACGTGCAGTTGACGCTCTACCATTTCCCCCGTAGGAGCATAGCACCTTGGCAGTCGCAGTTGTGAAACCTCCTCGACGACTCGCAGCCACCTCTGGAACTGATCCGCTGCCTCCACGGGTAGTTCGTCATCCCATACGACCTTCTTCATACGCCATAGGTCTTGTAGCAGAATCTTGGCGGTGATGGTGAGGTAGCTGAGCAGTCAGAGCGGGTCAAACACCGACATGACTGCGCTTAATGCTTCCCCCTCGGTCGCTGTAGCGCCTTTACTTCCTGCGGCACCCTATTTATCGATGTGTTGAAGGTTAGGGCGTCTTCGTCGGCCATCCACAACAACCCTAGGGTTATGTCTGGGCTGTCTTGCCTTAAGCCTACTTCCTTAGGCTTGCGCGCCAGTAGTTCCTCCGGCTTGTCTTCCAATAGGGCTGCGTGATTAGAATTCCAACCTGCCAAGGTGAAACCGGCCTTCTGGTGCACTTCCGTAAACTGCCTCGCCGTGTTTACTGCTCCCTCTATCGTTGCATAGCTGTCTAAATAGTCGTCCATATAATCACTACGTACGATAGCGTTAAGCGCCAACGGGTGTGTCTCTTCGTGTGCGCGCGCGATATAATCTCTGACACTATGTGCAAGAAACGGCGAGCTTCTCGCGCCGAAAATCATTGACGTCATTACGCACTCCCGCGGTGGGCTATGTCGCTCGTTTTCTAGCCAGATAAGCAATTGCGCGGGTTGGTCGCAACAGTAGATTTTCACACGTAAGAACAATTCCCTAATATCCGCGGACACGGCTATCTCGTTCTTTCTAAACCTTAACAGTATGCCCGGTAAGTTCTGTAATAAGTCGGGGCCGTCGAGTAAATAGTTATTAATACATCTACCGGGTGCGCGCGCTGTCGCGTCGAACACTACTCTCGTCTTCCCCGGCTTGTTCGGGTTCCGCACTGCGAAGTGTGGCAGGTACCAGCTCTTGGGATCCTCTCTCTCCGTCCCCTCGGCTTCCCTTGCGTATCCTTTCGCCAGGAGGTTGTCTATCTCGGCTGTGTAGGCGTCCCGAAACTCCGGCGACTGGTCCATCTTCCTTTCAATCGTCCGTAGTCTTCGAGCTGCCATTTCATAGCTGGGTGGCATCCGCACGTTGTCGTCCTTCCATGGCAGTCCAACTTGGTATTGCTCGCCGACCTTCTTGACGGTGCGCTGGAATATGTCGACAGCGCGCTCCTCTTTCCGTCGCGGCCTACTCTTCAGCGAGATACCTATAGAATCTATCTCATACTGCCGTTTGAGGAGTTCCGTTAGCTCCTCGTCCTGGCAAACGTTCGGATGTCCCTATCTGACCGTCCGCTAGTGCTTGCTACGTGTAATACGGTCTCGCCGTCTTCCCTACACGTTAACTGCGGCACGGTTGCCTGAATTACCCACCCTAGTAACGTACGTGTAGCTATGGGCTGCCTTCAGCGTCCTATTCTCAAATTACGGTTGATTATTAAGGCGCAGGTTGAGCAAAATGTCGCGCTAGTCGTTATTTGTGCTATTTTTAGGAGCTATCTACTTTTTATTTAAAAGATATATCAACAAATAAAAAACACATTATATTTCTACATAATCTTGATTCCATAAAAGCTATATCCAATTTTTTTTTAAAGGAATAAATATTAATATAATCTCCTTACAACGAAACCACATAAATGTGAAATTATTATTGATAACATGCATCTCCTCGTAAAGTAAGTATTATTTTATTTTGCGATTTACACCAATGGATAGGCAATTTATTAATGCACATTTCTATAGTAAATTTTTTTTCAAAAGACCAAAATTTGATTTTATTAAGAATTTATTTTAAAATCTGGGCATATTCACTGCTCACGGGCTTGCTGAAGTCAGTGAGCCCTGAGCTCTTCGACGCGAAGCCCGTGTCGTTAGAGCGTCGACCAGCACATACACTCACGTCATATTAGTCGATAATAATATTACTTATTAGGTTATTTATAGGTAGTATTATTTGTTTGTTTTGGGTATAATTTTTCGTATTAGTTATACATATATTTGTTGTATTTTTTACTGCGCGATGAAGCTTTTTGCGTGTATTTTCTTTGAAGTAAATGCAAATAAAAAAATGAAGCACCATTAGCATGTAAGGTTCGAATCCATAATTAAAATTTCGACAAATATTATAATTTACACTATAAAAGGCTAATTCAATATTATCACCCAACCACAATATCTTATTAAGTATAGTACCGCCTCGTTGGTCTAGTGGTTGTAGTAGTGCGAGTGCTGATCATGAGGTCTCGGTTTCGAATCCCGGGTCTTGTCAAAAAGTCAGTTATGAGTTTTTGGCCCGTTTTTGTTTTTATTTATTGCTTGTTTTTTCTTCTTTTTCAAAAAAAATAATTGAGTACATAAGATGTTCTATACGCCGAATGTCAGAGAGAAAAGCTAGTACATCTTTTGCTAAACTTTAAAATCTAAAACCTATTTTAAAACAGACGAATTGATCATAACTCCCTTAGCTATAAAATAAGTTCTGATCTAATTAATGGTATTTATTCCAGTTTATGACAGCTCTGATTTATATTACGTGGCTGAAATTAGGTACATCTTATTAGGTACGTCAAACCAAATAACAGCCGGGCGGCTGACATTATGCACTCCATACATTTCTTATATTATCTAATTACAGTCCCACTAATTTCCACTAAAAGAAAATAAATAAGTTGTAAATTCAAACAAAAATAACTGCATTACTATGTGTATAGTCATATTCATACAAATCAAAAAGCCTATATATGAGATAATGTAAAGTAAGCATAATTTTACCGGGATCATAACTTGTCAAATAATTAGGAAAATGATCGTTTTTCGTTGCGTACAAAGATGTTTTATAGGTCAAAACATCTTTGGTTGCGTACTTGTTTTGATTTTAACACTGTTAGGTTTAAAACTGCGAGGTAATATTTGAATAAATATAGTTTTTCTAGGTACAAAGAATTTTTTAGATGAAAATATTTGTAGTTAAGACTACTAGAAATCTTATTTATGGAGTAAAAAGGCGAAAAGACTGCAATTAGGGGCATAACTGGTATTAGGGGCTTCTACCCTAATTCGGTAAAAAGTATCTAAGTAGGTATTAATATACCTACTTTTTACTATAAACTAAAAATTTTTTAAACTAAATTTAACTAAAAAAAACTAAAGTGACCATTTATTTTTTAACTCAAAACAGGACATGGGTTTATTTACACTCTAAAAACTATAACTTTACACAATTAGTGTTCAATATAAAATTATATTCGGTATAGACGGTAATTATTAAATGCAACATATTTTTTTTAAATTATTAATTACATTTGTCAGTGGATTAAATTTGCTTTAATAAAGTTGGTGATAATTTTAAATAAGAATAAAATTCTGCTTAAGTTTTTTTATTGTTACCTTTGTTAACAACGTCGCCTTTAGAACTGGAACCGTAAGTGTTTATTTCAGACGTCCACAATTTGTTCAAAATAAAAAAAATATTCTTTCTACTGGAGCATTTGTACCAGGGAGACATAAAATATATTCGATTAAAAAAAATTATGTTGAAGATTGTTGACTTTGAATACTTCCATCCAAAGAGTTACGGGACAATTTTGTGTCCCGGAGCTTTGTTTGGGGACAATGGGACAGGTGACTGAGAAAAGGGACAGTCCCGTTCAAAACGGGACGTATGGTCACTTTAGCTATAAACCGGCGACGGCTCCGTGGCGCACTGGCTTAGCAATCAGTTGCTGCACTGGCGGCCGCGGGTTCGAATCCCGCACGGAACAAGTATTTGTATGGCCTACAAATAATTGTTCCGGGTCTGGATGTTTGTCCTTGTGCAATTTATGTTTGTAAACTGCCTCCACGACTCTCATTCTATATTACTCTCACTCTGCGAAACATCCTATTTATTTATTTATTCTTTATTGCACCAAATATTTGTACAAAAGGCGAGCTATCTATCTATTTACCTATAGTGAGTAGGTATCTTTTAAACTCACAATTTTCAATGCTTCATTTTTAATATATTATAATTAATTATAAAATTTCATAATTAGATAATATTATATGAGAATACATAACTCTAATATAATGCAACTAATATACCGAATAAAAAATTTGAGATACATTTATCGTTGTACGCTGTGTGTATTTCCATAAAATAGTTTATTAATGTTGAAAAAATACTACGTTCTTACAGTAGGTGGCGCCTTACATATTTCTTACGTGATATTATATTGTAGCGAGTCGGCGCGGCACACCAAATGCTCAAGGTCGTTCGCATGGAGTAGCCCCTTAAGTGCCAGTTGTCGGCGCCTAATAATATTCTCGGCTTCGCGTCGTCGTAACATACCGCACTCGGTAAGTAGCGTAAGTGCTTCAACCGTAAGCACTCCCTACTCACAGACTACGAGCCTATTTTTAAATCCGCTATTGTTTGCGCGCTTACATTGTAAATCTCACTGCGCGTCTTGCCACGTATTCTTATATTTACTAATCTACTATTGGCCTTGCGTTGATTATTATTTACGCCTCTAATATTGAGCGGCTTTATCGGTCCTTCCGCTCCTAACTAGCAAGCTAAGTCGTCGTCGATTAACGATATGGTAGAGCCTTCGTCGAGTAGCGCATATGTATCAACTTCCTTAACATGCGGTCCGCGCACGGTAATGGGGCACACTTTCAACAACACAGACGCAATGCTATTAACGTTCGACGCGACGAGCATGGTTTCATCCAGTTTTACCGACGCTTTAGGCGTGCGGGCCTTGCGGGCGTGAAGGAGGGCGTGGTGGAGGGCGTTGCAGCCGTCGACGCCGCACTTCCTAGCCTTAAAACGTAGGCGTCGGTGTTTGCTGCTTAAACACCTAAAGCACACCCCATCTTCCCTTACCCACTTCCACCGGTCGTCCAAACCCATTTGCGCCAACTTCCTACATTTGGCGATTGGGTGTTCACCTCCACAACATATACACGAGGCACTTCCGATGTCCTCCTGGGCGGTGAACGTCTTTACGTCGCGGGCCCTATCCTCTACGCGGCGTGTCAACACTATCCTTTTCGACGGCGGTGCTTCTCGTCTTACGTGCGATTCTTTAGTCGGCGTTACGGACGTATAGGCGAGACTTAACGCACGATCAGCCTCTCTCATCATAAACCGGAATAGTGTGACAATGTCCGGTTCATCCGCATTTCCATAGCGACCGTAAGTGAGGGCTAAGCTTGCTCGTAACCTCCCTAGTTAGCATCGGATTTTGTAAATATCCTTTTCCGTCGAAGTTCTGCATAATACATACTATATTTTGCAACTTAATAGCGAACGAATTTAACTCCTGGGCGGTTTGACCCGGGCGCGGAAGGTGTTTCAAATTATCTAACGCACGATGAATAATCACTTCCGGGCGGCCGAAACACTGCTCCAGTGTCCGCATAATTTCTGCTGAATCCTTCGCAGTAAATAGTAGCGCCGATACTACCTCTCGAGCCTCACCACGTAAACAGTTTCTTAACCTTGCCATATTTTCCGTATTGGTGAATCCATACAGACGCGTGGACTCCCTCATCGCGGCTTTAAACGATAACCATTCCGCGGCCGAGCCGCTGAAAATAGGCAACTCCTGTGTCTGCTTTGCGGCGGCTAGTCTAAGTCTTATCATGCCTTCTAAAGCTTCCGCTAATCACTCTATACCCCTATCTTTCCCTCGTGGGGTGAGCGACCTATCTCTATCCCTATTACCCTCTAGCCTACGCTGTGACGCTAGCGACCTATATACACCTACATCCTTGTAACACGGCGACGGTAATCTACGGTACGCGTAGCGATGTGGCGATGGCGATCTATGTATACCTACATCTTTACCCGTAGGTTATAGGCGATAGAATGCGGCATTGGACGCGCGACGGTGACGTAACCCGTACACGGCGATCCACCTGGTTAATTTCTACGGCAACTCCATTGTATCTCTGTATCGTATCTACGCGGCGTGTTTGATCGTTATTCGCAACCGACCTCCCCTGGGCATCTTCAGCGTACACGTAACCAGTTCCCCTACTCGGCGGGGCCTGCTCTATCTCGATGCGCGAGCTAAGACGGGCGGTGGGGCGGCTCCCCCCGCACAGTCTCCACGTTCTCTAACCAACTATCAACACGTACCCTATTTTCCGCTAAATCGTCTTCGTTCAAACTATCCCTATCCGTTTCTTCTTGCAGTTGAGCGACGTCCCTAGCGTATTTCTTCTTGATGAGATCTTCTTCGATTTGCAATTGCTTCCTTCTAATTGCAGCTAGTTCCTTCGCGGTATTATACTCGATTTGTTTTAACTTTGCTATCGCGCTAGCTGAGGACCGGGCTGAACGGACCGACGGCGCGCCGGGCGCGGGCCTATGTACAACGTCTGCTACAGGCGCAACGGTACGCACTATCGAACTAGTCTCTGTTACCGGAAGATCTTCTATAATCGCGGCGAGTATATCTGTACGCGACGCGGATATGCTAACCTCTCCCAAATGATCGGTCGTAGATACCGGACGACGAGACGGCGCGGGCGCCGGCGCGGGCATAGATCCGGGCGCGAGCGGGGGCTGGGGCGCGGCGGAGGGCGCTTGTGCCAACGCGAGATAATCGGACGGGGACGCAGGTGCTTCCTCGAAAATCCGCAGTCCTACAGGCGTTTCGTCGTCGTTCCGTGTCTTCTGGCTTCTTGTCTTCGGCATGAAGTCCCACGTTGCGGTTTCCGATCGTCTTCAAAAAGACGCACGTATTGGTTTCCGTTCCAGCCGCAAGGGCGTTACCAGATGATCGCAGTTTGGCACCGTTAGGTAGCAATCCCCTAGTCGCGTAAACGCGATTAAAAAACAAGAAATTGTCTGGAAACAGACAATAGACGTAGACGTAATAAGAAACGGGGAGGAAATTAGTTAACCGACGATCTTCTCTCTTCGTCGACGAATTTCTTTCTTCCTTGAAGATCTTCCATAATGATCTTCTTTCTTCTATAATTATCTTGTTTCTTCTGTAATTATCTTCTTTCTTCTGGGTTCTATCCGATGACGATGGACCAAGAATAATAGGGACAGAAGTGGACTGTATGATTTTAATATGAAACTGGACTGACTGACTAACTAACTGACTGATATTGTTTGAGGTAAACTACACTAGGGACTGCTTAAGAAAAAGATGGTACTGTAGACGATAATATATTCAACTATTTACAATGCGGCTTTCACTAAACTATATACACAGAGGGGAGTCTTCAATGGAGTATTAATTCTTCTCTATTGATTTCTCTAGCTGTTGTCTTCGAGTGCCGCTTCCGAAATGAACAGCTCACAGGCCAAAACGCCCTTCTTATATCTCGAAAGAGAGTGTCTCGGCATGTAAGTAGCGTCGTGAGGTGATGCCTCGCGCTGATTCGTCGACGACATCACGTGATATTCTGGCGGTGTGCGGGGTGCGCGGGGCGCAACGAGGTATGAAGGGGCGACGGTACGGCGGCTCCCCTCGCCGTCCGTAACATCTATCATCGATTAAGATTTAATAAAAAGATGTTTTCACCCTTAAAACTAAGAATGTTCCGCGTTACCACTAAAAAGGTGTCAGGTTCTCGTCTCTTATCATACTAAGGTTTAGTTTAATATTGATTATTTATTTATAAAAAGCTTTCAACTTCTCCTTGAGAGTAATGGAATAATCTAGTCACAATGCAAATAAAAGCTAAAGAAAAACAACCCTCCTTTTTGCACTACAGTAATCGACTACAGTACATGAATCACAATCCAAGTTTCATGGTAGGTTCAGTAGTTTTTTTTTTTTTTGTAAATCGCTAATACACAGACAGACAGCAGAAGAACAACAGAGTGAGTAGACAAACATTCTAAAAATCACTAATTTGACTTGACTAAATTGTCTTCTTTTTTCTCAAAGAAATATTAGTTTTTACATTTTAAGCATTTTTGAACAATAATCTATAGTCGCATAATGATTTATTGAGAAACTCCAATGAAATGAAAGTTCCGTGACGTTGCGCTTTTGTTGTATCTAACATTTTTGCCAAAAATATCCAAACATTGCTTCACGGCTTTGATTGACATTTATTAAAAAATATTTCAACCGTCAGCATTGTGATGAAGATAAATAGCATCATTACCGTTTTTTAGTATATTCACATTTTTCATCATAATTTGCGATTGTGCATTGTAATACTGAATGTATAGGTAACACGAATAGACGAGTTTTTCGTAGTAGAGGCACGCTGGACCTACTCGTATATATAACTGCAACACGAATGTGTCGACTCGACCGATGTAGGGTCGGAGTAGAACTAATGTAGTAAAGGGGTAGGACAGCAGCTACTGTTTCGTATGAATAACCGGAGACCTTTTTTATTGGTAACTAGGCATTCCATCTTGGGTGCAGGGGTAACAACACATTTCAATTTATAATCAATGATAGGTGTAGATGTCTATGGGCCACAAGACCTGGTGAAATGTTTGTCGTTTGTCACCCTTACTCTATAAAAAAAATATCAATGTAATAGCCAGAATTGCAAGCTTATTTTGTAAAGTAGCAAGCAAAAAAAAAAACGGAAGTAACTAAACTTTCCATTAATTACTGGAGTTATTGCGGCGGACTAACTGTTCCATAACATCGACGTCTAGATATAGTCCGGTGAGCAGTGCAGCTGCAACTAGTTTTATTGTACGCACAGAACCACGCGGACTTACACTTTGACAGACGGACCTGAAAGGCTGGGTGCTTAGCAGACAGCATTGCCGCACAATGCTCTCCTAGTTCTCAACCCACCGACCCCTGCCACATCCAGACAGTGGAGGATGAGGTCCTTCGCCGGAACTCTCCTCCCACAACCTCTGACCCTATCACTGTGTCCAGTGATGAGACCTCATCCCTTATCAAAGGAATTAAGACCAAAAAGGCTCCGGGCGTTGACGGCATCTCCAACCGAGCCCTTAAATACTTTCCTGAGCAGGTGTTAACCCTTTTAGCCATTATCTTCAATGCCTGCATCAATCTTAGTTACTTTCCCACTACGTGGAAAGAGGCAACTGTCATTAGTGTTCCCAAGCCAGGAAAGCCTCTCAACCTCCCCTCCAGTCATCGTCCCATCAGCCTCCTCAAGTCCATGGGCAAACTCTTTGAAAGAGTCATCCTCACTCGCATGAGGCTCCATCTGTTTCCTACAGACGGTGACCCTCTTGTCATCCCCCACCAATTTGGTTCCCGAGCGAAACATTCTTGTCCCCAACAAGTTCACCGTATTGTGGAATATATCCTCAGCGGTTTTTATCCTCGTCGTCATAAGACCATCGTGGTCTTTTTCGACATTGCAAAAGCTTTTGATAGAGTCTGGCACGAAGGCCTTATTTACAAACTATATAAAATAGGTCTCCCTGATCGTCTTGTACGTTACGTGGCCTCTTACCTGAAGGGTTGTACCTTTCGTTTTAGACACGATTGCACGCCCTCCTCTCAGCGCCACATCAAAGCTGGTGTCTCTCAGGGCTCAGTACTTGCTCCTCTCCTGTATATCCTGTTCACTAACGACATTCCCATTCCGTCCAAAGGTGTTCAGCTCTTCCTCTTCGTAGACGACACTGCCCTCTATTGTAAAGCAGAGTCTATAAAAATGTTTTATAGACTCTGCTTCAGTCTATAAAAACGTTTTTAGAGAGTATAGGTTAAACGGATTTTTATTGCAACACGGTGTTAATGGGAGACTTCAACGCAAAACTAGGCACAAGAGAGAACGGTGAGCTGAAGTTTGGGAAATTCGGAATAGGGTAACGGAACCCAAGGGGTCATCAGCTGGGCGACTTTTTGGATAAACAGGAACTTTTTATGATGAACTCGTTCTTCCAGAAGCGGCCTCACATGAGGTGGACCTGGTCGAGCCCCGACGCCCCGACAAAATTGAGAATGCTACTTTGTTCAGTTTTTGATTTTCTTAGATCTTTCAGTGTCACCTTCGTACCTTATGCGTAATTTATGTATTTGACCGTTCTCACATGAAATTCATAATTTCGACAAAAATAAACTCTCAAGTAAGAGTAGGTGGCGGTGTAGTGAAGAAAAATTCCCTCAGTTTTGTAAAGATAGTTGAGAAGTACTCCTACAATTGAAAAATTTTCTTTCCCATACTGGCCCTTATGATAAGTTAGATAGATATCTACTCAGTAACAAATCCCAGCAATGTTACTTATAAGACTGTTGTTAATCTGTTATGTCTGTCTAATATGGTATCTCATGGTCATGGTCAAAGTCAATGAGCGTGTTTGTATGAAAGATACGTAACGTGTTTGCGTATAGGACATACATAAAATTTTATAATTCGTTAAAATCGTGAACGTGTTTGCGTATTGATGGAAATTTCTTTTTTAAATCTTCCACGTATTTCTACTCGTGCGAATGTTAAAACTGAAGGTGTTCGCGTATAGACATAAAATATAATAAATATATTATAATAAAACCTCAATCGTCGTACCGTAAGACCATACAAAAGACCAATTCAATGTGTTCAATCAATCAAATGTTATAATAAAATAAACATAGAGAGATAGAAAGAACATTTTAGTCTTTACAAACGTCCGTACGGACGCGGAGCGCATTGCACATTACACATAGCAATTATATATTAACAATCACCCTTGGACGAATCACTTGGCGTAGGGCTGAGTCTCAACAGATCGCAGCACGGCGCTGCTCTACCGAGCACAACACCCCGCTAGGTACGTAAGTCGTCTACAGACTATTCCGAGCTCCGACATAGAACTGATGTCGGACCTCATATCGCTCCGACATCGAAATTATAACTAAAAAGATTGTTTCAACAGCGTTAGCTGTCAAGCATGTCGTAAAAGACGATAAAGGTTTATTCCATTCGTGATTGACAAAACCATTTTCAGAATATTTTTGTTATAGAATAGTATGACAAGCGAGCACTTAGTCTACCTGGTGGTACGTGGATGCTGTGACCCATAGATATCTACATTAATGCTCAATTAAGTATCAAGATGCAGAAGTGTTGTCATCCCTGAGGACTAAGATGGAATGCCTCATATCCAGTAAAAATGGTACCCGGTTCTCTACACACACCATAAAAAAAAAACATAAAACTATTTTACGCTGGTATTCTGTTAAAGCGTGGTACTACTCTGGTAAAGCCGACCCATTCATTATATTCTGCAACCATAATATATCTAGCTACAGCGTTGCCCAACCAGGTTATAATCCATAAATATTAATATAAATGAAATTGCATTAATATCGCCTGAATAATATCAAAATAACTGTCTCCTATTGAGCTCAGAGGCTTATTTGCTTGCTATTAAGATATTAATAAATATTTATTTTTGCCCGCCTGTCTATCTTTCAAAATCTTTTCTCAATCATTAAATGTTTTTATCTTATATTACTGCGTCCGACAGGGTCAGAATTGACTTTATGTATATTATAATTAATGGAATGCAATATAGGTTTCAGCTTAGTTAAAAAATAATGTTTAATTATTATTTTATTTAATTTCAACGATTTCTTCAACCATTTAATAATCTCACGAGAAGACATATGTGTGCGTAGCGACATCAAATCTAACTTTGAAGCAACAATTTTGTTACGAGTTACGGTAAAGTCAGCAAGTATCACAGCATGTAATTAAGTTTATAAACCTTAAATGGGAATCTAAAGATTAACTTTAGATACCCATTTTAAGTTCCTAATTAGAAATTTCCTTTTAATTATTTCATCCTTGGTTGAAGGGTAACAAGCTTGACAAAAATATAAAGTACCTAATGTATTACGTTTGTGTTACGTTGAACAATACAAAGCATACATTATTCATCCGTGTATTAAAATTAATGGGAATTTTTCACAGTTTTATGCTGTGCAGGCCGATTGGAAGCTGCAGTTTTTCATTATTTTCAGTTGTTAGCAGCATCTTCCTGATAACAACTGAAAAATAATAAAAAAGACGTTACCTGTCCCCTGCCGTTACCTTATACGTCACCCACAGAATGATATGGTATAGTGGATAGTCTAACGCCGCCACCACACAGCGCACAAATATATAAATAGAGTAGTGTAAAAAATAATGTAGAGAAGACAGATGTATTGTAGTAGTAATAGTGCATACTGGCGATTGTTGGCACTTGTATAATTCCTTAGTTTGGTTAACATGGCCACTGAAAGTAAAGCATTATGTGTTGACGAAAAAGTTTGTTTGATACGTGTTATAGAAAAAGGAAAAAAAGTGATGTTGTAAAATGCTTAAGACTAACTCCATCTATTGTTGCTATCATTTGGAAAAATAAGGAAAATATCTTCAGGCGGGACTGGAGGTTGAGTCCTCTAAACAAGTAAGAAAGAGAACATTCAAAGATTTGGTTTAACAATATTGTTGTGGTTCAACAGTCAGTCAAAACTCATGCCAAAATAATGTAGAATAAGGCCAGTTGTTTAAAATTAAGATCCAGAAGTTTGCCGAATAACTAGGCATTACTAACTTTGAAGCATCAGAAGGTTGGCTCGGAAAATTCAAACACCGTATCAACACACAAAAACTTTAAAATTTAAAAGAGAAAAACGTGTGGGATGAAACCTCTCTAAAGAGCATACTGTTATTCTAGAAGCTGACAATATGAGGAGTACAGAAAAATATAGCTCTTGGTTACTATAGGCTTATCAAAAAACCATCGGTGTTTCAAGAACATAAAATAATTCCCATTTACACATAAAGCAAACAAGTCTGCTTGGAAGACATTGCATTTCTTTCAAGAGGAAATGAAAAAAATGGTACGCGAAAAACCGTACTTCTAGTTAGACCCTGCTCACCCTCACATAACCAGTCTTCAAAACATAGAGTAAGCATTTTTCCAACAAATCAATATCTTGTAGCCGATAGATAAGAGTATGAACCAAAGCCGTGGGGATCACTATCAAAGAATTTCTGGATTGAGCTGATCAAAACAGATGGCAAGACATCGATTAACATCCTACAAGTAGTGAACTAATAAAGCCTGGAAAGAGGATAAGACAGCAACTATACAGCATTATTTTCGTCATGCGAGATAGTAACAGTTAGATAATAGAATCGGAGCAATGTAATAGTGAGGACAATCTACTACTAAGTGATTGAACTAAACAGTTCAACATATCAGGCATTTTAACGAATATTTACAAACATATGAATAACGAACTAGATCTGTCCACAACCGCTTTATATACTGATGAAGACATTATTGATTCAGTATCGAAAAGTAAGGAAAAACAAAATTTAGATGAAGAAGATGATCACGTGAACGATTTTAAACTACCATCAACAGTTCAACAAGCACTTGATGACGCTAAGCTAATAAAACATTCTTATTGTTTAATGAATATAATCCCACCAAATCTTAAGATAAATACTTAACTACAAACTAAATACTGGCATTGCACAAAATGTCAGGCAAAATTAACCGACTAAATACATTTTTAAATAAAACTAATTTTACGGATTTTATCGCGTATATTAAGTTATTTTTATATTCCCGACGTTTCGGGTGCTTTCCAGCACCCGTGGTCACGGGGGACTGAGTTGTTTGACGTCCTGCTGTCATAGTTAGCCCGGCTACCTTCAGTTTTTTAATATTAATTTTTAGTTCGATTTACGCAGAATGAGCTTACAGTATCTTGAAGTCTAGTAGTGGTATACTTGGGTTTGGATTTGATTTTATTAGTTATGGGATCCCAAGCAGATGGCAGCACCCATCCATCTTCTCTATTGAAATTAGGATGTTTTTTAATTTCAATAGCCTCGCGAATCATCCTTGGGAGGAATCGGTGTTCTTTTGCGAGGATTTGTGGTCTATCAAATCTAATGTAATGGCGGGGACGATCTTGAACATGTTCACAAACTGCAGACTTCCCGATACGTTGGTGCTTCACGTCAGCTATATGTTCTTTAACGCGGGTTTTAATAGATATTTTTGTTTGTCCTATGTACGAGAGACCACATTCACAATCCAGCTTGTACACTCCTGTATCTTGTAGAGGGATATGACACTTGACGGATGGTAAAAATTGACCAATCTTCTTCAGCGGCTTGAAGTACGTTTTAATGGAAGCTCGCTTCAAGATGTAGCCAACCTTGTCTGTGACTCCTCTGACATAGGGTAGTACAGCAGGCACACGCTCGACTGTGGCTGGCTTCACTCGGTCACTGTGACGTAGGCGCGGAACCCGAAGCTTGTTGTCTTGCAGTACTTGCTCGACGTGCTGAAGCTCGGCGGCCAGATGTTTTCTGTCACAGATCCCTCGTGCTCTCTGAAACAAAGATTTTCCCACGGTTGCTAACTGTGAAGGATGATGGTGAGATTCACCATTTAAATATCGGTTGGTATGGGTATTTTTTCTGTACACAGTATGACCAATAGTGTTATCAGGATTTCGGATGACTAAAACATCTAGAAAAGCTAAAGTATTGTTTGCCTCTAACACCATTGTGAATTGTATTTTAGGGTTTATGGAATTAAGGTAGTTTAAAAATGCAGTTACTTTGTCAGATGGTAAAATTGTGAAATTGTCTTGGATTTACAGGAGCAGTAAGAAGGGCTTTCTCCTCAAAGTCCTCCATGAATATGTCGGCGACTGCGGGAGATACAGGTGAGCCCATTGCTACTCCGTCTACTTGCATGTAGAACTCTTCTTTCCATAATAAATAGCCAGATGTGAGGCAGTGTTTGAGTAATACTGCATATTCTGTAGGCATGTTGTTATCTTCTAGCTTTCTAGTAACAATTGAGATGCAGTCTTCAATAGGTAGGCATGTGAATAGTGACTGAACATCAAAACTGACCATAGTTTCATTGTCAGCGAGATGTAGGTCTTTAATCTCACTAACAAAATGGTATGAATCCTTTGTGTGTGCTCTGGTATATCCTCTTAGTGGTGACAGTATTTTTGCTAAGTGTTGAGCCAACTTAGAAGTTGGTGAATCTATCTGGCTTACTATAGGACGTAGTGGAGCGTTTGGTTTGTGTATTTTCGGTAACCCATACAACCTCGGTGGTTTGGCACATGATGGTATTGTCGAATTCACGTCAAGATCTAATTTTTCGGAGTATTTCTTTATTAAATCAGTAGTTGTTTTGAGTGTATTAGTTGTAGGGTCTATTTTGACCTTTTTGTATGTACTTACGTCCGATAAAAGTTGTTGTATTTTGAAATTATACTCTGACGTGTCCATTATTACCGTAGCATTTCCTTTATCCGCGCGGAGAATCGTGAGCTCTGGTCTGTTGCGTAAGTTGTACAACGCTTTAAATTCGTCTTTGGGAAGATTTAGTTTCGGCGCTGAACTTCGACGTAACAAGGACGAAATGTCTTGACGTATAGCCTCTAAATCCTCTTTACCGATATTATTCTTAAACAGACAATCCTCAACACTACAGATAATTTCCTCGTACAGGCTTTTTTGCGGCGTTATAGCAAAATTTAAGCCTTTCGACAATACTTTTATTGTAGGTTCGTCCAGTGTTTCTTTTGACAAATTATAGACCGTGCGTTGTTTATTGCTTGCGTCTGTGGTCAACGGTTGTTGCGTTTCGTTTCTACGTTGACATGAATGTTTGGCATTTGATTTGATAGTTAATTTTTGGTATTTTTCTATTTGTTTGTCTTTGCATTCATTATGTTTTGATATTTCGCGTTTGTTTAAAGTTTCAATGCAATTATTAAAATCAAATGTCGTTAAAACTGTCTTTAACTCACTGGACATATTGTCTATGCTATTATTTATGATTTGTAAATTGAACCGTTTTTACTGAATCACCGTTCGTAACAACTTTTTACTTGCCTGATTTAAGATCTTAGCGCTTCCTCCAATGTCCTTTTTAGTAGATATTTTGACGCACGTAGGAATGAGATGGTGGTCGCGGCACCGTTTTAGAAAATTCAATTATGTTACATATCTTGCGCGCTAGGTCATGAGATCTTCTAATCGGCGAATTTTATTTGCAAATATAAGAAATCATTATTGACTAAATACATATTATTTAGAATAATTTAATTACATATTAAAACAAAATTTTGATATTTATTTACATAACATAATATACATGTGTATAAACAAAATTTTAAAAATTATTGCGAAACTTTGGTTCTTTTTCTTCAGTGGATATAACGAAAATTATGTAATGAAAAACGATCTGTCTCTTGAGTTTCGTTATGAAGAGTTTAAACTGTAGTTAAAATTTTATATTAAATAAAAGTGAGAATACTTGTTTATTATAAGCAAGTGCTTGATAACAATCGCACCTGGTGGCAAGTGGTGATGAAAACCTAGGTTGTAAATCGCACTGTCTTAGCTTAACAAAAGCCTATATCCATTCTTTCTTTTAAGAAGCACAGATTGTGATTAGTTGGAAAGATATACGCCGGCAAATTTTTCTACTCCTGTGCTGTGCGCATTACAAGTAACGGAGTAGACCCTTTGATTCTAATGCGTGGAATATAGGAAACAAAGGGATGAAGACCCACCAACCGCTTGCTTGTCCAATGGTGGAAATGAGAAGGAAGAATTAAAGCATATAATTCCTGCGCCTACTCTCGGCGCTGCATCCTACACAATACCGAGAGGCTGGCTACACTGCGCCTGTACTCGAGGCTGAGAAGATTGGTTTCAACCAAGTCAAGGTTACCAATATGGATCTTAGTACGTTTGTCCACTAAGACTAACACTGTTAGGTGATGTTTTGCAACACCAGCCTACGTGATAGCAGTACTCCATGTACGGCTTGAGCTGTATATAAGGTAAGAAGCTGCCCCGTGGTGAAGTACCGCCGCACCTTTGCAAAGACACCTAGTTTCCTTACGGCTGCTTTATCCCTTGGCTTGGAAAGTAGGAGCCAGGTTGAGCAGGCTCCTTTTAGCGGTGAAGACACACGATTGTATTTCGGAGGCGTTGAATCTCACAAGATTGACATTGCTCCATTCCTACACATACTCAACCATTGATACCGTAAGCCATAAGCAGATCATTATTATGCAGCAGAAAAAGAGTTGCGTGAACGTACCCCTGAGAAGCTTAGACGTTTGTCGCCAAAAGATCGGACTAGCAGCCATGAACGACATCTCGAAGAGACCGTTCACTCGGAAAGTCTTTCACCCAGTCAGTCAGAAAAGGGGATAAGCTGTACACTGGAAGCTTACTTAAAGAGCTAGCGTGCCAAACCCTGTCGTTATGCATTAAAAATTAACAATTCTGAATAGTTGTGAATTATTGTACCAATTTTATCAACTCATATTTTTAATAATAAAAATTCGTTGCACAATCTATTTTAGATATTAGATTTTGTGTATTCTCTAGTTGAACGTGTAGTGGCAGTGTAAGAATATTCACGACTCAATATCGTTCCGTTGGTGACATAATAGACGATAGAGGGAAGTAATAGGCGACAGGCAGCGTGTTTCTAATAACAACGAAAAAATAAAAAACTGCGGTTGCTAGCTTGCTACGTATATATTTATCTATGGCGGTTGCCAACCCGCCTGTCAAGCGTGGCCATTATGATAGCTTGCTACATATATATTTATCTATGCATTATGATAAATATCTCTATATAATAATAATATATGAGAGAATCTATGGGGGAGTACTATGTTCAGAAATTGACTTTTGAAAAGCTGTAACGTTTCTGCTTCAGTTGAAACAAGTTTTATGTTAATATGAATTAAACTAGACATAGGCTGACATTAGCAATATTTCTATTGTATTGAATCATTGACCTTTGCTAATCAGAAAACAAAGCAAACTGTGAAAATGTTGAAGTTACCTAACACACGTTCGTAGTTCGTAACGGTGGGGACGTCGTGATTAAGTTTTCAATGGAGCCGAAATGTGGTTTTACGGCAAACACCGGTAAATAAACTAACGTGTTATCAAGGGGTCTGCTGATTTTGTATGCGAGAATAGAGAAGTCACTTATGTTTACAAAATGTAACAACAGCTTATGGTGCTGAATTGCTTTACTTATTTGTTTTGTTAAAATAACAGGTTAAAAGTTCGATTTTTCAATTCTCAGATAAAATTTACTCATAGAATAAAATACAATGTATACATACAACTATAATTTAAAAATTATAGCTGTAGGAATAAAATAGTTCAATTCTTTCACTATCACATTAATTTAGGTTACACATTATTAGATGGATAACTTTTATCTTACAAAGATAACTAAGTTATAGTAATAATAGTATAACAAATTATAATTCAAACTATTAATTTAGATTTGGTGATTTACAATGTTTACCTTACCTATTTTTCCTTTACTTACTTCAGGAAAAAACAATATGGAAAGATATAATTACTTTGATACTCTTGACTTGACTTGCTCCAGTAAAAATTAAAGTACAGATTACTGTAAATACTACAACAGAATTCGCTTGACAGAAGCAAAGCTTCTACGGAATACGTAAGTATATATTAAAATATGAAAAATGTATTAATATTTTACAATCGTTTGGACGTTTGATGATTTTTATTTTGTGTATTACATATTATTTTATTAGAAATTTAAGAAGCCTTCAATAATGATTATCGCGTTGCTTATCAGTCGTACATGTATTTAGTTGCAGAAAGAGATTCCTATCCAAATCTTGTTCTTTGTTCGGATGTTCGTTCTCAGTCTCAGTAGTCGTTGCACGTGTTTTATTTTGTTGTAGTCGATTTCAAAGCAAGTATCATATCACAATAATTTTATGAACGAGCTTAGAACATAAATTACAAACTGTGTTCTGTTTCAATCAATTGGCGATATCCACCGTCGCATGAGTCTATGTGTTTTTAACCAGCTTCAAAAAGGAGGAGGTTCTCAATTCAAGTGTATGTTTTTTGTATGTATGTTAAGCGATACATTCGCAGATTGTAAAAAAATTTTTAAGATTCTTTTTTTATTAAATAGGCTTTACGTCAAGAGTGGTCCCATTAAATTTTGAAGAAAAAATTCCGCACCCAAGGGTGGAAAATAGGTGAAAAAGTTTCATATTGAACTATTGTTTAAGGAATTTCATATGATATAATAGCAGATTGAGGACCGATTTTATTGATTCTTTTTTTATTGAATAGCGTATAGTTCTTCCATATTCTCATATAAACTTGGAGAAAAAATTTTACCTGTAAAGGTAGCAAATAAATAATATTTTTTTAGAAAATTGTCGGTTTTTAATTAACTTTTTGTTAAAAGTTATAAAACATAACATATATAACATAAACACTCACGCCTGTCACCCAGAGGGGTAGGCAGAGATTATGGACTTCCATTTGGTACGATCCTGACACACCTCTCTCGCTTCCTCCACATCCATATACCTACGCATACACGCTCGTCGGTTAAAGGTACTCTTGATTTGGCCCATTTTAATATATCGCCAATTTGGTCGATAAACTTTCGCCTAGGGCGACCCTTCCCGACTATGCCGTTCACCTCTGCAACATAAATTTGCTTTGTCACTCTTTCCTCATTCATTCTTTCTACATGGCCAAACCACCGAAGCATTCCTTTCTTAATCCTGGTCACAACATCATCTTCCAAACCACACTCTTCTCTTATTAAACAATTTCTCACTCTGTCATTCAGCTTCATCCCTAACATACTCCTTACTGACCGCATTTCTACAGCATTTATTCTACTCTCATGCTT